>OX336388.2:2007313923-2008584263 GCA_946902985.2 Meconema thalassinum
TTAAATGTATAGGCCATAGAGTCATGTACCATTAAAGGAAAATTATTGCGTAGGTTTATTATTCAAACTTTCACTTCGATCGCATGGTTACGACAAAAGAAATAAAAACTTAATTTTCGAAATTCGCACAGCCGCCATCTTGAGGTTATGTAAACAATTGAACTAAATTAGATTACAGTGCATTACAATGTGTATAAACATTTCCTGTACCATATTTCATTGCGTTTAGAACATTAAATCGCGAGAAAGGTATATTTAAAATTTTCAAATTCGCTTGGCCGCCATGTTCGTTTTGTAGTTAACCGGTTTTTGAAAGTCTTATAGACGAACTTCTAGTAGTGCCCTTTATCTCCGTACAAAATATCAGGGTGATAGCGCTAATAGTTTCAGAGATATAGAATGCCGGTGAAATATTTCGCACATTCGCCATCTTGTGGTTATGTAAACAATTGAACCAAATTAGATGTCGATGCATTACAATGTGTATAAACATATCCTGTAACAAGTTTTATTGCGTTAGGTTGGTTAAATCGCGAGGAACGTCTATTTAAAAGTCGCAAATTCACGTGGCCGCCATGTTGGTTTTGTAGATACCAGTTTTTCAAATGTTACTTAGGTGAACATCTAGTAGTTCCTTTTATAATCGAAATAAATTCCAGGGTGATATCGAGAATAGTTTCGGAGATATTGAATGGTGTTGAAATATTTCGCACAGCCGCCATGTTGGATTGGTGAGACGTAACAAAATTTGAAGGGCACGGTCGGGGTCGCCCGGAATAGTGCTATGAACTTAGCGAGTTTCATTGAAATCGCTCCAGCCATTTAGATTTTATTAGGGGACACACACACACACCTCACACACACACACACACACACACGCACACGCACACACACACGGACAAAAGGTGATCTCATAAGCCTATTTTTTCAAAATTGAAAATAGGCTAAAAATGCTCTTCAGTTGGTCAGCTCGTACAGGGATCCCCAATAATTTCGGGCTGTTATTTTCAATATATTCTACACAAATACCTGAAACAAAATACACAATTATGGAGCCTTAGTATGCCAAGCCTCAATACGAACGGGAGAGTCACGTTCGAGATGTTTCCGTGTCAGAATGACACAGTTGCGCGGAGTGCTTGGAATTAAGTTTTAGTCTCATTTTCAACTCTTTATTTTTTTTTATTTTTTTTGATGTGTAACATCTTTCCACACGGTATCTGGACATTTTTGTGGGAGTGATTTTGGAAAAGGGACGGAAGTGGATGGGACGGAAATGGATGGGACGGAAGCGCATGGGACGGAAACAATGAGCGCGCGTGGTGGCGGAGGTCGGTACAACGACGTACTGTAGGCCATCTATGGGGAATGTATATCACATACAGTTTAGCAGAAGGTTTGGAGACCCCATTTAAGATATTCCTTCAATAAATCATCTTCAACTTGTCGTTCTTTGGTGTGAAAATATTCATTATATCATATTTGCTGAAAACAATTACGATTCATTAAATCTTCATACTTTTGCTGTATTCTTATTTAATGTAAGCACTCGATGTACTGTCGGCCATGTGGCTATGTGGAATCTATATCGCATCAACAAACACTCCAAACAACGTAGGAATTCAGTATATTAACACCGACTACTAACAATAATTGAAATTTCGTTGGTCTAAACATATCACTGGGAGAAACACATTTAATATACCTTCTGCACACCTAATCGGCAAAAAGAGGCCATTTTCAATAACACTGCTGGCACGGGTTCACTAACTGGCCGGTATAGAGCGCAGCTCGCATCCAGTCGGCCGTGCTCCCGCATACCGTAGTTCAACCAGTTGAAGGTAGATGTCACTACTGCAGATCCATTGGAGAACTTAGCATACAACATACCGTCATGGAAGAAACCGTACTAAAATTAGTGAAATATAGTTCAGAACGAGAGATCAGCTGCCATCTTGTCTGCAACCGAGTCGGCTCAGCTTATTAAAGCCATTTCTGCACTATAATATTACAATATACACTTTTAATTTTCCATTGAAAAATGCACAATATGATATCAATCGATTAAGATACAACGTCTTAGCAAATAACAATAAAATTATGACTTATTACGGTCAGGATTTGGCACTGGAGTTTTACAAGTAGTTATTTCAATGACCAACAGAGTTCATTGTTAACAAGGGATTTGCGCTCCCTGGACACACATAGTTGGATAATATGTCACATGTTACACATCATATGCGACTACTGTAAGGCTCGTATTTTTTATTTCAAAATTGTTTCTATTTTGCCTTTCAAAATTACATTTATTTAATTCAACTATTCCTTTTACTACAGCCCCCATTTTAATTTGGTACTTGTGCTCATCTTGTTAGAAACTAAAGAGAAGGTTTCCATAGTCACCTCGGCACTCGGGCCTAATCTCCTTGCTAGATGCCACTTTTCCCACAATAACTTAGAACTTTCACTTTTAACATTAATTCTCGAAAATAACTCATTCGCGTTACCCTACGAACAGAAAAATTCTTTTACTAACGATGAAACGATATAAAACTTTTACCCATGTAGTGCCAGGGACCGATATATCGGCCTCGTTATTTATAAAACTTTCGTTATTATTCCCAGCCACGTACTGCTCTCAGTGTTGTAACCAATACAACGTGGAAATCATTCTCTCTCTGGATGTACCAGTGTTGGATCAGATGACCTCCCTGTTCCGCCCCTTCAAGCTCCAATAACTACCTATATCGATGTTCCGTGAATAATTGGATTCATAATAAGTATTCTTTGAACCTGTTGCAGCAATCAGCTGACATCCCGCAGTTATTATCTTTCGAAGTAATGTTTATTAACGTTCTTGCTCTGATTTATTTATGTATCGTATGGGTTTTAGAGCCGGGAGTGTCCGAGGACATGTTCGGCTCGCCTGAGTCTGTAGCTGCTTCCAGCGGACACCCTTAGGATGAGCTACAAGTTCCGTTCAATTTCACGTAGTTCCCACTTTCGCCACCAGATATCAATGATACCTAGTGGTGAGCGTTGGAACTTTGATAGAGCGTTCCGCCGAAATCTAACCTAACAATTTAGCTTCACACAAGTTTAGTCTGTGGAAGAATCTTTTTCATGCCATAAATCTATTACATGGGACCTCCGACTTTACTTCCCCTCCAAAGAAAGGCATACTGAAGGATTTTTAACGCTCTTAAAAAAGCCGACGACTTCGGCCGGGTTTGAACCCTCTATCTTGGACACAGCCGACTCTTGCTCTGAGAAAATTATGATAGCTCCTCTATGAATGAAGAGATAATAAATAAGTTTTTAAAAGTGGATACTAACTTATTTAGGTTGCGTAGGTTGTAAAAATTAGGTTATATGTAAATTCCCAATTAATAGTGTATAAAACTAAAATATTTTTTTTAGAATCTAATAGTTTAGAATATACTTACCTGCTGCTGAAAACGATATCAACATTATAGAAGATATTATTTATAAACAAATTTTAATTTAACTAAGCTTGGCTTGGGATTATTAACATAACAATTCAAGAGGGTTAATCCACTGACCGCATCTCTCGAAATATTCTGTTACAACATTAACTACTTCCCATCCCTTATCTACATCCCCATGATATTCTAGCAGTTAATCGACTGTCAGGCAAGTCCTTTTGAAAGCTTACTTTTATTCTATGTGGTCAAATTTGAGGTAACACCGGCAATTCTCGTAGGATTTTGACGTGTATAATCTGGGATTTCACCAGGGTGTGCCAGGTTACTTTCATGAGAAGGCTCTTGATACAATAAGTTTGAGGGAATTATTTATTACAATGATATGTGTATTTTTGAGTGCTTCCATCTAATCTGATGATGCTGTGTTGTGCTGGTTGCAGACCATGGAGGAGCACTGCATTAGTGGACGCTGGGCGACGCCTGGAGGTGCAGGAGAGTGGCCTGCCCGCGGTGCGCATCCCCGCTCTTCGTGAAGATGCCGGCCACCACGGCGAGGGCCAGTGCCGACCTCGCAGAGTACTGTGCCTCGGCCTAGGCCGCCGCCACCCCCCAGCATGGTGCGACCCGGAGAATGAAGAAGCAAAACGTCCGCACACTGTCCTTGATAGTCTGTACGTTCACATATCTTCTCGTTGGAGCGGCAGTGTTTGACGCGCTAGAGTCAGAGACGGAGAAGCGTCGCTGGGAAGCTTTACAAGGTCAGTTTCTCAAACGTATTTACTGGTGAATGTTTCGTCTCAAGTGTTAAGTTATGAATCATCACCATCAAATTACAGTTCTAGCAACTTCGATGGCATAGTTGCTAGCATGCTGAGCTTGTATGCCCAGGATCGCAGGTTAAAACCCGGTCGAAGTCATCGGATTTTAAGAGCGTTAAAAATCCCTCAGTATTCCTTCCTTCCGAGGAGAAGTAAAGCCCATATCATAGATTTATGGCATGAAAAAGAACCATTCACTAACTAACTTGTGTGAAGCCAAAATGTGTAGGTCAGAATTGATAACGCTATATTTGTTCCAACGTTCGGCGCCAGGTGCTGACTGTGACGGCATCTAGTAGCCAGGTCCGCAAGCTGGGTGTTGTGGACGGAAGTATTTGATAGCAAAAGTAGGAACTATGTGAAATTATCGTCTGCGCCCTTATTTGAATTAAAAACAGATAACAAACAATAATAGAGCCATCACAATTAACACCGGTTATCAGATACATTCTACACACACCCAAAGTACACGGAGCTGCATGACCGCGTTGTCGCAGCCCCTAAACTAATTAACCAACCAATCAACCAACCAGGTTACAGTTCCAGTTTCACGGGTACTGTTGATACGCCTCCTCCATTCCGTTCTGTTCATAAACACTTTACTCTCTAGGATGTCTTCGAGTTGTCTTCCCATAAGTGTGATGTCCATCGTAACAATGTCCACCCAACGGGTTCTAGGTCGTCCCACAGGTCGCCTTCCTTTCACCTCCCTTTTCAAGTTTACTCGGGCTATTCTTGACGGTTCCATCGTCTCTACATGTCTGAAGCACCGTAGTCTAGATGTTCTGATCTTGTGTAGAACTGATGCTGTGATCCTAGACTCTCTCCTTACCTTATGAATATGAGAAGAAATATCCGAGATGATGTAGAAGGGGATGAAAGTAAGGAGAAAATAGCAACTATAAAATCGATTCTGAGTGAAATTAATTTATAACGTTTACAATGTAACGCTTATTGATTGGCATTATATTTTAAAAGTTATCTATTTTAATGAATACGGCCAATATCAAAAGTTTCCTAACATGGTAAACGTTGTGGCTTTTTATGAAAATAATGTATAATTAACTAGTTGTATGATTTCTTCAAATATAATTTATAGTTATCTAATTTAACACCTGATTAAGACTTGTAGTTGAGACTGCATTTGTGAGTTGAACGCTAATCTCCTGGTGTCTGGGAAAATTCGTTTTAGTTACTTACACCACCGCAGCTCACGCCATGACCACGATTCATTTACAAATTTCAAATAGAGAGGGCATTGAGCATGGACGTCCTGGATATTGTGGTGTAAGTAACACAGACAGCAGGAGATTCTAGTTTGAATGCCAACTGTGGTCTCACTTTCAAGGCTTACTCAACCGCTCTAAAGGGTGCTTTTTCCTGTAGGTTTTTCAATGATTCGCATTATGTATTTTCATATTTTTTAAGAAACTCCGGGAATGTCCCATATTCCGCAGCCTAATTTCCAAATTATTATTTACCTTCATCGCAGAAACTATTTACAGGAACTTTGACAAAGACTTCTGGAAAATAAATGTATTTTTGATTTTCATGAATCATATATATTATTTCAGTAGTATAGATGCCTCCTGCGACGCTCACAAGTGACCGATCGTGACCAATGAGCATTCAAATGAAATAGAATAGACATTAGCAGTGAGGAATTTCATAAATATCTATAATTTCTTTAAAAGATGACTTTAAAAAAAATGTACCAAGTGTGCGATTTGCAGATGCTGTTGCTGTAGGAAAATACACTCCATAATTGCTGTCCACTTCACATTTTGGCCGCTGTAACGCCTCTTTCATTTGATTTTAACATTTTGAGGTCTTTCCTTTATCACTTTGCATGGATTTCAGAAACAGTAAATCAAAGGAATTAGTACTCAAAATCGTATAATTTCATAAATATCGAATGACCGGTGAGAGTTATGATGATCCAATTTTCAGTGATTGGTTTCTTAAGTTAGGGAACGTAGAACTTGGAATTCTAACTGATATGTAAATAGTGTTCTATAATCATTTGGTTGAAATAAAAACATAACAATCTTTCCCCTTAAGTCTCTCATTTTAAACCTATTGGGGAAAGAGTGGTTTATGAACAAGTGAGATTTCTCGCACGGGTCCGCTAGTGATTTTAAAATTGCATTATGTCAACAGCACTTTTACGAACGTTTCCATGTAGTAAAATTAAACTAAAGTAAACTCTGAAAGACAGACGTGTTAAAATAAAACAAATAAAGGGTGTTTCTCAGTTCCCATTTCATACTTTGAGGCTTGTAGTGGGGAACAAGGCGGTTAAGTTTAGCACTGGACCTTGTGTCCGGAAATGTATCGTCTTCCCGCTACCCGCAAGAAACACCCCATAGCACACTTTCAAATCTCCTACATTTTTGGCGCCACTGACTAGAGTACGTACAGTACGTCATGAACGATCACCTGATATCTGGTAGCGGAAGTTGGAACTACTTGAAATTGAACGGAACTTGTAGCTCACCCTAAGGGTGTCCGCTGGAAGCAGTTACAGACTCAGGCGAGCCGAACATATCCTCTGACACTCTCGGCACTAAACGCCATATGATAAATAAATATATAACCTGATGTCTCATATCCCCTGCAGGTTTGTTTGTTGGCATTCCATGCCATTCAGTTGAGTGCGTGATCTGCACGATGGCGCACCCTCTCATGTTCTACTTGCGGTCCGAAATCTTCTGCACCACAGATTTGGGCAACGGAGGATAGGTCGTAGAGTCCCGATTTCTAAGCCTTCACGTTCCCCCGACCGCTAAACTACTACCTGTGGGGTCACATGAAAACCTTGATTTACGAAATCCCTGTGGAATCTGAGGAAGACCTACTGGCGCGGGTAATAATAATAATAATAATAATAATAATAATAATAATAATAATAATCGTGTACTGGTGTTATACCCAATACTCTTCACAGTAGTCTATCAATATTGAATCTGCACCCGCAGATATATATTGAACTACAGAAGGCAGTTCTGTTAAACACATTCCATATTGTTAGGAAGTTCCTTGGTGACAATGCCCTGGCCGAGTACTCAGCAAGGCTCGATGATCCAGAAGGAAATTTAGCTCATCCTACAAATGAAGGAGACTCGTGAAGACTGCGGGCACGACATGGATGTGAAGTCTCTGAACAGTGAATACGAAATTATTTCAGTACAGATGGTTCCTTGCTAAGGCCGAACCAGGCTTAACATAAAATGTAGCCGGTATTTGCCGTGATAGTGTTGCCAAACAATAAACGATAATAATAATATCGTATGGCCTCGGTGCCGGGTGCAAGCTTTGTTATTTAAGACCCAAAGGGTAGCTTGCAAGTCCAATTTCGTTGTTCCTTAAAGCACTATGAAAGTCAAGGAGGTTAGATATCGAAGCTTCTTGAACACTATTGCGCTTTCTAGTAGAGAAATGAGGAATTTTGTGCTGGCGGAAACTCCCAAGATTAATTTTGCCATTATGAACACGGCCTAAGAATTCAAATGGGTTCTTTGGCATGCCAACATCGTATGACATGGTGTCGTAATTTTTGCCGCCTTTCAAAAAATCACCTACCACGGCCAGAAGCGAACCTGCAAGCTTGGGGTTAGTAGACCGACACGTTGACCACTCACCACCCACCGTGGCGAGCTACTGGCGCGGGTTATGGCTGCGGTGGATATTGGAGGACTAAGGATTGGTGATCGTGTGTACCAGTACAGAGTACGAAGGTACCATGTCTGTGTTGAGGTTGGTGGTCGTCACATCGAGACCCAGCTGTAATTGGACCCAGACGACAAGCAGCAGAAGTCCGACAGAGTGACGAAAATGCAGGAGCTGTGAACGTGTGCTGTGTTGGTTTATTGTGGGTAGCGGGAAGACGATACGTTTCCGGACACAAGGTCCTATGCTAAATTTAACCGCCCTGTTCCCCACTTCAAGCTTCAAAGTCTGTAATGGGAATTTAGGAGCACCCTGTAGTTGATAAGTTCCGAAAACAAGGGAGATTTTATATCTAGAAAAACATTTTAGCGAGAAATTGGATTCAAAGAATTTTATGGATTTTAAAACATGCAATCACTATAGGATTCCTCTTCTTCCATTTCTTGTCAGAGCCTGGAATCGAACCCGGACCTTCAGGGTGTCAGCCAAAAACGTTTGCCGCTATGCCAGGAGGAGTTCCTATACATAACAGCACATCGATGGTTGGTTCAGTGGTGCATTTTGTGAACGCACTACAGTACGTTCGTCCAACCCGCCTATTTCTCTCTTGCTCTTCCTAGGTTATTCATCAAACTTTATCTTTGTTATCCGTATATTCTTCTCACACATTCATGACTTTCTTGTGGTTGTTGTTATTTCTATCAGAACATTCCCCAAACAGTCATTATCTTAATTATAAATAAGGCAGTGTTTTATGGCTAATGTACTTTTAATTAATCTTGCAAAGTTTCGTTCGCCATTGCTCGAATGTGAATCATTTAGCGCGGAGGGAAGTCTAAATGTACATTATTAACGAGCTCTTGCTGGCATGTGTTGGCGCTTATTGTAAAGCTCGAGATAATTAGTACCATGTGCTCCAAAAGTCATGGTCGTTATCAATGCCGCAGAGAGACCTTTCAGACTTCATGTAAGCTATATTATCATCAGGCCTTGTTGTTCCGTTTCTTGTGTGGTAAATACACTGACATGCCAGAAATCATGGGATTCCTGTCTAATAACGTTTAGGGTCTCCGCCTGCTGGGTTCCAATGTTTCAGGATCGAATCCTGGCGCATCGAGTTGGAATTAAATGGTGCGCAAATTCGAGGGAACCCTATCAGTAGAGTTACTGGCACGTTGATGATCCCCTTCGGGGCAAGATTACGACACCCTGGCGTCTCTTAAAGCCTCAATAACATTATTACTTTTCCGAGGAAGTGCAGTAACTTGACGAGGCATGTACTGTATTCCATAAGTGGAAGAAAGACCTCTGGAGTGATGTCTTGCCATGCTGATTGAATAGATCCCCCCAAGTTACTTGCCATTTCTAGGGGCAGGATCTTGGTTGCAAATCGGTCTCTCCATCTCGTCCTATATTGCTCGATAGGATTCATATCAATGAAATGTGATGGCCACTCCACTCACTAGAAATCTCCAGAGATCTCTTCAACCCAGTCCTGAAAATCCTCTGCCCGATGCGACGGCGCATTATTCTATTGGAACATCCCATTGTTGTCAGGAAAACTGTACTGTAGTCCATGAACGGCTACAAATGGTCACCAAGGAGAGTTAAATAATAAATACAATTTATATGGGTACATGGATACGTGGTACCAACTCACGTCATGGCACCCCATACCAATAAGGAACCTCTAACAGCCTGTATGGTCCTTTTTGACAACTGGTATCCATGGCCTCGTTGGGATTGCGCCTTACCTTAACCCTGCCATTAGACAGAAACAACTTGTATCGTAACTCAACAAGAGTAATAATTAAATTTATAAAAAAAGGTGAGGTTCAATATTCTTTCTAAAATTTGCAACAGATCTGGTTTTAAATAATTTAGTTCGTTAATATTTTAGAAATACTGGGTTATTGAATCTCACCTTTTTAATCAATTTTAATATTACTTGTTGAAAATTATTAGAAACCCTTAGATTTTCTTACCTTTATGTTCGACGATAACTAAATGTGAATATTATACGTCAGAAAACTGTATCATAATGATGGTCAATATAGTACTGTTTTCCGTTATGATACAGTTTCTCCAGCCAATCAGAGCTCATTTTTCATTCATTGTTCAATTAGGCAAGGAATACCTTCGCGCATGCGCTCAAAATCCAACATGTCTATAATTATGAATTACCGACATGGAAAGTGCACCGTCCATATGTTCGCGTAAATAAACTGGCGAATATGAGACAAGAAATAGCACTGTACCTTAATATCCCCAAGTCCAATTTATACACAGCGCATTGCTTTCAAACGACTTCGGTGACAGTATGATTGAATGCTAGTGCACATCGGCAGTCTGTAAACATATGGCATTGCCAAGCACACAGAGCGCATGCGTCGGTCGGTCGGAGAACTTGGAAAACAGTGATATCAAACGCTGCGCTTGCACTCCGATCACAAAATTCAAGTGACAATCTCAACATATATTTATGAATATATATGTTGGAACATATAATAAACGTATAATTATCGTCGAACATAAACAGTCGTATGCAACTCGAGCGTAAGCGAGTTTTATAATTTCCATACGAGTTATTGCCATTATCGGTTCGTTGCATAATGTACTATTATCACATTATCTCACGAACTTGCAACTCCATTTTTGTTTCTATTTATAAATATTAATTACACTTGCTGAAGAAGGTCATAATGTACCAATGGAACACATAAATAATAAGGGATCATTCCTAAAGCCAGACAGGTCCAAACATTCACTTTTTGAGATAAATACATCTTCTTCCTCTTCAAGACCAGCTCTACGTGTAGATATTATTGCTGTCTCCAAAAAGCAGACAGGTCGGGTTATATACGAGTGTGAACTATTGGGGATTCTATAAACTCAAGACAAATCAAATGGTTTTTCAAGATAATTAATGGGTACCTAAAATGTTTGGGATTCAATAATGATTTTTATTTTGTTAGGATTTACATAATAAATAATCGTATTTGAGGATTAAAATATTTTTTATGTACGACTCTGACTATTATATGTCAGAAAACTGTATCATAATGATGGTCATTATAACACTATTTTTAGCCTATTTTCAATTTTGAAAAAATAGGCTTATGAGATCACCTTTTGCCCGTGTGTGTGTGCGTGTGTGTGTGAGGTGTGTGTGTGTGTGTCCCCCCCTAATAAAATCTAAACGGCAGGAGCGATTTCAATGAAACTCAGTGAGTTCATAGCGCTATTCCCGGCGACCTCGACCGTGCCCTTCAAATTTTGTTACGTCTCACCAATCCAACATGGCGGCTGTGCGAAATATTTCACTAGCATTCAATATCTCCGAAACTATTACCAATATCGCCCTGAAATTGTATACGGTGATAAAGGACACTACTAGAAGTTCATCTATGAGACTTTCAAAATCCTGGTTACTACAAAACCAACATGGCGGCCAAGCGAAGTTGAGACTTTTAAATAGACTTTTCTCGCGATTTAACTATCCAAACGTAATAAAACTTGGTACAGCAATTGTTTATATACATTGTAATGCACTGGAGTCTAATTTAGTTCAATTGTTTACATAACCTCAAAATGGCGGCTGTGCGAAATATTTCACTGACATTCTATATCTCCCAAACTATTACAGATATCACCCTGCAATTTTATACGGTGATAAAGGGTACTGATAAAAGTTTACCTATGTATATTTCATAAACCTGTAAAGTACAAAACGAACATGGCGACCAAGCGAATTTGAAATATTTTAATTGACTTTTCTCGTGATTTAACTCTCTGAGCGCAGTGAAATGTGGTACAGTAAATGATTTTGCAGATTGTAATGCACTGCCATCTAATTTAATTCAATTGTTTACATAACCTCAAGATGGCGGCTGTGCGAAATTTTAAAATTAAGTTTTAATTTCTTGTGTCGTAATCATGCGATCGAAGTGAAAGTTTGAATAATGAACCTAGGCAATAATTGTCCTTGAATGGTACATAACTCTATGGCCTATACATATAACAATCCTAAATGGCGAGCTTCCGAAATATTTAGACGGTTCTCAATATCTATGAATCTTTTACATCAACCAAACTGATTATTTTATGTTCATAAGAGACTATGAACATATGTTCACCTATAGGACTTTCAGTAACCTGGTGAGCACAAATCCAACATGGCGGCGACGCGAAGTATAAATATTTAAATGGACGTTTCTCGCGAATTAACTATCCGAGTGCCGTGAAACATTGCACGTTGAATGCTTATACAAATATTGATCCACTGACATCTAATTTATTTCAATTGTTTGCATAATCACAAGATGGCTGCTGTGCGTAATTTTAAAATCTCGTTTTTACTTCTTGTGTTCTAATCATGCGATTGAAGTTTGAATACCACACGTACACAATAATCTTAATGTAAAAATACAAAAATAAAAATCCGACCTGGCGTCCATCTGAAATATTTAGATGGTTCTCAATATCTACGAATCTGTTACAGCAATTTAACTGAAATTTTGTATGTTGATAGAGGCAATTAACGTGAGCATGATATATGAAAATAGGCTGTATAGTTCTTCACGGAACTACTTGTTTATTATGAAACAGTTTCTCCCACCAATCACAGCTCAAGAAACAGTTGTTTGACCAATTAGATAAGGATATCATCGCATCTGCACTGAGTTCCAAGGCTTTCTAATTTAAATTTCACTACGTTGCCTAGTGTCATAGTGGGGTAATCGAGAAGTCCATGGTCAAATACAAGGAATTCTCCGCGTCCCATGCGCTCTGATCAGTACATAAAACTGGCGAAATCTCGACAGATATTTTTGAATATTTATGTTCGAACATACAATAGTTAGAATAATTATCATCGAACATAAACAGTCGTATGCAACTCGCCTATAATGGTAATTAAGACACGAGTATGTTTATAAAACGAGCGTATGCTCATTGCATAATGTATTATTATTTTTGTTACCACTAAGATTTCGGCAAAAACTGGACTAGTTCAAAGTTTTTTTTAGGATTTCTCAACTATCCTAAAAATATATATATATATATATATATATATATATACATATTTCCTTTATGTACAATGTAAAGCTGTTAGTGAGACAATAGTAGGCCTAAAAGCAATTTTTAGCCTATTTTAATTTATGAAGAAATAGGCTTTTGAAATCACCTTTTGTCCTTGTGTGTGTGTGTGTGTGTGTGTGTGTGTGTGTGTGTGTGTGTGTGTGTGTGTGTGTATGTACGTGTGTACGAAACTATTACTCATATCGCCCTGAAATTTCGTACGATGATAAAGGGCACTACTCAAATGACTATACAAATTGCAATGCACTGACATCTATTAGTTCAATTGTTTACATTGGCTGTCCAAAATTATAAAATCTCGTTTTTAGCCTATTTTCAATTTTGAAAAAAAAAATAGGCTTATGAGATCACCTTTTGTCCGTGTGAGTGTGCGTGCGTGCGTGTGTGTGTGTGTGTGTGTGTGTGTGTGTGTGTGTGTGTGTGTGAGAGGTGTGTGTGTGTGTCCCCTAATAAAATCTAAACGGCTTGAGCGATTTCAATGAAACTCGGCAAGTTCATGGCGCTATTCCCGGCGACCTCGACCGTGCCCTTCAAATTTTGTTACGTCTCACCAATCCAACATGGCGGCTGTGCGAAATATTTCACTAGCATTCAATATCTCCGAAACTATTACCAATATCGCCCTGAAATTGTATACGGTGATAAAGGGCACTACTAGAAGTTCATCTATGAGACTTTCAAAAACCTGGTTACTACAAAACCAACATGGCGGCCAAGCGAAGTTGAGACTTTTAAATAGACTTTTCTCGCGATTTAACTATCCAAACGTAATAAAACTTGGTACAGCAATTGTTTATACACATTGTAATGCACTGGAGTCTAATTTAGTTCAATTGTTTACATAACCTCAAAATGGCGGCTGTGCGAAATATTTCACTGACATTCTATATCTCCCAAACTATTACAGATATCACCCTGCAAATTTATACGGTGATAAAGGGTACTGATAAAAGTTTACCTATGTATATTTCATAAACCTGTAAAGTACAAAACGAACATGGCGACCAAGCGAATTTGAAATATTTTAATTGACTTTTCTCGTGATTTAACTCTCTGAGCGCAGTGAAATGTGGTACAGTAAATGATTTTGCAGATTGTAATGCACTGCCATATAATTTAACTCAATTCTTTACATAACCTCAAGATGGCGGCTGTGCGAAATTTTAAAATTAAGTTTTTATTTCTTGTGTCATAATCATGCGATCGAAGTGAAAGTTTGAATAATGAACCAAGGCAATAATTGTCCTTGAATGGTACATAACTCTATGGCCAATACATATAACAATCCTAAATGGCGAGCTTCCGAAATATTTAGACGGTTCTCAATATCTATGAATCTTTAACAGCAACCAAACTGAATTTTTTTATGTTCATAGAGACTATGAACATATGTTCACCTATAGGACTTTCAGTAACCTGGTGAGCACAAATCCAACATGGCGGCGACGCGAAGTATAAATATTTAAATGGACGTTTCTCGCGAATTAACTATCCGAGTGCCGTGAAACGTTGCATTTTAAAAGCTTATACAAGTATTGATCCACTGGCATCTAATTTATTTCAATTGTTTGCATAATCACAAGATGGCAACTGTGCGTAATTTTAAAATCTCGTTTTTACTTCTTGTGTTCTAATCATGCGATTGAAGTTTGAATACCACACGTACACAATAATCTTAATATAATAGTACAAAAATAAAAATCCAACCTGGCGACCATCTGAAATATTTAGACGGTTCTCAATATCTACGAATCTGTTACAGCAATTAAACTGAAATTTTGTATGTTGATAGAGGCAATTAACATGAGCAGGATATATGAAAATAGGCTGTATAGTTCTTCACGGAACTACTTGTTATTTCTTGTGCCTTAATCATGCGATTGAAGTTTGAATAAAACACCTACACAATAATCTTATTTTAATAGTACATAACTCTAAGGTCTATATATAAAAATCCAACATGGTGACTTTCCGAAATATTTAGACGGTTCTCAATATATATGAATCTATTACAGCAATCAAACTGAAAATTTGTATGTTGCTAGAGGCAATTAATATAAGTGGGATGTATGAAAATGGGCTATTTAGTTCTTCACGGAACTACTTGTTATTTCATTCAGCACAAATGAAGCTAAACTGTTTCTTTATTTTTAAAGTTTCTGAACAATTTTATTTTTGGTCTTGTCTGGTTCTTGTAATGAACCCTTCATTGACTAAAGGTATATTTTCGTCGTCTTTTTAAGAATGGTCTGTGAGACCATGTGAAGTATGTTTGTATTAAACTCTATTATTGGCTTTTACTGAAAAAAAAAACAAGATGTTCAGTAAAGAACATATAGCCTACTTTCTCCTAAATGCATGGGTATTGTTATAATTCTTTGTCCTTTTCAAGTAGAATGATTGAATGTTGGTTGTAGTAGCTTGTTGAAATACAACGTGCTATAGGGATATTAAACATGAATATGAGGTGCCCTTTGCTAGTGCTACCTCTGTACCAAATTTCGTTCCATTCGGTTTCACCGTGTTCGAATTGATAAGGCGAATCGATTTTCACACAAAGATGGCCGCCATCCGCAAAATATTAGGCTGATGACCTATTAGTTTGGTCAAAGGATGCTCCCTCCATAATGGTATGTTGTTGCTAAATTTGCTAGAGATCGGATGATTAGGCTAATCGTAATTTGATTTAAGCTTTGAACATTCGTGTGGCCGCCATTACGTTTCAGTCAATATGGCGGCGATATAAAACATGACACTGAGATGCCCTTTGCTAGTGCTACCTCTGTACCAAATTTCGTTCCATTCGGTTCCACTGTGTTCGAATTAATAGGGAGAATCAATTATGACATAAAGATAGCCGCCACCCGCAAACTATTAGGCTAATAACCTATTAGATTGGTCAAAGGATGCTCCCTCCATAAAGGAATGTTGTTGCAAAATTTGGTAGAGATCGGATGGTTATGTTAGTCGTAATTTAACTTAAGCTTTGTACATTTGTGTGGCCGCCATTACGTTTCCGTCAAGATGGCGGCGATATAAAACATGACACTGAGGTGCCCTTTGCTAGTGCTACCTCTGTACCAATTTTCGTTCCATTGGGTTTCACCGTGTTTGAATTAATAGGGGGAATTGATTTTCACACAAAGATGGCCGCCATCTGCAAACTATTAGGCTAATGACCTAGTCATTTGGTCAAAGGATGCTTCCTCTACAAAGGTATGTTGTTACAAAATTTGGTAGAGATCGGATGATTAGGTTAATCGTAATTTGATTTAAGCTTTGAACATTTGTGTGGCCGCCATTACGTTTCTGTCAATATGGCGGCGATATAAAACATGACACCAAGGTGCCTTTTGTCAGTACTACCTCTGTACCAAATTTCGTTCCATTCGGTTGCACCGTGTTCGAATTAATAGGGGGAATCGATTTTCACACAAAGATGGCCGCCATCCGCAAACTATTACGCTGATGGCCTACTGGTTTGGTCAAAGGATGCTCCCCCCATAAAGGTATGTTGTTGCAAAATTTGGTAGAGATCGGATGATTAGGTTAGTCGTAATTTGATTTAAGCTTTGAACATTTATGTGGCCGCCATTACGTTTCCGTCAAGTTGGCGGCGATATAAAACATGACACTGAGGTGTCCTTTGCTAGTGCTACCTTTGTACCAAATTTCGTTCAATTCGCATTCACCGTGTTCGAATTGATAGGGGGGGACAGACATTCAGAGTACACACACTCACACACACACAGACACACACACCCACACACACACACACACACACAGACTCACACACGCACATACACACACACACATACACACACACACACACACACACACAGACTCACACACACACATACACACACACAGACAGACACACTTTTTTCGCCCTGTGTTGATCTCATAAGTCTACTTTCATTTTTTGCAAAAATCGAAAGTAGGCTAAAAATGTAATGTTACTTTCATCCTTCAATTATCAACTGTTAATATAGTACTCAAAGTACACTAATGGGCGCCAATGCTTCGGGGTTAAGTGTAATAGAGCTTGGCTGGAGAGACGTGAGGCCTCAAGGTCGAATTGCCGGATCTCACCGGACAGATTTAAGTGTTGGGACAAAAGATATCACAGAAAGATCTCGCCCACCGTGCTGCCAACATCGTGTGTGCCTATAATCATCGCATGCAATCGTCTTAAGTCGAGCGCAGCACTCAGACCAGCCTCAAGATGTGTCTTCTCCTGGATTATCCAGCCTCCTCCCTACTAATAAGCCGGTTTAACACCACAAAATAAATTCGTCAAAGATCTTTGATACAATATCTTGTAATGGTTCGATCTTTTAAAATACGCAGTTTTTCGGAATTTATTTAGTAAGTGGTATGAGCATCATGCTATATTTTATAAATGATTCAAACCAAAACGGCGAATCATAACATATGGAATATTACCACAACGAAGATGATCATAACATAGTGGGGACTGAATGAAATGTTACATAACGCGTTGTATAAAACTGTAATAAGCCTAGTACATTATGCAACAATCCTCGCATGAAAATTAATAAAACTCGTGTCTTAATTACCATTATAGGCATGTTGCATACGACTGTTTATGTTCGACGATAATTATAACTATTTTTTGTTCAAACATAAATATTCATAAATATCTGTCGAGATTTCACTAGTTTTATGTACTGAACAGAGCGCATAGGACGCAGAGAATACCTTGTATTCGACCATGGGCTCCTCGAATACCCCACTATGACACTAGCTACGCAGTGATATTTAAAATAGGAGGCCGTGGAAGTCAGCGCAGGTGCGATGCTATCCTTACCTAATTGGTCACACAACTGTTTCTTGAGCTCTGATTGGTGAAAGAAACTGTATCTTAATGAAAACTCGTTCTATAAAGAGTCTCATTATAGTACAGTTTTCTGACATATAATATTTACATTTCGCCATGGTTGAACATAAAAACATAAATAACACTGTGGAGGCCTGGGTTCTATTCCCGGCTCTGCCAAGAAATTTAATTCTGGTCTGAAGGCTGGAACTGGGAACACTCAGCCTCGTGAGGCAAAACTGAGAAGAGGCCGGTTTGATTCCCACCTCAGCCATCCTGGAAGTGGTTTTTCGTAGTTTCCCACTTGTACTACAGGCGAAGGCTGGGATGGTTCCTAACTTAAGGACACGGCCACCTCCTTCCCAATCCTCATCTGAATTACAAATACCCACACTAATGCAGCCATCACAATAACACAGGTTATCAGACGAATTCCACACACACTCAAGTACACGGGACTACATGACCACGATGCCGCAAAGCTCCTAAATTAATCAACAACGTAATACATAATATTTTAAACATGTAGTTTATAACAGTCACTTCCTGAGACTGGAAAGAATCTATCTTACTTCATGCCAACAGGGTCTTGACTTCCCAATTTACATTCTAGATTTCATCGGTCAAGCTATTCGCCTCTCACCAAGATGGATAGGGTTAGATTCCCGGTCAATGCATGTGAGATTTTCGAAGTGAAATGCCACGTCCTGTGGATTCCACGTGAAAAGGAGGTCCCGTGGCTCATGATCACAAGATTAACTGTCACGTAAAACTGAGGCGTCTGGTATCAAAACAAGACACGTCACTTCAACATATTTTCCGTAGACACAAAAATCTGAGTAAGTCCTTTGTTTACCAACAAATAAATATGCCTCTTTTTTTAAGTTTAAGTGATACAGACAATATATTTCCCAAAAGTTTCATAACTTATGCTGTTTTATTTTCCTTCTTAGAGGCGCTTAAATATTTGATGTGTTTTATTTTGTTTTAAGACTTGCTGATGTATCTTGTTTTGCAACTCAGTAATCGGATGTATCGTATTTTGAAAATAAAACAATCACTCTTTACAAGTATAAAGTCGATTTAAAACACCAATACAAAAATAAAATAATCACTCTTTACAGTATAAAGTCGATTTAAAACTCCAATAAAAAATAAAATAATCACTCTTTACAAGTATAAAGTCGATTTAAAACTCCAATACAAAAATAAAATAATCACTCTTTACAGTATAAAGTCGATTTAAAACACCAATACAAAAATAAAATAATCACTCTTTACAAGTATAAAGTCGATTTAAAACTCCAATACAAAAATAAAATAATCACTCTTTACAGTATAAAGTCGATTTAAAACTCCAATACAAAAATAAAATAATCACTCTTTACAAGTATAAAGTCGATTTAAAACACCAATACAAAAATAAAATAATCACTCTTTACAAGTATAAAGTCGATTTAAAACTCCAATACAAAAATAAAACAATCACTCTTTACAGTATAAAGTCGATTTAAAACACCAATACAAAAATAAAATAATCACTCTTTACAAGTATAAAGTCGATTTAAAACTCCAATACAAAAATAAAATAATCACTCTTTACAAGTATAAAGTCGATTTAAAACTCCAATACAAAAATAAAATAATCACTCTTTACAGTATAAAGTCGATTTAAAACTCCAATACAAAAATAAAATAATCACTCTTTACAAGTATAAAGTCGATTTAAAACACCAATACAAAAATAAAATAATCACTCTTTACAAGTATAAAGTCGATTTAAAACTCCAATACAAAAATAAAATAATCACTCTTTACAAGTATAAAGTCGATTTAAAACTCCAATACAAAAATAAAATAATCACTCTTTACAGTATAAAGTCGATTTAAAACTCCAATACAAAAATAAAATAATCACTCTTTACAGTATAAAGTCGATTTAAAACTCCAATACAAAAATAAAATAATCACTCTTTACAAGTATAAAGTCGATTTAAAACTCCAATACAAAAATAAAATAATCACTCTTTACAGTATAAAGTCGATTTAAAACACCAATACAAAAATAAAACAATCACTCTTTACAAGTATAAAGTCGATTTAAAACTCCAATACAAAAATAAAATAATCACTCTTTACAGTATAAAGTCGATTTAAAACACCAATACAAAAATAAAACAATCACTCTTTACAAGTATAAAGTCGCGGCTTCGGTGGCGTAGTTGGTAGCATGCTGAGCTTCTATGCCCAAGATAGCGGGTTCAAACCCGGCCGAAGTCGTCGGATTTTTTAAGAGCGTTAAAAATCCCTCAGTATGCCTTCCTTCGGAGGGTAAGTAAAGCCGGCGGTCGCATGTCATAGATTTATGGCATGTTAAAGATCTTTCCACTAATTACACCTGTGTGAAACTAAATTGGATAGGTTAAGAATGTAAACAACGCTCTTAGGTTGCTACGTTCGTTGCCAAGAGCCGACTGCGGTGGCGTCTAGTAGCTAGTTCTGAACTAGGCCTAGTAGTCGTTGACGGTGGCGCTTGGCGGCAAAAGTAGGAACTATTTGAAAATTCAAAGTTGCAGTCCCTACTTGAATTTAAAAAAAACAGATACACACACTAATACAGTCATCACAATTAACACCGGTTATCAGACAGATTCTACACACACCCAAAGTACACGGGGCTACATGACCGCGTTGTCGCAGCCCCTAAACTATGGAACCAACCAACCAACAGTATAAAGTCGATTTAAAACTCCAATACAAAAATAAAATAATCACTCTTTACAAGTATAAAGTCGATTTAAAACTCCAATACAAAAATAAAATAATCACTCTTTACAGTATAAAGTCGATTTAAAACTCCAATACAAAAATAAAATAATCACTCTTTACAGTATAAAGTCGATTTAAAACACCAATACAAAAATAAAACAATCACTCTTTACAAGTATAAAGTCGATTTAAAACACCAATACAAAAATAAAATAATCACTCTTTACAGTATAAAGTCGATTTAAAACACCAATACAAAAATAAAATAATCACTCTTTACAGTATAAAGTCGATTTAAAACACCAATACAAAAATAAAATAATCACTCTTTACAAGTATAAAGTCGATTTAAAACACCAATACAAAAATAAAATAATCACTCTTTACAAGTATAAAGTCGATTTAAAACACCAATACAAAAATAAAATAATCACTCTTTACAGTATAAAGTCGATTTAAAACACCAATACAAAAATAAAATAATCACTCTTTACAGTATAAAGTCGATTTAAAACACCAATACAAAAATAAAATAATCACTCTTTACAGTATAAAGTCGATTTAAAACACCAATACAAAAATAAAATAATCACTCTTTACAAGTATAAAGTCGATTTAAAACACCAATACAAAAATAAAATAATCACTCTTTACAAGTATAAAGTCGATTT
Source organism: Meconema thalassinum (assembly GCA_946902985.2). NCBI lineage: Eukaryota > Metazoa > Arthropoda > Insecta > Orthoptera > Tettigoniidae > Meconema > Meconema thalassinum. Next base: position 2,007,335,237 of record OX336388.2, read on the forward strand.
AAAACACCAATACAAAAATCAAATAATCACTCTTTACAGTATAAAGTCGATTTAAAACTCCAATACAAAAATAAAATAATCACTCTTTACAAGTATAAAGTCGATTTAAAACACCAATACAAAAATAAAATAATCACTCTTTACAGTATAAAGTCGATTTAAAACTCCAATACAAAAATAAAATAATCACTCTTTACAAGTATAAAGTCGATTTAAAACACCAATACAAAAATAAAATAATCACTCTTTACAAGTATAAAGTCGATTTAAAACACCAATACAAAAATAAAATAATCACTCTTTACAGTATAAAGTCGATTTAAAACTCCAATACAAAAATAAAATAATCACTCTTTACAAGTATAAAGTCGATTTAAAACACCAATACAAAAATAAAACAATCACTCTTTACAAGTATAAAGTCGATTTAAAACACCAATACAAAAATAAAATAATCACTCTTTACAAGTATAAAGTCGATTTAAAACACCAATACAAAAATAAAATAATCACTCTTTACAGTATAAAATCGATTTAAAACACCAATACAAAAATAAAATAATCACTCTTTACAAGTATAAAGTCGATTTAAAACACCAATACAAAAATAAAATAATCACTCTTTACAAGTATAAAGTCGATTTAAAACACCAATACAAAAATAAAATAATCACTCTTTACAGTATAAAGTCGATTTAAAACTCCAATACAAAAATAAAATAATCACTCTTTACAAGTATAAAGTCGATTTAAAACACCAATACAAAAATAAAATAATCACTCTTTACAAGTATAAAGTCGATTTAAAACACCAATACAAAAATAAAATAATCACTCTTTACAAGTATTAAGTCGATTTAAAACTCCAATACAAAAATAAAATAATCACTCTTTACAAGTATAAAGTCGATTTAAAACACCAATACAAAAATAAAATAATCACTCTTTACAAGTATAAAGTCGATTTAAAACTCCAATACAAAAATAAAATAATCACTCTTTACAAGTATAAAGTCGATTTAAAACACCAATACAAAAATAAAATAATCACTCTTTACAGTATAAAGTCGATTTAAAACTCCAATACAAAAATAAAATAATCACTCTTTACAAGTATAAAGTCGATTTAAGACTCCAATACAAAAATAAAACAATCACTCTTTACAAGTATAAAGTCGATTTAAAACTCCAATACAAAAATAAAATAATCACTCTTTACAAGTATAAAGTCGATTTAAAACACCAATACAAAAATAAAACAATCACTCTTTACAAGTATAAAGTCGATTTAAAACACCAATACAAAAATAAAATAATCACTCTTTACAAGTATAAAGTCGATTTAAAACACCAATACAAAAATAAAATAATCACTCTTTACAGTATAAAGTCGATTTAAAACTCCAATACAAAAATAAAATAATCACTCTTTACAAGTATAAAGTCGATTTAAAACACCAATACAAAAATAAAACAATCACTCTTTACAAGTATAAAGTCGATTTAAAACACCAATACAAAAATAAAATAATCACTCTTTACAAGTATAAAGTCGATTTAAAACACCAATACAAAAATAAAATAATCACTCTTTACAGTATAAAGTCGATTTAAAACACCAATACAAAAATAAAATAATCACTCTTTACAAGTATAAAGTCGATTTAAAACACCAATACAAAAATAAAATAATCACTCTTTACAAGTATAAAGTCAATTTAAAACACCAATACAAAAATAAAATAATCACTCTTTACAGTATAAAGTCGATTTAAAACTCCAATACAAAAATAAAATAATCACTCTTTACAAGTATAAAGTCGATTTAAAACACCAATACAAAAATAAAATAATCACTCTTTACAAGTATAAAGTCGATTTAAAACACCAATACAAAAATAAAATAATCACTCTTTACAAGTATAAAGTCGATTTAAAACTCCAATACAAAAATAAAATAATCACTCTTTACAAGTATAAAGTCGATTTAAAACACCAATACAAAAATAAAATAATCACTCTTTACAAGTATAAAGTCGATTTAAAACTCCAATACAAAAATAAAATAATCACTCTTTACAAGTATAAAGTCGATTTAAAACACCAATACAAAAATAAAATAATCACTCTTTACAGTATAAAGTCGATTTAAAACTCCAATACAAAAATAAAATAATCACTCTTTACAAGTATAAAGTCGATTTAAAACTCCAATACAAAAATAAAACAATCACTCTTTACAAGTATAAAGTCGATTTAAAACTCCAATACAAAAATAAAATAATCACTCTTTACAAGTATAAAGTCGATTTAAAACACCAATACAAAATTAAAATAATCACTCTTGACAAGTATAAAGTCGATTTAAAACACCAATACAAAAATAAAATAATCACTCTTTACAAGTATAAAGTCGATTTAAAACACCAATACAATTGTAAACACACCGCCACTAACAAAACACGAAAGAATTGCATAAGCAGCAGACAGATCACCCTTTCAGCCAATGTGCTAATCTATGCGAAATTATCCCTGCCAAGATGTGTCCTGTTTTGAAACTCATTAATCTACTTGTTTTATTTTGAAACCAACCGACTTCTTCAACGTTTAAAAAACAGTATGATGTGTCCTGTTTTGAATACATTTCTCTACCCATATGTAATGAAGCATTTCTACAAAAAAAAAAATAGGAATCTGCTGACATCGAATATAGATTAAGGTATTAGGAAGTCATTTTTGAAAGCCTTTGTCTGGAGCGTGGCGCTCTATGGAAGTGAAACTTGGACTATTGGTGCAGCAGAAAAGAGGAGAATTGAAGCATTTGAAATGTGGTGTTACAGGAGAATGATGAAGATCAGATGGGTAGATAAGGTTACAAACAAAGAGGTATTAAGACGAGTGGGAGAGGAGAGATGCTTCTGGCGACTGTTAATGAAGAGAAGAGATAGGTTGGTAGGACACATACTAAGACACCAAGGAATAGCAAGCTTAGTTAAGGAAGGAAGGGTCGAGGACAAAAACTGTAGGGGTAGACCAAGGTTAGAATATGTTAAACAGATTGCCTCGGATGTAGGGTGTCGGAGCTATGTAGAGATGAAACGATTAGCTCAGGACAGGGAGGCATGAAGAGTTGCATCAAACCAGTCAAAAGACTGAAGACTCAAACAACAACAACATGTAATTAAGGCATTTAGGAATTGTTAAATCAGCCGTAATCTCGAAATTGCAAAAATAGTGATGTACAGTATCTTGCTTTGATACCAGACGACTCCTACAAGCTTCCGTTTTGATTTCATCTATTAGGTTGAGCTCCTATTTTCTGTAATAACACTACCAGGATACTTGAAGCTTTGATTTATGTCATGCTGTATCTCCTCTACCACCATCAATCCTCAGACAGATACATGCCCCCTCTTGGGAACCTTCAATGTAATGGGATTAGTCGGAGGATACGTACATTTACGGTCATTTTTATACTCGAATCAAGTCGACATCGACATCGACGTATGATACTCGGATGTAATAATGGCATGTGACTTCCGAGGAGACCCGGTGACGTTCCTTCTCTTAGTTATTAAGGTGTGACAATCACCCAGCAAGGAGAATTACTCATCTGAAATTACAATCCCCACAGACAGGCTAGGAATTGGGACAATGCTATGAATTCTAACCACTTTACCACCAGGACGTGTTCATTGATGTTATAGTAGAAGAGTAGTACTTGAAGGTGAGAGAATACGCCCCAAAGTCACTAGAAACAAGTAGTTCCCTGGAGAAATAAATAGTCTATCTTCATATAATTATTCTACTGATTCTTTTCATTTAAGATCTCTCCAGCCTATTAAAAGGAATTTCCTTGTTATGCATGAAATAGATTTTGCTCCGCGATTTAATATTCCTCTATCACAATACAAACTTACGGTTTGATTGCTTGAATAGTTTCGGATATATTGAACACTGGTGAAATATATTGCATGGACGTCATGGTGGTCTGCCTTATACAGTACATAGGCTATGTATACGTACATATGCCGGCATATGAATATTATAATGGTGGTTCATTATACCAACGTTCAATTCGATCGCTTGTTTAGGACACGAGAAATAAAAACGTTATTTTACAATGTTTTACAGCCACCAATTTTAAGTTATCAACAATTGAATTAAATTAGTCGCCAATGTATTAAGACCTGTATGAAGATTTGTCGTGAAAAGTCCTACTGTTCCGATGATTATATCGCGAGAAAATTTATTTTTAATGTTTTAACTTCGCCTGACCACCATATTAGTTTTACATTTTACAGGATTTTAAAAGTTTCATAGTTAAACTTGTCTTAGAATCCTATATCATGGTACAATACGTCAGGATGATACCTGTAACAGTAGAATGCCGGCGAAATATTTTCCGCGGCCACAATGTTGGATTGTTGAAACATATTAAAATTTGAAAGGCACAGTTGTGATCGGTCGAGATAGTATTTATGTTCTTTCCGAGTTTCATTGAAATCGCTCTAGTCATTTAGATTTTACCAAGGAACACCTACACACACGAACAAGGGGATCTCATAAGCCTATATTTCATACGTTGTAAATAGGCTGGTTGGTTGGTTCGTAAGTTCAGGGGCTGCGACAACGCGGTCATGTAGCCCCGTGTACTTTGGGTGTGTGTAGAATCTGCCTGATAACCGGTGTTAATTGTGATGACTGTATTAGTGTGTGTTATCTGTTTTTTTTTAATTTAAGTACTGCAACTTAGAATTTTTCAAATAGTTCGTACTTTTGCCGCCAAGTGTCACCGTCAACGACTACTAGGCCAAGTCCAGAACTTAGCTACTAGACGCCACCGCACTCGGCTCTTGGCAACGAACGTAGAAACCTGAGAGCATTGTTTTCATTCTTAACCTATCCGATTTAGCTTCACACAGGTGCAATTAGTGGAAGGTTCTTTAACATGCCATAAATCTATGACATGGGACCGCCCCGCCGGCTTTACTTCCCCTCCGAAGGAAGGCATACTGAGGTTTTCTAACACTCTTAAAAAATCCGACGGCTTCGGCCGGGTTTGAACCCGCTATCTTGGGCATAGAAGCTCAGCATGCTACCGACTAAGCCACCGAAGCCGCCTGTAAATAGGCTGAGAAGGGAAAAACGAACCCATCCCAGGAGTTCCTCGAGGTCACCTAATCACAAACCCAACAGCCTTGAGAGTGTAGTTCATCTAGTGAGGTGGGGAGACACACATCCTACCTCCTTTAGGCCCTTATACGAGGGCAGATCGAAAAATAAGTTGCACTTCCCAGTTATGGCCATTTATTATACCACCTATACAACAGCAACACGTCTATAACGACATACAATGTAACGTCACTTTTCCCCAGTTTCCAAGCGACTCCAAACATTTCTGCGAACGCACAACCAACTTGTCGATGCCGGATGCATAGTTAGTTCCTCCAGCGTTCTGCAACCACACGGAGACAGCGGCCTTCACCTCCTCATTGGTCTGGAAACGCCGACCACTGAGCACCCTTATGAGCTTACCGAACAGATGAAAGTCACATGGCGCTAGGTCGGGACTGTAGAGTGGATGTTGCCAGACCTCCCATTGAAACGCTGCAGCAGTTCGCTCGTTTGGCGGGCCTTGTGAGGTGTTGCGTTATCGTGCAACAAAATCACACCGGCGCTCAATTTCCCCCGGCGCTTCTCTTTAATCGCTTTACGCAACCGGTGAAACGTTGATCGTCGTTCCTTTCGGCATGAATTCCTCGTGCAGCAAACCCTCCATGCCAAAGAACACTGTCGCCATAACCTTACCGCTCCCCATACACAGCACTAATTTCACGATGAATGTCCGTGCAATTGTTCCATTTGGCCCATAGGAATCGAATTGTCGCATGCACCTCATATTTCGAGTAAACGTCCAGTCGACACGCCATTGCATTAGGCCGCTATTCACACCATACAAGACGAGGCACCACAGCGATCTGCTTTACATACGTGCGGGCTGTGTCTGTCCCTTTCTCCACTGTGCCCATGTTTGCGACACACAGCGCGCTGCTGCAGCGCGTTAGTGCAACTAACTTTTTGATCCACCTTCGTACATAGACAGGGATTACATTCAAAGTAGAAAAGAAAAAAATCTGTCATCTCTAATAGTGAGGGAATCAGTAATGATAGGTTAGAGCCAAGGAGGGACACGAAAGACACCTTAGGCCGTGGATACCCGTGGAATTAGATGAGAGCAAGAGTTGACCAAGGGAAGTTGACAGGAAATAAAGAGAGGAGCCCGGCACAATTAAGTACTCAGCTGGAGTGAAGTGGTCGTCAATCAACGTAACACAGTTGATGAGTCCCTGGGGGAAATGCATGAACTTTGTGGAAAGTACAGTATTGTCATTGTGAAGGTGTATTTCACAATTTCCTCCCTCAAGTTCCTGGTAACAAAAACATGGGAAATTATCACACAATTGAGAAAAGAAGCTTGCACATAAGAGAAGCAATAATTCAGGAAGATCACGCAAGGCTTCGTGCAAGTCCAGTGCTCTGGAACATCTGCCCCATTAGAACAGGATTTCCGCACGTTATTTCTGATTGAACCCTTCCACTGTGATGGCAGCTCTCTTCATGTGTGGACAGAGCGTGCGAATAGCCATTGGAAAGCTCTTCTTCTACCATCCACCATTAAAGACAGCTTTCATGTCTTGTCTTATAGAGCTATTGCAGCTTTATTTATGGCCTAAGAAAAGAGAACATAGCAAACGTAAATCTCCCGCTTGAGTACCCTGATGGATAATAGAGAAAATAACAACTCAGTTCAAGCATTGTCGTTATATTGATTTTCTTTTCGCTTACCCTCCCAGCTCGGCGCCACACACCGACTCTGCGAGGAATCATTCCTCTACCGTGGCATGGACGGTGTATGGAAGCTGAACACACTTTGTCAGCAGGCACAACTGGGGATTGTGACAGGCCGATCGCTCAGGTAACCGCCGCTAACTTCGGTCTAATTAACCATTTGACTTTCCAGGTAACGATCTGTTGTTACGCCCTGTTCGTGCTAAAACTGTCAGGGTAACGATCCATTATTATTGACTAGTGCCCGACTTCGCCCGGTGGATTTATTTGTTTTACAGGACTGGAGCGCTCAAGGATAAGGATCGGAAGAAATGAAAGTAAATTCCAAAGCAGCAACGCTTATTGCAGCTGATAACCTCAGTATACTGCACCAACACCATCATCCTTATACAGAGGCATACTATTGTCATGATGATAACTGTTGAAAGGGGCCTAAGAACTCTTTTTGCACTAATTACTCCCCGTGATGCAGCCCGCATTACATGGCTACAATAGACTTTGGTAATATTGAAGCCGTTCTTGAGCGCTTTTACTTCCGACTTACTGAACTAAAATCAATCTATAAGGTTACCTGAGAGGTGTAGCATAATGCTACATAGCCTAAACTATTCCTCTTGAATCAGGCTGTCATATACATAAAGAATTTTTCGAATCCGACTGGTAGTTCCAGAGATTAGCGCGTTTAAACACACAAACACACAAACAAACACACAAACTCTTCAGCTTTATTATATTAGTATAGATTATCTTGTAACTTTACGCTTAATAGCAACAATTTTCAGGGAATATGAGGAAGACAGTTTTAACTCACGTTTATGTTCCGCGGGAACCCCTGACAATCGGTATTTTTTAGCCTATTTTCAATTTTGAAAAAATAGGCTTATGAGATCACCTTTTGTCCGTGTGTGTGTGTGTCCCCCTAATAAAATCTAAACGGCAGGAGCGATTTCAATGAAACTCGGAAAGTTCATAGCACTATTCCCGGCGACCTCGACCGTGCCCTTCAAATTTTGTTACGACTCACCAATCCAACATGGCGGCTGTGCGAAATATTTCACCAGCATTCAATATCTCCGAAACTATTACCGATGTCACCCTGACATTTTCTATGGTGATAGAGGGAACTACTATAAGTTCACTTATATGACTTTTGAAAACCTGGTAACTACAAAACCAACATGGCGGCCAAGCGAATTTGCGACTTTTAAATAGACGTTTCTCGCGATTTGACCAACCAAACGCAATGAAACTTGGTACAGTATATGTTTATATACATTGTAATGCACCGACATCTAACTTCGTTCAATTGTTTACATAATCACAAGATGGCGGATGTGCGAAATATTTCACCGGCATTTTATATCTCTGAAACTATTAGCGGTAAAACCCTGAAATTTTGTACGGAGATAAAGGGTACTACTGGAAGTCCATCTATAAGACTTTCAAAAACCGGTTAACTACAAAACGAACATGGCGGCCAAGCGAAATTGAAAATTTTAAATAGACCTTTCTCGCGATTTAATGTTCCAAGCGCACTGAAACCTGGCACAGGAAATATTTATACACATTGTAATCCACTGGTATCTAATTTAGTTCAATTGTTTACATAACCTCAAGATGGCGGCAGTGCGAATTTTAAAATTAAGTTTTTATTTCTTGTGATGTAGTCATGCGATCGAAGTGAAAGTTTGAACAATGAACCTACGCAATAATTTTCCTTTAATGGTACATGACTCTATGGCCTATACATTTAACAATCCAACATGGCGACCATCCGAAATATTTAGACGATACTGAATATCTACGAATCTATTTTAGCAATCAAACTGCATTTTTTAACGTTCATAGGGGCTATGAACTTAAGTTCACCTATAGGACTTTAAATAACCTGGTGATCACAAATCCAACATGGCGGTGACGCGAATTATAAATATTCACATGGACGTTTCTCGCAATTTAACCATCCGCGTGCAGTGAAACTTGGTACAGTAAATCCTTATACGAATGTTAATCCACTGGTATCTAATTTATTTCAATTGTTTCCATAACCTCAAGATGGCAGCTGTGAAAAATTTTAAAATCTCCTTGTTTTTTCTTGTGTCCTAATTATGCGATTGAAGTTTGAATACTACACGTTCACAATAATCTGCATGTAACAGTACATAACTCTAAGACCTACATATATAAAATCCAACATGGCGACCATCCGAAAGATTTAGTCGGTTCTCAATATCTACGAATGTATTACAGCAATCAAACTGAAATTGTGTATGTTGATAGTGGCAATTAACATAAGTAGGATATATGAAAATAGGCTGTATAGTTCTTCACGGAACTACTTGTTATTAATTCTTAGAGTCTGGAACATGTGCTCACACAGAGTTTCGTGTCTTGTTCATGTTGTGGTTGGTGGCAAACTTGCGTGTATTTTTCTGTTTTCGTTGATAATTTTGAAATCTTGACATTTGCCACGCTATCAAATAATATAGAGTTTCTTTTAACCTGAATAGGAGACTTGAAAAGTGATTTCCATTTCCCAAAATTACTTCAAAAATTCCAAATCTGAAATTTGTAATTTCTTTCCATTGTTTTGAGCCTACTTTTCACATTTTGCAAAAATGAGGAAAAAGTAGACTTATGAGATCGATCCGGGGAAATGTGTGTCTGTCTGTCCGTCTGTCCTTCTGTCTGTCTGGCTGTGTGTGTGTGTCCCCCCCCCCCTATCAACTCCTAAACGGCTGAAGCAACCGAAACCAAATTTGGTATGAGTAAAGATGTATACGGGAATATCTCAAGCCCATATTTGAAAATGATGTCAGTGCTATCAACTGCTGAAAAAACGCACTAGAAGTTTGAGATCCATGTTGGATATCCTGTAAGGTATGCATGGGAGCTATTCCAAAATTGGCACAAATGTAGATAATACAATTTCAGTTTAATTCCCAGGAGGCCATGCATAACAGTGTTGCCAAATTAATTTTAAGCCTTCTGATAAGTCCAATTTTTAAATGCATATAACTTCTAAACCAACACTTGGATTTCAACCAAATTTTGTATGTAATATGTGTACATAAACAGATATGACTGAGCGTATTCATAAGAGCCACCAGGGCTGCCAACTGTTAATAATTGCTCTCTATTTTTTTATATCCAAATACCAATATATCAGAAAGTATGCAAGCCGACAGCTTTAAACTATGCAGACATATAACACCTGACATTTTAGATTAATTTGGAGTAACTTATATACGTTAGTTCTACCAACATGATTCTAAGCCTGCTGATAGGACAAATTTTTAAATACATGTAACTTCTATACTATCAGTTGGATTTCAACCAAATTTCGTATGTGCTATGTGTAACATAACAGATATTACTATAAGTATTCTTAAGAGCAATCAAGGCTGCCAACTGTTAAAAAACGCTATCTATATTTTTACCCTAATATCAATTTATCAGAAAGTATGCAAGCCAACAGTTCTATACTTTGCACACGTATAGCACCTGACATTCTAGATTAATTTGGAGTAATTAATACCAGTCAGTGCTGCCAACATGATTCTATGCCTGCTGATAGGTCCAATTTTAAAATACATGTAACTTCTATGCTAACAAATGGATTTCATCCAAAATTGGCACAACAAGATATCACAATATTTCAGATTATTTCTGACCAGCACACGCATGACATTGTTGCCAAAATGTTTTTACGCGTGCTGATAGATCCAATGTCTAACTGCATGTAACGTCCATAAGACTTCAACCAAATGTTGTATTCGGTACCTTAAGAGATGGAACTAAGAATATATTCAGTCACCAGGGCTGCCAACTGTAGTGCTGTATTAGACTACATTATACCAGGTATATTTCGAACTAATTAGACATTTCGATATTACCAACTTAATTTTGTCATTATTCTAGATAGGTTCATATACTGTAGAATAACCATTGGCATGAAAAGTAGGCTCTTAATTTCGTCACGGAACTTCTTGTTTTAAACATTGGAATCATATGGTTCAGAGTGATTTTATTTTCAGTAATATCAAGTGATTTATACACTCTATGTTTATATTATTTTATCTTAATATAGGGGCAGATGAGCTCGTAGTTCCGCAGGGGCAGATGACCTCGTAGTTCCGCCCCGTAAAACAACAATAACTAACGAACTTATCTTAATATCTTTATTGGTCTCTCTTCCATCTCATTTTAAAAGAAGTGTGTGCACAGCTAGATAAATATGGCTGACCGTTTTCTCGCATCTATCAGATGAGAGCTTGAAAGTGAAAGCTTTATGGAAAGTTTAGGGAAGGGATTCTGGAAGGAAGTTGACTGTGGGCCTGTTGAAAGGAACCGTCCCAGCATTTGCCAGGTGATGACAATGGAAAACCACGAAAACTATCTTCAGGACGATCGAGGTTGGATTCAAACCCTCCCTGCTCTCCCGATGCCAGCGAGGCACGAGGTAGCGCGTTAGCGCCCTCGGCTACCGTGATCGGTGTCGTTATATGATGTGCTGTATATTCTTTCCGTCGCACAGTGGGTCAAAATCGAAATCTAAGAGGACAAAATTATTTATTTTCATAATTAAAAAATCAAAATGTATTACTCTACAACATTCTCATATAATTGCCGCTCACTATTACACGCATCTTAGTGTAAATCTGTCACCACTGTTCGAGCAGTCTGAATTGGAGGGTGAATGTAAGTGGCTGTGGTTTGGTTGTCTGTGTGGTTAGTGTGATGCTTTAAGATGGAACATGCAGCTGAAGGTATGATCTTTGTAAAGTGTTAATGGGCGTAATTGCTACGTAATTTTAGCTATATTTGCATTATGTAATATTTAACTATTATTTATAAAATTATATTTTTACTTAGATTTTTAGTATGTCGCGTCACTCTGCGTCACTTTCTACTTAATGTTAAAATGTAAATAAAGTCTTGTAGTTTACGCCTGTTATAAGATTTGTTGCATCTTTTTGCAACTTACTTAGTTATTTTACGTTTTAAAAGATGCCGCGCAAGCAGTTCTCACACGTTTACAACTGTTTGAAGCACTGGGTTCGACGATTATGTCAAAAGTGGCACTTTGTGACTTTGTTAAAAGTAAATTAGGGGTAGAAAATTGTTCTGAAGAGATAACTGAATGTTCTATCCAACTCCTAGTCATAGCCAATTCATTGCATGTTTAGACGTAGTTAAAAAGGTCTTAACTGATGTTTATTATGAAGTAAACAAATTATATACGTTGCTTTCACTCTAAATTCATGATTAAAACGTAAATATAATTTAGTCCCCCTAGATTTCGATTTTGACCCACTGTGCGTCGGTATCCTTCCATTAACACTGAAACTGGGGCTCAGTGTTCCCATAGAATTTCTGATTTGCGATACAGTAGGAGTCGTCTTACTTCAGCTGACCCCGAAGTGTGGGTAGCGCTGTTGCCCTTTACGTAGGAGGTTCCAGTTTCGATTCCAGGCTTCTTCGTGGATTTTAGAACTGTTATGAGGGCCAGAATGGGGTGCACTCAGCCTTGCGATGACAATAATTATATTTGAATTGCAGCCAATGGCCATAGCGGGGTAATTTAATTGTACGCCCGTAGGCTCCCCATCAAATTCAATTTCGAGTAGTTCCAACTTTCGCTACCAGGGATACCACACCTAGCGACGAACGACGGAACTTGATAGAGCGATCGTAACCAAATAACCTAAAAATTTAGCTACACACTACAAATTGTAGTGGTAGGTTCTTTTACATGCCATAAATCTGACATGGGCCGTCCGGCTTTACTTCCCCTCCAAAGGATGGCATACTGAAGGATATTAACGCTCTTAAAAATCCGACCACTTTGAATCCACGATCTTGGGCATAGCAGTTCAGCATACTACCGACTACGCCACCGAAGACGCAATTGAATAGCTATCTGATTCGTAATACAGATACCCTGGTCAACAAAGTCAAGATTAATGTCTAAGGGGATACGTCGCAAGGAACATGCGTCACCCCGCAAATGGCTGAGTAGCAGTAGGTCTATTTCCCTAATGGGCCGTAGCAGAAACAATGTTTTCACTAAGAAGTACATTTTTAGAAGAAAATTGTAGGCGGGGAACGGGCTGCCAACTTAGACAGTTACTTTATTATCTAAGTTTTCAGGATGGAGCCACGTCGTATGTCGGTGATTGTTCTCAACGTTTTGGCTGTCGTGGCAGCAACCTTTGTGTGTGAACTCAAACTGACCGTTGGCTGTCGTTCGGAACTTGCCCGCTATTGTCGTCACGCTGTTGCCTGAATGACTGGAGCTCCAGCCAATCAATCTTTACTCCGTCATGCACTAAGAGGACTATCCACGTGTTTCTAAGCCTCAATCCGTCTTCGCAATTGAAATTATTGAGATCGTGAAGCGTCCCAATGCGCAAACTCGATAGCTAAACAAGTAGTTCCTTGAAGGGCTATATAGCCTATTTTCATATACCCTACTGGTCTTGCTTAGGACACGAGAAATGAAAGAGAGATTTTTAAAAATTGTACTGCCACCATTTTTAAGTTCTCATAAAATTCCATTAAATTAGACGTCAGTATATTAAGGCTTGTATGCCAAGTTTCTCAGCCCTCCGATGAAAAGTCGCGAGAAAATTCCATTTATATATTTAAATTTCGCGTCGCCATCATGTTGATTTTGTGCTCACCATGTTATTGAATGATCCACAGGTGATCTTATATTAATAGTCTCTATCAGCACACAAAATTTTAGTTCGATCGCTGTTATAGATTCGTAGATATTGATAACTGTCTAAATATTTCGGATGGTTGCCATGTTGGATTGTTATATGTGTAGGCCTAAGAATTATGTGCCATAGGATGAAGATTATTGCGTAGCTTCATTATTCAAACTTTCACTTCGATCTTATGATTAGGACACAAGAAATGATAATGTTATTTTAAAATTTCGCACAGCCTCCATCTTGAGGTTACGTAAACAATTGGACTGAATTAGATGCCAGTGCATTAAAATTTGTATAAACATTTGATGTACAAGGTTTCACTGAGCTCGGATGGTTAAATCGCAGGAAAAGTTTATTTAAATGATTCAACTTCGCTTAGCCTCCATGTTCGTTTTGTACTTAACAGGTTTATGAAAGTGATATAAATAAACATCTAGTAATACCCTTTATCAACATAAACAAACAGGCTGATACCTGTTACTGTTGCGGAGATATAGAATTGCCAGTGAAATAATTCGCGTGACCACCATGTTGGATCAGAGAAAGGTAGGTTGAAAGGCACAGTCGAGATCGGTCAAAGTTGTAGTATACACTTACCGAGTTTCATTGAAATCGCTTTGACAGTTTAGAATTTATTAGGCAGGTGGAAGGTTAGAAAACTTAGAAAGGGAAATGGATAGCTTGAGGTTGGATTTGGTTGGGATTAGTGAAATGCGCTGGCAGGAAGAACAGGACTTTTGGTCAGGAGACTATAGGGTCATTAGCACTAAATCAAACAATGGGCATGCAGGGGTTGGTCTCATATTGAGTAGGTAACTTGGACAGCGGGTGGAATATTATGAGCAATACAGTGAACGGATTATTGTAACAAAAATCAATACGAAACCTACCTGCACCACAGTGGTACAAGTCTGCATGCCTACCAGTCAAGCTGATGATGAAGATGTTGAAAAGGTCAACGAAGAAATAGATGAAATTCTGAGGTATAACAAGGGTGATGAAAATGTTAAAGTAAAGGGAGATTGGAATGCTGTGGTAGGAACGGGAAGAGAAGGGAAGTTAGTAGGAGATTTCGGATTAGGTGAAAGGAATGGTCGAGAAAGCAGGCTGATGGAATTCTGCACCAAACATGAGTGGGTCATAGCTAACACCTTATTCAATAACTACAATAGAAGCATATACACATGGATGAGACCAGGAGATACAGGGCGTTACCCAATCGACTTCATTATGGTCAGCAGAGTTTTCGTATTGATTTTTGCTACAATAATCCGTTCACTATATTGCTCATTATATTCCACCCGGTGCTGACATAAACTCTAACCACAATCTGGTTGTTACGAAATGCAGAATAAAGTTGAAGAAACTGAAGAAAAGTCAATAGCCAAAAAGGTGGCCAATAGAGAGACTGAAAGAGAAGGATGTAACCGAAAGATTAAAGAAGAGTATAAAGGAATGACTAATGAAAACCTCTAAAAAAACTCAATTGCAGACGAATGGGCACTTTTGAAAAATGAAATAAAAAAGTCCGTAGAAGAAAACATTGGTAGGAAAGAAAGAATAGGTAGAAAACCGTGGATCAATCAGGATATACTAGAATTGATGGATGAAAGACGGAAACACAAGAATGTAAGAGATGAAAATGGGAAAGCAGAATACAGACGTCTGAGAAATGAGGTTAACAAGAAGTGCAAGGAAGCGAAAGACGAATGGTTGCAGGTATAGAAAATTGTCTGAAATTAGGAAAAGTAGACACAGCTTATCGAAGGATTAAGAATAACTTACTTTTGGGGTAAAGAAGACTAAGTGCTGTAATATTAAGGACACAAATGGAAAGCCTCTAACAGATAGGGAAGAAAAGGTTGAGAGATGGAAAGCTTACATAGAATGTTTGTATACGGGAAAGGAGATTGAGATTCATGTAATGGAAAGGGAGGAGATAATTGATGAGAATGCAAAAGGAGATTTAATATTGAGATCAGAATTTGACAGAGCATTGGAAGACTTAAGCAATAACAAAGCACCAGGCATAGATGCTATACCGATTGAGTTACAACGCCACATAAGAGATGAAGGTCTGATCAGGTTATTTCACTTGGTGTGTAGGATTTATGAGACAGGTGAAGTACCCTATGATTTCAAGAAGAATGTTATCATCCCTATACCGAAGAAAGTGGGAGCTGACAGATGTGAAGATTACCGTACAATCAGCTTGATTACTCATGCTTCAAAGATCCTGTCAAGAATAATTTACAAGATGATGGAAACCCAGATAGAAACGGAGTTGGGTGAAAACCAGTTTGGTTTCAGGAGAAATCTAGGAAAAAGGGAAGCTGTACTAAGTCTTAGAGGTAGACCAAGGAAGGATAAGAGAACGTTCATGGCATTTGTAGACTTAGAAAAGGCATTTGATAACGTTGATTGGACTAAATTCTTTGACATTTTAAAAACGATTGGAATAAAGTAGATCTACAATTTATCCAGAAACCAGAGAGCAGTCATTCGAGATGAAGAACAAGGGAGAGAAGTTGGTTTTCATAAAGGTATATGGCAAGGCTGCAAATTATCACCCACACTTTAAAATCAGTACATTGAACAAGCTATGAAGGAAATTGTAGAAAAATTTAAAGTGGGAGTGAAGATTCAAGGAGAAATAATTTCAACTCTGAGATTTTCCGATGACATAGTCATCTTGGCCGACACGCCTGAGGATTTGAATGAATTTTTGAATGGAATGGACTCCGTCTTGAGGAAATAATTCATGATGAAAATTAATAAATGTAAAACAAAAATATTGGAATGCAGCCGAAATAAATCAGAATCCTCTATGGACATCAAATTGGCAGGAGAAAAACTAAAGGAAGTAGGAGACTTCTGTTACTTAGGAAGCAAAATAACCAGTGATGAATGAAGCAAAGAGGATATAAAAAGTAGGTTAGCTCAGGCAAGGAAAGCATTTCTACAGAAATGGAATCTGTTGACATCGAATATAGATATTGTTGTTAGGAAGTCATTTTTGAAGGCCTTTGTTAGGAGCGTGGCACTCTATGGAAGTGAAACTTGGACTATTGGTGCAGTAGAAAAGAGGATAATTGAAGCATTTGAAATGTGGTGTTACAGGAGAATGATGAAGATCAGATGGGTAGATAGGGTTACAAACGAAGAGATATTAAGACTAGTGGGAGAGGAGGGATGTTTCTGGCGACTGCTAATGAAGAGAGATAGGTTGGTAGGACACTTACTAAGACACCCAGGAATAGCAAGCTTAGTTATGGAAGGAAGGGTCGAGGACAAGAACTGTAGGGGTAGACCAAGGTTAGAATATGTTAAACAGATTGCCTCGGACGTAGGGTGTGGTAGCTATGTAGAGATGAAACGATTAGCTCAGGACATGGGGCATGGAGAGCTACATCAAACCAGTCAAAAGACTGAAGACTCAATCAACAACACACACATACACAGACACACGGACAAAAGGTGATCTCATAAGTCTTTTTGTCATAAATGAAAATAGGCTAAAAATGATCAACAATGAAGAAAAAAATCTAAGTCTGATCCCGGTGATTATTGAACATTCTACGTTATTATGATTATATTATTTTTATTATTATTGTTATTCCTAAATTTGAAGCTTGCTATGGATCTTGTGCTAATTTTAATTTCTCAAACTTTATGGTTATCTCTTCCTTTCTTTCCGATATTATTTCGTCATTTCACTGTGTTTCCTTTTCCCCCTCTCGGAACACTTTTGACTAGCTCTCCTTTCCCTTCTGCTTTGAAACAGTTCCATATTGAACATCTTCTTTTCAAAATCTTCATTTCCATAGTTCCTTCAGAACTTATAATAATTTATTAATGCACACAATTTCTGCAAACATATTATATTAGAATTATACTTCACTTCATATAGAAGTCTACGATCGACTTTCCTCGTTTTCCTAATTGCATGACCTGATATCGATCACATAGAAGGTCGCACTGTTCATAAATACAGTTTAAGTTAGGTTCGTTGAAGGATTTCATATTGCACGCTTTGTGAAGATATCTGTTGACGGCCAGTGTATTCACAATATGCTGTAAATCCTGAGTCATATCTGACCTTAATCTATTAACCGTGGTCTCTGTCGAATAAAACTCCATCCAAATTTCCTTTTCTTCGATGTCATCTCCTCCAGTAGCCTATGTACTTCCAGTTGATCGTACGAGGCAAAGCGTTCTTAAATCTTAGATCTTCTACCACGAAGGGCTTTCGGGCTAGCTCGATGACAAGTCTCGACAGGGGAAGAAGAGTTCGTTCAAATCGCGTATTGCTTTATCTTTAGCATGTAAATACACACATCAAAAAAAGTTTTGCATCACCTCGGTTCCAAGAGTTCCGGAACCGTTAAATACAAAGGGAATAGAGATCAACACAAACAACATTTCAGCTCGTTTTATTGCTCATGAGACCCACACATTGCATGTTGTACCATCATACAGCTAGACTTTCAGCATTTGTGGTCCAGATTGCAGTACACACCACTACCTCTAATACCCAGTAGCACGTCCTCTTGCATTGATGCATGCCTGTATTCGCCGTGGCATACTATCCACAAGTTCATCAAGACACTGTTGGTCCAAATTGTCCCACTCCTCAACGACAATTCGGCGTAAATCTCTCAGAGTGGTTGGTGGGTCAAGACGTCCATAAACAGCCCTTTTCAACATATCCCAGGCATGTTCGATAGGGTTCATGTCTGGCGAACATGCTGGCCACTGTAGTCGAGCGATGTCGTTATCTTGAAGGAACGCATTCACAAGATGTGCACGATGAGGTCGAGAATTGTCGTCCATGAAGACAAATGCCTCTCCAATATTCTGCCGATATGGTTGCACTATGGGTCGGAGGATGTCATTCAGGTATCGTAAAGCCGTTTCGGAGCCTTCCATGACCACCAGTGGCGTACGTCGGCCCCACATAATGCCACCCCAAAACATCAGGGAACCACCACCTTGCTGCACTCGCTGGACAGTGTGTCTAAGACGTTCAGCCTGACCAGGGTGCCTCCAAACACGTCTCCGACGATTGTCTGGTTGAAGGCATATGCGACACTCATCGGTGAAGAGAACGTGATGCCAATTCCGTGGGGTCCATTCAGCATGTTGTTGGGCCCATCTGTACCGCGCTGCATGGTGTCGGGGTTGCAAAGCTGGACCTCGCCATGGACGTCGGGAGTGAAGTTGCGCATCATGCAGCCTATTGCGCACAGTTTGAGTTGAAACACGACGTCCTGTGGCTGAACGAAACGCATTATTCAACATGGTGGCATTGCTGTCAGGGTTCCTCCGAGCGGCAATCCGTAAGTAGCGGTCATCCACTACAGTAGTAGCCCTTGGGCGGCCTGAGCGAGGCCTGTCATCGACAGTTCCTGTATCTCTGTACCTCCTCCATGTCCGAACAACATCGCTTTGGTTCACTCTGAGACGCCTGGAAACTTCCCTTGTTGAGAGCCCTTCTTGACACAAAGTAACAATGCGGACGCGATCGAACTGCGGTATTGACCTTCTAGACATGGTAGAACTACAGACAACATGAGCAGCGTACCTTCGTCCTGGTGGAATGACTGGAACTGATCGGCTGTCGTACCCCCTCCGTCTAATAGGCCCTGCTCATGCATGGTTGTTTACATCTTTGAGCAGTTTTAGTGACATCTATGAACAGTCAAAGGGACTGTATCTTGGATACAATATACACAGTCAATGTCTATATGCCGGAGATCTGGGAACCGAGGTGATGCAAAACTTTTTTTGATGTGTGTAGTTACGTTTGGCACCATGCCTCCTAGAACCGGCTAGCCGTCCCCTAATCCCTCCTCCCGCCGGACACTGCTCGTGCAGCCTTTAGCAGAAAGGAGTGGGGACATGAGCATTGCGCGCCAACAATCAAACCATTAATTTTCAATGGCTCGTATCTGCGTAAAATATACATAGGAAGCTCAAACGTAAGATAGGTTCAGTGATCTTCAGAACCTGAAACGCTGCCACAAGTGAAGTTTAATCGGAATTTGAGAGATCGAATTTGTGAATGTTCCTAGTTATTTATGTATTTATCGTATGGTTTTGAGTGCCGGAAGTATCCAAGGACATGTTCGGCTCGCCAGAGGCTGTAGCTGCTTCAAGCGGACACCCATAGGGTGAGCTACAAGTTCCGTTCAATTTCAAGTAGTTCCAACTTTCGCTACCAGATGTCAATGATACCTAGTGGTGAACGTTGGAACGTTGATAGAGTGTACCAACGAAATCTAACCTAGAAATTTAGCTTCACAAAAGTTTAGTCTGTGGAAGGATCTTTTACATGCCTTAAATCTATGACATGGGACCACCGGCTTTACTTCCCCTCTGAAGGAAGGCATACTGAAGGTTTAACGCTCTTAAAAACGCCGACGACTTCGGGCGGGTTTGAACCCGCTATCTTGGGCACAGCAGTTCAGCATGCTGCCAACTACTCCACCGAATCCGCGTAATGTTCCTAGTGCGTCATATTGACTGAATTTCAAGCTTATTTAACCAAATATACAAGGTGCGGAGAAACTTAGATTCTCAAATCAGAGGAGTGTTAAATACAAGTAATGTGATCAAAAGAACCATAGATCTATGATGATTCGCTTTGGAGTGTAAAGATTTGAGGTCGGATGTCCAGCCCCCAGACGCTTGATTGCAAACTTGGCACATATTTTACTGAGGTGCTGTACGTGCGTTCCTTCGGTATTCTTTGTGTCCTTCTATCTGTCCATCGCGTCTCCAAACCTACAAATCTTAATCTGTATAATTTTTCTGTCAGGTCACATTAAAGATCTGGTGTATTAAACCTTGTTGAGTGAGAGGAGGACCAAGTCGCGTGGTTTGTTGAGGCTGCACCGGGCAGTTTCCAGAGACCACGTGAATCAAAGTTGTGCCAAAGTGAGTTGTTGAGTAATAAATAGGTTAAAAGTTCCGCTTAATCAACACCTTTTTATTAAATATGATCACTATGTGGTCATTGGTGTATCATATGGTAAATATTCTTTTAATGTAAATATTCTTTCGTTAACCGTGCCATTGATAACTGGAACTCTCTACCTGCTGTAGTCTTAGAGTCTTTTCCCAAACATATAGGTGTGTTTAAGAAAAGACTGATGATTTGTGTAAATACTCCAGTTTAATTGTTATTGAATTGTCATGTATAATTATTTATTTGTTATGCATACCCCATTTGCCACCGGGGGACACAGGACACACCCCCAATTGCAAATAATTGAATAAATGAATGCATCGAGGCCTGATTATATTTTGATTAGGCGGAACTTTTAATCTATGTATTACTCAATTAGTTGATCAATACGGAACAAGAATGGACCTTTCAAGTTCAAAAAAAGAAATCATTTGTGCCACCGAGTTGGAGGTGCTGCTCCGGTCTAAGCTGCGTGAGGAATGTGCTTCGCGGACTATGAGAAATGGTGTTGACGAGTGATGAGGTTTCTCGGTCCGTGCATAGTACATTGGTCGGTGACTCACTTATTCGTAACCCCACACTGGTTTCAGAAAAGACCCTATGTTAGCAGTATTGGAATAGACGAGAATGTCAGGTAACATGGCGGGCTGTCGACAGGCTTCTCAATTCTCGCCTGCTCCTTCTCTGCCTCTGCCCTTCATCCCGCAAGTTCACAGAGCTTAGACCCGAGCAGTAATGTACGTTTGTCAGTTTTTATTGTTTCCAGTTGAAATGTAAACCAAAAGCAAATATGTGGTACGTCCACTCTCGAATGCTTGTGAGGCGAAAGGATGATCTCAAATATTTAAGCGCATGCGGCGTCGAAACCAATCAGAGCTATATTTGTATTTATTCTATAACTTCTTTGAATACAAGCTTTGCCACATTCTGTATCTTTATTATCAGTCTAGGTTATTTAGTTTTGTCCATTTAGATCCGTGCTATGTTGACAGTATATCCAGCTTACTTCACCCCCTATATTCCTCCGTTATCAGCCCATTTCATCACATTAGTTACTACTCTCATATCACGCAATCAGGTGGGGTGTGGCGAGATCGTATGGAACCGTACGCCCCATCGAGACGGCAGCTTAGCCAGCGAAAATTGACCCCGATACTCACTAGTTCCAGGCATGTGCATACACAATTCACGAGCTATCATTAGATTTTTAAAACAATTTCAAACAAGTTTAACGGGTTGTCTATTGGAAGCAGTAAATCTGGCTGATTTATGTGAGATTGAAGGTGCTGCTTCACGATGCATTACCTAGAGTGCTCTTTTATAGCCTCTTATATTTGGAGTCATTAAACCACAGTGTTCTTTAAAAGGTTTGATATCATAATTCAATTTAATATGCTTTGCTCATCAACGTAACAGATTTATCAGCTCTAAAAATTAACCGGCAATCAACAGTTTCGTTAAAATATAGAAGCACCACGGAAACAATTACGTTTGACGACCTACCTCCATGACCATGATTGCTACCGTTCCACTCTGGAAGCAAGTATATTACGTCCTTTTCTTGACGGCCTAGGTTCTATTTCTGCCTGTCATTGAATATTTGAATCGTATAATACTGTAACCTATATTTTAGTGGTTCCCCCATGTAAGATTAGGCTATTGATAGGCTATCGTATTCTCCTTTTCCCTTTGTTTTGGTCGCGGGACTATTTGTTTAGCCCGTCGTTTGTACATTCAATGTGAATATTAGTTATTAGTTTATTATTATTATTATTAATAATAATAATAATAATATTGTTTTTATAGTTTTATCCCTTACATCATCATATATTCATCTGAATATTTTTTCATCTGTAATGCCTAGTGGTGGTGAAGCCTCCGTGGCTTAGGCGGCAGCATGCCGGCCTCTCACCGCTGGGTCCGTTGTTCAAATCCCGGTCACTCCATGTGCGATCTGTGCTGGACAAAACGGAGGCAGACAAGTTTTTCTCCAGGTACTCCGGTATTCCCTGTCAACATTTCATTCCAGCAACACTCTCCACTATCATTTCATTTCATCTGTCATTCATTTAATCATTGCCCCAGAGGAGTGCGTCAGGTCTCGGCAGCCGGCACAGTTCATATCCTCGCCACTAGATGGGGGCTTCATTCATTCCATTCCTGACCCGGTCGGAGACTGGAAGCAGGCTGTGGATTTTCAATGCCTAGTGGTGGTGTGCATGTGGGGACATGGTATTAGAAAAATGGCCGCTCAGTACGGGGGCCAGACTTTACCATCTAGTGGCAGCACTAGTTAATCACAGCCTCCTTGTGAATGAAAGTATCTTTATGACGTGGAAACAACAATTAGATTCAAAGAGAAAGAGAAGAAAATTGAGACTGTTTTTGGCTTTGCTAAAGAAGATATTACTGTTGACAGCATTAGTATGAATATGAATTGAAATGCGAAAGGAAATAAGAAGTGACTATACAATTGGCTACTATAAGAACAACCTTATTACAGTATTTATGACTTAATTTCCGCCGTATCAGACTGAATACCCTGTCCAGATCTTATGAAAGACACACTTCAATGCATGATCGCTATACGGTTTACATTTTCTGCAATTCGCAGAAATCATGGAGTGGTACAACTACGAAGGTTAGTAGAATGACTGAAGAGAGTTCGAAGTCTATTAAATAGAAAGAGATTGCAATTTATATTATGTTCCCAGGAAGCTAATTATTAATAAATTGTTATTTTATCCATTATTCATTTTTCATTCCATGTACGAAGTTTTGGGCCTAAAGCGAGTGTATCACCCTGCAACCCAAAAGGGAAGGTTATCGGCTCTATATAAATTTTATTTCAGCGTATTAATATATATTTCTGAGATATTTGAAGTTACAACACTACTACTAGTAATAATAATAGTAAAACACCAGTTATGGATCAGGGGTAGAGTATTCACCTCTTGATCTTAAGACCACGGATTCGATTATCGGTCGAAGAAGTTTGCTTTTTAAGAGAGGCAGAAACCCTCTGTTCTCCAAGTTGTACCATGTTGGCTTGTTATCGACCTATCGTGGCATATTCCGTGTATACAGTAATTAAATATCAACCACAGGTCGCTTAGTAGAATTCAAGCTTTGATAATAGGTGGCAGTGCAAGCTGAATGTGTCATTGGAAAGCAGATCGCCTGAATTGCACCAACTCTTATGATCTTTATTAGGTACCGTAAACCATGTTATTCTTTTATTATTATTATTATTTTTAAATCGTTATGCCCGTCTAAAGAGTTCCTTGGTTGGATCCTCAGTTTAGAGGCTGCGACAACGCCGTAATGTAGCCCCGTGTACTTTGGGTGTAAGTAGAATCTGTATGATGTGTTAATTGTGATGGCTGTATTAGTGTGTTTTATCTGTTTTTAATTCAAGTAAGGACTGCAGACATTCGATTTTCAAGTAGTTCCAACTTTTGCTACCAAACGCCACCGTCAACTTCTGTAGTTCTGAACTTTGTTACTAGATGCCACCACAGTCAGCTTCTGGGCAAGAACGTTGGAATCCAAGAGCGTTAGTCAAATATAACCTATAATTTAGCTTCACACAGGTGTAATTAGTGGAAGGTTCTATAACATGCCATAAACCTATGAAATGGGACCGCCGGCTTTAATTCCCCTCCGAAGGAAGGCATACTGAGGGATTTTTACGCTCTTAAAAAATGCGACGACTTCGGCCGGGTTTGAACCCGTGACCTTGGGAATAGAAGCTCAGCATGCTACCAACTACGCCACCGAGGCCTTTAAACGTTTGAAGAGTGCCATCTTTCTTGTCGTTCCAAAATCTCTTCATCTTCTCGCTATGGCTCGTTTTACACTCCTCCATCCAGATTGTTTTGGATGCAATATTTGGGTGGTCTCAAATTAATGATAGTCAACTAGTTCTCTGGATACAGATCAGCCCAGTACCATATTACTTGGCATGTCTATTTCCTGAAGGTCTTTTTCAACTTCAGGCAGCAAGGTGGTCTTAGCTTTCATTGAGAGATCAAGATTTAGAATGATTTTAGTCAGCCTGTGATCACTCAATCTGAGAATATACCCAGAAAATTTCAAACGTCTTTTCCTGAATGTGTCCGAGACTTTCTCCGAATGCTGATAAAGCTCCTGGGATTTCTTTTTCGTCCAACTTCCCTCAGTACAAACTGGGCCAATTGTTGTTATTATTATTATTATTATTAGCATTGGATTATTGTTGCGGCCGTGATTGACATGGAGTGTGCTGTGTGTGGCGCAGGTATATTTAACGGAAAGTTTTTTAGATAGTGGGAGTGAGAATTGTTTTTCAGCTTGGAAACAGGTTAGTCTGCTTTGTAGTTTATATAGGTACTTAATCAACGGAGTTTACTAAATTTATTTCCAGAAAACAACTTCCTCAAGTGTTGACTAGATTTGTTTCGAGATTTTGGGGATAAGTTTTATTGTATGTACAATTGACTCATGGAGTTCCCTCTGTAACAGGAAGTGATACCAAAGCTATCTGAGACCACAGTAAACTTTTAGGTTCCGTCGTGAGGGGGCTGTAAGAAGGTTGGCGACGGCGGCCATTAGAGCCCCGCTACCTTGAGTACGTATCAACCACTATCAACTTAATAATAGATTCTAGTGTTCAGCAATCAGAAAGTAAAAAATATGGATATGATGAATTTAAGCACCATAGATGAAAGACATATAATTGTGTCACTGTATGGCCAGAGCCCCTCTGTCAAGCGCCAATGGAAGCATGGAGATTGCGACACCTATTAGCAATGTTGTATGGCGCCTGGTGAGAGTTCCTGTTATTGAGGAACAGCCAAGAAAAGAGAGCTTTGGGAATCTTCTACCGAGTGTGGTAGATGTATTGCAACGGTGTCGAAACATTCTCAGTTAGATGAAGCTTGCAGCTGACAGCCAGCGTAATAATTCCAAAGATTAAAAATATGGCATAGTGGAACTAGAAGAGGTCATTGATACTATAGCCTATTATGGATGTACTTCACATGCGGTACAAAACGTAGCTCACAAGGATGTAGTGAATGCCCTGCCGAAGGAGATGCCCTCTATTCCTAACAGCCGGAAAGAAGCGAATTCGGGCAATGCCCCTGCTCTGGAGGTGGACAAGAAGAATGAGACAGAAATATGGACTCCTGTTACATCGAGGAGAGACGGAAGAGTGGCAACATTTCAAGAAATGGAAGAGAAGATGCAGGAGGACTTCGCTGATAAAGTCGGCATATCTCCCCATCATCAGCCCCAAAAAGGCAGAAGAGGACTAGTAGGCCACGGCGAGCAGCCTTACTGATCAGACCAGCTGAGGGTAAATCATATGCCGATATTCTGAAAGAGATTCGCCAAAATTCAAACCCTAATGATACAGGAACCGAAGTCGGTCTATTCGACAAACTAAAGCGGGAGACTTCCTTGTCGAGATGGGAGCAAATTCCAGGGACAAGGCAGCTTTTGGTAATTCTCTACGAAATGTTCTGGGATCTAATGCTACAGTCCGTAGGCTTGAAGCGAAGGCAACTGTTGAAATCAGAGACCTTGATGCTCTAACTACTTCCGAAGTGGTCATGGAAGCTATCCAGAGCTCTGTCCAGATACTAAGGTGCTGGTGTCGAGGACGAATACGAGGGAAGTGAATATGGCTGTTGTCACATTAACAACTAGTGATGGAGATGTACTCTTGAAGCAAGATCATATAACCATAAGATTGGTCAATTGCAGGATTAGACGAGGATCATGTTATCTCGCTGTTATAGATGTCTGGAGTATGGCCATGTCGCTAGTATTTGCAAAGGCACTGATAGAAGTAAACTTTGCTATAATTGCGGAGGGACTGATCACAAAGCTAGAGAATGTACGGCCTCAAAGAAATGTGTTCATTGTGAAGAACGAGGTTTTGACAAAGAGTATTTAGCACATGCTGTGGGATCTGGTCAGTGTAAGGTTTTCAGAGAAGCTTTAGACAAAGAAAAGGCTCTGAGGTTCAAATGATCCGTGTACTTCAAGCCAATCTACATAGAAGTAAAACAGCCAATGATCTCCTGTATCTGCTAGTTACAGAGAAGCAAAGCGATCTCTTGTTAATCAGTGAACAGTATAAAGAAAGAGATATTTGAGGACAAGCGTCCTAGCATATGGTCCTAGCCTGAAATAATGTGTTGAACGGTTCCAGGCTAAGTCCAGAAGTAACAGGGGGAGTTTTAGTCGGTAGTTTTCCACTCAGGAGCCCGACACTATGTGCGTAAATCAATTTCTTCCCCTAAAAAATAAAAAATAAAATGCTTACCAACATGAAGCAATACCTACCACGAAATCACAACGAAGGGTATGAAAAGCGGTTTGATCCCGGGATTACAATAGATATGTTACAGTAGTTTTAAACAGGCATTGTCTACAGTTGCCAAAATTACGCATGATGGGATACAATAGGTAGACAATCTATTAAAAGATATCTACACACATCAAAAAAAGTTTTGCATCACCTCGGTTCCAAGAGTTCCGGAACCTTTAAATACAAACGGAATAGAGATCAACACAAACAACATTTCAGCTCGTTTTATTGCTCATGAGACCCACACATTGCATGTTGTACCATCATACAGCTAGAATTTCAGCATTTGTGGTCCAGATTGCAGTACACACCACTACCTCTAATACCCAGTAGCACGTCCTCTTGCATTGATGCATGCCTGTATTCGTCGTGGCATACTATCCACAAGTTCTTCAAGACACTGTTGGTCCAAATTGTCCCACTCCTCAACGACAATTCGGCGTAAATCTCTCAGAGTGGTTGGTGAGTCAAGACGTCCATAAACAGCCCTTTTCAACATATCCCAGGCATGTTCGATAGGGTTCATGTCTGGCGAACATGCTGGCCACTGTAGTCGAGCGATATCGTTATCTTGAAGGAACGCATTCACAAGATGTGCACGATGAGGTCGAGAATTGTCGTCCATGAAGACAAATGCCTCTCCAATATTCTGCCGATATGGGTGCACTATGGGTCGGAGGATGTCATTCAGGTATCGTAAAGCCGTTTCGGAGCCTTCCATGACCACCAGTGGCGTACGTTGGCCCCACATAATGCCACCCCAAAACATCAGGGAACCACCACCTTGCTGCACTCGCTGGACAGTGTGTCTAAGACGTTCAGCCTGACCAGGGTGCCTCCAAACACGTCTCCGACGATTGTCTGGTTGAAGGCATATGCGACACTCATCGGTGAAGAGAACGTGATGCCAATTCTGTGGGGTCCATTCAGCATGTTGTTGGGCCCATCTGTACCGCGCTGCATGGTGTCGGGGTTGCAAAGCTGGACCTCGCCATGGACGTCGGGAGTGAAGTTGCGCATCATGCAGCCTATTGCGCACAGTTTGAGTTGAAACACGACGCCCTGTGGCTGAACGAAACGCATTATTCAACATGGTGGCATTGCTGTCAGGGTTCCTCCGAGCGGCAATCCGTAAGTAGCGGTCATCCACTACAGTAGTAGCCCTTGGGCGGCCTGAGCGAGGCCTGTCATCGACAGTTCCTGTATCTCTGTACCTCCTCCATGTCCGAACAACATCGCTTTGGTTCACTCTGAGACGCCTGGAAACTTCCCTTGTTGAGAGCCCTTCTTGACACAAAGTAACAATGCGGACGCGATCGAACTGCGGTATTGACCTTCTAGGCATGGTAGAACTACAGACAACATGAGCAGCGTACCTTCGTCCTGGTGGAATGACTGGAACTGATCGGCTGTCGTACCCCCTCCGTCTAATAGACCCTGCTCATGCATGGTTGTTTACATCTTTGAGCAGTTTTAGTGACATCTATGAACAGTCAAAGGGACTGTATCTTTGATACAATATACACAGTCAACGTCTATATGCCGGAGATCTGGGAACCGAGGTGATGCAAAACTTTTTTTGATGTGTGTATATTGACCTCAATCAAAATTCATTTGACAACTTTATACCAAATGTAATACCGCTTTCGTTAGAGATATTGGGGGTGATTGTCATATCCAGTCAAGAGGGAGGGGGTAATATGCTAAGTGATCTCTACTAGTAAAGACCAGTTTAGTCAGGCTATAAACTAACTCGATAAATAAAAGGCCAGATCTCAATCTGCATCTTTTAAAACATTGATAGCGTAGAGAATGGAACACTAGTGCTGGTTTCTATTCCCATATGTCGTCATATGGGAGCTATTTTCTAGCTTTGACGTCATCAGAAGGCATTATATTGCTTTGTTTATTTATACATATGCAGGTTAGAATGTATTTATTATACTAAAATATACGTGTAGCTGGTTTTACTTTCCAGTCGACGAGACAACCCCCATCCCGCAAGCTATTTTTAGAATATCAAAGATTGCACATGTGTCCCAGACCGACATTAACATGTATGACGACGGTCAGATTCGAACAAGAGGGTTCACACATCCAATGCTCTTGCTAAAAATGGCAGACGCGTGACCGTAGACAACAGTTCTCTTTCCCCAAATGACGCCCGACACTGAGCAGCGCGCGCAATTTTTTTTATCCAAAGCCAGTGTTTGTGAAATTAGAACTTCAACGTTTGACATTTTGAATTATGTCTTCGGGTTTTGCATTGTGTAAGGAATAGTTTGAATATGTGGATTGTTGTTGTTTGAGTCTTCAGTCGTTTGACTGGTTTGATGCAGCCTTCTATGCTTCGCTGTCCTGAGATAATCGTTTTATATCTACTTTGCTAACACACCCTACATGCGAGGCAATCTCTTTAACATATTCTAACCTTCGTCTACCCCTACAGTTCTTATCCTCGACCCTTCCTTCTATAACTAACTTTGTTATTCCTGGGTGTCTTAGTCTGTGTTCTACCAGCCTATCTCTTCATTAGGAGTCGTCACAAACATATCCCCTCTCCCAATCGTCTTAATGCTTCTTCATTTCTAACCCTATTTACTCATCTGATCTTCATCATTCTCCTGTAACACCACATTTCAAACGCTTCAATTCTCCTCTTTTCTGCTCTCAACAGTCAAGTTTCACTTCCTTAGAGTACCACGCTCCATACAAAGGCTTTCAAAATTACTTCGTAATACCTAAACCTATATTCGACGTCAACAGATTCCTTTTCTGTAGAAATGCTTTCCTTGCCTGTGCAAACCTACTTTTCGTATCCCCTTTCCTTCGTCCATCACTGGTTATTTTGCTTCCTAAATAACAGAAGTCTGCTACTTCCTTTAGCTTTTCGCCTGCCAATTAGATTATGTGCAATATTATTCCAACAAATGGAATTGAATAATATTTTCCGTTGTATAACTTACAAAATACTTGGAAAATGGAAAATACAGTAGAATACGTACAAGGCCATGACAAGGAGAAGAAACTTCTCTCTCTCTCTCTCTCTCTATATATATATATATATATATATATATATATATATGAGCCGTTGAGAGCCCAAGTGGTGTAACTCATCTCTGGAATTGCAGGGAAGTCTAAACCTTATGGCAAGCAGGCATAGCTCAGGGCCAGTGTGTGTGAAGCACTGGAAGTGAGCATTGCGTCTGTCAGCCACAAAGGTTAGACTTGCCTGTTATTCCGAGAGGAGTTACACCACTTGGGCTCTAAACGGCTCATATATATATATATATATATATATATATATATATATATATATATAGAGAGAGAGAGAGAGAGAGAGAGAGAGAGAAGTTTCTTCTCCTTGTCATGGCCTTGTACGTATTCTACTGTATTTTCCATTTTCCAGGTAACCTACCCCATTTCCGATCCTAATAATTATAGCTACACACATTCTAATACATGGGACTGATGACCATGATGTCTCTGGCTTATAAATTTAATCAGAAACTTTAACCTAAGATTCCTCTTTAAACTCGTAACGATTCAGGCCCAAGTTTGGCTTCATTTGTAAGATATCTACTATCAACCTCCATTCAGCTCCACATTGGGAAGCCAATTTGTGAAGTATTAATTATTATCTTGGCAATCAATCCACTGTTGAGAGAGCATTTTTACCTATCCACCCTCATACATTTAAAATTTCAGGTAATGGGGTATTCAACACATTTGAAAAGGAACGAACTGCATTAAAAATATTTTGTTTTCACATTTATTAATGGTGATACTTGGCCCTTAAAATAACTTGCTACGCCTCTGTGTAACTTCATTAATTTTTAGCCTACTTTCGATTTTTGCAAAAAATGTTAGCCTACTTTCGATTTTTGCAAAAAATGAAAGTAGACTTATGAGATCAACACAGGGCGAAAAAAGTGTGTCTGTCTGTGTGTGTGTATGTGTGTGTGTGAGTCTGTGTGTGTGTCTGTGTGTGTGTGTGTGTCTGTGTGTGTGTGTGTGAGTGTGTGTACTCTGAATGTCTGTCCCCCCTATCAATTCGAACACGGTGAATGCGAATTGAACGAAATTTGGTACAAAGGTAGCACTAGAAAAGGACACCTCAGTGTCATGTTTTATATCGCCGCCATCTTGACGGAAACGTAATGGCGGCCTCACAAATGTTCAAAGCTTAAATCAAATTACGACTAACCTAATCATCCGATCTCTACCAAATTTTGCAACAACATACCTTTATGGGGGGAGCATCCTTTGACTAAACCAATAGGTCATCAGCGTAATATTTTACGGATGGCGGCCATCTTTGAGTGAAAATCGATTCCCCCTATTAATTCGAACACGGTGCAACCGAATGGAACGAAATTTGGTACGGAAGTAGTACTAACGAAAGGCACCTCAGTGTCATGTTTTATATCGCCGGCATCTTGACGGAAACGTAATGGCGGCCACACAAATGTTCAAAGCTTAAATCAAATTACGACTAACCTAATCATCCGATCTCTACCAAATTTTGCAACAACATACCTTTATGGGGGGGAGCATCCTTTGACCAAACTAATAGGTCATCAGAGTAATAGTTTGCGGATCGCGGCCATCTTTGTGTGAAAATCGATTCCCCCTATTAATTCGAACACGGTGCAACCGAATGGAACGGAATTTGGTACAGAGGTAGTACTAACAAAAGGCACCTCAGTGTCATGTTTTATATCGCCGCCATCTTGACGGAAACGTAATGGCGGCCACACAAATGTTCAAAGCTTAAATCAAATTACGATTAACCTAATCATCCGATCTCTACTAAATTTTGCAACAACATACCCTTATAGAGGAAGCATCCTTTGACCAAATGAATAGGTCATTAGCCTAATAGTTTGCGAATGGCGGCCATCTTTGTGTGAAAATCAATTCCCCCTATTAATTCAAACACGGTGAAACCGAATGGAACGAAATTTGGTACAGAGGTAGCACTAGCGAAGGGCATCTCAGTGTCATGTTTTATATCGCCGCCATATTGACAGAAACGTAATGGCGGCCACACAAATGTTCAAAGCTTAAGTTAAATTACGACTAACATAACCATCCGATCTCTACCAAACTTTGCAACAACATACCTTTTTGGAGGGAGCATCCTTTGACCAATCTAATAGGTTATTAGCCTAATAGTTTGCGGATGGCGGCCATCTTTATGTCAAAATTGATTCCCCCTATTAATTCGAACACGGAGGAACCTAATGGAACGAAATTTGGTACAGAGGTAGCACTAGCAAAGGGCACCTCAGTGTCATGTTTTATATCGCCGCCGTCTTGACTGAAACGTAATGGCGGCCACACGAATGTTCAAAGCTTAAATCAAATTACGATTAACCTAATCATCCGATCTCAACCAAATTTTGCAACTACATACCTTTATGGAGGGAGCATCCTTTGACCAATCTAATAGGTCATTCGCCTAATAGTTTGCGGATGGCGGCCATCTTTGTGTCTGAATCGATTTCCCCTATTAATTCAAACACGGTGAAACAGAATGGAACGAAATTTGGTACAGAGATAGCACTAGCAAAGGGCATCTCAGTGTCATGATTAATATCGCCGCCATATTGACAGAAACGTAATAGCGGCCACACAAATGTTTAAAGCTTAAATCAAATTACGACTAACATAACCATTCGATCTCTACCAAACTTTGCAACAACATACCTTTATGGAGGGAGCATCCTTTGACCAATCTAATAGGTCATTAGCCTAATAGTTTGCGGATGGCGGCCATCTTTATGTCAAAATTGATTCCCCCTATTAATTCGAACACGGTGGAACCGAATGAACGAAATTTTGTACAGAGGTAGCACTAGCAAGAGGCACCTCAGTGTCATGTTTTATATCACCGCTATCTTGACGGAAACTTAATCGCGGCCACCCAAATGTTAAAAGCTAAAATGTAATTACGACCAACCTAATAATCTAGTCTCTACCAAATTTTGCAACACCATATCTTTATGTGGGAAACATATTCTGACCAAACTGCAAGAACATCAGCCCAATAGTTTGCAGATGGTGGCCAAGTATGTGTGCAAAACGATTCCCCCTATCAATTCAAACACGGCGAAACCGAATTGAACGAAATTTGGTACAGAGGTAGCACTAGCAAAGGGCACCTCATATTCATGTTTAATATCCCTATAGCACGTTGTATTTCAACAAGCTACTACAACCAACATTCAATCATACTCCTTGAAAAGGACAAAGAGTTATAACAATACCCATGCATTTAGGAGAAAGTAGGCTATATGCTCTTTACTGAACATCTTGTTTAGACATCGCATCGGTACATACATTGTTTTCTTAGATGTTACGGTACTGATTTCTCTCATGAGGATGGTAGTGATTTCTAATCTAATTCAGCTGTGTCATTAGTTTTCAAATCAGATAGGTACTTTTGGAGAAGGTGATTGTTGAAATTGTACCTGGACCCACCTCAGTTTGGAAATTAGCTGATCCAAAGTTTGTCCAATAAAAACTGTGCGCTAAGGAGACAAATCAGTACACTAGTAGTACATAAGATATTACTGATATCTTGATAATTAATAAAGCAGTGAAAAAGACATGCAGGTTAAGTCTAATATATGTGCCTTCATCACCATTAATCAATGAGTGTAAATAATATAATGACTGGCGGACCCGTGCGAGAAATCTCACATGTTCATAAAGTTCACTTTCCCCAATAGGTTTATAATGAGAGACTTATGCAGACAGGTTATGTTTTTATTTCAACCAAATGGTTGTAGAACACTATTTGCATTTCAGGATAAAGGAAAGACCTCAGAATGTTAATATGAAATGAAACAGGCGCCACAGCAGCCCGCGGACAGCAATTATGGAGCGTATTTTCCTACAGAAACGGTGTTTACAAATCGCAAACTTCGTACATTAAAAAAAAACTCATTTTTAAAAGAAATTATAGATATTTATGAAATTATAGTGCAATAAGTCACTGCTAATGTCTATTCTCTTTCATTTGAATGCTCATTGTTACGATCGCTCGCTTTTGAGCGCCGCAGGAGGGATCTATACTACTGACATAATATAAACGATGATGATGATAGAAACTGTAAGAAAATTAACGTTCAATAGTTTTATGGTTTTAGACGACAACTCATAATTTCAGCAAGTTACAGCAACAGTATTTGCAAATAGCACACTTCTTACAAAAATTGATATTTATGAAATTAGAATGCAATTCGTCACTGCTAATTTATGAGGCCTATATGATGATGATGATGATAGTTTTACGGTTTTAGACGACAACTCATATTGTAGCATGATACAGCAACAGTATTTTCAAAAAGCACACTTCTTACAAAAATCGATATTTATGGAATTAGAATGCAGAAGAAAAACCTGTACCCAATCCATTGATATACTGATTCTGAAAACCAGATAGAAGAAAAACTGTAAGAGAATTAACGTTCAATAGTTTTAAGATTTTAGACGACAACTCAGAATTGCAGTATGTTAGAGCAACAGTACTGTGTTTGCAAAAAGCACGATTCTTACAAAAATCTATATTTATGGAATTAGAATGCAGAAGAGACTCCTGTATTGCGGCATATTAACAAACCTGGAATTTAATAAATCCATTGTTTAGACGGATGAGCTTAAATCATGTGTTTGCTGAGTCCATTGATTGAAAGCTTAGCAGTAACAGTCACCGGTTATACGATTAGAGTACTGAATACATTGATTTACTGTTTCTGAACACTATGCGAAATGATAGAAGAAAAACTGTAAGAGAATTAACTTTCAATAGTTTTAAGGTTTTAGACGACAACTCATAATTGCAGCATGATACAGCAACAGTATTTGTAACACTCACCGGTTATACGATTAGAGTACTCAATCCATGTTAGAGCATCTGTATTTGCAAATCGCACACTTCTTACAAAAATTGATATTTATGGAATTACAATGCAACACGTCACTGCTAATTTATGAAATTATACGATTTGAGTAAACATTCCTTTGATTTACTGTTTCTGAAATCCATAAAAAATGTTAAAGGAAATACCTCATAATGTTAAAATGACATGAAACGGGCGTCACAGCGACCAAAATGTGAAGTGGACAGTAATTATGGAGCGTATTTTCATACATCAACAGTATCTGCAAATCGCACACTTCGTACATTTTATTTCAAGTCATTTTTTAAAGAAAGTATTGATATTTATGGAATTAGAGTGCAATTCGTCACTTCTAACGTCTATTCCCTTTGTTTTCAATGCTCATTTTCACGATCGGTTGCTTGTGAGTTCCGCAGGATGGATCTATACTAATGAATTATTATATATGATGATTAATAAGATACTTGAAAGGGACGCCTTAGGTGACTAACCGTGAATAAGTTAAAACTCGGCAATTTTTCTAGGTTCATCCCGTGTCTTACGTGGGGTTTCGCCTAGGAACACCCACCGGGCTCATCAGCGGGCTCTTCACCTGGTGAAAAGCTGCTTGAGCTCTTATCTCTCGCAGTAAAGAAGCGCAGGTACGCTTCATAAGAAGGGAGGTAGCGCGCAGTTTGATAGTCGTGTGAGGGTCCGGGCACGGACACCAAGAGCCCGCTGATGAGCCAGCTAGGTGTTTCTAGGCGAAATCCCACATATGACACGGCATAAACCAAGAAATATTGCTGAATTTTAATTCCTTGGCCGTGAAAGCCAATATACCATCTTTTCCGTGAATAAGTTCCCTGTTCCAAGTAACACGGCAGGAACAACAACGACAGTATAAGTATCTCATAAAGCTTGCCTGTTGCTGGACTCCAATGTGATGATGCCCTGTCTCAGTTACTTTGTGAGCATATCTTGTATTTGAGGAGGTTAATGATCTGAACTCTGAGAGAATTGGTTGGATTTAATAGACAAAATATTATCCAGGGTTATTACGCAATAAATTCTTCCCTCCTAAACAGGAGAAGGTGACAGTTCACGAGAAATGGTCGGGTAGTGACAGCTCAAATATTAAAAACTAAATTTATGATCCAGAATTAAATGAAACTCGTTTCGTATAGTAGATCGCAAAAAAATATGGCGTATTGGCCATTTAATAGGCGAGTCGTAACGTAAGAAAGGAAAGAAGTCTGCAGTTTCACGTGAACATTAATCTCACGATGAGCTAGGAGTCCTCAGTTTTTTGCTTGGAATCTTAAAGACAGGATGTGATATTTCATCTCAAAAACACCTCATGCATTAACCGAGAATCGAACCCAATCCACCAAGGTGAGAGAAAAGGCTGCACCATTACGCCCACAGCCGTAACGTGTCGTAGTGATGACGAAGTATTTTGATTAGCGTATTCTGACTATTAATGATATTTATTGCAACCAATGGTCAAATACAATAATAATTAGAATTGCGCACAATGAAGTCATGTACAGAATTCTGTTAATGTCACTGTTCTCTTACTACAAACTTTTGCATGATATCTTTCACACGACATTCCACACAATTCACACCTACAGTTCTCGTCTGGGTCATGGTAGACCTTCGTGCAGCACAGTGTATTAGGGAACCGGTTAGTTTAGATTAGCCAACAATGCAACTGTTTAATAAAAGCTTTGTTGTTAGTTAACCACGACAACTAGAAACCTGACATTTTTAGCCTATTTTCAATTTTGAAAAAATAGGCTTATGAGATCACCTTTTGTCCGTGTGTGTGTGCGTGTGTGTGTGTGTGTGTGGTGTGTGTGTGTCCCCCTAATAAATTCTAAACGGCTGGAGCGATTTCAATGAAACTCGGTAAGTTCATAGCACTATTCCAGGTGACCTAGACCGTGCCCTTCAAATTTTGTTACGTCTCACCAATCCAACATGGCGGCTGTGCGAAATATTACACCAGCATTCAATATCTCCGAAACTATTACCGATATCACCCTGGAAATGTTTACGGTGATAAAGGAAACTACTAGAAGTTTACCTTTGTGACTATTTGAAAACTGGTAACTACAAAACCAACATGGCGGCCAAGCGAAGTTGCGACGTTTTAATAGACGTTGCTCGCGATTTAACCAACCAAACGCAATGAAACTTGGTACAGTATATGTTTATACACATTGTAATGCACCGACATCTAACTTCGTTCAATTGTTTACATAACCACAAGATGGCGGCTGTGCGAAATATTTCACCGGCATTCGATATCTCTGAAACGATGAGCGGTATCACACTGAAATTTTGTATGGAGATAAAGGGCACTACTGGAAGTTCATCTATAAGATTTTCAAAAACCGGTTAACTACAAAACAAACATGGCGGCCAAGCGAATTTGAAAATTTAAATATACCTTTCTCGCGATTTAATGTTCCAAACGCAATGAAACTTGGTACAGGAAATGTTTATACACATTGTAATTCACTGGTATCTAATTTATTTCAATTGTTTATATAACCTCAAGATGACGGCTGTGCGAATTTTAAAATTAAGTTTTTATTTCTTGTGTCGTAATCATGCGATCGAAGTGAAAGTTTGAATAATGAACGTACGCAATAATTTTCCTTTAATGGTACATGACTCTATGGCCTATACATTTAACAATCCAACATGGCGACCATCCGAAATATTTACACGGCTCTGAATATCTACGAATCTATTATAGCAATCAAACTGAATATTTTTATGTTCATAGGGGATATGAACATAAGTTCACCTATAGGACTTTCAATAAACTGTTGATCACAAATCCAACATGGCGGCGACGCGACATATAAATATTCACATGGACGTTTTGTTTCCATAATCACAAGATGGCAGTTGTGCGAAATTTTAAAATCTCGTTGTTACTTCTTGTGTCCTAATCATGCGATTGAAATTTGAATGCTACACGTACACAATAACCTTCATGTAACAGTACATAACTCTAGGACCTACAGTACATATTTAAAATCCAGCATGGCGACTATCCGAAATATTTAGTCGGTTCTCGATATCTACGAATCTATTACAGTAATCAAACTGAAATTTTGTATGTTGATAGTGGCAATTAACATAAGTAGGATATATGAAATTTATAGTTCTTCACGGAACTACTTGTTAAAAGTTATCAGCAACATCCATGGCAGTGTTTAGATAGTGAATTATGGAAATTGAAACATATTTCAAAAATAATGAACATTAGAAAATTCTGTAAATTTTAGAAGAGTACTTGTATTTTGGTACCTTTTTCTCTGGTGTTAAAATAGATAATTGGGTGAAATCTATAATTCTTAATCTTATGTTACTGATACAGCTCGTGAAGCAAAACTATTGTTGTCAGGCATTTGGTTTCGATTTTATGAATTTTTGATTTCGTCAATATCGTTTTGCCTTTATTTGAGTTCTTTCTTTATTTTTAATTATTTTATCTTTTTTCGATTACTCCCATTTTGCTTCGCAGCTTTTGGTTTGTAAGCATCTATAACTTCAGAAAATTTCAATTTGACCAGGTATGTGTTTTCTGAGAAAAAGGTCCAATATGTCGAAATGTTTAAGTCTTTTGAAAATTAAGGTAAAAAATTCAGTCGTTTCATATAATTAACGTATGCATGGTTACATTAAAATATCAATAATGACCTCAAATATGGTTTATATACCTATGTGTTATATAATGGTGTAATCGGGAAAGAACCTAAAAACAAAAAATGCTATTTTCGGACATTCCACACTACCTGATTCCCTTTCCCGGAACCGTACCCATATTTTTTTAAGACACTCATTGTACGCTTGGACACTGAGGACCCCAGAAAATAAATACAAAATGTATACGTTGCAACTTACGATTTATTAAAAACACACATAAGTCAGCCAAATGAATTGCTCTTGTTTTAGATCCCTTATTTGGGGGTGGATCTAAAAGGGAGAGTTGCTGTACTAATTTATGAGGTTGTGCCTAAAGAAGGGTAGCTCCCCTTGACAGGGCAAGCTGACCAGTGTAGTGTGTTGTGGTGTGCTAGGAACTAGGGGGCGTTCCTATAAATAATGTGGTAGTGTTTGAGGGGATGGGACCCACTGCAAAGGGTCGCTGTACTAGTCGCTCAGCTGACTGCTTGTTATGTAATCGACTCTGCTCGTATCAGCCGGGTGGCACGCGCTGCTTGCTGGCAGCTGGCTCGAGAAACACAAAGATACCTGAGTTAGCGCTAATGGCTTACCGTCTGTCACGTCTTTACGTGACGGGAATAAGGAAGGGCGTTGGGATGTAAAGAGGCGTATAACAGTAATGCTAGTGTAGAGTGTGGACCAAGTGTTTTATTGGTCTGTGATATTCTTTGTGTGAGTCCCTTGTAGGGAATGAAATTATGTTTATAATGTGATACAAGTTGTGGGTTGCAGGTTACATAAATAGGAACTCTGAACACGATTGACTGACTCACCTCGGTTGACACCAGCGTAGCTTCGGCCGTCTTGATGGAGCACTGACAATGGAGAGAGAGTTTGACCTCATTAGGACGTCTTCTTATACCTTCTGACGCCCTCCTGTTAGCAATGTATTGGCCCAGTTAGTACTATGTCGCTGAGTGTAATGATTACGTAAGGCTTGAGCTGCTTTATGGAGTAGCAAGCTGTCCTTACAGTATTAATGGATGTTGCCCCGGCTTTCCAAGGGTTGCCATTTTAGGGGATTTAGCCAGATGTTGGGGGGATGGTCTCCAAGGGGTGCATACCCCTGGGATGCTGTACAAGAGTCTTCCTTCATTTGTTCGCGTCCTCGCGAACGGGAACGGAACTGGAAGTTGGGATGTTGACGTAGTGGTCCTGGAAAACCCTCTCGTATCTCCTGGTGGCGTCGTATCGAAGTGTGGGTGTGAGGTGAGCCCGTGTTCAGAGGGGAGGGTTATGGGATTTACATATATATGTATACATTGACATTGTGAAAAAACAAACAAAAAAAATTGACATTTGCGAAAGATTTGATTAACATTGGGAAAAAATTGACATTTTGAGAAAAATTGAACATTAAAATAAATTCGATATGTAAAAAAAAATTGCCCTTGCATTTGCTGGCATATTGCTAGTTTTAAAAAAAACATGGTTTCTGATGGTGACGTGTCACATATTTGTGCAGGGAGGAAAAACCCAGGGCCGAACGGATGATTGCTTCGCCCGCCCCATCTTAGGGAAAAAATGCTCCCTGCAATAAGAAAGG
This sequence comes from Meconema thalassinum, assembly GCA_946902985.2. Lineage (NCBI taxonomy): Eukaryota > Metazoa > Arthropoda > Insecta > Orthoptera > Tettigoniidae > Meconema > Meconema thalassinum. The sequence goes on from OX336388.2 coordinate 2,007,375,324, forward strand.
TAGAAGAAAATAGAAAAATGGGTGTTCCAGGGTATAATTTAAGGGAAATATTCAAAAGTATTTATTTGTGTGGGAAAAACGGAACACCCTGACAAATGGGGAAGTTAGAAGAAGGAAAAATGAAAGAAAACAAATCATACACATGATGGACATTGGCATCTTGGTGAACAAACAAAAATATATATAGTGTATAGTTGTATAAAGCTTATCCTGAAAAACTTATAAATTACAATGACCTTATGTCTAGTGGAATAATGGTATACAGTTTATCCTGAAAAATTATAATTTACAATGACCTTATGTCTACTTAATCGCGCTAATCCCTTATAATTATAGTTTTCATGAGGTACCTCGCGTGCACGCTACCCGTCTGTACGTACTCTTGCCGTCTCACGGCTGATTCTGTACGGCCACGTCTTGGTACGGTATAGTGGTCGTACCGCTTGTATGTGTGCTTAATACCTAACCTGTGAAGCATCCTCTGTGGGTGAATGCTTTCACACTTGACAATGAGAGTCACTGCCACAAACCGGTTGCGCCCTCATTGTCGTAATCTGCGTCACATTTTGACGCTTTATGTGTTTTAATTGAGTTGATCTGCCAGTAAGCCTGGTACCCCACAGGCACCAGTCCTGCTGTGCAGATTCATTTTAGAGTGTGTAGCTGAAAAAGAAAAATGTGGTGAATGTTTGCGAGTGTGTCGGGATTAGTGCAAGTTGAAAAAAATAAAAAAAATAGTACACATCATGGCATGCTGTAAATAATATGCCACTGCTATATGGCAGTGAAATTCCTGTCACCAGTTTTCTGTATCTGGTGACGATGCCTGTGAAAAAAAAAATGGCGAGGTTTAGAAAAAAAACATATTAGTACTGGTTGAAGCTGGTCTTTTACTGAAAAAAAAACATGATTAATGTTACTTAGCTGCAAGGCCGGGCTTACCCTATACGGTGCCGTAATGCCGTAAATAATATATAGTTGGTCTTACCCCGGTAGCGGAATTGTGGTTACCGGGTGCCGATATATTCCCTTTGATTATTCCTATCTTAATCTAGTTTATCCTAAGTATTGTCGGGCTTACCTCGGTAACGGATTTATAGTCACCGAGTGCCGATATATTCCACTTTGATTATGCCTATCTTAACCTAGTATTGTCGGGCTTACCTCGGTAACGGATTTAAAGTCACCGAGTGCCGATATATTCCACTTTGATTATTCCTATCTTAATCTAGTTTATCCTAAGTATTGTCGGGCTTACCTCGGTAACGGATTTATAGTCACCGAGTGCCGATATATTCCCCTTTGATTATGCCTATCTTAACCTAGTATTGTCGGGCTTACCTCGGTAACGGATTTAAAGTCACCGAGTGCCGATCGGCGTTACTTAATACTATCTAACTTAATTATGGTCTAATAATAAAAAAACTATTACTAAGCCGAGAGGGTTGCCTTAATCTATTGCCGAAATGTGCTGCGCCATACCTGGCCACAGCGGTGAATAAATTTGCTTAATCCTAGGTTGCGTGTCAAATGCAACCATCTTACAACTAAATTTGGCCTAGGACGATCGCCTGGGGCAATTAAATCCCCAGATCACCACCCGCACGAGCCCCAGAAACACCGGTTGTCTCTAGGGTCGCTAGATTCCGTCCCCTTAACTCTAGGTGTCGACGTCTATTACTAGGACTAATCTATGCGCAGGCGCTTACGGTGCCACTAAGCTAACCGTTTCGCCCGCTGTAACTTTCGTGTTCATAACCGGGTGCTGTTCCTATTTGACGTAGGTGAGCCGCCCACTTGGCTCCTGTGAGGGGCGCGCAATGCCCCTCTCTTAATGCCCATTGACTGCCCGCTGCGTCGCCATTTATGTGGGCATTGGACAGTGTGGTCCAATGGCATAATATCCTCCGGGAAGAAAGCGTCCGGGGAGTCCTCTTCGCCTGTGTCGGCCGCAATATTTGTATTCATGTGTCCTCCGGGAAGTGAGCGTCCGGGGAGTCCTCTTCGCCTTAATCGGCATTGCTGGGTTGGCCCACTGAACCCTTTTGAGTGCCCGCTATGCTACTCATTTAAGAACTCTGGCGACCCGTTGTCGTCCATTTACGTGGGCGCAGGACCGAATGAGCGCGTACATTCCATATATATATATTCATATTTCATTCTTCATTATCGATTACCGTCGTGGTCTTCACCTTCACCTCGCGGGGTAAGGACTTGTCGGATCTAGGATTGGTCCTGCTGAACCCTTGGATCCTGCTTCACTCCTGACGAATAGGAGTCTGACTCCCCGCCATGGAAGTCCTACTGACGTAAATTTAACTAACAGTCTAGTCATAATATGGGGTCGTCTCTAGGGATAGTTCCCGAGGCCGGCGCTGAGTGAGCTATTTCTCCCGCCATCCTCAGAAAGTCACCCTGCAGATCTCGGCTTCGATGACCGTGACACATAGTGGGTGTAACGTTCTCCGACAAGGGGGATGGGCTAATATGCACCCCTAGATCTCGATGTTTGCCCGTGTCAGGTCCCGAATGCTTTGACCTTCCGTAGTTCGTCTGTTTGGTCAGGTCAGTGATTTGATGAGCCAACTGGGGAAGGGTCCACATCGCCTTCCCCAGCTCTGCTCCAGTGTGGTCCCTCCTGACCTTCGGCTTACACCGTTGTCAACCATCAGTTCGTATCAGATTCCTTTGTAAGAGAGAAAAAAAATGTGCCGTAACCTGTGTGAATGGTTCAACCTCTGTGTAAAATGTGAAATATTTCCAGTGTAGCGGGGTTGCAGATCTTCTAAGTACATAGGCTACTTCTGGCCTACCATCGCTATGTCAGCTTCCCAGCAATAATGCCTTCTTTACCTTAATGGAGGTGTTAGTAGGGTCTGTAATGTCAGGTACCCTGTTATTAGGATTTGGGGGTAGTTATTTGTTGAGTGGGCTTAAAGCATGGTAGGAAGGGTTTGCGCACCTTTGGGTTCCACGTTAGTGGTGGCCTAGAACCGGTGGTGGCACTGGGATGCTTCTATAGTGAGTGGAGTGGGGAGGTAATTCCCGGGATTGCAAAAATACGAAAATTCATGCAGGTTTGATATTAAAATCCCTGGTAATTGGATGGGATACTCATGCATGTGTCTGGATATGAAGTTTTTGCCTTCATGTACGGATAGGTGTAGGATGGGGCATAATACCATATGTTCCTTTCATGCGGGAGAGCTTAAGTACTAAAGCATGGTTAATATGTATCTATGGCCTCCTCTCTCATTTGGAGAGGCGCATTATGCTTCTTTTAATGTTTGCTGAGCCACCCCTAATACTCAGGCGGTGCAACGGGGCTCAAGGCGTAGCTTGCCTGCTCTTTAGACGCATGAAGTCCATCAACCCCAGTGTGTATTTTGTAATGTAGTGTAGCTGTTTATGGTCGTGTAGATGTGTTTGCGTTGTTTATGTCAGGCTTGAGAAGGTTATGGGAAGGGAGTAAGGTGGTACGCTGGTAGCCTGTTCTCCTGTCGTCCTCCCTTGGTCCATGTTGGCTTTCTATCCGCGCCTTGGGATAGTAGGGCTGCATGACCTAATCTGGTCGGCCATTTGCAGTGTAGATGTGGCCAGTGGTCGTAATGCGACTGGTCATGTGCTAGTCATCTGTAATGATTTATTTGGGGAATAGAATCGCGAAAAGAAGTTATGAAGGGGAGGTCCTGTTTCCTCAAAGTCCCTATGTTCGCTCCTAATTGGTGAGTGCGTGTGTGTGTGTGTGTGACTACGTTCCGCTACACCACGCGGACGGTTGGTCTGTTATGAGGCTAAGTCCTAATATGTATCGCCTTTGTGGGCAGAAGGCGCCCGTGGCTTGCCAACGTGCCCTTGCGACCGTGCCCTATAGGCCCAAGATAAGTTTCGCTGTGTCACGTCTTGTCCATTGCCAAATGATTTTGCAGTGTGGAGAAAAAAAATGTATGGCGTTATAATTGTTATGTGTGTGTAATTTCATGGTCACGGGCTATACGCAATAGTGTCCCGTCACCGCAGTATTGCAGTGTGAATAGTCTGCAGTCAGCAATTGGTATGTGCAATTCTGCAAGTATGCAAGTGTGGTCATTGTTTTGGATTCCTAGCCTAATGTAGCAATTCGCCCTAGTTAGGTAATGACGTCGTGTGGCCATTGTTCTCTAAGACCTGTGTCTTGCGAAATTTTCCTACCTGTGTTCGTGAAATGTATTCCTCTATGCCTGGTGTAATTCGAAATTTTATGTCTGGCTTTTGGTGGGAGGAAATGTAGTATTCCCTGTTCATGCACTTGTATGGGCCAATTTCAGTATGATTGGACGCCTGAATATCTGTTCTCCTTTGTGTCTAATTTTTTTTTTGGAACTCAGACCCGTGACCTCATGTCATTCTCTGTGTTTTATGTTTGCGTTGTGTGACAGGGCTTGGGGCTTTCCCAGTGTGGTCTTTGCTTGTGTTCCGTGTACCAAAAATACCATTGGATAGTTAGTTTTTGGTACGCGTGTGGTGTGTGGTCATGGGTTCGAATCCGGTTGTCTGTAAAGACTTGGTGTAATCATTTCCGTGCCGCTTATAATATGGCACGTTTCCGTGGCTGTGCAATGCGCATATGAAAGCATGCATACCTGTGTAGAGTTTGTACGTTTTTGATTTCCCCACGTAGTGTAATTTTGGAAGATATAGGGTCTCTAAATCGGGCGTGAATGATGTGTTGATTTCTGTCCAGTAGGCTTTGGCTCGCTTGTCTGCGTCGAGCAGTCTCGCTCATTGAGGAGTATGTTACTGCTGATACGACGGTGTTGAATTACGATGTTGTGTGCTTTCATTTGTTTCATGCTCTGCCCACGTCCTAGTTTTCTGCACGTGTGTGTGTGTGAACCTGATTGCTGCCTATAATGATTGCTAGCAGTGCCTCTCTCATTGTAGAGAAAAAAAACTTTGTGGTTTAATATGACCGTTGATTTGTAGCTCATGCGCCAGGGGATTTCCGTTTTACTTGGAATCCAAACCACAGGCCATGGCATTTCATTTCGGAAATCCCATATGCGTTGTACGCGAGTGTGTCTGGTCCGCTAGTCGCGTATTTGGTGACCAGATGCCAGAGGCGATTGTATTGTTTTTCGTTTATGACCCGCTGTTAGTGGGACTGTCCCAATTAGTCTTAGCTTTCCCATTATCCTTATTCTAGGACTGGATATCTACTCAACCTTATATTCCTGGTATTCAGAAGGTTGCGGGTTTGGAGACCGCCTTTTACCCAGAGTAATTGTTTCCGGCACCATGAAGGTTGTGTCTCCGGGACAGTTCTGGTGAGTGTTAGGATCGTATCCCGGCGCGGTCAGTGGGCTATTTCTTGGCCCTCTTTTCACGCCTGCCCGTGGGATTACTTCCTTTCCTTTTGGCAGTATTTCCGCCTTTACGTGTACCTATGTCTAAAAATTATGTCGTGAACAACATAAAAAATGTTAAAAAATAAAAAAAAATGGTGCTTGGGACCTGAGTGTAATATTTACCATGTTGGTAACGTGAGTACTACCGTAATCTGGTTACGTCTCAGGGGAATCTCCCGACACTGTCTAGTACACATTAGGAAGGCCATTGCAAGACGTAATTGATATACCTGTATCCACGTCACGAGCAAAGCCAGTGCACTATGGGAGTCAAACCTGCCCTTCAAAGTAATTGTAACTCACCAAAATGACAGTGTCTCGTCCCGATGTGCAATTGGGCTTTTCAGTTGGCTAAAGCACACCTCACCAAATTTTTGAAGTTAGTTTGAGATTCTTAATTCCTGCCACACTTACGGCTTTCGCCCGCAACAGGAGAATCTATCAAACTGTGGAACCCTAACATAGAACGTTTAGTCATTTCTACTTAGAAAGACTCACTTAAGCTTTATGCTGTGATTTTATGCTTAAGTTGTGTTCAAAATATATCTTTTTCGGCCTGAAGCCTGCTTGGCTTCCACTTGGCTTAGCATATTAGAGACTTTACGTTATGGCGTTAATCACTTCGCCCAATAACCATTGATGGCCTGAGAGGAAAATGCCATGGTTCCGAAGAAAAAAAAACCGGAAGGATTTAGAATTGTTCCCTCTAATTTGGCTATATTGCACTGTATATACATAAAATAAGAAAGAAAAATATGCGATTTCATGTTTATTATGTACTTGTTGGACCATTTTCTTATCGCCCCCGTGTGAAAGAACTTATGTGGCCTATAATTTTGGTGTTAGCGATGTTAGTTTATTTCTGTGGCCCTGGTGGAAGTCGTTATCCTCTTTCGAGCTTCAGTGCTCAGAAAGGTGAAGGGTTTTGCCCTGTTATTAGATTATAGGCCTTTGAAATCCACTGGGGTGTTCCTTTGCTACCTTCCGGCGGAATTTCTAGCAAAGTAAGCTTAGGCCTCCTTCCACCGTAGCGCGTGTCTATAGGTTTAAATGTACCTGTATTCGAGGGCCTAATTGTGCTTGACGCTGCCCTAGTAGATTTTACGGGAGTGTGGATATATTTGACTGCGTGGTTTTGTGGGGTAGGTGAGAACACCTTTCCTAATCCCCGTGTACTGTGTGGTAATGCCCGGTCAAAATGTTCGTGCGTATATCGTGCACCCTGAGGGCCTAATACCGGTGTTCGCCTTTGTTCTGGCAAATTTGCCCTTTGAACTGGCGGTAAAGGTCGCTTAATGGCTTGTGTCCGGCCTAGCAATGTGGTGGCGTGTAGTCTGACCGTTTTCCGGCCTGTGGCCACGGCCGACCCCTGCCAATGTGTTAGCCTATCTGTGTACGTGTATGTAGGCTTTATATACTGTAGGGCGGGCTCTATGTCGTCTGCCCATGACGTGGTTACGTCCCGTTGTCCCTCTGTTATATCATGTGTATTTAATGGCCCTAGCTTCGATTCCCTCTCGTCCTTTTGTTCCGAGGGGATTGTTCTAGGCTCTGCCCCTCGGTTTGGCAAAATCGCCTCCCGATCCGGGGCTGAAGGACGTGTGTTTGTGTTAGGTTTATTTTGTAGTAAGTTGGAGCCTAACCTGGCCGTCTTCTTGACTGTGGCCACGGCGAACTCCTTCCATTCTGTGGCAGTACGTGGCGAGAGGGACATCCTCGCAAATTGTCGAGTCAACGTATCTACGCTTATGTCCTCTCTCGGGTGGGCTGATGGCCCTACCGTGAACTCAAAAATGGCCTTATTGGCTTGTAGCTCACGGTATTTGTCCCAAATTTGGGTGTACTGCCTTATTGAGGCTCATGGCCTGCTTGCAAATTACTGTATTAATGTATTAATGTTTCTGTGCTCTGTATTGTTTTGTGGCCGCTAGTTGGAGAAGCGCTTGGACGCGAATTAGCTCCCTGTATTGGGCGTGTAAACTTGTGTAGTGCACCCTCATTCTCTCGAGGGTTGCATTATCTATTACGGGACCATGTGTGGTGATTAATTGTCGGTATATTCTGTTTCTTTGTATATGGAACCTATTGAGGTGTTCATGTATGTGATTCAAGAGTGTATGTGCGCATCTTAATCGCGCTGTCCTACCCTCTGACGGGGTGTATGGCTGTTTGCCCTGTATTGCCCCGATTTTTGTTTGGAGTGCCCGTATTTGTGTTTGCCGGCCTTGTATGTGCCCTTGGCATCTGAACAATAATGTTAATAATATTGGCGTACCCCTATTGCCTCTATGGCTTGCAATCTCTGCATGAGGTGCCATTCTGACTGCAGTGTATGGGCCTACAATAAGAATAAAAAAAAGTCTGTACGTGTTTGACAGTGTATTCTTATATTTCTTTGATTCTGTATGGGGTTAGGGGGTTGGTTTATTAAGAAGTTCCCCTGTGTAGCTAATTTGGAGCACACAAAAAAAAATGGTGCTTTTTGTCTGGGGGAAAAATTTTCTCACTAATTTGCTTGGCTTTTTGCGGTACGGAAGGGGTCGTTTTACCTACGAGGGCTCGTTGGTTGAGTCCCTTTTCTCTATGCGTAGGACCCCGCCTCCACCAGTGTTTTAGATCCCTTATTTGGGGGTGGATCTAAAAGGGAGAGTTGCTGTACTAATTTATGAGGTTGTGCCTAAAGAAGGGTAGCTCCCCTTGACAGGGCAAGCTGACCAGTGTAGTGTGTTGTGGTGTGCTAGGAACTAGGGGGCGTTCCTATAAATAATGTGGTAGTGTTTGAGGGGATGGGACCCACTGCAAAGGGTCGCTGTACTAGTCGCTCAGCTGACTGCTTGTTATGTAATCGACTCTGCTCGTATCAGCCGGGTGGCACGCGCTGCTTGCTGGCAGCCGGCTCGAGAAACACAAAGATACCTGAGTTAGCGCTAATGGCTTACCGTCTGTCACGTCTTTACGTGACGGGAATAAGGAAGGGCGTTGGGATGTAAAGAGGCGTATAACAGTAATGCTAGTGTAGAGTGTGGACCAAGTGTTTTATTGGTCTGTGATATTCTTTGTGTGAGTCCCTTGTAGGGAATGAAATTATGTTTATAATGTGATACAAGTTGTGGGTTGCAGGTTACATAAATAGGAACTCTGAACACGATTGACTGACTCACCTCGGTTGACACCAGCGTAGCTTCGGCCGTCTTGATGGAGCACTGACAATGGAGAGAGAGTTTGACCTCATTAGGACGTCTTCTTATACCTTCTGACGCCCTCCTGTCAGCAATGTATTGGCCCAGTTAGTACTATGTCGCTGAGTGTAATGATTACGTAAGGCTTGAGCTGCTTTATGGAGTAGCAAGCTGTCCTTACAGTATTAATGGATGTTGCCCCGGCTTTCCAAGGGTTGCCATTTTAGGGGATTTAGCCAGATGTTGGGGGGATGGTCTCCAAGGGGTGCATACCCCTGGGATGCTGTACACTCTCGATTGGTGAACACCTTCTTGCGAATTATACCAGGTGGCTAATTTGCCCCGTACAATCTACTTAAAGTCTGTTCGCCGAGTCGAGATAGTGGAAGTAAACACAGTTGTACACGTGTTTGCAGGGCTGCCCGTAAGGGTGCATAGAGCTGTGCCTGTTGAATGTATACTAACTTCAGTGCTGTGTATAGCCTACATGTGAAGCGGGCTGACTTATCGGTTACATGCTACAGCGTGGTTTATGTATCGTTCGTTTATGTGTTTAATTAATTAATTAATTAATTAATTAAATAATAAGTTCTTAACTGATTATAACATGCAACAGTATACAGTGCAGCACAGCACTAAGTGCAGCAAGTCTTGTATTTTCTAGGGCTACGGCATGGCTAATGATCTCGGAGATTCTTGGCTACCCCTGTCCAGCAGAGCCGATGACGTGAACTGGGCGTGTTTCCCTGTCCAGGTAGCCAGGGGCACTGTCTCTACTCGGCGAATAGACTTTAGAAGTGTTCTGCAAACACCACTGCTCTTGGGGATATCTAATAACTGATTTCATCAAGGATCACACTGCATGCTGACAGATTGCGCCAGAATACGAAGGAATAACATCCGGACTGTTACTAGCTACATGTTCATCAGTGCTACTCTCTAAAGCACCCTCTGCATTTGAGAGCGTAATAGGATCAAATGTGGTACAACAACACGACAGTTGCTGGCAGCATATTGGCAATGGCTGGGGAATTCAGCAACAACAAGTACATGAACATCATACTATTGTATAGAGAAGCTGGACGTAATGCTGTCGAAGCTCGAGGTTTCAGAACGCAATGGGGCGCTTTAGACGAGAGCACTGAGGAACATGTAGGAGCGGCCGTCTGGATGTTATCTCTTGGCATTCTGACGTAACCTGCTTGCATTAACCATCGTACGGTAGAGCCCGAGGTAGATTACCGTCCCATTGAAATGAACGCGAGTAGAGCTCCTCTGATCATTACAAAGTGCGCAAAAGGCACATGTATTCTCTAGATACGATATCCTTCGCTAGATGACAGAGTGGTACTTGACGGCGACGTTTTTGCTCAGTTATTCATCGAAGTGCCAAGGGCGCAGTCGAGCACGCGCGACCGGAAGTGCATTTTTTTTTGCCGACCGCCCAAAACAAAATGTGAGTATTTATCATAGTTTTTCCTCATTTCTAACACATTGCATTCACTATTCATAGCCCAGTTGCTCATTCTCCCCCCAGCGTCCACACACACGCATGCACACAACACTATCTTTAAAGATGTAATATATTGCTTTTTCATTTTTGCCACCACCGTTGTCGCCTTTTTTATGACTTTTTATTGAATAATTGTTTCTATATTTATACCTCTGTATGTCAATTACATGTTCGATCAACCTCAAAGCCGATCATTACCGTCGCGCGACCGCGTGTGTTACATGAAAAGGTGCGACCGCAAGAAGGTTAAAGGATTCCCCCTAAGAATTCTGTTATTAGACCTTCCGTTCATCATTAATACATGCGGGACACCTTAAAGTAGATTGTACGGGGCAAATGAACCACCTGGTTGAATCACTGCCTTACAGTACCGGTCAAAAGTTTAGGACCACATCAGGAAATCATGATATGTCACCTAAAACCTAATCGTGTGGTACTAGAGCTCTGTGATTTGTTTACTGAGCTTTTACATCTGATAGAATATATACGTCCTGATTTCGTTCAATTGGGCCAAATATTATAGAATTTATGATTTTTTAACTGTTGGAAGGTCACCTTTTTCAGAGGTATAATGTATTGTATATTCCAACTAGTTGCAGGTATTGCCACCAATTTTCTTTTTTCAACACTTATCAATAGGTGGGGAACATTTTGGTGTAAATATACAAATTCCGAAAAAATGCAGGTCCTTTTTTTTCTGTGGATTTATACCTTTTCAAGCCAGTGCTAAAATGTTACTATAAACTGCTGACAACAAAATAATCTCACGGCGAAATTCCACAAGCCAGAAATCTGCGCTTCAATGCCATCTGTTGAGTGAAAGGGGAACTACGAGACACGACAAGTTAGACGTGGTTAGGTAGCAAGGAAGCCTTACGACAAGCGTGATAAGAACAACCATTTTAGCGCTGGCGTGAATAAGTATAAACCCGCAAAATACAGGTCCTGCATTTTTTCGGAATTTGTATAATTATACCAAAATGATCCCCAATTATTGCTAAGTCTAAAAAAGAAAATTGGTGGCAATACCTGCAACCAGTTGGACAGTTTAACAAATCTGACTGTTCTGAACCATCACATCATTTCTGCAATAGATCAAAAATCTCAGCTAGATGTAATCTACGTCGACCTGGCCAAAGCATTTGATTCCGTGAACCATTTCCTTCTCCTCCACAAGCTTGCTTCACGATAAAACGTACATGGATCCTTCCTATCCCTAATAAAAAGCTTCCTGTCCAATAGGGAACAACGGGTAGTGCTTCCAGGGTCTGTATCGTCCTGGCTCCCAGTCTTATCAGGAGTAACTCAGGGCAGTATCCTGGGACCCCTTCTCTTCGTGCTGTATATGGACGATATAAACACATGTGTGCAAAATTCTCCGTGTTCCCTTCTTCTATACGCTGATGACCTCAAGATGTTCAGAAAAATTTCCAATTCTGACGACCACGCTGACCTCCAGGAAGCAGTGAATACTTGTACTGATTGGTTCAACAAATGGAAGTTATCCCCAAATCCGAAAAAGTGCTTCAATGTGTCTTTCTCACTACTGAAATCTGGAAATCAGGCGAACTATAAAATATGTGGAAATAAATTGGATACGGTTTCTCAGGTGAGAGATTTAGGTATTATTCACGATGATAAACTGACATTCTCTCCCCACATTGACCATATCAAATCTCGCGCAATGCGCAGTCTCGGCATTCTATACAGATTCACAGAAATTAAAGACCTCACTGCACTTAAATTATACTTCACCACATATGTTCTCCCTATCCTAGATTTCTCTTCTCCAATCTGGTCTACTTCGGCTTTAACCAATATTTCTAAATTGAACAGTGTCTTTAATTTCTTCATATCAATTGTCAAAGCTCGCAATCCTTCACTAAGGCACTTCGCCAAATCCGATATTCTAAACCAGCTCAATGTACTCGACCTGAGAAGCCGTCTACAATTTACTGACCTGTGTTTCTTACATAAAATTATGAATGGTTACACAAAATGTAACATGCTCTTAAGCTACTTCCCACTTCATGTTCCCTCCCGTTCAACACGCCAGAACCATTTACACCACGTACCTCGCCCACGTCTTGAAGTACAGAAGCGCTCTATTTTCCAACGTCTACCTACCCTTAGCAACTCCCTTCCAAACATTGACATATTCTCTCCCTATCGAACATTCAAACATAACATTAGAAGATCCCTTTCACCCTCTTTTCCTAACCCCTCGCCCTCCTAATCACTCACTACCCCAATCACTCCCTGCGTCCTTCCCGAGATTTATCCTTTCTGCCATCACTGCCAATTGTTACCTGTTATTGTTGTTGTTGTTGTTGTTGTTTTTGTTATAATTATTTGAAATTGTTAAATTATTAGTGTAAAATGACCGTTTCATGGTTGTATCTAATAATTGTTAAATAAATAAATAAATAAATAAATAAATATACAATGCATTATACCTCTGAAGATGGTGATTTTTTTGGTGTGACCTTCCAACAATTAAACAATCATAACTTGTGTGCAATACTAGGCCCAAATGAAAGAAATCGTGGCGTATATATTCTATGAGATGTAAGAGCTCAGTAAAAAGTATCGCAGAGCTCTAGTGCCACACGATTAGGTTTTAGGTGACATATCATGGTTTCCTTACGTGGTCCTAAACTTTTGACCGGTAGTGTAATTAAATAGGATTTGTTGTTGGTTCCTTTCAGGGGATGGTGACATCGTAGTTATCTGCCCCGTAGGTTGGGTGGGTGGTGAATTTGTATGATAACCGGTGTTATTTTGGTGAATGTAGTAGTGTGTAATTGTAATTATTTAGGACTAGGATGGGGATTGACAACTCAAGATTTGAAATGAGGTGCATTTGCCTGGAGGGAATGTGGAAACCCCCAAGGAAAAACAATGTCAGAGAGAAATATTTAAAACTGATACGGCATGCAGAAAGGATGTTTTGACACCTCATAACTGTTGGCCACATGATGGAACACATACGGTCCTTAATGGTCCTTCATTGGCTGCGATGAATGGTAGCAGCGAAAGGATGAGTTCAATGAGACTACTTCTCCAACGAGAACTGTTAGAAGATTATGAAGTTAGGGTAAACGAATTTTAACCATTTAACTAGCGTCAATTATTAGATGAACAGCCCCCACTCTGCCTGCTTGAGTGGACAGCTGAGCTCCTGTCCATGCATCTAACTAAGACGTCAGAATGTTGTTGATCACTGCCTGTGTATTCTGCAAGTTCTGACAGTGAAGGATGGCCACTGATGGGGGAACAGCAGAGTCATATGTACCCTCATTTCAACTTGCCCCTGTAAGATTAATGACGTCACTGATTCAAGGCTCAGTTTTTACCGATGTCTGCTGTAAATAATTGATCAGTTTTGATGTACCCCGCGAAGTAACAGTGTGGGTTAAATCTGTCACCAGAACCACAATGAGACGCTTCAATAAGTCCGGAGATCAGATATTTGAATCCCATCCATGACATGGGTTATCCTTAAATATGTGTTTTCCGGGTGGTTCCACATTCCCTCCTGACACATGCAGTGATATTATCCTATTTCAAGTCCCGGGAAACCTACCCCATTCCTGACCCTAATAATTACGGTTATACTCACTTCTACAGTCATTTCACAAACACACGTTATCAGAGAAATTGAACACACACCCAAGTACACAAGGCTGATGACAAAGATGTCCCATTCCCATAAAATGAATCAACAACATAAATTCGCTCTTGCCAGGGTAAAATGATATAAGTCGAAAGAATACCAATACTGAGGTTGTGTAAATGTTGGGTAGAAAATTGTCATTACATTGTTTATTACATTTGAATTGCAGCCAATGGCCATAGTGGGGTATTTTAATTGAGTGCCCGTAGGCACCCCATCAAGTTCAATTTCAAGTAGTTCCAACTTTGGCTACTAAGGACGCCTCTTTCACTGAAACTTAGCGGCGAAAGTTGGAAATTGATAGAGCGTTTCTAATCAATTAACCTACAAATTTAGATACACACCACGAATTGTAGTGGTAGGTTCTTTTACATGCCATAAATCTATGACATGGGCCCGCCGGCTTCGCTTCCCCTCCGAAGGAAGGCACACTGAATGATTTTAACACTGTTAAGAATCCGACGACTTCAGCCGGGTTTGAACCCGTGATCTTGGGCATAGTAGTTCAGCATGCTACCGACTACGTCGCCGAATCCTTTTTATCACTTTGTGTTGGTATTCTTTTGCCCTAGGTTGGTTGGTTCTTCAAGTTAGGGGCTGCGACAACGCGGTCATGTAGCCCCGTGTAGACAACTTTGGGTGTGTGTAGAATCTGTCTGATAATCGGTGTTAATTGTGATGGCTGTATTAGTGTGTGTTATCTGTTTTTACTTCAGATAAGGACTGCAGAAGATCAGTTTCAAGTAGTTCCTACTTTTGCTACCAAAGGCTACCTTCAATGATACCTACCTGTGAACTTGGCTACTAGATGCCACCACAACCGACACCTGACGGCCAATGTTCGAACTAATAGTGCCTTAGTCAAAACTAACCTACTAATTTAGCTTCACTGAATTGTAGTTTGTGAACTTTTTTTACATGCCATAAATCCATGACATGGGCCCGCCGACTTTACTTTCCCTCCGGAGGGAGGCATACTGAGCGATTTCAACGCTCTTAAAAAATCCGACGACTTCGGCCGGGTTTGAACCTGCGATCATGGGAATAGTAGTTCAGTATACTACTAACTACGCCGCTGAATCCTTTCATCACTTTGCTTTGGTATTCTTTTGGCTTATACCGTTTTTCCCTATCAAGACCGAATTGTGATTTCATGTAGACTACACGTTTTATCCTCTGAGTATTAGTGTCATTCGGCCTATGGTATGTTATTGTTGCATGCATTTCCAACAGTCAGGAAGGTAAATAAATTGCTTTCGGCTGCATATCGTGTTAGGCATATTTCCTCTCTGGTGCTAACCCTTATATTACTCAGATTAAGCCTTGGCAGGAAAGGTGTTTGTTAAAGTACCGGTAGTGATAATATGTTAACTAGGACAACCCCCTAACTATGAACATTGGTGCCAACTGCTGTATACCCCAGGCTGTTTGTTTGCATGCAACCCAGCTAGCCAGTAGTAAACCTTGCTTCGTTGCGCCTCCATGAATAACTTATGCCCTCGCTTGTAGCCCAAGATTCAAGCTCAAGATCCCTCTCTTGGAACAAGAATTGCGTATTTACCGGGATGCTCCAAATCCACAATTTGCATATATAATGTGTAAGTAGATTGCAAATATATTTGCAATTGATAGCATATGCAGGTTACCGGTAGTTCTTTTACATGGTATAAATAAGAATCTTCTCACACATTATATTTTCCAATCAATTAGGTTGACACTTCAAACGATGCACAAACTGGTTGGCGCCTGATACAAAATTCACACTCCATATTTCAGAAGATGTTTTAGTTCATTTCAAGCACTAAGTAAAATAGTTGTTGATATTCGGCACTTGTTTTTCTAAATTATTTAATTGTCTATATTTAATTTACACTTACTTTTACAAAATTTCTTAATTTTCTAACTATATTTTAAAAATTTAATTTAAAGCCCAATATATTATATTTTATCTATTTAAATAAATATTACATTGTACGGATATCCATTTTTAGCCTATTTTCAATTTTTTTTTAAATAGGCTTATGAGATCACCTTTTGTCCGTGTGTGTGTGTGCGTGTGTGTTCGATTCGTGTGTATGTCCCCCTCTAATAAAATCTAAACGGCTGGAGCGATTTGAATGAAACTTGGTAAGGTCATAGCAGCATTTTGGCCGACCCCGACCGTGCCCTTCAAATTGTATTACGTCTCACCAGTCCAACATGGCGGCTGTGCGAATTATTTCACCAGCATTAAATATCTCCGAAACTATTACCGATATCACCCTGAAATTTTGTTCGGTGATCAAGGAAACTACTAGAGATTCACCTATGTAATTTTTGAAAACCTGGTAACTACAAAACCAACATGGCGGCCACGCGAATTTGTGACTTTTAAATAGACGTTTCTCGCGATTTAACCAACCAAACGCAAAAAAAAACTTCGTACAGTATATGTTTATACACATTGTAATGCAACGACATCAAACTTCGTTCAATTGTTTACATAACCACAAGATGGCGGTTGTGCGAAATATTTCACCGGCATTCTATATCTCTGAAACTATTAGCGGTATCACCCTGAAATTTTGTACGGAGATAAAGGGCACTACTGGAAGTTCATCTGTAAGACTTTCAAAAACCGGTTAACTACAAAACGAACATGGCGGCCAAGCGAATTAGATATTTTAATAGACCTTTCTCGCGATTTAATGTTCCAAACGCAATGAAATCTGGTACAGGAAATGTTTATACACATTGTAATGCACTGGTATCCAATTTTGTTCAATTGTTTACATAACCTCAAAACGGCGGCTGTACGAATTTTAAAATTAAGTTTTTATTTCTTGTGTCGTAATCATGCGATCGAAGTGAAAGTTTGAATAATGAACCTACGCAATAATTTTCCTTTAATTGTATATGACTCTATGGCCTATACATTTAACAATACTACATGGCGACCATCCGACATATTTAGACGGCTCTGAATATCTACGAATCTATTACAGCAATCAAACTGAATTTATTTATGTTCACAGGGGGCTATGAACTTTAAATAACCTGGTGATCACAAATCCAACATGGCGGCGACGCGAAGTATAAATATTCACATGGACGATTCTCGCAATTTAACCATCCTAGTCTAGTGAAACTTGGTACAGTTGATCCTTATACGAATGTTAATCCACTGGCATCTAATTTATTTCAACTGTTTCCTTAGCCACAAGATGGCAGCTGTGCGAAATTTTAAAATCTCCTTGTTACTTCTTGTGTCCTAATCATGTGATTATGTTAGGCCCCTTAAAACAACAATTATCATCATCATCTAATCATGTGATTGAAGTTTGAATGCTACACGTTCACAATAATCTTCATGTAACAATACATAACTCTAGGACCTACATATATAAAATCCAACATGGCGACCATCCGAAATATTTAGTCGGTTCTCAATATCTACGAATCTATTACAGCAATCAAACTGAAATTTTGTATGTTCATAGTGGCAGTTAACATAAGTAGGATATATGAAAATAGGCTGTATAGTTCTTCACGGAACTACTTGTTTATTTTGTTTCATTCTTTTAATTACAATTGATCTCATAAACATTTTCACATCAAAATACATTAGACTTATGTACATCTGTTTTATTTTATTCTTAATTGATTGCAATCTTAATTGAGCTGAAGAAGACCTCAAAGTCAGGTCGAAATATGTACATTATATAATAGATATATATTTGCGTAAGTACTGATTGGCGTATAATTTAAACTTTGAATTGTAATGTGTAAGTGTCATGGAATACATAATAAACATGAGCATTAATCGGACTTTGTTTGTACTGTGGGACGAAACACCATTCTGGATACCCTTTTACCACGATGACTAAAGTGTAAACAGTGAGAAAACAAAAGATATGAAATTTAGAAGGGGTGGGAAACTGTGCGTATCGGACAAGTTCACCTGTGGCGAAGATCAGCTTGAAATCGTTACAAATATCTGGGAATCACTCTGCAAACAACGGGAACAGCCTCTACTACACACATTAAAGAAAAAACAGCAGCAGCCATCAAAGCAATGTATGGAACTCCTAAAGCTTACAATCAATCACTAGCTACAGCAATGGCACTATTTAAAATTAAAGTGCCAGTAGCAACATATGGAATAATCTTTCGGTAACAAACTTAAAACGACTTGAAAATATAAAAGCCAGGTACTTAAAACGCATTCTACAGATATCCAAGTTTTCGGAAAATCGAATCGCATATCTTCTTGGAAATGAAACATTTTTCTGGAAGATATCAAATCGCTCTTCAAGCTACCCAACACGGCTGCCTTGGACGCGGTCTACGAAGAAAGGAAAACTAAAGCACGTCAAATTCCTAGGGAATTTTTCGATACTGAAGCAATGAAAAATCACGAATGGAAAGGACCAAATTTCAAGTTACGCCACGTCTTCACGCGTTACGCTGCACATGGTTTTCATAGTAAACAAATCCAAAATTTCACAAACCGACAGAAAAGTGCATATGTCGCCTATGTGGGGAGCTATGCTCTCTGTATCATCTTGGAGACTGTGCTGCAAGATCACAACCGATCAGCACATTTGCTATAGCCTGATACAAATCAGTATTATCTTATTCATACATTCATATATTCATTCTTTGTACACATTGTGTTTAACTAATGTATGTCTACCCCTTATTATTCCCGTTTTCCAACGGGGTCGGGGATGAGATGCGATGGAAGTATTTGTGGCGATGGTTTTTACGGCCGGATGCCCTTCCTGACTCCAACCTCATGAGAGGAGTTAATGTGAGATGAAATTAATGATGGCGAATGAAACTGGGCAAGGATGTGGAAGGAAGCGGCCGTGGCCTGTCAGAAGGTACCGTCCCAGCATTTTCCTGGTGTTGAAAATGGGGAAACCACGGAAAACCATTTCAAGGACGGCCGACGGTGGGACTCGAACCCACGCGTCTACCGAGTCAGAAGAGAGCTTGGTCCCATGACCTAATGCTGCGCTTTACCCAGCGTAGCCACTACTGTCGGTACATTGTGTTCAACTAATAATAATAATAATAATAAAGGGTAAACCCTGGTGAATGGAGCAAGAACTATAATGTTCCAAACATGTCTTAGCAGACATGGTAGCAAATACGTAAAATTATGCAATTTCCTCAATTGAGCCAAAACGTCAAGGGATAAAAGGCCCGGAAAGATTTCAAATTGTGTATCTTAGAGAGCTCCATTAGGCTAAAATATCAAATTTCCTAAATCCCTTCCGGCCTAGATGCAGTTCTGGCCTAAAATTGCTTGTTTCTTTACTCGCTTTCTTTATGATTCAAATTCTATCCAAATTAATTAATGTACAAAATTCTTTGTTTAATGCTCTCAGGCATGTTTTGATTATTTGAAAAATCTTCACCGGAAGTAGTTATATGGCTTAAGTGAAACTCTGCATAGACTCACACTAGCACTCGTGGTGGTCGAAAAGGAAAACTGATAATATAATCAATATTGGATATGGTTCAGTTTCATTGACTCACACTAGCGCTCGTAGTGGTAGAAATAGCAAATTGCTAATCTAATGATTAGCCATTATCTGCCGTATTTTAGATTTATTTGTTCTTATTTCTGTAATGGGATTTCTATGTACCATATTTAACATTTTTGGGAAAGTCTATGGTCGATTCTGACTCATTTTAATGACACTCGCATCAATCCTAGAGGTACTAAGAACATTGTATCATGAATGAAATATGATGTTGGTTATAGTAATAATTATAAAGTATTGTATGTCTACCCCTTATTATTCCCGTTTTCCAACGGGGTCGGGGATGAGATGCGATGGAAGTCTTTGTGGCGATGGTTTTTACGGCCGGATGCCCTTCCTGACGCCAACCTCATGAGAGGAGTTAATGAGAGATGAAATGAATTATGGTGAATGAAACTGGGCAAGGATATGGACGGAAGCGGCCGTGGCCTGTCAGAAGGTACCGTCCCAGCATTTGCCTGGTGTTGAAAATGGGAAACCACGGATAACCATTTCAAGGACGGCCGACGGTGGGGCTCGAACCCACGCGTCTACCGAGTCAGCAGAGAGCTTGGCCCCATGACCTAATGCTGCGCGTTAGCCAGCGTTGCCACTACTGTCGGTATAGTAATAATTATAATAACAATATTAATAATTACAACACGGTTTTAAACTTGAGGTGATTTATGCCAGTGAGACATTGACGTTACACACTAAGGACGATTTGAAAAAAAAAAACACAGAGTAAAGAAAATTAATAAGGAAAATTATTGGACCAACATTGCTATTCCTGGGTGTCTTAGAATGTGTCCTACCGACCTATCTCTTCTCTAGCAGTCTCCACAAACATCTCTCCTCTCCAAATCGGCTTAATATCTCTTCATTTCTAACCCTATCTACCCATCTCTTCTTCATCATTCTCCTGTAACTCCACATTTCAAACGCTTCAATTCTCCTCTTTTCAGCTGCACCAAGTTTCACTTCCAGACAAATGACTTCCTGGTATTTAAATCAATATTTGATACCAACAGATTCCTTTTTTGAAGAAATGCTTTCCTTGCCTGTGCTAACCTATTCTTTTTATATCCTCTTTGCTTCGTCCATCACTGGTTATTTTGCTTCCTAAGTCTCCTACTTCTTTTAGCTTTACATTTGCCAATTGACGTTCTGATTTCTTTCAGCTACATTCCAATATTTTTGTTTAAGATTCCTTAATTTTCATCATGAATTCTTTCCTCAAGACAGAATCCATACCATTTAAAATCTCATTCAAATCCTCTGACGATGTCATCAGCAAATCTCAGAGTTGAAATTATTTATCCTTGAATCTTTACTCCAACTTTGAATTCTTCTCCAATTCCCTTCATTGCTTTTTCAATGTATAGATTGAAAAGTATGGGTGATATGTTGCAGCTTTGCCTTAAAACTTTATGAATACCAGCTTCTCTCTCATGTTTATATTCATGATAATATAAGAATAGGCCTAGTAGTAATAATAATAGTCTAGTAAGGATAATAATGCTTATCTTCTTCTTCTTCTTCTTCTTCTCCTCCTTAAAGGCTAGGTTGGTGGGTAACATGCATATCGTCCAAAACGTCTTTTTCTCTGGCCTGTAGTTTCAAATGGCTTATGATGATAATAATAATAATAATAATAATTCAGGGAAAACACATTGCAAATTCCATTACATAATGACGTAAATAAATCGAAATTATAAATGATAAATAAATTAATAAGCCCAAATTTTCGGCGTAGAACTCTTTATATGATAAATTTGTATTTCTATGCTAAGTAGTCTAATATTACAATCTAATGGACAAAATAATGACATTAGAGACGGTCAGTGAATAGCAACATTTGTAAATGTATGTGTTAAAATTTTAATACGATTTGTATAATGGATTCTGGAAACAAAACAAACAAATAAAACGCTTGTATTTAGCGTGTTAAACATGGAGATATATTTATTAGCTTAACGCCATCCCCTTGAAGCGCTGTATTTGTGCGGCAGTTGGATGCCGAGCAGAGTAGATCGGGTGTGCCCCGGTGCGGCGCGCCGCGACGCCTCACAGCAGTGACACGCTGGAAAGTTGATACTCTGCAATATGCAGACGCAGCACACTTGCTTCCGCTCGAGTAAGCGTTCCTGAACACGTGGTTCCCGACCACGTGCTAACCCACTACTACAAGTTATGTGTGCAAAAGAGCTATTACTATAGCCGATTCCTACTCAAATCCTACCTCAATTACAAATACACATAGGCCTACTACTGCAGACATCAAAGTGACACAGGTTATCAGACAACTTCTAAACACACCCACGTACACGGGGCTACATGATCACGATATTGCAAATCGCGTTAAAAATCCCTCAGTATGCCTTCCTTCGGAGGGGAAGTAAAGCCAGCGGTCCAATGTCATAGATTTATGGCATGTAAAGGAACCTTCCACTAAATTATAGGTTAGATTTGACTAACGCTCTTAAGTTCCAACGTTCGTCGCCAGGATCAAACTGCGGTGGCATCTAGTAACTTAGTTAAGAACTAGTTGTCGTTGACGATGGCATTTGGTAGCAAAAGTAGGAACTACTTGAAAAATTGAATGTCTACAGTCCTTACCTGAATTACCAATAACACACACTAATACAGTCATCACAGTAGGATTACCAGGCAGATTCTACACACACCCCAAGTACAGAACACGGGGCTACATGACCACGTTGTCGCAGCCCCTAAACTGAAAAACCAACCAACCGATGCTTCAAATTCCTTAATGATCCTATTATGGAGTTGGAATTGAAGCCATTCTTTTGAGTGCTGCCTTAGTAATGGAAATTTAATGTTTTTCAGTCGGTCAACACAATTGTGCCCTGTTATAAAGGGAGGTTCCTTAATCCTGAAAAATACTACAGGAGATTAATGAATACATTTGTATGACCAGTTTCGATTGGCAAGCGATCATCATCAGATCCATTACATTTAGGCTATTAAACCTATGTCTACAAGTATGGGTGATTGCATTTAAGTGTACATATTGTAAATACAATCACCCATACTAGTAGACAAAGATTTAATAGCCAAATGGCTCCGATGATGACCACTTGACGATAGAAACTGGTCATCCAAATGTATTCATTAATCTCGTGTTATTTATTTTTCAGGATTAAGGAACCTCCCATTATAATTGGGTACAATCGTATTGGCTGACTGAAAAATACATGGGTTGGTTTTTTAGTTTTGGCACCTTAGTTATAGCTGGATTAATAACTCACTAAGATGGTTCCAAGTTTCACAGGCCCTCGATATAGTCCCCACCGTTGCGTACAACGTGTTCCCAGCGATGCGGAAGTCGTTGGATCCCGTTGGCACTGCCCAATCTATTGATGGTACGAAGAGAGCGTTCGGCAGCCTGCTCCCCGCGCATTGTCATCTTCATCGTCGGGATGAGATCATAGTCGCTGGGACTGATGTCGGGAGAATATGGGGGGGGGGGGGGTGATAGAGGACCTCCCAGCCCCAGCGATCCAACAATGCCGACACAACGCCTGCTGTGTGTGCCCTAGCATTGTCAGGCAGAACGATGGGTGTTGTAACTATGTGGTGGCGCCGTTTCCTTCTCAGAGCTCCTCGGAGATGGTCTTGCAGAAACGAACAATAGTACGCCCCATTAACGGTTTGCCCTCGGGGAACAGTATGGCAGCGCTTCCGTACCATTGAAGACGTTAATCAGGCTGTCGAGCGCTCTCTTCCTACCATCAATAGATTGGGCAGTGCCAACGGGATCCAACGACTTCCGCATCGCTGGGAACACGTTGTACGCAACGGTGGGGACCACATCGAGGGCCTGTGAAACTTGGAACCATCTAAGTGAGTTATTAATCCAGTTATAACTAAGGTGCCAAAACTAAAAAACCAACCCATGTATTAAATTTTGATCCTTATTGAATCAACAACAACATGAATTTGTTTTTGTTATTTATTTAAGGACTTGTGACATCTTGATTATACCAGTCCCGTGAGTTTGGATATGTGTTTTGAATTTGTGTGATAACCTGTGTTTATGTGGTGACTATAATAGGATAGCGTGCGCGTTATATCGCTTACAATGATCGCGATGAGAAGCCGCTGAAAGTCCGATTATTGGAGGTTCCAATCTGGGTGCTTTCTCCAGGCAAATATCGGCATAGCACCTTATTTCACGTCCCGGGACATCTACCCATTGCCTAGAGCAGGGTCTCCAAACTACAGCCCACGGGTCAACACCGGTCTGCGAGCACCACCAATCCCGCCCGATACCACTACTTGCCTGGTATCCGGCTCGCCATTGTTCATTTTGAATACATTGTAAAATGTAAGTAATTCAAACCAAATAGTCAGACGTTTTTATTTTCACGTAACACCCAATTAAGAAATATACCGACAGTGGTGGCTACGCTCGCTAAAGCGGAGCGTTAGGTCATGGGGCCAAGCTCTCTGCTGACTCGGTAGACGCGTGGGTTCGAACCCCACCATCGGCCGTCCTTGAAATGGTTTTCCGTGGTTTCCCATTTTCAACTCCAGGCAAATGCTGGGACGGTACCTTCTGACAGGCCACGGCCGCTTCCTTCCACATCCTTGCCCAGTTTCATTCACCATCATTCATTTCATCTCTCATTAACTCCTCTCATGAGGTTGGCGTCAGGAAGGGCATTCGACCGTAAAAACCGTTTGCCACAAAGACTTCCTTCGCATTTCATCCCCGACCCCGTTGGAAAACGGGGAAAAATAAGGGGTAGACATATGATACCCAATTAAGAAATACAAAATAACTGACAGGCATTATAAAATTTGACATGTTAACTGCAATTCATTATATCAGATTTATCCTAAACTCTTACAGCAAATGGGATACAAACACATAATTAAATTAAACATTGCAATTAATTATGATTAAAGAGAGGCGGCTTCGGTGGCGTAGTTGGTAGCATGCTGAGCTTCTATGCCCAAGGTCGCGGGTTCAAACCCGGCTGAAGTCGTCGGGTTCGTAAGAGCGTTAAAATCTCTCACGAGCAAATGGAGTGGAGTCCATCCCCTGCGCACTGCGCCATGGTATCTTACTCGCCGACCAGTTCCGAAACGAAAATTCAAAACTACATAATGTTGGTATGGGAGCCTTCGTGGCTTAGGCGGCACCACGCCGCTTGTTCCGTGGTTAGATTCCCGGTCACTCCATGTGAGATTTGTGCTGGACAAAGCGGAGGCAGACAGGTTTTTCTCCGGGTACTCCGGTTTTCCCTGTCACAAAAATTCATTCCTGAAACACTTTCCACTATCATTTCATTTCATCTGTCATTCATTTAATCATTGCCTCAGGGGAGTGCGACAGGCATCAGCAGCTGTCACAGTTCATATCTTCTCCGCTAGATGGGGGCTTTATTCATTCCATACCCTGACCCAGTCGGTCGACTGGAAGCAGGCTGTGGATTTTCATTTCAGTATGTTGGTATGATGAGCTATCTAAGTTACATACAGTAGTATGTATGGGACTAAGTGGAGGACTTAGTGGAGACCCCTGGCCTAGAGAATTGAATGCTTGGGACAACTTAGATCATCAGCCCATGTACTTCTGAGTGTAGCCTGTGGTAATTATATCTGATAATATTATTACCGCTATACCGGGTGAGTTAGCCGTGGTGGTTACGGCATGACTAATAGCAGTCGCTCACTTCCGGGAGGCGAGGAGGTTCGAATCCCCTCGCCGGCAACCTTGAAGATGGTCTTCTGTGGTTTCCCATCTTCCTTCCAGGCAAATGCCGGGGTTGGTCCCTCACTATAGGCCACAGCCGCTACCTTCCAACTCCTCGCCCTTCCCTTCCAACTTTCCTCCCCAACGGTACTTGTAGCTCACCCATTGGGTGTCCGTCTCGAAGCAGCTACAAAACTGGCGAGCCGAACATGTCCTCGGAAACTCCCGGCACTAAAAGCCATACGCTAAAAAAAAAAAAAAAAAAAAAACGCTATGGATATTTTCCTGCAGCCAGGAAAGTTGCAAAGGTCATCATGATCAAGAAGCCCAACACTGACGGTACCTTCCCTCAGAACTACAGGCCGATCAGTCTACTTTCAATAATCTCCAAATTATTCGAGATGACACTGCTTTCCAGGCTGAATACTTACATTTCCAATGTTATCAACGACGAGCAGTTCGGCTTCCGCCAAGGCCATTCCACTATACATCAACTTTTAAGGCTCATTGAAGTCATAACGCGTGCCTTTAACGAGAACCGTATGACAGGAGTTTGCTTCTTGGATATAAGTCGTGCTTTTGATAAAGTCTGGCACAGCGGTTTGCTGTACAAGCTGAAGCACAATGGATTCCAGATCACCTACTCAAGGTCATTGATTCCTATTTTAGGAAAACGAAATTCTATGTCCAGGTGGTTGACGATAAATCCTCCATGAGAAGGATTAAGGCCGGCGTGCCTCAAGGTAGCGTCATAGCCCCAGCCCTTTTTAACATTTATGTCTCTGACATTCCCAGAACTGGCGCTATCAGTCTCCACCTTTATGCAGACGACACTGCAATCTCCGCCACCTCCTGGCCAGGACATAGAGTTCAATCCAATCTCTAAGCGGCATTACGCACCTTAGAAACCTCGCTAAGGGACTGGAGAATTAAGATTAATGTCAGTAAATGTCCCGCCACACTGTTTACCAAGAAACGCCAACGTACAGAAGTCCAAGATCTCAACTTCTTTGGCGAGGTAATCAGGTGGCAACCTGCTACTAAATACCTGGGAGTCACGCTGGACCGAGGCCTTACTTTCGCTCATGAGGTTACTCAGCGCGCTAACAAAGCGAAAGCGATCCAAGCGCAGCTCTGGTCTTTAATCAAAGCCCAGAGCTCTCTAGACGAATCCAGCAAGCTCCTGCTTATAGCTCCCTTGTGCGCCCTGTGATGGAATATGCCAGCCCTGTTTGGGGTTACGCAGCTCCCTCAACTTTCAAAAAACTTCAGGTTGTCTAGAACCGTGCCTTGCACACGATATCAGGTGCCCCCTGGGGGACACTGCGACTGAAATTTTCAAATTCTATATAAACTGAGGTACAGCTTTGAAATTCGTTATGGTTATGAATAGTGATATTATAAACCACTGTGGGAAACGTGAGCATTGTAAGTTGATTAGTTCTCCAGATATTAATTATTTTGTACATTTATTATGCTAATTATTCAAGTTTTATAAAGGTCAGCCGCGTAAAAAAAAACAAGATAGTGTAACTATTAGGTAATATTCTATTGCACTATAACAATTGGAAGTAACCTACGGATCCGATTTTGAATTTCATTAATGAGTGTCAAGAAATTAATTTTTTTCATATCCAAGTTTTTTTCTACAAAAAATCGTATTTTTTCCAGTTTGAAAATTTCTTGCAGCCATACCAAAAGTGCAATCTAAAAACCGATCCGCAGGTTTATAGTCATTCAATGAAGATAATAAATTCCCATTTTGAAAGCAATATCATAAGATTTATGACGCGAGTAACATTTTGAATGCCTG
The DNA here is from genome assembly GCA_946902985.2 of Meconema thalassinum. NCBI lineage: Eukaryota > Metazoa > Arthropoda > Insecta > Orthoptera > Tettigoniidae > Meconema > Meconema thalassinum. The sequence continues at coordinate 2,007,402,130 of OX336388.2, forward strand.
AAAAAGTGAATCCGAGAAACAGCAATTTTCTAAAATGATGCACAATTTACAAGGTTTCAGCTTACCAATGACATTAGGATTGTCCTACAGCATAGGTGACACCCTCCTTCTTCTGTTTTGCAGCCTCCTCCTTCATTTCTGTCAGTTTCACCTTCCGTCGACATGCCTTTCGCTTCTCCAATTATGACCGCGGACTTACTTACTTCCTGCGACTGTCACATCTTTCAAGTGTTTGTGCTGTGACATGAGATACTGAAGTTAGTCTTATTCAAGTTAGTCTTATTCAACTCTGTTGTTGCACTACACCCCATGTTAAATTCTGCTACAGATTTACTAACAGCAATTTCAAGTATCTTCCGTGAAATAAAAATCTCTTTTGGGCACTTCCTCCAGATAACAGAATGCAGAGACTCATTCTGATTTTCAGTAGCACCACGGATGCATCTGGATAGTAGCTCATCTGATGCCAGCCATTGATAAACAGGCATAATCTTGACAACTAAGGGTTCTTAAAGTTCTACAGCCATTTTATCATGACTCTGTGGTGTTTTACCTGCAGCGATACTTCGATTGTAGAAACCCCAAGACTCAGAACCTTCAGGACACTTACTGTGCTGGGGCGTTTAAAGGACACACCGTGCATTTTAAAGCTACGCCAGGGCTTTAAAAATGGTGGAATTCGGATAAAAACACTGCTGTATGATCCTCAGGGGATAGGGGTGTATTAATATGGAAAAACCGACAGTAGTGGCTACGCGGGCTAAAGCGCTGCGTTAGGTCAAGGGGCCAAGCTCTCTGCTGACTCAGTAGACGCGTGGGTTCGAGCCCCACCGTCGGCTGTCCTTGAAATGGTTTTCCGCGGTTTCCCATTTTCAACACCAGGCAAATGCTGGGACAGTACCTTCTGATAGGCCACGGCCGCTTCCTTCCACATCCTTACCCAGTTTCATTCATCTTCATCCATTCCATCTCTCATCCCGACGCGCAGGTCGCCCACGGGCGTCGACTAGAAAGACCTGCACTCGGCCTCTCAGGAGGCTACACGACAAAAAAAAAATTTGGAAAAAACCGAAAATCGACATTTTCCACAAATTTCACTAAAATTTCAGTCCCAGTGTCCCTTAATCAAAGCCCAGAGCTCTCTAGACGAATCCAGCAAGCTCTTGTCTTATAGCACCCTTGTGCGCCCTGTGATGGAATATGCCAGCCCTGTTTGGGGTTACGTAGCTCCCTCAACATTCAAAAAACTTCAGGTTGTCTAGAACCGTGCCTTGCACACGATATCAGATGCCCCCTGGTACGATCGCAATGCTCAGCTACACACTGACTACAACCTCTCGACCATCAATCAGAAGACTCACCGACAGGCAGTTAAAATGTACAGAACATCTACATTCAGCACCAACCCTCTCATCAACAGTTCGGGTGATTACCAAGCAAGGGGGAGCCACCATAAGCGCCCCCGCATCATTATAGAATAAATCTTTTCTTAGTCATGCTACTATAGCACTCTTACTTTTCTTCAAAAACCGATATCTTCACATCATTCTTCACTTTCTGATTTCACTTTTCACGAACTTCTCACTTCTACCATCCTTTTAACTTCTATATTTTAAATATCTCAGTACACCAGGTCACCTTCCGGCCAGCTTGACTCACGGTTATCACCCAACCCCCCCCCCCCCCCCCCCTCATTCAATTGTAGTCGGTCGAAATTATTAGTTAAAGCACTCAAGGCCTTCGGGTCGATATAGGCTATAAATCACGCAACGAAACCGGCTTCACTTGCTTGGGCGCTGTCGCTGTAGTTCTCACACTTTCCTCATTAGCAACCACTCCACCACGTTGTGTAGTGGCTAGCAGTCTTGACTGTCACCGTGGAGGTCCGGGTTCGATTCCTAGCTCTGTCAAGAAATGTAATTCTAGTCTGAGGGCTGAAACGAGGTGCACTCAGCCTCGTGAGGAAAAACTGAGAAGTGGCAGGTTCAATTTCCTTCTCAGCCGTCCTGAAAGTGGTTTTCCGTGGTTTCCAACTTCTACCTCAGGCAAATGCCGGAATTATACCTAAGTTAAGGCCATGGCCGTTTCCCAATCCTCACTTGAATAACGCAATAACACAAGTTACCAGACAGATGCTACACATGACCAACCACACGGGGATAAAACACCAGGAAGTTGCAAAGCTACTAAATGTATCAACAACAGTTACTAGATAGCAGTGCATTTAGAACGTTGAAAATGGAGTGTGGATCACTTAAGGATCCCAAATCAAAACACTTACACCAGGTTGCTGAGGACTAATATCATCATTAGTGTATACCTATTCATTATAACTAGAAATGAAAAGACACTGAGTTCCATTATAAAGTCTGAAAACGTAGATCTCTGGCCTACCTTAACTGTGCAGTGATTTGTAAGCCAATGTAAGCGCTTGGGAATGAGCAATTGTCTAGCTATGAACACTCATGGATGCTGTTAATCGCATACCAAACCACAGGTCTTGAGATAATTCTCCCCCAACCACGATCTCGGGATGTGCTCATCGTGGCTTGCTTACCTAGTTAACGCAGGAGTTGTGGTGAGATGAATATCGCTGTCTACCCTCAAATAGTGGTTTAGTTCATAGTCTCCCCAAACAAGCAAGCAAGCAAACAAACAAGGACGAAGGTAAACCGATACACTCAATTAGTATTATTATTTTGACGTGTCGATTCTTCTAATAGAGACTAGGAATAAAAAGGAAGGGGCTGTGACGTTTAGTGGGGTATTATCCTAACATTTGCCTGATGTAGAAGGGGTAAACAACTTCTAGACTAGGCTAGGGTATTCGGAGCCTCCTCTCTTATCATATGGCCTCGAGGAACTGAGTGTAGCCTGTTTCAACTCTCGGATGGTGGCAGAGTTAGGAATCGAACCAGATCCATCTATACGTAATGCTACTAAACGTACCGGTGATGATCATGTTAAAAGTAAGCTTACGCAAATGTGCCTTCAAAGTTTTCAATGCATTGTTGGGCATTTTGATTTATTGTCAGTAAACCTGATTCATTTCTCTCCCTGCGCAAACCTGCGAATATGATGAAACATGTTTTCGTCCCTCTATGTGATAAATTGCATATTTGCATGAAAACAGTTGCCACACCCATGCATTACTGAGGGTAATTTCTTTCTCATTATTCTCGCTGCTTTCTCCTCCAAATACAAAAATAACTTATTATGATAACTATTATCGACTTTACACTTAGACGTTGGAGAGCATCTTTGGTATATTTGCAGTCATGTAAAGTGATAATATAAAGCGCATTTAACCCTTCATGAATGCTGTTTAATTGTTAGTTGGTGTAGGTGGTCTCTCATACCACGCAGAATAATTCATACTGTCAATCTTCAATAACGCTATGCCGCCGTATAACTCCAAAGTAAGTTATTGTCTAACTGCGCTCAGTGACACTTGCACGCCAGAAGGTCAAGATTTGTGTTAGATGTCTTATTTTCATCCGTGGGTATCTAATACCGCTAATACTAGCTACCAGATTATTGTCATATATTCATAATGTTGAATTTTGGGCTTATGCCGTGTTTATTATATTAAAATTCGACGCGTTTCGAAAGAAACCATGCCTTTCTTCGTCAGGAATAATCTGGAATACGACAATTATTGCTAAGAGAAAGCAACAAAGAACATATAGAAGGTGCCCAAAGATGGACGCCATTATAGCTCCATGTTAGGGACAACGGAAAGCAGCAGTGAATTACTTTCTCAGGGTTCTGATAATAGGTAGCCAGGATTCACTGATATTGTAGCCGGTGTCGCGGTTGAAATTATCTGGGTGTTTACGTATTTCAACCGCCTCCCTGATGATTCTGGGACGATATTGCTTTATACGGGAAAGAACAACCACTCCTTGGAACATGACATCATGGCCAGGTGTTAATGCATGATCGGCAACAGCTGATTTATCAGGTTGAATGAGCCTGATACATCTATTATGTTCTTTAATGCGAGTGCATATTGTTCTCAAAGTCTGCCCGATGTAAACCTTGCCACAAGTACAGGGAACTCTGTAGATACCCGGTTAATGCAATTTAGGCAAACTGTCCTTAGTTGGTCGCAGGAGTTGCCTAATCTTAACAGAAGTTCCAAATACAGTCCGTATGTTGTACCGACGTAGGATTTTAGCAATACGATCCGTCGTGTTATGTATGTACGGTAGGTAAGCAGTTCCTCCTACATCTCTTTTCTCAACTGATGTCCTATTATTATCTGTTGGTTTCAGAACCGTAGAAATCAAAGCCTTGCTATAACCGTTGCTCTCAAAGGTGGTTCGCAAGGTATTAATTTCTTCTTGTAAAGAAGACACTTCACAAATCCTCCTATCCCGGGTAGTTAGAGTTGTAAGGATACCATGTTTCTGGGCAGGGTGATGGTGAGAACTTGCGTGGAGATATCTATTGGTGTGTGTTGGCTTACGAAAAACGCTGTGTCCTAAAGATCCATCCTCTTTCTTGGTGACGAGAACATCTAAAAACGGTATTTTGCCGTCAGATTCCTTTTCCATGGTGAAACAAATAGAAGGGTGCTGGAGATTAAGGTGATCCAGGAAATGGCCAAGATTTTCCTCACCTTCCGTCCAAACAACGAACGTGTCATCCACATAACGCCACCAGATCTTCGGTTTGAAAGGAGCCGACGACAAAGCTTTCTCTTCAAAGTTCTCCATGAAGAAATTAGCCACAACAGGAGAGAGAGGACTACCCATGGCCACACCATCAGTCTGCTCATAAAAATTCCCATTCCATAGAAAGTAGGAGGAGGTCATGCAGTGATAAAAAAGTCTTGTGATGTCTTCAGGAAAAAAGCCACTAATGAGAGACATAACACCATCAATAGGTACTCTCGTAAACAGAGACACCACGTCGAGACTCACTAGGATATCACCCGGCTGAAGTGTTATATCTTTCAACTTTTCCACGAAGTGTGTGGAATCCTTAATGTACGAAGGCGTGTTACCCAGAAGCGGCTGAAGTAGTCTACCTAAGTATTTGGAAAGGGCATATGTAGGAGAACCAATCGTACTAACAATAGGTCTAAGAGGAACATCTTCTTTATGTATTTTAGGAAGACCATAGAGTCTCGGAGGAATAGCATCCCCTGGAAGGAGAGTCTTCGCTGCATCCGCTGGAATAGATGATTGCTTGATCAATTTGACGGTGACATTTGAGTAGCGAGTAGTAGGATCACGACTATTAATCCTATATACAGGATCTGGTGACAAAGACGAGATCTTGGAATCATAATCAACCTTATCCAACACCACTGTCGCGTTACCCTTGTCAGCGGGGAGAACGATAATATCAGAATTGTCCCTTAGATCTTTAAGTGCCCGGCTTTCGCCTTGTTTTAAGTTGGTGTGAGGTGGCTTAGCGTTCTTGAGAACTCCGGAACATTCTTGTCTGGCTTCCTCGGCCTCTTCAGGTGTGAGGTGATGTACCGAGGATTCTACAGATATAATAAGTTCTTCAATAGGAATTCTTCTAGGCGCTACAGCAAAATTGAGACCTTTAGCGAGAACTGCCTGTTGGGTATCATTTAGGGGCATGCTGGACAAATTTACGACAACCTTGTTAGCATCAAGTCTAATGGCTTGAGATTTCTGCATCTGACATAACCTATCATATTTGTAAATATGCCTTGCCCTCACCTGATCTAGAACGCTGTTAGCTTGCACTGATGAAATACGATCAAAGATCTTCCACAATTCCTCACTTACGAAGTTCGAGAGGCGTAGATGTAGCTGTAGTAACTCCCTCGAAATAAAATCCAACTGCTTACGAGTATGCTGTAACCTCTCTATCAATAACGCCTTGCTTGCACGACGATAGATTCTCGTTGCCTTAGGTGTTCTGAAGGTATGCTTCAACATAACAAAATTCGGTAGAATATCATGATCCCGGCATCTTAGGAGAAAAGTGAGTGAAGAGATAAGACACACCTTCTTGCGTCGTAACCTACTAAATCTAGACATCAGTCGGAAAATATCCTCCCCATAGAGGTTTCTAATATTATCATTTAGACTTTCACGGCCCGTGTTACTATTCATAATGTTGAATTTTGGGCTTATGCCGTGTTTATTATATTAAAATTCGACGCGTTTCGAAAGAAACCATGCCTTTCTTCATCAGGAATAATCTGGAATACGACAATGATTGCTAAGAGAAAGCAACAAAGCACATATAGAAGGTGCCCAAAGATGGACGCCATTATAGCCCCATGTTAGGGACAACGGAAAGCAGCAGTGAATTACTTTCTCAGGGTTCTGATAATAGGTAGCCAGGATTCACTGAGATTGTAGCCGGTGTCGCGGTTGAAATTATCTGGGTGTTTACGTATTTCAACCGCCTCCCTGATGATTCTGGGACGATATTGCTTTATACGGGCAAGAACATCCACTCCTTGGAACATGACATCATGGCCAGGTGTTAATGCACAGTGGCGGACTGGCCCGGGCGGGCACTCGGCGATCCCCGAGTGGGCCCTCGGTGAGTCGGGGGCCCTTGGGCCCCCGGCCTACCGAAAATTTGTATTGAGCAGCAGCACTACCTTTCGGGATTTTGTGTGGGCCGTAACGATAGCCGCAACTTAGAGTTCTTGGGCCACTGGTTGAAGCTAAAAAATACACCACCTCCCTATTGAAATAGAACGAATCGATCGAGGTCTTTAATCGAATTAGTGTTGTTTTAATTTATTTTGGTCCTTTCATTTTTAAAACAACTTTTTGGCTTTCTAGGGGCCCCTTTCAGCTAAGGGCCCCTTTTAGCTCGGGGCCCCTTTCTGTTGTCTCAAACTAAGACCCAAGCCCCCTCATATTGAAACGCATTCTGTTACATTGAAACGCCAGCGTTTGGATGCTTCTGAGGAGACGGCCAACGTCTCAATTTGATTTTAAAAAAAGGATGTCCCCTAGCCGCTCCAAGTGGCTCTTTTGTTCCCTGTTCTGTTTTATTAAGACAGAACAATCACTACTCCAAAAAAATGCAAAAGCTAATTTTCCGGAAACACCCACCTGAGTAGTCGCATCGCCTGCTAGGACGATGCACAGTGGTCTGGAAAGGGGGAAAATTGGGCGTTATCGAAAGTGTTAATTTTAAATAAATATCGATCTTTTTTGTTGTTGTTATAAAGGTCCAAAGCTTCATGTGATAACAAAAATTTTGAATCAAAATCATTATTTGATGACAGAATGAGCGTTCAAAGTCGACTATTTTTTCTACAAAAAAGCCTCTGCTAACAGCTAGGGTTCGCTTATTTTCAATTTTTCGTGGGTTAACGTTACTAAACCCCTATAACCATATACATATTTGGAAAGTTCATAATTTTTCCTAAAAGATGGTTCTATTACACATAGATATAGCACTCAATATAATTGTTTTAACTGTACGTAAACTAGACAAAAAACTTTCAAAATCCGCAAGTTTAAGGCGAGATATAAACCTTGCACCAACGAGTACCAAGGTGCGACGAACACCTTTACAATCCTTAATGTATATAGAATATCATTGAACTTGTCAAAGTCTGCGCATGTCTGCGCAAAAACGAACGCCGAGCGATTAAATTATGCTCCGACATCGTTTTTCCGTGCACCGCGCCGACCGAAAGCCGTTAAGAGTTGTACAGTAGGCCCGAACGTCCAACTTTTGATTTTGCGAACGAACCCATTTTGTTTTCGCAACTTTTCAATATTTCCTTTTTGTGCTGTACTGATATATATATATATATATATATCAAATTAAAGCTTGGAATCTGCACAATCTTTCTGTAGCGATGGATTTTGTTTCCGTAAACTTCGTCAGCGACTTTATGCGATCGTAGCGGAGCAGGCGGTACTACAGCCATGTTATCTATCAGCTTAGGCCGTCACACTGCCTAATAAATCTGAAAAAGAAGGTTGTAGTAGCAATAGTTCTTTCCCTCGAAGCAAGCGCGAGCCACTTTCAGCGTACGTGTCTCCTATAGATTTTTTTACCTCCCGCAAAGGATTCTAGTGTTAATGCCAAATTAGTATTTTTTTTTAAATCATCCGATTCAGCCTTCTTCGGAAGAGTGTCCTTATAAGTTGCCATTTGCAACAAACAAACTTTACTTTTATACGTTGCCATCAGGCGAGAAAATAAAGCGCAAGTGGCTTTCGTATGCAGTGAGAAAAAGCAAATGTTCTGCACAACATGCATGGTTTTTGGGAGAAACATTGACTTTGTTACTGGTCATGACGTAAAAGACGCGAAACATGTTTACAGTTCTGTTGAAAGTCATGAGAAATCCAAGAATCACTTAAATGCCTGTGATGCTTTGTTGCAAGCAGCCGTTAGTAGGGACATTACTAGTGTCATTGATGTCAATCTTAGGGAAATGCGTAGGCAAGAGGTTGAGCTAAGGCGCCAAATTGTAAAGAGGTTGATTGATGTAATTGCGTTTGTTGGGAGGCAAGGGCTTGCTTATAGTAGAACGTCGGATGAGGCTGCCTATAGTTTGGAGGATAGGTCTGTTAACCACGGCAACTTTTTAGAGTTGGTGTTATTGCTTAAAGACTATGATGTCGTACTCAAAGAACATAACAATAAGTGCATTGAGCTTAGTAAGCGAATGAAAGAAAAAGGGAGAGAACCTTCAGCAAGGAGAGGGTCTCTGGTCACTTTTCTGTCAAAACGTTCATTAACAAGTTAATTAAAGCTATTGGTGAATGCTTGCAAGCACAGATAATCTCAGATTTAAAGGAAGTAACGTGGTTTGGTCTTCTTGTTGATTCCACTCAGGACGTTTCTGTTTTGGATCAAATGGCTGTGGTAGTGCGTTACGTATTAAACGGAAAAGTTCATGAAAGATTGCTTCGTTTGCTCGCTGTTCATGACTAGAGGAAAAGCTCTTTACAATCTCACCTGTAAAGAATTTTCCGAAATGTAAGTAGAAATCGTAAAATTGAATGGTTTTTCATTTGACGGCGCTGCCAATATGTCAGCTAAGTACGAGGGATTGCAAGCCCACTTTAAAATTTTGAATCCAGACATATTGTTTACGCACTGCGTTGGACACGTTCTTAATCTAGTTATGGTAGACGCGACCGAATGTCGCCTTTCTAGCGAAAACTTGTTCGGTTAAGTGCAGGAAACAGCAGTGTTTTTCTCCGAATCGCATATGCGTGTGGATGTTGTAAGGGAAGTTAAAAGCAGGCTGAGTCTGGTCATGGGAAAATTAGCAGGTTACAGGTTATCGGAAAAACCAGGTGGTGGAGCAAGGACAAAGCTCTTTCGTCCCAAATAGATCTAGATGTTCACGAGGAATCGATTTCTACTTCAAAATTCGCTATTTTATCGGAAGCCTTGTTTAAAATTGTTTCACGGGGCTCGACTTTTGATGCGAAAACAAAGTTTCTAGCAAATGCACTGTTAAAAAACTGGAGCAAGTTTGAGAACATTTTAACTGCTGCTGTGTACCTAGATACTTTTAAGGCGAGTTCAGTTGCGTCAAAATATTTACAATCTAAGTCTTTACACTACTTGACCGCGTTCAATATTGTGGAAAAACTTGCAAAAGAGATTGAGAAAAAAAGGAGCGACGAACACTTTGAGTCGCTGTATGAGAAGAGCAAACATTTTACTGCCCTTTTAAACGGGAGATTGAATTTACATGATCCCGATGTGGCTGGTGTCCCAGAGGATTTTAATTTGCAGGAGGACTTTAAACCAAAGAAAATGAAAAGAACCAAAAAAATGGCTGGTGAACAAGCTGATGACGAAAGACCAAAAAATCCAAAAGATGTGTACAGGATTGAGACGTACTTGAATATTCTCGATGTAGCTGACTCTAGCATATCTCGTAGATTTATTGCTAACGCGGATCTTCTCAAGCATTGTGCTTGCTTGGATCCTAAAAATTTTAATGATGTTATCACAAAAGGGTTGCCTGAAAACGCGTTAAGGGAAGTTGCAAGATTAGCTAAGGTAGATAAAGATACACTATCCAAAGAATTAAAAACTTTTGCGACGCAGTACTCTTCCTTAACCAAAGATTTAAATGAAACATTTGAGCCTAGCAAAGATGATGTTCCCCTTGAAACTGACTTACATGTTGATGGTGATGAAGAATCTTACGAGATCAAAGAAAGTTATCCTAAATGTAAAAGATATTTAAAGTGTGCGTTTGATATCGTCCGGGATATTGTCCAGCAATCAGGATTGTTTCCTAATCTGTATTGCGTCTATCAATTCGTTCTGACACTACCTTGCACGCAAATAACTTGTGAGAGGGTGTTCTCAAAACTCAAGATTGTCAAAACTAAGTTAAGGTCCACGATTTCGCAAGAGATATTTGAACCTCAGTTTTTTGATGAACGTCGAGTACGACCTGGTGGCGTCGATTGACAAAGACAAAATTATAGATAGTGTTGCTAGAACATCCTCTGAACTTTCGCGATTGTTGCTGTGATTTTATTGTTCAAGCATATTGCCTCTGTAATTAGCTACTAAGCTGTTTTCTGCTTCAATTGTTTATGTTTATTGTGTTCAATAAGTAAAATTAAACGAAAAAAACTAGGAATTATTTTTTGCCATTTTCCCTACATTTCCCACTACGGGGGTACGGGGAGGGGGAGGGGGGCCTTCTGTCAGAACTCCCGAGTGGGCCCTCGAGAGCCAGTCCGCCACTGTTAATGCATGATCGGCAACAGCTGATTTATCAGGTTGAATGAGCCTGATACATCTATTATGTTCTTTAATGCGAGTGCATATTGTTCTCGAAGTCTGCCCGATTTAAACCTTGCCACAAGTACAGGGAACTCTATAGATACCCGGTTGTTGCAATTTAGGCAAACTGTCCTTAGTTGATCGCAGGAGTTGCCTAATCTTAACAGAAGTTCCAAATACAGTCCGTATGTTGTACCGACGTAGGATTTTAGCAATACGATCCGTCGTGTTATGTATGTACGGTAGGTAAGCAGTTCCTCTTACATCTCTTTTCTCAACTGACGTCGACTGATAAATCAGCTGTTGCCGATCATGCATTAACACCTGGCCATGATGTCATGTTCCATGGAGTGGATGTTCTTGCCCGTATAAAGCAATATCGTCCCAGAATCATCAGGGAGGCGGTTGAAATACATAAACACCCAGATAATTTCAACCGCGACACCGGCTACAATCTCGGTGAATCCTGGCTACCTATTATCAGAACCCTGAGAAAGTAATTCACTGCTGCTTTCCGTTGTCCCTAACATGGGGCTATAATGGCGTCCATCTTTGGGCACCTTCTATATGTGCTTTGTTGCTTTCTCTTAGCAATCATTGTCGTATTACAGATTATTCCTGACGAAGAAAGGCATGGTTTCTTTCGAAACGCGTCGAATTTTAATATAATAAACACGGCATAAGCCCAAAATTCAACATTATGAATAGTAACACGGGCCGTGAAAGTCTAAATGATAATATTGTCATATACTATTTTAGCTATGATTTTATAAAGTGTTCGTTTGCAGAGTTCTTTGCAATATTGGAAGAATATTCTTGTGCATTCCCTTATGGTGTTGGCAGCCATTTTTCAGTGTTGCCTTAGTAAACAAAAGTTTGGTGCCTTTCAGTTGGTTAACACGAATGTACCCAAAAGAGATGGGTTATTTATTCCCTAAACCTAAAAAAAATACATGAGATTAATACATGCACTTGGATGACCCATTTTGATCGTCAAGCGATCATCATCAGATCCGTTACACTTAGGCTATAAAATCAATGTCTGAAAGTATGGGTGAAAATATTTACAATATATACACTTATTTAGTTGCAGTATTAGTTGAGATAATGCAACTCGTCAATATTTGTCATTTTGTTAATTTTGTTTTTGACTCTTGTGCACTTTGTATTTTGTAGTAGCATCTTAAGGAGTTTGTTTTAGTCTTCAATTAATGTAGCCTATATCTCTCGATTATATTCTTTCAAGTCCTTAGTTTTTTTCAAATGAAATCTCTATTGCTTAAGGGAGAAGACCCGTCTCCTCAACTTGCTTAGAAAGATTGTTGAAATCTTACAATCAAAGAAAAGATAAAATGGAAATCATTGGTAGCAAGATCAGGACTGTAGATCATACGGTGGATGATTAAACAGCTCCCAACCGAAGTCCTCCAGAATAGAACCGTACAGCCCTAATTTTTCTCCAAGCGATTTCTATCTTTTCTTGCACCTCAATAAATTCCGGTCCTTCAGTCAGCATTTTTACACTGACGAAAAACTGAAGTCGAATCACTTCTACGACACAGGAATACTAAGTTGATCCCACGATATTACATGTATCTCAATTCTGGTGGTGATTATGTCCAAAATAAGCTCAAACATTGCTGTAGCCCTATCTGAATCCAATAAAGGTTTTCATATAACTATGTGTTTTTAAATTAAATGTAGGGAAACATCCTCCCGCTGGTACCATCACCTTGAGGGCCAACAGCCCCACACCGTAGAATGAATCCCGTTACGATACCCTCTGGTTTGACTTGGAACACTGGTGGATTTATTGTTGACGAACTTGTATAAAATGATACATAATCGAGGAGAGTGGACGAGAATCGTGAGAGAGGCCAAAGCCCATCCTGGGCTGTAGCTCCGAGGAAGTATGTAGTAGGGAAACGTAATTTCTGGACGTGCTTCGGATTTTTAAGTTAGGCTACCCATACCCAAGTACAGTCTCCGCAATAACACAGGCTATCAACTCACCACAACACAAAGCACATGGAATTGGTGTCGAAAAAGTATTTCAAGCCTTTATTGTGGTAAAAGAGATGATTTTCAGTCAACTAGTAGACCGACTGAAAAGCATAGATTACGAAGGCAACTCTGAAACACGGCCCATACTACAACAACAATAACAATCTTTCTCATACGGAGAATAGAACATTAAAGAACAGCAACCTGTTGAAAACTACGGAACTAGCAGGTAGCTGTAATTGTGGTCAGACCCGTTTCCTTAGGTATGAGTAGCGTATGACTGATAGGCTGTGTATTGTTGTGCCTGTGCGTGTTTCAAACTGAGGCTGTGTTGGAAAGAAAGCAAATGTGGCCTTAAGTCGGGAATCATCCCCCATTTGGTTGGAGCAAAAGCGGAAAGCCATAATAAAATCTCACTTTTGGAATAGCTGAAGAATAAATCAAACCTGGACATTGGGGATGACAGCCAATAATGCTAGGAACTACGCCACAATGTGGACAAATGAAAATGTGAACGCCACCAAGATTCGAATCCACGTCTCCAAGTTCTATAAGAACTAATGACTAATGGCATTGCTAAGAGGACAAGGGTAATGTACAACGTGGAGTTCATTCAGCGGGACCAGAAGGGCACTACATGAGGTAATATACTGTATACTGTACGGTTGAAATGACGTACGATTGGATATTTGTTTGTTTGTTTGTTTCCAGATTAGGCAGCTTTGGTGGCGTAGTTGGTAGCATACTGAGCTTCTATGCCCAAGGTCACGGGTTCAAACTCGGCCTAAGCCGTTTGGATGTTTTTAGAGCGTTGAAAATCCCTCATTATTCCTTCCTTCGGAGGTGAAGTAAAGCCGGCGGTCCCATATCATAGATTTATTGCATGAAAAAGAACCTTCCACTAACTACATTTAGGTGAAGCCAAAATTTGTAGGTTAGATTGATAACGCTATATTAGTTCCAACGTTCGCTGGCAGATGCTGGCGGCGAAGTCATCTAGTAGCCAAGTTCACAGGTAAGTGTCGTAGTAAAAGTAGGAACTACTTGAAAATTGACCGTCTGCAGTCTTTATCTGAATCACAGATAACACACACTAATATAGCCATCACAATTAACACCGGTTATCAGACAGATTCTACACACACCCAAAGAACACGGGGCTAGATGACCGCGTTGTCGCAGCCCCTAAACGGTGGAACCAACCAACCATGTTTCCAGATTAAGGTTCAATTCTTCTACTTTAAGAAAATGCATAGTGTTTACATTTTTCATGCATAAATATGCTCAGAATATTTATTTAAATGGACCAGGGTGCAAGGGCCAAATTATAACTTAAAACTCAATTTATTATATTAGAATTGCAGCCAATGGCCATAGCGGGGAATTATAACTGAACGCCCATAGGCTCCACATCAAGATCAATTTCAAGTAGTTCCAACGTTGGCTACCAGATATGCCACTGTCACTGACACCTATCGGAGAACGTTGGAACTTGATAGAGCGTTTCTAACCGAATAACCTTCAAATGTAGCTACACGCCACTAATTGTAGTGGTATGTTCTTTTACATGCCTTAAATCTATGACATGGGCCCGAAGGAAGGCATACTGAAGGATTTTGAGGCTCTTAAAATCTGACAACATCGGCTGGGTTTGAACCCGCAATCATGGGCATAGCAGTTCAGCATGCTGCCGACTGCGCCACCGAAACTTAATTTACTCAGTAACCAAGAATTGTGTTTTGTCACAGGTTCAAACATCAATAAGTCAAGGGGGCGTGGTGGCTCAGCGGTCTAGCTGTATGCCTCTCACCAAGGCGGTCCGGGTTTGATTCCCGGTCAATTCATGTGAGATTTTCGAAGTGAAATGCCATGTCCTGTGGTTCGGATTCCACGTAAAAAGGAGGTCCTGTGACTCATAATCACAAGATTCACGGTCACGTAAAACTACAATCTTCCTTCCTTCCTTCAATAAGTCAAGTTCTATTCACCTATCAATCTCAACAATATATCAAATTTAATACAGTGGAACTTGGATAATTCGAATTTCAAGGGACCAGTAAAAGAATTCGAATTATCCAAAAATTCGAATTAAAAAGTTCTTCGAAAATGGTAGAGAAAATATATTGTATTACGTTTACATAATGATTTACGTTCAACACAACAGATTAACAGACAAAGGAACTGTACAATGACAGTATCGTGAATAACCTCAAATGTTTCAAATGATAAAATTAAACCAAAATGTTCTATTCACCTATTTAATGACAGTAGTAATCCAGCAATCTATTAAGTCTTCGAGAATTCTACAGTTTTTCAAAAAAGTTTGTTTTTACCTGTTTCCTACAATTAAGTCTCTCGGCCATTACAAAAGAATCTAACAAATTTAAGAAACGGAAATCAGAATCTCTTGCGTCATTTCTACTTTCAAAAAAACGCCTAAGTTCTGTGATGTGGTTCGACTTTTTTCGAGAATTTCTGACCCAACTGCTTGGCTTCCGATTGGCTTTTTACACGTAAAAACTTCGAATTATCGAAAATATAATTCGAATTAACCACGATTTTTAGCCTACTTTCGATATTTGCAAAAAATGAAAGTAGACTTATGAGATCACTAATGGGCCAAAAATTGTGTGTGTGTGTGTGTGTGTGTGTGCGTCTGTGAGTATGTGTGTGTGTGTGAGTGTGTGTACTCTGAATCAATTCGAACACGGTGAAACCGAATAGAACGAAATTTGGTACAGAGGTAGAACAAGCAAAGGGCACCTCAGTGTCATGTTTTATATCGCCGCCATCTTTACCAAAACTGAATGGCGGCCACTCAAACGTTCAAAACGTAAAATCAAATAGCGACTAACCAAATTATCCGATCTCTACCAAATTTGGTAACAACATAACTTCATATAGGACGCGTCTTGTGACCAAACTACAAGGTCATCTGCCGGACCATTTCAGGATGGCGGCCGTGCGAATTATGCAAACTTTATAATCCATATCATGGGACCCACCAGTTCCGATTATCGAGCCGAGAATCGATTTAACTGTTCTAAAGGAAGAGGCACGTTCGAAATTAAAAGTTTATTTTGTAATACTATAGTGCAGAAGTGATTTTAAAAAGCTGAGCCGTCTCGGTAAGAAGACAAGATGGCAGCGGATATCTTGTGCCTGACTTATATTTCACTAATTTGAGTATTGCCTGCGATATAGCGTACTGATACAAAATAAATAAACTTTGTATGAAATGCTTTATAAATAAATAACATACTCCACTGATGAAATCGTTTAGTCTAAATCATTATTTGCTAACAAGTTATATTTAAGTCATTTTATATAGAACGATGTTCGTTGGCACAAATGGCTCCGTGGTAAAGCGTTGGCCTATCACTGATATGCCTATGGTTCAAATCCCATCAGAGTTTTTTTTTTTTTTTGCTTGAAATTTTATATATTTATTGTTTTGTAATGATTCAGACGTTTTAAAATTAAGCGTTATATTTTGCATATTACGGTGGAAAATATATATTTAATTAAAACATAATTCACCAGCAGATTTGCTCGAGACATCTAGCAGCCAAAAAGTTAACTGCACGCCGGCCTACTTATTAACTTCAAGATTTTATTGAAAAGTTTCTTCTTATGGCCACTAGAATGCACTCGCCCTGTTAGGGTTATATTGTTCGATACTTCCCCACTAGATGTCACGACTGGTCTAAGTGGGACTCCATTGGTTAGTACCGTATACCATTGGCATTCTATGCGCATCGAACTTGAAGAATGGCAAGATGATACTACGATAAATTTTTAATTTTTATTTTAAAGGGTTTGTTACAGCCTATTGTGCGTTATTTGAAAATGTTATTTGAAGTAAAGAACAAAACGATTTCACATAGTAACTGAATTCTAGCCGTTGGTGCTAGTTCAGGTTATTAATTAATACTTTTATTTCAGGCAAATAGCAATCGAAAATATCCACATAGTTTGTCTCTGTAGGGTCATGGAAAGTTTTGTTAATTCATGCACAACCAGACGTGTAAAGACAAGCCTCAACTCAAAGTTGGATGTTGCCCACGGCAGGTCGATTATGTAATAATAACAATAATAATAATGTTATTTGTTTTACGTCCCTTTTAACTACTGCTGCTTTTAGATAAGTCCGGGTGCCGGAATTTTGGCCCGTAAATCTACTGACACGGCTCCCTCGCATTTGTGCACCCTCAAATGCCAGCTGACTGCGCC
This sequence comes from Meconema thalassinum, assembly GCA_946902985.2. Lineage (NCBI taxonomy): Eukaryota > Metazoa > Arthropoda > Insecta > Orthoptera > Tettigoniidae > Meconema > Meconema thalassinum. The sequence goes on from OX336388.2 coordinate 2,007,419,104, forward strand.
AGGATACGAACCTGCAACCTAGGGCCCAGCAAGCGAGAACGTTATCGCTGAGCAACGCAGCCAGTCCGGTCGATTATGTCTCCAGATCCATAACTTTCTTGAGATACTTCTTATCTATCTTTCTTCAATGATGGTAGTAGTTTTTTTCTAGGCTGTGGCGTTTGGTAGAGGGAAATAGTTTCTAAGGTCTTCAACCAAGAAATGATTCTATTATACTCTTTGAAAATAACAACGAGTTATAACTATACTCAAACATTTAGGAGAAAGTAGGCTATATGTTCTTTACTGAACATCTTGTTTTTAGCATTGATTGTATATAAAATGCTAGGGACCAAGAGGAAAATTCGAATTAAAGAAGATTTCGAATTATAGACGTTCGAATTAGCCACGTTTCACTGCATCATTAAACTAGGAATGCCCTGTATTAAAGCTGAGCAAGAATATGTTCCCATTCAAGAACTGAATATAAAGAACTTTTTTTTTTGAAATTTTGCATTTTTGAAAAAATATGTTATATTTTTTGGTAAAATAGTGATAAACTAATAATTTATTAGGGAACATCAATATTACTGATGTTAATACTTATGTGAAAGAAAAATTGAAAAGGCGGCTTCGGTGGCGTAGTTGGTAGCATGCTGAGCTTCTATGTCCAAGATAGCGGGTTCAAACCCGGCTGTAGTCGTCGGATTTTTAAGAGCTTTAAAATCCCTCAGTATGCCTTCCTTCGTAACGGAAGTAAAGTCGGCGGTCCCATGTCATAGATTTACGGCATGAAAAAGAACCTTCCACTATCTACACTTGTGTGAAGCCAAAATGTGTAGGTTAGAATTGATTACGCCCTATTCGTTCCAACGTTCGCCGCAAGATGCTGACTGCAATGCCATCTAGTAGCCAAGTCCGCAAGATAGTTGTCGTGGACGATTGCATTTGGTAGCAAAAGTAGGAACTCCTTGAAAATTATTGTCTGGAGTCCTTACTTGAATTAATACAGATAACACACACTAATACAGCCATCACAATTAACACCGGCTATCAGACAGACTCTACACACACCCACAGTACACGGGGCTACATGACCGCGTTGTCGCAGCCCCTAAACTAAGGAACCAACCGAAAAATTGAATAAATTAATTGTGGTAGTTGCTACAGTAACTTAGGTCTGAAATCGAAAGTATACCGCACTGTGATCAGACCTGTAACATTGTCTGGAAAAAAGTGTTGGCCAGTAACCAACAGATGTAAGCAAGTGCTGCACTCCTTGGAGATGACGATGCTGCGCTGGTCCATTGGCCTAAAAATACTATATCATGTCGCCAATGCCCATATAAGAGGCACCCTTGGTGTCACTCCGATTCCTGACAAGATGCTGGAAGCTCGCTTGCGTTGGTACGGACATGTATTACGGAGTTGCAATGGCACAGTGGCAAAAAGAGCACTACAATTAGATTTAGTAGAAAAGCGACCACAAGAATACAAGCGATAGCTTGACCTAATCAAAGAGGACATGAGATCAGCCAATGTTGAGAAGAAGGACGCTGCATACCGTGCAAGCACGAGGCAATTGTGCTGTACGGAACAAAGGCTAGAAGAAGAAGAAGAAGAAGAAGAAAGTGGTAGTTGCTACGTGATCTCAAAAATGAAACTTTTTCTATAAATAAACATTGGACACCCCTTAAATTGTAAATTAGCCACTCTGATGCCATTACTGCCTTTATTTACATTCTAGTTAACCAATCAGAATAAATTAAGAGCGTTTTGTGTAAATGTATGGCAATTTTCTTAAAATTAAATTTATGAACACCTTAAGCTATGTTCATGACTCTCAGTGATGGATTGAATTCATAGTATTACGTTTCTTTAATGTAAATTCGCGCGCTTCTGTACAATCCCATTTTTGTTACTAGCCCAGTGTTTCCATCTGATGAAAAACAAGTTAAATGAAAGTGTAATTGGCTATCTGTGTTTTCGTTTAGCTCGCACAGGCTGGAAAATTACTGTTCCCTATAATCGAAGTAGCCTAATACGCCACATAAAATACAGATCTGTGGTGTCAACGTGGAATTGCAGGGAGTAGATTGAATAACGATTAAATGATTGGTTTATTCAGCCCATTAAGTAGATCGTTACAAAATTATCTCCATGTCCGTGAAAAGAAATAAATAAGCATTTATCCCGAATACAGACTGAACATTTTGACTCGTCCACGGCCATAGAATGTTCTTGCTATTGCTTGTTCGAATTAACTGGAACTTTATGTTTTACTAGTAATCTTAATCGGCTTCTCCGTGTGACAACTCCTTTCAAGTTTCTGTTTACCAGTAGATGAGAGCAATGTAATAGCAGGGCCATTTGACACAGCGAATATTTTGTGGTTATTGTTGTCTTAAGGGGCAGAAAAGTGAGGAAATCTTCCCCTCTTTACACATATTAAATTATACACATTAGGAATACATTTAGATTTAAAGGTGCACCCATAAATATGAAAAATGCCAAAAAATAATAAAACAAAAAATTAAATAAAACTAATAATTATAATAATAAACAAAAAATACGGAAAAACAAAAATTCAGAATCTATATAATAACAAGAAGATCCGTGGCGAACTAAAGAGCCTACTTTTCTTAAAATTTAATATTCCTGCCAATGATTATTCTATATGGATCTATCTAGAATAATGACGAAATTAAGTTGGTAATATCGAAATTTCTAATTAGTTCGAAATACTGTATACCTGGCATAATATAGCCTAATAGAGAACTATAGTTGGCAGCCCTGGTGACTGAATATATTCTTAGTTCCATCTCTTAAGGTACAGAATACAAAATTTGGTCGAAGCCCAATGGATATCATGGACGTTACATGCAATTAAACATTGTACCCAACAGCGCGCGTAAAATCATGTTGGGAACAATGACATACATGTATTGGTCAGAAATAATCTGAAATAATATGATCTATTGTTGTGTCCATTTTGAATGAAATCCGTTAGTTAGTATAGAAGTTACATGCATTTTAAAATTGGACCAATCAGCAGGCTTAGAATCATGTTGGCAGCATTGGCGTAGGCCTATATTCGTTACTCCAAATTAATCTAGAATGCCAGGTACTTACTATACGTGTGCAAAGTTTAGAGCTATTGGCTTGCATACTTTCTGATATATTGATATTAGGGTAACAAAAATAGAGACAGTATTTATTAACAGTTGGCAGCCCTGGTTACTCTTAAGAATCGGCATAGTCATATCTGTTATGGTACAGATAGCACACACGAAATTTGGTTGAAATCCAAACGATAGTATAGAAGTTACATGTATTTAAAGTTGGACCTCTCAGCTGGCTTAGAATCATGTTGGTAGCACTTACGTATACAAATTACTCCAAATTAATATAGAATGTCAGGTACTATACGTGTGCATAGTTTAAAGCTGTCGGCTTGCATACTTTCTGATATATGGGTATTTGGATTTAAAAAATTGAGAGCATTTATTAACAGTTGGCAGCCCTGGTGGCTCTTAAGAATATGCTCAGTAGTGTCTGTTTATATGCACATAGCACATACGAAATTTGGTTGAAATCCAATTGATAGTGTAGAAGTTATATGCATTTAAAATTTGGACATATCAGCAGGCTTATAATCATTTTGGCTACACTGCCATGTATGGCCTCCTGGAAATTTAGCTGCACCGCACCCCGCAACATGTACGTGAGATCAGACGATCCAGCCGGAATGCGAAGAGAACACTCGGCTCACCATGCTAATTTGAAGATCCAAACTACCTTCCAGCCGTTAGTTCATCGCCAGATCCACCCAACCAACAGTCATATTCAAACAACAATACTCCACTACTAGCCGTTACCCATTATTTCAAGCCTCTTCCTCATTCCACTGCAGACCAAGGAAAGGAGCGGAACCCTTGATAATGCCGGACGCAGTTTCCGGTGAAACGTCGGGAGATATCCTGTCTGGACCACGGCCTACAAGCCCGAAAAACTTGTATTTAATTATGCAATATTATTATCTATACGTGTGCCAATTTTGAAATAACTCCCATTCATACCTTCCAAGATATCCAACATGGAGCTCAAATTTCAATTTCAATTTTCTGCAGTTGGTAGCACTGACATCATTTTCAAATATGGTCGCGAGATATCCAGGTATAGATCTTTACTCCTACCAAATTTTGTTTCGATTGCTGCAGCCGTTTAGGAGTTGATAGGGGGGGGGCCCACACACAGCCAGCCAGCCAGACAGACAGAAGGACAGACAGAAGGGCAGACAGAGGGACAGACAGACACACATTTGCCCGATCTCATAAGTCTACTTTTTCCTCATTTTTGCAAAATGTGAAAAGTAGGCTAAAAATGAACCACTAAAGTGTTGCTAAGCGCAAAACTCGAGAACGGCTAACTTTTTGTTTCAAATATTCGTTGAAGTCCGAAGATGGTTTCTATGGATAGAAATATTGGAAACATTGCCCGGAAAACGTAAAATTCCTATTTTTCAGTGCCTACCAATGCGTTGCTATAGTTACTGGTGTGGCGGCGATTACATGGCAGTTCCCCACACTGACACTTCCACACACTGCCCAAAATACTGACACTTCCCCACAGCCCTTGTACGCGGCTACCTGTTTAATGACTCAGAAATAATCTCGACTGACAGTTCCACACATATCCCCCCCTAAGGCTATAGGCTTCACCGAACATCGTTACAGCCGCACCAGTGGCAATGCACCTTAACATAATACTCCTTTGGAGTGAAGAAATGCGCTCGATCTATCTTTTTCATTACTAACACGGTCTCGATAATATCAGGGTGATGTAGTGTAATTTACATCAGAATAAAATAAATGCAGAGTTTGATTTCCATCACACTTTATCCAGGCCGTAGACTGGCAAATTAATAACAAAACCTATCATTTTGGTGTTGTTATGATTTTGGCGTGTTTAAAATCAGCTTTCTAGGCTTCGTCAGTTTTTTTTGTCATATTTCTTCAACAATAATATTAACCTACTCCATTTTCTGAGAATAGGCAACTGCCTCCAGTTTTTTTGTTGTTGTCATTTTCGAACTCTTTCTGAATGTTCTCAATCCGTCCGTTCAGTTTGACATATTTTCTTCTTCTTCTTTTTTCTTCAATGTTGAGCTCGGCCTTTACAAATGCGCAGTTTGTCTTCTCAGCGTCCGTCTTCAACACTTTGACAACCTCTTTTAATTTGGGGTGAGTTCTCCCGACAAGATTTCAACTTGATCGTTTTCATAGTAGCCTTGGGGGAGGAGAGAGGGAGATATGTGTGGAAATGTCAGTCGAGATTATTTCTGAGTCATTAAACAGGTAGCCACGTCCATGTGCTGTGGGGAAGTGTCAGTATTTTTTGCAGTGTGTGGAAGTGCCAGTGTGGGGAACTGTCCGGACACCGTGGCGGCAGTAGCACAGTTTGCCAGCAGATACCGCCTCGGGCAGAGTCTAAGTTGCGATTGCTATTAGTGAATGTTTGAGGGCCAACATCATTCCAACATTTACGAACTGTTAATGGTGAATTGTATGGCCTTTACAGAGAAGCCTGTCTACGTTTTGCAACTGTTAGAAAATGACGCTCATTGGGATCAAACTCTCAACGATGCTGTAATTTCCTCACAATCTCATCAAATACGAATATTGTTTTCTATAATTATATAAATATGCTTCCCATCAAAATCAATTGATTTTTGGATAAGATACAAAGAATACTATATAGGTTAGACGATATCTTGCATCAAATGCGCTTTACAACAGGACGTCCACATTTACAAATCAGTGAAGAAATATACAACGAGGCATTGATATCAATTGAGAACATGTGCTTGATGATGTCAAACAAAGTATTATCTCAATTAGGCATGGACGCACCCAATCGCCCAATGCACAATGATTTAGTCAAGACTTGCAACGCAAACAAATTTACGATTTCGTTGCTTTAAGAGAATCAGTTCGAAAAAATCTTCCGCTGTTGAATCAACAACAAAAGTATGTATTTGATACTCTTATGAAAGTTGCAAATGATGTAATTGGACGCTCCCAGGGGTACAGGAATATATTTTTAATGTCATCGATTTTAGCAAACATTCGCTCACACAATGAAATTGCACTGGCAATTGCTTCATCAGTAATTGCAGCTACATCGTTGGAAGGCGGTCGAACAGCCCATTCAGCGCTAAAATTGCCGTTGAATATGCAAAGCTACGAAACTCCGAGCTGCAACATTTCGAAGAACTCTGCAATGGCAAATGGTTTTGCAGCAATGTAAATATATAGTGTGGGATGACTGCACGATGGAACATAAAAAGTCTTTGGAGGCATTAGACCGAAACGTGCAAGATCTGCGGAGCAATCAAAACCGATTGGGTGGGGCGATGATTTTAGAGCAAACGAGCTGTTTTGGCTGCCAAAAACATGGATGTAAATTAATTAAATTTCAACATTCAAAATAAAATTGCCGGTGATTTGAGGACATACAAATCAGTTGATTCCGATACCAACCAAGATGATGTCGTAAACTATCCACCAGAATGTTTGAACTCGCTGGTTTTGACACGATTGCCGCCTCACAATCTTCAAATAAAGGTCGGATCGGTGGTCATAATGTTGTGAAATATCAACCAACCACTTTTTTTTGTAACGGCACACGGCTAACACGCGATCAGCAAACACCACGTCATCGGGTGTCATCTGCCAACCAAGGTTTCTTCGTAAATCAGCAAGATCCACGCACTCAGTTAAATTGTGGCCACGGTGAAAATCGCTCCACAGGTACAAAGTACAAAGATCGACTCCTGTTCAGAACATTAAACATCAACCAAAATTTATCTGAGAAAATTACTACCATGACCAATAAATCTTGGACTGATGAACGGAGGAAGATTGTCTGTCCCCAAATGAAGAGATTTTTGTAGAGGAAAAGAAAACACATTTTTAAAATAAGTTCTATCTTGCTCCACAGATGGGCATAATGATGTAATAATAATAATAATAATAACCGCAACTCCCAAAACCACAATGCCCTGGTTTATGAATACCAAAGACGACCTCAAAATACTGCATCTAAAACCCGACGACGCCTTCAATAGAGATCTCTTCCGCAAAAAGATACTGACTAATGGGCTAACCCGGGACGAGATATCGAACCCGAAAAGAAGACAAGGTACCACCTGGACAGCGGAGCGCAAGATGGCCCACTCACAGAGAATGAGGGAATTCTGGGCTCAGAGGAAGGCGAAACAAATTGCCAAGTGTAGCAAGACTTAACGTGGTCCTAGATGGCCTCAACGAATTATATATATATAATCGCAACATAACTTACTTTCAGGAGAGAAAAACAAAATGGGCCTGGTTTATTGAACAGGATAAAGATCTAAAAGAAGTGGGGATATCACCAACAGACATTCAGTAGCGCGCCCCACTCAAAAGGATACTTCAAGCTTGCAAAGGTTTCCAAGAAAACCCGAAGCTGAAAACGGGAAAGATTTGGACCCAGGAACGGAAGGAAGTCCACCGAGAACGAATGCGGGCGTACTGGGCAAACATCAAAGCCAGTAGAAGACAGTCGGAATGACGCGGTCCATAGATGGCCTATACGAAATGAATGAATGAATGAATAATAATAATAATAATAATAATAATAACAATAATAGACTAATAATAATATAATAGTCTAATAATATCGTATGGCCTCAGGTGCCGGGTGAAATCTTTGTTATTTGACACCCACAAGGCAGCTTGCATGTCGAATTCTGTTGTTCCTTGAAGCACTATGAAATTCAAAGAGGTTAGATATCTAAGCTCCTTTACCCTGTAGGGCTTTCTAGTAGAGAAATGGGGAACTTTGTGTTGGCGGAAAACCCCGAGATTAATTTTGCCATTATGAACACGGCCTACTGAATTCAAATGGGTTCTTTAACATGCCAACATCGTATGTCATGCGGGTCGTAATTTTTGCCGTCTTTCAAAAATCACTTACCACGGCCAGGAGCGAACCTGCAAGCTTGGGGTTGGTAGTCCGACACGTTAACCACTCACCCACCGTGGCAAGCATAATAATAATAATAATAATAATAATAATAGTAAAATATCCTATGGCTTCAGCTATCTGATGTCAAAATTTGTCTTAGTCTGAGGCCATCTTCACACTAATTTGTTTATTTGGTTTTTCACTGACACCGATGAAAAGAATTACAAATCTCTGTGGCTGAGATATTACTAATGTCTTGTAGTAATTACAATGGATGCAATAACTTTTCTCGAGCCGATATCGTTTGACTCTCCGTGTCATTAATTCCCCCCCACCCTTAGAAAATTTGGATATGAACCCATGACGGCGAGATCATGATACGGACACTCTATCACTGGCCCATTGAGGAAGCTCCCATGGAAAGAAGTGCCACACAAACCAGTTGTTAGTTGTTACCCTACAGATCACGATATTTTTTTGGAATGGCCCCTTTAGTAAAAAGCTTAAATGGACAGTATTTCTCTTTGCACGTACACACGGCGAGTCTCATTATCTCCATGCAGCTATTATATTTTCTACTAATATCGGAGCTTGGAAGCTCTGAGACTCAAGATTGTCTTTTATAATACAGTAGCTCCCGTCTCCGTGGCCTACTCTAACCCCTCTTGCTTGTAATATCGGTGAAGGGGTTATCCCGAGTGACCTATTACTGCTGTATCATACTGTACGAGCCTGCTATGTCTACAGAGCATTCCTCCCATAGTTCCTGTTCTCCTTCAATTTAGCCAAATTTTCTTCTTGCTTTACTCCAATCTCCTTCCATTGTCCTTCCTTCTTTCCTTATTTAGGCCTAAGTATTGTTCTCCCCATACTTCTTTCCTCTTTATCTTTATTTATTTCTCCATACTTCTCTCCACGCCGTTTATGTGGTCTTGGGGTACGAATTGAGACTCCAGATACAAAGGTTATTTTCCCGGCTCATCCAAGAAATTTAATTCTGGTCTGAGGATTCAGCATCGTGAGGTAAAACTGAAAAGAGTAGGGTTCAGTTATCTTGGAAGTGGTTATCCATGGTTTCCTACTTCTACTCCAGGTAAATGCCGGGTTGGTATCTACTTAAAGCCATGGTCGTTTCCTACCCTAATCCTACCTACATTACAAATACACACACAATGTCACAGGTTATCAGACAAATTCTACACACACACACACACACACACACCCTAGTACACGGAACTACATGACCACGATGTCGCAAAGACCCTAAAAGAATCAACAACAACAAAAACCGCAAAACAAGAAATGTAATTCTGATCTGGGAGTTGTAACGTGATACGCACAGCTTTGTGAGGCAAAACTAGGGACAGATGTGTTCAATTCCATGCTCAGCTGTCATTGAAATGGTTTTCTGCGGTATTCCTCATTTACTCCAGACAAATGTCGGTATAGTTCCCAACTTAAGACCACGGTCACCTCCTTACAAATCCTAGCCTACTACAGTCATCACAATGACACAGGATTTCAGACAGATTTCGTGCACACACCCAAGTACATGGTGCTACATGACCTCGATGTCGTAAAATCCCATAAATTAATCAGCAATGGCAACAACTTTCTCTCCACGTGCGTAGCCGAGTGTGGATTTTTTCCCGGGGTTTCTCCAAGTTACTCCAGACAAATGCGAGAATTGATCTTTTTTAAAGTTCCAGAACACCTTTCCCAATCATAGATATTATACTCATAATCACACACACTTCCAGAGTCACCGCTATAACACAGGCTATTAAACAAATATCTTACCAACACAAATTTGTAGAGCTGGTGCTACCTCTGTAATAAATTTCATTCAATTCGGGTTCACCGTGTTTGAATTGATAGGGGGAATCGATTTGCACACATACATGGCCAACATATGCAAGCTATTGAACTGATGACCTTGTAGCTTGCGCAAAGAACGCTTCTCACATAAAGGTATGTTGTTGCAAAATTGGGTAGAGATCAGATGATTAACTTGGTCGTAATTTGATTTAAGCTTTTTACATTTGGGTGGCCATTACGTTCCCGTCAAGATGGCGGCAATATAAAACATAGCAATGAGGTGCCCTTTGCTAGTGCTACCTCTGTACCAAATTATGTTCAATTCGGTTTTACCGTGTTTGAATAGATAGGGGAATCGATTTGCACACATACATGGCCACCATCCGCTAAGTATTGGGCGGATGACTTTGTAATTTAGTAAAAAAAAAAAGATGCTCGCTATATAAATATATGTTGTTGCGAAATTTGGTAAAGATCGGATGATTAGGTTAGTCGTAATTTGTTTCAAGCTTTTAACATTAGGGTGGCCGCCATTACGTTTTCGTCAAGATCGCGGCGATAAAAAAAACATGACACTGAGGTGTTCTTTGCTAGTGCTACCTCTGTACCAAATTTCGTTTAATTCCGTTTCACCGTGTTTGAAATGATAGGGGAAATCGATTTGCACACATACATGGCCACCATCTGCAATCTGTTGTCTGATGACCTTGTAGTTTAGTCAAACGTCAAGATGACGGCAATATAAAACATAGCAATAAGGTGCCCTTTGCTAGTTCTACCTCTGTACCCAATTTCGTTCAATTCGGCTTCACCGTGTTCGAATTGATAGGAGGGGAACCTACATTCCGAGTACACACACTCACACACACACACACACACACACACACACAGACACACAATTTTTGGCCCTGTGTAGATTCCATAAGTCGAGGCCTACTTTAATTTTTTGCAAAAAATCAAAAGTAGGATAAAAATAGGCTTATGAGATCACCTTTTGTCCGTGTGTCTGTGTGTGTGTGTGTGTGTGCATGTGTGATTCGTGTGTGTGTGTCCCTAATAAAATCTAAACGGCTGAAGCGATTTCAATGAAACTCGGTAAGTTCATAGCACTATTCCTGACGACCCCGACCGTGCCCTTCAAATTTTGTACGTCTCACCAATCCAACATGGCGGCTGTGTTAAATATTTCACCAGCATTCAATATCCCCTTAACTATTACCGATAACACCCTGGAATTCTGTACTGTGATAAAGGAATCTACTAGAAGTTCACCTATGTGACTTTTGAAAACCTGGCAACTACAAAACCAACATGGTGGCCAAGCGAAGTTGCGACATTAAAATAGACGTTTCTCGCGATTTAACCAACCAAACGCAATTAAACTTGGTACAGTATATGTTTATACACATTGTAATGCACCGACATCTAACTTCGTTCAATTGTTTACATAACCTCGAGATGGCGGATGTGCGAAATATTTCACCGGCATTCTATATTTCTGAAACTATTACCGGTATCACCCTGAAATTTTGTACGAAAATAATGAGCTCTACTGGGAGTTCATCTATAAGACTTTCAAAACCCGGTTAACTGCAAAACGAACGTAGCGGCCAAGCGAAGTCGAAAGTTTAAATAGATGTTTCTCGCGATTTAATGATCCAAACGCAATGAAACTTGGTACAACATATGTTTATACACATTGTAATGCACTGGTATCTAATTTAGTTCCATTGTTTACATACCCTCAAGATGGCGGCTGTGCAAATTTTAAAATTAAGTTTTTATTTCTTGTGACGTATTCATGCGATCGAAGTGAAAGTTTGAATAATGAACCTACGCAATAATTTTCCTTTAATGGTACATGACTCTGTGGCCTAAGCATATAACAATCCAACATGGCGACCATCCGAAATGTTTAGACGGTTCTCAATTTCTACTAATCTATTACAGCAATCAAACTGAATTTTTTAATGTTCATAGGGGCTATACACATAAGTTCACCTATAGGACTTTCAATAAATTGGTGATCACAAATCCAACATGGCTGTGACGCGAAGTATAAGTATTCACATGGACGTTTCTTGCAATTTAACCATCTCAGTGCAGTGAAACTTGGTACAGTAAATCATTATACAATTGTTAATCCACTGGCATCTAATTTATTTCAATTGTTTCCACAACCACAAGATGGCAGCTGTGCGAAATTTTAAAATCTCGTAGACTATTTACTTCTTGTGTCCTATTCATGCGATTGAAGTTTGAATACTACACGTACACAATAATCTTCATGTAACAGTACATAACTCTAAGACCTACATATATACAAATCCACCCTGGTGACCATCCAAAATGTTTAGTCGGTTCCCAATATCTATGAAACTCTATTACAGCAATCAAACTGAAATTTTGTGAGTTGATAATGGCAATTAACATAAGTAGGATATATGAAAATAGGCTTTAGATCTTCACGAAACTACTTGTTAGGTTTCCTTTTCTCTTTAAACCCTCTCTCCGTTCTGTGTAGTCGATCTACGTATTGCGGTTTATTTACGGTTAGATTTTAAAAATCAGAGTGCAGGTTTTACCTTTTCTCGGGACAATGACATTTAAGACTGTATAAATTGCAATACCCTCGTGTATGTATATTATTGCCGGAGTCTGTCATTTTAACTAGAGCCCTGCTTGGATAAACAAAACGTTATCCGCATCCACACGTTTGTTTTCCGAATCTGGTGACTTTACAACAATATTTTTAATTTATTAGATAAAGCATAAATCATGAAAGCAACACATTTAGACATTTGAGGAGAAATTCGTTCCTCTTATTTTGGCATAAGTCAACATTAATGGAGGTTATTTCCGTACTGGCTTCTCTCATTTCTCTATTATTCTTATACAATCCAAGCAAAAGCAAATAGGCAAATAACAAGAAACGTGAAAGACGCAGATCTTATCAAAAACTAAAAGTAATTTTAGCAATCCAGTTAAACATTGTATTCTAAAAACTATCAGCAAATGTACTCTAAATATTACCCGCAAGGGGCAGATGACCTCATAGCATGAGCGGATCTAGGTGAGGGCTAGGTGGGCGACCGCCCAGGGCCCCGTGGTCCGGAGGCCCCGCGCCAATGATTGTTTTAAATGTAATTGATTAATTAATTATACTTTTCAAACTAATTTATAATTCATATTTTCAGTGCAGCTATTACCTCCCGTGACCGTTTAGCAGGTTTAGATATCAGTGAAATAATAGAAGACTTCAGCCGGGAAATCTGTTGCAAAGTAATATTTTAATATTTCGTAGTTTTCATAATCTTCTTCAAAGGGACTTAAAGGTTTCTTTCATGTTATTAAAAAATGTACTGTAGTGTATTCAAAATATTGTAACTATTCTTTATTTTATTATTATTACAAAACTATTTTCCATTTGATTTGTTTTTTATTATTATTTCGTATTGTTGTGGACCCCGCCTTATCACATCGCCCAGGGCCCCGCAAGGCCTGGATCCACCACTGCCTCATAGTTCCGCCCCTTAAAACCTCAATAACTAACTAACATTATCTGCAGCTCGTCCGCTATCCGCTCAGCCATACAAACTATATCCGCATGGTGAAAAAGTTTGCGATAACCGCGCAGGACTTTAATTATAACCAAGTTATTAGCATAAGCCATACTATTTACCTGGTTTCCAAATAATAGAATCCCACCCAGCCAGTGTATGCTCTTCAGCAAATAGTCCATATATAAAATAAACATTAGCGCGAAATATTACAGCCTTGCCTCAAGAACTCAATTTACCATAAACTCTCACGGCCACCAGACATTCAACATAAATAGTTTTGAATGCCCGTAGCAGCCTTCTCTTGATACCATAATCACTCAGGATGCTCAGCATCTCTTCCATCGTACGCCTTCCTTAGATGTACAAACACAAATGTCTATTCCTCTCGTAGCAGATTTTAGTTACTTGGCACAAACTAAAACAATGATCCTGTAATCCTCGTTTTGGTATAAAGCCACAATTGTTGGTTTTCATCGTACTCTCGAACTTTCCTTTCTACAATACCTGAGTTGGCTTTGCTCGGACACTTATCAAAGAATTGTTGCAATCTTTCAGGTTATCTTACTTATAATTTGGGGTGATTACTGCTTTCGTCCAGTTAAAGAGTACCTTTCATAACTCCCACAACATTTCGATTATACTATGCAACCTTTTCATCTCATCCCAAATATTTAGGAGTTACTTTAGATAGGACCCTAAGTTTCAGAGAACATCTTACCAGAACAGCTGCTAAGCTCAGATCTAGAACTGTGTGGTACAACGTGGGGTTCATCTGCTTCTACACTTAGGACTTCTGCCCTTGGATTGGTGTATCCAGTAGCTGAATACTGTGCGTCCACCTGGACGAATAGTGTTCATACTAAGCTTGTTGATATTCAGCTCAACCAAACTATGCGCATCATCTCCGACATATTGGCTGCCAGTGCTAAGTCACATTCCACCTCCAAGTATGAGGCGAGAACATGGACTTATGAAGGTGTACAGCGCCATCTGCAAAAATCCTCATCTTCCCGTGCACCATGATTTTCCTGATATTAGTAGGAATATACTTCGCTCTCGCCACCCTCCTCTTACTACTGCACAAAGGCTTGTTGAGAGTGAGTTCAATGTGACTGCACGTTGGAAGCAGTTCTGGTCGATCTCTGCCTCACCCGAACAACAAACTATGGCATACATCACAACCAAGCCTCCAGGTTTTGAGCTTCCTAGAAGAATTTGGTCCACTCTGAATAGGATAAGAACAAATTGTGGCAGATGCGCGGACTCTCTTCACAGGCGGGGGAAAATTCCATCTGTGAAATGTACCTGCGGTGCTGATAGACAAACTATTCAGCATATCACACAAGATTGTCCACTAACTGCCTTCTCTGGGGATATAGTTGACTTCCTAATGGCTACAAAAAAATGCATTGACTACATAAAGGATGCAAATCTGACATTGTGACCCTTATCTGAGTTCAGCCTTGTATATAGTTATTTTCTGTTTCATGCTGTTTTAATTATCCTTATATTATAATATGGATTGTGATGTGTTTTGTACCATACGCTAAATAAATAAATAAATAATCTCTGCTCTGGAGGGGGGGGGCGTGGTCGCTCAGCGGTCAAGCTGTCTGCCTCTCACCAAGGCAGACCGAGTTCGATTCCTGGTCAATGCATGTGAGATTTTCGAAGTGAAATGCCATGTCCTGTGGTTTGGATTCCACGTAAAAAGGAGATCCCGTAGCTCAAAATCACGTGATTAACGGTCACGTTAAACTACAATCATCCTTCCTTCCTTCCTTCCTTCCTTCCTTCCTTCCTTCCTTCCTTCCTTCCTTCCTTCATCCCTGCTTTCCCGCTATATTTTATCACTAGCAGGTACCCGCGGCTTCGCTCGCGATCAAAACAATGGGGACCATGCATTATTGCTGATAATTGGTCTATTATATTACAGCAATCGCGGCTACAGGTGGGTCCATTCTAATTCTGAAAAGTCTGATACACACAGTATATTGATTTGAGCAGAAATGTGGGAATTTTATAGAGTTGTGAAAGTCTGAAGGGCGGAATAACGTTTTTGGTTTTGCCATCTTCTGCAGAGACATAACAATTTTGTTGTCCGGATATTCTCGAGCACGCCACACACAGTTGTCCATGGGAAAAAATGATTTTGACTAAATGTACACCTGCTGCTGTCAAGTGTTTGTCATTGCGCTTTGTTAATAGAAATTACGAATATTGTTTGAAGAGGGAACTGCAGTCTTGCACACTGGAATGACAAATCAATCGGAATATGGGGAATTAAAAATATTTTTCCTTAAGCTATTCTGGGTGTAATTTTGCCACACTTATTGATGATTTGAACGTCAGCATGTCGCTATTAATAGACCTAAAGTAAAATATCTCTCACCTTGGCCGATGATGTACATTATGCAGTCTCTTCCAGTGTTACATCGCAGGGATTGAAATTCTCCAACAACCCTTTTGCCTCACATGCCTATCTAAGTAATTAAAATTCCCGATTGTTTTTGTTTGAGTCTTCAGTTTTATGATGGTTTGATGAAGCCCTCCATGCCTCCCTCTCCTGAGCTAATCGTTTCATCTCTACATACAGTAGCTACCACACCCTACATCCGAGGCAATCTGTTTAACCCTGGTGTACCCCTACAGTTGTTGTCCTCGACCCCCCCCCCCCCATCCATAACTAAGCTTGCTATTCCTGGCTGTCTTAATATGTGTCGTACCAACCTATCTCTTCTCTTCATTAGCAGTCGCCAGAAAGATCTCTCCTCTCCCACTCGTCTTAATAGCTCTTTATTTGTTACCCTATCTACCCATCTGATATTCATTATTCTCCTGTAACACCACATTTCAAACACTTCAATTCTCCTCTTTTCTGCTGCACCATTAGTCCAAGTTTCACTTCCTTATAGTGTCACGCTCCAGAAAAGAGCTTTCAAAAATGACTTCCTAATACCTAAATGTATATTCGATGTCAACAGATACCTTTTCTGTAGAAATGCTTTCCTTGCCTGATCCAACCTGCTTTTTATATCCTCTTTGATTCATCCATCACTGTTTATTTTGCTTCCTAAGTAACAGAAGTCTCCTACTTCCCGTAGCGTTTCACCTACCAATTTGATGTACATAGAGGTTTCTGATTTATTTCGGCTGCATTCCAATAATTTTCTTTTACATTTATTGATTTTCATCATGAATTCTTTCCTCAAGACGGAGTCCATACCATTCAAAAACTCGTTCACATCCTCTGGCGTATCGGCCAAAATGACGATGTCATCAGCAAATCTCAAAGATGAAATTATTTCTCCTTGAATCTTCGCTCCCACTTTAAATTTTTCTCCAATTTCCTGATTATTGTGTTTTTCGAGATCTTTGAAATGCTTTGCCCTCGCACATGGTGTAGATGCATTGTCAAAGGAAAACATTCCATGTTACGAACATGGGCTGCATAACCTGTACCGAAAGCCTATTCTGAAGAGCAGTCCCTTGAACTAATATTTGCCAACATTTTATTGTATCTTTCCATGTGGTTTATCTCTGTACCTCGACATACAGAAGAGTGCTTTAAAAATTATGTCTTGTGTAAATTTTGGAAAAGGTAGTGAGTGTGGTGTTTGCCGGAGTGGATACTCGCTCGTAGTAATTCATTTCAGTAACATAGACTGGTTCACAATTTTTTAAGTGCACATTGAGGTATATGACGGCGGGATGCCTTAAGTGTTACGGAAACGGCAATAGCCGCCACAGAGCTTTGTTGCTACTGAAATAACGACCCGAATGATATTTGTACTTAACTATACGGGATTTGTGAGCCCAGTGTTTATGAAATTGAACGTATCTATATCTCTACCTTTATTTAGTAGCCGCTACTGCAGTGTTTAAAAATTAAAAGTGGTATTAAAAGGCGCTTTCTCTATTTTTTCCCCCTGGCACTATAGTTCATGAAAGGCCTAGGCCTATCATGCGACCGCTTCCCAGCCATTTGGCCTGCAGATAATGTGGTGATGCGTGGTCAGTGCATCGTGTCCCCTCGGCCGTTAATCTTGTCCTTCGTGACCGGACCGCGGCCTCTCTATCAGACAGCTACTGAATTGTCCTCACGAAGCTGAGTGCACTCTGTCGCAGCCCTCACGTCAGTGTCTAAAATCTCTGACGGAGCCGGGAATCGAACCCAGGGCCTCCGAATGAGAGACAGGCGCACTTGCCATTGCCTCCTACGGGGATATATAACAAATCGGATGTCGTACCTTCAGGTTCAGTTGCCATGTAAACGGACATGCTATTAGTTTATCAGTTTATCAGAGTGAAGATAGTTTTCTGCGAATATCTTTGAAACTGTTGGTTTTAGGGCCTTAAAATGTGG
This sequence comes from Meconema thalassinum, assembly GCA_946902985.2. Classification (NCBI taxonomy): domain Eukaryota; kingdom Metazoa; phylum Arthropoda; class Insecta; order Orthoptera; family Tettigoniidae; genus Meconema; species Meconema thalassinum. The sequence goes on from OX336388.2 coordinate 2,007,436,840, forward strand.
TTTTCGGTGTCCCGTGGGGACATGCCGAGTATTGTTTCTTGCATCGAGGGGCGTAAAATGAGCTTTGTCCGGTCTTTATGCGACAACTCCGATATTTTGTCTCGGTTGAGTATTTTTGGTGACTTTTCAGTTATGTTGCCCGTTCCACGGGAACAATGATTTATTTCCGGATGAAAGGCAGGGTATAAGCTGTCTCCGTTTCAAATTTCATCCAAATCCGTCCAGCCGTTTTAGTGTCAAGAGGTAACAAACTAACACACACACAGACACACAGACTTTCACAATTATAATACAGTATATATAGCAGGGACCCGGAACAGAACGTAACGCGGAACGGAACTCTTGTCTATGTGGAACGGAGAAATTCCGTTATCTCCAAGGTTATTTCCAAGTTGTAACGTTACCGCTGTCTGTTCCAAGCGTAACGTTACCGTCCTGGAACGGAACTGATTCTGAAATCGTACCCGGTATCTGGAACAGTGGAATGTTAGCCGAGCCTGTACCGGTACAGCGTATTGGAGACGGGTGGAACGTTACGTTGTCCCGTACCGAAATGAACAGAGAAATATCCGATACGTTACAGTTCGGAACATTCTACTTATAATAACGGAACAAACAGACGGAACGGAACGTTACAAATTTAACGGGATTGTATTGTTACAAGGCTGCATTATGACGTCGCAAGGTCAAGCAGAAGGCGTGCGATGTAGCTGTTATTTTTATTGGGACGACGTGCATGCATTTACTCACTCAATCCCATTTTCCCGCTCACCTCACAGCACGCCAGCCTTCTGTTTCAGCTAATGTAGAGATCCTGTACCCCAAAAGAAGCTGCGCGACTCCGTCCCCTCGTTGTGATCGGTTGATCAAAATTTCTTTGGGATACCGTACACGATTTGTGAGGTAGGGCAATGGCCAAAGCACAGTGCTATCAAGCGGTTCCGTGGCACATTTTCCGTATATAACTAAGTACATCTAAGTTGAGGGAACACCGTAGTGTTTGTTTGTACTTCAACGTTGATTATCACCGAGACATGAGGTTTGAGACCACATATAAAATTTATACATTTCAAGCTGCCTGGAGTTGGAGAGGGGAGTACAGACGATTTTCTAGTTTAACCAAATTTTGGTTGGCTTACATATCATTGACAATCATTTCATGTCTCTGCTTTCAGAATAAGGCTATATTATGACTACCCACATCGTCACTCCAAGAGGACAGCGAAATACTTATTATTATACTATTGTTATTATTATTATCATCATCATTAGACAGTTATGTTATTATTATTTTCATAATTATTAGTCAATAATGATTATTATTAGTATACTATTATTATTATATTTTTCATTACTCTAGACAATTGAGTTTGTACAAAAATTCGCTATCCAGCAACAGAGAAACTACCTTATACTATCGGGGCGCAGTTAGCCTATTATTAGGAACTGGATTCTTAGGTTCTTATCTATTTTTCCCATACTTCTAAATACTTTTACAAATCACACTGAAATTCCGTACTACCTAATAAACTAAATAATAAGCGAGTACCTAAAAATAACTAATTGCAGTTTTGTACCATTTATTGTAGTATATTTCAAATTTTGTCCATAATCCTTGAAATTAAATGTGAAGATAATGTTTATTCCTAGCTCCAGTCGATTGAAATCAATCCTACCTAATGGAAAAATGAAATATTTTCAGCACTTTCCAGCTTATATATTATTGTTTGGTTATTTACCGAGAGGAAAGAGCGAATAAATCTCTTATTATTCCCAAGAATCCAATATAGTAAAGAATCAACATTATTTGAACGAGATAGAGTGTGAAAATCATCTCTGACATCCTTGGCTTTATTGCAATCCCTAAAAGTGTAAAGTTATCGGTGATAATTTGATTACGCATCATTATGTAAAATATTTACTCTCTCGTTGCAATCAGATTGTCTACTAACAATGAGGTATTAATTTTAAGCCTTATGTAATGTATGTCAACTTTCGCTACCCTTTAAACATAAGAACCTATTGTAAAAACCCATTCTACCTAATAAAAAAACTAAAAAGAACAATTTTATGTCTTTGAAAACCAAAAAAGACAATTTTAAAAACCACCAAAATCCGGCCCCTATTTATTATATTCTGATGGTTGGGTGGTAGAGCAGCGGACTCTGTACTGGGATAAACGCCAGGAAAGAATAAGATGGTTGGGTGGTTTCGTAAGTAAGACAAGAAGTTCCGTGAAGAACTATACAGCCTACTTTTCATGCCAATGATTATTCTACAGTATATGAACCTATCTAGAATAATGACGAAATTAAGTTGGTAATATCGAAATATCTAATTAGTTCAAAACATACCTGGTGTAATGTAGCCTAATAACGCACTACAGTTGGCAGCCCTGGTGACTGAATATATTCTTATTTCCATCTCTTAAGGTACAGAATACAACATTTGGTTGAAGTCCAATGGACGTTACATGCAGTTAGACACTGGATCTATCAGCACGCGTAAAAGCATGTTGCCAACAATACCATGCGTGTGCTGGTCAGAAATAATCTGAAATTTTATGATATCTTGTTGTGCCAATTTTGGATGAAATCCATTTGTTAGTATAGAAGTTACATGTATTTTAAAATTGGACTTATCAGCAGGCATAGAATCATGTTGGCAGCACTGACTTATATTAATTACTCCAAATTAATCTAGAAAGTCAGGTGCTATACGTGTGCAAAGTATAGAGCTGTTGGCTTGCATACTTTCTGATATATTGATATTAGGGTAAAAATATAGACAGCATTTATTAACAGTTGGCAGCCCTGATTGCTCTTAACAATACTTATAGTCATATCTGTTATGTTACACATAGCACATACGAAATTTGGTTGAAATCCAACTGATAGTATAGAAGTTACATGTATTTAAAAATTGGTACTATCAGCAGGCTTATTATCATGTTGGTAGAACTGATGTATATAAGTTACTCCAAATTAATCTAAAATGTCAGAATATACGTGTGCATAGTTTAAAGCTGTCGGCTTGCATACTTTCTGATATATTGGTATTTGGATAAAAAATAGAGAGAGCAATTATTAACAGTTGGCAGCCTTGGTGGCTCTTAAGAATACGCTCAGTCATATCTGTTTATGTACACATTTTACATACAAAATTTGGTTGAAATCCCATTGATAGTGTAGAAGTTATATGCATTTAAACATTGGACCTATCATAAGGCTTAAAATTATGTTGGCAACATTGTCATGTATGGCCTCCTGGATATTAAACTGAAATAGTATTATCTACATGTGTGCCAATTTTGGAATAGGTCCCATGCATACCTTGCAAGATATCCAACATGGAGCTCAAATTTCTAGTGCGTTTTTCAGCAGTTGGTAGCACTGACATCATTTTCAAATATGGACGTGAGATGTTACGGTGCACATCTTTACTCATACTAAATTTGGTTTTGATTGCTGCAGCCGTTTAGGAGTTGATAGGGGGGACACACACACAGCCAGACAGACAGACAGACAGACACACATTTTCCCGGATGGATCTCATAAGTCTACTTTTTCCTCATTTTTGCAAAATGTGAAAAGTAGGCTAGGGCCCACAGCCACTCCTATTTCAGTACACGAGTTATCGAGTCTAATACCAACAGGCCGAGTGGTTCGAGGCTGGCTGGCGTACCTCTGGTCGTATTGGGTACTGACGCACATTAGTAGTATATGCCAAAAGCATAAGATGGCATCGATAATTTAGAGGTGGAACACCCGATTCGACGAGTTGGCTTGGTATCGGGCTGGTCCGGAAGGCACCAGTAGCCAGTCTAACGCCACTATGGTGGATACTGTCCAGCATTTTCAAGGTTGCCGGTCTTTCTGAACCGTAAGCCGCAGAATCACAGTCTGGCCGGGACACGACGAGGGCTTGGTAGAACCGTAGCAGCACCGCTCCGTCAGCCCCCCACGTAGTGCTACTAAGAAACTTGAGCATGATCAGTTTCCTGAGACACGTCGTTCTTAGTTGCCGTATATGGGGCTGCCACGTTAATTTGCTGTCAAAATGGAGCCCCAAGAAGCGATAAGTGTCAACCAACGGCAACGCAGCATACCTGAGATGTAGTTCAGGGTGTAAGTGTAGCCTTCGGAACCGACAAAAATGGACGACGGAGGATTTCGCTGATGAAAACCGGTCGTGAGCCCACCTGTCGACCCGGTTAATAGCTATCTGCAATTGCCGTTCCACGATTGACATACTTCCAGAGCTGTAAAGCAGAGCTAAATCGGCTACATACAGCGATGGAACTATCGTGGGCCCGGTGGCGGTAACAATGCCGTTTATGGCAACCTCTTTTAATTTTACGCTCATCGGCGTATCGCAGATTCTTTCTTCTTTTATATTTAAGGAAAATATATCAATTCAAAACAACCATTTATTGACACTCCTGGATGCCATGACAGTTAATTTTACAACAGTGGATAAAAATAATAAAGAAAAAATGACAATCTTAATGTAGCATCTTCGGCCAAATGATATGACACACTCCCACCTTGAGTTGGTGGAAGAACAACTCAACCATACATAAATAACTATAATTACCTCAAAATACAGTAATCATAAATCTAATCTCTTGGGTGTATTTACAGCTCTACCACATTTAGTGGTTACTCTTGACATCCCTTCTCATCCCTAAACACATTTAGGCTAATGAGACTTTTGTAATTTTGTGAAGATAAAGGCTCTTCCTGTACCAATCTTGCGACTATTTTTTCTGCTGACATTATCTCCTCCCATGATAATTCTCCACGAGCTCTTGTAAGGTTTGCTCTTCGCGTATTTTGGATAAACCTCTTTATCCAAGCAACCAACTGAATTATTTTTCCATAGCTTGAAAAATATAAGTAATACGAATTAAAATCGTGGTACCTGCACTGATCATTATTTACATGTTTTAGGGTGCTACATGAAGTATCTACAAAGTAACTCATTATTTGAGTTGATTTTCTATTTTCTTGCAAAATCAGCTCTGCCTCTGCAGGTGGAAATTCACCAGGCCACTGTGGCCGATCCTTTCGTAAAAACTCTGGCCCCTCCCACCATTGAAGTGCTAACAATTTTTCTGCCAGACAACTCTTGAAGGAAGATCTGCAGGATTCAAATGGCCAGGAACATATCTCCACATTTCTGGTAAAGTCAACCGATGGATTTCTTTAACACGGTTGTTGACAAACACAGTCCATGTTTCTTCCTATAGAACATGCTAAAACCGATGTCGAATCAGTCTAGAAATTCAACTTGACATCTTGGTAGTTTAGTCCTTCTAGCACTGAATTACCTAATCTAGCTCCCACTGTTGCAGCAATTAGTTCCAGTCGGGGAATGATGACTGTGTTTAATGGGGCTACTCTTGCTCTGGCTGCAAGAAGGTGTACCTTACTCTCACCGTCAATTTGTAGTCGTATGAAGACTACTGCAGCGTAGGCCTGTGCACTAGCATCACACAAAATATGTAGACTGACATCCCTGTGGTTCTTGGAATAATGAAACCAGCGTGGAATTCTCATCTCTTTCAGGAGAAAAAGGCTTAAATACCAGGTTACAAATTGGTCCTTAATATCAGTAGTAACCTCTTCATCTTAGCCATATCTTTTGTAATAACAATTTAGGAACTAGAAGTACTGGACTAACTATGCCAATCGGATCAAATATCTTTTGTGCAACTGACCGAATGGATCTTTTCGTGATCACTCCCAATTCATGGTTCTGTAACCATTCAAAGTTTAACAATAAATTGTCAGATTCCAAATCCCATCGTAAACCTAGCACCGCTGTCCGTCCTACAAGAATGAAAGCATCATTGTTGGCCTGCCAACCTCTGAGGTCGAACTTTCCTTCCTGCATTATATCACGTGCTTCATTAATGAATTCTTTCAGTTCTGATTCAGTATCAACACTGGTTACAACATTGTCCACATAAAGGCTCTGTTTAAGACATGATATATGTCCTTTACTATGTTGACAATCTTCCATTGCCTTGTCCAAATGGTAATCAAGAACTGCTCCTAAAAGGAAAGTGCTACATTTTAATCCAAATACCACCCTCCGATGCCGAAATATCTTTATATTCTTCCAGTCATTTGGATCCCACCAGAAGAACCTAAGAAAATCTCTGTCTTCTTGACGAACACTTATTTGTAGAAAAGCCATTTCTACATCAGCTGTCACCCCAAATCTCCCTTCCCGAAATTTTAGTAACAGGGAAGGAATCAGTTCAATCAGATTGGGTCCACACTCTAAACAATGATTGAGAGAAGGAGCATTTCTACCTCTTGCTGACACGTCAAATACAGGACGAACTCTGGTGGTGCTATTCTCCTTAATAACAGTTCGATGTGGTAGGTAGTGTCCATAATTCCCTACTTCTTTGACTGGTACTTCTTCAATAATTCCCAGTTCTTCCCACTCAGCTAGAACTGCATCTTATGAAATGAGAAGATTTTGAGACTGAAGCTTTCTAGTGGTAGATTCTAACCTTTTGAGTGCTAGCTCCCTGTTACTAGGAAGAGCCAAGCTATCATCTTTCCATAGCAATGAAACTTCTTAACGTCTCTCATCATTTACAGTAATACCTCTTAGAAAATCATCTCTAATTTGAAGCTGTCTTTCATTTTTGGACATTTTAACAGCTGAGTCTGAGATTCCAATGGTATCTAGGCTCCAGCGATCGTTGATCTCATTAACAAGCAGAGCTGTAACTTCTTCTGCCAAGTTAACAGAAGATTGTTGTGGAACTTTCTCCATCAAAGTCCAGCCTAAATTTGTTTCCACAGCAACCAAACCAGAAGATAGGACTTTAATATTTCCTGTCTGAAGTTTGTCCGCTACATCCGCTCCAATCAGCAAGTCCACAGGCCTAGACTCATCCCCAATATCTGTTAGGCTGATATTCCCTTCCTCAAGTTCATTCAACCAAGGTCCTTTCTTGACCGAAGGGATGCCATTACATATTAAAACCTGATCCAATATTTCAAAATTACATTGATATTTTCCATCCAGGCTTTCAATTTCTACTTTGTAACATGAATGTTCATTAACACTCGTTTTCACTCCCCCAAAAAAGGTCATGTTTAATTGTTTCAGTTCTGACTGGAGTGTAACCTAATCTTTTAACAATGTCTTTCTTAACATAGGATCTTTGGGATCCTGAGTCAATTAAGGCTCTAACAGAGAAGGAAGAGCCAATACCTTTCATCTTTATTACCAAATTTAGAAATATTACTCATCGAATTTGTCTTTTGTTCATTCTTCCCCCCGGATTGCCTGTGTTCGACATTATTATGGGATATATTTTGTTTATTCTGAGGTAAATCAGGGCACATCAGAACTTGGTGGCTCTTACTAAAAATAATGCACCGTACTACGGCTTTACATTTATTGACACAGTGTCCCTTCTTAAAGCACTTAAAACACCCACCCTTGTCCTTTAGGACCTTCTGTTTCTCAGATAGACCTAATTAGTGTGCTTTAAAGCAATTAAGGGCATCATGTTGACCTACACTAAAATACAGTACCCTCTCCTCTCCTCAACTGGGTTAGTGTTTAACAAGTCAGCTGCAGTAGCAATGTTCTCTGACAATTTGGGTTGGTCTCTACTCCTGTTATTATCTTTGATTCCAAAACCGGAAATTGCTAAACTGATCCGTTCCTCGGCTTCCACTTCCCTTTCCATGAATAGCATGAGATTGTCTAACCTATCTTTCGAATCACGTGTGTGTGCAAAATTGGAACTTCTTTGCCAGGCCCTAAGAAACTCCTCAGGCAAACATGACTCTACTAAAGGATACAACATAGATGCACACTTATCTGTTGTAACACCTAAGGTTTCAAGTGACCGTATGTGCGATTCCAAGTTGTCATAAAGGCTACACATTGAATTGCCATCACCGGGAGTGGAAGATTTCTTAAGAACTAAAGATAACAACTCTCTTACGTAAACTTCAACCAACAGATCATCTCTACCGAACCTGCCCTTTAAACATTCTACTGCCTTCGTATAATTTTCCCCAATAGGTGGAAAACTTTCAATAATTTCTCGAGCACGAGACCCTTTCACTGCAGCTTGCATTAAGTATTGAAACTTATCTTCCGGTGCAATATCCGGATCCTTGTCTATCTTTCCAAAATGGCCCCGGAACTGTATACACTGTTTTACATCGCCATCAAATTTCCTTAGTTCTAATTTAGGTAGTTTGAATTTTCTCTTACTCACAAGATCTACACTGCTACAATCACTGTTGTCTTGAGCGATGCCTCCTGAAGGTAGAATATATTCAACACTCACCTCTATATCAAGAAATTGACGTTGATAGTCATCGGCAAGTCTACATTCATCGTCCAAGTCCTCTTGGCCGACGTCAAGTTTTAGACTTACGACCTTACCATCCAGCTGCAGGAGCTCATCATTTTTCTTCCGAAGTAAAGAAAGGGAAACCTGAACTTTCCTTCGCTTTTAATGAGCTGTCATCTGGACGTCCTCAATTTCACCTTTGAGGTTATTCAACTGCCTCGAAAACGCCGCCCGTGTTACCTTACGTAGCTTTATCTCTCGATCCAGTTCACGTTGGGTTGTCTCCATTATTAAAATATATTGATATATTTATCCTATCACTGGTCGCCACTTATTTTACTTTTACGCTCACCGGCGTATCGCAGATTCTTTCTTCTTTTATATTTAAGGAAAATATATCAATTCAAAACAACCATTTATTGACACTTCTGGATGCCATGACAGTTAATTTTACAACAGTGGAAAAAAGATAATAGAGAAAAAAATAACAATCTTAATGTAGCATCTTTGGCCAAAAGATATGACAACCTCGAACAAGGTGACAGAACAGAACCCTGAGGAACTTCGTTTTCTTGGGTATAATATTGCGATATGTTCTACCGACCCTTACACGGAAGACTCGGACTACATGAAATTCGTAATGAAAGTCGGTAGATTACCACGGAGTCCCCACTCATGAAGGGTGGAAAGGATCTCGTAGCGCCATATGGTGTCGTAGGTAATTCGGAAAAATGCCTCCTGTATGGCGCTCACAAGTTCACCAGATAGACGGTGGTGGACATATGGGAGCGAAATCTAGACTGGTACCCTGACAGTAAGCCTCTCTCTTCCAGGAACCACACCAGTCGATGGTTTACCATCTTCTCTCGCAGCTTATATAGGGCATTTGAGAGGCCTGTAGCTGCTGACAAGTTTGGGATCCTTTCCAGCCTTGGGAACCGGTATCATGATCCACTCTTCCCATTGAGATGGAAACTGCCAATCAATCCATATACGATTGAAGAGGACCAACAATTGCTTTATACTGGATTTGCACAGATGATTTAACATTTGATTCTGTATGTTATCCGGTCCGGGAGACGTATCCCTACACAGTGAAAGCGCACTGCGCAGTTCCCTTTCAGAGAATGGTACATTGTAGGACTCCAAAGCAGCAGTGGCAAAGGACAAGGGGTGAGCCTCCGCCTCCCGCTTCAGAGTCAGAAACGTAGGATCGTAACTCCCAGAACAGGATACATCATTGAAGTGCGATCCAATACGGTTGGCAATGGCGAGTTGGTCCGTGATGATGTCTCCGATGATGGAGACTCCGTGTGTCATCAATGATATCGGGAGTCCGGAGATCCGACGAAGCTTAGTCCACACTTGAGATGAAGGAGTATGTGTCGTCATAAACAACACATACTTTTCCCACGTCGTTTTATTACTCTCCTGAATCAGATATCGGGCTCTAGCACGCATCCTTTTGAAGGTGATAAGGTTGGCCATAGTGTTTTGCCTCCGATAGCATTTGAAAGCACGTCGACGATCTTTAAAGGCTGCTGCAATCTCGGCTGTCCACCAAGGGGCAAGTTTCCGGTGGGAGTTGCCGGATGAGGAAGGTATTGTTTCCTCAGCAGCAGCCGAAATACCATGCGTTATGTGAATGGTATGATCATAGACACTCTCAAAGGTATCTTCGGCAAAATCAGCACGTGCTGTGAAAGTTGTCCAATCAGCCCGACGGAGAAGCCATCGACTTGGTAATTCGATGGCTCTCTGGTTCGGAAGAGTAACGATAATCGGGAAATAGTCACTAATACAAAGGTCGTCGTGTACACCCCACTGTAGCAGGGGAACCAGCGCACGACAGCACAAGGTGATATCGACATTTGAATAAGTGCCGTGTGCAATAGAGAAGTGCGTAGGTTCCCCTGTGTTTAACAAATACAGCTCCAGCCACCTGATCAGTCTCTCAAAATCTCTCCCTCCATCACTAGTGGTAGCGGAGCCCTAGATGGTGTTGTGGGCATTAACATATCCCAGAAGGAGAAAAGGAGGGGGGGGGGGGAGCTGAGAGACTAGATCCACCAGCTGGTTTCAATCCAGTTGAGAATCAGGTGGAATGTACACGTTACATACTAGTAGTGTGTTTTGGCCGGTTCTAATACCACCGCCACCGCCACCGCTGGAATACTAAAATGGCAATATCTCGCGAACCAATCAGGCTAGAGACTTGTACGAGGTGTCATTGAACTCGGGCTAACACTCCCTTTCCCATGGACAACATATTTTCACCCAAAAATAAAATCTACCCTACTAGGGGGCGAAATTGTAATTTTTTAGAGAATCTCTCTTTCCAATTGCAACATGTGAGAGTTTGAATGCCAATACGGAATGAAACGTTGTTCTACATAAAGTGCATGTGTACGGTGGATAGCCACTATGAATTAACATGCTTGTTTTTGTTTTTACGCATGCCCACTCATGGCTTTTGAAGAGGGTGGGGGAGTGGTTCCCTGTGGACGAGTCCTTGTTGACAGGTCATTGTTGACAAGTCATTGTTGACGGGTCCCTGTGGACTGGTCATTGTTGACGAGTCCTTGTGGACGAGTCCTTGTCCCTTTGGACTGATCCCTTTGGACCGGTCCCTTTGACCTGGTCCCTATGGACTGGCTCATGAATTTATTTAAATTATGTCAAAGGGCCTAACTACATTTGTGTGTGTTGAACTGAAGTTGTTCACCACTACTATAATGTGATAACGATCTGAAAGGAAAGTGACGAAATACATGTGAACATACAAGGGATCTAACTTGGTGGATGGATGTGTTCTAACGAGTCATTTGTAGTTGAAAGAGAATAATACATGTTCTTAAGATGATAAAACTGAGGAGATGGTACGTGCAGAAAACCGACTTGTTACTTCCTGTGTCATATTACAGACATGACAGAGAGCGCGCTGATCTGTTGCTATGACTAACACTGCAGTAATTTGAAACCGCAAGTGTTCATGAAGACAATGGATGATGATCATGCAAAGTTAGCAGTTATTGGATATTACGCAGGTGTTCCTTCCTGTGTCATGTTGCTGACATGGTAGGGAGCGCACACTGCTGTTGCTATGACTGACTCTGCAGTAATTTGAAACCCCATGTGTTGATTAAGACAATGGGTGATGATCATGCAAAGTCAGCAGTCATTGGATACCACACAGGTGTTCCTAGTGTACTTTGGACTCTCAGCTGTATTGGGAAAGGAATTGCAATGATCTGCAAAAAACTGCTGACACGAGCGATGAGAGTTTATATAAGAGAGGTGTCATATATCTCCCTACTGTCAGTCTTTATTACTCGCTTTGAGTGAACAGTGCTCTATTACTGCTCAAGAGTTGTAAAAAAAAGCCGTTTTGGTAGAAAATCATTAAATTATTTTGCAAGGTAAGTACTTATTATTAATGGATTTTAGTCTTTTATTACTAATTAATGATGAAGTTATTGATTGGAATGTATTTATTGATTGATTGATTTGTTTACAGATAATTGGGTACCTGTAGGATACCAGATTCCTACAATCTGTTCATTCAGTGACAGCAGTTGATCAATTATAAAAAGGTAAGTGCCCCTCTAATAACTTTTAAACAGCTAGAGTATTATTTTCCAATGTTCACCACTACATATCAGTGAAAATGGTATATTTAGCAGTAAAAAGTTGGAACTACTTGACCATGATGTGTAAAGCTAAATTTGTAGGTTAGATTTTGATTACCGCTCTATTAAGTTCGAATGTTCATTGCTAGGTGCCAGTGACAGAGGGAATATTTAAAGTCTTAACCTCAGTTCACTTAACTTTACCTAACTTAACCTTGTCATGTGACATGTTTTACAAGTTTAAACTTGTTTTAAGACTGACTATGACGTCACACTTAGGTCACTTAACTGACGATCGCTGGTTTCCAATATGTGACATGTTCTACAAGTTTAGACTTGTTTTAAGACTGGCTATGACGTCACACTTTGCTCACTTAACTGGTGATCGCTGGTTTCTATCACGTGACATGTTCTACAAGTTTAGACTTGTTTTAAGATTGGTTATGACGTCACACTTAGCTCACTTAACTGGCGATCACTGGTTTCTATCACTCTATCAAGTTCCAATGTTCACCGCTAGGTGTCAGTGACAGTGGTATATAGTAACCCCCAGTTAGAACTACATGAAGTTAGACTTGCTATGAGTTCACAGATGATCGATTTAAATACCCTGCTATAACCATTGACTGGAATATAATTAAACTATTTATATTGTACTTTGTTTTATTTTTTATTAACACTTATGATTTCTTTCTTTTATAGATAACTTGGAAAGTAATCATTATGTTCAAGTGTGGTGACTGTAAGAAACAGTTCTCAAGACCTGACAGCCTTCAACGTCATGCAAGTACAAAACATAATCAGAAAATGTTTGTATGCAGTCATTGTGCTTCAACATTTAACAGACAGGATAGTCTTGGACGGCATGTAAATCTAAAGCATGTCAGTTCAGCACTATTTTCGTGTTCAGTTTGCGATCTTGGATTTTCTGCTGTAAAGCGATATCAATCCCACATGGTTGAAGTGCATGGAGAACAACAAGAATTAAAAACTGTAAAACCAACAACTAGCACGGAACCTTTAAATGAATGTAATGCTCAAAAGCGTAAACGTTCTCAAGATTGTGAAAATAGTTGTGCATCAAAAAGAAAGAAGAATGGTGAACCTTCAATAACACATTGTGATGTATGTAATATTGATATACCTTCTTCAATCATTCATGGACATTTACGCAGTATTCAACATAAAAATAACACTTGCCATGAAAGAAATTCTGGAAATGTTCAACAAATTGGTAGTGCATTTAAAAGTCGAATTGCTAGTTATAGACTTCATAGTGAAGAAAAAACTCAAAGTATTGAATCATTTTTAAAAAATGTTCAACCTACTGTGTTTGGCTTGGTAGGTAATGTTTTATTAGAGCATAAAACATTTAAAATGAATTTTGAACTTTTTGGCCTCTATGTAAAAACTGGGAGCGAAGGTGAAATTACGGATATCAAATCTTTTAATACAAAAAACATAATTGTTAGTGAATCAACTAATATTATTGATATATATCAAAATATTTCAAGTGCTATCATTGTGAAGAGTGAAGAGTTCCAAGAAAGGGAGTCGGGCTGGGCATTGGTTGAAGTACTTTATTTAGAAACCAACATGAATAAATATAATCCCCTTCGAGCATCATCATACATTGATTTGCCAGGATGGATCAAACGTAAGAAAGCTGTTGTGAACGTTATGAATAATGATGACGCATGTTTTGCGTGGGCTGTAACCTCAGCTCTCTATCCAGCAGTGAGGGCTGTGGCGAGAACATCATCATATCCTCACTATTCCTCAGTGTTAGATTTAAAAGAAATGGAATTTCCTATGACGATAAAAGACATTAAACGTTTTGAAGAGCTGAACAATGTAAGTATTAATGTTTATGAAATTGAAAATAAGAGTATAGTAGGCCCTCTATATTATACTCAGGAAAAAAAGGATGCTCATGTAAATTTACTGTACATAACTGTAGGTGAAAATGCCCACTATTGTTGGATAAAACATTTAAGTAGACTTGTTGGTAGTCAGATAACAAAAAGAGAACATAAGAAGTGGTTGTGTGATGGCTGTTTGCTATATTTCAGAAAAGAGGACCAACTAACTCAACATCAAAAATGGGGGTGTAATCATGTGTGTACGGTATTACCGACTCCTAAAAATAACATTCTAAAATTCAAGGATTATGAGAAACAGCTTCGAGTACCATTTGTTATATATGCTGACTTCGAGGCTTTGCTAAAACCATTTAATACATGTTCATCGAATCCAGCCCAACCTTTCACCAACACTACTCACATTCATGAACCTTTTAGCTTTGCATATTATATTAAATGTAGTTATGATGACTCTTTAAATAAGTTTGAGCTCTATAGAGGACCTAATGCACCTAAAGTTTTTATGGAAAGGCTTGAGAAAGATGCCATCCGTATATCCTCTATTTTAAATACGATCATTCCAATGGAGCCACTAACTTCATCAGAGCAAATGAATTTTGAAACTGAAACTAATTGTTTTATATGTGGTGAATGTTTATATACAGACAGGGTTCGCGATCATGACCATTTAACAGGAAAATATCGTGGTGCGGCTCACCAAGAATGTAATTTAAATTATAGAGTAAGTAAATTCATTCCGGTCATTCTACACAATGGTAGCAAATACGATAACCACTTTATCGTTAAAGAATTTGGAGCTCCAGATGTGAAAATTGATGTGATTGCAAATAATAAGGAACAATACATATCGTTCACAAAATACATTAAAACTAGCAATAAAAAAACATTAAACTGCGATTTTTAGATTCATTCCGCTTTATGCCGAGTAGTCTTGATAAGCTGACTAGTAATTTAAAATCAGATCAGTTTCGTGAAATTCAACGTGTCTTTCCTAAAGAAGATGATTTTAATTTGATTCGTCAAAAGGGTATATTCCCTTATGAATATATTAGCTGTGTGGAACGTCTTGAGGAGTGTTGTTTACCACCGAAAGATGCATTTTACAGTTCCTTAAACACAAGTCATATCAGTGATCAGGAATATTTACATGCACAACGCGTATGGGCACAGTTTGACATTCAAACTTTAGGAGAATTTTCAGACATATATTTGAAGACAGATGTGTTGTTATTAGCAGATGTTTTTGAAAATTTTCGGAATGTATGTATGAAAACTTATGACCTTGATCCTTGTCAGTATTTCACAGCTCCTGGGTTAAGTGTCAGTTCAATTTTGAAAAACACGAAAGTAAATTTAGAATTAATGACTGATATAGACATGATCAATTTTATAAAATCATCAATTCGAGGTGGATTAAGTCAATGTAGTGGACGGTACTCTAAAGCGAATAATAAATACATGTCTAGCTACAACCCTTGTGAAGAGTCAAAGTATATTGTCTACCTCGATGCAAATAACCAATATGGTTGGGCTATGAGTCAATATCTACCACTGACAGATTTTCGCTGGCTGACACAACCTGAAATTGATGTCTTACATGTTGACACTCTTAATGATAACGATGATAAAGGATATATTTTAGAGGTAAATCTTGAGTACCCTAAAGAGTTACATGATGATCATAATGATTTACCATTTTGTCCTGAGAATATGAAATCTCCATACATCACATCACGAACAAAAATGTTAATTGCTAATGTAAATGATAAATGTAAATATGTGATACATTATCAAAACTTGAAACAGTGTCTACAACATGGATTGAAATTAACTAAAATTCATCGCGTATTGCAATTTCATCAGTCAGCATGGCTCAAACCGTATATTGATCTAAACAATAATTTAAGAACGCAGTCAACAAACGCGTTTGAAAAAGATTTTTATAAACTCATGAATAATAGTGTTTTTGGAAAGACTATGGAGAATGTTGATAAACGAGTTAATGTAAAGCTGATAACAAAGTGGGAGAATAATGGTAAAAGGTATGGTGCGAGCAACTTAATAAGCAAGCCTAACTTTCATAGCTGTTCAATTATTCATGAGGATTTAGTTGTAATACAAATGAATCGTCTTAAAGTAACTTACAACAAACCCATATATGTGGGTTACACCATTCTGGAATTATCAAAAACACTTATGTATGAATTTCACTATGATTATGTAAAGAAAAACTATCTTGATAATGCTAAATTACTCTACACAGACACAGATTCTTTTATTTATGAGTTTAAAACTGATGATTTTTACGAGGATATCAAAACTGAACTAAATAGGTTTGATACAAGTGACTACCCCAAGGATAATATTTACCATTTACCTCTAGTAAACAAAAAGGTTCTTGGGAAATTTAAGGATGAATGTGCTGGTGTTATTATAGACACCTTTGTAGGCACAAAATCTAAATCATACAGCTATATAACAATTGATGATGTAGTAGTAAAAAAATTAAAAGGAGTGAAAAAGAATGTTGTTAGTAAAGAGTTAGATATAAGTGATTATAAAAACTGTATAGTTAGTAACCCACCTGTATTATATAAGAAAATGTGTGTATTTAGAAGTAAAAATCATCAGCTACATACCAATTTGTTGAACAAAGTTGCTTTAAGTAATGAAGACAACAAACGATTCATTATACCCAACACATTTGATACTCTTGCTTGGGGAAACAGTCGCATTGACGACTATTACTTTACTTAAGTCTAATGATCACTATATTATAATATTTGTAGTGTGTTTTATATTGTAATAATTTTTGTAAAAACTGTAAGTAGAATGTATAATGTTAGGCTACTGTAGTTTAGTAAAAATAAGATAAGTAATACATTTCAGTGTAAAATGTTTTGCTTTTGTATATTACGAAAAAGATTTTAAAAAATGTACAGAATGTGTGAACTAAACAAGGGAAATGTAAAAAATGTAAAATGGAAATTGTAAATATCCATGTATGAAAAAGTGAAATGGCTATCACCATTTTAAAATTAAAAGACATTGTGATCTGGTAAACCTTGTTTTTATTTTCACAACAACAAAAATATACAGAATGTGTAAACTAAACAAGGGGAATGTAAAAAAATGTAAAGTGGAAATTGTAAATATTCATGTGTGAAAAAAATGAAATGGCTATCACCATTTTTAAAAATAAAAGACATTGTGATCTGGTAAACCTTGTTTTCATTTCACAACAAATAGGGCTTTACAAAATAGAATACAAAGAAATGCCAATTCCTCAATCCTTTTCATTGTTCATGTCCACTCATCATTAACTTTCCTTTTATAGCCAACCTCTCCCCCACTGAGACATCACAGGATGTCAAACGTTGTTTAGCTCTTTTCAACAATACTTTATCCACTACACGTCTTAAAGCAGAATGACTATGACGATAAGAAAGGTCGTGTTCTTTACATGCTTGATCCAAAGAATTAATAGATATTCACTTAGCATAGGGTCTTGCGACCATGATTTTGGTACATGTTGCCTGATTTCTTTCACGGTATTGTCTGTCACATAATAAATGAACAACTTGGAGAATACTAATAATTCTTCTTTGGTAAAACTATCTGCATATCGAGGGCAGATAACCTTGTAGTTCCACCCTGAAAAAACAACAACACTACCTCTTGCATAGTATGTGATGTTGATGGCTCCTGAGACGTGGAAGATGGATTAAACATAACTTTTACAACAAGTTGCTCAATAAACAATGCTCAATCTTGAGTCACAGTATTTTTCTTCTTCATAAAACGTGATAGCAAAACACTATTGATTATCATTCAGAATTAGAGTTCTATATGAAATAGATAAGAAAAGGGCCATACCATACTTTTATATAGGTAATAAACGGATCATACTATACTCTCAACTACCCTAGTTACAACTACGTTTCAAGGTCACTCTCTTGAACATTGTCGGAGACTATCGATAAACACTTATGTTCACACGGCACACTCTTGCGGCGCGCGTGGGCATGAATAATTCAGGATGATGTTAATGGCTTATGTGGATGGCTTAGGTTGGTGGCTTATGGCGGCGTTTATGGTGGTTTTTGTTGGTGGCTTACGGTGGCTTATGTTGGTGGCTTACGGTGGTGGCTTATGGCGGTGGTTTATGGTGGCCTTTGTTGGTGGCTTACGGTGGTGGCTTATGTTGGTGGCTTACGGTGGTGGCTTACGGTGGTGGCTTATGTTGATGGCTTACGGTGGTGGCTTATGGTGGTGGTTTATGGTGGCTTTTGTTGGTGGCTTATAGTGGCTTATGTTGATGGCTTACGGTGGTGGCTTACGGTGGCTTATGTTGGTGGCTTACGGTGGTGGCTTATGGGGGACGGGTCCTTGTTGACGGGTCCCTGTGGGCGGGTCCTTTGGACTGATCCCTATGGACTGGCCCATGCATTTTATCTAAATTATGTCAAAGGGACCCACCCACAGGGACCCGTCCCCCATAAGCCACCACCGTAAGCCACCAACATAAGCCACCGTAAGCCACCACCGTAAGCCACCAACAAAAGCCACTATAAGCCACCAACAAAAGCCACCATAAACCACCACCATAAGCCACCACCGTAAGCCATCAACATAAGCCACCACCGTAAGCCACCACCGTAAGCCACCAACATAAGCCACCACCGTAAGCCACCAACAAAGGCCACCATAAACCACCGCCATAAGCCACCACCGTAAGCCACCAACATAAGCCACCGTAAGCCACCAACAAAAACCACCATAAACGCCGCCATAAGCCACCAACCTAAGCCATCCACATAAGCCATTAACATCATCCTGAATTATTCATGCCCACGCGCGCCGCAAGAGTGTGCCGTGTGAACATAAGTGTTTATCGATAGTCTCCGACAATGTTCAAGAGAGTGACCTTGAAACGTAGTTGTAACTAGGGTAGTTGAGAGTATAGTATGATCCGTTTATTACCTATATAAAAGTATGGTATGGCCCTTTTCTTATCTATTTCATATAGAACTCTAATTCTGAATGATAATCAATAGTGTTTTGCTATCACGTTTTATGAAGAAGAAAAATACTGTGACTCAAGATTGAGCATTGTTTATTGAGCAACTTGTTGTAAAAGTTATGTTTAATCCATCTTCCACGTCTCAGGAGCCATCAACATCACATACTATGCAAGAGGTAGTGTTGTTGTTTTTTCAGGGTGGAACTACAAGGTTATCTGCCCTCGATATGCAGATAGTTTTACCAAAGAAGAATTATTAGTATTCTCCAAGTTGTTCATTTATTATGTGACAGACAATACCGTGAAAGAAATCAGGCAACATGTACCAAAATCATGGTCGCAAGACCCTATGCTAAGTGAATATCTATTAATTCTTTGGATCAAGCATGTAAAGAACACGACCTTTCTTATCGTCATAGTCATTCTGCTTTAAGACGTGTAGTGGATAAAGTATTGTTGAAAAGAGCTAAACAACGTTTGACATCCTGTGATGTCTCAGTGGGGGAGAGGTTGGCTATAAAAGGAAAGTTAATGATGAGTGGACATGAACAATGAAAAGGATTGAGGAATTGGCATTTCTTTGTATTCTATTTTGTAAAGCCCTATTTGTTGTGAAATGAAAACAAGGTTTACCAGATCACAATGTCTTTTATTTTTAAAAATGGTGATAGCCATTTCATTTTTTTCACACATGAATATTTACAATTTCCACTTTACATTTTTTTACATTCCCCTTGTTTAGTTTACACATTCTGTACATTTTTGTTGTTGTGAAAATAAAAACAAGGTTTACCAGATCACAATGTCTTTTAATTTTAAAATGGTGATAGCCATTTCACTTTTTCATACATGGATATTTACAATTTCCATTTTACATTTTTTACATTTCCCTTGTTTAGTTCACACATTCTGTACATTTTTTAAAATCTTTTTCGTAATATACAAAAGCAAAACATTTTACACTGAAATGTATTACTTATCTTATTTTTACTAAACTACAGTAGCCTAACATTATACATTCTACTTACAGTTTTTACAAAAATTATTACAATATAAAACACACTACAAATATTATAATATAGTGATCATTAGACTTAAGTAAAGTAATAGTCGTCAATGCGACTGTTTCCCCAAGCAAGAGTATCAAATGTGTTGGGTATAATGAATCGTTTGTTGTCTTCATACTTAAAGCAACTTTGTTCAACAAATTGGTATGTAGCTGATGATTTTTACTTCTAAATACACACATTTTCTTATATAATACAGGTGGGTTACTAACTATACAGTTTTTATAATCACTTATATCTAACTCTTTACTAACAACATTCTTTTTCACTCCTTTTAATTTTTTTACTACTACATCATCAATTGTTATATAGCTGTATGATTTAGATGTTGTGCCTACAAAGGTGTCTATAATAACACCAGCACATTCATCCTTAAATTTCCCAAGAACCTTTTTGTTTACTAGAGGTAAATGGTAAATATTATCCTTGGGGTAGTCACTTGTATCAAACCTATTTAGTTCAGTTTTGATATCCTCGTAAAAATCATCAGTTTTAAACTCATAAATAAAAGAATCTGTGTCTGTGTAGAGTAATTTAGCATTATCAAGATAGTTTTTCTTTACATAATCATAGTGAAATTCATACATAAGTGTTTTTGATAATTCCAGAATGGTGTAACCCACATATATGGGTTTGTTGTAAGTTACTTTAAGACGATTCATTTGTATTACAACTAAATCCTCATGAATAATTGAACAGCTATGAAAGTTAGGCTTGCTTATTAAGTTGCTCGCACCATACCTTTTACCATTATTCTCCCACTTTGTTATCAGCTTTACATTAACTCGTTTATCAACATTCTCCATAGTCTTTCCAAAAACACTATTATTCATGAGTTTATAAAAATCTTTTTCAAACGCGTTTGTTGACTGCGTTCTTAAATTATTGTTTAGATCAATATACGGTTTGAGCCATGCTGACTGATGAAATTGCAATACGCGATGAATTTTAGTTAATTTCAATCCATGTTGTAGACACTGTTTCAAGTTTTGATAATGTATCACATATTTACATTTATCATTTACATTAGCAATTAACATTTTTGTTCGTGATGTGATGTATGGAGATTTCATATTCTCAGGACAAAATGGTAAATCATTATGATCATCATGTAACTCTTTAGGGTACTCAAGATTTACCTCTAAAATATATCCTTTATCATCGTTATCATTAAGAGTGTCAACATGTAAGACATCAATTTCAGGTTGTGTCAGCCAGCGAAAATCTGTCAGTGGTAGATATTGACTCATAGCCCAACCATATTGGTTATTTGCATCGAGGTAGACAATATACTTTGACTCTTCACAAGGGTTGTAGCTAGACATGTATTTATTATTCGCTTTAGAGTACCGTCCACTACTTTGACTTAATCCACCTCGAATTGATGATTTTATAAAATTGATCATGTCTATATCAGTCATTAATTCTAAATTTACTTTCGTGTTTTTCAAAATTGAACTGACACTTAACCCAGGAGCTGTGAAATACTGACAAGGATCAAGGTCATAAGTTTTCATACATACATTCCGAAAATTTTCAAAAACATCTGCTAATAACAACACATCTGTCTTCAAATATATGTCTGAAAATTCTCCTAAAGTTTGAATGTCAAACTGTGCCCATACGCGTTGTGCATGTAAATATTCCTGATCACTGATATGACTTGTGTTTAAGGAACTGTAAAATGCATCTTTCGGTGGTAAACAACACTCCTCAAGACGTTCCACACAGCTAATATATTCATAAGGGAATATACCCTTTTGACGAATCAAATTAAAATCATCTTCTTTAGGAAAGACACGTTGAATTTCACGAAACTGATCTGATTTTAAATTACTAGTCAGCTTATCAAGACTACTCGGCATAAAGCGGAATGAATCTAAAAATCGCAGTTTAATGTTTTTTTATTGCTAGTTTTAATGTATTTTGTGAACGATATGTATTGTTCCTTATTATTTGCAATCACATCAATTTTCACATCTGGAGCTCCAAATTCTTTAACGATAAAGTGGTTATCGTATTTGCTACCATTGTGTAGAATGACCGGAATGAATTTACTTACTCTATAATTTAAATTACATTCTTGGTGAGCCGCACCACGATATTTTCCTGTTAAATGGTCATGATCGCGAACCCTGTCTGTATATAAACATTCACCACATATAAAACAATTAGTTTCAGTTTCAAAATTCATTTGCTCTGATGAAGTTAGTGGCTCCATTGGAATGATCGTATTTAAAATAGAGGATATACGGATGGCATCTTTCTCAAGCCTTTCCATAAAAACTTTAGGTGCATTAGGTCCTCTATAGAGCTCAAACTTATTTAAAGAGTCATCATAACTACATTTAATATAATATGCAAAGCTAAAAGGTTCATGAATGTGAGTAGTGTTGGTGAAAGGTTGGGCTGGATTCGATGAACATGTATTAAATGGTTTTAGCAAAGCCTCGAAGTCAGCATATATAACAAATGGTACTCGAAGCTGTTTCTCATAATCCTTGAATTTTAGAATGTTATTTTTAGGAGTCGGTAATACCGTACACACATGATTACACCCCCATTTTTGATGTTGAGTTAGTTGGTCCTCTTTTCTGAAATATAGCAAACAGCCATCACACAACCACTTCTTATGTTCTCTTTTTGTTATCTGACTACCAACAAGTCTACTTAAATGTTTTATCCAACAATAGTGGGCATTTTCACCTACAGTTATGTACAGTAAATTTACATGAGCATCCTTTTTTTCCTGAGTATAATATAGAGGGCCTACTATACTCTTATTTTCAATTTCATAAACATTAATACTTACATTGTTCAGCTCTTCAAAACGTTTAATGTCTTTTATCGTCATAGGAAATTCCATTTCTTTTAAATCTAACACTGAGGAATAGTGAGGATATGATGATGTTCTCGCCACAGCCCTCACTGCTGGATAGAGAGCTGAGGTTACAGCCCACGCAAAACATGCGTCATCATTATTCATAACGTTCACAACAGCTTTCTTACGTTTGATCCATCCTGGCAAATCAATGTATGATGATGCTCGAAGGGGATTATATTTATTCATGTTGGTTTCTAAATAAAGTACATCAACCAATGCCCAGCCCGACTCCCTTTCTTGGAACTCTTCACTCTTCACAATGATAGCACTTGAAATATTTTGATATATATCAATAATATTAGTTGATTCACTAACAATTATGTTTTTTGTATTAAAAGATTTGATATCCGTAATTTCACCTTCGCTCCCAGTTTTTACATAGAGGCCAAAAAGTTCAAAATTCATTTTAAATGTTTTATGCTCTAATAAAACATTACCTACCAAGCCAAACACAGTAGGTTGAACATTTTTTAAAAATGATTCAATACTTTGAGTTTTTTCTTCACTATGAAGTCTATAACTAGCAATTCGACTTTTAAATGCACTACCAATTTGTTGAACATTTCCAGAATTTCTTTCATGGCAAGTGTTATTTTTATGTTGAATACTGCGTAAATGTCCATGAATGATTGAAGAAGGTATATCAATATTACATACATCACAATGTGTTATTGAAGGTTCACCATTCTTCTTTCTTTTTGATGCACAACTATTTTCACAATCTTGAGAACGTTTACGCTTTTGAGCATTACATTCATTTAAAGGTTCCGTGCTAGTTGTTGGTTTTACAGTTTTTAATTCTTGTTGTTCTCCATGCACTTCAACCATGTGGGATTGATATCGCTTTACAGCAGAAAATCCAAGATCGCAAACTGAACACGAAAATAGTGCTGAACTGACATGCTTTAGATTTACATGCCGTCCAAGACTATCCTGTCTGTTAAATGTTGAAGCACAATGACTGCATACAAACATTTTCTGATTATGTTTTGTACTTGCATGACGTTGAAGGCTGTCAGGTCTTGAGAACTGTTTCTTACAGTCACCACACTTGAACATAATGATTACTTTCCAAGTTATCTATAAAAGAAAGAAATCATAAGTGTTAATAAAAAATAAAACAAAGTACAATATAAATAGTTTAATTATATTCCAGTCAATGGTTATAGCAGGGTATTTAAATCGATCATCTGTGAACTCATAGCAAGTCTAACTTCATGTAGTTCTAACTGGGGGTTACTATATACCACTGTCACTGACACCTAGCGGTGAACATTGGAACTTGATAGAGTGATAGAAACCAGTGATCGCCAGTTAAGTGAGCTAAGTGTGACGTCATAACCAATCTTAAAACAAGTCTAAACTTGTAGAACATGTCACGTGATAGAAACCAGCGATCACCAGTTAAGTGAGCTAAGTGTGACGTCATAGCCAGTCTTAAAACAAGTCTAAACTTGTAGAACATGTCACATATTGGAAACCAGCGATCGTCAGTTAAGTGACCTAAGTGTGACGTCATAGTCAGTCTTAAAACAAGTTTAAACTTGTAAAACATGTCACATGACAAGGTTAAGTTAGGTAAAGTTAAGTGAACTGAGGTTAAGACTTTAAATATTCCCTCTGTCACTGGCACCTAGCAATGAACATTCGAACTTAATAGAGCGGTAATCAAAATCTAACCTACAAATTTAGCTTTACACATCATGGTCAAGTAGTTCCAACTTTTTACTGCTAAATATACCATTTTCACTGACATGTAGTGGTGAACATTGGAAAATAATACTCTAGCTGTTTAAAAGTTATTAGAGGGGCACTTACCTTTTTATAATTGATCAACTGCTGTCACTGAATGAACAGATTGTAGGAATCTGGTATCCTACAGGTACCCAATTATCTGTAAACAAATCAATCAATCAATAAATACATTCCAATCAATAACTTCATCATTAATTAGTAATAAAAGACTAAAATCCATTAATAATAAGTACTTACCTTGCAAAATAATTTAATGATTTTCTACCAAAACGGCTTTTTTTTACAACTCTTGAGCAGTAATAGAGCACTGTTCACTCAAAGCGAGTAATAAAGACTGACAGTAGGGAGATATATGACACCTCTCTTATATAAACTCTCATCGCTCGTGTCAGCAGTTTTTTGCAGATCATTGCAATTCCTTTCCCAATACAGCTGAGAGTCCAAAGTACACTAGGAACACCTGTGTGGTATCCAATGACTGCTGACTTTGCATGATCATCACCCATTGTCTTAATCAACACATGGGGTTTCAAATTACTGCAGAGTCAGTCATAGCAACAGCAGTGTGCGCTCCCTACCATGTCAGCAACATGACACAGGAAGGAACACCTGCGTAATATCCAATAACTGCTAACTTTGCATGATCATCATCCATTGTCTTCATGAACACTTGCGGTTTCAAATTACTGCAGTGTTAGTCATAGCAACAGATCAGCGCGCTCTCTGTCATGTCTGTAATATGACACAGGAAGTAACAAGTCGGTTTTCTGCACGTACCATCTCCTCAGTTTTATCATCTTAAGAACATGTATTATTCTCTTTCAACTACAAATGACTCGTTAGAACACATCCATCCACCAAGTTAGATCCCTTGTATGTTCACATGTATTTCGTCACTTTCCTTTCAGATCGTTATCACATTATAGTAGTGGTGAACAACTTCAGTTCAACACACACAAATGTAGTTAGGCCCTTTGACATAATTTAAATAAATTCATGAGCCAGTCCATAGGGACCAGGTCAAAGGGACCGGTCCAAAGGGATCAGTCCAAAGGGACAAGGACTCGTCCACAAGGACTCGTCAACAATGACCAGTCCACAGGGACCCGTCAACAATGACTTGTCAACAATGACCTGTCAACAAGGACTCGTCCACAGGGAACCACTCCCCCACCCTCTTCAAAAGCCATGAGTGGGCATGCGTAAAAACAAAAAAAAAGCATGTTAATTCATAGTGGCTATCCACCGTACACATGCACTTTATGTAGAACAACGTTTCATTCCGTATTGGCATTCAAACTCTCACATGTTGCAATTGGAAAGAGAGATTCTCTAAAAAATTACAATTTCGCCCCCTAGTAGGGTAGATTTTATTTTTGGGTGAAAATATGTTGTCCATGGGAAAGGGAGTGTTAGCCCGAGTTCAATGACACCTCGTACAAGTCTCTAGCCTGATTGGTTCGCGAGATATTGCCATTTTAGTATTCCAGCGGTGGCGGTGGCGGTGGTATTAGAACCGGCCAAAACACACTACTCATACTGTTGCCATTACTGGCGACGAAGTACGAACTGCAACTGCCTCTAGCTGAGTACGCAACGGCACCTCTTCACTAAAGAGGCTAGAGTGGACGAGAATGCAGACGCCACCGACGGCCACAGCTCCACCCACGGGGTCTTCAGAGAAGAGGTTGAAGTAACGCATTATTGTCTCACGTCCAGGACGAAACCTGGATTCCTGAAGACAGACAATGGTTGCCGAAAACGAAGATATTAATTGACGTAACTCATTGAGCTGACCAGAATAGCTATTACAGTTCCCTTGTAAGTAGAAGTGGGTCTTCTACTTACGCTTGACCGTTTGCCACCATTCCCCATGTCTAGTTGGATATGATGGGGCAGGAGAGCGCACCTCAATCTCCACATCTCGGTCCGAAGACGAAGAAAATGGAGCGGGCAGTCCCCTGGATGGCGCGCGGTCCTCGTCGGACTTCACGAGTCTCGCTCTTGGGGAAGAGCGAGAGCGGTGTCGAGGGACTTTCTCCCAGTCCGAAGACTGGGTGTCTGTCCCCGACATGTCCCGAAGAGATTTCTTTCTTGATCGGCGCTGACGTCTATTTGGGGAAGTAGATGGTCGCTTCCCCACAGACGCCAGTTCCTTACAAAACATGACCGCTCCTGCTGACACCGCTCCACTGGTGGTGGTGGGAGTGGAATGGCCAGCAGATACCTGAGCAGCCCTGTCTCTAGGAGAGGAAGAGAAACGGCGCTGAACCGTTCCTCTCTCCTCCGCTGATGTATTTTCCTATTTGTAGGGGAGTTCCTCCATACGGACGAGTTTGGCTTCAGCCGGCTTCCCTCCCTTGATGGTCGTGGGAGCGGCCAGCAGAGACAGTAGCCACTCCGTCAGGAGGAGGGCGAGAGAGATGGCGACGAACCTTCTCTCTCATCTCCACTACTACTTTTGTCATATCGGGTGGACTGGAAGAAGGACCAGCCCTGGTCGGTAAACTCTTCTTTCCCCTGTTAACTGAGGAAGACAGGTTAGCCGACCGGTTCGAAGAAGAAGAGGACTTCTCCGATTTCGCTGGTTTAGATGATATAACTGTCGCCTTCTTTTCCCTGCCCGAAGAAGGTTGTGGGACCTCCTTCGGGCAGACAATTTTCGCCTGTACAGCGAGGGGTGATTTCAAATCTGCTGAATTACCGGACTTCGAGGGTACTACACTGGGAACTGTGACAGCAGGGGTGAATGAGGGCGTCGCTGCGGCCACAAACGTCACCCGAAATTCGGGGGCATTAATATCACGGTACCTCTTGCGAGCATCGTGATATGAAAGCCGATGCAATGTTCTGATTTCTTGGATTGTGGCT
The DNA here is from genome assembly GCA_946902985.2 of Meconema thalassinum. NCBI lineage: Eukaryota > Metazoa > Arthropoda > Insecta > Orthoptera > Tettigoniidae > Meconema > Meconema thalassinum. Next base: position 2,007,464,296 of record OX336388.2, read on the forward strand.
TCTTTACAGAACTCAGGGCACTGCTTCGATCGTGGAGAGTGGCTTCCTTGGTAGTTTTACCAGGCCCAAAACAACTGTGAACATGAGGGAGGAGCCAGATTCACGCGCTCACCCGCGCCAGCCAATTGCATAGCGCGGCGTTGCCTAGTTAACTACGCAATCTGGGCTCGCTGTGCCGTATGAAATCCCTATTTCTCTCCGTGCACGAAAATCATTAATTATCCAATTATTTAGATGATCCTATGTTACAGAGCTAAACATTCTGAAACTGACTGTGCAAACCCCATGACGATACGACCAGCCGTTCGGAAGATATCATCTGCTCTTGAACTGAAGGGATAATTAGAGCGAAGAATGGTTAGGTGTTGAAATATTTAGTTTCGCTGGGGAAGATAACAGTGACAGCATGGCTGTATCAATTCAGTAGTGGAGCTTATAGAAGTTAGTACTGTGAGCTGAAGTTTTGAACTCATAACAATGTTCCGTAGCAAGTCGAGTGGCAGTCGAACAGCGAGACAAGAACAATATTTTTCAGGGTATACGGCCTTTTAAAGAATCTTTCGAATACAGAAGTACGTGAAAACACAAAATCTGATAACCTGTGTTGTTGTGTTGTCGGCAAATATGTTTTCTTTTAGGTAGATTTCATTAGAAAGCTAACTATTGCAATGGGTCCCATGTTTCGACTTCCGGAAAATTTCGACATATCTTCGCGTTTCACATCCCCCAGACCCCAAAACCACCGTCAGTTCAAAAGTTTATATATAATTTATGTATGTACGAGTATATCAGATTCTTGTGGACACGATAACTGTCGTAATTTTGCACCAATCACTTTGAATTTTTTACATAATATGTATACCCTTAAAATCTCGGTCGAGTTCGTTAATGGGCAAAATCGGTCAAAGGGGGTGAAAATAGGAGGCTCTTTTCGAAAAAGTGAAATTTTGCTATAACTCTCTTAATACGTGAAATATCAAATCCATTCAAAGTTCATAATATGTGTTGGATAAGTGCCAAAAATTTATGTCAAATATGTTTTTTGATAGCACCAACCATTGACAAAAGGGGTGGGAAAATGTGGGTTTTTCGTGAAACAATCATATCTCTGTTAATAGGCACAATATCAAAACCGTACAAAATGGACAATATTCCTCCAATAATTACCTAAAACGTATGTCTGAAAGAATTTTTGATATGACCCACCATTACGCCACGGGGTGAGCAAAAAGATTTAAATTATAAGAAAATGCCAAGTGCCAAGATAGGTTGCCATGACAACTTTACTTTTAATTGATAATGGATGAGCCATCAGCAGTTAATATGACAACGACACTGCACGAGATAACATTCAGTTTTCCATCTGTCTGTGGGAAGCGACTTTGGTATCGGAACTGGTAGCATGCTGAACTTCTATGCCCAAGATCGTGGGTTCAAACCCGGCTGAAGTCGTCGGATTTACTTAGAGCGATAAAAAACACTGAGTTTGCTTTCCTTCGGAGGAGAAGTTCCAACGTTCGTTGCGAGTTGATGGTTCCGGTGGCATCTAGTAGCCAAGTTCACAGATAGGTGTCGTTGATGGTAGTGTTTTAGGTAGATTTCATTAGAAAGCTAACTATTGCAATGGGTACCATGTTTCGATTTCCGGAAAATTTCGACATATCTTCGCGTTTCACATCCCCCAGACCCCAAAACCACCGTCAGTTCAAAAGTTTATATATAATTTATGTATGTTTATGTATGTTTATATATATATATATATATATCAATTTCTTGTGGACACGATAACTGCCGTAATTTTGCACCAATCACTTTGAAATTTTTATCGAATATGTATAGCCTACCCATAAAATCTCGGTGGAGTTCGTTACTGGGCTAAATCGGTCGAAGGGGATGAAAATGGGGGACTTTTTTCGAAAAAATGAAATATTGCTATAACTCTCTTAATATGTGAAATATCGAATCCGTTCAAAGTTCATACTATGGGCCGGAAAAAGCTCAAAAATTTATGTTTAAAGAGTTTTTTTTATAGCACCAACCATTGACCAAAGGGGTGGGAAAAAGTGGTTTTTTCGGGAAGCATTAATCATATCTCTCTTAATAGGCACAATATCAAAACCGTACAAAATGGACAATATTCCCCTAATAATTACCTAAAACGTTTGTCTGAAAGAATTTTTGATATGACCCACCATTACGCCAAGGGATGAGAAAAATGATTTCGGAATTAAAAGAAAATGCCAAGAGCTATCAGTGGTTGCCATGGCAACACTACTAAACTGATGAGGGATGAGCCATCAGACGTTGCCATGACAACGCACTTGCGCGAGATCAGATTCAGATTTCCATCTGACTAAGTATGAAGCGGCTTCGGTGACGTAACTGGTAGCATGCCCAAGGTCGCGGGTTCAAAGCCGGCCAAAGTCGTCGGATTTTCTAAGAGCGCTAAAAATTCCTCAGTATGCTTTCCTTTGGAGGGGAGGATCCAACGTTCGTTGCGAGTTGCTGATTGCAGTGGCATCTAGTAGCCAAGGTCACAGCTAGGTGTCGTTGACGGTACTATCTGGTAGCAACATTAGGAACTACTGCTTGAAATTGATCGTTTGCATTCCTTACCTGAATTACAGACTAATACAGCCATCACAATTCACACCGTTTATCAGACAGATTCTACACTCACCCAAAGTACACGGGGTTACATGACCGCGTTGTCGCAGCCCCTAAACTGAGGAACCAACCAAAATCTCTGCGGGAGATATACTTTTGCGTGAAGAAGTAACAGACCGTTACATAGTTATACATCAGTGTCGAAACCTTGCATAAGGACAGTGTGACCACAAGTATAAAAATGGACTCCAAATGACCAGAAGGTTACCGTCATCACAAGACAATAAAATGTTTAAAATATGCATAAAATGACGAAAAACAAAGTTAATTAATCTCCAATTATAAAATACTTTCACGCAATAAATGAGGTCTGATCCTTCTACGAAAACCTGCATATTCTGCCTATTTTCGCCTATCCCCAAGTTTGTCCGGTGAAATCTACCTCCGCCTTCCGCCGTGCCGAGAGGACTTTGTTTAAAATTGAGTCGAATAAAACTCACCTCTTCACAGTCTTACCTCACGAGGCATAGAGTATCCATTTCTAACCCTAAGACCAGAACTAAATGTCTTGATTGAGCCGTGAATCGAATCTGGACATCATGGGTGACAGCAAGAGTTGTTGTTGTTGTTGTTGATTATTATTGTTGTAGGGGCTTTGTGACATCGTGGTCATGTAGCCCCGTGTATTTGTGTGTGTGTGGAATTTATCTGATAACCTGTGACACTGTGATGTCTCTACTAGAGTGTATATTTTTAATTGAGGAAGGATTTGCGTAGGAAGCGGCCGTTGCCTTACGTTAGGTACCATCCCGGCATTTGCCTAGAGTAGAAGTGCGAATCCACAGAAGAACCACTTCCAGGAGGGCTAAGGTAGGAATCCAACCCACATATTCCTAGGTTTGCATCACGAGGCTGAGTGTACCGTGTTCCAGCCCTCAGACCAGAATTACATTTGTTGGGAATCGTACCCGGGACTCCGCGGTGACAGCCAAGAATGGACAGCAATGTGCTAGCCAGTACACCACAAGGTGGTCTCCAATAAACAAAAACTGATCCCAAAAATTGTATTCTCTGTTTCTATTACCTTATAAAGGGCTACCAAGCAATGTTACTCAGAATGGCTTGGGGTGTAGATTACGTCATGTGATATAATAACGTTGTAATTGTTGTTTCATTTGAGGGGCTTGGACATATTGGTACTTTAGCCCCGTGTACTTGTCTGAAAATCTGGGTTACTGTGGTGTCTGTATTAGAGTGTGTGTATTATTATTATTCTGGTGAGGATTGGGAAGGAGGCGGCCGTGTCCTTAAGTTAGGAACCATCCCGGCATTTGCCCGGAGTATAAATGAGAAACCACTTTCAGGATGACTGAGGTAGGAATTTTACCTACATCTTCCCAGCTTTGCCTCACGAGATTGAGCGAACCCTGTTCTAGCCCTCAGACTAAAATTAAATAGCTTGGCAGAGCCGGCAATCGAAACTGAACCTTCTGAGCGACAGCCAAGAATGCTGGTCGCTGGTGGTGACTTTCACGAATAACGTTTGTGTGGCATCTTATATCTGCCTCATATCACATTGTGTGCAATCCGTTGTGAGGATAGATATTCGTAGGATCAGGTCCCCCAGCTCGTACATGCGCTTGCATTCGGAGCGCCTTGTGTTCTGGGGGAAGGTCGTGTGTATACTGCGAGCGTAGAGCTGTGTCATCTCTGCCAGTCTCACTGTGGCAACAGCGCTCCGGTGGACGCACGCTAATGGGCGAGCCCATGTTCACAGTTGTTTTGGGTCTGGTATAGGACAAATCGGGGGAGGCGTACACCTCTCACCCTCATGTGTCCCCTTGTCACACTCTCTACACACGGCCTTGGCAGTGCACCGGGCAGAAACATGCCCGAATTTCTGGCATTGATAACATCACATAGGTGGAGGGATGTACGGTCGAACATCGCAGTGGTTCGATGTGACCTACATCTGCTTAGGTAAAACATCACCCTCAAAATGGAGAAAAAAAGCGCCGGTATCGACGGTGTTCTCTCCAATCTTTCGGGTGATGCGCCCAATCTTGGTGACGCCTATCTTCCCCAGATTACGCAACAATTCCGCATCGCTATTCAAAATGAATTTACGATGGAAAATAACTCCATGGACCTCATTCAGCGTTTCGTGTTTTGAGACCCTAACGGGAATTTCGCTGAAATGCGTGCATTCCAGCAACGTTTCGGTTTCCTGTCGGCTAATTGTATGCAGTAGGAGCTGTCCGTTCCGGAGCTTGGAAATCCCGTTTAGATCTCCAAATTTCCCCTCGAATTCCTCGGAAAAGATCATTGATTTCACCACTTTGAAATAATCCCCGTCTGTCCTGTTAGCTACCAGGTAGCGATGTGACTTGTCAACAGGGAAACGTGCATTGAAAGTTTTATCCCTGATCCGACACTCAAGAGACGGCTATTTAAGGGGGACACCCTCTGATGATTTATTGGGCCGCTTTTGCGTCATCCCGAAATCACCCTCCCCGAATACAACCTACTCCGAACGAGGGTCTTCACTGTGGGCGCCACCCAGCCAAGGCAATACCTACCTGGCATAGCAGGTATTGCCCGGGGTCCCAGTGCCTTGAATAGGCACTTCCCCCTCGGCATGCACAGTGATATGTTTGGCGAAATTATTCGGCCGTGCAGGGACCTCCGTTGTGAGGCGGATACCACTGCAAGGGTACATGGCCACCCACCTGACGGGATGGGGAATACCGTCCAGGCTTTCTGGCCAGATGGCCAAGTTGGTGGCCCTTCCGCAGGCAGCATGACGTTTATTTCTAAGGGTCAAACCAAAAATGGGACCGGAAGTCGGAAAAGACCTTTTACAGGCAGGGGATTCGGTAGATGAATTTTCTCTTCCCATCAACAGGGAGTCTTCAAAATCAAAGTCAGTCATGTCAGTCTGTCTTGTCGGCCCTATTAGTGTCCTCCTACGACAAGCAGAGCATACCGTGTGTGTATTCTAACCCGCAACCCACACGGGGGTGTACCTAAAAGGATGTCTGTCGCACCCAATGGGGATTATCCACACTCCAGTAATGCATATTATGACGATAAACGGTTCCATTGTTGTGGAATCTTGCTTCGTCCGTAAATAAGATGGTCGCTAGAAAAGCCGGATCAGTTTCCACAGAACGCCACCCGTGCTTCGAAATCATGACCATGTATCTCCAGGTGTAAGTGCAGATGGTACGGGTGAGACCAGTGGGTGTGCATTATCCGCATAACAGACACTCGGCTGATGTTCGTCTCCAGTGCAATGGCCCATGTGGTAGTATGAGGGTGACGCCGGATATCGTCAAACACAACCTCTTCATTGTGAACAGACGTCACGCGATGATCTCAAACAGGCCGTGTTTTTCCCAGGGATCCAGTATCTCTCAGGCGTCTTTCCACACTCCGAAATACCATGCCTGTCGGTCGTTGTCTATCCGGATAGAGTTCTTGGTACAGGCGATGCGCCTGGTATGCATTCGGTCGAGCTCCTCCATTAATATAACATATTCAGGCGCGCATTCAAGGGGGGGGGGGGTCACGGGGGTCATGACCCCCCCCCCCCCAAACGGAGAACAAATTTTTTACAAACTCAAAAACCAAAACACAATAACCAGACAAATGAAACTTAACGAATTTTAACTGAAAAACAGTTATTTTTTCATTTTATTCAATACTGAAAATTTCTTTATTGCAATTATTATGTTCTGTTACAACTGTACTTATTTACTACTTCATACCTGTTATATAAAAACGAGTATTTATATAACAAAATCAACTCGTCTATTTTGTTTAGCAAACCTTCTGATTACTGAATCGATGTTTATAGTGATGTCACGATGAATGTGCAGCAATGCACGAATAGGAATTTGGGGCTTTTTTTTCGCACCAAAAATTTATTCCGACGTCCAAACTGCAAGCTTGGTTGGCAATTTGAGCTGTGACTTTCTCCCTTTGTCGGTACCAACCCAACTTGCCGAAACTGCAACGTACTTTGGTATTTTTCTCGAAGCTCGATGTAAAAGCCGCAAAACACGCCGTTGCAATTTGTACGAATATTTTAGGTGCGCTAAACGCATCAAATTTCTATCCATGTAGCTTGCAAAAAATTGGTCTGGTTTTGTACGTTTGGTTATTTTGTGATTGCGTTTTTAGTGATACCATTTTGCTTAACTATTTCGATTCTCTGACCCCCCCCCCCCCCCCCCCCCCCAAGCCAAACTCTAGATCCGCGCCTGAACATATTCATATGCTCTTCGCTGGAATACATCTCGAGGCAGTGAATACGCTTCGTGTTGTGAATTACGTCGAAGGAGCGAGTTCGCGCAGCTACATACTGACTTGCCATCGCATGTTGTTTTCGTTCCAATGGGGCACACTTTGCCTTAACTGTGGTCTACGAAGTTTGGAACATGTACGACGTAGCTAACTGTATGCCTGTGCCCTAACCAGAGACAATCACCTCCTCATCCTTGTCCAATCCAGCACCTTAGCTTATGCAACGATACACACGGTCTTCTTTTCTTTTTCTTTTTATTTGATCGCTTACCCTCCAAGCTCGGCTTTACCCTCGGACTTCGCGACGGATCAGTCCTCTACCGTCGAATTCCAGGACAGTGCCTCGGAGCTGAAAACACCTTGACAGCAGATACAAGTGGGGATGGTGACAAGCCAATTGCCTAAGTGACCACGAACTTGGGTCTAATGAAGGAAAGGACAGCGAAGGGAGTGGGAAGAAAGATGCCGTGGTCCTGTCGAAAGGAACCATCCCAGCAATCGCCTGGAGGAGACGTGGGAAACCACGGAAAACCACTTCTAGGATGGCCGAGGCAGGAAGCGAACCTGCCTCTACTAAGTCTGTGTGCCCCACGAGGTTGGGTGAACCCCGTTCCAGGCCTCAGACCAGGAACAAAATTTCGTGGCAGAGCCGAGATTTGAACCCGAGCCTCCGCAGTGACATGGTCTTTTACAGAGCCAAATAAACAAATCGTGTCGCCTCCGTGGTGTAGTGGTCAGCGTGCATAAATGCCACCCCGTAGGTCTGAGGTTCGATACCCGGCTCTAACAAGAAATTTGACAAGTGGTATGAGGGCTGAAACGGGGTCTACTCAGCCTCGGGGGGAAGAGTAGAGTGGGTTCGATTCCCACCTCAGCCATCTTCGAGTGGTTTTCCGTGGTTTCCCACTTCGTCTTCGGGCAAATGCTGGAAAGGTACAGTACCTAACCAAAGGCCACGACCGCCTCCTTCCCTCTTCCTTGCTTATCCCTCTCACTCTTCCCATCCCCTCATCAGGCCCCTGTTCACTTCGCAGGTGAGGCTGCCTGGGCGAATTGCTAGTCACACTCCCCAGTTGTATCCCCTGATTCAGAGCCTCAAGTTGCAGGACACCGTCCTTCGCTTAGTCCGTGGGAAAAGCCAACCCAGGAGGGTAAAAAGATAACGAAATAAAAAAACTAATCAGTCTGTGAAAACGATTAAGTATATAACCTTGCCACTTGCCAGGCAACTCCAATCGCGCGCTTGCCATGTGAGCTACTGCGACATTTGACCTGCAGCGCGCACCTCCCGGTCTATACAATACCTGCTCTTGGTGTGTGCGTGCACCTCTTGTTTTCAAGTGTGTGTTCTGCGTATCTCGGCTCGTTTAACGGGTTCATTCGAGGTACCCATACTGAATTAATAGTGGCGCTCACGATTCCTGCTGTCTTCTAGCCCGTAAACACACATCTCGTTATATTACCCCGGTTTAGGGAGAGGGACCTATGTCTTTCAGAATTGTAGTACATGTGACAGAATGCATAAAACTGGATCGCAAGGGGCCAGTGGACCGTTCGGTATGTAGGCCATAGAGTTTTGTAGACTACTATTACCTGAAGATACCGGTTGAGTTAGCCGTGCTCGTTACGGAGTGACTGCAGGCAGTCGCTCACATCCGGTAGGCGAGGAGGCTCGAAACTCTCCACCGGCAACCTTGAAGATGGTTTTCTGTAGTTTCCTATCTTCCTTCCAGGCAAATGCCGGGTTTAGTCCCCAACTATAGGCCACAGCCTCTACCTTCCAATTCCTCATCCTTACATTCACACTTTCCTCGCCAGACAACCACCACACGGGACGGTACTTGTAGCTCACCCCATGGGTGTCCGCATAGAAGTAGCTGAAAACTTGAGCGAGCCGAACATGTACTCGGACACTCCCGGCACTAAAAGCCATGCGCTTAAAAATATAATATAAGAACATGAAGATTATTGCGTAAATATATTATTCAAACTTCAATCGCAAAATTAGGACACAAGAAATAACAAGTATTTCCGTGAAGAAATGTGTAGCCCAGTTTCATTTATCCTGCTTATGTTAATTGCCTCTATCAACATACAAAATTCAGTTTGATTGCTGTAATAGATTCGTAGATATTGAGAACCGTCTAAATGTATCGGATAGTCGACATGTTGGATTGTTATATATGTAGGCCTTAGAGTTATGTACTATTACATGAAGATTATTGTGTAAGAGTATTATTCAAACCTCAATTTCATGATTAGGACACAAGAAATGGTAAAAACGAGATTTTAAAATTTTGCACAGCCTCCATCTTCTGGTTGTGAAAAAAAAATTAAATAAATTTGATGCCAGTGGATTAAAATTTGTATAAGCATATACCATACCAAGTTTCACTGTGCTCATCCTTTTCAATATTCGCATTTCGCGTCGCCGGCAGGTTGGATTTGTGATCACCAGGTTATGAAAGTTCCATAGGTGAACATATGTTTATAGCCTTTATCAACACACAAAATGTCAGTTTGACTGCTGTCAGATTATCAGATTTTGTGATCCGTCTAAATATTTTGGATGCTCGCCATGTTGGATTGTAACATATGTAGGCCATAGAGTTATGTGCTATTAGATGACTATTATTGCGTAGGTTCATTATTCAAACGTTGATTTCGATCGCATGATTGCGACACAAAAAATTAAAACTTAATTTTAAAAATTTGCACAGCTGCCATCTTTAGGTTAGGTAAACAATTTGACAAAAAAAAATATGTCAGTGCATTGCAAAGTGTATGAAGAATTGCTGTACCAAGTTTCACTGCGTTCGGATTTTTAACCCGCCAGAAAAGTCTATTTAAATGTTTCAAATTCGCATGGTCGCCATGTTCGTTTTGTAGTTAACAGGTTTCTGACAGTCCCTTGAACGATTTTGTAGTAGTGCCTTTTATCACCGTACAAAATTTCAGGTTGATATGAGTAATAGATTCGGAGATATAGAATGACAGTGAAATATTTCGCACAGCCGCCACGTTGGATTGTTCAAACGTAATAAAATTTGTAGGGCACGGTCGGAGTCGGCCAGAATAGTACTATGACCTTACCGAATTTAATTGAAATCCATCCAGCCACTTAGATTTTATTAGTGGGGCGTGGGGGCTCACACACGGACGCACACACACGGACAAAAGGTGAACCATAAGCCTATTTTTTCATAAATAGAAAGAGGCTTAAAGCGAGATTTTAAAATTTGACACTGGCGCCATCTCGTGGTTAAAAAACAATTAAGTTTGATTGCTGTCACAGATTAGTTGACATTGAGAATCGTCTAAATATTTCGGATGGTCACCATATTGGAATTTTATATACTTTGTAGGCCATAGAGCTATGAACTATTAGATGATGATAATTGCGTAGGTTCATTGTTCAAACGTTGGTTTCGATCGCATGATTAGGACACAAGAAATTAAACCTTAATTTTAAAATTTCGCACAGCCGCCATCTTGAAGTTATGTAAACAATTGAGCTGAATAGGATGTCAGTGCATTACAAGGTGCATACCATTTGATGTACCATGTGTGACGGCACTCGGATGGTTTAAATTCGAGAAAAGTCTATTTAAATACAACAACTTCGCTTGACCGCCATGTTCGTTTTGTAAAGAGGTTTATGAGAGTCCCATCTTTACACTTCTATTAGTGCTTTTTTCCACCATACAAAACGTCAGGGTGATATCTGTAATAGTTTCGGAGATTTGGAATGCCGGTGAAATATTTCGCGCAATTGCCAAGTTGGATTGGTGAGATGTAATAAAATTTGAAGAACACAGTCGGGGTTGGACAAAATAGTACTATGTCCTTACCGAGTTTCGTTGAAATCGCTCCAGCAGTTTAGATTTTATTAGGGAGAGGAGCGAGGCGACGGTCACTTGCAAACACACACATACGAACACACACACGGACTCTATGTGATGTCATAGGCCTATCTTTCATAAATGTAGATCATAAAGGAAGCTTTTCAGTCCGTCAACACGACTGAATAGCTTTCATTATTAGAATTAAGCATCACTGAAAAATGGCTTCTATCAATACTAAATGAAAATAGGCGAACAAGTAAACGAAAAGCAGGAACGGGAGGTTTAATTTAGAAAAGAAATACTATTATTGGTGACAAAGGAGCTAAAGTTCCGCTTACACGTACCTTGATGCTCGGTACAGTTGGGAGTCGAGTTCCGACTGTAATGTTCCAGGGCTGTAACGTTCCACACGCTCGTTCTGAGTTCCAAGTTACAGTTCCGGAACGATACCGCAAGCCAGCTCGGGGCAGCGGTATGGCGTACGTTACGTAACGTGGAACACAAGCGGTACGTATCGCATTTCAGTTCTGTTCCGTGTCCCTGATGATTAGTTTAGTCGTTTATTAATGTTAAGTTTTGACCAATTGAGTAGCTACAATTGAGATTTGGTAAAGATGGCGGCAAAATAAACATGACACTGAGGTGCCCTTTTCTAGTGCTACTTCTGTACAAAATGTCGTGTTTCAATTGATAGGGGGGGCGGGGGGCGACATATACACACACAGATACTCGATGTTTCTTGAAAAAAAGTCCCTTAATACTAGCCACGTTCTTCTACTGGCAGTGATCTGTAAGAAAATCAGGCATTTTTAGTCTACTTTTGACATTTTGCAAAAATGAGGAAAAAGTAGACTTATGAGATCGATCCGGGAAAATGTGTTTCTGTCTGGCTACCTGTCTGTCTGGATCTGTGTGTGTCTCTCCCCCCCTATCAACTCATAAACGGCTTCAGCAATCGAAACCATTTTTTAGTATGAGTAAAGATGAATACCGGAATATCTCAAACCCATATTTGAAAATGATGTCAGTGCTACCAACTGCTGAAAAAAACGCACTAGAAATTTGAGCTCCATGTTGGATATCTTGCAAGGTATGCATGGGAGCTATTCCAAAATTGGCACACAAGTAGATAATGCTATTTCTGTTTAATTTCCAGGAGGCCATGCGTGACAATGTTGCCAAAATAATTTTAAGCTTTCTGATAGGTCAAGTTTTTAAATGCATATAACTTCTGCACTATCAATTGGATTTCAACCAAATTTTGTATGTAATATTTGGACATAAACAGATATGGCTGAGCGTATTCTTAAGAACCACCAGGGCTGCCAACTGTTAATAATTGCTCTCTCTATTTTTTATCCAAATACCAAAATATCAGAAAGTATGCAAGCCGACAGCTTTAAACTATGCACACGTTTAGTACCTTAAATTTTAGATTAATTTGGAGTAACTTATATAGTCAGTTCTACCAACATGATTCTAAGCCTGCTGATAGCACCAAATTTTAAATACATGTAACTCCTATACTATCAGTTGGATTTCAACCAAATTTCGCATGTGCTATGTGTACCATAACAGATATGACTATGCTTATTCTTAAGAGGAATTAGGGCTGTCAACTGTTAATAAATGCTGTCTATATATTTTTTCCCTAATATCAATAAATCAGAAAATATGCAAGCCAACAGCTCCATAATTTGCACACGTATAGCACCTGGCATTCTAGATAAATTTGGAGTAATCAATATAAGACAGTGCTACCAACATGATTCTATGCCTGCAGATAGGTTCAATTTTAAAAAACATGTAACTTGTATACTAAAAATGGATCTCATCCATAATTGGCACAACAAGATATCATAATATTTCAGATCATTTCTGACCAGCACACGCATGACATTGTTGCCAAACATGCTTTTACGCGTGCTGATAAATCCAGAGTCTAACTGCATGTAAAGTTCATTGGAATTCAACCAAATTGTGTATTCTGTACCTTAAGAGATGGAACGAAGATGTATATATTAAGTCGCCAGGGCTGCCAACAGTACTGCTCTATTAGGCTACATTATACCAGGTATATTTCGAACTAATTAGACATTTCGATATTACCAACTTAATTTCGTCATTATTCTTGATAGGTTCATATACACTAGTTTAATCATTGGTATGAAACTTAATTTTAGGAAAAGTAGGCTCTTTAGTTCGTCACGGAACATCTTGTTAGGGTTTTAATATGTGTTTGAAATTTGTTGCAGATGATTATTTTATCATATTTTCATACATCATGTTGCGGTATGTGGATTTAGGCGTTCAATTGTCAATCCTTTTTTATGGTGCACCATGTAAGGTTTAATACCAAGGGACTTTTTAGTGTTACGCTATACATTTATCTTGTGTCTTTGATATTTATCAATTCATTCATATCGGCTGATGTTGTTGTTTGAGTCTTCAGTCTTTTGACTGGTTTTATCCCGCTCTCCATGCCTCCCTGTCCTGAGCTAAGCGTTTCATCTCCACACAGCTACCACACCCCACATTCGAGGCAAACTGTTTAACATATTCTACTCTCGGTCTACCCCTACAGTTCTTGTCCTCGACCTTCCTTCCATAACTAAGTTTGCTAATCCTGGGTGTCTTAGTATGTGTCCTACCAACCTATCTCTTCTCTTCATTAGCAGTCGCCAGAAACATCTCTCCTCTCCCACTCGCCTTAATAGCTCTTCGTTTGTAACCCTCTCTTCCCATCTGATCTTCATCATTCTCCTGTAACACCACATTTCAAACGCTTCAAATCTCCTCTTTTCTGCTGCATCAATAGTCCAATTTTCACTTCCATAGAGTGCCACGCTCCATGTCAACAGATTCCTTTTCTGTAGAAATGCCTTCCTTGCTTGAGCCAACCTAATTCTTATATCCTCTTTCCACCATCAATCACTTGTTATTTTGCTTCCTAAGTAACAGAAGTCTTCTGAGATTCGGAGATATAGAATGCCAGTGAAATATATCGCACAACCGCCATGTTGGATTATTAGAACGTAATAAAATGTGTAGGGCACGGTCGGGGTCGGCCTGAATAGTACTATGACCTTACCGAATTTAATTGAAATCCATCCAGCCACTTAGATTTTATTAGTAGGGCGTGGGGGCACACACACGGACACACACGGACAAAAGGTGATCTCATAAGCCTATTTTTTCATAAATAGAAATAGGCTAAAAACGAGATTTTAAAATTTGACACTGGCGCCATTTCGTGGTTATGAAAACAATTAAGTTTGTTTGCTGTCACAGATTAGTTGACATTGAGAATCGTCTAAATATTTCAGAAGGTCACCATATTGGATTTTTATATGCATTGTAGGCCATAGAGCTATGTATTATTAGATGATGATTATTGCTCAGGTGCATTGTTCAAACGTTGGTTTCGATCGCATGATTAGGACACAAGAAATTAAACCTTAATTTTAAAATTCCGCACAGCCGACATCTTGAAGTTATGTAAACAATTGAGCTGAATAGGATGTCAGTGTATTACAAGGTGTATACCATTTGCTGTACCATGTGTGACGGCGCTCGGTTGGTTTAAATGCGAGAATAGTCTATTTAAATACAACAAATTCGCTTGGCCGCCATGTTCGTTTTGTAAAGAGATTTTTGAGAGTCCCATCGTTACACTTCTATTAGTGCTTTTTTCCACCATACAAAACGCCAGGGTGATATCTGTAATAGTTTCGGAGATTTGGAATGCCGGTGAAATATTTCGCCCAATTGCCAAGTTGGATAAGTGAGATGTAATAAAATTTGAAGAGCACAGTCCGGGTTGGACAAAATAGCACTATGACCTTTCCGAGTTTCGTTGAAATCGCTCCAGCAGTTTAGATTTTATTAGGGAGGGGAGCGAGGCGACGGTCACATGCAAACACACACATACGAACACACACACGGACTCTATGTGATGTCATAGGCCTATCTTTCATAAATGTAGATCATAAAGGAAGCTTTCCAGTCGGTCAACACGACTGAATAGCTTTCATTATTAGAATTAAGCATCACTGAAAAATGGCTTCTATCACTACTAAATGAAAATAGGCGAACAAGTAAACGAGAAGCAACAACGGGAGGTTTAAGTTAGAAAAGAAACAATATTATTGGTCACTAAGGAGCTCAAGTTCCGCTAACACGTACCTTGATGCTCGGTACAGTTAGGAGGCGAGTTCCGACTGTACCGTTCCATACGTAACGTTCCGCTAACACGTACCTTGACGCTCGGTACAGTTGGGAGTCGAGTTCCGACTGTACCGTTCCAGGGCTGTAACGTTCCACTTGCTCGTACCGAGTTCCAAGTTACAGTTCCGGAACGATACCGCAAGCCAGCTCGGGGCCGCGGTATGGCATACACAGCGGTACGTAACGCATTTCAGTTCTGTTCCGGGTCCCTGTTGATTAGTTTAGTCGTTTATTAATGTTAAGTTTTGACCAATTGAGTAGCCACAATTGAGATTTGGTAATGATGGCGGCAAAATAAACATAACACAGAGGTGCCCTTTTCTAGTGCTACCTCTGTACAAAATTTCGTGTTTCAATTGATAGAGGGGAGCAGACATATACACACACAGACACACAATGTTTCTTGAAAAAAGTCCCTTAATACTAGCCACGTTCTTCGACTGACAGTGATCTGTGCGAAAATCAGGAATTATTAGTCTACTTTTCACATTTTGCAAAAATGAGGAAAAAGTAGACTTTTGAGATCGATCCGGGAAAATGTGTGTGTGTCTGTGTGTCTGTCTATCTGTCTATCTGTCTGTCTGGCTGTGTGTGTTCTCCCCCCCCCCCCCACCTAACAACTCATAAACGGATGCAGCAATCGAAAACAATTTTTAGTATGAGTAAAGATGTATACCGGAATATCTCAAGCCCATATTTGAAAATAATGTCACTGCTACCAACTGCTGAAAAAACGCACTAGAAATTTGAGCTCCATGATGGATATCTTGAAAGGTATGCTTGGGAGCTATTCCAAAATCGGCACACATGTAGATAATGATATTTCTGTTTAATTTCCATGAGGCCATACATGACAGTGTTGCCAAAATAATTGTAAGCTTTCTGATAAGTCAAGTTTTTAAATGCATGTAACTTCTGCACTATCAATTGGATTTCAACCAAATGTTGTATGTAATATGTGGACATAAACAGATATTACTGAGCGTATTCTTAAGAACCAACAGGGCTGCCAACTGTTAATAATTCTCTCTCTATTTTTATCCAAATACCTGTATATCAGAAAGTATGCAAGCCGACAGCTTTAAACTATGAACACGTATAGTACCTTACGTTTTAGATTAATTTGGAGTGACATATATAGTCAGTTCTACCAACATGATTCTAAGCCTGCTGATAGCTCCAATTTTTAAATACAAGTAACTCCTATACTATCAGTTGGATTACAACCAAATTTCGTATGTGCTATGTGTACCTTAACAGATATGACTATGCTTATTCTTAAGAGCAATCAGGGCTGCCAACTATTAATAAATGTTGTCTATATTTTTTCCCCAAGATCAATATATCAGAAAATATGCAAGCCAACAGCTCCATACTTTCCACACGTATAGCACCTGGCATTCTAGATAAATTTGGAGTAATCAATGTAAGTAAGTGCTGCCAACATGATTCTATGCCTACAGATAGGTCCAATTTAAGAAAACATGTAACTTCTATACTAACAAATGTATTTCATTCAAAATTGGCACAACAAGATATCATAATATTTCAGATCATTTCTGACCAGCACACGCATGACATTCTTGCCAAACATGCTTTTACGAGTGCTGATAAATCCAGAGTATAACTGCATGTAAAATTAATTGGACTTCTACCAAATTGTGTATTCTGTACCTTAAGAGATGGAACTAAATCGTATATATTAAGTCGCCAGGGCTGCCAACTGTAGTGCTCTATTAGGCTACATTATACCAGGTATATTTCGAACTAATTAGACATTTCGATATTACCAACTTAATTTCGTCATTATTCTAGATAGGTTCATATACTGTAGATTAATCATTGGTATGAATCTTAATTTTAGGGAAGGTAGGCTTTTTAGTTCGTCACGGAACTTCTTGTTGGAGTTTTAAGATGTGTTTGAAATTTGTTGCAAATGATTATTTTATCATATTTTCATACATCATGTTACGGTATGTTGATTTAGGCGTTCAATTTTCCATCCATCTTTATGGTGCACCATGTAAGGTTTAATACCAAGGGACGTTTTAGTGTTACGCTATACATTTATCTTGTGTCTTTGATATTTATCAATGCATTCATGTTGGCTGATGTTGTTGTTTGAGTCTTCAGTCTTTTGACAGGTTTGATGCAGCTTTCCATGCCACCCTGTCCTGAGCTAAGCGTTTCATCTCAACATAGCTACCACACCCTGCATTCGAGGCAAACTAACATATTCTAATCTCGGTCTACCCTTACAGTTCTTGTCCTCGACCCTTCCTTCCATAACTAAGTTTGCTATTCCTGGGTGTCTTAGTATGTGTCCTACCAACTTATCTCTTCGCTTCATTAGCAGTCGCCAGAAGCATCTCTCCTCTCCCACTCGTCTTAATACCTCTTCGTTTGTAAACCTCTCTTCCCATCTGATCTTCATAATTCTCCTGTAACACCACATTTCTAACGCTTCAAATCTCCTCTATACTGCTGCACCAATAGTCCAATTTTCACTTCCATAGAGTGCCACACACGAAGTCAACTGATTCCTTTTCTGTAGAAATGCTTTCCTTGCCTGAGCCAACCTACTTTTTATATCCTCTTTCCTTCAACCATCACTGGTTATTTTGCTTCCTAAGTAACTTAACAGAAGTCTTCTGAGATTCGGAGATATAGAATGCCAGTGAAATATTTCGCACATCCGCCATGTTGGATTTTTGAAAATTAATAAAATTTGTAGGGCACGGTCGGGGTTGGCCAGAATAGTATTATGACCTTACCGAATTTAATTGATATCTATCCAGCCACTTAGATTTTATTAGTGGGAGTTGGGGGCAAACACACCGACACACACGGACAAAAGGTGATCTCATAAGCCTATTTTTTCATAAATAGAAATAGGCTAAAAACAAGATTTTAAAATTGACACTGGCGCCATTTCGTGGTTATGAAAACAATTAAGTTTGATTGCTGTCACAGATTAGTTGACATTGAGAATCGTCTAAATATTTCAGGTCACCATATTGGATTTTTATATGCATTGTAGGCCATAGAGCTATGTACTATTAGATGATGATTATTGCGTAGGTGCATTGTTCAAACGTTGGTTTCGATCGCATGATTAGGTCACAAGAAATTAAACCTTAATTTTAAAATTTCGCACAGCCGCCATCCTGAAGTTATGTAAACAATTGAGCTGAATAGGATGTCAGTGCATTACAAGGTGTATACCATTTGCTGTACCATGTGTGACGGCGATCGGATGGTTTAAATGCGAGAAAAGTCTATTTAAATACAACAACTTCGCTTTGCCGCCATGTTCGTTTTATAAAGAGATTTTTGAGAGTCCCATCGTTACACTTCTATTAGTGCTTTTTTCCACCATACAAAACGTCAAGGTGATATCTGTAATAGTTTCGGAGATATGAAATGCCGGTGAAATATTTCGCACAGTTGCCATGTTGGATTGGTGAGATGTAATAAAATTTGAAGAGCACAGTCGGGTCGGACAAAATACTACAATGACCTTACCGAGTTTCGTTGAAATCGATCTAGCAGTTTAGATTTTATTAGGGAGGGGAGCGAGGCGACGGACACATGCAAACACACACATACGTACACACACATGGACTATATGTGATGTCATAGGCTAACACGTACCTTGATGTTCGGTACAGTTAGGAGTCGAGTTCCGACTGTACCGTTCCAGGGCTGTAACGTTCCACTTGCTCGTACCGAGTTCCAAGTTACAGTTACGGAACGATACCGCAAGTCAGCTCGGGGCCGCGGTATGGCATACACAGCGGTACGTAACGCATTTCAGTTCTGTTCCGGGTCCCTGATGATTAGTTTAGTCGTTTATTAATGTTAAGTTTTGACCAATTGAGTAGCCACAATTGAGATTTGGTAAAGATGGCGGCAAAATAAACATGACACTGAGGTGCCCTTTTCTAGTGCTACCTCTGGACAAAATTTCGTGTTTCAATTGAAAGGGGGCAGCACACATATACACACACAGACACACAATGTTTCATGAAAAAAGTCCCTTAATACTAGCCACGTTCTTCCACTGGCAGTGGTCTGTAGGAAAATCAGGCATTTTTAGAGTTTTAATATGTGTTTGAAATTTGTTGCAAATGATTATTTTATCATATTTTCATACATCATGTTACGGTATGTCGATTTAGGCGTTCAATTTTCCATCCTTCTTTATGGTGCACCATATAAGGTTTAATACCAAGGGACTTTTTAGTGTTACGCTATACATTTATCTTGTGTCTTTGATATTTATCAATTCATTCATATCGGCTGATGATGTTGTTTGAGTCTTCAGTCTTTTGACTGGTTTTATCCCGCTCTCCATGCCTCCCTGTCCTGAGCTAGGCGTTTCATCTCTACATAGCTACCACACCCTACATTCGAGGCAAACTAACATATTCTAATCTCGGTCTACCCCTACAGTTCTTGTCCTCGACCCTTCCTTCCATAACTAAGTTTGCTATTCCTGGGTGTCTTAGTAAGTGTCCTACCAACCTATCTCTTCTCTTCATTAGCAGTCGCCAGGAACATCTCTCCTCTCCCATTCGTCTTAATACCTCTTCGTTTGTAACCCTATCTACCCATCTGATCTTCATCATTCTCCTGTAACACCACATTTCAAACGCTTCAAATCTTCTCTTTTCTGCTGCACCAATAGTCCAATTTTCACTTCCATAGAGCCCACGCTCGATGCCAACAGATTTCTTTTCTGTAGAAACGCTTTTCTTGCCTGATCCAACCTACTTTTTATATCCTCTTTCCTCCGTCCATTACTGGTTATTTTGCTTCCTAAGTAACAGAAGTCTTCTGAGATTCGGAGATATAGAATTCCAGTGAAATATTTCGCACAGCCGCCATGTTGGATTTTTGAAACGTAATAAAATTTGTAGGGCACGGTTGGGGTCGGCCAGAATAGTACTATGACCTTACCGAATTTAATTGAAATCTATCAATCTATCCAGCCACTTATATTTTATTAGTGGGGGGGGGGGGGCACACACTCGGACGTACACACACGGATGAAAGGTGATCTCATAAGCCTATTTTTTCATTAATAGAAATAGGCCAAAAGCGAGATTTTAAAATTTGACGCTGGCGCCATTTCGTGGTTAAAAAAACAATTAAGTTTGATTGCTGTCACAGATTAGTTGACATTGAGAATCGTCTAAATATTTCCGATGGCCACCATATTGGATTTTTATATACTTTCTAGGCCATAGAGCTATGTACTATTAGATGATTATTGCGTAGGTTCATTGTTCAAACGTTGGTTTCGATCGCATGATTAGGACACAAGAAATTAAACCTTAATTTTAAAATTTCGCACAGCCGCCATCTTGATGTTATGTAAACAATTGAGCTGAATAGGATGTCAGTGCATTACAAGGTGTATACCATTTGCTGTACCATGTTTGACGGCGCTCGTTTGGTTTAAATGCGAGAAAAGGCTATTTAAATAGAACAACTTCGCTTGGCCGCCATTGTGGAGAAAGTGAACTAAAGCTCTTTCGAGCAATCTACTTCCTGTAGAAAATAGACAGTGTTTTGATTTAGAAAATAGACAGTGTTTTGATTTACATAGTTTTGATTTTGTTATCTTTGAGTGTAGTGTCTTTGGAATGTCTTTGGATGCGATGTTGAGTTGTGTTAATAAAATATTGATTACTGTATATTAAAATGATTTGGTATGGCATATAACTGGCGACCGTGACAGGACTACTGGCAATCTCAACATCAAATAAAACAGAACAACGATGACCGAACGTCGAGTATTACGCGGCGTATTTACACGTGAGGTAAACAAGCTTGAAGAACTGTTGGCGCTTGCTGATGGTGACCACGTGGAGATTCGTAGCAGATATGCTTCACTTGTGGAACGCTACGAGAAGTTAAAACGTCTGGATGTTGAAGTTTACAATGAGCTGCTGCTAAATGAAGACCTTGAAGACATCGTGCTTGAAACAGAGATCAACAATTGCAGTTAGTACGACTTGAAATATTTTAAGGTTAGGGAAAAGGTGCAGGCCTTAGAAGTATGAGATCAAGCCGTTTCTGAAGCTAAAATGAGTAACTGTTCACGTACTTCTAATCAGAGACTACTAAGACTACCAAAACTAGAACTGAAAAAATATGACGGAAACGTGAAATGCTGGATTGGGTTTTGGGCGCAATTTACTAAAATACATGAAGATAGCAGGCTTAAAGATGAAGATACATTTGTTTATTTGATTCAGTGTATGGAACCTGGTTCGTGTGCTCAGAAGTTGGTAGAAAACTTTCCTCCTTCAAAGGAAAACTACAAAAAGGCTATAGAATTGTTGAAGTCTAGGTATGGGAAGGATGAGTTGCTCATTGAGCACTATGTTAGGGAACTTTTATCCTTGGTGTTAAAGAAGGATAGTTTAAGATCCATAGCCCAACTGTATGACAGTCTGGAGGGACAGTTGAGAGCACTTGATTCCTTGGGCGTAACAAAGGAGAAATATGCTGCAATGTTATTTCCACTAGTAGAGAGTGCCTTGCCAGAGGTTATGTTTAGAACTTGGGACAGGTATCGTGTATCAAAAGAAACGTCTACCAAGGAACCTGACTGTTGCTTGAGTGAATTGTTAGCCTTCTTAAAGTCTGAGGTAGAAGGTGAAGAACGGCTTAAGCTAAGACATTGTTCTTTTGAAGTTAACGAGAGGACGGATCGAGTTAAGCAAGATGATAGGACCAAGACTAAGAATAGGGACATACCTTCAGCGGCTTCTTTAATTTCAATAGAGGATGTTTCAGTTAGTAAGGGAAACAGAAATAACAAAGATACGGCTTGTATATTCTGTGGCAGAACCTCACATCTTTCTCAAGACTGTGCTGTAGCTATTGATTATTCTCAAGAAGAACGCCAAGTAACGTTAAAGAAAAAGGGAGCTTGTTTTAGGTGTCTACGACCGGGACATGTCAGTGTTAAGTGTAAGATGTTTGTGAAGTGCCCATTTTGCAAGGGGAAACATTACGCTTTGATGTGTGCGAAAACAGACTCAGATGAACCAAAAGGTAATTCGGTTCCAAAAACAGTTAGCATGATGGCAGGTAGTAATAAAGGACATGTGACCTATCTGCAGACTTTAGTTGCTAGAGTAGTTGTTGGTGGATCCACGCACAGAGTAAGAGTTCTGTGTGACCGTGGATCGCAGAGAAGCTACATAAAGAAGTCTTTTGCTAAGAAATTAGAGTTGGAACAAACTGGAAAGGTAACACTAAGTCAAGAATTATTTGGAGGTAGGAAAACAGCACCTGTTTGTTTCGAGTCCTATCAAATAACTTTGCTGGGTATGAACGAGGAAAACAGATATGAGGTTGCAGTGTTAGGCTCTGATAGCATCTGTGGAGGTGCTCCCCTAGTTGATGCTGACTTGTTTAATTTACTGAGGGACAAGGGAGTTGAACTTAGTGATGTTGGCCAAGATAATGGTGGCAACAGTACTGACATTCAGGTATTGTTAGGAGCTGACGTGTGGGCTCAGATAATCACGCCAGACTTTCTACATGTAAACAAGAGTCTAGTAGCTGTGAGAACGTGTTTAGGGTGGACACTTATGAGCTCTTCTGAGTTCACTTCAACTACTGCCTCGTCTTACACTCTACTTACTTTAACTCAATCAACAAGAGTGGCGGATTTGTGGGAAATTGAGACTTTGGGTATAAAAGATCCTGGCGAACAGATAAAAAAGGAAGAAAGGGAACAAGAAGTTCAGATGTTCTTCGATAGGACTGTGAAAAGAGAAGAGGAATCTGGGCGCTACATTGTCAAACTACCCTGGATTGATGGTTGTACTTCTCTGGAAACGAATCGTGAAATTTCTCAGAAACGATGATTAAACACTTCAAGAAAGTTACGAGGGATGCAGAAATTTCAGGATTATGATGAGGTGTTACAGGAATGGGTAAACAAAGGGATTATCGAAGGTGTTGAAAACGAGGTTTTGGATGGACCTACACATTATTTGCCTCATAGAGCTGTGCTGAAAGATGGTGGCACTACAAAGATAAGGCCAGTGTTCGATGCTTCCAACAAAGACAGAAATGGTCATTCCTTGAATGATTGCCTCGAGCCCGGACCCAACCTCATCGACCTTGTTCCATCAGTGCTGACCAATTTTCGAACCTATCCTATAGGTCTAATAGCTGATATAGAGAAGGCATTCCTGCAGATTATAATTGATCCTGAAGACAGGGATATGCTCCGTTTTCTGTGGTGGGATAATGATAAGATTACCACTTTTCGACATTGCCGGGTGGTTTTTGGTGTTTGTTCCAGTTCCTTCCTATTGGTTTCTGTACTGAACAACCTTCTGGAAGAGCCCCCAACTCATTTGAAGGAAGTAGCTACAAAAATGAAACCTGCATTTTATGTGGACAACTGTCTTACTGGAGTCGCTTCAAAGGAAGAAATTGGACTCTTTATTTTAAAGGCACAAGAATTGATGTTATCCGCAGGTTTCAATTTGAGGGGATGGGTGAATTCCTTTGATTGTGGTGTTGGTAAAACTGAGAATGTCTTAGGACTTCGTTGGTATTGCGACGTAGATGAACTTCGATGTAACTTCAGCCCGACTACCGGTTTAGTAACCCGAAGAGTGGTACTATCCAGCGTGCAAAAAATATTTGATCCGATTGGATTTTCAGCCCCAGTAACTCTGATTCCCAAGCTCATTCTGCAGAAGACATGGCAGAAAAGTATAAGATGGGATGAGGTTTTACCAGGAGACATTTGTGAGGAATTCTGTCGATGGACTCAGCAGTTGCAATACCTACATGACTGTAGGATACCTAGAAGGATTTTCCTGAATGACAACAGCACTTTGCATGTATTTGTGGACGCTAGCAAAAGAGCGTTTGGTTGTTGCATATTTCTGAGAACGGAAGAAGAAGGTAAGATCAAACTGAGTCTTCTGATGGCTAAATCTAGAGTGGCGCCTCTCAAAGAACTGACACTACCCCGCCTTGAACTGATGGGAGCGCTCCTTGGAGTTAGAATGTCTCAGTTGAGCCTTCGATGCCTACACCGGAATGACATACACACAGTGTTTTGGTCCTATTCAACAGTAGTCTTGGCTTGGATTGCTAATAAAGGGTTCGTAGAGAATCGGGTAAAGGAAATTCATGAGTACAGTAAGGCTAGTTCATGGAGACACATACCGGGCAGCCTCAATCCAGCAGATCTCCTGTCTAGAGGGTGTTCACCAACACAACTTTGGAGATCCAGATGGTGGGAGGGTCCGTCTTGGCTTAAATGTAAAGAAGAAGAATGCGTATTTAATCGTCCTGAACCATTGTTGGAAGAAGTCAACAGGGAAAGGAGGAAAACAGTTGTAGGTGCTAAGAACACTGTTGTGGAAACTATTTTACTGCAATTAAGTTCACGATTCTCTGGATACATCAAAATCGTTAGGACCATTGCTTGGATTTTGAGATTGAAACAAAGGAATCGCAGAGACCACGTATCAACGGAAATTGATAGCGAAGAGTTTCTCAATGCAGAGAAGAAACTGTACTTCCTTATCCAGAAGGAAACGCTTTATGAAGAAGAGAGAAAAGAACAATTGAAAAATCTGGAGGTGTTCACAGACGATGAAGGAATTCTACACATGAAGTCAAGAGTCGTTGATTCTGACGACACTCCTGAGTAGACCTATCCAGTTGTACTTCCATCAAAACATGTGATGGTTGAAATAATGATTGAACAATTTCATCGATTCCATAACCATGCTGGGACGCACACACTGCTTGTTTTGTTGCGCCAAAGGGTTTGGATAATTAGAGGAAGAAGGACGGTGTCAGCAGTTGTTCGGAAATGCGTGATCTGTCGTCGTAACTCTGCTAAGGGTTTTGAGGTACCTTTTCCTCCGTTGCCACAGGATCGAATCAAGGCATCGAGTGTTTTCCAGATCACGGGCACAGACTTGGCCGGCCCTGTGTTTCTACGAGGAGGAGAAAAGGGATGGATTGTGATATTCACTTGTGCAGTTTATCGGGCTGTACATCTGGAATTGATCACTTCACTTAGTACAGTAGCGTATATCCAAGCACTACGCCGATTTGTGTCAAGAAGAGGAAGAGTGAATACCATGTATTCGGACAATGGGACGAATTTCACCGGACTTCGCAGAATCATGGAGCAATTGGATTGGACTGAAATAGAGAGGATGTGCAGCCTTCTGAAGATTAAATGGATGCTGAACCTTCCCACTGCAGCCTGGTGGGGAGGATTCTGGGAAAGGTTGATTAAGATTCTAAAGGATTTGCTTCGCCGTAATTTGGGTAAAGCTTGACTAAATTATGAGGAAATGTGTACTCTTCTGTGCGATTGTGAGAACCTGATGCACAATCGACCTTTGACTTATCTTTCTGAAGAAGATGAACTCAAGCCACTCAGACCCTCCATGTTCCTACAGAGCCTAGAGGGTAATAATGTAACCAACTTAGACCAAATTCAAACCAGCAGTTTAAACGACAGATGGCGTTATCTACAAGCTGTTCGGGATAGCCTGAGAAATCGCTTCAAAAGAGAATACCTGGGATTTCTCCGATCACGGAGCAAAAAGCAACAGGGATCCATACAAGTAGGAGACATAGTACTGGTGGAGAGCGACAACAAGAAACGTATCAACTGGCCCTTAGGAAGAGTGGTGGAGCTGTTACCAGGAAGAGACAATGTGACTCGTCTGGTTAAAATTAAGACAGCAACTGGCATTCTACTTCGTCCAGTACAGCGACTTTATTCGTTAGAGATAAACTGTCTTAACAAAGGTGATTCTATCGACACTTCACAACACCGACTAAGTGAGCCGGTCCTATGAAGATATTCCCTGCAGTAACTCAGGAACTGAAAAGGAGAGTGAATTCAAGACTCGTTGTGGTAGAACTGTTAGGCAACTCAAGAAACTAGACTTATAGTGGTTCACATTCCTGAGCTCAATGTTCAACTATAATTTTAGAATGTTTACTTCAGTTTATGAGTCTGTGTTGCAAAACTACCTTTTGCAAGGTGGGAGAATGTGGAGAAAGTGAACTAAAGCTCTTTCGAGCAATCTATTTCCTGTAGAAAATAGACAGTGTTTTGATTTACATAGTTTTGATTTTGTTATCTTTGAGTGTAGTGTCTTTGGAATGTCTTTGGATGCGATGTTGAGTTGTGTTAATAAAATATTTATTACTGTATATTAAAATGATTTGGTATGGTATAGCCATGTTCGTTTTGTAAAGAGGTTTTTGAGAGTCCCATCGTTACACTTCTATTAGTGCTTTTTTCCTTCATACAAAACGTCAGGATATCTGTAATAGTTTCGGAGATATGGAATGCCGGTGAAATATTTCGCACAGTTGCCATGTTGGATTGGTGAGATGTAATAAAATTTGAAGAGCACAGTCGGAGTTGGACAAAATAGTACTATGACCATACCGAGTTTCGTTGAAATCGCTCCAGCAGTTTAGATTTTATTAGGGAGGGGAGCGAGGCGACGGACACATGCAAACACACACATACGTACACACACACGGACTATATGTGATGTCATAGGTCTATCTTTCATAAATGTAAATAATAAAGGAAGCTTTTCAGTCGGTCAACACGACTGAATAGCCTTCATTATTAGAATTAAGCATCACTGAAAAATGGCTTCTATCACTACTAAATGAAAATAGGCTAACAAGTAAACGAAAAGCAAGAACGGGAGGTTTAATTTAGAAAAGAAATACTATTATTGGTCACAAAGGAGCTAAAGTTTGCTGTGTAGGTTACACTCTGCCTTATATGGCAACACTGCGAGAAGGTGAGTTGGATTCCCATCTAAGCCATCTTAGATTGGTTTTCCGTGGTTTCCCACTTCTACTCCAGGAAAATGCGTTCCTAAGTCAAGGCCACGGCCTACTCCTTCCCAAGCCATGCCATCATTACAAATACACACGTTACTACAGACATCACAACTACAAAGTTTAGACCTATCAGACAAATTCCATAAAAACCTCAACTACATGGACCGATGAACAATAACATATGTTCTAAACCTCTATATGGAGCAACAATAAATATTTCTAATCAATGGGATCCATCGTATTGTTTTCAGGAAACATATTTCTAACGTAGGCTACAGTATGACCGCGATCGAAACGAGCAACGTGCCTTGCCCTGTCTGATGCGGCACGCACTCAGACTGAAATCAGTATTTTTATTTTTATTTTTATTGATATTTCAAGAATGTTTGAATAAATAATTTGCCTGGAATTGCATATGGCATCGTTCAAACTGGGATAGTTGTTGACGCAGAAAAAAGGATCTTTTCATCAGGGTTCTGGGTAGGACAGTAGATACTGAAAAATTTCCTTAGGCTAGATAGAGTATTTGGATATCATGAAAGAAATGCCCCTAGATTAGATAACAGGTATGTAATTGATGTAGTTGTTGTGTAATTAGGCTATTATGTGACAGTTTGTAACAACCAGCGTAACAGTGTTATAAACGCAGTGTTACAATTGCCGTGGTAACTAAATAGACTGTGTAATAGCCGTAATAGTCGACGTAAAAATTCGGTGTAATAGCCATAATGGTTTTAATAGCTAATGGACAGTAGTTCCGGTAACAGTCCTGTAATAGTCTGTAGGCCTACATACATTTTGGGAAATGCTGCTGTACTGTTACAGGCTCTGTACCGTTCCACTTTCCGTTGGAACATGAGAACCTGGAACGATACGCATAGATACCGGGTGGCTGGTTGGTATAACCTGGAACGGTACACAGTGTAACCGGGTACTGGTGGAAACGTTACTCTATTTCGATAACCAAGAACGGTACGCAGAGTAACTTTCCAACTGGTAACGCTGAGGAATCGTTCCAGTCATGTACCGTTCCATACGTAACGTTCCGCTAACACGTACCTTGATGCTCGGTACAGTTGGGAGTCGAGTTCCGACTGTACCGTTCCAGCGCTGTAACGTTCCACATGCTCGTACTGAGTTCCAAGTTACAGTTCCGGAACGATACCGCAAGCCAGCTCGGGGCCGCGGTATGGCATACGTAACGTAACGTGGAACACAGCGTTACGTAACGCATTTCAGTTCTGTTCCGGGTCCCTGATATATAGGGCTATAGGGATTTCTGGCCAAATTTCATCTACCCTAGCCTCTTTGATACATTGTAGTTTATTTACCACTTCAACTGTGTTGCTATTCCCTCCTCTTATCCATTCTGCATAATCTGATAATCTGTCACATTGCCAATAAGTCCCCATTTACATTTAACAAGTTTTTAAGTATTCTTGCCATTATCCCAGTGCTTCCTTGGCAAAATATTGTAACTGAATTATTATACAGCATAAGGGTTTATCCCATTAAGGACTACGTCCTGCCTAGCATTCTTAGCTGTCACCCTTGAAGCCCGGCTCTCAACAAAATATAATTCTTATCTGAGGACTGGAATGGGATATACTCAGTCTCGTGAGGTAGAACTGAGAAGAGATTGGTTCGATTACTACCTCAGCCAACCTAGGAGTGGTTTTCCGTTGTTTTCTAATTATACTCTAGGCAAATAGTGGCATAGTTCCCAATCTAAAACTACGTCTGCCTCCTACCAAATCTATAACCAATTACAAAATAGCACACTAACGCAGTCATCACAATAACAACTATTGTGCCCTTTCAGCAAGAAATATGCAAATCACAGTATGCCAGCATTGCTCAATTCGGGATTTTCGGGGCTGCGGTAAGTTCTCCCACTCTGTGACTTACACATCTTGGATTAAATAGAGGATACACTTGCAAAAATAACAACAAAATCAACTCCTATTTTAACATATTTAATTAATCAAAATTATGGCGCTACAAACAATAAAACAAATAAACTACTGACCAATATCTTTCTACTTGTTCAAAGTGAACAAGGAATAACCTAAGAATAAAACAAATATTAGATTAAAACACATGGTTTTCTTTAAAACCAACAATTCACGATTATTTTCACTTCCATAAAGTACCTATCTTAAAGTTCCATATAACTACGAGCTTCTTTGGCTCGATACCTTTCCATAATAATGGTGTCATACTTTCGTACACCTCAAGAACTATTTTTATCTTTTCTTATCATCAAAACAAATATATAATTACATTTAAAATTACATGTTAATTATCTACTTCAATATTTGGGCACTTCACATGTTCTCAGCATTTACCACCTCTCTCAAGTTTTGCAATTTCACTACGGTGATCGGGAAACTACCTGTGTACTCCAGAGTTATAAAGATTACTTGACAAAGTCAAAAACTATGATTACTCCCGAAATCTAGTTATCTTCACAAAACTCGTGGATTCCTTATTTCCATACAACATTACAATAGGGATTTTTATTTAATTCATTTGTCTTATAAGACCATTATCACATAAGAAAACTACGATCTGAACGGGCAAGCGATAATATCAATCTACAAGGACCTCAGTTCAACGCCCGGGTCATTAACAACTTTTAAACACTCACGGTGTATTTAGCACTTCTTACAAACAGCCTTTCCCCCAACCCTCATGCGACGAGGGTCTGGTCAATTACTTGAGCGTGATTTATGACGGTGCGGGAACCCTCCCGTCTCGTCCGCAGTTGGAGCTTTCCTCAATGCTTTTAAAACAAACCTTCCTTTTCATTTTCAGTTCTTTGGGGAGACATGGCATTCTACTCCTCGTTTTACTTTCAACAATATTATTGGGCTCATAAACCACTTTCGTAATCTTGGCATTTATTAATTATGAAGGGTCCTCGTTGATTGGGAAGAGTAATACACATTCTACGACGAATAATAAGGGGCTTCAACAACAAGAGGATTCTAGGTTCGAATCTCTAAACATGCCTCGGGAACCATTTCCACATTGGAGGACTTATACAAAATGCGATTTAGGGTCTAGCCGTAGCTTACAGGACCTACGCTCAATAATACCATACATTTGCTCCCTTTTATATAATAACACACACATGGCCTCGTGATCTACGTCACAATTAGAGGACTTACAACATATCTCAATTCAATACAATCAACTACCCCTCATAAGTAATTTACCAAGTACATTTAAATTCTACGCATCCCTAGCGTGACTTTTTATTTAATTGCGTTCCATTGCGCTACACATTACTTTACGGCCGAATGTCTTCCAAAGAACTGATATATTTCATAGTAACAATTGATACATATCTCAATTTTTATATTTATCTTTTCCGTTGACAATAAATCGCTCCAATTTTAAGAACATGCATTCCCATCATGTCTTATACATTTGTTAAGGCTCCAACGCTCTATATTTTATATCATTCAATTTAATCTTTATTTAGATTTCTTTATCTTGTTATTATTATTATTATTCACATCATGTCTTTATTCCTTACAAAAGCCCAAAAGCTATTTCTTTCATATAATTGAAATTTACCTTTATTTAAATATCTTTGTTATAATTATTATTATTACGCTTGCTTTTATAACATTTGTCAAATACACTGACATTTTATTCCATGCATTTCCTCTACAGGATTTATTCTTTCACATAATTATTTATTATTTCTCAACACTTTATTTTTGTTCAGATCGCGTTCTTATTTAGTTATTATTCATTTAAAAACATCCCTTTTACTCAAAACTCCGGTGGAATTGTACACAAAAATTTTCCCGACACCAAAACATAATGAAAATCTTTACTCACATGTCTAAGGTCGTTTTCTGACCTTCATTCTCGTTCGATGTGTCATTTTGGCCCACCTTCTTGACTTACTCCATATTGTACAAATTCATCTCATGTACAGACATTTCTTGACACATATTCAATACAGTTAACACTGACAACATTTTTAATACACTGGTGTATCCGTTTAGAACACACAATAAAACACTAAACAATATATTACTTTTAACACACGATCTGGATATATTTACACTTCACAACTTTTGATCACTAGGCCGTCTTCTTTTAACCTATCACACGTGACCTCTTAATCTCCCGTCTCCAAGGGTGAAATTTATTCAATGTCGGCTTCCTATCCTGCAGAATACGAAAGTCTCGAATCATCTACTTATTCCCTGGAATACCAATTCTTCGAATCCTGTTCCTGATGATCGGCTATTTCTCTAGCTTGAACGGCTCCCCTTTTAGATCTGGTTTATCGATCCTAGCGAAAGTCTGTTCTGATCGAGGTCCCCTCGATAACCTATCGGTGACCTATGGATTTTTTAGCAACTAATACTTCTCGAGTCTTAGTGCTTTAGAATAGTTCGTCTGCTTTCTTGAGACAATGTCTATAGTTTCCGTTCTTCTTTGTTTATTCGGTTCTCGCACTTCTAATTTTCTGAAATACATTGCGAACCTTACTCTATTTTTCCCTGTTCGAGTTCTTTCAAATTGATAAACTGTTTATCTCGCTGTTCCGGTACTTCCGTACGTTATGATACTTTTGGTCGTTTACTGAAAGACCTATCGCCTGAGTCCTAAGTTCTCAGCCTGCTTTAACTGTATTTTATGAACTTTTACGGTAACTTTGTACAGTCGGACCTAAATCCTTTAACTAGGATTTTCCTAATTTTCCAAAACGGCGATACTTTAATATTTCTTCTTTGCAACTCCTTATGGAGGCACGCAGGTTAGTGGTACTGCGACGCCCGTGGTTGTCGGATATTAATTCTGCGGTGTAATACAGCGTTTCTCCCCTCAAGGAGTACTGGTAAACTGCCTTCGATGTCTGATACAGCGTAACGCCCCTCTGGACGGACATATACTGCGTATACGATGTGATGCAGCACTTCCGCTCACGGAATGCTTGTAGACTGCATGATTGGCTTGGTGAGGCCAGGGGTTTTATACCTTTTAGTAAAAAAAAGACAAAATCCTAGTCCTTTTCGTGACCAACTTTTGAACTAATTGTCGCACAATTATAAAAATTATATCTCCAGAAAGCTCGTCTTCCAAACGTAAAATGATCTTCCAGTGCATGGAAATCGATCGTGCATTTCCGAGATATTAATTAATTTTTCGTCTTCAACTGTGTGGGTGTTGCTGTTCATTTTTAATTCTCCCACTCCTTGGGTCCCGGTGAATTCCCAATGACGTATGCTGCATTTGCACTTTTCTCCTGGACTATTATTAAAAGGTTTTTCTTTACACAACAATCTCTAATTCGAAATGATTCACCGTACTCTATTTGTTTACTTATTTTTATACTCGTAAACGGGTTAAATTTAATTATTCTTGTTCTGACTCAGCGGCGAGGTTGCCGTTTTCCTGCAACGTAAGAGCAATTTCCGAGTCAAGCTTCTTCGTCTTACAGTCCAAATTTTCCACTCGTTCTATTTATATCCAAGACTGGTTCCTTATAAATGTCAAGAGGCATGAGCTCATCTTATGAACACCTGGTCCTGCAGCTTGCGCAATGTTAGGCTAGAACCCTTGTTTGAAATCTCTCTCCGTTCCCTTAGAGACTGTATGATTCTTTCATTCCTTTCACAAAATACACGAATTCGACCCCTCTTTGAAGCCTATGGTACATGGGTTCATCTCTCCCCTCCTTAGGTAAGTAAATTTTCGAAACAAATTGAGGAAATTTATTTCAATTATCCAAAAAAAATATTATTTTTCCTTTTAACTGTCGAAGCCATCATAACGTTATCCGTACCTTCTGATTTTTATTCCTTAAAAATTCCATGATAATTTGATTTCTTTCATCTTTTTAAGTCATATCCGGTAATTGTGTCGGTTGGGTACGCTCTGTCCCTACCCTTTCTTTACCCTTCCCATTTATCTGGACTTCAGGTTTCCTGAATCTCATCCTTCTTTACGGGTGTGGTCTATCCCTACCCGTTCCTTTATTTCATCATTCTCCTTTCTTAAATTGAAATTTTCTTCTTCAATAAAATCAATTATTTCTTTTATTTACCAATATAATTTCTCCAATTCGCATTCGCACTCGAATGTTTGAGCTCTGTTTCCTATTTCTATCTCATTCTTGTTTTTATCAAAAGTGGATTCTTCATCTCTAAATTGTTCCATAACCAGGGCTTGTTCATTGGCTTCATCGAAGTCTTCGGGGGGGGGGGGTAATACACTTTTAAATTTGCTGAATTCATGGTCACCTCGTGATTCGTTTCACAGTGCCGAATTCTATAGGCATTATTTCTCAAATCTCTTATTATTTGATACGGTCCGTGGTACATTTTCTGGAACTTTTTGTACACGCGGTTCCCTGGATCCGAAATGGCTGGTCTTTTTACTAATACCATTTCCCCTGCTAATTGTGGCCGATGATACCTCTTGTGCCTATTTCTTCTTTGTCTCCTGTCGGCTTGAGCTTTTAGATGCTCAAAGACTCTTCTAATAAGTACATCTCTTCCAGGCTGAGCGTCTGCTGGCCTAGGAATTACCAGACTCCAAGGTCTCTCTGGTTGCTCATTCCGATGTAACGTTATTGGTATCTCTCCCGTAGATTCATGGATTGTGTTTATACAAAATTCGATAATATCCAAGATATCTGTCCACTTCCAATTTTCTTCGGCACAGTATATTCTACAATACTTGGCCGTCTCCCTCATCACTCTTTCTACAGGATTTGCCTCAGGATGGCGAATACTTGACAAAATCTGACGTATTCCAAGTCTTTCTAATTCTCGTCTGAACTCTACACTGGTGAAACAACTACCGTGATCCGACAACAAATTCTCAGGTTTTCCCAGAATCGGTATCACTTTTTCTTTGAGTCGTTTTAACACCTGTTTGGTACTAGTCTTCTGTATGGGAGCAAGGACAACCATTTTAGTGAAGACATCCATAGCCACCATTATGTGTCGATTTCCTCTTCTTGCCTTTGGCAAAGGTCCGAAGTTATCAATAGATATGATTTGACCTGGCCTTTCGGGCAACAATGGTATAGGCTTTTGTCTCATCAGAAATGCATTTGGTTTGATCCTTTGACATAGATCACATGTCATTAGCGTGTCCCTTACAGTTTCTCTCAGTCTCGGCCATACAAATGCTTCTTTCAGCATCGAGACTGTTTTGTCGACTCCCATATGTCCGAACGATCTATGGGCTAACCATACTATTTTCCTCTGCAAAATTGCAGGTACAACAATCCTTAATCGTGTATGGTCAGAGTCCACAAACTTATATAATAATCCATTATAAAATGTGTAATCTTGAGCTATCTTATTAGCTTCCGTGTACGCTGGTGTTCCCCTTATCAAACTTCCTTCAAGGAAAGATATGAGCATGTTCATCCATGGATCCTCACGTTGCCGTTGACTAATGCTCCTTAACTCATTTAGAGTACGCTGATCCCTGTCTTCCAAATCAATAGCCATTACTTCCTCTTCTGTGGACTCTGGCTGTCTACTTAAATAGTCTGGAACTATATTTTCTTTTCCTGGGCAGTATTCTATCTTTACATCAAACTGTTGAATATATAAAGCCCAACGCATCAACCTTTGACTGGATAAATCAGTCTTCATCAAAAAGGTTAAGGCTTTATGATCCGTTCTTAAAATGACCTGAAACCCATATACGATCTTTCGCCAATATTGCAGCGCGTGCAATATCGCTAACAGCTCGATTTCGCTGATCGTATAATTTTTCTCGTGTGGTTTCGGTCTCCGACTTGTGAAAGCTAGATAATTTTTCTTATCAGGGTTATCCGGGTTTTCCTGATACAGCATTGCTCCTATTCCAATCTGGGATGCGTCTGTTTGAATTATAAATTTCTGATTAAAATCAGGATATCCTAGCTTCACATAGTTTAAGAGCATTTCCTTGGCCTCCACAAATGCTTTTTCTGTTTCCTCCGTCCATTTCCACTTGCCCCCCTTCTTCAGAAGGTCCTGTAGTGGTGCAACAGTCTTTGTGTATGATGGACAATGTCCTGAGAAGAAACCAATCAATCCCAAAAACTGGCGAACGTTCTTCACCTTCAAAGGCCTTGGAAAATCTCTTATCGATTCTAATTTGCATGGATTTGGTTTAACACCATCCTTATCAATCACATGCCCTAAAAATGTTACTTGTCTTTGACAAAAATTTGACTTCTTTAAATTGTTTTTAAAATTAGCCCTTCTTAAGTCTTCCAATAATTTCTTCAATTTTTCTAAATGTTCCTCAATGTTCTCCGAGGTAAGCAAAATATCATCCACATAACGGATAGTGCAATCTTTCACTTCCTCTGACAGGTTTCGATCAAGCGCTCTTATTAAGGCAGATCCTGCGGTCTTCAATCCAAACGGACATCTCCTAAAACAATATGTTTGTTGGTCGAACTGAAATCCTGTCAACAAGCTGGTTTTCTCTTCCAGTTCGAGATGATGATACGAAGAATTCATATCAATATTTGTGAAAATCTTCTTGCCTTTGAATTTTCTCAGTATTTCTTTTATGGGTGGTGCCGAATCATTTTCTGGTATGATTTTTGCATTTAAATTTCTGGCATCTAGACACACCCTTACTGAGCCATCCGGTTTACTCTCAATCACTAATGGACTAACATATGGTGTCGCCATCTTTTCTATAACACCTGCATTCATCATCTCCTGCAGTGTTTTCTTAGTTTGTAGGTAATGTTTTTCCGCAACCGGGTATGGTTTTTGTCTGAACGGTGCCCAATCATTGACTTGGAACGCGTATTTAAAATTTTCAATCTTCCCTGGCTTGGAATCAAATACGTCCCTAAAACTTAATAATAATTTCTTTAATTGTTCCTTATTTTCGAGGTTCACTTTAGCTTCCTCTACTTTTCCTGACAGGTTGGTCTCGAACTCAGTTTCCAAATTATCTTCGAGTTCTATGTTGAGGACTTCAAATATCCTTTCTATGTCCTTACAACCTTCCTCAGTTACTTCTTCCACATGCCATACCTGTTCTCCTATTTTCGCCTCCTGTTCCTGTAGGTTAATGTTTTGTTCATCCACATCCTCTCTTTGAATTTTAATGCAGTTTTGCGCTAGGTCTATGATGACCTTGTTCTCACGGATAAAATCAATACATAATATGACATTATATGGTAATTGATTTACCAGCAAAAAGCATTGCGAAATTTCAGTGTTACCCATGATCAGATCAATGTATACCTGAAATTTGCATGTTAAAGATTTTTCAGGGATAATCCCCTTAATCTTTACACTTGATGTGGGAATTTTTAATACGCGGCCTCTTGTTTCCAATTCATCCAGAAGGGTTTGCGTAATTAAACGTATTGTGGATCCGGTATCAATTAATGCCCTGACCAGTAATCCTTCTATCCTTAGCATAATTATGGGTAATTCTCTTTTGATAGGTGGGATTCCTTCCACCTCCTCATTAATTAGCTCATCTGGTCTTGCTATCCAATTCACAATTTCTACCTCCTCCCAGCTCCTGGTATGTTTCCACTTTTGACGATTTAAATTTGGAGTTTTTTATCCTGAGGGCTTCCTTTCCCCTCATTCTTTAACTGAGCTTGTAGTTCCAAGCTTTGAGCTCCGTCTAGTCGGTCGGGTGATTTCCGGTTCTTTATTGCCTCACTCCAACGGACTTTTTGCCTTTCAGGTTCGTCTGGTCGTTCGTTCATGTAACGAAGACTTTCCTGATATCTTTCCTCTATTTCGGCCCGATATTCATCATCCCTATCCTCTGGCCTTACGTTCCTTCTGGGATAATTCTCCCATTTCTTTCTGTTTTCTTGCCTCTGATGGTTATTGTTATAGGGTCGGCTCTCTTGTTGCCTGTAACCCGTATTCCTAGGATTTCTTCCTCGATATCCTCCTCTGTAGTATGGCTGTATTCCTCTAGGCTCTTGGTGCCCATACTCTTGACCTAGTCCCTGAGTATCAGTGCTAGTGGACTGATTCCTGGTCGATGGTTTTTCTCTGGTTTCCTGACTGCTGGCCATGTGTACCTGTTCAGTCTGTCTTTGATGTCTAGGAGTTACGTGTGACGTCGTCATGTCTAATTGACGTAATACACTCGCTACTTCCACAGCACTTCTGGCTTTGGATGAGATTAACAGCCTCTGAATCGCATATGGAAGTTGTCTTGCAATGGCGGCACACAGGTCGTTCTCAGCTGGAGCAATGTCAAGTTCGCGGAATTTACACAGCTGAGCGGTAAAAAATTCCGAGTACTTAGTTGGTGCATTTGTGCTGTACTTCCTAGAGTACAGATCTAGCCTCAAATTCTCCTGGACGTCTGCTGCCCAATATCGTTTTGAAAAGGCTTCTGTAAAGCCTTCCACCGTACCAAAGGTGTACCTAAAGCTTCTGAACCAGGTGAGACAATCACCCGCCAACAGCTTCTCAATAGCTCTCGGTCTCCGATCCTGAGGAACCTTCATTTCGTTTAAGTACTCTGCGACTTCCTTTTGCCAGTATTTTGGAGTAATTGACATGTTATTCCCAGTAAATTTTACCGGTCTGTCCTCATTCGATTTGATAATGTTTATTATCTGACCATTTGTCTGATTCATGTACGGGGTTGACATCGCCATCGGATATCCTGGGTTTTTGTAAGGGCTCTCCCCTCCTAAGTCCCTATCTGTATCTGTGCCTTGTTCACGGGAATCTACCCATCCTGTTTTTGGAAATTCCTCCTGATTCTCAAATTCTAATTTCCTTTCCCTTCGGGCACTTTCTTCATTCGCCATGAGTTGGATTTCCATTTGACTATTTTTGTGTTCAGTCCTTTCCAACCGTGATCCTAATTCATTTTGAATTCTTTCTTGATTTTTCTTACTAGTTTCCAGTTCTCGTTTGAGTTGGAATTGCTCATCCCTGAAGCTATCCCTGATTTCATTTAGGTGTTCTTCTACCTCTTTCTTGATGACCATGACCTGTTCTTTTATAATTTCTGGCTTCACGTCAGCTCTGGTATCTAGGTCTTCTCGTATTTCTTTTATTTTCTTCTCCATCTCTCTTTGTCCTTTGACCATATCTACTTTAATTCCTTCAAGCTTTTCCTCAGTTTTCTCTTGACTCTTATATAATTTGATCACTTCATCCTGGACCTGGTTAACTTCAGTATGAGTTTTTCCTACTTGGACCTTTAATGTTCCGATGGTTCCCTGAACATCATTAATACCCTGACTTATTTCATCTATCTTATGAGTATTTTCCTTATTTTCTTTCTCTCGTTGTTTTCTTTCATTCTGGAGATGCTCCTCATATAGACTTAATCTTTGATTTATTCTAACCTCGTACTTCTTTAAGTTATCATCTACCTGCCCGGAAAAATGATTAATCTGTTCTTTCATGCCCTGTATATCTTTGTGATTCTGACATTCCATATCATCCACTTTGGCCTGAACTCCCGCTACTTTTTCCTCAAGTTTTCCTACTTGGTTCTCCACCCCTGTAAATCTGTCTCCTAAATCACTAACACTTTTTTTTATCTCATCCCGGGAGGTCTCACAAATACTCTTGTTAGATTCCATCTGAGCTTTCAATTCTTTCTGCACCTCTTGGATCTGGTTTACAAGATCTTTCTTACATGCATCTACATTTTTTTTACAAGATTCTTCCATTCCAACCAATTTAGTCTCTAAATTTTCAAAATTTTCTTGACACTTAGTTTGGGAATCTACCATACTGTCCTTCAAGATCTTTATTTGGCCTTGCCATTCTGAATTAAAGGCATCGTTTTCCTTTTTAATTTCACTTGTGATTTCCCCTTTAAACTCTTTTAACTTATCCCCAAACTTAGTGTCAAACCCTTGAAATTTATTATTCATTGTTTCTTCTAAACTCTCTCTGAGTCCATTTGACCCCTTTTTCATTCCCTCAATTTCAGCCTTCACTTCATCGTTAATTCTTACACATTTATCCTCAATAGCTTCTAGTTTAGTTCCTAGGTTATCACTATTTGTTTTTAGTGACCCCAAACTCTCATTTATGGATTCAAACTCTTTTTTATTTTCATCCTTTTGGAGGCCCAATGTATTGTCTATTGTTCCCAATTTATTGTTCATGGCCTCCAAGAGCCGTTGCATCTCTTCACTCAATGCCATCTTATTAGAATATAGTGGGCTACTAATGCCACATCGCTAGAACATGCTTGAGAGATGGTAATCTGAACCTCTGTGTCCCAATTTCTTTAAAAATTTACTTTGGTACGGGTTTTTACTACACCGTACCCTTTTGATATTCTTATTCAAACTCAAAGACCTTTATGGAAGTATTTAAAATTCAAAATTTCAAAAAACCATTTTTTTTTTTCAAAAAATGAAAATTTTGATTTTTCGAGAAAACTCGGGTTTTCCCTAGGAAAACTCAAACCTGCGTACTGGGCGCCAAAATCGAAGATTTTCTGGCGGGTCGTTTAACCCAGGGCTGCTCGGTGTGAGTTTCTAGGGACCCATGCGGTCAGTTAACATTATACGTTGTAGCTACTCCTATCATTACTTTATTTTTACATGAATCGACCGTCTTTAGTGTTCCTATAATTATTAATCCAAGCACAGTACTTCTATTCAGCAAGAAATATGCAAATCACAGTATGCCAGCATTGCTCAATTCGGGATTTTCGGGGCTGCGGTAAGTTCTCCCACTCTGTGACTTACACATTTTGGATTAAATAGAGGATACACTTGCAAAAATAACAACAAAATCAACTCCTATTTTAACTTATTTAATTAATCAAAATAATGGCGCTACAAACAATAAAACAAATAAACTACTGACCAATATCTTTCTACTTGTTCAAAGTGAACAAGGAATAACGTAAGAATAAAACAAATATTAGATTAAAACACATGGTTTTCTTTAAAACCTACAATTCACGATTATTTTCACTTCCATAAAGTACCTATCTTAAAGTTCCATATAACTACGAGCTTCTTTGGCTCGATACCTTTCCATAATAATGGTGTCATACTTTCGTACACCTCAAGAACTATTTTTATCTTTTCTTATCATCAAAACAAATATATAATTACATTTAAAATTACATGTTAATTATCTACTTCAATATTTGGGCACTTCACATGTTCTCAGCATTTACCACCTCTCTCAAGTTTTGCAATTTCACTACGGTGATCGGGAAACTACCTGTGTACTCCAGAGTTATAAAGATTACTTGACAAAGTCAAAAACTATGATTACTCCCGAAATCTAGTTATCTTCACAAAACTCGTGGATTCCTTATTTCCATACAACATTACAATAGGGATTTTTATTTAATTCATTTGTCTTATAAGACCATTATCACATAAGAAAACTACGATCTGAACGGGCAAGCGATAATATCAATCTACAAGGACCTCGGTTCAACGCCCGGGTCATTAACAACTTTTAAACACTCACGGTGTATTTAGCACTTCTTACAAACAGCCTTTCCCCCAACCCTCATGCGACGAGGGTCTGGTCAATTACTTGAGCGTGATTTATGACGGTGCGGGAACCCTCCCGTCTCGTCCGCAGTTGGAGCTTTCCTCAATGCTTTTAAAACAAACCTTCCTTTTCATTTTCAGTTCTTTGGGGAGACATGGCATTCTACTCCTCGTTTTACTTTCAACAATATTATTGGGCTCATA
Source organism: Meconema thalassinum (assembly GCA_946902985.2). Classification (NCBI taxonomy): domain Eukaryota; kingdom Metazoa; phylum Arthropoda; class Insecta; order Orthoptera; family Tettigoniidae; genus Meconema; species Meconema thalassinum. Next base: position 2,007,504,856 of record OX336388.2, read on the forward strand.
AACCACTTTCGTAATCTTGGCATTTATTAATTATGAAGGGTCCTCGTTGATTGGGAAGAGTAATACACATTCTACGACGAATAATAAGGGGCTTCAACAACAAGAGGATTCTAGGTTCGAATCTCTTAACATGCCTCGGGAACCATTTCCACATTGGAGGACTTATACAAAATGCGATTTAGGGTCTAGCCGAAGCTTACAGGACCTACGCTCAATAATACCATACATTTGCTCCCTTTTATATAATAACACACACATGGCCTCGTGATCTACGTCACAATTAGAGGACTTACAACATATCTCAATTCAATACAATCAACTACCCCTCATAAGTAATTTACCAAGTACATTTAAATTCTACGCATCCCTAGCGTGACTTTTTATTTAATTGCGTTCCATTGCGCTACACATTACTTTACGGCCTAATGTCTTCCAAAGAACTGATATATTTCATAGTAACAATTGATACATATCTCAATTTTTATATTTATCTTCTCCGTTGACAATAAATCACTCCATTTTTAAGAACATGCATTCCCATCATGTCTTATACATTTGTTAAGGCTCCAACGCTCTATATTTTTATATCATTCAATTTAATCTTTATTTAGATTTCTTTATCTTGTTATTATTATTATTATTCACATCATGTCTTCATTCCTTACAAAAGCCCAAAAGCTATTTCTTTCATATAATTGAAATTTACCTTTATTTAAATATCTTTGTTATAATTATTATTATTACGCTTGCTTTTATAACATTTGTCAAATACACTGACATTTTATTCCATGCATTTCCTCTACAGGATTTATTCTTTCACATAATTATTTATTATTTCTCAACACTTTATTTTTGTTCAGATCGCGTTCTTATTTAGTTATTATTCACTTAAGAACATCCCTTTTACTCAAAACTCCGGTGGAATTGTACACAAAAATTTTCCCGACACCAAAACATAATGAAAATCTTTACTCACATGTCTAAGGTCGTTTTCTGACCTTCATTCTCGTTCGATGTGTCATTTTGGCCCACCTTCTTGACTTACTCTATATTGTACAAATTCATCTCATGTACAGACATTTCTTGACACATATTCAATACATTTAACACTGACAGCATTTTTAATACACTGGTGTATCCGTTTAGAACACACAATAAAACACTAAACAATATATTACTTTTAACACACGATCTGGATATATTTACACTTCACAACTTTTGATCACTAGGCCGTCTTCTTTTAACCTATCACACGTGACCTCTTAATCTCCCGTCTCCAAGGGTGAAATTTATTCAATGTCGGCTTCCTATCCTGCAGAATACGAAAGTCTCGAATCATCTACTTATTCCCTGGAATACCAATTCTTCGAATCCTCTTCCTGATGATCGGCTATTTCTCTAGCTTGAACGGCTCCCCTTTTAGATCTGGTTTATCGATCCTAGCGAAAGTCTGATCTGATCGAGGTCCCCTCGATAACCTATCGGTGACCTATGGATTTTTTAGCAACTAATACTTCTCGAGTCTTAGTGCTTTAGAATAGTTCGTCTGCTTTCTTGAGACAATGTCTATAGTTTCCGTTCTTCTTTGTTTATTCGGTTCTCGCACTTCTAATTTTCTGAAATACGTTGCGAACCTTACTCTATTTTTCCCTGTTCGGGTTCTTTCAAATTGATAAACTGTTTACCTCGCTGTTCCGGTACTTCCGTACGTTATGATACTTTTGGTCGTTTACTGAAAGACCTATCGCCTGAGTCCTAAGTTCTCAGCCTGCTTTAACTGTATTTTATGAACTTTTACGGTAACTTTGTACAGTCGGACCTAAATCCTTTAACTAGGATTTTCCTAATTTTTCAAAACGGCGATACTTTAATATTTCTTCTTTGCAACTCCTTATGGAGGCACGCAGGTTAGTGGTACTGCGACGCCCGTGGTTGTCGGATATTAATTCTGCGGTGTAATACAGCGTTTCTCCCCTCAAGGAGTACTGGTAAACTGCCTTCGATGTCTGATACAGCGTAACGCCCCTCTGGACGGACTAATACTGCGTATACGATGTGATGCAGCACTTCCGCTCACGGAATGCTTGTAGACTGCATGATTGGCTTGGTGAGGCCAGGGGTTTTATACCTTTTAGTAAAAAAAGACAAAATCCTAGTCCTTTTCGTGACCAACTTTTGAACTAATTGTCGCACAATTATAAAAATTATATCTCCAGAAAGCTCGTCTTCCAAACGTAAAATGATCTTCCTGTGCATGGAAATCGATCGTGCATTTCCGAGATATTAATTAATTTTTCGTCTTCAACTGTGTGGGTGTTGCTGTTCATTTTAATTCTCCCACTCCTTGGGTCCCGGTGAATTCCCAATGACGTATGCTGCATTTGCACTTTTCTCCTGGACTATTATTAAAAGGTTTTTCTTTACACAAAAATCTCTAATTCGAAATGATTCACCGTACTCTATTTGTTTACTTATTTTTATACTCATAAACGGGTTAAATTTAATTATTCTTGTGCTGACTCAGTGGCGAGGTTGCCGTTTTCCTGCAACGTAAGAGCAATTTCCGAGTCAAGCTTCTTCGTCTTACAGTCCAAATTTTCCACTCGTTCTATTTATATCCATGACTGGCTCCTTATAAATGTCAAGAGGCATGAGCTCATCTTATGAACACCTGGTCCTGCAGCTTGCGCAATGTTAGGCTAGAACCCTTGTTTGAAATCTCTCTCCGTTCCCTTAGAGACTGTATGATTCTTTCATTCCTTTCAAAAAATACATGGATTCGACCCCTCTTTGAAGCCTATGGTACATGGGTTCACTATTAATAAGTGAATTCCCCCCCCCCCCCCACACACACACACACACACACTGTTATGTACTGCTCGAGTCCAAGCTCTGTGAACCAGAGAGGAATATGGATTGAGGATGATGAGGAGAGATGCGGGGGGTTCCCAGTCCATGCGTAGTAACAGATATGTATATAAGGGGGCTGGTTGGCGTAGTCAGTAGAGGCGCTGAGCTTCTAGCTGAAATGGAGTGGGTTCGATCCCCACCGAAGTAGGGGATTTTAGAAACAAACCTACCACTTTCGGAAACGCAAATAGCCCTGGGGTTCACTCAGCCCACACCAGAAATGAGTACCAGGGTAATTCCTGGGAGCAAAGACGGCCGAGCGTGGAGCTGACAACTACATCCCATCTAATGCCGATGTCACAAAAAGTGGCAGCCTATACCTTCCACTACTCCCAGGGCCTCCACGTCCTGTATGGAGTTGGCTTCGCTTGGATATGTATATAACACTTACGTTTTAGATTAAACTTTGTAACGAGTCACATTTTTTAAATCAATTATTTCTTATTACATTAGCCCTCTACCGGCCACGGAGGTGCTAACACGCTAGCTTGTGTCTCGCTGGTGTTTTGAGAACGTGGGTTTCAATCTCACCTCGGCCGTCCTGAAAATGATTTCAGTGGTGTTTCAACCCCCCCTGGCAAATGCAGGGAGGATTCTTTTCAACAGACCCGCGACTGACTTCCTTCAAAAATCATTTCCCTGACGTTTCCTTCATTAAATCCAATGTAGCGGTCGCCTGGGCGATAGGCCTGTCTCCATCCCCAGTTGTATATGATAAAGTGTGATTATCACATAGACACCGTCCTTATGACGGTAGATGAATGAACCCTCGAAGAGTCCGTGTGTGCTGCCAATCTGGGAGGATGTGCGATTAGATAAAACCTTCATCCTTTACATTTCTTTAAATGTTGCATTTTACGTTATTAGTACTTTTAATACGTTTTATGTATGAAAACCATTTAAATCGTTAACATCTACCATAGAGAGCTTCGGAAGTGTTTGCTCGTACATTTTTGACATCTTTAACAACATTCAAAATCATAATTTTATTTAATGTTTTGTAAGTATATTCATTTATTTATATACAGTTTAGTGATTTTACTGTAAGTTTTAATTGGAATAAATTTTGCCTTAGATATAAGACAAAGAAACTCCATCGAAGGTTCGAAACATGTACCTTAATTCAATATAAAATGTTTCATGAACTGTATTGATATTATTTATAAGGCGAATCTATATGTAAAGATTAGTGTGTAATTCCCCTTAAAATTTAGAAACAAATTAACAACTTACTTCGATTCAGGGATTCGGATTAGGGAACAAGGGAATCAATGCGAGCCTCCTTCATATAAGGACCCTGAGGGTTTGGAAACTATACGACTGAAATGCTAAATCCTCTTGTTTACATTGGCGTAATCTTAAACTGAGGATATATGGAGATTATTGGTGTCTGAAAATGAGTGCTCTATCAAATATCTGATTGAGGTAGCTTCCATCACTCAGGTAGGGATAAGGGAACGACAACGCATGCAAATGTTGTGAAATAAAACCGGAAACAGCTTGGAGTAATGAGTTCCATCAGTGTAAAACTATTCCAGATCAAACAGTCAGATATTTAACTCAATTGCGTCGTATGCATGATATTGAGAATATGAACCTATTAAGGTCATATAATTATAAAGGTGATTTAAACTAATTAGTGAATTTGCATTACAGATCGTTTGCATTTTGCATGTCTGTATTGATAAGATCACCGGAATTGTCTTTAGGACAATGCTCATTGGTAAAGCTATATTTGTCTTCAGCAAAAAACTCTACGATCAATGATTTATTGCTTTCAGACTTTTGTCTTGCGTTTGGGAAATTAGATTTTAGTATTAAACCTGACGTACGTAAACACAATGTCTCTATCTACCCAGAAGCACACACACGTGAACAAAGCGACTATCTGAGCCAATATCGCTACTTCTTTTCCCAGCATGGCATAAAAAGTCAAGTCAAAAATTGAACTGGACCGAGTGGTTGGTTGGTTCCTTAGATTAGGGGCTGCGACTACAGGGTCATGTAGCCCCGTGTACTTTGGGTGTGTGTAGAATCTGTCTGATAACCGGTGTTAATTGTGATGACTGTATTAGTGTATGTTATCTGTTTTTAATTCAAGTAAGGACTGCAGACGATAAATTCAAGTAGTTCCTACTTTTGCTACCAAATGCTAACGTCCACGATACCTAGCTGTGAAATTAGCTACTTGATGCCATCGCAACCAGCACCTGGCGACGAACGTTGGAACTTAAGAGCATTAATCTAACCAACAAATTTTGCTTCACACAATTGAAGTTAGTGGAAGGTTCTTTTACATGCTATAAATCTATGACATGGGCCCACCGGCTTTACTTCCCCTCCGAAGGAAGGCTGGGTTTGAATCCGCGACCTTGGGCATAGAAACTCAGCATGCTACGTCACCGAAGCCGCCTAGGACAGTGTGGAGTATGTAATTTAAACAGTTACACAGACCCTCTTACCATCGACAGTTTGCTGAGGAAAATAGGTGATGTAGAGCGATTGGTCTGAGATGAAACGGTGGCTCAGAGAACACATCTTACTGGGCACTACGTCTCTCGTACGCATTTTAACTCGTAGAATCTTTCATCCTGTGGATACACATTCTATCTCTGAATGTATCCCGAGCCAACGCTCAGACCAGTAATAAATTTCTTTTGAGAGTCGGGGATTGAGCCCAGACCTCAGTGGTGACAGCCAAGACTGCTAGCCACTACACCATAAAGTGGTCTCGACACATTTTGTTAGGTCACTAGTTCAGCAGTAAATATGACACTGCGCGTAGCAAAATATGTGCCGTATCTCCAGTTTACTTTGCCCCTGCTTTATTAATAATAGCTCGCAAAGATTATTACTAATTCATAATAGGAAAAGAGCATAAAATTATCCACTGCATGGTTTGCGCTCGTTAAATTAATCCTATATGTGTAAGCCAAATTGCAGTGCATATCCGCCGAATGGGTAATGCAGCAAAAGCTGAAATTATGGTTAAATAAATTAACAGTCTGTTTTATTCAGAATACTATCCCTCACTGATGACTGTTTACGTACTCGGGAAACCTGACACTCGACGCAAAACGCATTGCAACATTGGGGCACATGGGAATATTGAAACATTGCTTGAATAATTGTGTCGAATTTTAGCTGTCCGCCTCGTTGCGTAGTGGTTAGCATTCCTAGCTGTCACCGCGGTGGCCCGGATTCAATTCCCGGCTCTGCAAAGAAGATGAATCATGGTCTGAGGGCTGTAACGGGGTACACTCAGCCTCGTGAGGTAAAACTAAGAAGAGGCTGGTTTGATTCCCACCTCAACCAATTGAAAGTGGTATTCCCATTTCTACTCCAGGTAAATGCCAGGTTGGTACGTAACTGAAGGCCACGGTCGCTTCCCATCCAAAGTCTACCTCAATTAAAAAAGACACACACTATTAGAGACATAACAGTGACTCAGGTTATCAGACAAATTCGACATATACCCATTTACATGGGATACATGACCACGATGTTGTAAAGCCCCTAAAAGAATCACGGTTTTTTTCCTTTCTCGTTAAAAGTTTATTACGGCATCTGTAACGGAGAAACTGCTACCTTAAACTCGACCTAGCTGGAAATTATGTACGGTAATTTACAACGCATTGTCATCATATTTAGCCTACAAGTTTTCTGTAAAAATGACACTTGACAGTCATTTTCTTTACAGCTACACCAAGTAATATTTACGAAAGAGAGTGTGCATATTGTTTTAATCCCTTGGTTGGGGGTAGTTGGGATAAAACACGGTTGTGTCAGTGTGCTAATTTAGAAGGCTATTTCTGGATGAGAGTAGCTTCCCGTGGTTGGGAGAGACTACTAGTGTAGTGTGTTGGTGTTAGTGTTTAATCTCTTGGGGGCGTCCCTGCAAGATGCAAGTATCTGCTAGGGGATGAATGTTTAAGTGCAAGCTACTAAACTGGCCTGCCAGCTGAGCGGAATGAGTAATTCCATAAAAGTGCCGATTCAGCGGCTCGACGCTCTGCGGTCGAGTCGTGTGCTGTGAGTACAATGGAGTCTGACGAAGGAATTACTGACCGCTACGGTCAGGGGCACTTATGGCTAAGGTCAGGTGGGGTATGTGGATGTGAAGTGGAGTGTAATCAGAAATACAAGTGTGGCTTACTGACCAAGTATTTAATGGCCAGTTGATGTAATGGTATGTCCCTCTTGGGGAGTTTGAGCAAATATAAATGTGGTACAATTTGTAAAGTGTCAGAGTAGGTGTTTCAAAAAATAAAGGATTCTGAGCACAAGCTGGATTCTCACCTGGTGTAGAACGGACGTCGGGCAGGGCCACTGGCGGAGAACACTACAGAACAGATAATCCTTCCCTTCTGGGCTCCGTTCTTATACGTTGCGGTGCTGCTTGGTCAGCATTGCGTCAATGTAGCTGCCCCAGATAGTTGTTAGTGTAAATGTTTTTGTATGTTTTGCAAGTAGTTGGCTAACCTCCTAGGCTTAGGTGGCCGCCGCTTGCTGTGTAGAGATATGTCCTGGAGTTATGGTGTTTCCAGTTGGGGTGGTTTTGGCGAAAGATGGCGGGGTGGCTCTCAGGGGGTACTGCCCTCCGGGCTGTACAATATAGCAAGTTAAGAATATAGGTATCATTGCAAATGTAAATATAGCTTTCAAGCCAATTTTCAGTGTTGCCTTACTGAAAATCCACAGCCTGCTTCCAGTCGACCGACCGGGTCAGGGAATGGAATGAATGAAGCCCCCATCTAGCGGCGAAGATATTAATTGTGCCGGCTGACGAATCCTGTCGCACTCCCCTGTGGCAATGAATAAATTAATGACAGATGAAATGAAATGACATTGGAGAGTGTTGCTGGAATGAAATTTGTGACAGGGGTAACGGGAGTACCCGGAGATAAACCTGTCTGCCTCCGCTTTGTCCAGCGCAAATCTCACATGGAGTGACTGGGATTTGAACCACGAACCCAGTGGTGAGAGGCTGACGTCCTGCCGCCTAAGCCACGGAGGCTCACATCTCAAGGAAATAAAACTCGAAATATTGATTTGAGTTAACCTAACTGCTGGAATGGAGTTATGATCAAAGACCGTTAATAACGAGAGTATTAATGATCACGGTTTAATATCTTCTTTGTCCTTAAAAGTTTATTACGGCATCTGTAAAGAAGAAATGCTACCTCAAACTTGACCTACCTGGAAATTGTGTACGGTAATTTACAACGCGTTTTCATCATCTCATTTAGCCTGCAAGTTTTCTTAAAAAATGACACTTGACAGTCATTTTCTTTACAGCTACACCAAGTAATACTTACGAAAATGAGTGTGCATATAGCATGATAAGAACATATCATTGCAAATGTAAACGTAGCTTTGAGGCCAATTTTCAGTGTTTCCTTATTAACATTTAATATTGTGGCTTTCAGTCGATGATAAATTACATTTCTACATATTGTTACGGACTATAGAAAAAGAAGAAAATTAAGGCATAAATTAAATCCCCAATCTTATATATAAAAGTGAAAATCTGTGTGTGGATTTGTTCCGTATACAAATCTACACTGTTCCACCAATCTAAACCAAATTTTGCATACACATAGTTCAGGACCCAGAAGGAACCGCTGGCTACATGAAATTTCGATAGTCTTTCTCATTCTTCTGATGTCGGCCTTTTGGCACTCAAGCAAAGGCTAATCAAGTCAGAAAATCAACTGATGAAAGAAAGGCAAGGCATAGAAAGCTGAAATTTTGCATGTTGGTTGATCCTAGGGTGTAGGGGCTTACTAAGAAACGATTTTAGAAAATTCAATTTCTAAGTGAGCCTTTTCAGCACTTTGGATTTATTTAACTGGTGGTGTTTCAGTTTTGTTTGTTGTGTTATCGATGTCGTATAGCTGGCGTGCCTTCTTTCTACTTCATCAGTGTCACGGAACGCAATCATATCACTACTATTGAGCTGTTTTAATACTATTTATTTCTGTTTCGCTGGTTGTGTTATGGATTTAATTGGTAACATGGAAATAACATAACTACATTACAAATGTGTGATTATATGAATGATTTAGGCCAGCAAGCACTAAAAGCCGTTCGAAGAACGGGTACTTCAGCTAGTATAAGGGTGTCATTTATGTACTTGAGTACCCTTAAGGGGTGTGTAGGGGATGGGTATAGGATCAATTTGAGATAGGGAACCTGGGTTCGTGACGGCCCCCTAACCCCAGAAAACAGTTTTGTTTCAGGCCCTCCGCCCCTGTACAGTACGCAAGCCCGCCATGTGTTACTCTGAGGTGTTACCCGGGACCACCGGGACACCGCGCCTCGCCGCTATCCTCTCGGCTAACGCATCGTTGAGCGGTGGTCGCGCCAAGACCGTTGACAGCGAATGAGTGCCTGACGTCAGAGTAACACATGGCGCGCTTGCCTACTTCACAGGGGCGGAGGGCCAGAAACAAACCTGTTTTCTGGGGTTAGGAGGCCGTTACGACCCTAGGTTCCCTATCTCAAATTGATCATATACCCTTCCCCTACACGCCCCTTAAGAGTACTCAAGTACATAAATGACACCCTGAATATAAATGTTGATCACATGTCATTTATTTCAGGTTATTTTTTCACATATTCCAGTAATTTGAATTATTTTCTGTTGATCGACTGAAAGCTACAATATTAATCATTGCAAATGTATTGAACTCATCTTCAGGCGGCTTCGGTGGCATAGTTGGTAGCATGCTGAGCTTCTATGCCCAAGATAGTGGGTTCAAATCCGGCCGAAGTCGTCGGATTTTTAACAGCGTTAAAAATCCCTCAGAATGCCTTCCTTCGGAGGGGAAGTAAAGCCGGCGGTCCCACATCATAGATTTATGGCATGTTAAAGAACCTTCCACTAATTACACCTGTATGAAGCTAAATTAGGTTCAAATGTAAACAACGCTCTTCGGTTCCTACGTTCGTTGCCAAGAGCCGACTGCGGTGGCGTCTAGTAGCTAAGTTCTGAACTAGTAGTCGTGGAAGGTGGCGTTTGGCGGCAAAAGTAGGAACTGGAAAAATTCAAAAGTCTGCAGTCCTTACTTGAATTAAGAAACAGATAACACACACTAATACAGTCATCACAATTAACACAGTTATCAGACAGATTCTACACGCACCCAAAGTACACTGGGCTACATGGGTCGATGTTTCTGACAGCTCTCCTCCATTTAGCCCGGTCACGCACATCATCTTCCCACAACTGTTTCTCCCCGAGGTCCTCCTACACACAATCCATCCTTCACCTCGCGTTCTCACTTCCTGTATTTTCAGGACTAGCATCCTCCTCCGCACGTAGGATTCCTCCCTCCTTCTCACATGCTCGTACCAATGAAGTCGTTTTACTTGTAACAAATATCTTCAATTATTTATTACAATTATTACTCTTAAGCAGTGCCTTTTTTCAGGTGGAACGCGGGGATATGCGTACCCTTAAACATTTGAAGAAATGTTTAAGAAAACAAGTAGTTCCGTGAAGAACTATAAAGCCTATTTTCATATATCCTACTCATGTTAATTGCCTCTATCACCGTACAAAATTTCTGTTTGATTGTTGTGATATTGAGAACCGTCTAAATATTTCAGATGGCCGCCAGGTTGGATTTTTAGCCTACTTTTCACATTTTGCAAAAATGAGGAAAAAGTAGACTTATGAGATCGGGCAAATGTGTGTCTGTCTGTCTGTCTGTCTGTCTGTCCTTCTGTCTGTCTGTCTGTCCTTCTATCTGCTGTCTGGCTGTGTGTGTGTCCGCCCTATCAACTCCTAAACGGCTGCAGCAATCGAAACAAAATTTGGTAGGAGTAAAGATCTATTCCTGAATATCTCACGGCCATATTTAAAAATGATGTCAGTTCTACCAACTGCTGAAAAATCGCAATTGAAATTTGAGCTTCATGTTGGATATCTTGGAGGGTATGAACGGGAGCTATTTCAAAATTGGCACACGTATAGATAATAATATTGCAGTTTAATTTCCAGGAGGCCATACATGACAGTGTTGCCAAAATGATTATAAGCCTGATGATAGGTCCAAATTTTAAATGCATATAACTTCTACACTATCAATTGGATTTCAATCAAATTTCTTATGTGCAATGTGTACCATAACAGATATTACTATGCGTATTCTTAGGAGCAACCAGGGCTGCCAACTGTTAATAAATGCTGCCTCGGTTCGTTTTTCTTAATATCAATATATCAGAAAGTATGCAAGCCAACAGCTCTAAACTTTGCACACGTATAGTACCTGACATTCTAGATTAATCTGGAGTAACTTATAAACGTCAGTGCCGCCAACATGATTCTAAGCCTGCTGATAGGTCCAATTTTAAAATGCATGTAACTTCTATACTAACTAATGGATTTCATTCAAAATTGACACAACAATAGATCATATTATTTCAGATTATTTCTGACCAATACATGTATGTCATTGTTGCCAACATGATTTTACGCGTGCTGTTAGATCCAATGTTTAACTGCATGTAACGTCCATGCTATCAATTGGAATTCAACCACATTTTGTATTCTGTACCTTAAGAGATGGAACTAAGAATATATTCAGTCACCAGGGCTGCCAACTGTAGTTCTCTATTAGGCTACATTATACCAGGTATACAGTATTTCGAACTAATTCGAAATTTCGATATTACCAACTTAATTTCGTCATTATTCTAGATAGATCCATATAGATTAATCATTGCCATTGACCTTTAATTTTAAGAAAAGTAGGCTCTTTAGTTCGTCACGGAACTTCTTGTTATTTATGTACTATTACATGAAGATTATTGTGTACGTGTGGTATTCAGACTTCAATCGCATGATTAGGACACAAGAAGTAAAAACGAGATTTTAAAATTTCGCACAGCTGCCATCTTGTGGTTATGAAAACAATTGAAATAAATTAGATGCCAGTGGATTAACATTTGTATAAGCATTTAACGTGCAGTGTTTCACTGCACTCAGATGGTAAAATCACGAGAAACGTCCATTTAAATTTTTAAATTTCGCGTCACCGCCATGTTGGATTTGTGCTCACCAGAAGACTGAAAGTCATATAGGCGAACTTAAGTTCATAGCCTCTATGAGCATTAACAAATCCAGTTTGATTGCTGTAAAAGATTCGTAGATATTGAGAACCGTCAAAATATTTCAGATGCTCTCCATTTTGGATTGTTATATGTATAGTCCATAGAGTTATGTACCATTAAGGGAAAATTATTGCGTAGCTTCATTTTTCAAACTTTCACTCCGATCGCATGATTACGACACAATAAACAAAGAATTATTTTAAAATTTGGCACAGCCGCCATATTGAGGTTATGTAAACAATTTAACTAAATTAGATGCCAGTGCATTGCAATATGAATAATCATTTACCGTACCACATTTCACTGCGCTCAGACGTTTAAATCACGAGAAAAGTATATTAAAGTATTTCAAGTTCGCTTGGCCGCCATGTTCGATTTGCACTTTACAGGTTTTTGAAAATTACATAAATAAACTTGTAGCAGTCCCCTTTATCACCGTACAAAATTTCAGGGTGATATCGTATATAGTTTCGGAGATATTGAATGCCATTGAAATATTTCGCACAGCCGCCATTTTGAGGTTATGTAAACAATTGAACTAAATTAGACCCCTGTCTATTACAATGTGTATAAACATTTGCTGTACCATGTGTCATTACGTTTGGATGGTTAAATCGCGAGGAAAGTCTATTTAAAAGTCTCAACTTCGCTTGGCCGCCATGTTGCTTATGTAGTTACCAGGTTTTTTAAAGTCTCATATGTGAACTTCTAGTAGTTCCCTTTATCACCGTACAAAATTTCAGCGCGATATCGGTAATAGTTTTGGAGATACTGAATGCTGGTGAAATATTTCGCACAGCCGCCATGTTGGATTGGTGAGACACAATAAAATTCGAAGGGCACGGTCGAGGTCGGCCAGAATGTTGCTATGATCTTACCGAGTTTCATTGAAATTGCTCCAGCCGTTTAGAATTTATTAGGGGACACACACACACACACCTCACACACACACACACACACGCACACACACACACACACACGGACAAAAGGTGATCTCATAAGCCTATTTTTTTTTTTTTTTCAAAATTGAAAATAGGCTAAAAATAATGGTTCATTTGAACATAGACCAGCAAATATAACTTCCGACTTGAAATTTCATCGATCAGCTGTTCACAACAGCTGGAGATTTCGAGTAATCCTCGATTTAAATCGATCCATCGAATCAGTTTCTTTTGGTCGGCAACTCGGCACTTCGTTCTTATAAGCACGCAGATTAGTGTTTGGAGGCGGGGTAGGTTGTTAGTTTGTACATGTTGTTAGTTTTGAAGGATGAACAGAATAACGAACTATTTTATATCCATGCAGACATCGAAAAAGCTGAAACTGAAAGTTAATGATTCGAACAAAAATAATGACCGGACTTTGAAAATTGCCGAAAATTGCAAGATCGTGATGTTTTATCGACAACTGAGAGTACCCATTAAATCATTTTTATAAAAAACATGATGTTCAGTAAAGAACATATAGCATGGGTATTGTTATTACTCTTTGTCCTTTTTAAGGATTATAATTGAATGTTGGTTGTAGTAGCTTGTTGAAATGCAACGTGCTATACGGATATTAAACATGAATATGAGATGCTCTTTCCTAGTGCTGTCTCTGTAAAAAATGCATTCAATTCGGTTTCACCGTTTATGAATTGATATGGGGAATGTATCTGCACACATACATGGCTGCTATCTGCAATCTATTGGGCTGATGACCTTGTAGTACGGTCAAAAGATGCTTCCCACAAAAAGGTGTTGGAAAATTTGGTAGATATCAAGTGATTAGTTTGGTGGTAATTTGATTTAAGCTTTTAACATTTGGGTGTCCGCCATTCCGTTTCCGTCAATATGGCGGCGATATAAAACATAACACTGAGGTGCCCTTTGCTAGTGCTACCACTGTACCAAACTTTGTTCAATTCGGTTTCACCGTATTTGAATTGATAGGGCGAATCGATTTGCACTTAAAAATGGCCGCCATCTGCAAACTATTGGGCTGATGACCTTGTAGTTTAGTCAAAAGACGCCCGCCATATGAATGTATGTTAAAAACTTTGGTAGAGATCGGATGATTAGGTTAGTCGTAATTTGATTTACGCTTTGAACATTTGGGTGGCCTCCATTACGTTTCCGTCAAGATGGCGGCGATATAAATCATGATACTGAGGTGCCCTTTGTTAGTTCTACCTCTATTCCAAATTTCAATCAATTCGGTTTCACCGTATGCGAATTGATAGGGGGGGACAGATATTCAGAGTACACACACACAGACTCGCACACAAACAGATACACATTGTTTAGCCCTGTGTAGATCTCATAAATCTACTTTCATTTTTTGCAAAAATCGAAAGTTGGCTAAAAAGCACTGCTCTTAAGTATTATTATTATGATTACTGATTATTAATTATTATAATTAATATTATATCAAATCTCGATTCATATGGACGAGAAGGAACTTCCCCAGATATTAAGTTGTTAGCTTTCCGGAAATAACTGTCTGATAAGGCTGTCGATAATGGAGTTGTGTTAAAAGAGTGGTCTTCATTTGGTTCAAAATAATCAACTGGGGAACCGAGACATAAATAGAAAAAAGAAGATCCTAAAGTACGATTGATCATGTGGGTTTGAAAATGGTAATGGAAACTTAATGAATATTAATAGTGTGGTTTTAGCTGTATAGTGTGCTATAATTGAATTTCGCGTGCCAACTCATTTCTATCACAATACATGTCACGTACGGAACTTCTGTTTTTATTTTGGTGGTGCAGGCTGGCCACCAATTGGAAACACTCACATTCCAATTAATATAGAGCACTACTTCTCCAAATACATGCATTTTATGGTGTTTGAAGCTCTTTTTCAGTGTCACCTTCGAAATCGAAATTTGATGCTTTTCAGTCGGTCTACACGACTGTGCTCAATTGTGATGGGTTGTTCCTTAAACTTGTAAAAATAATTACATGTGATTAATAAATACACTTGGATGACCAGTTTCGATCGTCAAGCGATCACTGAACTTCAGTGCAGACAGTGACGTGGTAAACTGCTCTGATCGGGACCGCAATCAACTCAAGTAGCTAAGTAGACTATCCAATATGAACTGACCATTTAACAACAATCACATATTTACACTAAGCGAGCAATTTTGGAAGTCAATCACCACTTTCAGTATCTTAACAAAATATCACATAGACTGTAACTAACACATATTGACTTGTTTAACTACTAAAAATGAAATGAAAATCCACAGCCTGCTTCCAGTCTCCGACCGGGTCAGGAATGGAATGAATGAAGCCCCCATCTAGCGGCGAGGATATGAACTGTGCCGGCTGCCGAGGCCTGACGCACTCCTCTGGGGCAATGATTAAATGAATGACAGATGAAATGAAATGATAAGGGAGAGTGTTGCTGGAATGAAATTTTTACAGGGAAAACCGGAGTACCCGGAGAAAAACCTGTCTGCCTCCGTTTTGACCAGCACAGATCTCACATGGAGTGACCGGGATTTGAACCACGGACCCAGCGGTGAGAGGCCAACGTGCTGCCGCCTAAGCCACGGAGGCTCAGTTTAACTACTACTGCAACTAAATAAGTGTACATAATATTGTTAATACTATCACATATACTTGTACACACAGATGTAATAGCCTAAGCATAATGGATCTGATGATGATCGATTGACGATCGAAACTGGTCATCCAAGTGTATTTATTAATCTCATGTACATTTTTTCCAGGGTTAAGGGAACAACCCATAACAATTGGCTACACTCGTGTTCACCGACAGAAAAACATCAAATTTCGACACATGTATTAATTAAAAATTGATATTGTTGCATGTAGGAGCAAAGATTCAAGGTGAACGTATTACAACTTTGAGATTCACAGAGGGGATTGTCATCTTAGGTTGGCAGTGACAATGAGAGCCTTTCTACAGAAAAGAAGTCTGTAGACATGAAATATAGATTTAGGTATTAGAAGGTGAGTATTGAAAGCCTTTGTCTGCGAGGTGGCACTGTACAGACTAGGACCGTTGGTGCAGCAGAAAAGAGGAGTACAGAAGCATTTTAAATGTAGCGAATGACTGAGCGATAGCTACAAGAAGTTCAAACATAAGGACAACTGAGATCACACTAACAGCAGACCTAAGTGTTCTAGGGGACTACTTGCGCAAATGGAGACAACAGCCTAGTACGATCAAGACAGAAGTCTGTTCCTTCCATTTGAATAATCACATGGCTAACATGGATCTCAGGGTGTACTTTAATAACGTCATTCTGCTACACAATCGGCATCCCAAGTACTTGGGTGTTTCTTTATACAGAACCTTATTCTTCAAAAAACATCTTTTGAAGACTGCTGCTAAGCTGATATCACGCAACAACATAATCCAGAAACTATGTCGAACAACATGGGTCTCTAATGGTTCAACTCTTCGTTCTTCTGCAATTAGGCCATCTGTCATGTCTTATGTACTGTGCCCGTTTCCCAGACCTCACGTCGGCCCGGAAATCAACGTGATGTCCATGAAATGGTACATGGTCGTAACAAAACAAATTAGGAGTCCCTGAAATATATATCCGGAAAAACTACCAAAATTCAACTGCAAAAACGGGCAGGACAGAGATCTAACATCTCGGGTCGTTTAACGGGATAGGTGAGAAAGGTTACCTCAGATATATATTTGTTAAATAAAATAGGATAGTATCACTCAGTCAGGAAATGGAACAAGCTGCAGGAATAATTTGAGATAACTAAGATAAAATGGTATCTTTTATTTAAGAGCAGACGAAACAAAATAAATAAATAAATAAATAAATGCACTCCTAGAATCAAATTGGTTTTATGCTTATGTTGGGATCAAGGATACATAAGTCCTAGACTACCAATTTGATTGTCCTATATAATTTCTGTGGGGTAATGTGAATCGAAGTTAATGTTCCAGTGTTCGTCGAGCAAGCAGAATAAAATGAAATACAATATTTTTTCGTTGCACTGCAGTCACTGATTTCAGCTTTTGAATGAATAAATTAAATTTGGCTATCACATTATTCACTTCCCCATAAACACAAATTTCTAAATACACTGAAAATTCACACATAAATTTAATTAAGTGAAGGATAATTATCGTTGGTTAAATACGAATTTAAATTATCATAATGAAATAATTTACAAATATTTACAATTATCATCTGACATTGGAGCAGAGTAATGTGCAAATAATGTTGAGATAATCTCATAGTAAATGAATATTCATAAAAAACATTGTTATAAATAATATAATAATTATGATTATTATTATTATTCCGAATCCTGGACCATATTGTATTAATCTGATCATCAAATGCAAATACTATCATTGAATTCCAAAATATAAATTGTTATAAACAAATTATCATAAATTCCTTCCATAACTTTATTATAATATTAGCGAAAATTAATTAATTAATTAAAGTAGAATTGTTAATCAACAATTTAATTGGTTATAGATCAGCTATCCATAATTTAATTATGCATTCGTGATAATGCAAAGCCAGATTTGGCTGAATGCTAGAAATTAGCATAACTGTTTCATAAATTCGTATCAATAGCACTTCTATCACAGCATTTAATATTGCATTATTTTAATCGTCGAATACGTTAAGCATGTATCTAACAGATTACTAAATGAGGATTGTGTTACACAGACACATCCTTCAAACATCAAACGCACAATACTAGTAGAGAAATTCTTATTATCTCACTTCCAATCTTTAAATATTCATATTATTATTCTTCTTCTTGGATAGGCCACATGACTCGCATCCATAAAGTTGCCACAAAATAAGACCACTTATTTAAAGTGTCCATAACATAATTATAACTACATGCTTTCTTTTATATGTGCTGTGCAAAATATATCATAATTCAAAAATGCCTGATACGACTCGAATCTGTCGGCATAATAATCCTGCAAATTATAATTACTAGGTTCGCTAACCAATAAATTATTATTATTATTAACTGATCTATAATGCATAAAAATCATCTAATAAAATCGTTTAATTAGATAAATACGATCAACTATCGCTGCCAAAAACTCAGAAATATCGTTCGCAATCGCATCAAAATTTAATTGTGGAAATATTCACAATCCAAAAAAAAATTAAATTAATTTAAATTTATAGAACAAGACAAGAAATTCAAAGTTATTATGATCGAAGAAAAATGTGTGAAATGATATTAGATTAGCAAGATCTTATTCCTAAAAAAGCTCTAGTATGTTCGAAAAGCAGGTATAATTTCAAAGACATCTGAAAATAAAACAATCAATTAGTCATGGTTATGGTTTGTCATGGGGTTGCAATGAGTGTAGAATGGACTCACTGCCCTTGAATTTGGTACTATGTCCCACGATGTCATGGTGTTTAAAGATGCCTAAATCTGCTGGACCGATGATGTAGAAATTTATAAAACGCCAGTATCACAGTGTAGATTATAAGGTGTAATTGTATCTTCAAATCCTGGTGTCCATCCATGTTCGTAAATTTTACCTTAAAGAATCTAAGCTGTCATCAGATCTTGATTGTATTAAAATTCATAAGTGTTCCCACGAGGTTCATTGTGTGTGAAGTTAACATTCCAGAAAATTCAAGTTCCCAATATGTCATTTGACTGTTCGGCACTGTTCTATTGCATTTCCACATTCTGTAAATCTTGAAGCTCTGTTGTAATAATAACAGTAATGTTCATCTAATTGTGTTCTCTTCCTAATGTCTAGTAGAATAATACTCTTCTGAAACTAGTAGTTTAATCTCTTGTATAATGAAGTTGTGATTTTAGCATGACCAAACTGTGCTTACATGGGAAGTTGAACTGTTCGTAAGTGTCAGTCTCCATGATTGAGTATACTTCTGATGTGGTGTCAAATAATTTTAAATAAGTACTCACATTAACTCCATTAGCACACACGTTTCACTGAGTTTAACATTCTGCAGTACACACGTTACCGGGTTTCGTGCAGTAAAACGAACTCACGTTCACATAAGAACAGACTATCCCGAGCGCGATAAGAAACTTCACGACCACGATAAAGACAGGTGTGTGAGTTTCAAACGTGTATATCCCTCGGATGAAATACTGCCAGTCAACTGCTCGACGGTTCGGAGAAGTACACTCCCCTTCTCATCACGTGGTGTGGGTAACAGGCGCGCTCACATACTCCTAGAGGCTGACGTCATATCCAGCGGAGCTCGACACGGTAAAGCCTGACAAAAACACCTGGCCTCAATAAAACGCCTCAATAAAATTCTGTTAGTGGAATGATATTCGGAGACTGAGATACAATTATAGATGTATAAATATTAATACCAAATCGTATATTACCCATAACATAATTTGATGATGATGATGATAATTGTTGTTTTAAGGGGCCTAACATCGAGGTTATCGGCCCCTATAACATAATTTCGTGTCAAAGATGCAAAAATAATCGTCGAGAGCCTATGCTTCCAATCTCATCACAGCCTTGATCTTCCTCGTCGGGTATGGTCGAAATTAAACCGGATCAGGACCAATTTTGGTGTTTGTGCGGACTCCTTGTTCAAGTGGAACAGGTTACCCTCTCCCAAGTGTGACAGTGGAGCCGATAGGCAAGCGGTGAAACACATCATTCAGGACTGTCTTATAAGAGCCTCTGGTGGTAACATAATGGATTTTATGTTCGACCCTGACTATTATGTGTCAGAAAACTGTATCATAATAAGGCTCATTATAACACTATTTTTCATTATGAAAGAGTTTCTCCCACTAATCAGAGCTCAAGAAACAGTTGTGTGACCAATTAGACAAGGATACCTTCGCGCATGCGCTCAAAACCCAACATGTCTATATAGCCTAAATTACCGAAAGTGAACCGTCCATATGTTCGCGTAAATAAACTGGTGAATATGAGACAAGAAATAGCACTGTACCTTAATATCCCCAAATCCAATTTCTACACAGCGCGTTGTTTTTACCCTATTTTCAATTTTTAAAAAATAGGCTTATGAGATCACCTTTTGTCCGTGTGTGTGTGAGTGTGTGTGTGATTCGTGTGTGTGTGTGTGTGTCCCTAATAAAATCTAAACGGCTGGAGCGATTCCAATGAAACGCGCTAGGCTCATAGCACTATTCCGGGCGACCCCGACCGTGCCCTTCAAATTTTGTTACGACTCACCAATCCAACATGGCGGCTGTGCGAAATATTTCACCAGCATTCTATATCTCCGAAACTATTACCGATATTACCCTGACATTTTGAATGGCGATAAAGGAAACTACTATAAGTTCACTTATGTGACCTTTGAAAACCTGGTAACTACAAAACCAACATGGCGGCCATGTGAATTTGCGACTTTGAAATTGATATTTCTCGCGATTTAACCAACCAAACGCAATGAAACTTTGTACGGTATATGTTTATATACATCGTAATGTACCGACATCTAACTTCGTTCAATTGTTTACATAACCACAAGATGGCGGGTGTGCGAAATATTTCACCGGCATTCTATATCTAAGAAACTATTAGCGGTATCTCCCTGAAATTTTGTACGGAGATGAAGGGCACTACTGGAAGTCCATCTATAAGACTTTCAAAAACCGGTTAACTACAAAGCGAACATGGCGGCCAAGCGAATTTGAAAATTAAAAATAGACCTTTCTCGCGATTTAATGTTCCAAACGCACTGAAATCTGGTACAGGAATTATTTATACACATTGTAATGCACTGGTATCTAATTCAGTTCAATTATTTACATAACCTCGAGATGGCGGCTGTGCGAATTTTAAAATTAAGTTTTTATTTCTTGTGATGTATCCATGCAATCGAAGTGAAAGTTTGAATAATGAACCTACGAATAATTTTTCCTTTAATGGTAAATGACTCTATCTCCTATACATTTTAACAATCCAACATGGTGACCATCCGAAATATTTAGACGGCTCTGAATATCTACGAATCTATTAAAGCAATCAAACTGATTATTTTATGTTCATAGGGGCTATGAACTTAAGTTCACCTATAGGACTTAAAATAACCTGGTGATCACAAATCCAACAAGGCGGCGACGCAAAATTTGAATATTCACATGGACGTTTCTCGCAATTCAACCATCCGAGTGCAGTGAAACTTGGTACAGTAAATCCTTATACGAATGGTAATCCATTGGCATCTAATTTATTTCAATTGTTTCCATAAGCTCAAGATGGCAGCTATGCGAAATTTTAAAAACCTCCTTGTTACTTCTTGTGTCCTAATTATGCGATTGAAGTTTGAATACCACACGCACACAATAATCTGCATGTAACAGTACATAACTCTAGGACCTACATATATGAAATCCAACATGGTGACCATCCGAAATATTTAGTCGGTTCTCAATATCTACGAATCTATTACAGCAATCAAACTGAAATTGTGTATGTTGATAGTGGCAATTAACATAAATAGGATATATGAAAATAGGCTGTATAGTTCCTCACGGAACTACTTGTTTCAAACGACTTCGGTGAGAGTTTTACTGAATACTGGTGCACAATCTGAACATATGGCATTGAAGCGCACAGAGCAAATGCGCCGGTCGGTCAGAGAGCTTGGAAGTCAGAGATATACTACCCAGCGCAGCACCCGATCACAAAATTCTAGTGACAATCTCAACAGATATTTATAAATATTCATGTTAAAGCATATAATAAAGTTATAATTATCGTCGAACATAAACAGTCGTATGCAACTCGCCATTATAGGCTCGTTGCATAATGTACTATTACTTCAGTGACTCTTGCATCAATGGACTATATTTTGAATTTAGGTGTTAAATTATGAGACTATCCGTTTTTGATGTGTAACATCTTTCCGCTCGGTTGCTGGATAGTTTTGTGGGAGTGATTTTGAAAATTGGGGACGGAAGTGAATCGGGCGGAAGTGGATCGAACGGAAGTGGATCGGACGGATGTGAAGACGCACTGCCAGAAAAATGGGATGGAAGTGAATCGGGCGGAAGTGGATCGAACGGAAGTGGATCGGACGGAAGTGAAGACACACAGCCAGCTGGATGTACAATTGAAAATGTGTTTATTGGAAACAAGGCAATGTGTGCTCTGTAGCGCGAGAATGTTATGGCAATACAGTAGGCAGTGCATTTAGCAGGCACTGGTTTGACGAGCACAGTGGTAAATGTTTCACCGACTTTCATTTGTCATTGAGCAGTTTATGAAGCTTCACATTCAAGGTTGAATATCACATGGGGTAGGACAAAGACGAAAAATGACATTTAAGTAAGCGGCATTATTGTCAAGCTGTGGGTGAGTAGTCAAATATTAAATGCATAACAGAATGTTGTTATATGAGTGGATTAAAAGCTGTATTTTCATCATATGTGAGACTAGGTCATTTCATGATTGTAGGAAGACATGTTTTGATTGTTTACGACGAACTGTATGAGAGCCTTGAGAATAATGATTGTTATAGTTACTGAGGAATGTGCTCACAGTATTTGAGAGTACTGTCGACGTTGTGTGTCACTTTGTTATTATGAATTATTAATGTAAAAGGAAGGAAGGAAACTTGTAGTTTTGCGTGTCCGTTAATCTCACGATCATGATCCACGGTACCTCCCTTTTACGTGGAATGCGAACCACAGGACATGGCATTTCAATTCGAAAATCTCACATGTATTGACCGGGAATCAAACCCGGTCTACCTTGGTGAGAGACTAACAGCTTGACCGCTGCGCCACAAATGTGACAGTAGCATATCTCCAATTCAATCCATACATTCATCATAGTACCAGTATGAAAATGGAGTGTAAATTAACATTTTAAGAATGTCCAAGCTATGTAGTATATGAGTAGGATAACATGTCAGATGTTACACATCATATGCGACTACTGTAAGGCTCGTATTTTTTTGCCTATTTTCAATTTTGAAAAAAAAAATATAGGCTTATGAGATCACCTTTTGTCCGTATGTGTGTGCGTGTGTGTGTGTGTGTGTGAGGTGTGTGTGTGTCCCCCTAATAATTTCTAAACGGCTGGAGCGATTTCAATGAAACTCGGTAAGTTCATAGCACTATTCCTGGCGACCTCGACCGTGCCCTTCAAATTTTGTTGCGTTTCACCAATTCAACATGGCGGCTGTGCGAAATATTTCACCAGCATTCAATATCTCCGAAACTATTCCCGATATCACCCTGGAATGTATTACGGTGATGAAGAGAACAACTAGAAAATCACCTATGTGACTTTTGAAACACTGGTAACTACAAAACCAACATGGCGGGCACGCGAATTTGCGACTTTTAAATTGACGTTTCTCGCGATTTAATCAACCAACCGCAATAAAACTTGGTACATTATATGTTTATGCACATTGTAATGCACCGACATCTAACTTGGTTCAATTGTTTACATAACCACAAGATGGCGGATGAACGAAATATTTCACCGGCATTCTATATCTCTGAAACTATTAGCTGTATCACCCTGAAATTTTGTACGGAGATAACGGACACTACTGGAAGTTCATCTTTAAGACTTTCAAAAAGCGGTTAACTACAAAACGAACATGGCGGTCAAGCGAATTTGAAAATTTTAAATAGACCTTTCTCGCGATTTCCTGTTCCAAACGCAATGAAATCTGGTACAGGAAATGTTAATACACATTGTAATGCACTGGTATCTAATTTAGTTCAATTGTTTACATAACCTCAAGATGGCGGCTGTGCGAATTTTAAAATTATTTTTTTATTTCTAGTGTCGTAATCAAGCGATCAAAGTGAAAGTTTGAATAATGAACCTACGCAATAACTTTCCTTTAATGGTACATGACTCTGTGGCCTATACATTTAACAATCCAACATGGCAACCTTCCGAAATATTCAGATGACTCTGAATATCTACGAATCTATTATAGCAATCAAACTGAATTTGTTTATGTTCATAGGGGCTATGAACTTAAGTTCACCTATAGGACTTTAAATAACCTGGTGATCACCAATCCAACATGGCGGCGACGCGAAGTATAAATATTCACATGACGTTTCTCGCAATTTATCCATCCGAGTGCAGTGAAACTTCGTACAGTAAATCCTTTTACGAATGTCAATCCACTGGCATCTAACTTATTTCAATTGTTTCCATGACGACAAGATGGCAGCTGTGCGAAATTTTAAAATCTCCTTGTTACTTCTTGTGTCCTAATCATGCGATTGAAGTTTGAATGCTACGCGTACACAATAATCTTCATGTAACATTACATAACTCTTGGACCTACATATATAAAATCCAACATGGCGACCATCTGAAATATTTAGTCGGTACTCAATATCTACGAATCTAATACAGAAATCAAACTGAAATTTGGTATGTCGATAGTGGCAGTTAATATGAGGAGGATATATGAAAATAGGCTGTATAGTTCTTCACGGAACTACTTGTTTTATATATATTTCATTAAGATGTAATATGATCTAAGTGTGCACCATACCATGCGATTAATAATAAATATGAAGTTTATGTACCACCCGTGCCAGTTAATCCTGTTGAATCGGGGAATCGGATCCATGTGCCTGTAGCTAAAATTGACCATGATATGCTTCAGCGTGTGTGGTCGGAGTTGGACTACCGTATCGATATTTGCCGTGTGACGCAAAGAGGGCACATAGAGCATTTATAGCAAGCAGACTCAAAACACTTGATGAGTTTCTCTCTTAATTGGTGTATGTGTCAATGCTGTAATCTATATACTTTCAATAATTTAGTCGTTCTATCCCACGGTAACTCATTCTTATGTCTTGTGCAGAGCTTGTGAATTTCGTTTACGAAAGAGTATGCAATGTTAGCGATCATGAGACTATGTAATCATACTAATATATAAAAATGAGATGGTGTGTGTCTGTCTGTCTGTCTGTTACCTAATAACGCAAGAACCACTGGTCCGATTTAAATGAAATTTTGCATGGATGTAGCTGAAATACCAGGTTTACATATAGGATACTTTTAATTTCGATATTTTGCACTATTAAGAAATGGCGACCATTTTAGTGACGTCACTACACGCTTTGGTTTCAAAATTTCATATTTCCATATCAAATAAAAAGAGAACGGTAGGAAATAGCAAACTTTTGATGGAACATATGAGCTTTGAAATTTAATTTCCCATCCGAAAGGTCCTTATCACTTTTCGTGTATCTCCAACGGTTAGCGAGTAAAACCTACTTTTGTAACGTCACTACACCCTTTGATTTCAAAATTACATATTTCCATTTTAAATAAAAAGAGAACGCTAAGAAATAGCAAACTTTTGATGGTATACACGAGCTTAAGCATTTAATTTTCTATCCAAAAGGTTCTTATCACTTTTCGTGTATCTCCGACGGTTAGCGAGTATAACCTAAATTTGTGCAATAAAACACGGTCAACACCGAGCCGTGCAGTATATCTCTCTATATATAAATAGAAAATTTGTCTGTTTTTTTCTGAATTTCTACGGAAATTTGAGTTATTTACACGTTTCAGACTGTTTTATGATAGATGTGCGCGAAAACAATGTTTTGGTCTGTATGTTTGTTTGATTGTCTGTGGACAAATTTGTTCCCTTATAACTCGAGAACGGCTGGGTGTATCAACGTAAAATTTGGTACAGATATCCATCAGAGGCACGACACTAATCATTGATGTAACGTTTCTCCGTACCTCTCATAAAAGGGGGCCTACACCCTTAAAATGCATGCTGAAATAGGAGTAGAAGGACGAGACAAAAATCATTTTCAGCCCCTCGATGTGAGAGACAAAACTCGGGTCCTCATTTTAAGGCCCTAAAAGCAACCGTTTTTGAGATATTCCCAGAAAACTAATTTCATTTAATAAACTAATGAACGAATACAAGCCGGAAACCATGGCAACAGATTCTCAGAGGTCCATCTATTGCTGTAAGACGCAATGCAATTCCATTAATTACATTGGTGTGAAAGTTTGCAAACGGCTAGAAGGTTATCACGGAACCAAATTAAGCTGTAGAATTCATCAATACGTATAATGCGCTTAAGGGGGTCAAGGGGTACAGTAGATTTTTTTCACGCGATTTACATCTCCGGGTGTGGTACGGCAGGTCTATTATATTCCTATCCCTATATTATATTATTATTATTATTATATTATGGCGTACAACGAGGAGACAAAGCCCCCTCGGTGTCAGAAACAAAACTTGGGGGCCCTAAAGGGTCCTCGAAAACTACATTATAAGGCCCTAAAACCAAAAGTATCTGAAATATTCCCAGAAAACTAATTTAATTTAACAAACTAATGAAGGAATGGAAATCGCTAACCATGACAACATTATCTCAAAGGGTGGCATCCTACTTTCCATCTATTTCTGTAAGAAGTAATGTCACTCTATTTATTACATTTCTGTGAAAGTTTGCAAATGGCTATACGGTTATCACGGAACCAACGTAGCCTGTATAACTCATCAATGCAATTAAGGGGGTCAAGGGGTAACCTAGATTTTTTTCATGCAATTTTCACGTGCGACATATAGCACAGAAGGACTATTATATCTCCAAACATTTGCAAAGTGAAATGCCATGCCCTGTGGTTCAGATTCCACGTAAAATGGAGGTCCCGTGGCTTATGATCTCGCGATTAATGGTCACGTAAAACTACAATCATCCTTTATATCTCCAAACAGCAACATTATTTTCAAAAATTCCTGAATTGAATCAGCATTTTTTGCGGCTTTTAGGAATTTGGGCCATTTGAGACTAAAGAACCTGAATTTTCATGCACCACAAGCCTTTATAATTTATGAAAGAGGTCTTCCTGTGTATGTGGACCTAACACAACGTAGAGGGTCATTTTTTATGTGACGTGTATTGCGTTTCGTCTACAAGTCTTTCAATTCTATTTCACGTCAAGAAGTACAAGTTAGGTGAATTTAGTTTGAGAGCAAATTTTAACTAATCATTCTTTTGTCGACATACGGGTTCATCGTAAGGATGATTTTGTTTGATACTGTATGGCAGATTTACCCATAATTGGATATCTGGGTGATATGTTGTAGACAATAGAATTGTCTGTCTGTCTGTCTTTCTGTGTATCTTTATGTACGCCTATAAATCGTGTTCGTAGGCGTGGTGCATCGTAAAATTAGGTATGGTAAACATGAGTCAATACACCAATCATTTATAAAACTCCTCACCGTACTTTTCAAACAGTAGAAGGGTGGATATAGGGAAAACTTCTCAAAATACATGCTAAAATAGGCGAAATATTAAAAAATATCCTAGAAGGACGATCAAAGCATATGTTGCGCTTCTCAATGTGAGACACAAAATTCGCGAGTCTATAAGGGGTCTCTGAAAACCACATTTTAAGGCCCTTAAATTAACAGTGTGTGTGGTATTCCCTGAAAACTAACTTCGTTCTGATAAACTTATGAAGGAATGAAAAACCGCTAACCATTGCAACAGTAGCTCAATTGATAATGTCTGGTGTTAATATATAACACCGTTCGAAGGACGGGTACTTCTGCTATACTAATATATAAAAATGAGATGGTGTGTGTCTGTCTTTCAGTCAGTCTGTCTGTGTGCTACTCAATAACGCAAGAACCACTGGTCCGATTTAAATGAAATTTTGCATGGATGTAGCTGATTTACCAGGTTTTCATAAAGGATACATTTTATTTCGATAATTTGCACTATTACATATGGCGACCATTTTAGTGACGTCACTACACACTTTAATCAAAACTTCATATTTCCTTATCAAATAAAAAGAGAACGCTAAGAAATAGCAAAATTCTGACGGTACATACGAGCTTCACTTTTCGTTTATCTCCAACGGTTAGCGAGTAAAACCCACATTTATGACGTCACTACACTCTTTGGTTTCAAAATTTGATATTTCCATTTCAAATAAAAAGAGAACGCTAAGAAATAGCAACCTTTTGATGGCATACATGAGCTTTAACATTCAATTTTCTATCCAAAAGGTCCTTAACACTTTTCGTGTATCTCCAACGGTTAGCGAGTAAATCCTAAATTTGTGCAATAAAACACGGTCAACACCGAGGCGTGCAGTATATCTCTACATATACGAGGCATGTCCAGAAAGTAAGCTCCGTTTGGTAATAAAATTAAATTGTGTACAGATACAGAAAAATTATTTATTGCACAACATTCTACACCTCTTAAACTACTTTTCCACATAACTGCCGAAATTTTGCAGGCATTTTTCATAGCGTGGCACAAGTTTTTGGATACCTTCTTCATAGAAGTTTGCCGCCGACCCGTAAACGAGAGTGAAGACGCCCCTGTAGGATATCCTACCATTCGGCCACCACTGTTAGGCAAATTGCGTATGTGGTCAGGAGAACTCCTAAACATACGCAGTTCTCCTGGTAAGCACGCAATTTGCCTAACAGTAGTAGCCGAACGGTAGGATATCTTACAGGGGAGTCTTCACTCTCGTTTACGGGTCGGCGGCAAACTTCTATGAAGAAGGTATCCAAAAACTTATGCCACGCTATGACAAATACCTGCAAATTTTGGCAGTTATGTGGAAAAGTAGTTTAGGAGGTGTAGAATGTTGTGCAATAAATGTTTTTTCTGTATCTGTACACAATTTAATTTTATTACCAAACGGAGCTTACTTTCTGGACATGCCTCGTATAAATAGAAAATTTGTCTGTTTTTTTTTCTGAATTTCTACGGAAATTTGAGTTATTTACACGTTTCAGACTGTTTTATGATAGATGCGCGCGAAAATAATGTTTTGGTCTGTCTGTCTGTCTGTTTGTTTGATTGTGGACAACTTTGTTCCCTTATAAATCGAGAACGGCTGGGTGTATCAACGCAAAATTTGGTACAGATATCCATCAGAGGCACGACACTAATCATTGATGTATCTCTTCTCTGTACCTATCATAAATGGGGGCATACCCCCTTAAAATACATGCTGAAATAGGAGTAGAAGGACGAGACAAAGCCCATTTTCAGCCCCTCAATGTGAGAGATAACATTCGGGGGCCCTAAAAACACATTTTAAGGTCCTACGTCCAACCGTTTTTGAGATATTCCCAGAAAACTAATTTAATTTAATAAACTACTGAACGAATGCAAGCCGATAACCATGGCAACAGATTCTCAGAGGTCCATATATTGCTGTAAGACGCAATGCAATTCCACTAATTACATTAGTGTGAAAGTTTGCAAACGGCTAGATGGTTATTATGGAACCAAATTAAGCTGTAAATTTCATCAATATGTAAAATGCGCTTAAGGTGGTCAAGGGGTAGTCTAGAATTTTTTCACGCGATTTACACCTGCGGGTGTGGTATGGCAGGTCTATTATATTCCTATCCCTATATTATATTATTATTAGTAGTATTATATTATGGCGTACAACGACGAGACAAAGCCCCTCGGTGCCAGAAATAAAACTCTAGGATCCTCGAAAACTACATTATAAGGCTCTTAAACCAACAGTTTCTGAAACATTCCCAGAACACTAATTTAATTTAATTTAACAAACTAATGAAGGAATGCAAATCCGTAACCATGACAACATTATCTCAAGGGGTGGCATCCAACTTTCCATCTATTTCAGTAAGAAGCAATTTATTACATTTATTACATTTCTGTGAAAGTTTGCAAATATAAGGTTATCACGGAACCAACGTACACTGTATAATTCACCAATTCAATTAAGGGGGTCAAGGGGTAATCTAGGATTTTTTCATGCAATTTTCACGTGCGACATATAGTACAGAAGGTCTATTATATCTCCAAACAACAACATTATTTTCAAAAATTCCTGAATTGAATCAGCATTTTTTGCGGCTTTTAGGAATTTGGGCCATTTGAGACTAAAGAACCTGAATTTTCATGCACCACAAGCTTTTATAATTTATGATAGAGGTCTTCCTGTGTATGGGGACCCAACACAACGTAGAGGGTCAGTTTTTATGTGACGTGTATTGCGTTTCATCTACAAGACTTTCAATTCTATTTCATGTCAGGAAGTACACGTTAGGTGAATTTAGTTTGAGAGCACATTTCAACTAATCTTTTTTCTTTTCTTTTTTTTTTTTGTCGACATACGGGTTCATCGTAAGGATGATTTTCTTTGATACTGTGTGGTAGATATACCCATATTTGGATTTCTGGGTGATATGTTGTAGACAATAGAATTGTCTGTCTGTCTTTCTGTGTATCCTTATGTACGCCTATAACTCATGTTCGGATGCTTGGTGCATCGTAAAATTAGGTATGGTAAACATGAGTCAATACACCAATCATTTATAGAACTCTTCACCGTACTTTTCATACAGTAGAAGGGTGGATATAGGGAAAAACTTCTCAAAATACATGCTAAAATTGGCGAAATATAAAAATTATCCTAGAAGGACGACCAAAGCATATGTTGCACTTCTCAATGTGAGACAACAAATTCGCAAGTCTATAAAGGATCTCCGAAAACCACATTATAAGGCCCTTAAATTAACAGTGTGTGTGATATTCCCAGAAAATTAACTTCGTTCTGATAAACTAATGAAGGAATTACAAGCCGCTAACCATTGCAACAGTAGCTCAATTTATAATGTCTGGTGCGTCTCTAAAAGCAACAGTACTTAAAATGGATGTAACACCAATAAAATTGTTATTATTATTATTATTATAATGTCTGGTGTTAACACCGAACACCGTTCGAAGAACGGGTACTTGTGCTAGTATTTTATAAATAAAGTGGAATTGAAAGATACAAGCAGTACAAAGGCAATATACGAGGGTCGAGTCATAATTCATGGCAACCATTTTTTTCTCACGAACAGGAGACAACACGGAAAATCTACGATATGCATTTGGAAATATAGGGCATGTACGTATGCATAGTGCCTGAAGATGAATTCTGACGTCAGGAGATGCTCCTCGGTAAGTGGCAGAACACAGGCCATTGGTAAACATTGTTTTATTTTGGTATAGACAGGAAATACACAAGACTACGTACAAAGGACAGGTCTCCACTGGTTACAGACCTTCGAAATAATCACCCATGTGTCTACTGTGCGTTGCCAGCGGTGGGTCAGGCGCTGAATACCATTCGCTGCATGTGTATCGCTAGCGTGTAACACCTCCCTCCGAAATGCTGTTACGATGGCTTCTTTGTTAGCGAACCGTCGTCCACGTAGTGGCTTCTTGACTTTGGGGATTAGATCATAGTCACATGGGCTCAAATCAGGCGAATAAGGCTCCTGCTTGTTGACTTCCATTGCTTGACGCTCTCACTCACACACTGAACTTGGGGGCATGCTCAGACCCACACTGTTGTTTACATACACCATCTAGTGGCATCCTACGCAAGTACATACCGTATGTCTCCAAATTAATGCATATCGTAGATTTTCCGTGTTGTCCCCTGTTCGCGAGAAAGGAAATAGTAGCCATGACTTATGACTCGACCTCCGTATTAGTTTCTGTGTACAGGGTCTTTCATATAAAATAAGAGCGCCAAGCGGCGGCTTTGTTAACCGCAGCTGCGGTCACATTGGCCGAGCTTGTGGCGCGCCACGGCCCCCTGCTGTAGTATTGAAAGCGCGCGCATAGTACATACGAGGGCTGTTTTTTTATTTTTTCAAGTTCCGATGGACTGTATAAAAATAACAGATTGACATTACCAAACTTGACCTTGCAATAAGCGTGCAGGTGCTCAGTCGCCAGTCTAAACCTCAAGTGCTAACATGGTGAGACAGTTATCATTGCAACATCGTATTTTTTATGTAAAACTTATTTTAAGTACGAGTCGGCTCGGCGGGTACGTGATGCATTTGTTCAGCAATTTCCTGATGAAGTGCCACCTTCATTAGCACAGATTCACGTAATTGCAAATAAGTTTGACACTACTGGCTCGGTGCTCAATAAAACACATGCCGCACACGAACAGTTTTAACAGAGGATGAGCTAGATGACATTGGCGAGAATCTTGAACGGTCCCCGAATAAATCACTCACAAAATTAGCACAAGTAGGGGTTTCGGTTTCATCAACAATAACTAACTAACTAAACTGTACACACGCTAGCAAGGCCGCTGCATCATATAGGATTATACACATGCTTAAAGCAGGGGGCCTTGGCACGCCACAAGCTCGGCCAAGGTGACCGCAGCTGCGGTTAACAAAGCCGCCGCTTGGCGCTCTTATTTTATATGAAAGACCCGGTACATTCTACATCGAGGGTATAAACGATGAAATCCATATATTGACGAAATGACATGAAAAGGATCATGTTTGCCCAAATCCTTATTTACGGAGTTAATTGCAATAGGAAAAGAATCCTTAAGTCAATAAAATCCAACATTTGAGTACACTGTACCGGTTTCGGATATACTGTACTGTATTATAACCTTCTTCAGCAGATAGTACTGTATGTGAAATGAATGAAGTTGCAGTATTACATATAACTAGCGGACTCGCGCGAGAAATCTCGATGTTCATAAACCACACTTTCCCCAATAGTTATATAATGAGGGACTTAAAGGTAATAATAATAATAATAATATCGTTTGGCCTTGAGTGCCGGGTGCAAGCTTTGTAATTTGACACCCAGAGGGTAGCTTGCATGTCGAATTTTGTTGTTCCTTGAATCACTATGAAAGTCAAGGAGGTTAGATATCTAAGCTCCTTGAACACTAAAACGCTTTCTATTAGAGAAATGAGGAACTTGGTGTTGGCGGAAACTCCCGAGATTAATTTTGCGATTAAGAACACGGCCTACTGAATTCAAATGGGTTCTTTGACATGCCAACATCGTATGACATGCGTGTCGTATTTTTGCCGCCTTTCAAAAATCACTTATCACGGCCAGGAGTGAACCTGCAATCTTGGGGTTAGTAGACCGACAAGCTATCCACTCATCCACCGTGGCAAGCTTAGGGACTTAAAAGGTGAAAGGTTGTTATGTTTTTATTTCAACCAAATGATTATAGAACAATATTTACATTTCAGTTAGAATTCCAAGTTCTACGTTCCCTAACTTAAGAAGGCAATCACTGGAAATTAGATCATCACAACACTCGATATTTATGAAATTTTTTGATTTCTGTACTCAATCCTTTGATTTAGCCTACTGTTTTATGAAATCGATGCAAAATGATAATTAAAAGACCTCAGAATGCAAAAATGGCATGAATCAGGCGTCACAGCAGGCAAAATACGAAGTGGACAGCAATTATGGAGCGTATTTTCCTACAGCAACAGTATCTGCAAATGGCACACTTCTTACATTTTTTTAAAGTCATTGTTTAAAGAAATTATAGATATTTATGAAATTAGAGTGCAATTCGTCACTGATAATGTCTATTCTCTTTCATTTGAATGCACATTTGTTACGATCGGACCCTTGTGATCGCCGCAGGAGGGATCTATTGTGCCCGTTTGGACCGAGATCTAACGACCACATTTTGTAAAATACCGAAATCAGATCAGCACGAGAAAATATATTTCAGGGTCTGTCTAGGTGAATACTTGTGTCTAATCTGGCATCCCTGATCTCGGTGATTCACAAGTAAGGTAAGGTGAGAAATTATTTTTTTGAACTAGCACATTCCTTAAAATTCTCAATTTATTTATAAATAAAAAAAATATGATTCAACTGGTAAAAACCCCCAACAAAGATAAAAACACATCACACATAAGAAATCAACGGTCCCTATAATATTATTAGAATTGTCGTAGCTGTGATATCAGAAAAAATGTATCAGTCCATTCTGATATCCATAAAAGAATTCAAAATGAATATTAACACTCGGTAATCACTGTTAAATAAAGAGTTCTGAGTGATCCCTACTAGTTACACGTTCGTAGTTCACTTTACAAAGATTGCAAATTGATTTTATCAAATATTCGTAGCAAAAATTTCTCAAAATAAATAGTCACTTGATTCATTCGGTGTTATTCCAAAATTAAACTTATTTGGAAAATTATCATATCACTGGTTCGTTGTTTCATAACAATATCAATACTAGACTGACATAATGTCGAATGTTAATAATTGTTCATAAAGATTTTCAGATTCAAGAAACAAAATGTGTTCAAAAACTTTCATAATATTTTGAAAATTCAACTTTCTTCTTTTATCACTTTCATTTGTTTAAATGTCACAAACGTTTTTAAATTATTCTCATATGTTATTACCATTACACAAAAATTGTTGTAAACAATGTTGTTATTTCTATCCACCATTAGCGGATTAAATCATCTAACTCTTCACCAAATTTTTATGTTAAAAAAATTTCTATCACCAAACTTTTCGTATAATCTCACAAAAATTGTTAATAAAATTATTATTATTATTAATTTATTAATTTCAAACTTTCCCTTCACTTTATTTATAACAAGTTTTCTCCACCTCTCACATGATGAATATTTTATTTGCTCTTTTCCAATGTTATTATTATTGTTATTCAAAAATAAAAATCATTAATTATTTATTTTAATTCATTTGCACTTTTCATCTTTTTTTTCTCCTCGGTCAGGTTCAACAAATCTAAATTCAAGTTCTTCAATTATTTATTTAGGCATTCCATTTGAATTTTGAGTTGATCCAGAAAAAAAAATATTTTGGATTAACAGAATAGTGAAATCTGACAAGAATATGGGGCGGTCCACATCGCCTAACCCTTCTTTCACAAATATAACACACAGGCTCCTTCAAACATCCGTACATCCTTCTGTGCCCACAACTACGGGAATAAAACCCACTTTTGGATGACCCCCTAGGCCTCCACAACTTTAAGTGTCGCCCAACGCACACTAAAATCATCACCAGAATATTCTGCACACAGCATCATATTATTACTATCATATATATATATATATATTTTACATAGCCTCCGTGGCTTAGGCAGCAGCACGCCGGCCTCTCACCGCTGGGTCCGTGGTTCAAATCCCGGTCACTCCATGTGAGATCTGTGCTGGACAAAACGGAGGCAGACAGGTTTTTCTCCGGGTACTCCGGTTTTCCCTGTCAACATTTCATTCCAGCAACACTCTCCACTATCATTTCATTTCATCTGTCATTCATTTAATCATTGCCCCGGAGGAGTGCGTCAGGCCTCGGCAGCCGGCACAGTCCATATCCTCGCCGCTAGGTGGGGGCTTCATTCATTCCATTCCTGACCCGGTCGGAGACTGGAAGCAGGCTGTGGATTTTTCATATATTTTTTTACATATTATATTTTTTCTTGTAATGTTCTGTCAATTACTAGACTGTGGTTCTTCAGTATTATTTTACCAATTAAATAAATTCTGGTCAATATCTCCTTGCCTCCCATTTACATAAATTCTCCCTATTTGATACATTAAGTACCTGCCGTTCCCTTCTTTTTTATCTGAATATTTTCTTTTCTCTTTTTTTAAGTGCTTTTGAAAAAAATAATTCTGAGCTCAAAAATCTAATACTTCATTCTCTTCATCCATAAACTCATTTAAATTTATTTAAACTTCCAAACAAAGTTATTTAATTTAATTCCTTCCAACTAATTAAATTCATCCACAAATTATTATTATCACCACAAAAAAATATTTAAGTATCATCAATGTCAAATGATTATTATCGCCCTATTCTTTTAAATAAATAAATATTTAAGTCTCATCTATGAATTATTATTATCATCAACGTCTCCTATTATTTAATGCATTAATTATTTAATCACAATAAACAATTAACAAAATTTAATTTAATTCCTGAAATGGGGGCTTCATTCATTCCATTCCTGACCCGGTCGGAGACTGGAAGCAGGCTGTGGATTTTCATTTCAATTTAATTCCTAATGTTCGGTATTATCACTCCCTAATTATTTATAACTTTAAATAGCATTGTTATTTAATATTGTCATTTAGACTTTCACGGCCCGTGTTATTATTCATAATGTAGAATTTTGGGCTTATGCCGTGTTTTATTATATTGCAATTCG
This sequence comes from Meconema thalassinum, assembly GCA_946902985.2. Classification (NCBI taxonomy): domain Eukaryota; kingdom Metazoa; phylum Arthropoda; class Insecta; order Orthoptera; family Tettigoniidae; genus Meconema; species Meconema thalassinum. The sequence continues at coordinate 2,007,540,867 of OX336388.2, forward strand.
ACGCGTTTCGAAAGAAACCATGTCTTTCATCGTCAGGAATAATCTGGAATACGACAATGTTGCTAAGAGAAAGCAACGAAGAACATATAGAAGGTGCCCAAAGATGGACGCCATTATAGCCCCATGTTAGGGACAACGGAAAGCAGCAGTGAATTACTTTCTCAGGGTTCTGATAATAGGTAGCCAGGATTCACTGAGATTGTAGCCGGTGTCGCGGTTGAAATTATCTGGGTGTTTACGTATTTCAACCGCCTCCCTGATGATTCTGGGACGATATTGCTTTATACGGGCAAGAACATCCACCCCTTGGAACATGACATCATGGCCAGGTGTTAAAGCATGATCGGCAACAGCTGATTTATCAGGTTGAATGAGCCTGATACATCTATTATGTTCCTTAATGCGAGTGCATATTGTTCTCGAAGTCTGCCCGATGTAAACCTTGCCACAAGTACAGGGAACTCTGTAGATACCCGGTTGTTGCAATTTAGGCAAACTGTCCTTAGTTGGTCGCAGGAGTTGCCTAATCTTAACAGAAGTTCCAAATACAGTCCGTATGTTGTATCGACGTAGGATTTTAGCAATACGATCCGTTGTGTTATGTATGTACGGAAGGTAAGCAGTTCCTCTTACATCTCTTTTCTCAACTGACGTCCTATTATTATTTGTTGGTTTCAGAACCGTAGAAATCAAAGCCTTGCTATAACCGTTGCTCTCAAAGGTGGTTCGCAGGGTGTTAATTTCTTCTTGTAAAGAAGACACTTCACAAATCCTCCTAGCCCTGGTAGTTAGAGTTGTAAGGATACCATGTTTCTGGGCAGGGTGATGGTGAGAACTTGCGTGGAGATATCTATTGGTGTGTGTTGGCTTACGAAAAACGCTGTGTCCTAAAGATCCATCCTCTTTCTTGGTGACGAGAACATCTAAAAAAGGTATTTTGCCGTCAGATTCCTTTTCCATGGTGAAACAAATAGAAGGGTGCTGGAGATTAAGGTGATCCAGGAAATGGCTAAGATTTTCCTCACCTTCCGTCCAAACAACGAACGTGTCATCCACATAACGCCACCAGATCTTCGGTTTGAAAGGAGCCGACGACAAAGCTTTCTCTTCAAAGTTCTCCATGAAGAAATTAGCCACAACAGGAGAGAGAGGACTACCCATGGCCACACCATCAGTCTGCTCATAAAAATTCCCATTCCATAGAAAGTAGGAGGAGGTCATGCAGTGATAAAAAAGTCTTGTGATGTCTTCAGGAAAAAGGCCATTAATGAGAGACATAACACCATCAATAGGTACTCTCGTAAACAGAGACACCACGTCGAGACTCACTAGAATATCACCCGGCTGAAGTGTTATAGCTTTTAACTTTTCCACGAAGTGTGTGGAATCCTTAATGTACGAAGGCGTGTTACCCAGAAGCGGCTGAAGTAGTCTACCTAAGTATTTGGAAAGGGCATACGTAGGAGAACCAATCGTACTAACAATGGGTCTAAGAGGAACATCGTCCTTATGTATTTTAGGAAGACCATAGAGTCTCGGAGGAATAGCATCCCCTGGAAGGAGAGTCTTCGCTGCATCCGCTGGAATAGATGATTGCTTGATCAATTTGACGGTGACATTTGAGTAGCGAGTAGTAGGATCACGACTATTAATCCTATATACAGGATCTGATAACAGGATTTGTTATCAGATCCTGTATATAGGATTAATAGTCGTGATCCTACTACTCGCTACTCAAATGTCACCGTCAAATTGATCAAGCAATCATCTATTCCAGCGGATGCAGCGAAGACTCTCCTTCCAGGGGATGCTATTCCTCCGAGACTCTATGGTCTTCCTAAAATACATAAGGACGATGTTCCTCTTAGACCCATTGTTAGTACGATTGGTTCTCCTACGTATGCCCTTTCCAAATACTTAGGTAGACTACTTCAGCCGCTTCTGGGTAACACGCCTTCGTACATTAAGGATTCCACACACTTCGTGGAAAAGTTAAAAGCTATAACACTTCAGCCGGGTGATATTCTAGTGAGTCTCGACGTGGTGTCTCTGTTTACGAGAGTACCTATTGATGGTGTTATGTCTCTCATTAATGGCCTTTTTCCTGAAGACATCACAAGACTTTTTTATCACTGCATGACCTCCTCCTACTTTCTATGGAATGGGAATTTTTATGAGCAGACTGATGGTGTGGCCATGGGTAGTCCTCTCTCTCCTGTTGTGGCTAATTTCTTCATGGAGAACTTTGAAGAGAAAGCTTTGTCGTCGGCTCCTTTCAAACCGAAGATCTGGTGGCGTTATGTGGATGACACGTTCGTTGTTTGGACGGAAGGTGAGGAAAATCTTAGCCATTTCCTGGATCACCTTAATCTCCAGCACCCTTCTATTTGTTTCACCATGGAAAAGGAATCTGACGGCAAAATACCTTTTTTAGATGTTCTCGTCACCAAGAAAGAGGATGGATCTTTAGGACACAGCGTTTTTCGTAAGCCAACACACACCAATAGATATCTCCACGCAAGTTCTCACCATCACCCTGCCCAGAAACATGGTATCCTTACAACTCTAACTACCAGGGCTAGGAGGATTTGTGAAGTGTCTTCTTTACAAGAAGAAATTAACACCCTGCGAACCACCTTTGAGAGCAACGGTTATAGCAAGGCTTTGATTTCTACGGTTCTGAAACCAACAAATAATAATAGGACGTCAGTTGAGAAAAGAGATGTAAGAGGAACTGCTTACCTTCCGTACATACATAACACAACGGATCGTATTGCTAAAATCCTACGTCGATACAACATACGGACTGTATTTGGAACTTCTGTTAAGATTAGGCAACTCCTGCGACCAACTAAGGACAGTTTGCCTAAATTGCAACAACCGGGTATCTACAGAGTTCCCTGTACTTGTGGCAAGGTTTACATCGGGCAGACTTCGAGAACAATATGCACTCGCATTAAGGAACATAATAGATGTATCAGGCTCATTCAACCTGATAAATCAGCTGTTGCCGATCATGCTTTAACACCTGGCCATGATGTCATGTTCCAAGGGGTGGATGTTCTTGCCCGTATAAAGCAATATCGTCCCAGAATCATCAGGGAGGCGGTTGAAATACGTAAACACCCAGATAATTTCAACCGCGACACCGGCTACAATCTCAGTGAATCCTGGCTACCTATTATCAGAACCCTGAGAAAGTAATTCACTGCTGCTTTCCGTTGTCCCTAACATGGGGCTATAATGGCGTCCATCTTTGGGCACCTTCTATATGTTCTTCGTTGCTTTCTCTTAGCAACATTGTCGTATTCCAGATTATTCCTGACGATGAAAGACATGGTTTCTTTCGAAACGCGTCGAATTGCAATATAATAAAACACGGCATAAGCCCAAAATTCTACATTATGAATAGCATTGTTATTATTTATAAATATTATTAACTTATTCACTTCACACTTGATTATTATTATTATATTATTATTAACTTATTCACTTCACACTCTATTATTTTTATTATTATTATTATTATTAAATAAATCAAATTATTTAAATAATCCTAGCCTTAATTACGTCTGTTATCATAATCAGAATTAACGAAAAATATTTATATCCCTTGGAATAATCGAAATATTTCATGTCGAAACATGTCCTAACTGTCCTAACAAAAATCTTAGATCGAAAAATAAATTGTCAGACAGCAGTTCCATTTGTCATCCAGACAAATACAATCGAAGATCTAGCTAATATCTAGCTATGGTGAAAAATGTGTGTTGATTTCTGATCGTGACTGTTCAATAATATGGAATTCTCTAATACTACTGGTTAGTGGATAGTACATGAAATGGTTGTCTTACTTCATTCTTGATGTAGATGACGGGCGTGTCCTGCGGTGTACACTATTCCCACAGTGTCTTCCCATGGCCATCTGCCGTATCCAAATACCTCGTTCGTCTCCATGTCCTTCCAGTCCTACGAGTAGTTTTAGCGGCGCATGATGATTTTGCAGTCATCCGTTCGAAATAACTCCCGTTATCACTAGTACCGTGTAACATGACAAAAAGTTGCTCAGTCATAGACTGGTACAGTACTCCTGTCGATTCGAGAATAAATCTCATGTTCCAATAATGCGGTTTCGTTTGCACGCTAAGATAGAAACACCTATTAGCTGCATAAATGAACAAAATGAAATAAACTTCTCCTGATGAATTCGAAGTGCCTGATGTATAGTCACCACAAGAAATACATCGTTCTGTAGGCTAACTTCTGTGAATGGTTACGACACTACCATCACCTGACTATAGAAAAAGTGACCTGATAGTCAGTGAATATTCTAAGTCCATTCGCTGCCAAAAGTTAAGTTCGTTCACTTGAACAAAAACTAAGTCATTGTTCGAGAACATTCCATCTCGTAACTCGGCTTCTACTGGACCGATTTTAATGCTTGAGAGCGCAAAATCCTCCTCTTGTTATAGCCAGAAAAGTGTGCTAATTTCCTAGCGTCCATCTCTTCTCCTTAAGGTAATTCTAAAAAATTATTCCTCATGACGTATTCAGGCTCCACGTCGTAATCTCACGTCACTCGCCCCTGCGATGTATGCTTCCCTCAGCACTCTTGAATCTCCTCCGCGCGTTGTTCAAATCATCCATTCTTTCAACCTCGTCAACTAACAACTCCTCTTTCCAAAATAAGAATGTCAACAATGTCACGGACGTGTGAACGATCCGCGTATACTATACTACTGAAATTATATACACTAGTGGACCCGCGTGAGAAATCTCGCATGTTCATAAACCACACTTTCCCCAATAGGTTTATAATAAGACAATTAAGGACAAAGGTTGTTGTCTTTTTATTTCAACCAACATTATTTACATTTCATTTAGAATTCCAAGTTCTACGTTCCATAACTTAAGAAACCAATCACTGAAAATTTGATCATCATAACACTCACCAGATATTCGATATTTATGAAATTATACGATTTGAGTCGGCCTACTCATTCCTTTGGTTTACTGTTTCTGAAATCCATTCAAAATGAATGTTAAAATGACATGAAACAGGCGTTACAGCGGCCAAAATGTGAAGTGGACAGCAATTATGGAGCGTATTTTCCTACATCAACAGTATCTGGAAATCGCACACTTCGTACATTTTAAGTCATTTTTTTAAGAAATTATAGATATTTATGAAATTAAAGTGCAGTTCGTCACTGCTAATGTCTGTTCCCTTTCATTTGAATGCTCAGTTGTCACGATCAGTCGCAGGAGGGATCTATACTACTGAAATAATATATATGATATGAGTTCAAAAATATTTCCAAAAACGTTAACTATCTATTATTCTAAAAACTCAAAATCAGATCTGTTACTACTTTCTTTAAGTTAATGATGAAAGAACAAATTCTTCAAAAAGACAGCCCTTAGGGGATAAGTCAATGATATGGAACTGATGTTGTTCATTGAGAAATTTAGAGGTTGGAATTTATTATTAACTTATGCTTACGTTGGAATAAACGGTTTTATGATACATTATAGGGATAAGAGTTAGTCCATAAACTAGAGAAGTTATAGTTGAATGTTCGGTGGCCTATTATGCAGCATGCTGAGCTTCTATTCCCAAGAATGTGGGTTCAAACCAAGACGAAGTCGTCGGACTTTCCTAAGAGCGTTAAAATCCTTCAGTATGCCTTCCTTCGGAGGGGAAGTAAATCCAGCGGTCCCATGTCATAGATATTTTTTTAAAGTCAATTTTACCCTCCAGGTTTCTGTTTCCCACGGACTCAGTGAGGGAACTCACCACTACCGCGTTTACATGCAGTGTCCTAGAGCTGAGAACACTTGGTCGGTTTGAATACAACTGGGGAGGTGTGATCAGCACTTCGCCCAAGTGTCCTCACCTGCAAAGCGAACAGGGGCCACATGCAGGATGGGAAGGGAAGATTGGGATGGATAGGCAAGGAAGAGGGAAGGCGGCGGCCGTGGCCTTTAAGTAGGGACCATCCCGACATTTGCTCGAAGACGAAGTGGGAAACCATAGCCTACGGAAAACCACTTCGAGGATGGCTCAGGTGGGAATCGAACTCCCTCTACTCATTTGGACCACCCGAGGCTGAGTAGACCCCGTTCCAGTCCTCATACCTCTTTTCAAATTTCGTGCCAGAGCCGGGAATCGAACCCAGAACCTCCGGGGCGGCAGCTAACCTTGATGACCGCGTCATAGATTTATGGCATGTAAAAGATCCTACAACAGACTAAACTTGTGTGAAGCTAAATTTGCAGGTTACATTTCGTTGAAACTCTCAATGAAAGTTCCAGCTTCACCACTAGGTGTCAGTTTTTTTTTTTTTTTTTTTTTTTAGCGTATGGCTTTTTAGTGCCGGGAGTGTCCGAGGACATGTTCGGCTCGCCAGGTTTGTAGCTGCTTCGAGACGGACACCCAATGGGTGAGCTACAAGTACCGTTGGGGAGGGAAGGAGGGAAGTTGGAATGTAAGGACGAGGAGTTGGAAGGTAGCGGCTGTGGCCTATAGTTAGGGACCAACCCCGGCATTTTCCTGGAAGGAAGATGGGAAACCACAGAAGACCATCTTCAAGGTTGCCGGCGGGGGGATTCGAACCTCCTCGCCTCCCGGATGTGAGCGACTGCCATCAGTCATGCAGTACTAGGTGTCAGTGACATCTGGTAGCGAAAGTTGGAACTAATTGAAATTGAACGAAACTTGTAGCTCATCCCATGGGTGTCCGCATTGAAGCAGCTACAGCCTCTGGCGAACCGAACATGGCCTCGGACACTCCCGGCACTAAAAGCCATACGCTAAATAATAAATAAATAAATTAATTAATTAATTAATTAATTAATTGATGTCAAATTCATTGGAGAGATCTCCCAACCTTTTACCATTAAAACTGGTGTTTGGCAGGGTGATGGACTTTCTCCATTGCTGTTCAACATCGTTCTCGATAAGGTCATCAAAGAATGGGAAAAAACATTTAAAAGTCGCAACAGATGGAAACCTGTCGTGTTAGGAAGACAGAAGGATAATATCAATGTTACATGCTTAGCTTTTGCTGATGATTTGGCAATCCTCTCCGGAGATGAACGAACGGCAATTCACCAGATTTAAGTCCTCAAAGAATCTGCTGGGAAAGTAGGGTTGCAAATCTCCTTCACTAAAACTGAATTCATGACTACAAAACACATTGAAACCCAAACTTTGGTAACAAAATACGGTTCAATCAACAAGATTAATCATTTCAAATACTTAGGTGAAATTATTGAACCTATAGGCACAGAAAGAATAGCACAAAGAACACGTGAACTCAAAATGCGGGAGGCATATGGGAAAACCGCAAACATCTACAACAAAAAATGCATGAGCCTTAACACTAAAATTCAACATTACGCGACGGCCATCAAACCCGAAACACTCTACGCCAGTGAGACCTTAAACCTCAATTATAAAGGGGATCTTGAAAACATCAAGAAAGCTGAAAGGAAAATCATCCGAAAAATTCTTGGCCCAAGACTTACAGATGAAGGATATCGTTTACAATCGCACAAGATCACAGAAAAATATTCAAATATTGAAACCGATTTCCGTAAACGACGCTTGAAATTTTATGGACACATTATGAGGCTAGATGACAACCGATTAACAAAGAAAATATTGATGTACTCACAAAAATTAAACACGACAACGGTTTGGATTAAACAAGTCCAAACTGATCTCAATAACGCCAACATCACAACCACAGATATCGAAGACTGCAAAACGTTTAGACATAGGCTTAGATCTACACTTGGGAAGCTGCATCAGAAGATAAGTCCAGCAGACGTAGGGGAAAATGGGCTGACGAACGTCGAGCTAAACATAGCGCCATGATGAAAGAATTCTGGAAGAACAAGAAAAATAACAGCAACAGATCATAATTTGCTTTATGTGATCCTGTATGGGTCGAAACATACTAAATAAATAAATAAATAAATAAATGTACCCAAATATTGGATTTTATTGATTTAACCCGCCATCGGTAGCGTTGTCCTCACTTACGCGAGAGGTATCCTGTATAGGCGCTCCCTAACATCAGCTTGGTACATGATCTAGTGCTTATACGGGCTCTTCTTGGCATTTAGAATAAATTATCTTTAGTCTTTGGTTATTTATTAATATATATAGGTAAGTATAAACTTTCATATTTTTATATATCCACAATAGTTTATTATCTAAAAATTAACTATTACTATTTTGACTCCTACATTATTTTCGTTCTTTTAGAATGCAATTATAATTTTGTTTTATTAGACTCGTTTTATGTTACCCCTTTATGTACACATAAATCTACATAAATATTACTAAATATTATAAAAAGGAACAAAAACTTGGCATTACCTTGCTAAACAACAAATTTGATCATGATTTGTAAACCACATTATTTTATTTCATTGTCCTGTTCTCTCATTTCACTATCTGAATACTGGGTGAGTTAGTCGTGGTTGTTACGGCGTGGCTGCAGCCAGTCGCTCACATCCGGGAGGCGAGGAGGTTCGAATCCCCCCGCCGGCAACCTTGAAGATGGTTTTCTGTGGTTTCCCATCTTCCTTCCAGGCAAATGCCGGGGTTTGTCCCTAACTATACGCCACAACCGATACCTTCCAAATCCTAGTCCTTACATACACACTTTCCTTCCCCCGACAACACTCCACACACGACGGTACTTATAGCTCACCCCATGGGTGTCTGCTAGAAGCAGCTACTAACTCCAGCGAGCCGAACACTCCCGGTATTAAAAGTCATATGCTAAAAAAACTATCTAAATCGTTGGATTGCTCGGTATCAGTTTGATGCATGGAATGTTCACTAGGAGCATCACTTAGACAGTCAGAAGCATAGCCTTGGTCTTCAACATCTGTAAATACGTCGTCCTCTTCTTCAATACAGCTCAAAAGAACAGATTCACTAGGCCTATTAGCATTTAAAACTTCACTTTGACACTTCTCACAAAAATATTACACCAGCACGGAATGCGCAAAAAATGTAACGCCAAAGGTATCGTGGCTAGAAGCCACCTAACACTGCCTGTGACGCGACCGGTACGCACTTACCCCCTTCCCACACGTGACACGTGTGCGTGAATCATCGCATAACAAAGCAAAACATGCGACTCATATACTGAATTGAGAATACCTGGAGTTTGAAAAGGTTGAGTCTTAAAACAAAAAACTTTTCTTAATAAGGAATGTTTTTGTTAGGTGCAACCTGACAACGATACCGATGGCGGGTTAAGGTATCTTTTCTTATTCCACCTTAGAGCCCTGTTTTGTAAAATCTAAAGATTATTCAAATAAGTTTGTGAAGCACTTCCCCAGATTATACATAGGTATGAGAGCCGAGACTGAAGCATGTGAAATATATTATACGAAGAGTCTGTGTTGTCAAAGCTGCGTGAACCTGAGAGGAATGTGCATCGCGGACTAAAAGGAGTGTTGTTGACGAGTGATGAGGTTTCTCTGTCCGTGCATAGTACAGAACCAAATACATTGGTCGGTGACTCGCTCACTTATTCGTTACACCACAGTGTTTTGAGCACGGCGGGCTGTTGACAGATCCTTCTCATCTCGCCTGACCCTTCCCTGCTCTTTCTCATCAACCCGCAAGTTCACAGAGCTTGGACCCGAGCAGTACATAACACTTGATTTTAGCAAAGATTCCAACTAAAACTGAGATTTTATGTTTTATATACAATCTATACCGAAGCCAGACAGCAGTCATTCGAGCTGAAGGACATGAGAGAGAAGCTGGTATTCAGAAAGGTGTAAGGCAAGGCTGCAACTTATCACCCCTACTTTACAATCTTTACATTGAACAAGCAATGAAGGAAATTCGAGAAAATTTAAAGTGGGAGTGAAGATTCAAGGAGAAATAATTTCAACTCTGTGATTTGCTGATGACATCGTCATCTTGGCCGACACGCCTGAGGATTTGAATGAGTTTTTAATGGTATGGACTCCGTCTTACGGAAAGAATACATGATGAAAATTAATAAATGTAAAACAAAGATACTGGAATGCAGCCGAAATAAATCAGAAACCTCTATGGACATCAAATTGGCAGGTGAAAAGTTGAATGAAGTAGGAGACTTCAGTTACTTAGGAAGCAAAATAACCAGTGATGGACGAAGCAAAGAGGATATAAAAAGTAGGTTGGCTCAGGCAAGGAAAGCATTTCTACAAAAAAGGAATCTGTTGACATCGAATATAGATTTAGGTATTAGGAAGTCATTTTTGAAAGCCTTTGTCTGGAGCGTGGCGCTCTATGGAAGTGAAACTTGGACTATTGGTGCAGTAGAAAAGAAGAGAATTGAAGCATTTGAAATGTGGTGTTACAGGAGAATGATGAAGATCAGAAGGGTAGATAGGGTTACAAACGAAGAGGTATTAAGACGAGTGGGAGAGGAGAGATGTTTCTGGCGACTGCTAATGAAGAGAAGAGATAGGTTAGTAGGACACATACTAAGACACCCAGGAATAGCAAGCCTACTTATGGAAGGAAGGGTCGAGGATAAGAACTGTAGGGGTAGACCAAGGTTAGAATATGTTAAATAGATTGCCTCGGATGTAGGGTGTGGTAGCTATGTAGAGATGAAACGATTAGCACAGGACAGGGAGGCATGGAAAGCTGCATCAAACCAGTCAAAAGACTGAAGACTCAGACAACAACATTCATTAAATGTGATGTTTGGGAGTGATCTGAATGTTTCATTGATGTAAATAATGCTAACATATTCTGTGTAAGTGGAATCGATAGTGAAGAGCAATTACTCGTGTGCTACACTCAAATAATCCCACCATGCCCGATACGATACGGCTGATATATTGCTGCAGTGACAGAAAATTAGAACGAATGTATGTATACCGCAGCACTTATGTGATGGGAGATACTGAAGATCCCCATGCGGTTCTCACCCTGCAGTCCCCGGTCCGATATTCTAAATGCTCAAGGGAGGAAGCAATCTCCATTGGTGAGTAGTGCTCCTCAGGGGTTAGTTTATGAGCTGGGTAACATACCGGGTGGTAAGTTAACTCTGTTCCAATTTGCTGTTACATGCTATATCAACCCCTACCCTCAGTTGATTATCCCCGACGAACACGTACAATACGTGTAATTATTTTTAATTTATTCATAAAATGATGTTTTGAAAATGTGAACGTTGCAGGAACTCAAACCCAGACCGAAATTTATTTAGGACAATTGCCTATACAGAACAAGGTAACACTTGATTACAACATACTCAACATTTAATACTTTTTAGTCGGTCAACACAGTGGGTGTTTTCTAATTGCTCTACCGACTAGGCTGCCAGTTATAACTATTGAAATTATTAATTACTTCAATCTCACAGAACTTAACATTGAATTCGGGGTGGTGGGGGTTGAACAGCGTAACGAAGTCAATGCCAACGATATATATTCGCGCCTAGCTATAGTACTGAACTTCGTTGAAATAGCAACTTGATGATTCTGGTAAAAACATAGTATTTATGTCTACCCCTTATTATTCCCGTTTTCCAACGGGTTCGGGGATGAGATGCGATGGAAGTCTTTGTGGCGATGATTTTTACGGCTGGATGCCCTTCCTGACGCCAACCTCATGAGAGGAGTTAATGAGAGATGAAATGAATGATGGTGAATGAAACTGGGCAAGGATGTGGAAGGAAGCGGCCGTGGCCTGTCAGAAGGTACCGTCCCAGCATTTGCCTGGTGTTGAAAATGGGAAACCACGGAAAACCATTTCAAGGACGGCCGACGGTGGGGCTCGAACCCACGCGTCTACCGAGTCAGTAGAGCTTGGCCCCATGACCTAATGCTGTACTTTAGCCAACGTAGCCACTACTGTCGGTGGTAAAAACATAGTATATTCTTGTAAAACACGGGCAAGCGGCTTCGGTGGCGTAGTTGATAGCATGCTGAGCTTCTATGCCCAAGATAGCGGGTTCAAACCCAGCCGAAGCCGTCGGATTTTTTAAGAGCGTTAAAAATCCCTCAGTAAGCCTTCCTTCGGAGGGGAAGTAAAGCCGGCAGTCCCATGTCATAGATTTATGGCATGTAAATGATCTTTCCACTAATTACACCTGTGTGAAAGTAAATTGGATAGGTTAAGAATGTAAACAACGCTCTTAGGTTGCTACGTTCGTTGCCAAGAGCGGTGGCGTCTAGTAGCTAGTTCTGAACTTGGCCTAGTAGTCGTTGACGGTGGCGCTTGGCGGCAAAAGTAGGAACTATTTGAAAATTCAAAGTGCAGTCCCTACTTGAATTAAAAAAACAGATACACACACTAATACAGTCATCACAATTAACACCGGTTATCAGACAGATTCTACACACACCCAAAGTACACGGGGCTACATGACCGCGCTGTCGCAGCCCCTAAACTAAGGAACCAACCAACCAAACACAGGCAGGATCCTGTAACATTCCCGATTATAGTTACATGGGGAAGATACCTGGTACAGTCACAGTTTCCCTTACTATGAAATAAGTGTGTAGGCTACACGAGATTAATAAATTCACTTGGATGACTAGTTTCGATCGCCAAGCAATCATCATCAGATCCTTTACACGTAGGCTATTAAATCTTTGTCTACAAGTAGGCCTATGTGGGTGATAGTAATTAATTATATATATTTGTAATACACTAAAATTCTTTTCTAAGTTTATGGAAGAGTGGTGTGGAGTATCTGCCTTATGATCCGAAGATTTTGGGTTCAACTCTCTGCTGGAGAAATAAGATTTTGAAAGGCGGGAAATATCCACGGCAATCCTAGTCGAGTATGCCCTCTCCCTTAAGATATCCGGTTTCATGGCTAATAGGTTAGCATTCTAGGCTTTGGCTCGAAAGTTCGCGGATTGGCTCCCAGCCAGGCCAATGGGATTTTAATCTTCTGAGTTAAATTCCCCTGGCACGGGGACTGTGTGTTTGTGACGTCTTCTAGATCGAAACACAGACAATGAAGTACCGTACTGGTAATCAGAGACCTCTCGCCAAAAACCAGAATGCTACACATGTAATATGTACCGGATAACGGTGACGTCGACTCTTATATGTTTGTTCTACAAACTTCTGAAAGTAATCGGAATAAACTCAGTGTTTCTGTAGAAAGGATCTCATCCAACCGACAACTAAGTAAACATCAACACGCGATTTTATCCAAAGAAACTTTATCTAGACCTAGTAATACCACATTTACTAACCCACTCGCGAACCCCAACTTTGAGATCCAAACTCCACCAAACTATTCGCACAACATTCCTGCATCACAAGGGTCACTAGAGAGGACACAGTTGACCACGGGGTGGTGAAGTTTCTGTCCGAAGTCTCGTGACAGGAACTCAAAGTTCAAAGGACTACCTGTAAGAGTTTGGAGCACCAGAAAGTCCACTCTAAGTATGAAGTGATGAATTCGATTTATTATTAAACTATTTTGTTTTGTCTTGTGAGCTTCTGCAAATGCCAATTTTTTCTTCGTCTGTAACAATCAGAACGTTATGTTCTCTAACGAGTTTGTGATTAATCGCACCTCTCGTAGTCATAATGCAACATTTCTTTTCTGAAATTGAGAACGATATTCTTTGTGTTATAGTTTAGATAGTTATGATGATAGAGAAACACCTGCTTGGTCTTCGTTTCATCGATGGCACTGTTAACTAGGATAATTTTCTGAACTTGATTGAGTGGTTACTTAGAGAATTGACGGCTAATGGAATCACGAAGGTTTGATTTAAACAGGATGGCGCACCATCAGATTTCACTTAGAACGTCTGCAGACACCTGGGTGGAAATTTTCTATATCATTGGATTATACAGTGGTGAATCTTGACCCGTGCATCCCATGACCCCGGCTAATGGCACCAATTCTAAGGTCCGAAAACAAATTCAATAAAAAAATAATGTCTTTTTACTTTAGGTAATATTGTATTTTATAAAGCAAGAAAATTTTATTGAACTTGCATAGTGCGCAACTAGGCCTACAACTAAGTTATATCACTTTGTCAGCTAACGGAATAGTGCTACAGCATTGGTCTTTAACCTTATTGGTATAATTGTATTTCTAAATTCTATGAAAAGGTTTTTACCGGAAGAGCAAATACATTTTAACCACATATAATTGAAGGGTTAATTCCAAAACAAGACAAGTCGAAAAGAACTAGTTTCCTCGCACATTGGAAATTGCAATCCTTCGATATCATAATGAATAAGTATCATGGAGAATCAATGAGCACAGAATTACTTCACCGTAGATAATTCAATATAACATTGTGCTAGAATTCATTTACAAAAGTAGATTCACATCAATAGCACGGACTGATAAATATCCTGTTGTGCGTCTTAGAACTCAACACAAGTCGGCACAAAGCTGTATTTATGAACTGTGGTTGTCGGCGGTCTGAGCCTCTATAGTCCATACATGTGAGGGTAAGCCGCTTAAGGGTGGAGAATACTCCCAAACAAAAGTCTCGTGCAAGAGGACGGATCTGTGAAGGACAAAATAACTACATATCAGAACACCAGTGATAATACCAAGTATCTACACATTAATGTTAAGCACCTTGTTTTTCACCTTCTGACAGAGAAGGAAATGACACACAAAGATAAAATTGCTCGATAAATGTGTCACTCATTTCTCGGGCAGTTATTAAAATATTGCTCATGAACGATAACGTTACATTCGTTGCTATTACAGCCCACAAAATGGCTGTCCGACGTTCACTGAGGACCTATTTATAAGGGCATAAATAGGGGTTTCTTTTCAGTTGATCAAATATACCAGCACAAAGATACACTCCACGACTGGCAGGCCATTGTTGTTGTTGTTGTTGTTGTTGATTCTTTTTGGGGCATTGTAACATCGTAGTCAAGTATATGCATGTAAGTGTGTGTGCGTGGAAACTCTCGGATAACCTATGGCATTGTTTTGGCAGTAATAGTTTGTGCCACCTCGTTACATTATTACAGCATCATTTTGTATGAGACATATGAAGTATTTAGTTACGTAGTACGATCCTTAAGAATTGTACGGGAGATTTAATTTTTCTATTTCGGAAAAAAATATGTGAAAATAGTGAAGTAACGATACTTTACTTTCAAGTAAATGGCGTATTGTTGTTTTTGCTTTATTAAGACGCTTTGGATATATCCTTTGTTACACCTACCTACTTTAAAGTGTGTATTGAATTAGTTTGATAACCTGCGTTTTTGTGATGTCTGTGCAAGTTCAAGTAACTCTAATTTGGTCCGCCTCGTGGCGCAGTGGCCAGTACTCTTGGCTGTCACCGCGGAGGCCCGGGTTTGATTCCCGGCTCTGCCAAGACATTGAATTCTGGTCTGAGAGCTGGAACAGGGTACACTCATCCTCGTGAGACAAAATTGAGAAGAGGAGGGTTCGATTCCCACATCAGCCATCCTGGAAGTGGTTTTCCTCGGTTTCCTATTTCTACTCCAGGCAAAGGCCGGGATGGATCCTAAATTAAGGCCACGACCGCCTTCTTCCCAATCCTCATCTGAATTACAAATACACACATTAGTACAGCCATGACAATAACACAGGTTATCAGACAAATTCCACACACATCCAAGTACATGGGGCTGCATGACCATGATGTCGCAAAGCCCTTAAATAAATCAACAACAATAGCAACTCTAATAGTTTGTGTATTAGTAATAAGGGTTAGAATTGGATAGAAGGCTTCCGCAGGCTTAAGTCAGGTACCATCCCTGCATTTGCCTGGGTGAAGAAGTGAGGAAAACCACGGGAAAAATAACTTCTAGGATGGCAGAGATAGGAATCAAGCTCACCTACTCTCAGTTAACTACTTGAAGCGGAATATAGACTAGCACGTTCCAGCCCAAAGACTTGAATGAAATTCCTTGATAGAGACAGGAATCAAACCCGAAACTCAAGGGTGATTGCCAAGATCACTAACCACTACACCATGACAAGGTAGTCTGCACGACATGGAACATGTGCGTTCGAAAATATGAGCTTTGAATCTGGTGCTAACAACAGCTAACCTGATGGTATATTGGCTTTCACGGCCAGTGAATTAAAACTCAGCAATTTTTTTAGGTTTGTGCTGTGTCTTGTGTGGGGTTTCGCCTAGGACACCAAGCTGGCTCATCAACAGGCTCTTGATGTCCCCACCCAGACCCCCACAGGAGTAGCGAACTGCGCTCTACCTCCCAATTTATGAAATGCACCTGCGCTTCTTAACTGCGAGAACTAAAAGCTCAAGCAGCTATAACCTCCCAATAGCTTCCAAAAGGATGGTATATTGGCTTTCACTACCAGTGAATTAAAACTCAGCAATTTTTTGGAATCCTGAATTCGATTTCCAAATCGTATTGATGACAAATAGGAGCTTCCAGTTGTTAGGTTGTGTATTGAACATAAAGCACACGCTACTTAGATGGATTGTAGAAAATTGCAATATTTGAACGATGCTGGACTTGAACCGGGTCGTGAAAATCAAATGTTGGAAGTAATATAACTGACAAAGAACCAACACATAAATAGCCTATATTTAGACTGCTTCATAGTTGTGACCCTGCTGCCCCGGATTCGATTCCTGGCTCTGCTAAGAAATTTAATTCTGGTCTGGGGTCTGGAACGGGGAACACTTAGTCTGTGAGCCAGAACTGAGAAGTGATGGGTACGATTTGCACCTCAACCATGAATTTCCCTCTTCTACTTCCGGCAAATGCCGGCACAGTACCTTACTTCAAGTCCAGAGGCACCTAGCCCATCGCAAACCTTAATAATTACAATTACACACAATATTACAATCATCTCACGAACACAGGTTACCATACAACTAGACACGCCCCCAAGTGCATTAGGCTCATGATCAACATGTCCCAAGCCCCTAAAACGAACTAACAACAACAACAACGTTCGGCTGGCGGATAATGATATCGCGCTGGCATCGGGAGAGTGTGGATTTGAATCGCACTTGGGCCACCTGAAAATGCTCTTCGTGGTTTCCCATTTTCACCACCAGACAAATTCCGAGACGGTCCCTTTCAACAGGTCCACGATCGAATTCCTTCCGAAATCCTTTCTCTGACCCTTGTTTGATTAGACCCAAGTTAGGGGTCCCCTGGGCGATCGGCCTGTCACCATCCCCTGTTGTAACTGTTGACAAAGTATGTTCAGCTCCCAGACACTCTCCTTGCGATGAGTGTAAGAATTGTTCAGTCCTCTCAGAGTAAAGCCGAGCTGGGAGGATAAGCGATCAAAATAATAATAATAGTATAAATAAAATTATTAATAATAATAATGATATTATATTTTCGTTTAATTGACTAACATTTTCGTGCTGTGCTTCTCCAGGAAATTTGAACGCCGGCAACTGCTGTGTTGGTCTGTTACTGGTTTTCATGATCAAATCCAATAGTAGCAGCTTGGAATACTGACAATTTCTACATAGTATTGTGCCCGTTTGGACCGAGATCCAACGACCACATTTTGTTAAATACCGACATCAGATTAGCACGAGAAAATATATCTCAGGGTCTATCTAGGTGAATACTTGGGTCTAATCTGGCATCCCTGATCTCGGTAATTCACAAGTAAGGTAAGGTGAGAAATTACACACATCAAAAAAAGTTTTGCATCACCTCGGTTCCAAGAGTTCCGGAACCGTTAAATACAAAGGGAATAGAGATCAACACAAACAACATTTCAGCTCGTTTTATTGCTCATGAGACCCACACATTGCATGTTGTACCATCATACAGCTAGACTTTCAGCATTTGTGGTCCAGATTGCAGTACACACCACTACCTCTAATACCCAGTAGCACGTCCTCTTGCATTGATGCATGCCTGTATTCGCCGTGGCATACTATCCACAAGTTCATCAAGACACTGTTGGTCCAAATTGTCCCACTCCTCAACGACAATTCGGCGTAAATCTCTCAGAGTGGTTGGTGGGTCAAGACGTCCATAAACAGCCCTTTTCAACATATCCCAGGCATGTTCGATAGGGTTCATGTCTGGCGAACATGCTGGCCACTGTAGTCGAGCGATGTCGTTATCTTGAAGGAACGCATTCACAAGATGTGCACGATGAGGTCGAGAATTGTCGTCCATGAAGACAAATGCCTCTCCAATATTCTGCCGATATGGTTGCACTATGGGTCGGAGGATGTCATTCAGGTATCGTAAAGCCGTTTCGGAGCCTTCCATGACCACCAGTGGCGTACGTCGGCCCCACATAATGCCACCCCAAAACATCAGGGAACCACCACCTTGCTGCACTCGCTGGACAGTGTGTCTAAGACGTTCAGCCTGACCAGGGTGCCTCCAAACACGTCTCCGACGATTGTCTGGTTGAAGGCATATGCGACACTCATCGGTGAAGAGAACGTGATGCCAATTCCGTGGGGTCCATTCAGCATGTTGTTGGGCCCATCTGTACCGCGCTGCATGGTGTCGGGGTTGCAAAGCTGGACCTCGCCATGGACGTCGGGAGTGAAGTTGCGCATCATGCAGCCTATTGCGCACAGTTTGAGTTGAAACACGACGTCCTGTGGCTGAACGAAACGCATTATTCAACATGGTGGCATTGCTGTCAGGGTTCCTCCGAGCGGCAATCCGTAAGTAGCGGTCATCCACTACAGTAGTAGCCCTTGGGCGGCCTGAGCAAGGCCTGTCATCGACAGTTCCTGTATCTCTGTACCTCCTCCATGTCCGAACAACATCGCTTTGGTTCACTCTGAGACGCCTGGAAACTTCCCTTGTTGAGAGCCCTTCTTGACACAAAGTAACAATGCGGACGCGATCGAACTGCGGTATTGACCTTCTAGGCATGGTAGAACTACAGACAACATGAGCAGCGTACCTTCGTCCTGGTGGAATGACTGGAACTGATCGGCTGTCGTACCCCCTCCGTCTAATAGGCCCTGCTCATGCATGGTTGTTTACATCTTTGAGCAGTTTTAGTGACATCTATGAACAGTCAAAGGGACTGTATCTTGGATACAATATACACAGTCAACGTCTATATGCCGGAGATCTGGGAACCGAGGTGATGCAAAACTTTTTTTGATGTGTGTATTTTGAATTAGCACATTCCTTAAAATCTCAATGTATTTATAGATAAAAATATGATTTGAATGGCAAAAACCTCAACAAAGATAAAACAAATCACCCATGAGAAACCAACAGTCCCTAAGATCATTACTAGAATGTCACTGATTTGATAATCAGAAAATTAATTAATCCATTCTGATATCAAAAAAATATTTACACAGGTAATCACTGTTCAAAAAAGAGTTCTGAGTGATCCCTAATATTTACATGTTCGTAGTTCACTTTTCAAAAGATTGCATTTGATTGTTCAAATATTCGTAGCAAAACATTTCCCCCCCCCCCCCAAAAAAAAGAAGTTCCGTGACGAACTAAAGAGCCTACTTTTCATAAAAAGTAAGATTCTTGCCAATGATTCATCTATATGGATCTATCTAGAATAATGACGAAATTAAGTTTGTAATATCGACATTTCTAATTAGTTCGAAATACTGTATACCCGGCATAATGTAGCCTAATAGAGAACTACAGTTGGCAACCCTGGTGACTGAATATATTCTTAGTTCCATCTCTTAAGGTACAGAATACAAAATTTGGTTGAAGTCCAATGGTTATCATGGAAGTTACATGCAGTCAAACATTGGAGCTAACAGGGCGCGTAAAATCATGTTGGCGACAATGACATACATGTATTGGTCAGAAATAATCTGAGATAATATGATCTATTGTTGTGTCAATTTTGAATGAAATCCATGGTATAGAAGTTACATGCATTTTAAAATTGGGCCTTTCAGCAGGCCTGTCATGTTGGCAGAACTGGCGTAGGCCTATATTAGTTACTCCAAATTAATCTAGAATGCCAAGTACTATACGTGTGCAAGGTTTAGAGCTATTGGCGTGCATACTTTCTGATATATTGATATTAGGGCAACAAAAATAGAGACAGCATTTATTAACAGTTGGCAGCCCTGGTTACTCTTAAGTATCTGCATAGTTATTGTACACATAGCACACACGAAATTTGGTTCAAATCCAAATGACAGTATAGAAGTTACATGTATTTAAAGTTGGACCTCTCAGCAGGCTTAGAATCATGTTGGTAGCACTGACGTATATAAGTTACTCCAAATATAGAATGTCAGGTACTATACGTGTGCATAGTTTAAAGCTGTCGGCTTGCATACTTCCTGATATATGGGTATTTGGATTTTAAAAAATGAGAGCATTTATTAACAGTTGGCAGCCTTGGTGGCTCTTAAGAATGTGCTCAGTGATATCTGTTTACGTACACATAGCACATACGAAATTTGGTAGAAATCCAATTGCTAGTGTAGAAGTTATATGCATTTAAATCTTGGACCTATCAGCAGGCTTATAATCATTTTGGCAACACTGCCATATATGGCCTCCTGGAAATTAAACTAAAATTATTTTCTATACGTGTGCAAATTTTGAAATAGCTCCCATGCATACCTTCCAAGATATCCATCATGGAGCTCAAATTTCAATTGTGATTTCTCAGCAGTTGGTAGCACTGAGATCATTTTCAAATATGGCCGTGAGATATTCAGGTATAGTTCTTTACTTCTACCAAATTTTGTTTTGATTGCTGCAGCCGTTTAGGAGTTGATAGGGGGACACACACACACAGCTTGACAGACGGACAGAAGGACAGACAGACATACACACATTTGCTCGATCTCATAAGTCTACTTTTTCCTCATTTTTGCAAAATGTGAAAAGTAGGCTAAAAATAGTCACTTGATTCATTCGGTGTTATTCCAAAATTAGACTTATTTGGAAAAATTATCATATCAGTGATTCGTTGTTTCATAACAATAACAATACTCGATTGACATAAAGTCGAATGTTAATAATTGTTCATAAAGATTTTCAATTTCAAAAACAAAATTTGTTCAAAAACTTTTCATAATATTTTGAAAATTTAACTTTCTTCTTTTCTCACTTTCATTAGTTTAAATGTTTTAAAAAAATCATATGTTATTAAAATTACAAAAATTGTTGTGAACAATATAAAATGTTGCTATCCACCATCAGCGGATTAAATCATTAACTCTTCACCAAATTTTTATATCATCAAAATTTTCTATCACCAAAATTTTCATATAATCTCAAAAAAAAATATCAAAAAGATTTATTATTATTATTATTAATTAATTAATTTCACAATTTCCCTTTACTTTATTTATAACAAGTGTTCTCAACCTCTCACATGATGAATATTTTATTTTCTCATTTCCACTGTTATTAAAAAATTCATTAATTATTTATTAGCCTACTTTTCAGATTTTGCAAAAATGAGGAAAAAGTAGACTTATGAGATCGATCCGGGAAAATGTGTGTCTGTCTGTCTGTCTGTCCTTCTGTCTGTCTGGCTGTGTGGCTGTGTGTGTGTGTCCCCCTATCAACTCCTAAACGGCTGCAGCAATCAAAACCAAATTTAGTATGAGTAAAGATGTGCACCGGAATAGCTCACGCCCATATTTGAAAATGATGTCAGTGCTACCAACTGCTGAAAAACGCACTAGAAATTTGAGCTCCATGTTGGACATCTTGCAAGGTATGCATGGGAGCTATTCCAAAATTGGCACACATGTAGATAATACTATTTCCGTTTAATTTCCAGGAGGCCAACCATGACAGTGTTGCCAAAATAATTTTAAGCCTTCTGATAGGTCCAATGTTTAAATGCATATAACTTCTACACTATCAATTGGATTTCAACCAAATTTTGTATGTAATATCTGTACATAAACAGATATGACTGAGCGTATTCTTAATAGCCACCAGGGCTGCCAACTGTTAATAATTGCCGTCTCTATTTTTTTTTTATCCAAATGCCAATATATCAGAAAGTATGCAAGCCAACAGCTTTAAACTATGCACAAGTATATTCTGACATTTTAGATTAATTTGGAGTAATTAATACAAGGCAGTGCTGCCAACATGATTCTATGCCTGCTGATATGTCCAATTTTAAAATACATGTAATTTCTATACCTACAAATGGATTTCATCCAAAATTGCCACAACAAGATATCATAATAATTCAGATTATTTCTGACCAGCACACGCATGGTATTGTTGGCAATATGCTTTTACGCGTGCTGATAGATCCAGTGTCTAACTGCATGTAACGTCCATTGGACTTCAACCAAATTTTGTCTTCTGTATCTTAAGAGGTGGAACTAAGAATATATTCAGTCACCTGGGCTGCCAACTGTAGTGCTCCATTAGGCTACATTATACCAGGTATATTTTGAATCAATTAGATATTTCGATATTACCAACTTAATTTCGTCATTATTCTAGATAGGTTCATATTCTGTAGAATAATCATTGGCATGAAAAGTAGGCTGTATAGTTCTTCACGGAACTTCTTGTTTTAAGTGCTTTTGGAAAAAATAATTCTGAGCTCAAATCTTACTACTTAATTCTTTTCATCCATAAACTCATTTATTTAAACTTCCAAACCTTTATTCAAAAATAAACAAAGTTATTTAATTTAAGTCCTTCCAACTAATTCATCCACAAATTATTATTATTACAAAAAAAAATTAGGCATCATCAATGTCATACATGATTATTATCGCCCTATTTATTTAATAAAAAATATTTAAATCTCATCTGTAAATGATTATTATTAACATCTCCTATTATTTTTATTCAATGCACTAATTATCTAATCACAATAAACAATTAACCATTTAATTTAGTTCCTAATGTTCGGTATTATCACTCCCTAATTATTTATAACTTTAAATAGCATCGTTATTATTTATAATATTATTATCTTATTCACTTCACACTCGATTATTATTATTATTATTATTGTTAAATAAATCAAATTATTTAAATAATCCAAGTCGAAATTACTTCTGCTCTCATAATAAGAATTAAATAAAAATACTCCTATCCCTTGGAATAATCGAAATAATTCATGTCGGTACATGAACTAATGCCTGTCCTGACAAAATCGTAGATCGAAAAATAAATTGTCAGACAGCAGTTCCATTTGTCATCCAGACAAATACAATCGAAAATCTAGCTACGGTGAAAAATGAGTGTTGATTTCTGATCGTGACTATTCAAAAATATGGAATTCTCTAATACTACAGTTTAGTGGGTAGTACATGAATAGTTGTCTTACTTCATTCTTGATGTGTAGGAAGAGCGTGTCCTGCGGTGGACACTATTCGAACAGTGCCATCCCATGGCCTTCTGCTGTATCCGTATACCTCGTTTGTCTCCATGTCCTACCAATCCTACGAGTAGTTTAACGGCGCATTTGATTTTTGCAGTCACTCGTTCGAAATAACTCCCGCTATCACCAGTACCGTGTAACATGACGAAAAGTTGCTCAGTCATAGACTGGTACAGTACTGTTGTAGATTTGAGAATAAATCTCATATTCAAATAATGCGGTTTCGTTTGCACGCTAATATAGGAACACCTATTAGCTGCATAAACGAACTGATGAAATAAATAACTTCTCCTGATGAAATTCGAAGTGCCTGATGTATAGTCACCACAAGAAATACATCGTTATGTAGGCTAACTTCTGTGAATGGTTTCGACACTACCATCACCTGACTGTAGAATATGTGACCTGAAAGTCAGTGGATATTCTAAGTCCATTCGCTGCCAAAAGTTAAGTTTGTTCACTCGAACAAAAACTAAGTCTTGCTGACCACTGGTACAGCGACTAAGTCCTTCGACCGTCAGAATCTCGGTGTGTATACTGTCACTTCACGTTACGTAGTTCCGCACATGAGCAAATGCTCCGTTGTAATGATTTAACTATCTTGAGAAGCGTGCCCTTTATATAGTCCAGCGAGCAAATGTTCCAGAAACTTTCATCTCGTATCTCGGCTTCTACTGGACCGATTTTAACGCTTGATAGCTCAAATTCCTTCTCTTGTAATTGCCAGTAAAGTGTGCTAATTTCCCAGCGTCCATCTCTTCTCCTAAAGGTAATTCCAGAAAACAAAATTCTCGTGACGTATGCGGGCTCCACGTCACAAACTCACGTCACTCGCCCCAGCGATTCATGCTTCCCTCAGCACTCTTGAGTCTCCTCCGCACGCTATTCAAACCATCCATTCCCTCAATCTCTTCCATTAATAACTCTTCTTTCCAAAATAATAATGTCAACAATGTCACGGACGTGTGAACGATCCGGGTATAGTATAAAACTAAGTTCCCGATTGTTGGACGTAACGTGTAATCTCGAGAACCACGGGATGGATTTAGATCAGGTTTTCACCATTCTGTAAAGGATTTATCGTGGAAGGTTGCTGTAGAAAAACATTCTTTTTTGTCCACAGGAATCCGAGCAGTATCGATTTCAGTGAATCGAGTCAAAGGGAAACTTGTCGTCCGTGCGCCTTTTAAGCTTACACTACGTAAATCGTTAAATATATCTATATTTATACTGTACTATGAGTGTAAGAATAGTTCAGCACGAAAAGTTCTACAAAACGGTCCGCGACAGCATATCTCTATCTTTAAAACATCGCCCACTATGAGTGATTTTACGTTTTCATTTCTTCCAACAATCTCCACTCAGTGGAAATTTAAATTACTAGCTTCGTAGCGAGGTTATGAGCTACCTAGTGAGTCTATCACCCCAACTTTGACCAGCATCAAACTGTTGAGTCGTGTCGAGTTTAGACTTCAGAGAAGAGTATATGTATTTGGAGTTTCGCTGTTCAGCTCGGCTTTTCTGAATTGCGTCTGGGACCTGCGGTCAGCTTACGTTGGGTAAACCTTTAAGGATACCGCGTTAAGCCGGGGTGGGTTGCTAGTCCAATAATAACAGCTTGAAATATTGACAATTATTATTATTATTATTAATAATATTAATACGACATAGTAATATGGGAAGAAAATGAAATAGAAGTGCAAGAACAAGTTACCGTATGGAATCAAGAGATAGAGAAATATGGAATGAAAATAAGTGTGGAGAAGGGTAAGACTGTAGTGATGACAAGAAACCAGAGAGAAGGAAGACAGAATATTGAAGTCAATCTAAATTCTATTCTCAATATATTTCACACCAATTTTGACATATGCAGCAGGTACTTGGACCACAACAAAACGCGATGAAAGCCGAATCCAAGCAGCCGAGATGAAGTTCCTTAGAGGAATAATTGAGAAGATACGGAGGGATAAAATCAGAAATGTGAACATTAGGGAGAGAACTGGGTTCCCACAACTGCAAGACAAGATAGAAACCATTAAGTTGAAGCGGTACGGACATATGATGAGAATGGAAGAATATAGAGTACCAAAAAAATATATTTATGGAGAAAATACCAAGAAGAAGACCACGAGGAAGGCCCAGAAAGAGGAGGATAGATACGGTGAAAGAAAGCATAGATAAAGGGGAGTAAAAGAAAAAGAAGTATTGAAAGAAGGAAATGAATGGCGGAGGGAACTGGAAACGGAAAATGAAGGAGAAGGAGAAGGAGAGGAAGAAGAAGAAGAATACCGGTTTGGTCTTTAACAGAAATGTAGTGTAACGTGCGTATTAACTGAATGGCCAATGTATTTGGTTCTGTTAGTACGTACAGACTGATATTCTTCCCTCACCCCAACTCACTATCAGCGTTGTACATTGCTCGCAAGCACTCGGAGCTTGGACTCGAGCAGTGATAATGCCTGCAGTGAGCTATGGAGGGGTTTGAGTCCACCACGCCATCTGTCGATTGTTTACATCTCATAGTTAGGAGAGTGTACTTTAAGTATCGACCTATTTTATTAGGACAGGACGGGATGGGTCGTAGCGCAGTGGATTGTGACGTGTTAAGTGCGTCATATATTTACCTCTGCAATCAGCGTAATTGGGTCACGTGATCCTCTTCCCCTGGGGATATCCTTGGCTTCAAGGTGCTCCAGTTTCACTGCAATCGTGTGATCACTTCACTACTTAGTGAAGGCTAAAACTAAATTTGGCCCTGGAAAGGTTTGACTATTAAATGATCTGTATATCACGGGTGACGCCCAACTCAGTGGCTCACAACGTGTGAGGAGTAACCATGGGGATACAAGCTGTGTCTGTCATCGTTTCATTGACTTGTTTCAGACTCCTCTCTTTCATCCCTCGTGTCTGACTTATATTGATCAACTTTCTGTCTCTTCCAAACCCACGCCATTAGCCATAGAGGCTTGTTAATGTTGTTGTTGTTGTTGTTGTTGTTTTACTTACAGTGTCCTTCTCCAAATGACAGAACCTCAACTGGGCCGCATTGCGGGAGGATTACGAATGAGTCACAGCCAATTAACCACCATACCAATTACAAAACAACGGGTCGGGAAGCTCTGTATGCTGTCATAGCATTGATTACATACGCAGAGGGCAAGATGCTTCTATTGACAGAGTTAAGACTTGTGGAGAAGTGCTGTAGCCTATCTCGTATCCCGTGAAAACGGTTAGGTATAAAACAAAACATTGAATTTTCCTTGTGGAAACTTATCTTCTCAAGAAGTCTTACAGTAAATGTGTTCGTAAGTTTCAATGCCGTGCGATTTTTACTTGTGGGCAAATCTCAAACAAAAGGTATACAGAAACAATCCGCGTACTTTGGAAGCTCTCGAGACCGAAATAACTGCACTGATATCAAATCAGTCCGATTAAATACATCGAGTGTACCAAAACTTCCGACGTCGTTGCGATGTGTGTCTAGAAAATGAAGGACAGCATTTCCTGCAACTACTCTGAAATCAATATAAGTAATGATGATTAAACAAGCGACCGAGAAATCAAAAGAAGGATTGGATTTACGTGGGGAAAATTCTGGAGCCTAAGCTTCATCCTTATGGACAAATCATTGAGCCCTAAATTAATATCCGATGTACTTCAAAGCTGTTTCATCCCAGTGTTAATCTATGGATGCCAAACTTGGTAATTTAGTAAATGTCAGACAAGACTGCTCCAGATCTGTCAACGGAAAATGGAAATGAGAATCCCAGGCGTTAAGCTAAGCGACAGAATCAGTAACACGGATCTGAGAAAAAGAAGTGGGTTGGAGGACACAGCAACAAGAGCTCGGCAACTGAAATGGCGCTGGGGTGGACAAATATCCAGAATGCACCAGGATAGATGGGCCTACTCCACGACTATGTGGGATCCAAGAGCTGGTAAGAGAAGCAGAGGACGCCCCGTCGCAGATGGTCGGACGAATTTAGGTTCGAAGGAGGTGTTACGTGGACCAGAAAAGCCAGGGATAGGAAGCTATGGAAGGAAATTCAGATCAGTGTAATAGTGTAACAATGTACATACCGTAGTAAGGATGTGTTAATTTATTTTTTTATTAATGTGTGTCAATATGTATTTAGGAAAGACATCTCTGAAGAACTGGCTCCTCTTGGGAGACTACTTGAGCCATTTCCTACCTCTCCGGTAGGAGGCCCTTGCCCATCAGGGATCTACGGGCTTATCATATATTATCTTATCTTAATGATGATTATTTAATTACATCCAAAAGTGTAAATGTGTAAATTAAAATAGTTGGGCGCTACGCTTCTGCTAGTGGCAGTGCCTTGCTGGGCAGGCTGTTACGTACAGCGTGTTCCGATTCAACACGGAACTGTAAAATGGGTTGCCTACACACCCGCAATCGGCTTGAAATCTGCTCGCAGCGCGCTAGTGAAGGGGCTGAGTTCGATTTCACTGATTGCCGCCTTCTTATGCTGCATTGCAAAGTATTTTGATATTTCAAAATATATTTACACGGGCTTCACAATACGTTTGAATGATTTCTGTTTTAAAACTTATTATTTTACGCTTCTGTTAATGGTTTTTTCATAGCATTTCATTGAAATAAAATTGTATTTTACAACATAGTTTATTACAACACAATGCATTTTAGTGTTGTATTTTATTTACAACACAATTTATTGCTTTTTAAGCCAATAACACAAAACGAGATACAATTTGGAAATCATTTGCTACAAAATTGAGTTTAATTAAGAATAAGTTTCAATGATTTCTATTTCAGAAATATTTACCTGTAACAATATATAATGATAGAACGACGAACACAGATAACTTAGTCTTACTTCATACTCCAGGACATCTTGGATGATTTTACATTGGTGGAGTTGAACAACATGCTTTTTCAGCAATATGGTCATCCAGCGCACTCCTCCAAACTGGCGAGAGAAGTTTTAAACCGTTTGTTTCCTGACCGGTGGATAGGAATTGGTGGCTTTATAGAATTCGCACCACGTTCACTTGTTCTGACCGTCCTGGATTTCTTCATTTGGGGCCACGTGAGGTCTATAGTATTTTTAAGATCACCACTAACACCCGAAGAAAAGGAGCTCGTCATTACCGAAGCCTTGCGAAAATACTCCTCAGATGTTGTCGAAAGCAAGAGAGAACTTCATGCGAAAAGTGTCCCTCTGCTTAAAAAATGACAGACGCCACTTCGAACACCTTATGTAAATGTCCATTTGTAGTAGATGTAACGTCTGTGATAAATTAACTTTTTAGTCGCATCGAAGAATGATTACAATTTTGTAACAAATCATTTCCAAATTGTATCTCGTTTTGTGGCATTGGGTTAAAAAAAGCAATACATTGTGTTGTAAATAAAATACAACACAAAAATTCATTGTGTTGTAATAAATTATGTCGTAAAATAAAATTTTATTTCATAGAAATGCTCTGCAAAAGCCATTAACAGAAGCGTAAAATAACAAGTTCTGAAACAGAAATCGTTCAAACGTATTGTAAAGCCTGTGTAAATATATTTTGCAAGAGCAAAATACTTTGCAATGCTGCATAAGAAGGCGGCAATCAGTGAAATCGAACTCAGCCCCGTCGCTGGCGCGCTGCGAGCAGATTTCAAGGAGATTGCGGGTGGGTAGGCAACCCATTTTACAGTTCCGTGTTGAACCGGAACACGCTGTACAGAGGCTCTCCCGTCATGTGAGTTTCTGTCATTTAGAGAAGAATAATTTCACTGTAAAAGGGGACTCTGGTAGCGTCAACCCCACAATCAGAATGTAATTGGCAGAGGATACTCTTGGAAGTTCACTCTGTACGATAGTGGGAAATAAATGGCTAAATTTAACATTAGACCTGTATTTAAATCGATTGAAAAAACGCGGAACAGGGAGTCTGCGCGGAGAGAGGAAGGCTGGAAGGTTATGCGCCTTTTTATTGGTCAAACCAACTCCTCAATCAATATTATTTAAATCGTACTAATATAAACTATCGGACCCTTGCGAGAGCTCTCGCATAATGAGTTATGTGCGCCCCATGTATACAGACTACCCGTCAAACCCTTTTGCTATGCGGGTTATGCACGCAACAGATCTGCCAGGGGCTATCGGCTTGTTTATTTGTTTATAAGCACTTTATAAACAAACTAGCAATAGTGCCCGGCTTCGCCCGGTGGATTTGTTTGTATTATGGATGATAATGATTACTACTACAGAACTGGCATATAATACTTAAATTAACAGAAAAAAAATATTTCAAAAATGTAACTTTTTGTGGTGGTGGTGGGGGTGATAGGTAGTACAGTATAATGGACGTAACATTCTGGTCATTTTCCCGTAATGACAATGACACAAATGAATAGGGAAACGGCTATCTACTAACTACAGTACTGGCACATGATATTTACAAACGAATTGAAAAATATGATTAGAAAGAGAAGTATGTGACATAAAAGACACTGCCTAGGGCCTATATCTCATTGGCTGTTAGAAAAGTAGAGATCAATAGTGTCGTCTTTTGTCACATAGTGCCATAGGAAAATAATCAGAGCACTCTGGAAAAATTCGGCTGTCCCGAGCTCCTGAAGTAGCAATAGTGTCATTTATCGCCACATACCGCTCAAGGATAAGGATCTGAATTTGAAAGCACCAACGTTTATTGCAGCTGATTACCTCTATGTACTGCACCAACACTATCGCACATATACAGAGGCATAATATTTTCATGATGATAACTGTTTTACGGGGCCTAAGAAATCTTCTTGCAATAATTACCCCCAGTGACTCCAATTTATAAGCAGCGCAAGTTGTAACTATTTTCGCAATTCTGGTAGGGGCTACGTGATGCAGCTCGCATTGCCAGCCAACAATTGACTTATTA
Organism: Meconema thalassinum; assembly: GCA_946902985.2. Taxonomy (NCBI): domain Eukaryota; kingdom Metazoa; phylum Arthropoda; class Insecta; order Orthoptera; family Tettigoniidae; genus Meconema; species Meconema thalassinum. Next base: position 2,007,571,085 of record OX336388.2, read on the forward strand.
AAATATTCTTACAGTTACACTATACGGACATGAATGGTTCTAGGTAGGACCTTAAAACGTAGTTTTCAAGTTCATTTTGTATGTTGTTCTAAATGTAGGGAATGGGGAGAGTTGTTCAAAATATCAAGTGGATAGTGTTACCCGCAGGGTTTCGAAGGGTAAGAACATTAAGTGTGGTTAAGATCGGTGAAACGATGTAGACTTGTGCCAAAGGGCCTAAATGCAGGGAATGGAGTGATCTGTCCGAAATTTCACGTATACAGTGTTACTCGCAAGTTTCCAAAGGGTAAGAATACTCATTTTGGTTCAGATCGGTGAAACGGTGTAGATTTGTGCCAAAGGGCCGAAATGCAGGGAATGGAGTGGTCTGTCAAAAATGTCATGTAAACAGGGTTACTCGCAGGGTTCCAAAGGGTAAGTATACAAATGTTGGTTCAGATCGGCGAAACGGTGTAGATTTGTATAATAACAGACAAACCAACATTGAGCTTTATACCGTATTTACACATGCTAGTGCAACAATCACAATAACGCAGGTTATCACATAAATTCTACACACACACCCATGTACACGGGACAACATGACCATGATGTCCGAGCCCCGCAAATGAAATATTAACTGTGCATACGATAGCATAGAGAATACTACAGTCCAATAAATCCTTGATTGTCAATCGGTCAGTTTCCCCATGTGTCCTTTAGCAAATTTTACCGGACTATCATGATACAGAGTAAATCGTTGTTGCCTAGTGACAACCTGTCCATCAATGGTGCGGCGTTGACTATCATGATACAGTGTTAGTCGTTGTCGCCCAGCGACAATATGTCCGTCAAGTTATTAGATCGGTGAAACGGTGTAGACTTGTGCAAAAGGGCCTAAATGCGGGGAATGGAGTGGTCTGTCCGAAATTTAACATAGCCTAAACTATTCCTCTTGTATCAGCTTATCATATACAAAAAGAATTTTTTGATTCCGACTGGTAGTTCAAGAGTTTAGCGCGTTTAAACACATAAACACACAAACACACAAACTCTTCAGCTTTATTATATTAGTATAGATATATATATTTCTGTTGACTTTTCAAGAAATGCAAGATTTTTCCTGTACTATTGAGGCGATTTGGAAGATTTTGGTACAAACCACTCCTTCTAGCTCCCTCTGGTTTACGAACTTGAGTTTTGTGAAACACACGCCTTAGCGTATTATATAATAAGATGAACCAACAGTTGAATTAAATTTGGACGTTCGTTTCAATGTGAATGCTGGTTGCTGCACAAACTTCAGACCCATTCGATTTGACCAAACGTAACATTGGGAAAGGCTGAGGAGGAGAGGGTAGAGTGAGTCAACCGTTCACAGACAGCCGTCAGCATGCTGCCTTGTCGAAGCGACCAGGCAACCGCCATCTTTCCACTTCCACACCTTGACATTCTGTTCCACGTCTTTTCAATCGCTATAAATAGAGGTTTAATGTTCAGTTTAGTCAATATTTCTATCACCATCGTATAGAGTGACCACCAAGTACATGGGACTGCATGATTACGGAATAGCAAAGCCCCTAAATGAATCAACAACAGCATTATTAGGATCTTTCATGAGTTGAATATCGTTAGTTCAATTAGTACAGTAGTTGGTGTTTTAAATAGTGTAATGAGGTGATCTGACATTTCTCAAAACAATATATTGTTGCGGGATTGCATCATTACTTCTTCTTCTTCTTCTTGCTTCTTCTGGTTCCTATCCGTTTCGAATGTTGGCAACCATCTTGACTCTGCAGTTCCTGTCACTTGTAGCTCCGAATAATGTTCAGTGGACGTTTCGGAGATCCAGACTGTGTGATTCTTAACCAGGATATTCTGCTCCATCCAACACTTCTCTTCCCTGAAATGTTTCCTTCAAGAATAGCCTGCAGGAGATGGTACTTGCCGGTATTCTTCATGATGTGTCCTAGATATTGGATTTTCTTTACTTTCAAGGAGGTTAATACTTCCTTGGTTTTCCTCATATTTTAGTGAACTTCATTTGTGACATGGTCTGTCCATGGTATCCGCAATATCCTTCTGTACAGTCATATTTCAAAGGCCTCTAACCGTTTATATAAATACTCTGACAGAGTCCACACGAGTCCCAAGAGCGGGTTCGAACCCGGCCGAGGTGGTAGGATTTTTTAAGAGCATTAGAAATCCCTCAGTATGCCTTCCTTAGGGGAAGTAGAGCCGGCGGCCCCATCGCATAGATTTATGGCATCAAAAAGAACCTTCCATTAACTACACTTGTGTAAAGCCAAAATTTGTAAGTTAGAATTGATAACGCTATATCAGTTCCAACGTTGCTGGCTGCGATTGTATCTAGTAGACAAGTCCACAGCTAGGTGTCGTGGACAGTAGAACTTGGTGGCAAAAGTAGGAACTACTTGAAAATTGATCGTCTGCAGTCCTTACCTTAATCACAGATAACACACACTAATACAGCCATTACAATTAACATCGGTCTTCAGACAGATTCTACACACACCCAAAGTACACGGGGCTACATGACAGCATTGTCGCAGCCCCTAAACTAAGGAACCAACCAACTAGGGTCCATGTATCAGCACCGTAAAAAGAGTAGAGAACATATAACAACGCAAGAGCCTGATTTTCGTAGTCATTGTTATCTCATGATGTATGAACAAATTATGCATCTTATTGAATATTGCCCTGGCTTTTCCAATTCGGGACCTCACCTCATCAGAAGGATGGCATTGGTCATATATGGTAGTGCCAAGGTATATTTACATATGGACTTGTTCAATGGGATTTTGGTCTGGATTAAATTTGCCTGGAGAGACTTTGTTTTTACTAATTACAATGATTTTTGTCTTCTGAGGGTTTATATCTAAACCATACTCGTGGCATTTTTGTATAACTTGATCAATGATATGTTGCAGGCTTTCTTAACTATCAGCAAAATCAGTGTCATTTGCATATCAAATGTTATTTATCCAAGTACCATTTAAGAGCACTCCCATCTCAACATCCTCCAGACCTTCTTTAAAGATATATTCCGATTCGATGTTAAATATCAGTGGAGACAATATACAGGGTCTTTCTCTCAAAGTGAGGCCGGCAACTTGGCAACTACACAAGAGATACATTTTTCAACATAACTTGGCCACACATATTCCAATGATTTTCTATACTATACCTAGGAAATACACATCAACAATTTTTATAACATAACTGATTCAACAAACAGTACATATTTTCACATACACATCTCATCATTTCTACGCTGTTTATCAAGACATTTTTTTAATGCTTAATTTACAAAAAATTATTGTAACAGATCTGTTTTTTTTCTTTTTTCTTTTTTGGAAATTTTACAATGTGGACTTTTGCTATGGTACTACTCATTTACTCATCATTATGGCCCGGATGTTGACGTCGTAATAAAGTTTAAAAAATGCACTTAACATTTTCGAATGACTGTAATAAATGCCCTAAAAAATTGAAAAATGCACTATAAAATCGAGAAAATGATCTTAATAAACTCAACAATATTTCGAAAATTCGAAAAATGCACAATAAAATTGAGAAAATTATGTTATAATAATAAACAAACAAATTATTCAAAAATGAAATCTTAAGCTCAAACTGAAATGTCAATCAAAATAGATTTCTAGCACTTAACAAAAGGTTTATGTTCACTTTGTTCTCAGTTGCACTGCACTACGAATATCATTCTGATGTTGTCAAATGTAAATGATCTGCGGTTATTAGCCAACAAGTTTTTTTTTATCTCGAAAAGCTGCGTTCAACGTCAACTGATGTGATTGGAGCGTACTTGAAGTGAGGAAGGTTGTTTGCTGCTAACTCTGAGAGACGTAACTCCCTCATATAAAGCTGTGACATGACTAAATTGGTTAAAAAAAATGACCTTAAAAGGCCAATTTCTCTAAAATATGACCAAAAAATCTACCAACCTTAAAAATATGCTCTTAAAATCGAAAAATACAAAAAATGCAAAATGATGCAAAACAAGAAGTTCCGTGAAGAACTATACAGCCTACTTTTCATGCCTATGATTATTCTACAGTATATGAACCTATCTAGAATAATGACAAAATTAAGTTGGTAATATCGAAATAACTAATTAGATCAAAATATACCTGGCATAATGTAGCCTAATAGAGCACTACAGTTGGCAGCCCTGGTGACTGAATATATTCTTAGTTCCATCTCTTAAGGTACAGAATACAAAATTTGGTTGACGTCCAATGGACGTTACATGCAGTTAATCACTGGATCTATCAGCACGCGTAAAAGCATGTTGCCAACAATTCCATGCGTGTGCTGGTCAGAAATAATCTGAAATATTATATCTTGTTGTGCCAATTTTGGATGAAATCCATTTGTTAGTATAGAAGTTACATGTATTTTAAAATTGGACACATCAGCAGGCATAGAATCATGTTGGCAGCACTGCCTTGTATTAATTACTCCAAATTAATCTCTTTCTGATATATAGGTATTTGGATTAAAAAATTAGAGAGAGAGCAATTATTAACAGTTGGCAGCCCTGTTGGCTCTTAAGAATACGCTCAGTCATATATGTTTATGTACAGATATTACATACAAAATTTGGTTGAAATCCAATTAATAGTGTAGAAGTTATATGCATTTAAACATTGGACTTATCAGAAGGCTTAAAATTATTTTGGCAACACTGTCATTGTTGGTCTCCTGGAAATTAAACTGAAATAGTATTATCTGCATGTGTGCCAATTTTGGAATAGCTCCCATGCATACCTTGCAAGATATCCAACATGGAGCTCAAATTTCTAGTGCGCTTTTTCAGCAGTTGGTAGCACTGACATCATTTTCAAATATGGACGTGAGATATTCCGGTGCACATCTTTACTCATACTAAATTTGGTTTTGATTGCTGCAGCCGTTTAGGAGTTGATAGGGGGGGACACACACACAGCCAGACAGACAGACAGACACACATTTTCCCGTATCGATCTCATAAGTCTACTTTTTCCTCATTTTTGCAAAATGTGAAAAGTAGGCTAATAAAAATGACATATTTGAAGACGGGGTGGTCCGTCCGGAGTTTCTGTGTACTTCAGCATTGTTTTAGACACCTCAGTAAAGAGATGACATGTCATCAACATCCGGGCCCTACTCATCATATACCAGCTGAAGAAGGTCACAGCGGTACGGTTTTCAATAACATAAATATTGACTTTAGGTCAAAATAAGTACTTTATGGTAATAAGTGTTATAAGTTTATAACGTGTGTACGTGGTTATTGTTTAATTGTTATTGTGTTTCTAAATTTTATAACGTAGTGTTAAAGCATATTGTTTCAATTTATATTTATGAGGACAGTTGAAAAATAAGGTTTATGCAACAACACACTAGATGAACACAAACTAAGTATCACGAGAGAAATTGAGGCTATCTCGGTAGATGAACTAATGCATGTGAATAAAAATTTCCTTAGAAGATGCCAAAAAACGTGAAGATGCAGGTGGATGATATTTTCCAACATCTTCTGTGACAATGATTTTGCTTTATGTGTTATAATGTGTGCTTGTTATTTACATGCGATTCGTTCGGGCGCTCTCTCGATCCCAAGCTCAGCTACTTGCCATGTGCTCGTCCGACCCTCCACGTGCTGCGCGGCCGGCCCCACTTTGAGTGAAAGACCCTGTACATGCCTGTACAGAATATTATTACTTACTTACTTACTCATTGTTCCCGTTCTGACATCAGGTTTTAGCCTACTTGTCATGAGTTAATCAACATATCTTCGTAAGACCAGCTCGTGGTGTAGCGGCTAGAATTCGTCTTCATTTGAGGAGCTTGATTTCAAAACTGAATATCTCCACAGTAATAAATTTTGCAGGAGAGAGGAAAAAACGTATATCTTCAGACAGGATTATCAAAATGTAGTAATATAGCCTATAGTTTGAATAATAATAATAATAATAATATCGTGTGGCCTCGGTGCCGGGTGTAAGCTTTGATATTTGACCCCCAGAGGGTAGCTTGCATGTCGATTTCTTTTTGTTCCTTGAAGTACCATGAAAGTCAAGGAGGTTAGATATCTAAGCTCCTTGACACTATAGCGCTTTCTAGTAGAGAAATGAGGAACTTTGTATTGGTGGAAAATTCCCAGATTAATTTTGCCATTATGAACACGGCCTGCTGAATACAAATGGGTTCTTTAACATGCTAATATCGTATGATATGCGTGTCGTAATTTTTGCCGCCTTTCAAAAATCACTTAGCACGGCCAGGAGCGAATCTGCAAGCTTCGGGTTAGTAATCAGACACGATAACCACTCACCCACCGTGGCAAACTATAGTTTAAATGATAGCTAGAAAGATCAACATACTATCACCAGAAGTGTACAAAATTATATATAGTACATACAAAGTTATTCATAAAAGAAGATTGGATATATTGAGTTTTGAACAAAAATTAATGGTTATGCTATATTTAGTTTTAAAAATTATGGTTGTTGTATTGAGCTATGGAAAACAGGATATTTCACATAATCTCAAATCTAATTCATATTTCAAACAAGATGTTCAGTAAAGAACATATAGCCTACTTTCTCCTAAATGCCTGGGTATTGTTATAACTCTTTGTCCTTTTCAAGGAGTATGATTGAATGTTGGTTGTAGTAGCTTGTTGAAATACAACGTGCTATAGGGATATTAAACATGAATATGAGGTGCCCTTTGCTAGTGCTACCTCTGTACCAAATTTCGTTCAATTCGGTTTCACCGTGTTTGAATTGATAGGGGGAATCGATTTGCACACATACTTGGCCACCATCTGCAAACTATTCGGCTGATGTTCTTGCAGTTTGGTCTGAATATGTTTCCCACATAAAGATATGGTGTTGCAAAATTTGGTAGAGACTAGATTATTAGGTTGGTCGTAATTACATTTTAGCTTTTAATATTTGGGTGGCCGCGATTACGTTTCCGTCAAGATAGCGGTGATATAAAACATGACACTGAGGTACCCTTTGCTAGTGCTACCTCTGTACCAAATTTCGTTCCATTCGGTTTCACCGTGTTCGAATTGATCAGGGGAATCGATTTTCACACAAATATGGCCGCCATCCGCAAAATATTAGGCTGATGACCTATTAGTTTGGTCAAAGGATGCTCCCTCCTTAAAGGTATGTTGTTGCTAAATTTGCTAGAGACCGGATGATTAGGCTAATCGTAATTTGATTTAAGCTTTGAACATTTGTGTGGCCGCCATTACGTTTCTGTCAATATGGCGGCGATATAAATCATGACACTGAGATGCCCTTTGCTAGTGCTATCTCTGTACCAAATTTCGTTCCATTCGGTTTCACTGTGTTTGAATTAATAGGGAGAATCGATTTTGACACAAAGATGGCCGCCATCCGCAAACTATTAGGCGAATGACCTATTAGATTGGTCAAAGGATGCTCCCTCCATAAAGGTATGTAGTTGCAAACTTTGGTAGAGATCGGATGATTAGGTTAATCGTAATTTGATTTAAGCTTTGAACATTCGTGTGGCCGCCATTACGTTTCAGTCAAGATGGTGGCGATATAAAACATGACACTGAGGTGCCCTTTGCTAGTGCTACCTCTGTACCAAATTTCGTTCCATTCGGTTCCACCGTGTTCGAATTAATAGGGGGAATCAATTTTGACATAAAGATGGCCGCCACCCGCAAACTATTAGGCTAATAACCTATTAGATTGGTCAAAGGATGCTCCCTCCATAAAGGTATGTAGTTGCAAAATTTGGTAGAGATCGGATGATTAGGTTAATCGTAATTTGATTTAAGCTTTGAACATTCGTGTGGCCGCCATTACGTTTCTGTCAAGATGGCGGCGATATAAAACATGACACTGAGGTGCCCTTTGCTAGTGCTACCTCTGTACCAAATTTCGTTCCTTTTGGTTTCACCGTGTTTGAATTAATAGGGGAATTGATTTTCACACAAAGATGGCCGCCATCCGCAAACTATTAGGCTAATGACCTAGTTATTTGGTCAAAAGATGCTTCCTCTATAAAGGTATGTTGTTGCAAAATTTGGTAGAGATCGTATGATTAGGTTAATCGTAATTTGATTTAAGCTTTGAACATTTGTGTGGCCGCCATTACGTTTCCGTCAAGATGGCGGCGATATAAAACATGACACTGAGGTGCCTTTTGATAGTACTACCTCTGTACCAAATTTCGTTCCATTCGGTTGCACCGTGTTCGAATTAATAGGGGGAATCGATTTTCACACAAAGATGGCCGCCATCCGCAAACTATTACGCTGATGACTTATTAGTTTGGTCAAAGGATGCACCCCCCATAAAGGTATGTTGTTGCAAAATTTGGTAGAGACTTGATTATTAGGTTGGTCGTAATTACATTTTAGCTTTTAACATTTGGGTGGCCGCGATTACGTTTCCGTCAAGATAGCGGTGATATAAAACATGACACTGAGGTGCCCTTTGCTAGTGCTACCTCTGTACCAAATTTCGTTCCATTCGGTTTCACCGTCTTCGAATTGATAAGGGGAATCGATTTTCACACAAAGATGGCCGCCATCCTCAAAATATTAGGCTGATGACCTATTAGTTTGGTCAAAGGATGCTCCCTCCATAAAGGTATGTTGTTGCTAAATTTGCTAGAGATCGGATGATTAGGCTAATCGTAATTTGATTTAAGCTTTGAACATTTGTGTGGCCGCCATTACGTTTCCGTCAAGATGGCGGCGATATAAAACATGACACTGAGGTTCCCTTTGCTAGTGCTACCTCTGTACCAAATTTCGTTCATTCGGTTCCACCATGTTCGAATTAAAAGGGGGAATCAATTTTGACATAAAGATGGCCGCCATCCGCAAACTATTAGGCTAATGGCCAATTAGATTGGTCAAAGGATGCTCCCTCCATAAAGGTATGTTGTTGCAAAGTTTGGTAGAGATCGGATGGTTATGTTAGTCGTAATTTGATTTAAGCTTTAAACATTTATGTGGCCGCCATTACGTTTCTGTCAATATGGCGGCGATATAAATCATGACACTGAGATGCCCTTTGCTAGTGCTACCTCTGTACCAAATTTCGTTCCATTCGGTTTCACCGTGTTTGAATTAATAGGGGGAATTGATTTTCACACAAAGATGGCCGCCATCCGCAAACTATTAGGCTAATGACCTAGTCATTTGGTCAAAGGATGCTTCCTCTACAAAGGTATGTTGTTGCACAATTTGGTAGAGATCGGATGATTAGGTTAATCGTAATTTGATTTAAGCTTTGAACATTTGTGTGGCCGCCATTACGTTTCCGTCAAGATGGCGGCGATATAAAACATGACACTGAGGTGCCTTTTGATAGTACTACCTCTGTACCAAATTTCGTTCCATTCGGTTGCACCGTGTTCGAATTAATAGGGGGAATCGATTTTCACACAAAGATGGCCGCCATCCGCAAACTATTACGCTGATGACTTATTAGTTTGGTCAAACGATGCACCCCCCATAAAGGTATGTTGTTGCAAAATTTGGTAGAGATCGGATGATTAGGTTAGTCGTAATTTGATTTAAGCTTTGAACATTTGTGTGGCCGCCATTACGTTTCCGTCAAGATGGCGGCGATATAAAACATGACACTGAGGTGTCCTTTGCTAGTGCTACCTTTGTACCAAATTTCGTTCAATTCGCATTCACCGTGTTCGAATTGATAGGGGGGGAACAGACATTCAGAGTACACACACTCACACACACACAGACACACAGACACACACACACAGACTCACACACACACATACACACACACAGACAGACAGACACACTTTTTCGCCCTGTGTTGATCTCATAAGTCTACTTTCATTTTTTGCAAAAATCGAAAGTATGCTAAAAACTGACTGATAATGTTAGCTAATTAGTATTCATAATAATTTTTACTAGTTAGCAAAATTCTGTTTCATAAAGAATTATGAGGACTGATAAAATTTCTGCTCATATTATTAGTGGGCTTAGTCTTCATATCAGTATTTCAATGATATTATACTTTGATATGAAATATTGTAACTAGTCGACAATGCTGGTATTATACATTTGCACAAGCGGCTTCGGTGACGGACGTAGTTGGTAGCATGCTGAACTGCTGTGCCCAAGATAGCGGGTTCAAACCCGGCCTAAGTCGTCGGAATTATTAAGAGCGGTAAAGCCCTTCAGTAATGGGGAAGTAAATCCGGCGGTCCCATGTCATAGATTTATGGCAGTTAATGATCCTTCCGCAGACTAAACTTGTGTGAAGCTATATTTCTAGGTAATATTTCGTTGCAACGCTCTATCAAATTTCCAACAATTTCACCACTAGGTATCAGTGACTTCTGATAGCGAAAGTTGGAACTACTTGAAATTGAATTGAACTTGTAGCTAACCCCATGGCAGTCCGCTGGAAGCAGATACAGCCTCTGGCGAGCCAACATGTCCTCGGACACTCCCAGCACTAAAATCCATACGATAAATAACTTTTGCACAATTCAGTTATCAATATAATATATATCGATGTGTTTATACGGGAACTGGGCAAGCCTTCATGAACTACTGCCGTACACATTCCCTGTACTGCCAAGTAGGCCTATTCATAAGGCATTTGAAACTCAATTGCACGCAGGAACATTATCGTAAAAGGCAAAATATTAATGGAGTTTACTTCCGTAATGCAGTATTATTGGTACCGTACGTGAAAATAAGTCACCATCTTTTGCTCATTAATTGCGTGGTCGAAATACCCGTGGTGATTGCGTGTTTGTCGGTGAATCTAGAAATCTCGAGTATGAATCCCTGTCGGGGGTAGATACTTTTGCAACCAGATTATCGATTTAAACGATATTTATCATATCAATATGACTCATTTTAACAGAATCCACATGAAATTACTTGTTAGCCTTTCATGAGCTACTGCTGTGCACATTGCCTTTACTCGCAAGTAGGCCTCTATTAATCTACAGTAGTTGATCCATATCGTATTCTTTATTTAGGCTACTGCTAGTGAAAGCTACAAACACGCTAATAAAATGAGTTCCGTATTATAGACTACAATATCTGTAAAACACACTCCCTTTTACAAGAGATTAATATTTGGGCCGATAATGTTATAAACAAGATGTTCAGTAAAGAACATATAGCCTACTTTCTCCTAAATGCATGGGTATTGTTATAACTCTTTGTCCTTTTCAAGGAGTATGATTGAATGTTGGTTGTAGTAGCTTGTTGAAATACAACGTGTTATAGGGATATTAAACATGAATATGAGGTGCCCTTTGCTAGTTCTACCTCTGTACCAAATTTCGTTCAATTCAGTTTCACCGTGTTTGAATTGATAGGGGGAATCGATTTGCACACATACTTGGCCACCATCTGCAAACTATTGGGCTTATGTTCTTGTAGTTTGGTCTGAATATGTTTCCCACATAAAGATATGGTGTTGCAAAATTTGGTAGAGACTTGATTATTAGGTTGGTCGTAATTACATTTTATCTTTTAACATTTGGGTGGCCGCGATTACGTTTCCGTCAAGATAGCGGTGATATAAAACATGACACTGAGGTGCCCTTTGCTAGTGCTACCTCTGTACCAAATTTCGTTCCATTCGGTTTCACCGTGTTCGAATTGATAAGGGGAATCGATTTTCACACAAAGATGGCCGCCATCCTCAAAATATTAGGCTGATGACCTATTAGTTTGGTCAAAGGATGCTCCCTCCATAAAGGTATGTTGTTGCTAAATTTGCTAGAGATCGGATGATTAGGCTAATCGTAATTTGATTTAAGCTTTGAACATTTGTGTGGCCGCCATTACGTTTCCGTCAAGATGGCGGCGATATAAAACATGACACTGAGGTGCCCTTTGCTAGTGCTACCTCTGTACCAAATTTCGTTCATTCGGTTCCACCATGTTCGAATTAAAAGGGGGAATCAATTTTGACATAAAGATGGCCGCCATCCGCAAACTATTAGGCTAATGGCCAATTAGATTGGTCAAAGGATGCTCCCTCCATAAAGGTATGTTGTTGCAAAGTTTGGTAGAGATCGGATGGTTATGTTAGTCGTAATTTGATTTAAGCTTTAAACATTTATGTGGCCGCCATTACGTTTCTGTCAATATGGCGGCGATATAAATCATGACACTGAGATGCCCTTTGCTAGTGCTACCTCTGTACCAAATTTCGTTCCATTCGGTTTCACCGTGTTTGAATTAATAGGGGGAATTGATTTTCACACAAAGATGGCCGCCATCCGCAAACTATTAGGCTAATGACCTAGTCATTTGGTCAAAGGATGCTTCCTCTGCAAAGGTATGTTGTTGCACAATTTGGTAGAGATCGGATGATTAGGTTAATCGTAATTTGATTTAAGCTTTGAACATTTGTGTGGCCGCCATTACGTTTCCGTCAAGATGGCGGCGATATAAAACATGACACTGAGGTGCTTTTTGTTAGTACTACCTCTGTACCAAATTTCGCTCCATTCGGTTGGACCGTGTTCGAATTAATAGGGGGAATCGATTTTCACACAAAGATGGCCGCCATCCGCAAACTATTACGCTGATGGCCCATTGGTTTGGTCAAAGGATGCTCCCCCTATAAAGGTATGTTGTTGAAAAATTTGGTAGAGATCGGATGATTAGGTTAGTCGTAATTTGATGTAAGCTTTGAACATTTGTGTGGCCGCCATTACGTTTCCGTCAAGATGGCGGCGATATAAAACATGACACTGAGGTGTCCTTTGCTAGTGCTACCTTTGTACCAAATTTCGTTCAATTCGCATTCACCGTGTTCGAATTGATAAGGGGGGGACAGACATTCAGAGTACACACACTCACACACACACCGACACACACACACACACACACACACACAGACTCACACACACATACACACACACACACACACACACAGACTCACACACACACATACACACACACAGACAGACACACTTTTTTCGCCCTGTGTTGATCTCATAAGTCTACTTTCATTTTTTGCAAAAATCGAAAGTAGGCTAAAAAGAAATACCGGTGTATCAACAATTTCACGTAAGGTTTCTTCTCAAAATGCATAAGTCTACAGGTTTAAAATATAGTTCTCAAATTACTGTAGCACAACCTTATTTGGCTAAATAAAAATTCATTTCACGGTATTCTTACCAATAATATAAATTATTAGACTAAGCACACTTGTGGAAATAAGGCTAATAATATCAGACTACGTTAAAGTCTTCCTTGTTTATGAAACAGTTAGCTAATATTATTATAAACCTTCACAAAATCGGAGTCATGAACTAATAACTAATATTATTAACTCATGCCATAAGTTTATAAAACGCATGCTGAGCTTCTATGCCCAAGGTCGCGGGTTCAAACCCGGGTGAAGTCGTCGGACTTTTAAGAGCGTTAAAAATACCTCCGTATGCCTTCTTTCTGAGGGGAAGTACAGCCAGCGGTCCCATGTCATAGATTTATGGCATGAAAAAGAACCTTCCACTAACTACACTTGTGTGAAGTCAAAATTTGTAGGTTAGAATTGATAATGCTCAATTAGTCCCAAGGTTCGCCGCCAGTTGCTGACTGCGATGCCATTTAGTAGCCAAGTCCGCAAGCTAGGTGTCGTGGACGGTAGCATTTGATAGCAGAAGTAGGAACTACAGTACTTGAAATTACTGTATGGAGTTCTTACTTAAAATAAAACAGATAACACACACTAATACAGCCATCACAATGAACACCGGTTATCAGACAGATTCTACACACACCCAATGTACACGGGGCTACATGACCGCGTTGTCGCAGCCCCTAAACTAAGAAACCAACCAACCAAGTTTATAAAACAAAAAATTAATAATAATAGTTAATATTATTACTGACTTACTAATAATATTAGTGTAAGAGCTTTATGAAACAGGTCTCTGGAAGAGAGTGGGATGGAAGTCGACTGCGAACCTGTTGAAAGGAACCGTTCCGGCATTTTTTGCCTGAGGGTGAAAATGGGAAACCACGGAAAACAATTTTAGGATACCAGCGAGACATGAGGTAACGCGTTTGTGCCCTCGGCCACGGTGACCGGTAGACTACGTATAATTACACAATTTATATGCTAGAGAAGTGTATACCTCCAGAAAAATAACAGTGATAGTCAGTCTGAAAGACTACACTTTATATCATTTTAAATGCTACAAGTCGCCTCCGTAGCGTAGCGGTCAGCATGGTTAGCTGCCGCCCCGGAGGTCCTGGGTTCGATTCCCGGCTCTGCCACGATAAGTGGTACGAGGACTGGAACGGGGTCTACTCAGCCTCGGGTGGCCCAAATGAGTAGAGGGGGTTCGATTCCCCCTCAGCCATCCTCGAAGTGGTTTTCCGTGGTTTCCCACTTCGTCTTCGGGCAAATGCCGGGATGGTACCTACTGTAAGGCCACGGCCGCCTCCTTCCCTCTTCCTAGCCTATCCATCCCAATCTTCCATCCGTTCCCATCCCTCATGAGGCCCCTGTTCGCTTTGCAGTTGAGGCCGCCTGGGCGAAGTGCTGATCACACCTCCCCAGTTGTATCCATCCCGACCAGATGTTCCAAGCTCCAGGACACTGCCCATAGAGGCGGTAGTGGTGAGTTCCCTCGCTGAGTCCGTGGGATCCACCAAACTAGAGGGTAAATTGACTAAATAACAAACAAAAAAAATGCTACAAATGCTGCGTGAACGCAAAGTCCGTTAGGAAAAGGAAAAGAAAAAAAAGCAGAAAAAAAATCAAATGCAAACCAAGGTCAAAGGAAGTAGCTGGAGCAGTACTATGACGTCACACACCTCAGTGCATTCTCGGTACATTTCGTCCCGTCACCGTAACGTAACGCCAGGCCCCAGCGAAGTCGACATAAGAATTTAAAATGATAAAATCCCAATTTGTAGATGTGAATTATAATCTGCCTATTTATGTAAATCGTTGAATAATTCATTCTGCCCGGCTCGGGGTTTGATTAATGTTTGAAAGCTGTCTGGTTCCATTGGCTGTATTTAACTTAAAAAACGATGTTTTACCAATATAACTACAATATGCTATACCGAAATGAGCTTACAATTATTTGCTGATTTTTTAATGCTTGTGTACACGATATTGGACAGTGCTGCTGCTCAAAGCAAATCAAATTGATTAACTGTCCACGTTGTGCTCATGGCAGGAATTTTGCCTAATTGGACATGCAGGTGCTGACGTTTTGGATAACGAGATGATAGCTCTGCTATGTTATGAAATGTAGATTTAACCACAATATTCGTTACCTGAAAACTCCACAGAGTATGTTGAATTTTAGAAATAACAGCCAATCCAAATCACAGTAGCAACTGTCATGTTATAATAGTTTGTATATCGTCCTAGACGAAAAATATTGACCACATTTTTTAATAATGTCCAGTCATTTATTTAAGGCCACTTCCTACACAAAGAACTACTAGACAGTAGGATCCAAATTTAATGTTTTTCAGTTGGTCAATTGTACCCAATTGTAATGGGTGTTCCCTAATCCTGAAAAATATATAAATGAAACTAGCTGTACCCGGCATGCGTTGCAATGCCAATCAAAGAAAGTGTTGGCGTTGTAACTTTGTTTGTTGAAGTGCTTTTGGATTCCCAAAATTTATTTATTTTCCGTTAACCACCTCTAAACTATTGTAAAATTGATTTACTATCTCAAAAATCATGGGAGCGTGCTCAACAACTCACCAACGTATCATCGCAATGAAATGAATGGTATTTAAACGCATACGGAAATTTGTTGAAACGATTCTAGTGCCGTCACCAATTTGTTGAATAAACTCGTCCGCTACCTATTGTAAAACGGATTTACTAAGTCGAAAACCTTCCCTGGCGTGTACACAACAACTCATGAACGTTTCATCGCAATCGGATGAATGGCATACGAACGCATACGGGATTTTGTTTAAACAATTCACGCGCCTTCACTTATTTGTTAAATCTTCTTGTGCGCCACCCATTGAAAAAACGGATTTACTAATTCATACACCTTCGCAGGACTGTACTCAGCTCACCAACGTTTTATCACAATCGGATGAATGGTATATGAACGCATACGGGACTTGGTTGAAACGATTCACGCGCTGTCGCTCATTAGTTGAATCTACTCGTGTGCTACCAATTATAAATGGATTTACTAAATCAGAAATCTTTGCGGGAGGTTTTTTTTTGCGTGTAGCCTCCTGAGAGGCCGAGTGCAGGTCTTTCAAGTCGACGCCCGTGGGCGACCTGCGCGTCGGGATGAGAGATGGAATGGATGAAGATGAATGAAACTGGGCAGGGATGTGGAAGGAAGCAGCCGTGGCCTGTCAGAAGGTACCGTCCAAGCATTTGCCTGGTGTTGAAAATTGGAAACCACTTTGCTGGAGTGAAAACAACATTTCTCTAAATTTCATTGCAATCGCATGAATGGTATATGAACGCATACGAATGCTTTAAAACGATACGCGCACCGTTACTCATTTGTTGAATCTACACGTGCGCTACCTATTGTAAAAAGTATTTACTAAGTCAGAAACCTTTCCTGGAGTGTGCACAACAATTTAACCAAAGATTCATAGCAATCGGATGGATGGTATTTGACCTCTACGGGACTTTGTTTAAGCGATTCGCGTACCGTCGATCATTTGTTGAATCTACTTGTGTAATATACCTATTGTAAAGTGGACGTACTAAGCCAGAAACCTTCCCTGAAGTGTACGCAACATCTCATCCAAGTTTCATCGCTATCGGACGAGTGGTATATGAACGCATACGGGACTATGTTGAAACACTTCGCGCGTCGTCGCTCATTAGTTTAATCAACTTGTGCGATACCTATTGTAAAGTGCATTTACTAACCCAGAAACCTTCCCTAAAATGTACACAACATCTCACCCAAGTTTCATCGCTATCAGACGAATAGTATATGAACGCATACGGGACTTTGTTGAAACGCTTCGCGCGTCGTCGCTCACTTTTTGAATCGACTCGTGCCCTACCTATCGTACAGTGGATTTGCTAAGCCAGAAACCTTGCCTGAAGTGTACACGACCTATCACCCAAGTTTCTTCGCTATCGGACGAATGGTATTTGAACGCATACAGGACTTTGTTGAAACGCTTCGCGCGTCGTCGCTCATTTGTTGAATCTACTCGTGCGCTACCTATTGTTAAGTGGATTTACTAAGCCAGAAACCTTCCCTGAAGTGTACACATCAACTCACCCAAGTTTAGTCGCTATCGGGCGAATGGTATATGAACGCATACGGGACTATGTTGAAACACTTCGCGCGTCGTCGCTCATTTGTTTAATCTACTTGTGCGATCCCTATTGTAAAGTGGATTTACTAACCCATAAAGCTTCCCTGAAGTGTACACAACATCTCACCCAAGTTTCATCGCTATCAGACGAAGAGTATATGAACGCATACGGGACTTTGTTGAAACACTTCGCGCGTCGTCGCTCATTTGTTGAATCTACTCGTGCCCTACCTATCGTAAAGTGGATTTACTAAGCCAGAAACCTTGCCTGAATTGTACACAACCTCTCACCCAAGTTTCATCGCTATCGGACGAATGGTATGTGAACGCATACAGGACTTTTTGAAACGCTACGCCCGTCGTCGCTCATTTGTTGAATCTACTCGTGCAATACCTATTGTTAAGTGGATTTACTAAGTCAGAAACCTTTCCTGGAGTGTGCACAATAATACAACCAAAGTTTCATAGTAATCGGATGAATGGTATATGAACGCATACGGGACTTTGTTTAAGCGATTCGCGTGCCGTCACTCATTTGTTGAATTTACTCGTGCGCTACAACTTTTATATTTATTCACCTTTTAAACCTTCTCTGGACGTCCACAAATAATTCAAGACCAAAATTAGCCAAATCGGTCCAGCCGTTCTCGAGTTTTAGCGAGACTAACGAACAGCAATTCATTTTTATACATATACTAGCAGAAGTAACCGTTCTTCGAACGGTGTTCGTTGTTAACACCAGACATTATCAATTGTGCTACTGTTGCAATGGTTAGCGGGTTGTCATTCCTTCAAGTTCATCAGAACGACGCGACGTTAGTTTTCTGGGAATATCACACACACTGTTAATTTAAGGCCCTTAAAATGTAGTTTTCGGAGACACTTTATAGATTCCCAAATTTTGTGTCTCACATTGAGAAGCGCACCATATGCTTCGGTCGTCCTTCTAGGATAATTTTTATATTTCGCCTATTTTAGCATGTATTGAGAAGTTTTTCTCTATATCCACCCTTCAACTGTATGAAAAGTACGGTGAAGAGTTTTATAAATGATTGGTGTATTGACTCTCATGGTTACCATACCTAATTTTACGATGCACCAAGCATCCGAACACGAGTTATAGGCGAAGGCTACATAAAGATACACAGAAAGACGGACAGACAATTCTATTGTCTACAACATATTACCCAGATATCCAAATATGGGTATATCTACCACACAGTATCAAACAAAATCATCCTTACGATGAACCCGTTTGTCGTGCTCTCAGTTAAATTCACCTAACGTGTACTGCCTGACGTGAAATAGAATTGAAAGCCTTGTAGACGAAACGCAATACACGTCACATAAAAAACTGACCCTCTACGTTGTGCTAGGGGCCCATACACAGGAAGACCCCTTTCATAAATTATAAAGGTTTGTGGTGCATGAAAATTCAGGTTCTTTAGCCTCAAATTGCCCAAACTCCTAAAAGCCGCAAAAATGCTGGTTCAGTTCAAGAATTTTCGAAAATAATGTTGCTGTTTGGAGATATAATAGACCTTCTGTACTATACGTCGAACGTGAAAATTGCATGAAAAAATTCTAGGTACCCCTTGACCCCCTTAATTGCATTGATGGATTGTACAGTCTACGTTAGTTCCGTGATAACATTATAGCCATTTGCAAACTTTCACAGAAATGTAATAAATGGAGTGACATTGCTTCTTACTGAAATAGAAGGAAAGTTGTAAGTCACCCCTTGAGATTTTTCATTCCTTCATTTGTTTGTTAAATTAAATTAAATTAGTTTTCTGGGAATATTTCAGAAACTGTTGGATTTAGAGCCTTATAATGTAGTTTTCGAGGACCCATTAGGGCCCCCGAGTTTTGTTTCTGGCACCGAGGGGATTTGTCTCGTCGTTGTACGCCATAATACAATACTAATAATAATATAATATAGGGATAAATTATAACACCTATTTATTTTTTATTTTTAATGCAGCCAATGGCCATGTACTTTTCTGTTCAGGACGGGTCAGGGAAGGGATATTATCAGAGAAAGAAGCATTCAATCTCGCATGAGCAAAATGGAAATGGCCTAACATTTAACTAAGGACATCTATAAGAAAAGGTCAATATCCTTCAACGAAAAACTAAAACATTACTGCAGTGTCATCCGTCCGGAGGTCTTGCATGCTTCTGAATGCCTCACGATGAACAAAAAGGGCTTGGTCGAGAAACTAGAGGCCAAAGAAAGAAAAAAATTGAGATAGATATTGGGTTCCATCAAAGACAATGGGGAATACAGAAGACAGCATAACCATGAACTATATGCTCATGTGGAGAAGATAAGTAACGTCATCCGGAAGAGAAGGATACCATTTTTTGGGCATGTGAAACGAATGAGCCCAGCGAGACTGATCAACCGCAACATAACTTACTTTCAGGAGAGGAAAACAAAATGGGCTTGGTTCATTGAACTGGATAAAGATCTAAAAGAAGTGGGGATACACCATAGACATTCAGGAGCGCGCCCCACTCAAAAGGAAACTTCAAGCTTGCAAAGGTTTCCAAGAAAAACCGAAGCTGAAAACGGGAAAGATTTGGACCCAGGAACGGAAGGAAGTCCACCGAGAACGAATGCGGGCGTACTGGGCAAACATCAAAGCCAGTAGGAGACAGTTGGAATGACGCGGTCCATAGATGACCTATACGAAATGAATGAATGAATTATATGAGGATAGGAATATAATAGACCCGTACCACACCTGCAGGTGTAAATCGCGTGAAAAAATTCTAGAGTACCCCTTGATCCCCTCAAGCGCATTATACGTATTGATGAATTTTACGGCTTAATTTGGTTCCGTGATAACCTTCTAGCCGTTTGCAAACTTTCACTCAAATGTAATTAAAGGAATTGCATTGCGTCTTACAGCAATAGATGGACCTCTGAAAATCTGTTGCCATGGTTACTGGCTTGCATTCGTTCATTAGTTTAATTAATGAAATTAGTTTTCTGGGAATATCTCAAAAACGGTTGGTCTTAGGGCCTTAAAATGTGGTCTTCGGGTACCCGAGTTTTGTCTCTCACATTCAGGGGCTGAAAATCAGCTTTGTCTCGTCCTTCTACGCCTATTTCAGCATGTATTTTAAGGGGGTAGGCCCCCTTTTATGAGGGGTACGGAGAAGAGTTATATCAATGATAAGTGTCGTGCCTCTGATGGATATCTGTACCAAATTTTACGTTGATACACCCAGCCGTTCTCGAGTTATAAGGGAACAAAGTTGTCCACAGACGAACAAACAAACAAACAAACACACACACAGACAAAAAGAAATATTTTCGCGCGCATCCAGCATAAAACAGTCTGAAACGTGTAAACAACTCAAATTTCTGTAGAAATTCTGAGAAAAACAGACAAACTTTCATTTTTATATAGAAAGAGATATACTTCACCGCTCGGTGTTGACCGTGTTTTATTGCACAAATTTAGGTTTCACTCGCTAACCGTTGGAGATATACGAAATGTGATAAGGACCTATCGGATAGAAAAGTAAATATTAAAGCACATGTATGCCATCAAAAGTTTGCTATTTTTTAGCGTTCTCTTTTTATTCGAAATGGAAATATGAAATTTAGAAACCAAAGGGTGTAGTGACGTCACAAATGTCGGTTTTACTCGCTAACAGTTGGAGATAGACGAAAAGTGATAAGGACCTTTTGGATAGGAAATTAAATTTCAAAGCTCGAATGTGCCATCAAAAGTTGCTACTTCCTACAGTTCTCTTTTTATTTGATATAGAAATATGAAATTTTGAAACCAAAGGGTGTAGTGACGTCACTAAAATGGTCGCCATATTTTAATAGTGCAAAATTTCGAAATCAAAAGTATCCTATATGTAAACCTGTAAATCAGCTACATCCATGCAAAATTTCATTTAAATCGGACAAGTGGTTCTTGCGTTATTGAGTAACACACAGGCAGACAGAAAGACACACACCATCTCATTTAGGTAGATTTCATTAGAAAGCTAACTATTGCAATGGGTCCCATGTTTCGACTTCCGGAAAATTTCGACATATCTTCGCGTTTCACATCCCCCAGACCCCAAAACCACCGTCAGTTCAAAAGATTATATATAATTTATGTATGTATATATGAATGTATGTGTATATACAGTGTGGTCCACCCGCCCCTTATTATTTAGTTTTATGAAACCCAACTAACATAGCATTTCTCCCGATGGTCGATATTGCTCTGCGCTCTGACTGTGTGACAGCAATGTAATTGGGTCATGGGTCTAGCAAAGAAAAACCGACCTTAAACATTTCCCCGCCAAATACTACGGCCCATTCTACTAACATATGACTTTCTGCTCCTTGAAATAACACACATACACGTAATACAATCGAATTAATAGCTTACGCCACGTGATCTGTAATAGTAGAAAGTTAAATCAACACCACAAACCGTGATTGAAGACATTGAGATGGACTTAAACGTTTGAGGTGGGACGGCTACAGTAACAAAAGCACGTTTAGCGTGCGGTGTTTGCCATGTCTTGGTGGCTGCGAGGTTTAATGCCTGACCGTACTTGGTGGACGCGAGCGGGTAGAATGTTGCTTCGAATCCAGTAGTAGGCATACTTTTTTTGAACGAAAGCCCACATTACATTTAGTCGGGATATAACTACATTGCCACATTTATTGCCTTACGACGAATTTTTGTGAAGAGTTCGTTGAATTTTGATGATTTATAAAGAGAACACGATCGAATCGTTATGCCACGTGACCTGTTATGGCAGAAAATTTAAAAACTGGCATGAATATTAACATAACATCTCGAAGTGTTGCTCCGGAAGTCCGGGTTCGATTCCCAGCTCTGCCAAGAAATGAATTATTTGTCTGAGGGCTGAAATTGGGTACACATAGCCTCGTGGAGCAAATATGAGAAGAAGTGGGTTCGATTCCCACCTCAGCCACCCTGGAAATGGTTTTCCGTGGTTTCCAAATTCCGGGACGGATTCTATCTTAAGGCCACGGCCGCCTCCTTCCCAATCCTTAATTGCAAATACACACATCATTACAAGCCCGCAATAACTCAGGTTATCAGACAAATTCTACACACACACACACCAAGTAAACATGGCTAAATGTTCTAGGCCCTCAAATGAAACAAAACAACAACATATCGAAGGATATTCTGATGGCCAGTGCTTGCATCGAAGTATACGTATTCCGTAGAAATTCCCATTGTATTATTAGCAAAAAATCGTGTGTCTGTCTGTGTGTGTGTGACGTGTGTGTGTGTGAGTGTGTGTGTGTGTGTGTGTGTGTGAGTGTGTGTACTCTGAATGTCTGCCCCTCCCTCCCCCCCCCCCTATCAATTCGAACAAGGTGAAACCGAATTGAACGAAATTTGGTACAGAGGTAGAACTAGCAAAGGGCACCTCAGTGTCATGTTTTATATCGCAGCCATCTTGACGGAAACGTAATAGCGGCCACCCAAATGTTCAAAGCTTAAATCAAATTACGAATAACCTAATCATCCGATCTCTACCAAATTTTGCAACAACATTTATTTATAAGGCGAGCGTCTTTTGACTACACTACAAGGTAATCAGACCAATAGTTTGCAGATGGCGGCCATGTATGTGTGCAAATCGATTCCCCCTGTCAATTCAAACACGGTGATACCGAATTGAACGATATTTGGTACAGAGGTAGCACTAGTAAAGGACACCTCAGTGTAATGTTTTATATCGCCGCCATCTTGACGAAAACGTAATGGCGGCCATCCTATTGTTAAGAGCTTGATTCAAATTACGACCAACCTAATATTCTTATCTCTACCAAATCTTGCAACAACATACCTTTATGTGGGAAGCATATTTTGACCAAACTACAAGATCATCAGCCCAACAGTTTGCATATGGCGGCCAAGTATGTATGCAAATCGATTCCCCCTATCAATTCAAACACGGTGAAACCGAATTGAACGAAATTTGGTACAGAGGTAGCACTAGCGCAGAACACCTCAATGTCATGTTTTATATCGCCACCATCTTGACGGAAACGTAATGGTGGCCACCCAAATGTTCAAAGCTTAAATCAAATTATGACTAACTTAATCATCCTATCTCTACCAAATTTTGCAACAACGTATACTTGTATGGCGAGCATCGTTTGACTGAACTACAAGGTCATCAGCCCATTAGTTTGCAGATGGCGGTCATGTATGTGTGCAAATTGATTCCCCTATCAATTAAACACGGTGTAACCGAATTGAACGAAATTTGGTACAGAGGTAGCACTAGTAAAGGGCACTCCAATGTCATGTTTTATAATGCCGCCATATTGACGAAAACGTAATGGCGGCCATCATAATGTTAAGAGCTTGAATCAAATTATGACCAACCTAATAATCTGATCCCTACCAAATTTTGCAACGACATACCTTTATGTATAGAGAATCTGTTGACCACACTACAAGGTCATCAGACCAATAATGTGCAGATAGCGGCCATGTTTTTGTGCAAATCGATTCCCCCTATCAATTCAAACACGGTGAAACCGAATTGAATGATTTTCTTTTACGGAGGTAGCACTAGCAAAGGGCACATCATATTCATGTATAATATCCGTAAAGCACCTTGTATTTCAACAAGCTACTACAGCCAACATTCAATTATTCTCCTTGAAAAGGACAAAGGGTTATAACCATACCCATGTATTTAGGAGAAAGTAAGCTATACGTTCTTTACCGAACATCTTGTTTTGTTATTAAATTTTAACAAAAAAGTCTTAGCATATCATTAGGCCCGTATCACACGACACTCGCTGGCAAGGAAGCTGGTGTGATCGCTGGTACAAAATCCTGTATAATTCTGTTCTCTTCGTCAGTACACCTGCTTGTATGACCGAAGTGTATCACACGCTAGCATTTTGGACGCTAAGTTGTATGAAATAAAACCGAAGGGCTGTCGTTTGAGGGCATTAGTTGCTGTTCTTTCGCTTTATTAACGCAAAGCGGTCGCGAAAATTGCTGTAAGTAAATTAGAAAACCTGCCAGGTACTGAACGAATGCATTCCAATCAATATTTAAGATCTAACTGTAATAATTGAATATTTTACCATACGCGTTAATAAGAAGCGCAACAAAAACCTCCAGAGTGTGTTGGAAATGTGTGCAAGTGTTATTGCGCCCGCTCGCTCTTTCGAAGATCCCGGGTTCAAGACCATCCAACGGCAGATTTTTAAAATTCTTTTTAACTATTTCATTATACCCTCCCTACCTCGTACAGCAAGATTTCAACTTGGTTTTGTTCACATTATCTACGAAGACGATAGGGAAAGTTATTTTCTTGTCTCATTTAAATGGTTATTTTCCCTAAATACTGTTCTAAACCATGTCGCCTCCGTAGCGTAGCGGTCAGCATGGTTAGCTGCCGCCCCGGAGGTCCTGGGTTCGATTCCCGGCTCTGCCACGAAATTTGAAAAGTGGTATGAGGACTGGAACGGGGTCTACTCAGCCTCGGGTGGCCCAAATGAGTAGAGGGGGTTCGATTCCCACGTCAGCCATCCTCGAAGTGGTTTTCCGTGGCTTCCCACTTCGTCTTCGGGCAATTGCCGGGATGGTGCCTACTGTAAGGTCACGGCCACCTCCTTCCCTCTTCCTAGCCTATCCATCCCAATCTTCCATCCCTTCCCATCCCTCATGAGGCCCCTGTTCGCTTTGCAGGTGAGGCCGCCTGGGCGAAGTGCTGATCACACCTCCCCAGTTGTATCCCTCCCGACCAGATGTTCCAAGCTCCAGGACACTGCCCATCGAGGCGGTAGTGGTGAGTTCCCTCGCTGAGTCCGTGGGAACCACCAACCTAGAGGGTAAATTGACTAAATCTATATATTTAAAACACTAAGCTGTTTTTTGTACACACGAGATTGTGAAAACGACTTAACCGATTGGCTTCGTAAATCATTCTAACGAAAGCTCTTGGCATGCAGATTTGCAGAGTGTCTTTAAAATAAACAAATATGTTATCATATATTTTTAAATTTATAAACAAAACTGCAAAATTATTGGCTCAAGCGCAAGCGCAAAATCACCTTGGTTAATGACAGACATGGCGGATGTCCACCGCGTTTTAATGTAATAGTTATTTATAAGAATTATAATAAAGGAGGGGAATATTGAATATGAAGTTTCCACGATATAAACAGGAGTAGAATATTATAAAAGACGGGAAATGTAGAAAAACATATACTGACTGTTGAGTGTGAATGTTGCTTAAGTACCTTAATATTGCACTACATCACCAGTGATTCGGTAGCTCAGATGGCAGCGTTGAAGTCTTGGTTTGTGCATCGCCCAAAGGAAGCAGTTCGAATCCCACCTTCGCCACATATTTTTATTTCCCAATTATTCTTTCTGGCTATTGGTAATACATTGTCTTAACATATTTTACTTTTATTATTCCCGTAAATTCTCCACGATTTACGTTCCCATACACTTTTAAATGATTAAATAAAATATGGCCACAATCACTTTCGCCATGAGAGACAATTGACGAACATAATTCATTTGATGGACTCAGACATCGTGGTCACTCATCCCCGTCTACTTTAGTGTGTGTGTGTGTGTGTCTGTCAAATTTTCTCTGATAACCTGTGTTATTGTGATGGCTGTACTGATGTGTGCATTTGTAATTAAAGTGGGGAATGGGAAATTGACGACCGAGGCTTTAAGTTAGGAACTATCCCGGTATTTACCTGCAGTGGAAGTGGCAAACCACGGAAAAGCACATCCTAGATTGTTGAGATGGGAATCGAACCTTGCCCTTCTTAGTTTTGCCTCAAGAGTGCGCCCCGTTCCAGCCCTCAGACGAGAATTACATTTCTAGAGAAATGGCGGATAAAGGATCCTCCGTATCGTAGTGTGATCTTTGTTTTTGAGAATTAAAAAGAGGGGATTGAAGAACTTCAACAGGCGTTTGAGTTCGTTTGTTGTTTAAGTAACTTAATATTGCTTTGGAAGTCTGTTGACTGGGTGGCTCAGGGGTAACATTGCGGACCCAGGAATGAATTTAGCATAGTCGAAGGAGTTCACATCTCTCCTCAGACATGTATTTCTATTTCCTAATTATTCTTTCTGACTATTGGTAATTCATTGTCTTAACATATTTTACTTTTATTATTCCCGTACAGTAAGGAATTCTCCTCGATTTGCATTGCCATATACTTTTAAATTATTAAATAAAAGATGGCCACAATCGCTTTCGCCATGAGAGACAATTGACGAATATAATTCATTTGATGGACTCAGACATCGTGGTCACTCAGGCCCGTCTACTTTGGTGTGTGTGTGTGTAATTTTTTTTATGATAACCTGTGTTATTGTGATGCCTTTACTGATGTGTGCATTTGTAATTCATGTGGGGAATGGAGAATTGACGACCGAGGCTTTAAGTTAGGAACTATCCCGGTATTTACCTTCAGTGGACGTGGCAAACCACGGAAAACCACATCCCAGATTGTTGAAATAGGAATCTAACCTTGCTCTCCTTAGTTTTGTCTCAAGAGTGCACCCCGTACCAGTCCTCAGACCAGAATTAAATTTCTTGGCAAACCAGGGTTCGAACCCGGAATCCGGGGCGATAGCTCAGAATTTAGCCTTAAGATTTGGCTTCCCTGTGTTTATACGATTTTTGACAAGCACTGAACATATAGTCTAACCCTTAAACTCTCCATTGCGGTGGCTGTCGAAGTGAGTCTATGCTCATTCCAGTAGTTGGCGAAGTATGCTCCCTTGCTTAAATTACTGTCATGGAAATGCAAAGGATTGTACCTACAACAGGTGATGGAAATTGCTTATTTAAAGCAGTTTCGTACTGTTTATTCCAAAATGCAGAACGTCATCCTGAGCTGCGTCTGCAAGCAAATTGCAAAAATTGTTGTTGGCAAGAATAATAAGGATTTTATTATTGGCGATCAGTATCATCGCATTCTCATCAGCAACAAACTTGAGAATGAAAGTATCTGAACTTCACTGTATAAATGAATATTATTGTTTAATGATTATTTGTTTAGAGTACATAACAATGACTCTAACCACGCTGTTGATTTTTGCAATGGAAGTATTATGTGCCATTTAATATTTGGCGGCTGCGTTGATGCAGGCCACTATAGTGTTATTGAATATGACGCTAATTTGGAGAAAAATGCTACAATAAATATATCCATTTGACGAAAAAGAACATTAGCCACAAAAAAGTGGGAAATCGAAGAAAAATACGAAGCCACTTTTAAAATCTAATATAAATATGTCATTTCAGAAACAATTCCAGATATTATGCCGTACAGTGTAGGGTCCTTGACGAACAAGTGTAAACATTGTTCTGCTCTGTATTTCTGTAGCGAGAAATCTACGCTTGGTTACTTTGACCTTTGGTGTTGTAATGGCAAAATTGATCTTACTAAATATAAAATATTTGACAGACTGCAACAATTTTTCACTGGAAATGATACCTCAAGGAATTTAGGAGAGAATAATCGGCAGTACAACAAATGCTATGTCCTTGGTTTCATTTGGTGCCAATGTCACTGTGCCACATGCATACGGTCCATATTGTTTTAAAATGTATGGAATTGCACATCATCGCATTTCTTCGATAATGTATATTCCACAATTATAAGCGACGGTTCTTGCGGCCAGTTGTACAGGCCGGACGTTTGTTTTAGACGAGTGAAAATTCTTAATGGAAGCCTGGAGGCGAGTTACTACAGTACCTGTGTTGTTATCAGCTGCCCCAAGCGGTCCGATGATTGACAAAGCTTTTTCACACTACTACTGAAGTACAGTCATTGGCAAATATAATGACGTTCTGTTCGTAACTACGTAACGTGTATTTCTGCATCACACAATACTTCGAAGTGGACTGTACTGTCTGCTCAAGTCTGGAATTCCATTACATCAGGTCGGTGGTGACAAGTATGAAGCGATAGGGTGAGAGAGTGAGTGAGTGTAGGCTCACCCACAGGCTTCAAGGTCAAGGGCAATCGTCTAAAACAAACGTCCGGCCTGTATATATTAGACTCCTCAGAATTCTTGAATTCCTTGGAATTAAGTGATTTGCTTCCACATACTCCAAACGATTGACCCATAGTTATGCTCCTTAGAAAACTGAAGTTTCCTAAGGGCTCATAAATACTACCATATTAATTATAAGAAATGTGTATGAAAATTGCTTGAATTTGGAAATAATAAGTGCAGTTAAAATCAGGCGGATGATCTAACCCTTCGATTTGATTCCATATTAATTATAAGAAATATGCATGAAAATGCTTGGATTTGGAAATAAGTGCAGTTAAAATTAGGCAGAGAGGTCTAATCCTTCGACTTGATTTAACACCATAGGATAAACCAATCAATTTCTTTTAAGAGGCAACATTTTCCGATTAGCTTGGCATACTTTATCACAATCAATAAAGCTCAATGGGGAACTCTGGAATCCTTTGACGCTCTTAAAGTATCAATAGCGCCAAAAAATAATTGTACAAAGAACGTACACTGAAGAAAATGGAAATTGCAACATCCAGAAGGAGTGGTGCTACATTGCTGCAATTGAACATGCAGGACGAGTGTTCGGTTGTGATTCCATGATTACACTTTCAGGGCAATCTGACCGCAAGTTTAGACAACAATCAATACTGGATGTGCCCACCACGAGCTGCAATACATTGATGAATTCGGCGAGGCATGGAGTCAATAAGGCCCTGGATCGCTTCCTGAGGAATTGTGGCCCATGCTTGCTGCACTGCACGGGTCAGTTATTCCAGAGTTGTGGGTGGCTGAGGACGGTTGGCCAGTTGTCGACCCATCATGTCCCACACATGCTCAATAGGGCTGAGGTCCGGGGATCTGGAGGGCCATTCTAAGGTTGTGATGTCTGGAGATGCGTGCAGTGTGAACCCGGGCATTGTCCTGCTGAAACATCCCATTACCAATGTTCGCCATCATAGGGACAACCACTGGATTGAGTACCCTATCAACATACTGTCGAGCAGTCATAGTGCCCTCAACAGGCACTAATTGTGATTTCACATTAACGTCAAGAGCTCCCCAGAACATAATGCTTGGTGTTGGCCCCGTGTGCCTCTCGACAATAAGGTCTGGGCGGCTCCTCTTCCCGGTATGTCGGTGCACACGATTCTGGCGATCACTGCGGGCAAGACAGAAGCGCGATTCATCACTAAAGACGACCCTGTGCCATTCGTCGACCCACGCCGATCGTTCTCGACACCAGGCCAGCCTTACACGTCGCTGTTGTGGGGTCAATGGAACACCTTCTGCAGGGACACGGGATCGTAAGCCAGCTGCACGCAGGCGATTACCAACTGTTAGTTGTGTAACGTGGGGTGACACAGCTGCTCGAATTTGCGCTGTTGTTGCATGGGGTTCCATCCGGGCCATCCGAATGATGCGGCGATCCTCTCTCACAGTTGTCTGTCGCTGTGGGCCTGTGCCAGGTCTACGAGTGTGGGTACCTTTATTTGACCACTGCTGCCATACACGTTGTACCGTAGATGCCTGTCGGCCAACACGTGCAGCGCCAGTTCTTAGCGATAATCCAGCCTCACACAGCACAATTAACCGACCCTTCTCAAATGGCGACAGTTGTTGACAGCGTGCTCTTCTCTGTCGTCGAGGCATGTTTGACGGGGAACACTTCACTGCACAGACTGCAAGTCAACTATGCTACACCGGTGTCCGTATACTGGAGTTGAATCCTCCGCGACCAATCACGTGGGGAGACCTGTAGCAACAATCCAATGGGTTTGACACTTTGATCGTTTACATACCTACAAGGCATCGTTCCATATCTTGAAAATCAACACAAACGACCAATGCCTTCATGGTGTTGCAATTTCCATTTTCTTCAGTGTATATAAGAAAATTCTTCAGTAAATATTTTCTTATTGACCGTCATGTATTGACGGGTCTCAACTAGTAAAATTTAAAAAAAAAACTGTTCTAAACCATGGATGGATACTATTCGTTATAATTAATATTTTTTAGTCGATTTTACCCTCCAGGTTAGGTTTTCCCACGGACTCAGCGAGGGATCCCATCATTACCGCCTCTACGGGCAGTGACCTGGAGCTTGAAACATCTCGTCTGGGGATACAACTGTGGAGGTGGGATCAGCACCTCGCCCAGGTGGCCTCACCTGCAAAGCGAACAGGGACATCTTGAGGGATGGGAAAGGTGGGGAGGATAGGGAGGGATAGGCAAGGAAGAGGTCGTAGCCGTACGGTAGGTAACATCCCGGTATTTGCCCGAAGGCGAAGTCGGAAACCACGGAAAACCACTTTCAGGATGGCTGAGGTGGGAATCGAACCCCCTCTATTTATTTGGACCACCCGAGACTGGGTAGACCCCGTCCCAGTCCTCATACCACTTTTCAAATTTCATGGCAAAGCCGGGAATCGAACCCAGGACGTCCGGGGTGGCAGCTAATCACGCTGACTACTACGCAACGGAGGCGACTCTATTCGTGATAATTAGAATTTTAATAGTTCAATATTTATAATAATATGACACGTTCTGTAATTACTGGCTTGCTGCGAGGCTTAGCGGTAACGTTCTCGCTTGCTGTGCCTAAGGTTGCAGGTTCGTATCCTGGCGCAGTCAGGTTGCATTTGAGGGTGCGCAAATGCGAGGGAGCCGTGTCAGTAGATTTACTGGCACGTTGAAGATCCCCTTCCGAGCAAAATTCCAGCATCCCGGCGTATCTAAAAGCCAGAGCAGTTAAAAGGGACGTAAATCCAATAATGTCATAATTATATGTATTTACTGTAGGTTTGGGGCAGATGACCTCGTAGTTCCGCCCTTTAAAACCTCACTAACTAACTAACTATTACTGTAAGTGTATAGCAAGCGCTTTTCGCACAGACGCCGTTGAGAGAAATTATAGTTTCGGTCTGATGTATTTATTTATTTGTTTAGTGGGTCGTCTGAGTGAGTCGGAGTTATCCTTTAAACAAAGGTGGTCAAAATTTCGAACACTTGCTACCTTGCTTTCGTTCTACAGATCATTATGTCGTCGTCCAATCTGGCTGCGTACCATCGGATAAGTACGGTCCTTTTGAGGACCAAATAATAAATCACTCGTTGGAACAGATAGATATGCGTCCATAATACATCCACAATAAACGACATTAAGCAAAAAAAAAGTACTAGTTCAAGATTCGAACCTACTACAATGCGACTTCGTTGACGCTACTCTTGATTTAGCCACCATAGCTACCGAGAACCATGGTATATTGCTGGCACGCATTGAATCTATTCGTAGACACTTCCTGTCAAAACGTAAGCATGTGTTATTCGGAGCTCTAATCGTTTCAATCATGCATTATATTTGAGGTCATTGAAAGAAAACTGCCACTATTAATTTCTACTATATTCGCGAGGATGTACTCAACGGTAAAGTTGTGCAATGGACGTAAAGGGACAGGTACTAATGTTTTTAGGATGACTGTGATATACGCGTTAGTTGGGTTGCCTTCCTCCAAAAAAAATAAGGGGCTGGCGGACCACACTGTATATATATATATATATATCAGTTTCTTGTGGACACGATAACTGCCGTAATTTTGCACCAATCACTTATAATTTTTTACCGAATATGTATACCTATAAAATCTCGGTCGAGTTCGTTACGGGCTAAATCGGTCGAAGGGGGTGAAAATGGGGGGCTTTTTTTTTTCGAAAAAGTGAAATATTGCTATAACTCTCTTAATATGTGAAATATCGAAACCGTTCAACGTTCATACTATGTGTCGGATAAAGCCCAAAAATTTATGTTTGAAGAGATTTTTTATAGCACCAACCATTGACCAAAGGGGTGGGAAATAGTGGGTTTTTCAGGAAACATTAATCATATCTCTCTTAATAGGCACAATATCAAAACCGTACAAAATGGGCAATATTCCCCTAATAATTACCTAAAACTTTTGTCTGAAAGAATTTTTGATATGACCCACCATTACGCCAAGGGACGAGAAAATTGATTTCGGAATTATAAGAAAACTAGATGAAACCCGTCAAAACATGACGGACAATGGAAAACAAATTTACTGAAGAAGCTTCTTATATAAGTTACATTCTTTGTACGATTACTTTTTAGCACTATTGCAACTTTAAGGGCGTCAAAAGATAGCACTCTCAGCATTGCAACATATTGCTGGTCATGACTGAAAACGTGATGAGGTCATCATCATCTTGCACAGTTTCCAGCCACTGGCCGGGTCTGTTTGAAACACAAGCCTCTCCAACGTCTTCTGTCTTCCCACCATCTCTCAGCCTCCACCCTTGTCCAGTCTTCTCCTCTCTTCTTCACGCTTTCTTCCACCCCCTTCAGCCACCTGTCTCTCGGTCTCCCTCTTGGTCTCTTTCCTTCCCACTTCGTCTCGTGTATCCTCCTGGGTATCCTCTTCTCCTCCATTCGTTTTACATGTCCATACCATCTAAGTCTAGATTTCTCTATACCATCCTGTAATGGTTCCTCCTTCATTAATTCTCTGGTCCTCTCATTTCTTATTCTGTCCCTCTTTGTAGCTCCAATACTGCTTCTCAAGAACCTCATCTCACTGGCCTGTATTTTGCTCTTCTCCCTTCCTTTCATAACTCAGGTATCCGAGGCATACGTCAGGATAGGGACATAGTACGATATATGATCTACTTGCTGTTCTGAGGGACATCCCTGCTCCATAACATGCTTCTCACACTCCTCCGGAATGCTTCTGCCTGTCTCCCCCGCTCATTTATTTCTCTACCGTTTCTTCCATTCTCTTGTATCAGGCTTCCCAGATACTTGAAACTCTCCACTTTCTTCAGCTGTTCCCCACCAATTGTTATTCCCGTTGTGGTCCTTTCCTTCTTCCTTGTTGTGATCACCATCTCACTCTTATTTATGCTAAATTTCATCCCATATCCTTGTATTATTCCTTCCCACACGTCCAACTGTTCCTGTACCTCCTCCTCCTTGTTTCCACAATCATCAAATCATCCGCAAACACCATTGCTTTCATCTTTCCTTCCCCAATTACTTGTGCCGCTCGGGTCATTATGTCATCCATCACCACAATGAAAATTAACGGTGACAGTGCACTTCTTTGTTTCAGGCCGTTTCTCTGTTCCACCCAGTCCGATCTCTCTCCTCCCACTTTCACACAGCTCACGATTCCCTTGTACATCTCTTTTATCCTACTTATAGTCCATTTTTCTACTCCTCTATCCTCCAGGGACGTCCATACTTTGTTTCTGCATACACTGTCATATGCTTTCTCAATGTCCAGGAAGGCCATCAGTAGATCTGTTCCATACTCATAGTGCTGTTCTTGTAACTGACTTACAGCAAAAATCAAATCCACTGTGGACCTTCCTGCTCTGAAGCCATGTTGTTCTTCCCTCATCCCTCCTTCTATCCTTGTCCTAATTCTCTTTTCTAAAACTTTCTCAAACATCTTTGCACAATGACTCATCAGTGTTATTCCCCGATAGTTTCTGCATTCTGTTCTACTACCTTTCTTGAAGATCGGGACAATTATTCCCTTTTCCCAGTCCTCTGGGGTCTTCCTTTCCTTCCATGCTGCCTTCATCACTCGGTACAACCATTGTACCCCCACCTCTCCTGCTGCTCTCACCATCTCCACACTCAACTCATCCACACCCGGTGCCTTCCCTCCTTACATCTTCCTCACTGCATCTTCCACTTCTTTCCATGTTAAGTCCTTTTCGGTTTGCAGTTCATCTACTGTACCTCTTCCCCGATTTCTTCTTCCTCGCCGTGGTTTCCATTTGGGTTCAGGAGTTCTTCAAAATATTCTTTCCACATTTTCTTCAGTTCTTCCCCATTTTCTATCTCTTGTCCCCTTTTGTTCACCATTCTAAGATAATCCGTAGGATCCTTCCGCCTCTTATTCTTTACCATCCCATACAGGACCTTTTTTGTACCTTCACTATTCATCTGGTCATGACTTAAATCGTGATGAGGTAAATAGCCCAATACGTTCAAGGATTTCTCCTTGAGCTTGA
Organism: Meconema thalassinum; assembly: GCA_946902985.2. Classification (NCBI taxonomy): domain Eukaryota; kingdom Metazoa; phylum Arthropoda; class Insecta; order Orthoptera; family Tettigoniidae; genus Meconema; species Meconema thalassinum. Next base: position 2,007,605,474 of record OX336388.2, read on the forward strand.
TTGATTGTGATAAAGTAGGCCGAGCGAATAGGACATTGTTGCCTATTAAAAGAAAATGTACTGTACCTGCAAGTGTTTTATCGGAAGGTGTTAAATCAAGTCGTAGGTCTCTCTGCCTAATATTACTGCACCTATTATATCCGAATCCAAGCAATTTCTTACATATTTCTTACAATTAATATATTACCATGTATGAGTCCTTGGGAAACGTTCAGATTTCTAAGAAGCATAACTATGGCTCAAACGTTCGGAGTATGTGGAGGCGAATCACTTGATTCCAAGGAATTGAAAAATTCAATAATAGGGAAATGAAGTAGCTGGCTTTCATCTTCAGTATCCAATCTGTTAACGCTGATGTGTGAGTGTTTGAACTACTGGATATAAGTTCAATGACTTTTAAATTAATATCATTACATTGTTGCAGCTTGGCAAATATTTTATATTCCAGCAGATCAATTTTACCCTCACAACAGTAAAGACCAACGTAACCACGCGTAGATTTTACGCAAGAGAAATACAATGTAGAACAATGTTTACATTTGACCGTCAAAGACCTTACAGTACACTGTACTGCATAATATCTGGAATTGTTTCTGAAATGGCCTATTTATGTTGGATTTTAAATGTGGCTTCGTATTATTCGATAACACTATAGTGTCCTGCAATAACGGAGCCGCTAAATATTACATGGCAAATAATACTTCCATTGCCGAAATCAACTGCGTAGTTAGACTCAGTACTCTAAACAAATAATCATTAAGCAATTGTCTTATACAATGAAGTTCAACATGACCGTCCAGAGACTTTCATACTCAAGTTGGTTGGTGAGGAGAATGCGATGAGACTGATCGCTTAAAATAAATTCCTTATAATTGTTCCTGCCAGCGAAATTTTTTGCGATAGCTTGAAAACGCAGCTCAGAATGACGTTCTTCATTTTGTTATAAACAGTACGAAACTGCTCTAAATAAGCAATTTCCATCACCAGTTATAGGTTATGACAGCACATTTTGCAGGGGAACATAGAATCACTTCGCCAACTACTGGAACGAACATAGGCCTATACTCAATACTCACTTCGGCAGTCACCCTAATGGAGGCAGTTTTTGAATTATATGTCCCGTGCATGTCAAAAATCGTATTAACACATGGAGGCCCACCTATTCTTGTCTATCGCCCCGGAGACCCAGGTTACATTTCCTGCTCTGCCAAGAAATTGAATTCTGGTCTGAGGGCAAAAACGGGGCACATTCAGTCTCTTGAGGTATAACTAAGAAGAGGAAGGTTTAATTCCCACCTCGACAATCTTGGATGTGGTTTTCCGTGGTTTCCCACTTCCACTTAAGGCAAATACCGGGATGGTTCCTAACTTAAGGCCTTGGCCGTCTCCTTGCCATTTACCACCTTAATTACAAATACACACAGTAATGCAGCCATCACAATAACACAGGTTATGAGAGAACATTTCACACATACACACCCAAGTACACGGGGCTGAGTGACCACGATGTCGGAGCCCTTCAAACGAATTATGTTTGCCAACTGTCTCTTATGGCGAAAGCAATTGTGGACACGCGCGAGTGCCTGGAAAACTACTTTTTTCTTTAATAATTTAAGAGTATATCGACCATGCATAATTATAAGTTTCAGTCTAGGACGCTAATAACTTGACCACCGAAGCATTGGGAAGAAATTGCAATATTAAGGTACATAAACAACATAGCCTACACATTCATCTGTCGGTTAATGTTCCTCAAAATTTCCCTTCTTAAATATTCCCCTCCTTTATAATTTTCCATCACGTGAAAACGTGCCATGTCTTGGGTTTTAAATATATCGATGCAATGGTGCTGCCATCTGCTGTCAGTTACTGGAACTATATGGGCGATGTACTGCCATCTGTTGTCAGTTATAGGAACTGATTGCAGATATTTAAACGGCGTACTGAGGACAACAGTTTGCTCTTTTGATCCCATGCTGTAATGCAATGGTAAAACGGAAATAAAACGTATTGAGTGAGAATGTAGAAATATGTATCTTTTACAGACATTAAACCTTACTAATACTCCTTGATAAAACAATATTTCAATGGTAAAAAAAAAAAAAACATATATCGGCGAGGGCTGGGATCGAACCGGCGAACCTAGGAACTATAGTCTGTCGCCTTAACCACATAGCTACTCGCGCAATCTTGATCAATAGCAGACGCAGCCATTCATTATCTTCAAAAGCTGCTGTCTGAAGAAAATAATCCATTTCATTATCCAAATAAATCAATGTTGCACATTCGTATACGTTCATACTGTTATTATATTTTATTGCCAGAACTTGGTTAATGTATGTTTTCAATTACATGGAAGCTTATTAAATAACTTACATTTTAATGGAATTCTCACCGCCATTTTGTCATGACCTCAGGCGAATTGTGCGCATGCGTGAAGGGCAAGAATTCTGCTATTTTCTATATTAATTCAAAAATATACCGAGAGGGAATGTAGAAATATGTATCTTTAACAGACATAAAACCTTAGTAATACTCCTTGATTAAACAATATTTCAGTGGTAAAAAAAAAAAAAGATCGGCGAGGGCTGGGATCGAACCAGTGAACCTTGGAACCACAGTGTGTCGCCTTAACCACATAGCTACTCGCGCACTCTTGTTCAGCAGCAGACGCAGCCGTTCTTTAATATTAAAAGCCGCTGTCTGAAGGAAATAATCCATTTCATTATCCAAATAAATCAATGTTGCACATTCGTATACGTTCATACTGTTATTATATTTTATTGTCAGAACTTGGTTAATGTATGTTTTCAATTACATGCAAGCTTATTAAATAACTTACATTTTAATGGACTTCTTACCGCCATTTTGTCATGACCCCAGGCGGATTGTGCGCATGCGTGAGGGGAAAGAATTCTGCTATTTTCTATATTAATTCAAAAATATACCGTAATATATTTGTTTATTTTATAGACACTCTGCAAATCTAGAGGCCAAGAGCTTTCGTTAGAGTGCTCTACGAAGTAAATCGGTTCTGTCGTTCTCTCAATCTCGTGGTAACAAAAATCACCTTACTGTTTTAAATATATAGATGCCAAGAGCTATCAGTGGTTGCCATGGCAACACTACTAAATTGATGAGGCATGAACCATCAGACGTTGCCATGACAACGCACTTGCACGAGATCAGATTCAGTATTTCCATCTGACTAAGTGGTTGGTTGGTGGGTTCTTAAGTTTAGGGGCTGCGACAACGCGGTCATGTAGTCCCGTGTACTTTGGGTGTGTGTAGAATCTGTCTGATAACCGGTGTTAATTGTGATGACTGTATTAGTGTGTGTTATCTGTTTGTTAATTTAAGTACTGCAACAAACAATTTTTCAGATAGTTCCAACTTTTGCGCCAAGCGCCACTGTCAACGACTACGAGGCCAAGTTCAGAACTGAGCTACTAGACGCCACCGCAGTCACCCTTGGCAACGAACATAGAAACCTAAGAGCGTTGTATACATTCTTAACCCATCCAATTTAGCTTCACACAGGTGCAATTAGTGGAAGGATCTTTAACATGCCATAAATCTATGACATGGGACCGCCGGCTTTACTTCCCCTCCGAAGGAAGGCATACTGAGGGATTTTTAACGCTCTTAAAAAATCCGACGGCTTCGGCCGGGTTTGAACCCGTTTTCTTGGGCATAGAAGCTCAGCATGCTACCGACTACGCCACCGAAGCCACCTGACAAAGTGGGAAGCGGCTTCGGTGACGTAACTGGTAGCATGCTGAACTTGCCCAATGTCGCGGTTTCAAAGCCGGCCAAAGTCGTCGGATTTTCTAAGAGCGCTAGAATCCCTCAGTATGCTTTCCTTTGGAGGGGAAGTTCCAACGTTCGTTGCGAGTTGCTGGTTGGGGTGGCATCTAGTAGCCAAGTTCACAGCTAGGTGTCGTTGACGGTAGTACCTGGTAGCAACATTAGGAACTACTGCTTGAAATTGACCGTCAGCAGTCCTTACCTGAATTAAGACTAATACAGCCATTACAATTCACACCGTGTATCAGACAGATTCTACACTCACCCAAAGTGCACGGGGTTAGATGACCGCGTTGTCGCAGCCCCTAAACTGACGAACCAACCAGAGGTAGATTTCATTAGAAAGCTAACTATTGCAATGGGTACCATGTTTCGACTTCCGGAAAATTTCGACATATCTTCGCGTTTCACATCCCCCAGACCCCAAAACCACCGTCAGTTCAAAAGTTATATATAATTTATGTATGTATATATATATATATATATATATATATATATATATATATATATATGTATATCAGTTTATTGTGGACACGATAACTGCCGTAATTTTGCACCAATCACTTTGAATTTTTTACTAAATATGTATACCTATAAAATCTCGGTCGAGTTCGTTACTGGGCTAAATCGGTCGAAGGGGGTGAAAATGGTTTTTTTTTTTCGAAAAAGTGAAATATTGCTATAGCTCTCTTAATATGTGAAATATCGAATCCGTTCAACGTTCATACTATGTGTCGGATAAAGCCCAAAAATTTATGTTTGAAGGGTTTTTTTTTATATAGCACCAACCATTGACCAAAGGGGTGGGAAAAAGTGGGTTTTTCGGGAAACATTAATCATATATCTCTTAATAGGCACAATATCAAAACCGTACAAAATGGACAATATTCCCCTAATAATTACCTAAAACGTTTGTCTGAAAGAATTTTTGATACAACCCACCATTATGCCAAGGGATGAGAAAAATAATTTCGGAATTATAAGAAAATGCCAAGACCTATCAGTGGTTGCCATGGCAACACTACTAAATTGATAAGGGATGAGCCATCAGACGTTGCCAAGATAACGCACTTGCACGAGATCAGATTCAGATTTCCATCTAAGTGTGAAGCGGCTTCGGCGACGTAACTGGTAGCATGCTGAATGTCTATGCCCAAGGTCGCGAGTTCAAAGCCGGCCGAAGTCGTCGGATTTTCTAAGAGCGCTAAAAATCCCTCAGTATGCTTTCCTTTGGAGGGGAAGTTCCAACGTTCGTTGCGAGTTGCTGGTTGCGGTGGCATCTAGTAGCCAAGTTCTCAGGTAGGTGTCGTTGACGGTAGTACCTGGTAGCAACATTAGGAACTACTGCTTGAAATTGACCGTCTGCAGTCCTTACCTGAATTACAGACTAATACAGCCATCCCAAAGTACACGGGGTTACATGACCGCGTTGTCGCAGCCCCTAAACTGAGGAACCAACCAAAATCTCTGCGGGAGATATAATTTTGCGTGAAGAAGTAACAGACCGTTACATAGTTACACATCAGTGTCGAAACCTTGCATAAGGACAGTGTGACCACAAGTATAAAAATGAACCCCAAATGACAAGAAGGTTACCGTTCCCATAAGACAATAAAAATTTTAAAATAAGCATAAAATGACGAAAAACAAAGTTAATTTAGCTCCAATTTTAAAATACCTTCTCTCAATAAATGAGGTCTGATCCTTCTACGAAAATCTGCATATTCTGCCTATTTTCGCCTATCCCCAAGTTTGTCCGGTGAAATCTACTTCCGCTTTCCGGCGTGCCGAGAGGACTTTTTTTTATATATTAGTATGATAGATTAATGAATACACTTGGATGACCAGTTTCGATCGACAAGCGATCATCATAGGATCCTTTACACTTAGGCTATTAAATCTATGTCTACAAGCAGGGGCGGTGCATCATTAAGGGCCGAAAAGTATTCAACCGTTGTTCGCAGCTTGCTGACATTAGACAAAATTATATCTTTAGATTAAGGCTTTCACGGCTCGGATTACTATTGAAATGATTCTTGATTTTTGGGGGCTATTGCCGTGTGAAAATAACCAACTGACGATCCCAATCAATGGTACACTGGGGCAAAACGCTGGCAATTATAATTTGAGCTAACCAGACAATGAATGCCAAATATGAACCAATTTTTAATATGAAACAATTTGTATCATATGGCCCACCCTAAAATATTAGTTAGGAGCGGCCCCTGTCTACAAGCATGGGTTATGACATTTATAATATTATTTAATTGCAGTAGATATTAAACTAGCACAACTAGTCAAGATTAAATTTGTTAGTTATATAAGACTTTTTGAGATATTTTTAGTGGTGATTGAACTTAAAGTTTTTTTGTTGCGGATACGGTCAGGGCTCGCAGTTCTTTCTGTTCAGGGGCGTGGTGGCTCAGCGGTCAAGCTGTCTGAATAGATACACAGAATTAACACTCCAGATTCCTATACACCGAACCATGAAGTTCAATAAATCTTTTGTTTGTACCGCCTCACGCCTCTTCAACACCTTCGATTTATATAAGTTCGTCAACATTGCAAGCACTGCAGCTCTCAACAGACATCTCTCATCCTGCTTCTCGGAGCAGTATACCTCTCACAACTGATTACTGCATTATGTTAAAATAATTTTTTAGTTCAATTATAACATCAGGACAATAGCTGACAACCTGCCTACTTTAATCATTTTTCTTGTATATGGTGTTATTTTTTGTGACTGATAGTCTGTATGCACTCTTTTGTTTATAATTTTTCCATTATCATTTGTATTATTATTATTGTATTATTACTGTCCTTTTGTTACTATAATTGTTAGACTATTATTATTTATATTGTGAATGTAAGTGAAATGTTTTATAATTATAAGCCCTAATCTTATTTTATGTAGGGCGCTACCGTAAAGGAGCTCTCAAGCTCTAAGTGTAGTCGTGAAAATAAAATCAATCTATCAATCTTACCAATGCGGACCGGGTTCGGTTTCCGCTGAATGCATGTGAGATTTTCGAAGTGAAATATCATGTTCTGTGGTTCGGATTTCAGGTAAAAAGGATGTTACGTGGATCTTGATCAAGATATTAACGGTCACGTTAAACAACAATATTCCTTCCTTCCTTCTTTCTGTTAAACATAGGTTTCCGGTTAACTGAGGTAGACCAATACTAAAATAACGAAACCATGAACATTTCTTAAATGGACATACTAAGAAAAAATAAAATGGTGTGCATACTTTATTCAGTGGTGTATTTACATATTTCTTGCCGGTGTACAAGCAAAACCACCAATGAACATAAAGACAGGCATTTGTTGGTTGACAACTCATTAAAGCAAGCATTGAGCAAGGCTTGCGCAACAGGAAGCAGGCAAATAATCGTGTAAGTTAGAGAACAAAAGGAGGAAAACCTATTTGCTTTTTTTTTTTTTTTTTTTTTTTTTTTTTTTTTTGCTACAGAACCAACAGTTACAGCAGACAATGCAGACTTTCACAGGGTGACTCAACATATTCTAAACACTGCATTCTGGAAATTGAAAATTTTCCGTTAAAATGCGTATTGTGATTTCCGTTGTCCACGTAACACAGTTTCCGTTTAATAAAGGGAATTTAACACGTTTATCAGCCCTACGTTCATGCGATCGACAAATGATTCCGTTTAAGACAAGCTTCCGTGTAATAACATTTCCATAGAAGGCAGGTCTTACCGTATATACATAGGTATGTATGATTTTTCTAACAACCTGTGATATTCTGGTGTCAGTAGTAGAGTGTTTATTTGTAATTTAATTTAATTGTAATTCAGACTGGAATTAGGAAGGATACAGCTGTGGGATTAATTAAGTAATCATCCTGGCATTTTTCTGCAGTAGAAGTTGGAAACCACAGAAAACTAGAATGGTTGAAGTTGGAATCAAACCCACCTACTCTCAGTTTTGCCTCGCAAGACTGAGTGTACCCAGTTAGAGTCCACAGACCGGAATTAATTTCTTGGCAAAGCCAGAAATTAAACCCGGGACTTCAGGGCTGACAGCTAAGAATATTGGCCACTACACCACCAAGTGGCAATAATAATAGTAATAAGAATAATATGAATGAGAATCAACTACTAGAGCTAGTGGTAAATGAATGGCATAGCCTTCAATTGCGGTAGATCACGAATATATTTTCGTAGAGTACGCAGGTCTAGACTATATCTTGAATTTTTGGCTTCCTTTGGTGCAGACCATGCCTATCTAAAATAGAACTCTCGAGTACATCGTGACGTCATTTCCGTGGTCCTTCTTCCTTACCTTATTCCAATGGACTGTAATTGTAGAGTGTACACACTGATGCCTTTATGTTATCCTGTGTGGCTGTCATTTAGTGTTGGGTATTTGTTTGACGACCGCAATGCAAAGAGAAGAAAAACAAGAAGTTCCGTGACTATACAGCCTACTTTTCATGCCAATGATTATTCTACAGTATATGAACCTATCTAGAATAATGACGAAATTAAGTTGGTAATATCGAAATATCTAATTAGTTCAAAATATACCTGGTATAATGTAGCCTAATAGAGCACTACAGTTGGCAGCCCTGGCGACTGAATATATTCTTAGTTCAATCTCTTAAGGTACAGAATACAAAATTTGGTTGAAGTCCAATGGACGTTACATGCAGTTAGACACTGGATCTATCAGTACGCGTAAAAGCATGTTGCCAACAATACCATGCGTGTGCTGGTCAGAAATAATCTGAATATTATGATATCTTGTTGTGCCAATTTTGGATGAAATCCATTTGTTAGTATAGAAGTTACATGTATTTTAAAATTGGACATATATGCAGGCATAGAATCATGTTGGCAGCACTGCCTTGTATTAATTACTCCAAATTAATCTAGAATGTCAGGTGCTATAGGCCTACGTTTGCAAAGTATAGAGCTGTTGGCTTGCATACTTTCTGATATATTGATATTAGGGTAACAAAAATATAGACAGCATTTATTAACAGTTGGCAGCCCTGATTGCTCTTAACAATACTTATAGTCATATCTGTTATGGTACACATAGCACATACGAAATTTGGTTGAAATCCAACTGATAGTATAGAAGTTACATGTATTTAAAAATTGGTACTATCTGCAGGCTTATAATCATGTTGGTAGAACTGACGTATATAAGTTACTCCAAATTAATCTAAAATGTCAGAATATACGTGTGCATAGTTTAAAGCTGTTGGCTTGCATACTTTCTGATATATTGGTGTTTAGATAAAATAAATAAATAAATAGAGAGAGCAATTATTAACAGTTGGCAGCCCTGGTGGCTCTTAAGAATGCGCGCAGTCATATCTGTTTATGTAATGATATTACATACAAAATTTGGTTGAAATCCAATTGATAGTGTAGAAGTTATATGCATTTAAACATTGGACCTATCAGAAGGCTTAGAATTATTTTGGCAACACGCTCATGGTTGGACTCCTGGAAATTAAACTGAAATAGTCTTATCTACATGTGTGCAAATTTTGGAATAGGTCCCATGCATACCTTGCAAGATATCCAACATGGAGCTCAAATTTCTAGTGCGTTTTTTCAGCAGTTGGTAGCACTGACATCATTTTCAAATATGGACGTAAGATATTCCGGTGCACATCTTTACTCATACTAAATTTGCTTTTGATTGCTGCAGCCGTTTAGGAGTTGATAGGGGGGGGGGGGGACACACACACAGCCAGCCAGACAGACAGACAGACACACATTTTCCCGGATCGATCTCATAAGTCTACTTTTTCCTCATTTTTGCAAAATGTGAAAAGTAGGCTAATAAGGGGAGATGGAACCACTATTTGAACAGATTTTTTGCAGCTCTAGTACACTGATCTACTCTGCTCCACTTTACTCCATCCGCTGGCCTTCTGTGTGGCTTACATTTCAGTCAACAGTAGGGGGGTAAGGCCGGTTCTGCCCCCCACCCCCTACCCCACTACTGCCAATGCGAGCCCATAACTCCCGACCCTGTGGTCGGAGATTCATGAATGAGGTGTCGTTGGACTCGAGCTGACGGGGGCTTTCCTATGGACCACTCATTGTATTTTTGATTTTTTTTTGAAAATTGTTGGTTTTGAAAGTAGGTGATAGTTTGAAAACCAAACATGATAGAACGTTGTGCCAAGGTTTAAACCACTGGTTTTTATGTCCTTTATATTATATAATAAAACTTTTTTATTATTGATGTTTTTTTTTGAAAACAGTCCAATTTTGACATTCCTATATTTTGGAAACTAGCAATTTTACAAACAAGTTTGTTTGACATAAATCAATGGTCTTTATCCCTGTACCCCCAAAATAAATTTCAAGTCTCTAGGATAAAAACCTGACAGTAGTGAGGTGGTGTATGTTCTACCCATAATCGCGCGTGTGCTTGAATACGTATGGCTATGTTGGAAAATGGTTAGGTGGTGGGGGAGGGGTAGGGTCGAGTGAGGTGTCGTTTAGATGGTATTTTGACCGCTCTATTTGATGGTGAGGTTATTTTTTTAAATGGGTGAAATTTGGAAACGCAATTTGAGGTAACTTAGTGATTTGCCTATCGCAACGTGTATTGTACTTTGCCTCTTCAGAGGTTCGAATTCTAATGTCTTTGAATACAGTTTCTTCCCTTGAGGTTTCGATAATATCGCTAACTAGCGTAATTTTTCACCGAGGCTTGATCTAACTGATCGTACTGAGTAAACTTTCTATTACATGCCTACACTAAAGCTTTTTCGCAAACTGACGAACTTTGTTTATAACGGGCCTCTACTGAGGTGTCTTACAGACTGACGGACTTCGTATACAACGTGCCTCCTCTGAGGTTTCTCGCAGAGTGATGAAACTGCATGATTTTCCTTGGGCTTAAAGCCTATTTATTCGTTTTGGGTAAAAAATTAGTCCCTCACGAGCTCGGGAGTTCAATTCCTGAATCCTGGCTCTAATCGTCTCTATAATTTTATTCCAAGTGTAATTTGTAATAATATTACAATTGCCTGCTGGCGGAACGAGAATTGTTCGCAGGTTTATTTTTAATTAATTAAAATAGTTAATATCCACTCTACGGGTCCAGCCTAATTCTTCTTGCCGTCCGCGGGTAGTCTTCCGCTCACATTCCAATTACGTTTTCCTTAGCTTGAATTTTCTGAAGGGCCTGATTCAGGTTTGCCAACCCTTCGATTTATGCTGTCCCTAATTCTGATTCGACTTCAGATATAATAACTTCGGGAGTTTATTTTGTTAAGTTTAATGGTTGTAAGTCCCCCCTATGTATGCTTGAATTCTCGCTGAATCGACAATATCTGGGGCATAGTTTCAAGTATATCTTGAGAAAGTAGTTTCTCCCATAACTGTCGTACTTGAAAATTGATAATTTTTCGTTGAGTTGCTTATACATCGGAATGTCGAGTGTTACTAATAGCCTCTCGACTCTGCATCCCTCTAGTTCTTTTATGGCTTCTTTAATGGCCCTCTTCACTTAAACTGTCCAGCTAATGGGAGTTTATGTGTTCAAATTAACCACCTGCATCTCCAGCAATGTCTCTGTGGCTTTTTCCAGTGAGCTCATCTTCGTGACTACTTGTGGTCTTTATAAAATTCTAGAATATCTTCCTAATAAATGGTCCGGGGTTCATTTTGTGCCATTACCCAAATGGGCACAATTTCCTCCTTTAAGGGTAAATAAATGGTCGAAAGTTTGAGAAAATGTATTTATCCCAAAAAATGTATTTCCTTCGGTTCTTAGACACTTTATGTTAGCTTTACATAGTTCATCTGCAAGGGTTCGCTCTGTCCTTGCCCGTTTTAAATATTCAGTCATTCTTCATTTTTCATCATCGTTATACCTCATTTTCTACTAAGACATTAATTTATCATATGGGTTAGGCTTGCTCCTACCCGTTTTCACTCCAAATGCATTATCTCTTTCCAATTTCTTAGTTTCTCGTTTTCCTCTCTTATTTCATCATTCTCTTTTTTAATTTTTCGAGCTGATTCCTTTAATTCATCGTAGCATTTCTTTAGACTATATTCACAATCTAGCTCTTCCCATTTCTTCTCCTTCTCCGTTTCCATTTCTTCTTTATTTTCCGCCTGGGCTACTAGGGTTTGAATATGTTGTTCATATTCTTCTGGAGGATGGTAAAGTTTCAAATTCGTGGCGTTCATGATCATCTTGTGATCGGTTACTATATGCTGAACTTTATACGCATTATTCTTGAGATCTATGATTATCCTATAGGGTCCATGATAATTTTTGCGAAACTTCTTATAGACTCGATTTTCTGGATCTGAAATCGCTGGGCTTTTCACGAGCACTCGTTCACCTTCCACTAGTGGTCTGTGGTATCGTTTATGACGATTTCTCTTTTGCCTTTTTTCAGCCTGAGCTTTCAGATGCTCATATGTCCTTCTAATTCTTAACTCTCTTCCTATTTGGGCATAAGTAGTGGGTAATATTTGATCCCATGGCCTTTCTGGTTGCTTATCTAAATGTAACTTAACAGGTATCTCGCCTGTTGCTTCATGAATGGTGTTGTTAATGCAAAATTCAATAGTAGGCAAAATGTCAATCCACTTCCAATTTTCTTCGGAACAGTTGATTTTGCAGTATTTTTGCACTTCTCTCATAACCCTTTCAATAGGATTTGCCTCAGGATCCCTAATGCTGGATAGAATTCGTGTTATCCCTAAATTTTCTAATTCTCTTCGGAATTCGAGACTTGTGAAACAACTTCCATGATCAGAAAGTAAATTCTCTGGCTTTCCTAGAACTGGAATTACTCTTTCTTTCAGCCTCTTTATGACCCGTTTGGTTGATGTCTTTTGAATAGGACATACTACCGTTTTGGTAAACACATCCATTGATACCATTATGCGTTTATTACCTCTTCTAGCTTTGGGTAACGGTCCAAAGTTGTCTATTGATAAAATCTGGCAAGGCCTTTCTGGTAATAGTGATACACGCTTTTGTCTCATTAGAAAAGAATTCGGTTCGATGTGTCACAGTTTTTATGATATATCTTACCGTATCTCATAACCTGGGCCATATAAAAGTTTCTTGCAACATGTTGACTGTTTTATCTACCCCCATATATCCAAAAGTTCTGTGTAGTAACCATACTAACTTCCTTTGCATTTCTGCTGGAATGATAATCCTTAATTTTGTGTGATCATTATCTGTAAATTTATGTAAAAGTCCATTGAAATAACTATAAACCATTGCAATCTTCTCCGCTTCAATAAATGCTGGTGATGCTCTATCAAGCTTTCCCTCGAAGAAGTTTATCAACATCCTCATCCATGGATCTTGCTTTTGTTTTTTTCCAACTCTTCTTAGTTCTTCAATAGTTCCTTTATCTTTATCATCAATTTGAATTGCAAGTGCCTCTTCTTCTGTTCCCGGATTTCGTCTCAGAAAGTCCGGTACAATGTTTTCTTTTCCAGGGCAGTATTCTATTTCAACATCGTACTGCTGGATGTACAATGCCCATCGCATTAATCGTTGACTGGACAAGTCAGGTTTCATTAAGAAAGTCAACGCCTTGTGATCTGTTCTTAAAATTATGGGAAATCCGTAAACTATCTTACGCCAATATTGTAAAGCATACAATATCGCGAGAAGTTCGATTTCACTGACTGTATGGTTTCGTTCATGAGGCTTTAATCTTCTAGATGCAAATGCGAGGTAATTTCTTTCGCATGGGTTTTTCTTTGTTTCCTGATACAACATGACTAAAATTGTCTAACATTTTTGACTTTCTCTGGTCTGGGAAAATTCTTAATAGACTCCAACTTGCATGGGTTAGGTTGAACTCCATGTTGGTCTATGACGTGACCTAGAAAAATGTCACTTGGCTTTGGCAAAAATTTGACTTCTTCAGATTTATCTTGAAGTTTGCTTGCTCCAAATCTTTGAGTAGTTTCCTCAATTTCTCTAAATGTTCTGGTATCGTTTCTGACGTTAATAAGATATCGTTCACATATCTAAAAGTACAGGCTTTCACTTCCTCCGAAAGATTCCTGTCTAAGGCCCTTATGAGCGCTGATCCTGCAGTCTTTAATCCAAAAGGTAATCTTCTAAAGCACATTGTTTGCTGATCAAATTGGAATCCTGTCATTAGACTGGTCCTTTCTTCTAATTCCAAATGATGGTAAGAACTCTAAGATCTATATTTGTGAATATCTTCTTTCCTTTGAATTTCCTTAAAATGTCCTTAATTGCAGGTGCCGGGTCGTTTTCTGGAATAATCCTTTGATTTAGATTTCTGACATCTAAGCATACTCGCACTGATCCATCTGGTTTGTTGACTACCACCAACGGACTAACATATGGTGTAGCGACTTTTTCAATCACTCCATCTTTCATCATTTTCTCTAAAGCTTCTTTTGTTTGCTTGTAATGCTTTTCCACAACTGGATGTTTCAGACGGAACGGTGTTCAATCATTCACCTGGAAGGCATATTTAAAATTTTTGATTCTCCCTGGTTTCGGATCAAATACATTTCTTTGCTCTAAAACTATTTCTTTCAAAATTTATTTGTCTTCCAATGATATTTTGGCTTCTTTAAGCTTTTCTTCTAAGCATTCTTCAAATTCGACTTATGCTTCTTTTTCTAAATCTGCAGCAAGTGTACTTAATTATTTTCTAAAATATATACTTCTTCTTCTATTACATTGTGACAAATTTCCTCTTTCATGTGCCATATTTGTTCGCCTTCTATATGTTCTACTGATTGTGACGAAATATCTATTTCTGAACCATGACCTTCATTTCGAAATTTGATGCAATTTTGGGATAGATCAATAACAACCTTGTGTTCTCTGATAAAGCCTATACCCAGTGTAATGTTATAAGGCAGTTTACTCACTAGTAAAAAGCTTTGAGATAACATTAGTTCTCCAATCTGCAATTCTAAAAATACTTGGTACTGGAATAATTCCTTTTATTTTCACCCCTGATATCGGGATCTTCAAAACTCGCCCTTTTCTTTCTAATTCATTAACCAGAGCTTGGGTTACGAGACAAAACGTCGACCCTGTGTCCAATAAACTTCTAACTTGGGTTCCTTCTATTCTGGTTAAAATAATCGGCAATTCTCTTTTGACTTCGACTGGTCCTTCTATGATCTCCTCTATTAATTCTTCTGGTCTTGCAATCCAGTTTACAACTTGTACTGTATTTCATCTTCCGATCTCTTCTTTCCTTAGCCCTTCAAATTTTGGCGTTTTTTAAATCCTGCTCCCCTCTTCTATTGTGCTCCTGTAATTCTAGGCTTTGGGCACCTTCTGTATTGTGAATATCTGGGGATGTTCTCTCATTCATGGCATCCTTCCACTGGACTTTAGGTTGCCTATCGTACTCTTCCCCTCTCTCATCGTAGTATCGTTGTGTTATTACATGACGTTCCTCGATTTCAGCCTGGTAATCTGTTTTCATTTGGTGGCTGGTTATTCCTTGGGTAGTTCTGATTCCAATTTCTACCCTGATAAGGTCTTTCACAGGTTGATCCTCTATTGTTCGATCCCCCTTGATTTCATGGTCTTGATGCGTTATTCCCTTGATAACCGTGACCTGGATTGTAGTTTCTACCTCTATTTCCTCCGAAGTTATTTCCTCTGAAGTTTCCTCTGCTGTTCCCTCGATATGGCGGATCCCATTCTTGTTTTCCATTCATTGGATTACCTTGTCCAATTCTTCCATCTTCTGTACTGGTTGCTTTGTCCATACTCGGTTCTTTAACAATCTCAGTATGTGCTTTCGTGACGTGGGCATGTTCTACGTTTCTGTAATGTCTAGGCGACATGTGCTGTGTTGTATTATCTAACTGGCGTAGGATACTTTCTATCTCTATCGCAGTTTTGGCATTGGACGAAATTAAAAATCTCTGTATCTCAAATGGTAGCTGCTTGATGATAGCAAGGCACAAGTCATTTTCTGATGGTGCGCAATCTAGCTCTCGAAATTTACAGAGTTGAGCAGTGAAATACTCAGAATAACGGGTCGGTGTATTTGTACTGTACTTCTTTGAGTATAAATATAATCTAAGATTTTGTTGTACATCGGCCGCCCAATATATTTTAAGAAAAGCTTCTCTGAACTCCTCTATGGTATCGAAAGTGTATCGGAAGCTTCTAAACCATAAAAGGCAATCACCTTCCATGAGCTTCTCGATGGATCGTAACTGACGTTCGGGTGCGACTCTAGTGTCTTTAAGATATTCGAATACTTCTTTGAGAGATGTAGAGATCAACACGAAGAAATACTCCCCATCACTAAAACAGAGGTATTGGACATAATCAATGCTACGAAATGTAACAAGGCCGCAGGACCAGACGGGTTTTTCAACGAACATCTAAAGGAATCGGCACAACACCTATCAGAACTATGGTCCAAGCTCTTTACCAAATGCCTAGAAACAGGAAATATTCCCGATGAATGGAGAAAATCGACCATTAAAACTCTCTATAAAGGAAAAGGTGAAACCAACGACCCCAACTCGTACAGAGGAATTGCACTGGAAAGCAACACCTTCAAGTTACTGACAAGAATTCTAACCAACAGGATAGTATACGAAGTCGACTCCAAGATACCGGAGGAACAATTCGGCTTTAGACGAGGAAGAGGAACCTTGCACGCAATTCAAAATCTGTTAAATGACATAGAGGAAGCAAAACGACTCCAAAAGGGAAAGTTTTATGCAGTCTTTATAGACTATACAAAGGCCTTCGACCTAATTGACAGAAGAAAGCTCACATCGAAACTTCAAAATATCATCGGAAATCACAATCCTTTAACAATCTTAGTAAAAAATATCCTGGCATACAACCAGATCACCATAGATGACGCAGTATGCAAAACTAAGGAAATCACCCAAACTAATGGAGTGTTGCAAGGTGACCCCCTCAGTCCCATACTGCTCAATATTGCCACAGCCGATGTAACAACAGCAATCCGAGAGAAATCAAAGGACGCAGTGATCTACATATATGCGGATGACATGGTCCTAGGGTCACCAAATAAGGAAGAACTCCAACACGCCTTCTCAGCACTGGTAGAATGGGCAGGAAATAACAGTCTGAAAATAAACTGGACAAAAACCCAACAGATGGTTTTTCGGAAAGGTGGGCGTGTAGCAGCAAACGACAACTTGCAATATGAAGAGGTCAAAGTGGAAATAGTAAATGCAGTTAAATACCTTGGGATTACTTTACAGACTACCGGAACATTCAGACTACACATCCAAGACAGAGCAGTGGCTTGCTTGAAAGCCATGTACGACGTTATCAATCTCCAGCAGCTATCCTTAAAAACAGCTATGCATCTGTTTGACGCAAAGATCCTACCAATTCTCACGTACGGGATCCACTTGATATGGGACCGACTAACGAAGAGAGATCTGGCCACCATCGAAAGAGTTAAAGCCCAATTCCTGAAAACCTTAATGGGCATCTCAAAATACACGCGCTCACGCCTAACATATGAATTAGCACGGGAACCCTTCCTCGTCGAAGAAATAAGAACAAAATTACAGCTTCCATCAACAAAGAATGCTGAAGCGCACCTAGCAGAGAGAAGAGATAAGAGAGAAGACATTCCGCTAGAATTTTACAGCACGGATGCCATGATCAACCGGAACTGGACCAGCGCCAATCAGAAACTAAGACATGTGGTGATAAAGTTAGCAGTGCATGGGTACCACCATAAAATATGTAAAAACATGTCCTACCACGCCCCAAATGAACTCTGCGTGTGCTCGTTATGTGACCAGTTCTGTGACACATATCACATCACACGATGTAAAAATAACCAGAAATCACTCTGTGATTATAGCAAGGAATAACATTTAAAATGAACAAAGCATCATACAGTGTTGCTCTATTTCACAAATAACATTCAATTCACAATATCATGACTGGTCATGAATGAATGCTTTAATGCACACATTCCTCATTAATTACTGGATCATGATGTTTTTCACATTAATTAACTCTTTTGTAACATGTTTGTTTCACTAATGTAAATCTATGTTATGCACATTCGTGCGCTTTTCTGTTAATAATAATACTTCTTTGAGCCAGTATTTTGGGGTCATTAATGATATATTTCCCGAAAATTTCTTTGGTTTCTCTGACTCGGGCTTAATAATGGTAATAACTTGGTTTTGCAACGCATTATTATTATTATTATTATTATTATTATTATTATAATTATTATTATTATTATATGGAGTTGATGTGAGTAAAGGTGGCCCTGGTAATTTATATGGGCCTTCCTCATCTTGAGCATTCTTGAACATGTGCTGGGTTCCCGTTTCTCCCCAGTTGTTTCTCAATTCCTCCATACTCCCTCTATTTGTTTGATTATTTCTCAGGTTTGCTCCCTCTATGGCAATCATGCGGGTCTCACTCTAAATCAACCTCCCTCCATTCTGTCGATTCTTGCAAGGGATTCATATCCGACTTTTTCGATTCGATCTTCATTATTTTCTGTTCGTCTGCCTATCTCATTTTGTTGTTGTTTCCAGATTTCTTGGAATTTAGTCATCTCATCATTCACTTCTTTCTTTGTGTCGAGGATTTGCTGTTCCTTAACCTCAACTTTCACCTTTATATTTTCTTCTACCTCTTCTTTAAGGTATTCTATGTCTTTATATAGGCTCTTCTTTACTTCTTTAACATCCTTCTCTAGGTTTTTCACGTTCCCTTGGCTTACTTCTTGCGTTTTCTTCAGACGAGCGAAATCTCCTTGTGTTTGCTCTATTTTCTTGTGCCATTCTCCTATACTAGCTTTTAACGGAGTTATGTTTCCCTGGATTTCCTCAATCCATCCCCTTTGCTCCTCTATTTCCTTACCCTGTTCCGTGATAATTTACCCCTGTGTCTTTATTTGTACTCTTATGGGCTCTATCTATTCTTTTAATCTGTTTTCGCCTATCTTTCCGCTTTCCGCTATTTTTGATCTACCTGAGTCCAAAAGCCATTGATTTGCTTTCTAGTTTCAATTACATCGGCTTGTCTTTTGTTTTCTATCTCCTGAATGTACCCTGACAATTTATCAATCTTTCCTTCTAAATCCCGCTTGGATTCTTCTCATTGTTTCCTGCTGTTTTCCATCTGCGAATTAGCGTGTATTTTTAATCCCTCAAAATTTTCATTCACACCGGTTATTTTCTCGTCCAATGTATTTGTAAAAGACTCATTTATTTTGTCGACTTTATCGTCAATAAGCTCTTTAGTTTTGCTCTCTATCTTTTCATTTTTTTTTAATCAATTTCACCTAAGCATGTGTTTGTTCTCACCTGTGGGTCTGAGATTTGGTTTACATTGGTTTGTATGACACTTATACTTTGTTTCATGGGCTCTATTTGAGCTTGAAATTTATTATTTAATTCCCCCACTTGAACATGAATATCACCAAGCTTAGTGTCCATTTTGACATTTAATTCACCAAGCTTAGTGTCCATATGACTGTTCACCTTATCAATTCTCTTGTTTACATTACTGATTTCATTGTTTAGAATTTCAAAGTTTTGTTTACGTTCTAAACTACCCTTGTTAATATTTCATTGAACAATCTCTAATTGTTTGTTATTGTCCTCTTTGCTTTCTTTAATATTCTCTTGAACAATCTCTAATTGTTTTTTATTCTTACCACTCATAATTTCCAATTGTTTTTGATTGTCTTCCCTGATTTCCTGAAATTTCAGGTCCATGCTCTCGTGTAATTTCAGAGCATGTTTCTTTGTGTCCTCCCTCAATAGGTCCAGGAGATTCTGCATCTCCACACGCATAGCCATTCTCTTTCCAAATACAATTTGAGAAAAGATGGGCTACTGACATCCAAAAAACCAGTCATGCACATGAAATGACGTGACGTTCGGTTGGCATGTTAAAGTGTTGCGCTTTAAAATCTTTAAATTGAAGTTGCGAATGGGTAGGTACACGTACGAACCCGTTTCACACCTCCCTCCTTCAAAACTCTAAGCAAGATATTCAGATTTGACAAAAATCAAAATTTTTCGAGTTTTTCAAAAAAATCTTGGAAAACTCGAGTTTTTCCTATTTTTCTTAAGGAAAACCCGCTCCACGTAACTGGGCGCCAAAAAGAAGATTTAAGGGGTGCTTGCTTCTTTTAAATTTGTTTGTGGATAATGCGGGCTGCGGTCACTTTATTCCTATTGCTGAATTTTACTCCTAGCTTTAATATTGACCGACTATTCTTGTGATCCTGTGCTCATATCCTAGTACTGTACTATCATACATTTCCCCTGTACCCAATCATATGGATAATGCTCGATCACGACCTGGCTTTTACTACTGCGGCTCCGGGGTATGGTACGTCCAAACCCCAACATGATCTCACATTTAGATATGATAGCACTTTTCAGGATCTACAAGACTAAATTGAAATATATCATGTTACAAATGACATGACTTTATTCATGAAAACTCCCAGAAAAAAATACAAAAATCTATAAAACATCAATATTTTGGAAAATCCAAAATTCATTTAAAAAATCCATAACTCTTGTCAAAAATTCATATCATTCTATATTATCGTTTTATCTTGCTTAGGTGGTATTTACATTTGAATATCAATATACAACATTTTACTAAGGCATAGAGCATGCCTATCATTTCATAACAATTGTATTCTAAGG
This sequence comes from Meconema thalassinum, assembly GCA_946902985.2. Lineage (NCBI taxonomy): Eukaryota > Metazoa > Arthropoda > Insecta > Orthoptera > Tettigoniidae > Meconema > Meconema thalassinum. Next base: position 2,007,625,975 of record OX336388.2, read on the forward strand.
CTTTACTGACATTTACCGTATGATCAATATCCCTTCTGGGCTTTTATTTTATTCTTATTTCACCTTTGAATTACTTTATTATCATTCACTTTTAACTGTATTAACTCTTCCGGTTAGCCTTAGGTTTCAGACAACAAATCAACACTTTAGAATAACTACATGCCATGTCCTTGAACTCATGTCCTTCCACAATTTATTTCATGCATTAGGGTGGTTTATTAATGATGTATCATGTACAAACTCCGGATAGCTATCACCATTTAGCATTTCACCTAACATCATATATACTGCATTTAGCATACACTGACAGTTGCAGTACCAATACTGCAACTAAATAATTGTACATATTGCAAATATTTTCACCTGTATTTCAAACATAGATTTTATAGCCTAAGTGTAATGGGTCTGATGATGATCGAAACTGGTCATCCTAGTGTTTTATTAATCTCATGTAATTTATTTCAGGATTAGGGCATAACCCATCTCTTTTGGGTACATTCGTGTTGACCGACTGAAAAGCACTAAACTCTTGTTTACTAAGGCAACACTGAAAATATGGCTTCAAACACCACAATGATGTATCATGTGCTATCATTATTCCATCACTCAGTTATTTACAAACTCAATTATAAGTTTACCCGTTTTACTTCACACATTTCTTTAGGCAGGAATCGAATATTTCGTAACAAACTTATTCTTTGACTACTATGGTCAAATATTATCGAATTTCTACAAACTTAGTGTGGGGATGATTTTCAAAAACCCACCAATTCAATTATCTACTTTACAGTTTCACAGCACCTTCAATTAACAAACTTGCATATTCCATTATCATATCTTAAGATCTATTCAGCCCTACAACTTCTGTATACAAAGCGTGCATTGAACTCGTCACCCCTCGCTGTTGGAAAGGTCTGCTTGTTGGCTAGACTTCCCTCACCCCCTCGTTTAGCTGTGATTTACGACTCTGTCCTCGTCTCATTCATTCTCCTTGCAACTCTCAACTGTTTACTTCTTCTTAAAAGGGCGTATGAAAATCCAAGTTAGGACATTATTTCAACGACTTTATCCCTCACTTGACTCATTGTTCATTTCACTTTCCTTATAACCAATGCCGTAATTAGAGATCACGACGCATTACATATTTATTAGGTGAAAACAAGAGGTCATTACCATTCCTTGCTTCCGTCCTTTTATAGGTAGACATGAGGGATCCTTATCACTCCTCATGAATGTCCTATTATTTCATTCCACACACTTTTATTTGGTCGGATTACCACAACGATGCTGGCAAAGGAAGGGTTCTATGACACTAGGCTCAGAGACTCCCTTGCGCCTCTCCAGTTGATGCCATATTTCGTAGAATCCCTTATACCTTCCAGATTAATATTACCTTGCACGCAATCTACTGTCCGAAAAGTGGGTCACACCCTCGTAAATACACACATTTAGCGAAGTCCAACGGGTCTTACACCGCAACACATTACCTTGAATCGGAATGTACTGTCCGTTCAAGTGGGTCAAACCCTCGTAAATACAACAACAATACCGACGATTTCCTACAATTATACCATTTAGATCTCACAAATTTCGCATGTTATAGGATATATTCATTTGCTAGCATAATATTACTTTATTCATTTCTTATAAGCCTATTTCGGCTACACAACTTTTATAAAAACTTGGACTAAGATCGCATCTTTGACAACTCAAAACTTGCTCGCATTAGCATTTACTTCAACATAGCCTATGGCTCATAACTTCCTATTACATTTTCACGGTGTTCGATTATCACCACCTACCTTAACTCATTACATTCATCAGCTGAATAGCGTTTTTATTTCATTATTTTTAAGGTATCCCAAAGATCCTTCAATTACTTCAATACTTCAATTACTTCAATTACTTCAAATACTTCAATTATTTGATCATTTCAACTCGAGTTTATTAATATCATTTTTAGCCTACTTTTCACATTTTGCAAAAATGAGGAAAAAGTAGTCTTATGAGATCGATCCGGGAAAATGTGTGTCTGTCTGTCTGTCTGTCTGTCTGTCTGGCTGGCTGGCTGGCTGTGTGTGTGTGTCCCCTATCAACTCCTAAACGGCTGGAGCAATCGAAATAAAATTTGGTAGGAGTAAAGATCTATACCTGAATATTTCACGGCCATATTTGAAAATCATGTCAGTGCTACCAACTGCTGAAAAATCGCAATTGAAATTTGAGCTCCATGTTGGATATCTTGGAAGGTATGAATGGGAGCTATTTCAAAATCGGCACACATATAGATAATATATTGCAGTTTAATTTCCAGAAGGCCATACTTGGCAGTGTTGCTAAGATGATTATAAGCCTACTGATAGGTCCAATATTTAAATGCATATAACTTCTACACTATCAATTGGAATTCAACCAAATTTCGTATGTTGTATGTGTACATAACCAGATATGACTGAACGTTTTCATATGAACCACCAGTGCTGCCAACTGTTAAAAAATGCTCATAATTTCTTTTATCCAAATACCAATATATATGAGAAAGTGTGCAAGCCGATAGCTTTAAACTATGCAGACGTATAGTACATGACATTATATATTAATTTCGAGTAACTTATATACGTCGGTGCTACCAACATGATTCTAAGCCTGCTGAGAGGTCCAACTTTAAATACATGTAACTTCCATACTATCATTTAGATTTCAACCAGATTTCGTGTGTGCTATGTGTACCATAACAGCTATGACTATGCGTATTCTTATGAGCAACCAGGGCTGCCAACTGTTAATAAATGCTGTCCCTATTTTTGTTACCCTAATATCAATATATCAGAAAGAATGCAAGCCAATAGCTCTAAACTTTGCACACGTATAGTACCTGGCATTCTAGGTTACTTTGGAGTAACTAATATACGTCAGTGCTGCCAACATGATTCTAAGCCTGCTGATAGGTCCAATTTTAAAATGCATGTAACTTTTATACTAACTAATGGATTTCATTCAAAATTGGCACAACAATAGATCATATTATTTCAGATTATTTCTGACCAATACATGCATGACACTGTTGCCAACATGATTTTACGCGCGCTGTTAGATCCTATGTTTAACTGCATGTAACGTCCATGCTATTCATTGGACTCCAACCAAATTTTGTATTCTGTACCTTAAGAGATGGAACTAAGAATATATTCAGTCACCAGGGCGGCCAACTGTAGTGCTCTATTAGGCTACATTATGCCAGGTATACAGTATTTCGAACTAATTAGAAATTTCGATATTACCAACTTAATTTCGTCATTATTCTAGATAGATCCATATCGATTAATCATTGGCATGAATCATAAATTTTAAGAAAAGTAGGCTCTTTAGTTCGTCACGGAACTTCTTGTTATTAATATTCATCGCTTAATTATTAATTTGTGGAATGCAATTATTCAATTCAACATTTATAATTTCGGAGTATAAAAACTCAATATTCATTATTTCGGAGTATAAAAACTCAAAACTTATTATTATTATTATTATTATTATTATTATTATTATTGTTATTATTATTATTATTACTATTATTATTATTATTATGGTGCTTGTTTCATTTACTTTACCTTTCCTTTATTCGATTCCTCCTTTCTGATTTCATTTCATTATTAATTAATCATTTTACGGGTTTTCATTATTATTATTATTATTACTTTTTGCACTTCGATAATTATCCTTTACAATTTTGCAAACCATCTTGGCGGTTTTTCCTTTACATTTTAGCATTACTTGGTTATTCATCAGTGCATACATTTCATACATTTTTATAAATTCACCGACTAGTACATGATACAATCATTTAATATAATAGACATTATGATTCACCCTGTTGTTCAGCTCATGACATGGCCTTTGGATGGCTTTGTCCACTCCTAATTTCTTCAGCACTTCATCTCTACACTAAAATAGACCCTTTTCAATCTATGGTCTTCACGTTGACACACGTACATATTTCTATACATTTTACACTGCTTTTTATAACATTTATAACACTAAAAAGAAATTCACTTAATCAATATTTTTACACTTGCACACGGACCCAAATCTCAGCGTACTGTGGTGGTAACATCACAATGCTGGTGATCCTAGATAGTCTCTATGCTGCTTTGGACGTGTGATCGCTCCTACTCCTCCTACTTCTAGGTAAGTCTCTTTTCTTCCTATTCTTCCTAATATCGTGCCTGTCTTTCGTTCGAATACTTTCTTATAGAGCTTTTTCACTTGTTGATGTTTGTTTGTCTATCTGCAATAACTCTATACTTTGATTTTACAGTTGCTCCTATCGCAATCTTACAGTTTTTATTCTATCTTAGTCTTCCGCGAAGACTGTACACTTCTACTTTAGGATTTGTGTCCTTTCAAATGTTCCGTTTTGTTCGAACCTACGTCCTCTGACGTTTCAACCGGTTAACTGTAATAAATTGTTCTGAGGTTCCCCTCTGGTTATATTGTCTCTTTCTGCGTGGCGTAGCTTTCTATCGCTCACTAGCTATTTATTTGGTCTTGAACCTACGTTCTCTTGGATCTGAGTATACCAACTCATTCAATGTCTCTCTACTTCCGCACTCTGTTTTATAGGCTTTAGCGTGCTTTCGCGTCTTGTAATCTGACGTATCTTAACGAGACTTGGTCTCGAACCAATGTAACTTCGTCAAGCTTCACTCGAAACTTAGTGATTTGCCTATCGCAATTTGTATTGTACTTTGCCTCTTCTGAGGTTCGAATTCTAATGTCTTTGAATACAGTTTCTTCCTTTGAGGTTTCAATAATATCGCTAACTAGCGTAACTTTTCACCGAGGCTTGATCTAACTGATCGTACTGAGTAAACTTTCTATTACATACCTACACTAAGGCTTTTTCGCAAACTGACGAACTTTGTTTATAACGGACCTCTACTGATGTGTCTTACAGACTGACGGACTTCGTATACAACGTGCCTCCTCTGAGCTTTCTCGCAGACTGATGAAACTCCATAATTTTGCTTGGGCTTAAAGCCTATTTATTCGTTTTGGGTAGGAAATTAGTCCCTCACGAGCTCGGGAGTTCAATTCCTGAATCCTGGCTCTAATATTCTCTATAATTTAATTCCAAGTGTAATTTGTAATAATATTACAATTGCCTGCTGGCGGAACGAGAATTGTTCGCAGGTTTATTTTTAATTAATTAAATTATTTAATATCCACTCTACGTGTCCAGCCTAAATCTTCCTGCCGTCCGCGGGAAGACTTCTGCTCACATTCCAATGACGTTTTCCTTAGCTTGCATTTTCTGAAGGGCCTGATATCAAGTATGCCAACCCTTCGATTTATGCTGTCCCTAATTCTGATTCGACTTCAGATTTAATAACTTCGGGAGTTTATTTTGTTAAGTTTAATGGTTGTAAGTCGCCCCTCTGTATGCTTGAATTCTCGCTGAATCGACAATATCCGGGGCATAGTTTCAAGTATCTCTTGAGAAAGTAGTTTCTCCCATAACTGTCGTACTTGAAAAGTGATAATTTTTCGTTGAGTTGCTTATTCATCGGAATGTCGAGTGTTACTAATAGCCTCTCGACTCTGCATCCCTCTAGTTCTTTTATGGCTTCTTTAATGGCTCTTTTCACTTAAACTGTCCGACTAATGGGTGTTTATGTGTTCAAATTAACCACCTGCATCTCCAGCAATGTCTCTGTGGCTGTTTTCCAGTGAGCTCATCTTCGTGACTTCTTGTGGTCTTTATAAAATTCTAGAATATCTTCCTAATAAATGGTCTGGGGTTCATTTTGTGCCATTGCCCAAATGGGCACAATAGAGTGCATAAAAGTCTTCAATAAAATTTCAGAATTACCCTTGGTTAATTGAGAGTTTTCAATAGGTCAACACGTATTTATGCCCAATTATATATATTAGGTAGGAAAAGTAATACTCGACCTGGAAACATTTACAATGGGTTAATTATTATGTACAGAATATGTATAAGGAATTATGTTTCGTTCGTTAAGAGAACATCATCAGATCTAGGTTACTCAAGTCAATCATACATAACAAAATCAACTAGCACTACTAAGCACTACAAAAACCCACACTGCCACCTACAAATAGTTAGTCTCGCCGTCACTAAACCGCGAATTTGCAGATGTTACTACAATGATATATGACATTTGAAATGCCTTTCAATCGATCTTCAAGATTGTACCCAATTGTAATGGATGCTATTTCCTATACCTGAGATATTCAACATGAGAATAATACATTCAATGTAAATTATTATTTAATAATCTCATGTACATTTTCAGGTTTAGGGATTAAAACCTAATACAATTGGGTGCAATCGTGTTGACCGACTGAAAAGAATTTAAATTTCATTTACTAAGGCAACACTGAACCATTTGTATTCCCTAAATTAATGCAGTGATAGATATACTTCATTGATAAGTCCCCGAAATAGAATTATAGACACAAGCAATTTGAATTTGTCGACGAACATTGTGTTAAAATGCTGTAATATGAGAAATGTGACTAATTATGTTCTAATTCTGAAAGCTGCACTATCCACACCGTGAGCCGGACTTCAAACAGGGACTATTCCATGCAGACACCTTGTAACTTGAGCCAATGTATTCACAAAGCTGCATACGTAGAAACCATAATCTCCTGGGAGACGAATATTGACATGGCGAGCAACAAAGCTCGGCGTGGGTTCTTTCCACGCAAAGGTCAGTTAATTTTACTATACCAGCTTATGTTATCGATATTAATAAAATGGGAACGATATCGGTCTATTTTTAGACTATTTTCAATTTTGAAAAAATAGGCTTATGAGATCACCTTTTGTCCGTGTGTGTGCGTGCGTGTGTGTGTGTGTGTGTGTGTGTGATTCGTGTGTGTGTGTCCCCCCCCCCCCTAATAAAATCTAAACGGCAGGAGCGATTTCAATGAAACTCGGAAAGTTCATAGCACTATTCCCGGCGACCTCGACCGTGCCCTTCAAATTATGTTACGACTCACCAATCCAACATGGCGGCTGTGCGAAATATTTCACCAGCATTCAATATCTCCGAAACTATTATCGATATTACCCTGACATTTTCTATGGTGATAGAGGGAACTACTATAAGTTCACTTATGTGACTTTTGAAAACCTGGTAACTACAAAACCAACATGGCGGCCAAGCGAATTTGCGACTTTTAAATAGACGTTCCTCGCGATTTGACCAACCGAACGCAATGAAACTTGGTACAGTATATGTTTATATACATTGTAATGCACCGACATCTAACTTCGTTCAATTGTTTACATAATCACAAGATGGCGGATGTGCGAAATATTTCACCGGCATTCTATATCTTTGAAACTATTAGCGGTATCTCCCTAAAATTTTGTACGGAGATAAAGGGCACTACTGGAAGTCCATCTATAAGATTCTCAAAACCCGGTTAACTACAAAACGAACATGGCGGCCAAGCGAATTTGAACATTTTAAATAGACCTTTCTCACGATTTAATGTTCCAAGCGCACTGAAACCTGGTACAGGAAATATTTATACACATTGTAATCCACTGGTATCTAATTTAGTTCAATTGTCTACATAACCTCAAGATGGCGGCAGTGCGAATTTTAAAATTAAGTTTTTATTTCTTGTGATGTAGTCATGCGATCGAAGTGAAAGTTTTAATAATGAACCTACGCAATAATTTTCCTTTAATGGTACATGACTCTATGGCCTATACATTTAACAATCCAACATGGCGACCATCCGAAATATTTAGACGATACTGAATATCTACGAATCTATTTTAGCAATCAAACTAAATTTTTTAATGTTCATAGGGGCTATGAACTTAAGATCACCTATAGGACTTTAAATAACCTGGTGATCACAAATCCAACATGGCGGTGACCCGAATTATAAATATTCACATGGACGTTTCTCGCAATTTAACCATCCGCGTGCAGTGAAACTTGGTACAGTAAATCTTTATCCGAATGTTAATCCACTGGCATCTAATTTATTTCAATTGTTTCCATAACCTCAAGATGGCAGCTGTGAATTTTTTTTTAAATCTCCTTGTTTTTTCTTGTGTCCTAATTATGCGATTGAAGTTTGAATACTACTCGTTCACAATAATCTGCATGTAACAGTACATAACTTTAGGACCTACATATATAAAATCCAACATGGCGACCATCCGAAATATTTAGTCGGTTCTCAATATCTACGAATCTATTACAGCAATCAAACTGAAATTTTGTATGTTGATAGTGGCAATTAACATAAGTAGGATATATGAAAATAGGCTGTAGAGTTCTTCACGGAACTACTTGTTTCACTATCAAATTTGAATGCTTAAACGAACATCATGACAATTTTTTGTGTCGGAATATACTCATAATTACATGACGCACAGTAATCTACATTACAAATCAATGTAGGCGAGTGGATTGAGGCACGCTTTAGGACTGTTCTGCGTTCGAGATACGAGATTCACATTTCAGCGCTACTTACTGGTCATTTTGAGTGTGTTTTCTTTCAGGGTTTTTACTCCTTCATGCCATACAAAAGCTGGTAAATTTCTCTTCTACAAAGGCCGTGATGACGCCCTAAACGAAATCAACAACAACTAACTTACCTCTTTGACGTCTAGGATTCGGGTAGGTGTCCTGCAACTTCAAATATGGTAACATTTCTCTGGGAGAATATGAAAAACAAAGGGGAAAATCTACACTCATGATTACCGTTGTCATCCCCGGTTTCAAACTTGGGCTCATCAAGATTCGTGGAGCGTGATTTAACACACACCTGTGATGCATTGACAGCAAGTATATGACCCGTAAATGTATAACGAAACGAAGAAAAAACACGATAAAAACGAAAACGAAATTAGTATAAGTCTACTTGGATAAGAAACAGTACAAAGAAATGCATGCCTAAACTGAAAATCTATCAAATGCTCTCAGAAAATGAATTTATTTTAACAGTCATTTAGTCCAAATGAACCCTGAAAGATTGACTAAAACATATTTACCCATTTTTAGCCTATTTTCAATTTTGAAAAAATAGGCTTATGAGATCACCTTTTGTCCGTGTGTGTGTGCGTGTGTGTGTGTGTGTGTGTGTGTGTGTGTGAGGTGTGTGTGTGTGTCCCCTAATAAATTCTAAACAGCTGGAGCGATATCAATGAAACTCGGTAATTTCATAGCACTATTCCGGGCGACCCAGACCGTGCCCTTCAAATTTTGCTACGTCTCACCAATCCAACATGGCGGCTGTGCGAAATATTTCACCAGCATTCAATATCTACGAAACTATTCCCGATATCACCCTGGAATTTATTACGGTGATAAAGGGAACTACTACAAGTTCACCTATGTGACTTTTGAAAACCTGGTTACTACAAAACCAACATGGCGGCCACGCGAATTTGCGACTTTTAAATAGACGTTTCTCGCGATTTAACCATCCAAACGCAATAAAGCTTGGTACAGTATATGTTTATACACATTGTAATGCTCCGACATCTAACTTCGTTCAATTGTTTACATAACCACAAGATGGCGGATGTGGGAAATATTTCCCCGGCATTCTATATCTCTGAAACTATTAGCGGTATCACCCTGAAATTTTGTACGGAGATAAAGGGCACTACTGAAAGTTCATCTATAAGACTTTCAAAAACCGGTTAGCTACAAAACGAACATGGCGACAAGCGAATTTGAAAATTTTAAATAGACTTTACTCGCGATTTAATGTTCCAAACTCAATGAAATCTGGTACAGGAAATGTTTATACACATTATAATGCTCTGGTATCTAACTTAGTTCAATTGTTTACATAACCTCAAGATGGCGGCTGTGCGAATTTTAAAATTAAGTTTTTATTTCTTGTGTCGTAATCATGCGATCGAAGTGAAAGTTTGAATAATGAACCTACGCAATAATTTTCCTTTAATGGTACATGCATCTATGCCCTATACATTTAACAATTCAACGTGGCGACCATCCGAAATATTTAGACGGCTCTGAATGTCTACGAATCTATTATAGGAATCAAACTGAATTTTTTATGTTCATAGGGGCTATGAACTTAAGTTCACCTATAGGACTTTAAATAACCTGGTGATCATAAATCCAACATGGCGGCGATGCGAAGTATAAATATTCACATGGACGTTTCTCGCAATTTAACCATCCGAGTGCAGTGAAACTTGGTACAATAAATCCTTATACGAATGTTAATCCACTGGCATCTAATTTATTTCAATTGTTTCCATAACCACAAGATGGCAGCTGTGCGAAATTTTAAAATCTCCTTGTTACTTCTTGTGTCCTAATCATGCGATTGAAATTTGAATGCTACACGTACACAATAATCTTCATGTAACAGTACATAACTCTAGGATCTACATATATAAAATCCACCATGGCGACCATCCGAAATATTTAGTCGGTTCTCAATATCTACGAATCTATTACAGCAATCAAACTGAAACTTCGTATGTTGATAGTGGCAGTTAACATAAGTAGGATATATGAAAATAGGCTGTATAGTTCTTCACGGAACTACTTGTTAAAATATCCTAAAACGCAGAATTTTTGGTTCATCGAAGTGGAAAGGTATTTTAACAGAAATTACATTCAACAAAATAAATTCAAGACAGGTTACATTTCGAAATAAGAGTAGAAAATTCAGGGTTTTCAGCAAAAAGACAAAAAGCGCTCAACTGTTTGGAGAGATGAAAGAAGTCAGTGTAAAGATCATGAAATACTGGAAAAACCTGAAATCGGGAAAAGAGACAAAAGCATGAGAAAGTTATTCCACGTGGCCCATAGATAGCCCTAAACCAAGAAGGAATAATAATAATAATATAACATAATAATAATAATAATAATAATAATAATATAATTCAACAGAATAATAACATAATAATATAATTAAATAATAATAAAGATTGTGGCCGCAGTGGTTGCTGGCGAAGGGCGCCGCAGACGAGACTGTGTAATCTTGTTACTGGATGCCGCTTTAGCAATTCCTGCAACAGGGATGAAGAAGATTAAGCGATTCTCGGGAGGCACCGCAGAACACTTTGCTGAGAAGGTTAAAGGATTATTTCTTTTTTCAGCAGAAAAAAACAAGATACGCGGGTAGACTAGAAATATCCAGATGCTTTTGGGAGATGGATTTTGCTGACTTGGTGAAAGAAACTGGTTTATGAAACGTGTGTGCATGTATTCTTCTAGTAATCACGTCCGTTTTACTACAGTAGACGTTATTTATGAGACCTACGCATTAATATGAATGTGTCTTTTGACGTTCAATGCGCAATACTCTACCTCTTTTTATTTATTTGTCTTTTGACAGACGCAGGTACCGGAATTTTGCCTTACATGTTATTTTTTTAAACTTGTTAATTACATTTAATTTCCCGGATCTTTTGCACTTAAGAGTTCTCAAATGCATATTTACACTATCGAAATGTGTTCATTGAGTGCAGTAGGCGAGAGCCTTACTGTCCAAATCACAGAATCACTCCCTGCTTGCACTATTCTGTGAGGAAATTGAGTATCGGCATGATTCCCAGGCTTCAATTTAATACAGCGCTGTAACTGCCTCTTAGTTGTTACAGTATACTCATGAAATACAGATGACAGTGCAAAAATGATTCTATAGAAATCTCAGATGCAATTTGTCAGTGTTGCCTTCGTAATCTAGTATAAGAATTGGCTTTCAGTCGATAAATACGTTAATATGCCCAATGAAATTGGGCGGAGAATAACACGTATCTACTCACACTTGCTAACCTAGGAAGGATTACATGCATTTAAATTCTAGGTTCACATTTTTACACTTTTACCATAACAGGGGGATTGTTGTTTTCTTTGTTTTATCTTAAAAATACTTATTCTATATTTTCAAGATGGCCGCCTCACGTAGCATTCAGTGTATTATTCTTAGGACCTATTTCAGCAAGATCTCCTATCTGGTACTTACTAAGTTTTGCTTCAATTGCGCACTTACATTCTGAATGATTCACTATTACGTTTTTATATCACGCCCGACCGCCAATCGACAATTTAACGTCACTGTTATTTTTATTTTCCTTTAAAAATAGAATAGTCCATATAAGTTTCTATTTTACCACTTACTTACCTTACCCGGTGCGCTACAGCTCACAAAGGACCTTGGCCTGCTCCACCACAAGTCTCCATCCTTCATGATTTTCTGTTCGTTTCCTCCAGTTTCTGACTCAAAGAGCGCGGAGGTCTTCCTCGACGTCATCCAACCATTGTTTCCTTGGGTGTCCAGCTAACCTTCGTCCGTTTGGTCTACTTTAGAAGACCTGGCACATGGCCCGACTTTCCGGCTTACGCTGAATATGACCAAGCCAACGGATCCTTGCTCGTTTAATTTCTGTCGTGATAGGAGGGTCTTCAAAATGATTATAATAGTTCATTATGCAACGAGCCTTTAATGGCAATAATTTTAAGACACGAGTATGTTTATAAAATGACCGTAAGCGAGTTTTATAATTTCCATACGAGTGTCTTAATTACCATTATAGGCGAGTTGCATACGACTGTTTATGTTCGACGATAATTATAATAACTATTTTATGTTCGAACATAAATACTCATAAATATCTGTCGAGATTTCGCCAGTTTTATGTACTGAACAGAGCGCATGAGACGCAGAGAATGCCTTGTATTTGACCATGGCCCCCTCGATTACCCTACTATAACACTAGGCCACGCAGTGAAATTTAAATTAGAAGACCGTGGAACTCAGCGCAGGTGTGATGCTCTAGTCATCTAATTGGTCAAACAACTGTTTCTTGAGCTCTGATTGGTGGGAGAAACTGTTTCATAATGAAAAATAGTGTTATAATGAGCCTCATTATAGTACAGTTTTCTGACATATACTGTAGTATAATAGTCAGGGTCGAACATAAATATATTTATTTGTGTGCACTTGCCAATCCCCATTAACTTGGGTAGGTCCATAGATTGTCCTCAGTATCTTTGTATCTTACCACTAATAATAATATCGTATGACCTCGGGTGCCGGGTGCAAGCTTTGTTAATTGACGCCTGGAGGGCAGCTTGCGTGTCGAATTTAATGCTCCTTGGAGCGCTATGAATGTCAAGGAGGTTGGATAATATCTAAGCTCCTGGACGCTATACCGCTTTCTGGTAGAGAAATGAGGAACTTTGTGTTGGCGGAAAATTCCGAGATTAATTTTTCCATTATGAACACGGCCTACTGAATTCAAATGGGTTCTTTAACATGTCAACAATGTGTGACATGAGTATCGTGATTTTTGTCGCCTTTCAAAAATCACTTCCCATGGCCAGGAGCGAACCTGCAAGCTTGGGGTTGGTAGTCCGACACTATAACCACACACCCACCGTGGCAAGCATCTTACCACTGATTTTCGTAAATGTAGTTCCAGAACAGAATGCTCATTCTTTTTAAATTATGAAATTTCAGGATGGCCACTGCGTCTTACAAGCCAATAGGTTAGAACTTGAACTGAAATATAGAGAGTATGGTATGAACAGCATTTCAAAGACGAAGGTTATGTCGGTTGGTAAGAAACGCAAGAAAATAGAATATCAGATAGGAGGAATTAACTTGGAACAAGTGAAACATTTTAAATTCTTCAGCTGAGTATTATCTCAATGAGGGGAAGGAAATAAAATCGAGGGGTAGAAAAGCCAATGCAGTGAGTTCTCAGTGTTGTTCTTCGGTTTTCTGCAAGAAAGAAGTCTGTGTAACGACGAAGCTCTCCCTACATCGCTCACTATTTAGACCAGCCATGCTGTATGGAAGTGAGATCTGAGTAGATTCAGGATATCTGATACATAAGCTAGAGGTAACTGATATGAGGTTAGTACAGATAGATGGGAACAATGTCAGGAAGGTACTCGTAATGAAGGGATATAGGCCATGCTAGAAATGAACAGATAGATGGAGCTGTTCGTATGAGCCGACTCGGTGTGGTCATGTGAAGAGAATGGGGGAGGAGAGATTTCCTAAGAGGTAAGAGGCTGTAGAGGGTATAAGAAGCAGAGGTAGACCCTGGAGGCAATGGTTAGTTTCAGTGTTGAACGATTTCAAAGTGAGATATGTAGAAACAGATGAGGCCGCAGTGCTAACTGCTTATAGGAGATCATGGAGGTGACTTGTTCGCAAACTGAGGCTTGCAGACTAGATTAGACGCTGAAATGCAAAACTGTATCAAATGAAAATGTATGTATGTACCTTATGCAAAAATACTTTTATTTTGGCATAAGGGCTCCATTACTGAACTGAATGCATGCCCCTCGCCGTTTTACGGCTAAAGGAACGAAATAACTCAAGAAACAAAGAGGAGAGGAGAGTTCTCTAATCCAGAGAGCTTTTCCCAGGGTGTACCTAACGCCTGCTGATGAGTTTAACTAGGTACACCTAGGCAAAAACCCGCATCAGACATGGAAGAAACCTAGAAGATTTACTGAAATTTGTTAGTTTTGTATTGATGATGTGATATTACAGTTGGTAAATTTCTTTTAAATGTACACTACTTCAGTCTCTGAAAATTTGACTGTCTTAGCCTTAGAGAAGAATTTGTTTAAATTAATAAAGGTGCCTCCTTTCTTCGTGCCTTCACTTGTGGACGAAGGTCACAAGCATGCAGCAAATGGCAGTGGACTGTGAAGATTAGACCTCCTAAGTCTGAAACTGGAGTTGCTCCTCTCCTATTGTGTCCCGGGTTAAACGCATTGTCCGCGCTAACAATGGGTTAAATAAGCTGGTGAACTCACTTGGCCTGATCTGCGAAGATACTCTCCAACTGCGGTGTATTAGACAGGATTTACAGAATTAATCTTGGAATGGGCATGGTGGGATACTGTTTCGCACTACAAACCGTATTTCATGACCAAGGGTTCTTCAATATTATGTATTACCCATTTTACAGAATGCAGCTTTGATGATTGTTTGTGGTGTTAACTATTATTCAAGGAGCAGAAAATCAAGATCGGCTGTTCCTATAAATACGTCATAATGTTGTTAAATTAATTTTAACTTCACGCGGGCGCATCAAAAAGTCTTTTCCCATAATTTTTTAGCAAAAAAATACATACTTACTTACTCCTTGGCGCTACAGCCCTTCTAGGGCCTTGGCCTCCCGGACAATCTCCACGCGGTCTTCCCTGTTGACTGCTTTGGTTCTCCATCTTCCGACTCCCATCCTTCTCAGATCCTCCTCCACGTTGTCCAGCCTTCTGGTCCTAGGTCTTCCCCTCACATGCTGTCCTCCTGGCTTCACATTGGAGACCTTCCTTACTACCCTGTTCTCTGTCATTCTTTCTACATGTCCCAACCAACGCATTCTACTACTCATTATTTACACTACTATACAGGGTGTCCCACCTAACTCTGCTACCTCAAATATTATCGAAATGAAACAATTGTTGTGGTGTTTGAAGCCATATTTTCAGCGTTGCCTTAGTAAACAAGAGTTTAGTGCTTTTCAGTCGGTCAACACGAATGTACCCAAAAGAGATGGGTTATGCCCTAATCCTGAAATAAATTACATGAGATTAATAAAACACTAGGGTGACCAGTTTCGATCGTCAAGCGATCATCATCAGATCCATTACACTTAGGCTACAAAATCTATGTTTGAAATACAGGTGAAAATATTTACAATATGTACAATCGACCGCACAGTGAGTTCCAGTGAGCACGAAAACTGCGAGTAGCTGTTGTACGGAAGACAATCAGATAAGTAGTTAGCCTAAAAATTGTATAGTTTAACCATAGTTTACAACCATATAATCTCTCTAAAGTACAATCTCCGGATAGCTATCACCATTTAGCATTTCACCTAACATATATACTGCATTTAGCATACACTGACAGTTGCAGTACCAATACTGCAACTAAATAATTGTACATATTGTAAATATTTTCACCTGTATTTCAAACATAGATTTTGTAGCCTAAGTGTAATGGATCTGATGATGATCGCTTGACGATCGAAACTGGTCATCCTAGTGTTTTATTAATCTCATGTAATTTATTTCAGGATTAGGGCATAACCCATCTCTTTTGGGTACATTGGTGTTGACCGACTGAAAAGCACTAAACTCTTGAAATGAAACAAGATGTGAAAAATCTACTTGCACAGGAATGTAGGCACGTCAGCGGGTCACACAATGGGAGGATATGCACAATCCAGGAAATTATAACAATACCACTTTAAACGCAAAGTTACCTTTTTTAAATGGAACATACATGTTTTTTCTAGCAAAATCAATAGTAAACATACAATTATTGATAACAGAATTGGTTTCACTTCTCTAAACCTCGTACCTTCTGAAATAATTAAAGTTGTAGGTTACTAACCAACGACAGTGGAGTATCAATGTTAGGTGCGGTATCACTGGCAACTGTATTGTAGGTCCCTATTTTTTATCAGGGAACACTAAACGAACAGCGATATGCATCATTTCTTCAAGACACGTTACACCTTCTCATGGAGGACGTGGGATTGGAAACTCGTGTATCAATGTGGTTCCAGCATGATGGGTGCCCCGCGCATTTCGCACGTGTTGCCAGAGATGTAATGGATGAGAAGTTTCCAAATCGGTGGATAGGACGTGGTGGTCCTGTGAGATGGCCAGCACGGTCCCTCGACTTGACGCCATTAGACTACTTTCTCTGGAGCGCATTGCAAGATAGTCTATCAGGAAGTCACAACTACAATAGCGACTATGCAACAGCGTATTACTTCGGCGTGTGCGGAAATATCTGTGGAAACACTGGGAACAGTACAACGCTCTGTTGTTCACCGTCTACAGAAGAGCATTGATGCAAACGGTGGTCACATTGAACATCCGCTGAAGTGACACAATTCCATCAGTTAAGATGTTACTGCTTACTTGTGAATGTCTCTTCCGTGCTGGATGTAATTTAAAAACACGACGTTCCTTTAAGCTATAGGCCACAAGTTTGTTTAGGAAATCGGTAATTGTACATTTTGAACTATGTGTACAGTTCTGCACATTTGTTAAACTTGACAAACAGTGTCTACATTGCAATCATCTACAACGTTAGTTATTTCAGAAGTTACGGGGTTCAGAGATGTGAAACCAATTCCGTTATCATTAATTGTATGTTTACTCTTGATTTTGCTAGAAAAAACTTGTATGTTCCATTTAAAAAAAAGGTAACATTGCGTTGGAAGTGATATTGTTATAATTTCCTGGATTGTGCATATCCTCCCATTGTGTGACCCCCTGACGTGGCTACATTCCTGCGCAAGTAGATTTTTCAAATCTTGTTTCAATTCGATAATATTTGAGGTCGCAAAGTTAGGTGGGACACCCTGTATATGGATTACCATACAACTCTCCTATCTCCATATTATTTCTGATTCGCCAGAATACCCCCTCTTTTACTGGTCCATATACTTTACTGAGTATCTTCCTTTCCCATCTCCTTAGCAATTACTCATCATCTTGTGTCATGGTCCAAGTCTCTGAACCATACATCACCACGGGTCTCACTACCGTACGATATACAGTACAGTCAGCTTCAGATTTCTACTAATACTTCTTGATTTAAAAACTTTGCTTAAAGCACAGTAACTCCTATTTCCAGCTGCTATCCTTGCATGTATTTCTTCTCTAATATCATTGTTTTCAGCGATCATTGACCCTAAATATTTAAAATTTTTACAGCGTTCATATTCTTTCTCATTCAGTTTCACATTTTCCTCTAATTCATTACATTTTCTCCTATATGTTAGCATATACTTAGTTTTTGACTGATTAATCGTCAATCCAATCTCTGCCCCGTATTCCTCTAATTTCCTTAGCTTCTCTTCCAAATCCTGTTTCATACATCAGGTAATTAAAAATATGCGTACTGTTCTACGTATCTCACACTATTTTTTCCACATAGTTTCCACATTTGTTCAAACATTTGTCCCAGTGAATCACTAAATTTGAGATGCCCCTGCCGGCTGACTGTGGAACCATCGTCGGATAGCTGTCTTGGCGTCATCGTTGCACGTGAATCGCTGTCCTGCCAGGAACGTCTTCAGTGGACCATGACAATGCAAGGCCATATGTGGCAACTAGAACCACCAACAAGCTCCGGTCATTTCACATCGAGAGTCTGGACCAACCACCATCAGTTTGGACCAGGGACCCGGAACAGAACGTAACGCGGAACGGAACTCTTGTCTATGTGGAACGGAGAAATTCCGTTATCTCCAAGGTTATTTCCAAGTTGTAACGTTACCGCTGTCTGTTCCAAGCGTAACGTTACCGTCCTGGAACGGAACTGATTCTGAAACCGTACCCGGTATCTGGAACAGTGGAATGTTAGCCGAGCCTGTACCGGTACAGCGTATTGGAGACGGGTGGAACGTTACGTTGTCCCGTACCGAAATGAACAGAGGAATATCCGATACGTTACAGTTCGGAACATTCTACTTATAATAACAGAACAAACAGACGGAACGGAACTTTACAAATTTAACGGGATTGTATTGTTACAAGGCTGCATTATGACGTCTCAAGGTCAAGCAGAAGGCGTGCGATGTAGCTGTTATTTTTATTGGGACGACGTGCATGCATTTACTCACTCAATCCCATTTTCCCGCTCACCTCACAGCACACCAGCCTTCTGTTTCAGCTAATGTAGAGATCCTGTACCCCAAAAGAAGCTGCGCGACTCCGTCCCCTCGTTGTGATCGGTTGATCAAAATTTCTTTGGGATACCGTACACGATTTGTGAGGTAGGGCAATGGGCAAAGCACAGTGCTATCAAGCGGTTCCGTGGCACATTTTCCGTATATAACTAAGTAGATCTAAGTTGCGGGAACACCTCAGTGTTTGTTTGTACTTCAACGTTGATTATCATCGAGACATGAGGTTTGAGACCACATATAAAATTTATACATTTCAAGCTGCCTGGAGTTGGAGAGGGGAGTACAGACGATTCTCTAGTTTAATCAAATTTTGGTTGGCTTACATATCATTGACAATCATTTCATGTCTCTGCTTTCAGAATAAGGCTATATTATGACTACCCACATCGTCACTCCAAGAGGACAGCCAAATACTTATTATTAGACTATTGTTATTATTATTATTATCATCATTAGACAGTTATGTTATTATTATAATTTTCATAATTATTAGTCAATAATGATTATTATTAGTATACTATTATTATTATATTTTTAATTATTCTAGACAATTGAGTTTGTACAAAAATTCGCTATCCAGCAACAGAGAAACTACCTTATACTATCGGGGCGCAGTTAGCCTATTATTAGGAACCGGATTCTTAGGTTCTTATCTATTTTTCCCATACTTCTAAATACTTTTACGAATCACACTGAAATTCCGTACTACCTAAAACACTAAATAATACGCGAGTACCTAAAAATAACTAATTGCAGTTTTGTACCATTTATTGTAGTATATTTCAAATTTTGTCCATAATTCTTGAAATTAAATGTGAAGATAGTGTTTATTCCTAGCTCCAGTTGATTGAAAGCAATCCTAACTAATGGAAAAATGAAATATTTTCAGCACTTTCCAGCTTATATATTATTGTTTGGTTATTTACCGAGAGGAAAGAGCGAATAAATCTCTTATTATTCCCATGAATCCAATATTGTAAAGAATCAACATCATTTGAACGAGATAGAGTGTGAAAATCATCTCTGACATCCTTGGCTTTATTGCAATCCCTAAAAGTGTAAAGTTATCGGTGATAATTTGATTACGCATCAGTATGTAAAATATTTACTCTCTCGTTGCAATCAGATTGTCTACTAACAATGAGGTATTAATTTTAAGCCTTATGTAATGTATGTCAACTTTCGCTACCCTTTAAACATAAGAACCTATTGTAAAAACCCATTCTACCTAATAAAAAACTAAAAAGAACAATTTTATGTTTTTGAAAACCTAAAATGACAATTTTAAAAACCACCAAAATCCGGCCCGTATTTATTATATTCTGATGGTTGGGTGGTAGAGCAGCGGACTCTGTACTGGGATAAACGCCAGGAAAGAAGAAGATGGTTGGGTGGTTTCGTAAGTAAGAAAAGAAGTTCCGTGAAGAACTATACAGCCTACTTTTCATGCCAATGATTGTTCTGCAGTATATGAACCTATCTAGAATAATGACGAAATTAAGTTGGTAATATCGAAATATCTAATTAGTTCAAAACATACCTGGTGTAATGTACCCTAATAACGCACTACAGTTGGCAGCCCTGGTGACTGAATATATTCTTATTTCCATCTCTTAAGGTACAGAATACAACATTTGGTTGAAGTCCAATGGACGTTACCTGCAGTTAGACACTGGATCTATCAGCACGCGTAAAAGCATGTTGCCAACAATACCATGCGTGTGCTGGTCAGAAATAATCTGAAATTTTATGATATCTTGTTGTGCCAATTTTGGATGAAATCCATTTGTTAGTATAGAAGTTACATGTATTTTAAAATTGGACCTATCAGCAGGCATAGAATCATGTTGGCAGCACTGACTTATATTAATTACCCCAAATTAATCTAGAAAGTCAGGTGCTATACGTGTGCAAAGTATAGAGCTGTTGGCTTGCATACTTTCTGATATATTGATATTAGTGTAAAAAAATATAGACAGCATTTATTAACAGTTGGCAGCCCTGATTGCTCCTAACAATACTTATAGTCATATCTGTTAAGTTACACATAGCACATACGAAATTTGGTTGAAATCCAACTGATAGTATAGAAGTTACATGTATTTAAAAATTGGTACTATCAGCAGGCTTATAATCATGTTGGTAGAACTGATGTATATAAGTTACTCCAAATTAATCTAAAATATCAGAATATACGTGTGCATAGTTTAAAGCTGTTGGCTTGCATACTTTCTGATATATTGGTATTTGGATTAAAAAAAAAATAGAGAGAGCAATTATTAACAGTTGGCAGCCTTGATGACTCTTAAGAATACGCTCAGTCATATCTGTTTATGTACACATTTTACATACAAAATTTGGTTGAAATCCCATTGATAGTGTAGAAGTTATATGCATTTAAACATTGGACCTATCAGAAGGCTTAAAATTATGTTGGCAACATTGTCATGTATGGCCTCCTGGATATTAAACTGAAATAGTATTATCTACATGTGTGCCAATTTTGGAATAGCTCCCATGCATACCTTGCAAGATATCCAACATGGAGCTCAAATTTCTAGTGCGTTTTTCAGCAGTTGGTAGCACTGACATCATTTTCAAATATGGACGTGAGATATTCCTGTGCACATCTTTACTCATACTAAATTTGGTTTTGATTGCTACAACCGTTTAGGAGTTGATAGGGGGGGGGGCACACACACAGCCAGAGAGACAGACAGACAGACAGACAGACACACATTTTCCCGGATCGATCTCATAAGTCTACTTTTTCCTCATTTTTGCAAAATGTGAAAAGTAGGCTAGGGCCCACAGCCACTCCTATTTCAGTACACGAGCTATCGAGTCTAATACCAACAGGCCGAGTGGTTCGAGGCTGGCTGGCGTACCTCTGGTCGTATTGGGTACTGACGCACATTAGTAGTATATGCCAAAAGCATAAGATGGCGTCGATAATTTAGAGGTGGAACACCCGATTCGACGAGTTGGCTGGGTATCGGGCTGGTCCGGAAAGCACCAGTAGCCAGCCTAACGCCACTATGGTGGATACTGTCCAGCATTTTCAAGGTTGCCGGTCTTTCTGAACCGTAAGCCGCAGAACCATAGTCTAGCCGGGACACGACGAGGGCTTGGTAGGACCGTAGCAGCACCGCTCCGTCAGTCCCCCACGTAGTGCTACTAAGAAACTTGAGCATGTTCAGTTTCCTGAGACACGTCGTTCTTAGTTGCCGTATATGGGGCTGCCACGTTAATTTGCTGTCAAAATGGAGCCCCAAGAAGCGATAAGTGTCAACCAACGGCAACGCAGCATACCTGAGATGTAGTTTAGGGTGTAAGTGTAGCCTTCGGAGCCGACAAAAATGGACGACGGAGGATTTCGCTGATGAAAACCGGTCGTGAGCCCACCTGTCGACCCGGTTAATAGTTATCTGCAATTGCCGTTCCACGATTGACATACTTCCAGACCTGTAAAGCAGAGCTAAATCGGCTACATACAGCGATGGAACGATCGTGGGCCCGGTGGCGGTAACAATGCCGTTTATGGCAACCTCTTTTACTTTTACGCTCATCGGCGTATCGCAGATTCTTTCTTCTTTTATATTTAAGGAAAATATATCAATTCAAAACAACCATTTATTGACACTTCTGGATGTCATGACAGTTAATTTTACAACAGTGGAAAAAAGATGACAATCTTAATGTAGCATCTTTGGCCAAAAGATATGACACACTCCCACCTTGAGTTGGTGGAAGAACAACTCAACCATACATAAATAACTATAATTACCTCAAAATACGGTAATCATAAATCTAATCTCTTTGGTGTATTTACAGCTCTACCACTTTTAGTGGTTACTCTTGACATCCCTTCTCATCCCTAAACACATTTAGGCTAATGAGACTTTTGTCATTTTTTGAAGAGAAAGGCTCTTCCTGTACCAATCTTGCGACTATTTTTTTTTGCTGACATTATCTCCTCACATGATAATTCTCCACGAGCTCTTGTAAGGTTTGCTCTTCGCGTATTTTGGATAAACCTCTTTATCCAAGCAACCAACAGAATTATTTTTCCATAGTTTGAAAAATATAAGTAATACCAATTAAAATCGTGGTACCTGCACTGATCATTATTTACATGTTTTGGGGTGCTACATGAAGTATCTACAAAGTAACTCGTTATTTGAGTTGATTTTCTCTTTTCTTGTAAAATCAGCTCTGCCTCTGCAGGTGGAAATTCACCAGGCCACTCTGGCCGATCCTTTCGTAAAAACTCTGGCCCCTCCCACCATTGAAGTGCTAACAATTTTTCTGCCAGACAACTCTTGAAGGAAGATCTGCAGGATTCAAATGGCCAGGAACATATCTCCACATTTCTGGTAAAGTCAACCGATGGATTTCTTTAGCACGGTTGTTGACAAACACAGTCCATGTTTCTTCCTATAGAATCCATGCTAAAACCGTTGTCGAATCAGTCTAGAAATTCAACTTGACATCTTGGTAGTTTAGTACTTCTAGCACTGAATTACCTAATCTAGCTCCCACTGTTGCAGCAATTAGTTCCAGTCGGGGAATGATGACTGTGTTTAATGGGGCTACTCTTGCTCTGGCTGCAAGAAGGTGTACCTTACTCTCACCGTCAATTTGTAGTCGTATGAAGACTACTGCAGCGTAGGCCTGTGCACTAGCATCACACAAAATATGTAGACTGACATCCCTGTGGTTCTTGGAATAATGAAACCAGCGTGGAATTCTCATCTCTTTCAGGAGAAAAAGGCTTAAATACCAGGTTACAAATTGGTCCTTAATATCAGTAGTAACCTCTTCATCTCAAGATATACCACTTAGCCATATATTTTGTAATAACAATTTAGGAACTAGAAGTACTGGACTAACTATGCCAATCGGATCAAATATCTTTTGTGCAACTGACAGAATGGATCTTTTCGTGATCACTCCCAATTCATGGTTCTGTAACCATTCCAAGTTTAACAATAAATTGTCAGATTCCAAATCCCATCGTAAACCTAGCACCGCTGTCCGTCCTACAAGAATGAAAGCATCATTGTTGGCCTGCCAACCTCTGAGGTCGAACTTTCCTTCCTGCATTATATCACGTGCTTCATTAATGAATTCTTTCAGTTCTGATTCAGTATCAACACTGGTTACAACATTGTCCATATAAAGGCTCTGTTTAAGTCTTGATATCTGTCCTTTACTATATTGACAATCTTCCATTGCCTTGTCCAAATGGTAATCAAGAACTGCTCCTAAAAGGAAAGTGCTACATTTTAATCCAAATACCACCCTCCGATGCCGAAATATCTTTATATTCTTCCAGTCATTTGGATCACACCAGAAGAACCTAAGAAAATCTCTGTCTTCTTGACGAACACTTATTTGTAGAAAAGCCATTTCTACATCAGCTGTCACCCCAAATCTCCCTTCCCGAAATTTTAGTAACAGGGAAGGAATCAGTTCAATCAGATTGGGTCCACACTCTAAACAATGATTGAGAGAAGGGGCATTTCTACCTCTTGCTGACGCGTCAAATACAGGACGAACTCTGGTGGTGCTATTCTCCTTAATAACAGTTCGATGTGGTAGGTAGTGTCCATAATTCCCTACTTCTTTGACTGGTACTTCTTCAATAATTCCCAGTTCTTCCCACTCAGCTAGAACTGCATCGTATGAAATGAGAAGATTTTGAGACTGAAGCTTTCTAGTGGTAGATTCTAACCTTTTGAGTGCTAGCTCCCTGTTACTAGGAAGAGCCAAGCTATCTTCTTTCCACAGCAATGAAACTTCGTAACGTCTCTCATCATTCACAGTAATACCTCTTAGAAAATCATCTCTAATTTGAAGCTGTCTTTCATTTTTGGACATTTTAACAGCTGAGTCTGCGATTCCAATGGTATCTAGGCTCCAGCGATCGTTGATCTCATTAACAAACAGAGCTGTAACTTCTTCTGCCAAGTTAACAGAAGATTGTTGTGGAAATTTCCCCATCAAAGTCCAGCCTAAATTTATTTCCACAGCAACCAAACCAGAAGATAGAAATTTAATATTTCCTGTAAGAAGTTTGTCCGCTACATCCGCTCCAATCAGCAAGTCCACAGGCCTAGACTCATCCCCAATATCTGTTAGGCTGATATTCCCTTCCTCAAGTTCATTCAACCAAGGTCCTTTCTTGACCGAAGGGATGCCATTACATATTAAAACCTGATCCAATACTTCAAAATTACATTGATATTTTCCATCCAGGCTTTCAATTTCTACTTTGTAACATGAATGTTCATTAACACTCGTTTTCACTCCCCCAAAAAGGTCATGTTAAATTGTTTCAGTTCTGACTGGAGTGTAACCTAATCTTTTAACAATGTCTTTCTTAACATAGGATCTTTGGGATCCTGAGTCAATTAAGGCTCTAACAGAGAAGGAAGAGCCAATACCTTTCACCTTTATAACCAAAGTTTGCAAAATAACTTTAGGATATTTAGAAATATTACTCAGCGAATTTGTCTTTTGTTCATTCTTCCCCCCGGATTGCCTGTGTTCGACATTATTATGGGATATATTTTGTTTATTCTGAGGTAAATCAGGGCACATCTGAACTTGGTGGCTCTTACTAAAAATAATGCACCGTACTACGGCTTTACATTTATTGACACAGTGTCCCTTCTTAAAGCACTTAAAACACCCACCCTTGTCCTTTAGGACCTTCTGTTTCTCAGATGGACCTAATTAGTGTGCTTTAAAGCAATTAAGGGCATCATGTTGATCTCCACAAAAAAATACAGTACCCTCACCTCTCCTCAACTGGGTTAGTGTTAAACAAGTCAGCTGCAGTAGCAATGTGCTCTGACAATTTGGGTTGGTCTCTACTCCTGTTATTATCTTTGATTCTAAAACCGGAAATTGCTAAACTGATCCATTCCTCGGCTTCCACTTCCCTTTTCATAAATAGCATGAGATTGTCTAACCTATCTTTCGAATCACGTGTGTGTGCAAAATTGGAACTTCTTTGCCAGGCCCTAAGAAACTCCTCAGGCAAACATGACTCTACTAAAGGATACAACATAGATGCACACTTATCTGTTGTAACACCTAAGGTTTCAAGTGACCGTATGTGCGATTCCAAGTTGTCATAAAGGCTACACATTGAATTGCCATCACCGGGAGTGGAAGATTTCTTAAGAACTAAAGATAACAACTCTCTTACGTAAACTTCAACCAACAGATCATCTCTACCGAACCTGCTCTTTAAACATTCTACTGCCTTCGTATAATTTTCCCCAATAGGTGGAAAACTTTCAGTAATTTCTCGAGCACGAGACCCTTTCACTGTAGCTTGCATTAAGTATTGAAACTTATCTTCCGGTGCAATATCCGAATCCTTGTCTATCTTTTCAAACTGGCCCCTGAACTGTATCCACTGTTTTACATCGCCATCAAATTTCCTTAGTTCTAATTTAGGTAGTTTGAATTTTCTCTTACTCACAAGATCTACACTGCTACAATCACTGTTGTCTTGAGCGATGCCTCCTGAAGGTAGAATATATTCAACACTCACCTCTATATCAAGAAATTGACGTTGATAGTCATCGGCAAGTCTACATTCGTCGTCCAAGTCCTCTTGGCCGACGTCAAGTTTTAGACTTACGACCTTACCATCCAGCTGCAGGAGCTCATCATTTTTCTTCCGAAGTAAAGAAAGGGAAACCTGAACTTTCCTTCGCTTTTCATGAGCTGTCATCTGGACGTCATCAATTTCACCTTTGAGGTTATTCAACTGCCTTGAAAACGCCGCCCGTGTTACCTTACGTAGCTTTATCGCTCGATCCAGTTCACGTTGGGTTGTCTCCATAATTAAAATATATTGATATATTTATCCTATCACTGGTCGCCACTTATTTTACTTTTACGCTCACCGGCGTATCGCAGATTCTTTCTTCTTTTATATTTAAGGAAAATATATCAATTCAAAACAACCATTTATTGACACTTCTGGATGCCATGACAGTTAATTTTACAACAGTGGAAAAAAGATAATAGAGAAAAAAAATAACAATCTTAATGTAGCATCTTTGGCCAAAAGATATGACAACCTCGAACAAGGTGACAGAACAGAACCCTGAGGAACTTCGTTTTCTTGGGTATAATATTGCGATATGATCTACCGACCCTTACACGGAAGAGTCGGACTACATGAAATTCGTAATGAAAGTCGGTAGATTACCACGGCGTCCTCACTCATGAAGGGTGGAAAGGATCTCGTAGCGCCATGTGGTGTCGTAGGTAATTCGGAGAAATGCCTCCTGTATGGCGCTCACAAGTCGCACCAGATGGACGGTGGTGGACATATGGGAGCGAAATCTAGACTGGTACCCTGACAGTAAGGCTCTCTCTTCCAGGAACCACACCAGTCGATGGTTTACCATCTTCTCTCGCAGCTTACATAGGGCATTTGAGAGGCCTGTAGCTGCTGACAAGTTTGGGATCCTTTCCAGCCTTGGGAACCGGTATCATGATCCACTCTCGCCATTGAGATGGAAACTGCCCATCAATCCATATACGATTGAAGAGGACCAACAATTACTTTATACTGGATTCGCACAGATGTTTTAACATTTGATTTTGTATGTTATCCGGTCCGGGAGACGTATCCCTACACAGTGAAAGCGCACTGCGCAGTTCCCTTTCAGAGAATGGTACATTGTAGGACTCCAAAGCAGCAGTGGCAAAGGACAAGGGGTGAGCCTCTGCCTCCCGCTTCAGAGTCAGAAACGTAGGATCGTAACTCCCAGAACAGGATACATCATTGAAGTGCGATCCAATACGGTTGGCAATGGCGAGTTGGTCCGTGATGATGTCTCCGATGATGGAGACTCCGTGTGCCATCAATGATATCGGGAGTCCGGAGATCCGACGAAGCTTAGTCCACACTTGAGATGAAGGAGTATGTGTCGTCATAAACAACACATACTTTTCCCACGTCGTTTTATTACTCTCCCGAATCAGATATCGGGCTCTAGCACGCATCCTTTTGAAGGTGATAAGGTTGGCCATAGTGTTTTGCCTCCGATAGCATTTGAAAGCACGTCGACGATCTTTAAAGGCTGCTGCAATCTCGGCTGTCCACCAAGGGGCAAGTTTCCGGTGGGAGTTGCCGGATGAGGAAGGTATTGTTTCCTCAGCAGCAGCCGAAATACCATGCGTTATGTGAATGGTATGATCATAGACACTCTCAAAGGTATCTTCGGCAAAATCAGCACGTGCTGTGAAAGTTGTCCAATCAGCCCGACGGAGAAGCCATCGACTTGGTAATTCGATGGCTCTCTGGTTCGGAAGAGTAACGATAATCGGGAAATGGTCATTAATACAAAGGTCGTCGTGTACACCCCACTGTAGCAGGGGAACCAGCGCACGACAGCACAAGGTGATATCGACATTTGAATAAGTGCCGTGTGCAATAGAGAAGTGCGTAGGTTCCCCTGTGTTTAACAAATACAGCTCCAGCGCCTGATCGGTCTCTCAAAATCTCTCCCTCCATCACTAGTGGTAGCGGAGCCCTAGATGGTGTTGTGGGCATTAACATATCCCAGAAGGAGAAAAGGAGGGGGGGGGGGAGCTGAGAGACTAGATCCACCAGCTGGTTTCAATCCAGTTGAGAATCAGGTGGAATGTACACGTTACATACTGTTGCCATTACTGGCGACGAAGTACGAACTGCAACTGCCTCTAGCTGAGTACGCAACGGCACCTCTTCACTAAAGAGGCTAGAGTGGACGAGAATGCAGACGCCACCGACGGCCACAGCTCCATCCACAGGGTCTTCAGAGAAGAGGTTGAAGTAACGCATTATTGTCTCACATTCAGGACGAAACCTGGATTCCTGAAGACAGACAATGGTTGCCGAAAACGAAGATATTAATTGACGTAACTCATTGAGATGACCAGAATAGCTATTACAGTTCCCTTGTAAGTAGAAGTGGGTCTTCTACTTACGCTTGACCGTTTGCCACCATTCCCCATCTCTAGTTGGATATGATGGGGCAGGAGAGCGCACCTCAATCTCCACATCTCGGTCCGAAGACGAAGAAAATGGAGCGGGCAGTCCCCTGTATGGCGCGAGGTCCTCGTCGGACTTCACGAGTCTCGCTCTTGGGGAAGAGCGAGAGCGGTGTCGAGGGACTTTCTCCCGGTCCGAAGACTGGGTGTCTGTCCCCGACATGTCCCGAAGAGATTTCTTTCTTGATCGGCGCTGACGTCTATTTGGGGAAGTAGATGGTCGCTTCCCCACAGACGCCAGTTCCTTACAAAACATGGCCGCTCCTGCTGACACCGCTCCACTGGTGGTGGTGGTGGGAGTGAAATGGCCAGCAGATACCTGAGCAGCCCTGTCTCTAGGAGAGGAAGAGAAACGGCGCTGAACCGTTCCTCTCTCCTCCGCTGATGTATTTTCCTATTTGTAGGGGAGTTCCTCCATACGGACGAGTTTGGCTTCAACCGGCTTCCCTCCCTTGATGGTCGTGGGAGCGGGAAGGCCAGCAGAGACAGTAGCTACTCCGTCAGGAGGAGGGCGAGAGAGATGGCGACGAACCTTCTCTCTCATCTCCACTACTACTTTTGTCATATCGGGTGGACTGGAAGAAGGACCAGCCCTGGTCGGCAAACTCTTCTTTCCCCTGTTAACTGAGGAAGACATGTTAGCCGACCGGTTCGAAGAAGAAGAGGACTTCTCCGATTTCGCCGGTTTAGATGATATAACTGTCGCCTTCTTTTCCTTGCCCGCAGAAGGTTGTGGGACCTCCTTCGGGCAGACAATTTTCACTGGTACAGCGAGGGGTGATTTCAAATCTGCTGAATTACCGGACGTCGAGGGTACTACACTGGGAACTGTGACAGCAGGGGTGAATGAGGGCGTCGCTGCGGCCACAAACGTCACCCGAAATTCGGGGGCATTAATATCACGGTACCTCTTGCGAGCATCGTGATATGAAAGCCGATGCAATGTTCTGATTTCTTGGATTGTGGCTTCTTTACAGAACTCAGGGCACTGCTTCGATCGTGGAGAGTGGCTTCCTTGGCAGTTATACCAGGCCCAAAACAACTGTGAACATGAGGGAGGAGCCAGATTCACGCGCTCACCCGCGCCAGCCAATTGCATAGCGCGGCGTTGCCTAGTTAACTACGCAATCTGGGCTCGCTGTGCCGTACGAAATCCCTATTTCTCTCCGCGCACGAAAATCATTAATTAACCAATTATTTAGATGAACCTATGTTACAGAGCTAAACATTCTGAAGCTGACTGTGCAAACCCCATGACGATACGACCAGCCGTTCGGGAGATATCATCTGCTCTTTAGCTGAAGGGATAATTAGAGCGAAGAATGGTTAGGTGTTGAAATATTTAGTTTCGCTGGGGAAGATAACAGTGACAGCATGGCTGTATCAATTCAGTAGTGGAGCTTATAGAAGTTAGTGCTGTGAGCTGAAGTTTTGAACTCATAACAATGTTCCGTAGCAAGTCGAGTGGCAGTCGAACAGCGAGGCAAGAACAATATTTTTCAGGGTATACGGCCTTTTAAAGAATCTTTCGAATACAGAAGTACGTGAAAACACAAAATCTGATAACCTGTGTTGTTGTGTTGTCGGAAAATATGTTTTCTTTTTTAAAATTGAGTCGAATAACACTCACCTCTTCACAGTCTTACCTCACGAGGCATAGAGTACCCGGTTCTAACCCTAAGACCAGAACTAAATGTCTTGATTGAGCCGTGAATCGAATCTGGACATCATGGGTGACAGCAAGAGTTGTTGTTGTTGTTGTTGTTGTTGTTGATTATTATTGTTGTAGAGGCTTTGTGACATCGTGGTCATGTAGCCCCGTGTATTTGGGTGTGTGTGGAATTTATCTGATAACCTGTGACACTGTGATGTCTCTACTAGTGTGTATATTTGTAATTGAGGAAGGATTTGCGTAGGAAGCGGCCGTGGCCTTACGTTAGGTACCATCCCGGCATTTGCCTGGAGTAGAAGTGCGAATCCACAGAAGAACCACTTCCAGGATGGCTAAGGTAGGAATCCAAACCACATATTCCTAGGTTTGCATCACGAGGCTGAGTGTACCGTGTTACAGCCCTCAGACCAGAATTACATTTGTTGGGAATCGTACCCAGGACTCCGCGGTGACAGCCAAGAATGGACAGCAATGTGCTAGCCAGTACACCACAAGGTGGTCTCCAATAAACAAAAACTGATCCCAAAAATTGTATTCTCTGTTTCTATTACCTTATAAAGGGTTACCAAGCAATGTTACTCAGAATGGCTTGGGGTGTAGATTACGTCATGTGATATAATAACGTTGTAATTGTTGTTTCATTTGAGGGGCTTGGACATATTCGTACTTTAGCCCCGTGTACTTGTCTGAAAATCTGGGTTACTGTGGTGTCTGTATTAGAGTGTGTGGATTATTATTATTCTGGTGAGGATTGGGAAGGAGGCGGCCGTGTCCTTAAGTTAGGAACCAACCCGGCATTTGCCCGGAGTATAAATGAGAAACCACTTTCAGGATGACTGAGGTAGGAATTTTACCTACATCTTCCCAGCTTTGCCTCAAGAGATTGAGCGAACCCTGTTCTAGCCCTCAGACTAAAATTAAATAGCTTGGCAGAGCCGGGAATCGAACCTGAAACTCCTGCGCGACAGCCAAGAATGCTGGTCGCTGGTGGTCACTTTCACGAATAACGTTTGTGTGGCATCTTATATCTGCCTCATATCACATTGTGTGCAATCCGTTTTGAGGATAGATATTCGTAGGATTAGGTCCCCCAGCTCGTACCTGCGCTTGCATTCGGAGCGCCTTGTGTTCTGGGGGAAGGTCGTGTGTATACTGCGAGCGTAGAGCTGTGTCATCTCTGCCAGTCTCACTGTGGCAACAGCGCTCCGCTGGACGCACGCTAATGGGCGAGCCCATGTTCACAGTTGTTTTGGGTCTGGTATAGGACAAATCGGGGGAGGCGTACACCTCTCACCCTCATGTGTCCCCTTGTCACACTCTCTACACACGGCCTTGGCAGTGCACCTGGCAGAAACATGCCCGAATTTCTGGCATTGATAACATCACATAGGTGGAGGGATGTACGGTCGAACATCGCAGTGGTTCGATGTGACCTACATCTGCTTAGGTAAAACATCACCCTCAAAATGGAGAATAAAAGCGCCGGTATCGACGCTGTTCTCTCCAATCTTTCGGGTGATGCGCCCAATCTTGGTGACGCCTATCTTCCCCAGATTCCGCAACAATTCCGCATCGCTATTCAAAATGAATTTACGATGGAAAATAACTCCACGGACCTCATTCAGCGTTTCGTGTTTTGAGACCTTAACGGGAATTTCGCTGAAATGCGTGCATTCCAGCAACGTTTCGGTTTGCTGTCGGCTAATTGTATGCAGTAGGAGCTGTCCGTTCCGGAGCTTGGAAATCCCGTTTAGATCTCCAAATTTCCCCTCGAATTCCTCGGAAAAGATCATTGATTTCACCACTTTGAAATAATCCCCGTATGTCCTGATAGCTACCAGGTAGCGATGTGACTTGTCAACAGGGAAACGTGCATTGAAAGTTTTATCCCTGATCCGACACTCAAGAGACGGCTATTTAAGGGGGACACCCTCTGATGATTTATTGGGCCGCTTTCGCGTCATCCCAAAATCACCCTCCCCGAATACAACCTACTCCGAACGAGGGTCATCACTGTGGGCGCCACCCAGCCAAGGCAATACCTACCTGGCATAGCAGGTATTGCCCGGGGTCTCAGTGCGTTGAATAGGCACTTCCCCCTCGGCATGCACAGTGATATGTTTGGCGAAATTATTCGGCCGTGCAGGGACCTCCGTTGTGAGGCGGATACCACTGCAAGGGTACATGGCGAACCCACCTGACGGGATGGGGAATACCGTCCAGGCTTTCTGGCCAGATGGCCAAGTTGATGGCCCTTCCGCAGGCAGCATGACGTTTATTTCTAAGGGTCAAACCAAAAATGAGACCGGAAGTCGGAAAAGACCTTTTACAGGCAGGGGATACCGTAGATGAATTTTCTCTTCCCATCAACAGGGAGTCTTCAAAATCAAAGTCAGTCATGTCAGTCTGTCTTGTCGGCCCTATTAGTGTCCTCCTACGACAAGCAGAGCATACCGTGTGTGTATTCTAACCCGCAACCCACACGGGGGTGTACCTAAAAGGATGTCTGTCGCACCCAATGGGGATTATCCACACTCCAGTAATGCATATTATGACGATAAACGGTTCCATTGTTGTGGAATCGTGCTTCGTCCGTAAATAAGATGGTCGCTAGAAAAGCCGGATCAGTTTCCACAGAACGCCACCCGTGCTTCGAAATCATGACCATGTATCTCCAGGTGTAAGTGCAGATGGTACGGGTGAGACCAGTGGGTGTGCATTATCCGCATAACAGACACTCGGCTGATGTTCGTCTCCTGTGCAATGGCCCATGTGGTAGTATGAGGGTGACGCCGGATATCGTCAAACACAACCTCTTCATTGTGAGCAGACGTCACGCGATGATCTCAAACCGGCCGTGTTTTTCCCAGGGATCCAGTATCTCCCAGGCGTCTTTCCACACTCCGAAATACCATGCCTGTCGGTCGTTGTCTATCCGGATAGAGTTCTTGGTACAGGCGATGCGCCTGGTATGCATTCTGTCGAGCTCCTCCATTAATATAACATATTCAGGCGCGGATTCAAGGGGGGGGGGGTCACGGGGGTCGTGACCCCCTCCCCCCCCCCCCAAACGGAGAACAAATTTTTTACAAACTCAAAAAACCAAAACACAATAACCAGACAAATGAAACTTAACGAATTTTAACTGAAAAACAGGTTTCTTTTTCATTTTATTCAATACTGAAAATTTCTTTATTGCAATTATTATGTTCTGTTACAACTGTACTTATTTACTACTTCATACCTGTTATATAAAAACGAGTATTTATATAACAAAATCAACTCGTCTATTTTGTTTAGCAAACCTTGTGATTACTGAATCGTTGTTTATAGTGATGTCACGATGAATGTGCAGCAATGCACGAATAGGAATTTGGGGCTTTTTTCGCACCAAAAATTTTTTCCGACGTCCAAACTGCAAGCTTGGTTGGCAATTTAATCTGTGACTTTCTCCCTTTGTCGGTACCAACCGGACTTGCCGAAACTGCAACGTAGTTTGGTATTTTTCTCGAAGCTCGATGTAAAAGTCGCAAAACACGCCGTTGCAATTTGTACGAATATTTTAGGTGCGCTAAACGCATCAAATTTCTATCCATGTAGCTTGCAAAAAATTGGTCTGGTTTTGTACGTTTGGTTATTTTGTGATTGCGTTTTTAGTGATACCATTTTGCTTAACTATTTCGATTCTCTGCCCCCCCCCCCCCCCCAAATCCAAACTCTAGATCCGCGCCTGAACATATTCATATGCTCTTCGCTGGAATACATCTCGAGGCAGTGAATACGCTTCGTGTTGTGAATTACGTCGAAGGAGCGAGTTCGCGCAGCTACATACTGACTTGCCATCGCATGTTGTTTTCGTTCCAATGGGGCACACTTTGCCCTACCTGTGGTCTACGAAGCTTGAAACATGTACGACGTAGCTAACTGGTTGCCTGTGCCCTAGCCAGAGACAATCACCTCCTCATCCTTGTCCAATCCAGCACCTTAGCTTATGCAACGATACACACGGTAGTCTTTTCTTTTTCTTTTTATTTCATCGCTTACCCTCCAAGCTCGGCTTTACCCTCGGACTTTGTGAGGGATCAGTCCTCTACCGTCGAATTCCAGGACAGTGCCTCGGAGATGAACACACCTTGACAGCAGATACAACTGGGGATGGTGACAAGCCAATCGCCTAAGTGACCACGAACTTGGGTCTAATGAAGGAAAGGGCAGCGAAGGGAGTGGGAAGAAAGATGCCGTGGTCCTGTCGAAAGGAACCATCCCAGCAATCGCCTGGAGGAGACGTGGGAAACCACGGGAAACCACTTCTAGGATGGCTGAGGCAGGAAGTGAACCTGCCTCTACTAAGTCTGTGTGCCCCACGAGGTTGGGTGAACCCCGTTCCAGGCCTCAGACCAGGAACAAAATTTCGTGGCAGAGCCGAGATTTGAACCCGGGCCTCCGCAGTGACATGGTCTTTTACAGAGCCAAATAAACAAATCGTGTCGCCTCCGTGGTGTAGTGGTCAGCGTGCATAAATGCCACCCCGTAGGTCTGAGGTTCGATACCCGGCTCTAACAAGAAATTTGACAAGTGGTATGAGGGCTGAAACGGGGTCTACTCAGCCTCGGGGAGAAGAGTAGAGTGGGTTCGATTACCACCTCAGCCATCTTCGAGTGGTTTTCCGTGGTTTCCCACTTCGTCTTCGGGCAAATGCTGGAAAGCTACAGTACCTAACCAAAGGCCACGACCGCCTCCTTCCCTCTTCCTTGCCTACCCCTCTCACTCTTCCCATCCCCTCATCAGGCCCCTGTTCACTTCGCAGGTGAGGCCGCCTGGGCGAATTGCTAGTCACACTCCCCAGTTGTATCCCCTGATTCAGAGCCTCAAGCTGCTGGACACCGTCCTTCGCTTAGTCCGTGGGAAAAGCCAACCCAGGAGGGTAAAAAGATAACGAAAAAAAAAACTAATCAGTCTGTGAAAACGATTAAGTATATAACCTTGCCACTTGCCAGGCAACTCCAATCGCGCGCTTGCCATGTGAGCTACTGCGACATTTGACCTGCAGCGCGCACCTCCCGGTCTATACAATACCTGCTCTCGGTGTGTGCGTGCACCTCTTGTTTTCAAGTGTGTGTTCTGCGTATCTCGGCTCGTTTAACGGGTTCATTCGAGGTACCCATACTGAATTAATAGTGGCGCTCACTATTCCTGCTGTCTTCTATCCCGTAAACACACATCTCGTTATATTACCCCGGTTTAGGGAGAGGGACCTATGTCTTTCAGAATTGTAGTACATGTGACAGAATGCATAAAACTGGATCACAAGGGGCCAGTGGACCGTTCGGTATGTAGGCCATAGAGTTTTGTAGACTACTATTACCTGAAGATACCGGTTGAGTTAGCCGTGCTCGTTACGGCGTGACTGCAGGCTGTCGCTCATATCCGGTAGGCGAGGAGGCTCGAAACCCTCCACCGGCAACCTTGAAGATGGTTTTCTGTAGTTTCCTATCTTCCTTCCAGGCAAATGCCGGGATTAGTCGCCAACTATAGGCCACAGCCTCTACCTTCCAATTCCTCATCCTTACATTCACACTTTCCTCGCCAGACAACCACCACACGGGATGGTACTTGTAGCTCACCCCATGGGTGTCCGCATAGAAGTAGCTTAAAACTTGAGCGAGCCGAACATGTACTCGGACACTCCCGGCACTAAAAGCCATACGCTTGAAAAATATAATATTAGAACATGAAGATTATTGCGTAAATGTATTATTCAAACTTCAATCGCATAATTAGGACACGAGAAATAACAAGTATTTCCGTGAAGAAATGTGTAGCCCAGTTTCATTTATCCTGCTTATGTTAATTGCCTCTATCAACATACAAAATTCAGTTTGATTGCTGTAATAGATTCGTAGATATTGAGAACCGTTTAAATATATCGGATAGTCGACATGTTGTATTGTTATATCTGTAGGCCTTAGAGTTATGTACTATTACATGAAGATTATTGTGTAAGAGTATTATTCAAACTTCAATTGCATGATTAGGACACAAGAAATGGTAAAAACGAGATTTTAAAATTTTGCACAGCCTCCATCTTCTGGTTCTAAAAAAAAATGAAATAAATTAGATGCCAGTGGATTAAAATTTGTATAAGCATATACCATACCAAGTTTCACTGTGCTCATCCTTTTCAATATTCGCATTTCGCGTCGCCGGCAGGTTGGATTTGTGATCACCAGGTTATGAAAGTTCCATAGGTGAACTTACGTTTATAGCCTCTACCAACACACAAAATGTCAGCTTGACTGCTGTCAGATTATCAGATTGTGTGATCCGTCTAAATATTTTGGATGCTCGCCATGTTGGATTGTAACATAAGTAGGCCATAGAGTTATTTACTATTAGATGACTATTATTGCGTAGGTTCATTATTCAAAAGTTGATTTCGATCGCATGATTGCGACACAAAAAATTAAAACTTAATTTTAAAAATTTGCACAGCTGCCATCTTGAGGTTATATAAACAATTTGACAAAAATATATGTCAGTGCAATGAAAAGTGTATAAAGAATTGCAGTACCAAGATTCACTGGTCGGATTTTTAACCCGCCAGAAAAGTCTATTTAAATGTTTCAAATTCGCATGGTCGCCAGGTTCGTTTTGTAGTTAACAGGTTTCTGAAAGACCCTTGAACGATTTTGTAGTAGTGCCTTTTATCACCGTACAACATTTCAGATTGATATGAGTAATAGATTCGGAGATATAGAATGACAGTGAATATTTCGCACAGCCGCAACGTTGGATTGTTGAAACGTAATAAAATTTGTAGGGCACGGTCGGGGTCAGCCAGAATAGTACTATGACCTTACCGAATTTAATTGAAATCTATCCAGCCACGTAGATTTTATTAGTGGGGCGTGGGGGCTCACACACGGACGCACACACACGGACAAAAGGTGAACCATAAGCCTATTTTTTCATAAATAGAAATAGGCTAAAAGCGAGATTTTAAAATTTGACACTGTCGCCATCTCGTGGTTAAAAAAAACAATTAAGTTTGATTGCTGTCACAGATTAGTTGACATTGAGAATCATCTAAATATTTCGGATGGTCACCATATTGGATTTTTATATACTTTGTAGGCCATAGAGCTATGTACTATTAGATGATGATAATTGCGTAGGTTCATTGTTCAAACGTTGGTTTCGATCGCATGATTAGGACACAAGAAATTAAACCTTAATTTTAAAATTTCGCACAGCCGCCATCTTGAAGTTATGTAAACAATTGAGCTGAATAGGGTGTCAGTGCATTACAAGGTGCATACCATTTGATGTACCATGTGTGACGGCACTCGGATGGTTTAAATTCGAGAAAAGTCTATTTAAATACAAAAACTTCGCTTGACCCCCGTGTTCGTTTTGTAAAGAGGTTTTTGAGAGTCCCATCGTTACACTTCTATTAGTGCTTTTTTCCACCATACAAAACGTCAGGGTGATATCTGTAATAGTTTCGGAGATTTGGAATGCCGGTGAAATATTTCGCGCAATTGCCAAGTTGGATTGGTGAGATGTAATAAAATTTGAAGAGCACAGTCGGGGTTCGACAAAATAGTACTATGACCTTACCGAGTTTCGTTGAAATCGCTCCAGCAGTTTATATTTTATTAGGGAGAGGAGCAAGGCGACGGTCACATGCAAACACACACATACGAACACACACACGGACTCTATGTGATGTCATAGGCCTATCTTTCATAAATGTAAATAATAAAGGAAGCTTTCCAGTCGGTCTGAATAGCTTTCATTATTAGAATTAAGCATCACTGAAAAATGGCTTCTTTCAATACTAAATGACAATAGGCCAACAAGTAACCGAAAAGCAGGAACGGGAGGTTAAATTTAGAAAAGAAATACTATTATTGGTCACAAAGGAGCTAAAGTTCCGCTTACACGTACCTTGATGCTCGGTACAGTTGGGAGTCGAGTTCCGACTGTAATGTTCCAGGGATGTAACGTTCCACACGCTCGTTCTGAGTTCCAAGTTACAGTTCCGGAACGATACCGCAAGCCAGCTCGGGGCCGCGGTATGGCGTACGTTACGTAACGAGGAACACAAGCGGTACGTAACGCATTTCAGTTCTGTTCCGTGTCCCTGATGATTAGTTTAGTCGTTTATTAATGTTAAGTTTTGACCAATTGAGTAGCTACAATTGAGATTTGGTAAAGATGGCGGCAAAATAAACATGACACTGAGGTGCACTTTTCTAGTGCTACTTCTGTACAAAATGTCGTGTTTCAATTGATAGGGGGGAGCCGACATATAATAACACAGATACACAATGTTTCTTGAAAAAAAAGTCCCTTAATACTAGCCACGTACTTCTACTGGCAGTGATCTGTAAGAAAATCAGGCATTTTTAGTCTACTTTTGACATTTTGCAAAAATGAGGAAAAAGTAGACTTATGGCTACCTGTCTGTCTGTCTGGCTGGCTCTGTGTGTGTGTCTTCCCCCCTATCAACTCATAAACGGCTTCAGCAATCGAAACCATTTTTTAGTATGAGTGGACATAAACAGATATGGCTGAGCGTATTCTTAAGAACCACCAGGGCTGCCAACTGTTAATAATTGCTCACTCTATTTTTTATCCAAATACCATATTATCAGAAAGTATGCAAGCCGACAGCTTTAAACTATGCACACGTTTAGTACCTTAAATTTTAGATTAATTTGGAGTAACTTATATAGTCAGTTCTACCAACATGATTCTAAGCCTGCTGATAGCACCAAATTTTAAATACATGTTACTCCTATACTATCAGTTGGATTTCAACCAAATTTCGCATGTGCTATGTGTACCATAACAGATATGACTATGCTTATTCTTAAGAGGAATCAGGGCTGCCAACTGTTAATAAATGCTGTCTATATATATTTTTCCCTAATATCAATAAATCAGAAAATATGCAAGCCAACAGCTCCATAATTTGCACACGTATAGCACCTGGCATTCTATATAAATTTGGAGTAATCAATATAAGACAGTGCTACCAACATGACTCTATGTCTGCAGATAGGTTCAATTTTAAAAAACATGTAACTTGTATACTAAAAATGGATTTCATCCATAATTGGCACAACAAGATATCATAATATTTCAGATCATTTCTGACCAGCACACGCATGACATTGTTGCCAAACATGCTTTTAAGCGTGCTGATAAATCCAGAGTCTATCTGCATGTAAAGTTCATTGGAATTCAACCAAATTGTGTATTCTGTACCTTAAGAGATGGGACGATGATGTATATATTAAGTCGCCAGGGCTGCCAACAGTACTGCTCTATTAGGCTACATTATACCAGGTATATTTCGAACTAATTGGACATTTCGATATTAACAACTTAATTTCGTCATTATTCTAGATAGGTTCATATACACTAGTTTAATCATTGGTATGAAACTTAATTTTAGGAAAAGTAGGCTCTTTAGTTCGTCACGGAACTTCTTGTTAGGGTTTTAATATGTGTTTGAAATTTGTTGCAGATGATTACTTTATCATATTTTCATACATCATGTTACGGTATGTTGATTTAGGCGATCAATTTTCCATCCTTCTTTATGGTGCACCATATAAGGTTTAATACCAAGGGACTTTTTAGTGTTACGCTGTGCATTTATCTTGTGTCTTTGATATTTATCAATTCATTCATATCGGCTGATGTTGTTGTTTGAGTCTTCAGTCTTTTGACTGGTTTTATCCCGCTCTCCATGTCTCCCTGTCCTGAGCTAAGCGTTTCATCTCCACACAGCTACCACACCCCACATTCGTGGCAAACTGTTTAACATATTCTAATCTCGGTCTACACCTACAGTTCTTGTCCTCGACCTTCCTTCCATAACTAAGTTTGCTATTCCTGAGTGTCTTAGTATGTGTCCTACCAACCTATCTCTTATCTTCATTAGCAGTCGCCAGAAACATCTCTCCTCTCCCACTCGCCTTAATAGCTCTTCGTTTGTAACCCTCTCTTCCCATCTGATCTTCATCATTCTCCTGTAACACCACATTTCAAACGCTTCAAATCTCCTCTTTTCTGCTGCACCAATAGTCCAATTTTCACTTCCATAGAGTGCCACGCTCGATGTCAACAGATTCCTTTTCTGTAGAAATGCCTTCCTTGCCTGAGCCAACCTACTTCTTATATCCTCTTTCCTCCAACCATCACTGGTTATTTTGCTTCCTAAGTAACAGAAGTCTTCTGAGATTCGGAGATATAGAATGCCAGTGAAATATATCGCACAGCCGCCTTGTTGAATTATTCAAACGTAATAAAATTTGTTGGGCACGGTCGGGGTCGACCTGAATAGTACTACAGTATGACCTTACCGAATTTAATAGAAATCTATCCAGCCACTTAGATTTTATAAGTGGGGGATGGGGGCACACACACGGACACACACGGACAAAAGGTGATCTCATAAGCCTATTTTTTCATAAATAGAAATAGGCAAAAAACGAGATTTTAAAATCTGACACTAGCGCCATCTCGTGGTTAAGAAAACAATTAAGTTTGATTGCTGTCAGAGATTAGTTGACATTGAGCATCGTCTAAATATTTCGGATGGACACCATATTGGATTTATATATACATTGTAGGCCATAGAGCTATGTACTATTAGATGATGATTATTGCCTAGGTGCATTGTTCAAACGTTGGTTTCGATCGCATGATTAGGACACAAGAAATTAAACCTTAATTTTAAAATTTCGCACAGCCGCCATCTTGAAGTTATGTAAACAATTGAGCTGAATAGGATGTCAGTGCATTACAAGGTGTATACCATTTGCTGTACCATGTGTGACGGTGCTTGGATGGTTTAAATGCGAGAGAAGTCTATTTAAATACAACAACTTCGCTTGGCCACCATGCTCGTTTTGTAAAGAGATTCTTGAGAGTCCCATCGTTACACTTCTATTAGTGCTTGTTTTTTCACCATACAAAACGTCTGTAATAGTTTCGGAGATATGGATTGCCGGTGAAATATTTCGCACAGTTGCCATATTAGTTTGGTGTGAAGTAATAAAATTTGAAGAGCACAGTCGGGTCGGACAAAATAGTACTATGACCTCACCGAGTTTCGTTGAAATCGCTCCAGCAGTTTAGATTTTATTAGGGAGGGGAGCGAGGCGACGGACACATGCAAACACACACATACGTACACACACATGGACTATATGTGATGTCATAGGTCTATCTTTCATAAATGTAGAAAATAAAGGAAGCTTTTCAGTCGGTCAACACGACTGAATAGCTTTCATTATTAGAATTAAGCATCACTGAAAAATGGCTTCTATCACTACTAAATGAAAATAGGCCAACAAGTAAACGAAAAGCAAGAACGGGGGGTTTAATTTAGAAAAGAAATACTATTATTGGTCACAAAGGAGCTAAAGTTCCGCTAACACGTACCTTAATGCTCGGAACAGTTGGGAGTCGAGTTCCGACTGTAACGTTCCAGGGCTGTAACGTTCCACACGCTCGTACCGAGTTCCGAGTTTCAGTTACGGAACTATACCACAAGCCAGCTCGGGGCCGCGGTATGGCTTAAGTTACGTAACGTGGAACACAGCGGTACGTAACGCATTTCAGTTCTGTTCCGTGTCCCTGATGATTAGTTTAGTCGTTTAATAATGTTACGTTTTGACCAATTGAGTAGCCACAATTGAGATTTGGTAAAGATGGCGGCAAAATAAACATGACACTGAGGTGCCCGTTTCTAGTGCTACCTCTGTACAAAATTTTGTGTTTCAATTGAAAGGGGGGAGCAGACATATACACACACAGACACATAATGTTTCTTGAAAAAAGTCCCTTAATATTTGGCACGTTCTTCTACTGGCAGTGATCTGTAAGAAAATGAGGCATTTTTAGAGCTTTAATAAGTGCTTGAAATTTGTTGCAAATTATTATTTTATCATATTTTCATACATTATGTTACGGTATGTTGATTTAGGCGTTCAATTTTCCATCCTTCTTTATGGTGCACCATATAAGGTTTAATACCAAGGGACTTTTTAGTGTTACGCTATAGATTTATCTAGTGTCTTTGATATTTATCAATTCATTCATATCGGCTGATGTTGTTGTTTGAGTCTTCAGTCTTTTGACTGGTTTTATCCCGCTCTCCATGCCTCCCTGTCCTGAGCTAGGCGTTTCATCTCTACATAGCTACCACACCCTACATTCGAGGCAAACTAACATATTCTAATCTCGGTCTACCCCTACAGTTCTTGTCCTCGACCCTTCCTTCCATAACTAAGTTTGCTATTCCTGGGTGTCTTAGTAAGTGTCCTACAAACCTATCTCTTCTCTTCATTAGCAGTCGCCAGAAACATCTCTTCTCTCCCACTCTTCTTAATACCTCTTTGTTTGTAACCCTATCTACCCATCAGATCTTCATCATTCTCCTGTAACACCACATTTCAAACGCTTATAATCTCCTCTTTTCTGCTACACCAATAGTCCAATTTTCACTTCCATAGTGTGCCACGGTCGATGTCAACGGATTCCTTTTATGTAGAAATGCCTTCCTTGCCTGAGCCAACCTACTTCTTATATCCTCTTTCCTCCAACCATCACTGGTTATTTTGCTTCCTAAGTAACAGAAGTCTTCTGAGATTCGGAGATATAGAATGCCAGTGAAATATATCGCACAGCCGCCATGTTGGATTATTGAAACGTAATAAAATTTGTTGGGCACGGTCGGGGTCGACCTGAATAGTACTACAGTATGACCTTACCGAATTTAATAGAAATCTATCCAGCCACTTAGATTTTATAAGTGGGGGGTGGGGGCACACACATGGATACACACGGACAAAAGGTGATCTCATAAGCCTATGTTTTTTCATAAATAGAAATAGGCAAAAACGAGATTTTGAAATCTGACACTAGCGCCATCTCGTGGTTAAGAAAACAATTAAGTTTGATTGCTGTCAGAGATTAGTTGACATCGAGCATCGTTTAAATATTTCGGATGGTCACCATATTGGATTTATATATACATTGTAGGCCATAGAGCTATGTACTATTAGATGATGATTATTGCCTAGGTGCATTGTTCAAACGTTGGTTTCGATCGCATGATTAGGACACAAGAAATTAAACCTTAATTTTAAAATTTCGCACAGTCGCCATCTTGAAGTTATGTAAACAATTGAGCTGAATAGGATGTCAGTGCATTAAAAGGTGTATACCATTTGCTGTACCATGTGTGACGGTGCTCGGATGGTTTAAATGCGAGAGAAGTCTATTTAAATTCAACAACTTCGCTTGGTCACCATGTTCGTTTTGTAAAGAGATTTTTGAGAGTCCCTTCGTTACACTTCTATTAGTGCTTTTTTTTCACCATACAAAACGTCTGTAATAGTTTCGAAGATATGGATTGCCGGTGAAATATTTCGCACAGTTGCCGTGT
This sequence comes from Meconema thalassinum, assembly GCA_946902985.2. NCBI lineage: Eukaryota > Metazoa > Arthropoda > Insecta > Orthoptera > Tettigoniidae > Meconema > Meconema thalassinum. The sequence continues at coordinate 2,007,669,910 of OX336388.2, forward strand.
TAGTTTGGAGTGATGTAATAAAATTTGAAGAGCACAGTCGGGTCGGACAAAATAGTACTTTGACCTTACCGAGTTTCGTTGAAATCGCTCCAGCAGTTTAGATTTTATTAGGGAGGGGAGCGAGGCGACGGACACATGCAAACACACACATACGTACACACACATGGACTATATGTGATATCATAGGCCTATCTTTCATAAATGTAGAAAATAAAGGAAGCTTTTCAGTCGGTCAACACGACTGAATAGCTTTCATTATTAGAATTAAGCATCACTTAAAAATGGCTTCTATCACTACTAAATGAAAATAGGCCAACAAGTAAACGAAAAGCAAGAACGGGGGGTTTAATTTAGAAAAGAAATACTATTATTGGTCACAAAGGAGCTAAAGTTCCGCTAACACGTACCTTGATGCTCGGTACAGTTGGGAGTCGAGTTCCGACTGTAACGTTCCAGGCATGTAACGTTCCACACGCTCGTATCGAGTTCCAAGTTTCAGTTACGGAACTATACCACAAGCCAGCTCGGGGCCGCGGTATGGCATACGTTACGTAACGTGGAACACAGCGGTACGTAAAGCATTTCAGTTCTGTTCCGTGTCCCTGATGATTAGTTTAGTCGTTTATTAATGTTACGTTTTTACCAATTGAGTAGCCACAATTGAGATTTGGTAAAGATGACGGCAAAATAAACATGACACTGAGGTGCCCGTTTCTAGTGCTACCTCTGTACAAAATTTTGTGTTTCAATTGAAAGGGAGGAGTAGACATATACACACACAGACACATAATGTTTCTTGAAAAAAAAATCCCTTAATATTAGCCACGTTCTTCTACTGGCAGTGATCTGTAAGAAAATCAGGCATTTTTAGAGTTTTAATAAGTGTTTGAAATTTGTTGCAAATTATTATTTTATCATATTTTCATACATCATGTTACGGTATGTTGATTTAGGCGTTCAAATTTCCATCCTTCTTTATGGTGCACCATATAAGGTTTAATACCAAGGGACTTTTTAGTGTTACGCTATACAATTATCTTGTGTCTTTGATATTTAACAATTCATTCATATCGTCTGATGTTGTTGTTGGCGTCTTCAGTGTTTTGACTGGTTTTATCCCGCTCTCCGTGCCTCCCTGTCAACTCTACATAGCTACCACACCCTACATTCGAGGCAAACTGTTTAACATATTCTAATCTCGGTCTACCCCTACAGTTCCTGTCCTCGACCCTTCCTTCCATGACTAAGTTTGCTATTCCTGGGTGTCTTAGTATGTGTCCTACCAACCTATCTCTTCTCTTCATTAGCAGTCGCCAGAAACATCTCTCCTCTCCCACTCGTATTAATACTTCTTCGTTTGTAACCCTCTCTTCCCATCTGATCTTCATCATTCTCCTGTAACACCACATTTCAAACGCTTCAAATCTCCTCTTTTCTGCTGCATCAATAGTCCAATTTTCACTTCCATAGAGTGCCACGCTCCATGTCAACAGATTCCTTTTATGTAGAAATGCCTTCCTTGCCTGAGCCAACCTAATTCTTATATTCTCTTTCCTCCATCAATCACTTGTTATTTTGCTTCCTAAGTAACAGAAGTCTTCTGAGATTCGGAGATATAAAATGCCAGTGAAATATATCGCACAACCGCCATGTTGGATTATTAGAACGTAATAAAATTTGTAGGGCACGGTCGGGGTCGGCCTGAATAGTACTATGACCTTACCGAATTTAATTGAAATCCATCCAGCCACTTAGATTTTATTAGTGGGGCGTGGGGGCACACACACGGACACACACGGACAAAAGGTGATCTCATAAGCCTATGTTTTCATAAATAGAAATAGGCTAAAAACGAGATTTTAAAATTTGACACAGGCTCCATCTCGTGGTTAAGAAAACAATTAAGTTTGATTGCTGTCACAGATTAGTTGACATTGAGAATTGTCTAAATATTTCGGATGGTCACCATATTGGATTTTTATATACATGGTAGGCCATAGAGCTATGCACTATTAGATGATGATAATTGCGTAGGTTCATTGTTCAAACGTTGGTTTCGATCGCATGATTAGGACACAGGAAATTAAACCTTAATTTTAAAATTTCGCACAGCCTACATCTTGATGTTATGTAAACAATTGAGCTGAATAGGATGTCAGTGTATTACAAGGTGTATACCATTTGCTGTACCATGTGTGACGGCGCTCGGTTGGTTTAAATGCGAGAAAAGTCTATTTAAATACAACAACTTCGCTTGGCCGCCATGTTCGTTTTGTAAAGAGGTTTTTGAGAGTCCCTTAGTTACAATTATATTAGTGCTTTTTTCCACCATACAAAACGTCAGGGTGATATCTGTAATAGTTTTGGGAGATTTGGAATGCCGGTGAAATATTTCGCGCAATTGCCAAGTTGGATTGGTGAGATGTAATAAAATTTGAAGAGCACAGTCGGGTCGGACGAAATGGTACAATGACCTTACCGAGTTTCGTTGAAATCGATCTAGCAGTTTATATTTTATTAGGGAGGGGAGCGAGGTGACGGACACATGCAAACACACACATACGTACACACACATGGACTATATGTGATATCATAGGCCTATCTTTCATAAATGTACATAGTAAAGGAATCTTTTCAGTCGGTCAACACGACTGAATAGCTTTCATTATTAGAATTAAGCATCACTGAAAAATGGCTTCTATCACTACTAAATGAAAATAGGCCAACAAGTAAACGAAAAGCAAGAACGGGAGGTTTAATTTAGAAGAGAAATACTATTATTGGTCACAAAGGAGCTAAAGTTCCGCTAACTCGTACCTTGATGCTCGGTATAGTTAGGAGGCGAGTTCCGACTGTACCGTTCCATACGTAACGTTCCGCTAACACGTACCTTGATGTTCGGTACAGTTGGGAGTCTAGTTCCGACTGTACCGTTCCAGGGCTGTAACATTCCACTTGCTCGTACCGAGTTCCAAGTTACAGTTACGGAACGATACCGCAAGCCAGCTCGGGGCCGCGGTACGGCATACACAGCGGTACGTAACGCATTTCAGTTCTGTTCCGTGTCCCTAATGATTTGTTTAGTCGTTTATTAATGTTAAGTTTTGACCAATTGAGTAGCCACAATTGAGATTTGGTAAAGATGGCGGCAAAATAATCATGACACTGAGGTGCCCTTTTCTAGTGCTACCTCTGGACAAAATTTCGTGTTTCAATTGAAAGTGGGGAGCACACATATACACACACACAGACACACAATGTTTCTTGAAAAAAGTCCCTTACTAGCCACGTTCTTCCACTGGCAGTGGTCTGTATGAAAATCAGGCATTTTTAGAGCTTTAATATGTGTTTGAAATTTGTTGCAAATGATTATTTTATCATATTTTCATACATCATGTTACGGTATGTTGATTTAGGCGATCAATTTTCCATCCTTCTTTATGGTGCACCATATAATGTTTAATACCAAGGGACTTTTTAGTGTTTCGATATACATTTATCTTGTGTCTTTGATATTTATCAACTCATTCATATCGGCTGATGTTGTTGTTTGAGTCTTCAGTCTTTTGACTGGTTTTATCCCGCTCTCCATGCCTCCCTGTCCTGAGCTAGGCGTTTCATCTCTACATAGCTACCACACCCTACATTCGAGGCAAACTAACATATTCTAATCTCGGTCTACCCCTACAGTTCTTGTCCTCGACCCTTCCTTCCATAACTAAGTTTGCTATTCCTGGGTGTCTTAGTAAGTGTCCTACCAACCTATCTCTTCTCTCCATTAGCAGTCGCCAGACACATCTCTCCTCTCCCTCTCGTCTTAATACCTCTTTGTTTGTAACCCTATCTACCCATCTGATCTTCATCATTCTCATGTAACACCACATTTCAAACGCTTCAAATCTCCTCTTTTCTGCTGCACCATAAGTCCAATTTTCACTTCCATAGAGCCCACGCTCGATGCCAACAGATTTCTTTTCAGTAGAAACGCTTTTCTTGCCTGATCCAACCTACTTTTTATATCCCCTTTCGTCCGTCCATTACTGGTTATTTTGCTTCCTAATTAACAGAAGTATTCTGAGATTCGGAGATATACAGTAGAATGCCAGTGAAATATTTCGCACAGCCGCAATGTTGGATTTTTGAAACGTAATAAAATGTGTAGGGCACGGATGGGGTCGGCCAGAATAGTACTATGACCTTACCGAATTTAATTGAAATCTATCCAGCCACTTAGATTTTATTAGTGGGGGGGGGGGCACACTCACGGACGTACATACACGGATGAAAGGTGATCCCATAAGCCTATTTTTTTTCATAAATAGAAATAGGCTAAAAGCGAGATTTTAAAATTTGACGCTGGCGCCATTTCGTGGTTAAAAAAACAATTAAGTTTGATAGCTGTCACAGATTAGTTGACATTGAGAATCGTCTAAATATTTCCGATGGCCACCATATTGGATTTTTATATACTTTGTAGGCCATAGAGCTATGTACTATTAGATGATTATTGCGTAGGTCCATTGTTCAAACGTTGGTTTCGATCGCATGATTAGGACACAAGAAATTAAACCTTAATTTTAAAATTTCGCACAGCCGCCATCTTCATGTTATGTAAACAATTCAGCTGAATAGGATGTCAGTGCATTACAAGGTGTATACCATTTGCTGTACCATGTGTGACGGCGCTCGTTTGGTTTAAATGCGAGAAAAGGCTATTTAAATACAACAACTTCGCTTGGCCGCCATTGTGGAGAAAGTGAACTAAAGCTCTTTCGAGCAATCTACTTGCTGTAGAAAATAGACCGTGTTTTGATTTAGAAAATAGACAGTGTTTTGATTTACATAGTTTTGATTTTGTTATCTTTGAGTGTAGTGTCTTTGGAATGTCTTTGGATGCGATGTTGAGTTGTGTTAATAAAATATTGATTACTGTATATTAAAATTATTTGGTATGGTATATAACTGGCGACCGTGACAGGACTACTGGCAATCTCAACATCAAATAAAACAGAACAACGATGACCGAACGTCGAGTATTACGCGGCGTATTTACACGTGAGGTAAACAAGCTTGAAGAACTGTTGGCGCTTGCTGATGGTGACCACGTGGAGATTCGTAGCAGATATGCTTCACTTGTGAAACGCTACGAGAAGTTAAAACGTCTGGATGATGAAGTTTACAATGAGCTGCTGCTAAAGGAAGACCTTGAAGACATCGTGCTTGAAACAGAGATCAACAATTGCAGTCAGTACGACTTGAAATATTTTAAGGATAGGGAAAAAGTGCAGGCCTTACAAGTTGGAGATCAAGCCGTTTCTGAAGCTAAAATGAGTAACTGTTCACGTACTTCTAATCAGAGACTACTAAGACTACCAAAACTAGAACTGAAAAAAATTGACGGAAACGTGAAGTGCTGGATTGGGTTTTGGGCGCAATTTACTAAAATACATGAAGATAGCAGCCTTAAAGATGAAGATAAATTTGTTTATTTGATTCAGTGTATGGAACCTGGTTCGTGTGCTCAGAAGTTGGTAGAAAACTTTCCTCCTTCAAAGGAAAACTACAAAAAGGCTATAGAATTGTTGAAGTCTAGGTATGGGAAGGATGAGTTGCTCATTGAGTACTATGTTAGGGAACTTTTATCCTTGGTGTTAAAGAAGGATAGTTGATGATCCATAGCCCAACTGTATGACAGTCTGGAGGGACAGTTGAGAGCACTTGATTCCTTGGGAGTAACAAAGGAGAAATATGCTGCAATGTTATTTCCACTAGTAGAGAGTGCCTTGGCAGAGGTTATGTTTAGAACTTGGGACAGGTATCGTGTATCAAAAGAAACGTCGACCAAGGAACCTGACTGTTGCTTGAGTGAATTGTTAGCCTTCTTAAAGACTGAGGCAGAAGGTGAAGAACGGCTTAAGCTATGACATAGTTCTTTTGAAGTTAACGAGTGGACGGATCGAGTTAAGCAAGATGATAGGACCAAGACTAAGACTAGGGACATACCTTCAGCGGCTTCTTTAATTTCAATAGAGGATGTTTCAGTTAGTAAGGGAAACAGAAATAAGAAAGATACGGCTTGTATATTCTGTGGCAGAATCTCACATCTTTCTCAAGACTGTGCTGTAGCTATTGATTATTCTCAAGAAGAACGCCAAGTAACGTTAAAGAAAAAGGGAGCTTGTTTTAGGTGTCTACGACCGGGACATGTCAGTGTTAAGTGTAAGATGTTTGTGAAGTGCCCATTTTGCAAGGGGAACATTACGCTTTGATGTGTGCGAAAACAGACTCAGATGAACCAAAAGGTAATTCAGTTCCAAAAACAGTTAGCATGATGGCAGATAGTAATAAAGGACATGTGACCTATCTGCAGACTTTAGTTGCTAGAGTAGTTGTTGGTGGATCCACGCACAGAGTAAGAGTTCTGTGTGACAGTGGATCGCAGAGAAGCTACATAAAGAAATCTTGTGCTAAGAAATTAGAGTTGGAACAAACTGGAAAGGTAACACTAAGTCAAGAATTATTTGGAGGTAGGAAAACAGCACCTGTTTGTTTCGAGTCCTATCAAATAACTTTGCTGGGTATGAACGAGGAAAACAGATGTGAGGTTGCAGTGTTAGGCTCTGATAGTATCTGTGGAGGTGCTCCCCTAGTTGATGCTGACTTGTTTAATTTACTGAGGGACAAGGGAGTTGAACTTAGTGATGTTGGCCAAGATAATTGTGGCAACAGTACTGACATTCAGGTATTGTTAGGAGCTGACGTGTGGGCTCAGATAATCACGCCAGACTTTCTACATGTAAACAAGAGTCTAGTAGCTGTGAGAACTTGTTTAGGGTGGACACTTATGGGCTCTTCTGAGATCACTTCAACTACTGCCTCGTCTTACACTCTACTTACTTTAACTCAATCAACAAGAGTGGCGGATTTGTGGGAAATTGAGACTTTGGGTATAAAAGATCCTGGCGAACAGATTAAAAAAGGAAGAAAGGGAACAAGAAGTTCAGATGTTCTTCGATAGGACTGTGAAGAGAGAAGAGAAATCTGGGCGCTACATTGTCAAACTACCCTGGATTGATGGTTGTACTTCTCTGGAAACGAATCGTGAAATTTCTCAGAAACGATTATTGAACACTTCAAGAAAGTTACGAGGGATGCAGAAATTTCAGGATTATGATGAGGTGTTACAGGAATGGGTAAAGAAAGGGATTATCGAAGGTGTTGAAAACGAGGTTTTGGATAGACCTACACATTATTTGCCTCATAGAGCTGTGCTGAAAGATGGTGGCACTACAAAGATAAGGCCGGTGTTCGATGCTTCCAACAAAGACAGAAATGGTCATTCCTTGAATGATTGCCTCGAGCGCGGACCCAACCTCATCGACCTTGTTCCATCAGTGCTGACCAATTTTCGAACCTATCCTATAGGTCTAATAGCTGATATAGAGAAGGCATTCCTGCAGATTATAATTGATCCTGAAGACAGGGATATGCTCCGTTTTCTCTGGTGGGATAATGATAAGATTACCACTTTTCGACATTGCCGGGTGGTTTTAGGTGTTTGTTCCAGTTCCTTCCTATTGGTTTCTGTACTGAACAACCTTCTGGAAGAGCCCCCAACTCATTTGAAGGAAGTAGCTACAAAAATGAAACCTGCATTTTATGTGGACAACTGTCTTACTGGAGTCGCTTCAAAGGAAGAAATTGGACCCTTTATTTTAAAGGCACAAGAATTGATGTTATCCGCAGGTTTCAATTTGAGGGGACGGATGAATTCCTTTGATTGTGGTGTTGGTAAAACTGAGAATGTCTTAGGACTTCGTTGGTATTGCGACGTAGATGAACTTGGATGTAACTTCAGCCCGACTACCGGTTTAGTAACCCGAAGAGTGATACTATCCAGCGTGCAAAAAATATTTGATCCGATTGGATTTTCAGCCCCAGTAACTCTGATTCCCAAGCTCATTCTGCATAAGACATGGCAAAAAATATAGGATGGGATGAGGTTTTACCAGGAGACAATTGTGAGGAATTCTGTCGATGGACTCAGCAGTTGCAATACCTACATGACTGTCGGATACCTAGAAGGATTTTCCTGAATGACAACAGCACTTTGAATGTATTTGTGGACGCTAGCAAAAGAGCGTTTGGTTGTTGCATATTTCTGAGAACGGAAGAAGAAGGTAAGATCAAACTGAGTCTTCTGATGGCTAAATCTAGAGTGGCGCCTCTCAAAGAACTGACACTACCCCGCCTTGAACTGATGGGAGCGCTCCTTGGAGTTAGAATGTCTCGGTTGAGCCTTCGATGCCTACACCGGAATGACATACACACAGTGTTTTGGTCCGATTCAACAGTAGTCATGGCTTGGATTGCTAATAAAGGGCTTTGGTCGGTGTTCGTAGAGAATCGGGTAAAGGAAATTCATGAGTACAGTAAGGCTAGTTCATGGAGACTCATACCGGGCAGCCTCAATCCTGCAGATCTCCTGTCTAGAGGGTGTTCACCAACACAACTTAGGAGATCCAGATGGTGGGAGGGTCCGTCTTGGCTTAAATGTAAAGAAGAAGAATTGGTATTTAATCGTCTTGAACCATTGTTGGAAGAAGTCAACAGGGAAAGGAGGAAAACAGTTGTAGCTGCTAAGAACACTGTTGTGGAAACTATTTTACTGCAATTAAGTTCACGATTCTCTGGATACATCAAAATCGTTAGGACCATTGCTTGGATTTTGAGATTGAAACAAAGGAATCGTAGAGACCACGTATCAATGGAAATTGATAGCGAAGAGTTTCTCAATGCAGAGAAGAAACTGTACTTCCTTATCCAGAAGGAAACGCTTTAAGAAGAAGAGAGAAAAGAACAATTGAAGAATCTGGAGGTGTTCACAGACGATGAAGGAATTCTACACATGAAGTCAAGAGTCGTTGATTCTGACGACACTCCTGAGTATACCTATCCAGTTGTACTTCCATCAAAACATGTGATGGTTGAAATGATGATGATGATAATTGTTGTTTTAAGGGGCCTAACATCTAGGTTATCGGCCCCATGATGGTTGAAAGAATGATTGAACAATTTCATCGATTCCATAACCATGCTGGGACGCACACACTGCTTGTTTTGTTGCGCCAAAGGGTTTGGATAATTAGAGGAAGAAGGACGGTGGCAGCAGTTGTTCGGAAATGGGTGATCTGTCGTCGTAACTCTGCTAAGGGTTTTGAGGTACCTTTTCCTCCGTTGCCACAGGATCGAATCAAGGCATCGAGTGTTTTCCAGATCACGGGCACAGACTTGGCCGGCCCTGTGTTTCTACGAGGAGGAGAAAAGGGATGGATTGTGATATTCACTTGTGCAGTTTATCGGGCTCTGCATCTGGAATTGATCAGTTCACTTAGTACAGGAGTGTATATCCAAGCACTACGCCGATTTGTGGCAAGAAGAGGAAGAGTGAATACCATGTATTCGGACAATGGGACGAATTTCACCGGACTTCGCAGAACCATGGAGCAATTGGATTGGACTGAAATAGAGAGGATGTGCAGCCTTCTGAAGATTAAATGGATGCTGAACCCTCCCACTGCAGCCTGGTGGGGAGGATTCTGGGTAAGGTTGATTAAGATTCTAAAGGATTTGCTTCGCCGTAATCTGGGTAAAGCTTGCCTAAATTATGAGGAAATGTGTACTCTTCTGTGCGATTGTGAGAACCTGATGATCAATCGACCTTTGACTTATCTTTCTGAAGAAGATGAACTCAAGCCACTCAGACCCTCCATGTTCCTACAGAGCCTAGAGGGTAATGATGTAACCGACTTAGACCAAATTCAAACCAGCAGTTTAAACGACAGATGGCGTTATCTACAAGCTGTTCAGGAGAGCCTGAGAAATCGCTTCAAAAAAGAATACCTGGGATTTCTCCGATCACGGAGCAAAAAGCAACAGGGATCCATACAAGTAGGAGACATAGTACTGGTGGAGAGCGACAACAAGAAACGTATCAACTGGCCCTTAGGGAGAGTGGTGGAGCTGTTACCTGGAAGAGACAATGTGACTCGTCTGGTTAAAATTAAGACAGCAACTGGCATTCTACTTCGTCCAGTACAGCGACTTTATTCGTTAGAGATAAACTGTCTTAACAAAGGTGATTCTATCAACACTTCACAACACCGACTAAGTGAGCCGGTCCTTAATGAAGATATTCCCTGCAGTAACTCAGGAACTGAAAAGGAGAGTGAATTCAAGACTCGTTGTGGTAGAACTGTTAGGCAACTCAAGAAACTAGACTTATAGTGGTTCACATTCCTGAGCTCAATGTTCAACTATAATTTTAGAATGTTTAGGCCTACTTCAGTTTATGAGTGTGTGTTGCAAAACTACCTTTTGCAAGGTGGGAGAATGTGGAGAAAGTGAACTAAAGCTCTTTCGAGCAATCTACTTCCTGTAGAAAATAGTGTTTTGATTTAGAAAATAGACAGTGTTTTGATTTACATAATTTTGATTTTGTTATATTTTAGTGTAGTGTCTTTGGAATGTCTTTGGATGCGATGATGAGTTGTGTTAATAAAATATTGATTACTGTATATTAAAATGATTTGGTATGGTATAGCCATGTTCGTTTTGTAAAGAGGTTTTTTAGAGTCCCATCGTTTCACTTCTATTAGTGCTTTTTTCCTTCATACAAAACGTCAGGATGATATTTGTAATAGTTTCGGAGATATGGAATGCCGGTGAAATATTTCGCACAGTTGCCATGTTGGATTGGTGAGATGTAATAAAATTTGAAGAGCACAGTTGGAGTTGGACAAAATAGTACTATGACCATACCGAGTTTCGATGAAATCGCTCCAGCAGTTTAGATTTTATTAGGGAGGGGAGCGAGGCGACGGACAAATGCAAACACACACATATGTATACACACACGGACTATATGTGATGTCATAGGTCTATCTTTCATAAATGTAAATAATAAAGGAAGCTTTTCAGTCGGTCAACACGACAGAATAGCCTTCATTATTAGAATTAAGCATCACTGAAAAATGGCTTCTATCACTACTAAATGAAAATAGGCTAACAAGTAAACGAAAAGCAAGAACGGGAGGTTTAATTTAGAAAAGAAATACTATTATTGGTCACAAAGGAGCTAAAGTTTGCTGTGTAGGTTACACTCTGCCTTATATGGCAACACTGCGAGAAGGTGAGTTGGATTCCCATCTAAGCCATCTTAGATTGGTTTTCCGTGGTTTCCCATTTCTACTCCAGGAAAATGCGTGGATAGTTCCTAAGTCAAGGCCACGGCCTACTCCTTCCCAAGCCATGCCATCATTACAAATACACACGTTACTACAGACATCACAATTACAAAGTTTAGACCTATCAGACAAATTCCATAAAAACCTCAACTACATGGACCGATGAACAATAACCTATGTTCCAAACCTCTATATGGAGCAACAATAAATATTTCGAATCAATGGGATCCATCGTATTGTTTTCAGGAAACATATTTCTAACGTAGGCTACAGTATGACCGCGATCGAAACGAGCAAGGTGCCTTGCCCTGTCTGATGCGGCACGCACTCAGACTGAAATCAGTATTTTTATTTGTATTTTTATTGATATTTCAAGAAGTAATTATCCTATGTTTGAATAAATAATTTGCCTGGAATTGCATATGGTATCGTTCAAACTGGGATAGTTGTTGACGCAGAAAAAAGGATCTTTTCATCAGGGTTCTAGGTAGGACAGTAGATACTGAAAAATATCCTTAGGCTAGATAGAGTATTTCGATATCATGAAAGAAATGCCCCTAGGTTAGATAACAGGTATGTAATTGATGTAGTTGTTGTGTAATTAGGCTAGTATGTGACAGTTTGTAACAACCAGCGTAACAGTGTAATAAACGCAGTGTTACAATTGCCGTGGTAACTAAATAGACTGTGTAATAGCCGTAACAGTCTACGTAAAAATTCGGTGTAATAGCCATAATGGTTTTAATAGCTAATGGACAGTAGTTCCGGTAACAGTCCTGTAATAGTCTGTAGGCCTACATACATTTTGGGAAATGCTGCTGTACTGTTACAGGCTCTGTACCGTTCCACTTTCCGTTGGAACATGAGAACCTGGAACGTTACGCATAGATACCGGGTGGCTGGTTGGTATAACCTGGAACGGTACACAGTGTAACTGGGTACTGGTGGAAACGTTACTCTTTTTCGATAACCAAGAACGGTACGCAGAGTAACTTTCCAACTGGTAACGCTGAGGAATCGTTCCAGTCATGTACCGTTCCATACGTAACGTTCCGCTAACACGTACCTTGATGCTCGTTACAGTTGGGAGTCGAGTTCCGACTGTACCGTTCCAGCGCTGTAACGTTCCACATGCGTGTACTGAGTTCCAAGTTACAGTTCCGGAACGATACCGCAAGCCAGCTCGGGGCCGCGGTATGGCATACGTAACGTAACGTGGAACACAGCGTTACGTAACGCATTTCAGTTCTGTTCCGGGTCCCTGTTGGACCTCGCCCTTAGTGATATCCACGTTTTTGGTCCGCTGAAGAAGTTCCTGGCAGGACAGCGATTCACGTGCAACGATGACACCAAGACAGTAGTCCGACGATGGTTCCACAGTCAGCCGACTGAATTCTACCTCAGGGACATCTCAAATGTAGTGCTGCGATGGGATAAAAGCCTGAACAAACGTGGAGACGGTGTGGAAAAATAGTGTAAGGTTGTAGAACAGTACGCATATTTGTAATTACCTGTATGTATTATTTTTGCAAAAATAAATAGGGGCTAAGACTTTCCGGTCCGCCCTCGTAAATAATGAACCTGAAAATTATATAAAATATTAGAAAAATTAAATAATGGCAATAACTATCAACGAGAGTAGGCCAATTCATTGATTTTGAGTAAGATGAGTATATTAATTGATCGCAGTCGGGATTCAAACCCAAATATCCTGAATTTACCAGGTGCATTTAGCCATTTGTTCCAATGCAGCTACACTCCAACCACGGAAAATATTCAACTCTTAGATGGTTAGGCGCTGACCACTCCTTGACCTGAAGTCATTTCTCTGTTTCGGAATATAAATTCGTTCATGCTTTTCAGTCGATCAATACGATTGTGCCCAATTAGATTAGGCGAGGATTACACGTTTTGTACAAAAAGCGGGGTTTTTAATTGGAAGACATGTTTCGTCATGCGATCATCATCAGATCCTGTTCACTAAGGCTTCAATTAATTTCGGCAGATATGTATAACATTTATGTACAACAATATTTAAAAAATCAAAACACAAAAGTTTTTTATAACTTGTGTAACATGTCGATTTTATTTACAGATATAATTACTAAGTTGGGCCATAGCACTTCTATAAATGTTGTGTTATTATTAATATTGCTTATGTGGTTAAGTACAGGGTCTTTATATTTGCTTGGCAAGGACATTCTCGCTCACGCGCTCCGCCAGTGACGCCTCAGTTGCCGGCTGCCGCGTGTGCGTATGTACGGCAGAGTACGGTGCTTAAAATCAGTATCATGCATTTTTACTCACCATGCTTACAGTAGATGCTGAAAATGTTCCTCATCCACTGCCAAACATAATGGGCATCTTCTTATTAAGTTTCCGGTTATTCCGGTTAATTACTAAAGAAATAACGGAGCCTCCGTGGCTTAGGCGGCAGCACGCCGGCCTCTCACCGCTGGGTCCGTGGTTCAAATCCCGGTCACTCCATGTGAGATCTGTGCTGGACAAAATGGAGGCAGACAGGTTTTTCTACGGGTACTCCGGTTTTCTCTGACAAAAATTTCATTCCAGCAACACTCTCCACTATCATTTCATTTCATCTGTCATTCATTTAATCATTGCCCCAGAGGAGTGCGTCAGGCCTCGGCAGCCGGCACAGTTCATATCCTCACCGCTAGATGGGGGCTTCATTCATTCCATTCCTGACCCGGTCAGAGACTGGAAGCAGGCTGTGGATTTTTTTTTTTTTTTTTTTTCAAAGAAATAACGACTTTTACGTCTATTTTTATCGTTTACTGAACCTGTACGTTTGAATCTCTTATCCAGTTGTTTTATTGTGATTGTGTATAGTGCTGTAATGCCTTATGTGAAATATTCATTACTTGAACATGTATATCTGCACAATACGTACATAAAGTGCAGGGAATCGTGCGCTAGAACAAGACAAAAGTTTCGAGTGAAATATCCACGGAGATCCATTCCTTTAAATCGGACAATACAACAACTGGCTAATTTGAGATTCAAACGTACAGTTCCAGTAAACAATAAAAATAGACGTTAAGGTCGTTATTTCCTTACTAATGCTAAATTAGCCGGATTAACCAGAAACTTCATAAGAAGATGCCCATTATGTTTGGCAGTGGATGGGGAACATTTTCAGCATCTACTGTAAACATGGTGAGTAAAAATGCATGATACTGATTTAAAGCACCAACTCTGCCGAACATACGCGCGCGCGGCAGCCGGCAACTGAGCCGTCACTGGCGGAGCGCGTGAGCGAGAATGTCCTTGCCAAGCAAATATAAAGACCCTGTATGTTAACACATGTGATTAGTGAACTTATTCTGAAACGAGAATAATGTATGATTGCTGACAACAATATTTTGTTAATGGCCGTTTCTATTTAACTGCTGGTCTTTTATAATGTGGTTATTTAGTTATATAATGGAAATACGCAATTACTACAAAATCTATAATTGTATAAGGTTAAGTAAACATAGCTGGTATTGGGCTTTCCTGTGGACTGATTATTGTAAGACCCGGGTAGCTTCCTGTTTATTTGTTGTGGCGCTATCTACCTGATTATTCCGTGAACTGCACTACTATTGGTACGCTTAACAATACTCACGCCATCTGTCATTGTTTTTGTTAAGTACAACTTGCTTAACTTGTGTCTTGAAGCCGGCTAGGAACTCTAATGTCTAATGGTGTATACTAATGGTTCTGGATCTCCTTGACTATTAAAGACCAATCTCCAACCCCACTACGCATAAACTAACGAGTCCGCTTTAAGCGCAAATTCAATTTATATTCATTCTTTCAACTAAGAAAATAATGTACCATCAATGTATTCTCCCCCATAGATCAGATAATGAGTTAAACATCCATCTTGTCGCCAGCAAGGATGACGGACCGAGGTTTCGTAGATCTACATTAATCATACACTCAGCTAAAATGAGATCACGAACAATATGACTCCTCAGTTATAAACTAGGGGGTCACATGTTATCCGTTACTAGTTAATACACCTTGCATGAATTATCCTCAATTTGCAAAAACGTATGGCCTCTCACCATGAGGGTAGGAAGGAGATCCGTTATATCCTGCACATCCATTCATATGTTTTCAGTTTACTGTGTTTTGTGTCTGCCAGTCACTGACATTCCTGGAACAGTACTTGGCGCAGTACCTGAGAATGAATATCTCTGACAGATACCTATATTAGTCTAGATAGCAGTTTGCAGCTTGTTCCGATAATTTCTGCAATTCACATGTGGCTTGGAAGCTTCAACCTGAAAAAAACTGAATAGAATGTCGTGGATACACTGCATAAAAGGCGATGCGGTTAGCATGAAACAACTGACTACAATGAATTCTAATGTGTGTCAAGTACTTACACTTGAACGCATCGGTTTGTGGATTAAGACAGGTTTGTTTGTTGAGGAATATATTTTTCTTCGTCTCGTTATATTATTGTCATCATCATTACTTTGATTTGAATACTGAGGACGTTGCATAAATTGGAGTTAGGATAATGTTAAGTTAGGTACCATCTCAGTGTTTGACTGGAAGACTCGTGGGGTAGCAAAGAAAACTTTTTATGATATGTCTGTGGTGGGATTCAAACCCAACTCTCTTAGTTGTACTTACGAGGTTGAGTGTATTTCTTTCCAACACTCAAATCAGAATTAAATGCTCGGTAAAGCTACTTTGATAAGTGTGACCATTTTGAATATCAGCAGTGATTTTGTTGTGGGAGTTGGTCGAAAGATTTAATTGTAAAACAGAATATCTTCTTTAAATTTTACCTGTACTAATTTGGGACAAGAGTTTCTCGTAGAGAACGTAGGATGAATTATTGGATACATAACATTCAAACTTAACGGAATAAAAGAAGTTCTCAGTTGTGGACAATCCAGGCGCTATAATATTTTCCTTTGATTTCCATGGTTGTTTTTCGTCATCAACGCTTTAAAGTTCTTTACGAGAAAAATAGAAATCTGCATATGTAACGAATGTCAGTTTCCATAATTGAAGTCGCATGCTGTCTGTGGAGACAGGGCCAGTAAAATGAGCACTCACGCTCTCAATGTATGGCCGTGTAGATGCTATAATTCTGCACGTTGCTTTGATAAACGGGACCATTCTGAACATCACCAATGAATCTGTTGTGAGAGTTGGTCGAAAGATTTATTTTTGAACCAAAATGTCTTCTATAAATGATCTCCTTACTAATTTCGTGCAAGTATTATTCAGTGAAACATATTTAGCTATAATCCACATGAATCATGAGTGGCTACGAGGCTCGTTAGCAATGCATAGATCGAGACTAAAATTACAATATCGGGCCAATCTTCTGTAAGATAGAACAGAAATATGATATTTTTGTATGTTCCGAGCTGTGCATGCGTGGAACGCATAGAATGCCTACTCAAAGGGTAAACTGTCCCGCGGCGCCGTACTCGTCAAAATGTACAGCTGAAGCAAGTCCGGAGATCGCAGATTCGAAACCCGGCAATAACAGTGGTTATTCTGAGTAAATGCCGGGATAGTACCTTACTTCCAATCACGGGGCACTTACCTCATCTTTGTCCCGTTCTCCCAATGTTATTAGATATGTTCAACACACACTTAACTTGACAGGGCTCATGGCCATGATGTCCCAAGTCCCTAAAATGAAGTAACGGCAACTTTTAGAGTGAAACGTTATTATGCAAATAGAAGTCACTTGGTAAGCACTCTTCCGAAAATATAATGAAAATACTCAGGTGAAAAATTAATCTCAAAGAGGAATTGGTTAACTTTGAAGTAATCGGGGAACATTGTGTTTACGACGCTAGTTAGTTAGTTATTGAGGTTTTAAGGGGCGGAACTACGAAGTCATCTGTCCCTCTTAACACAGATTAAAGTATACAAGTTTAGGCCTATAATGAAATTAAGAATTTAGAGTTGGTCACCTAAATATGCAAAGATCAAAAATTAATAAAACAACAAATTAAATAAAACTAATAATTAGAATAATAAACAAAATTTACGGAAAAACAAAAAATTCTGAATTCAAAAAAGAACAACACTCATTCATGTGAAGGTTTCAAATGTAAATCAAATTTGAACGGTTGTTTTAGAGTCCTTAAAAGGAACGCAAAATAAATTAAACGGATGTATGTATTGTTCAAATGAAACGTGCACTATCTTTCTTTTGCCACGTTGGGTGAGTGGTTATCATGTCAGGGTACCAACCCCAAACCTGCAGGTTCGCTCCTGGTCGTGGTAATTACTTTTGAAAGGCGACAAAATTCTCGACCTATATTTTTATGAATAAGCATGTCCTATTGTTGTTTATATTATTGTCACAAGTGCTGAAGGTGAGTAAAATAATGACTTAAAACAATTGTTCATTAAGAAATATTATATGTATTGACTAGGTGGATTCTCGAATATTTTAATACATATTAAGAAGTACCCAATGACTTGTTTATAATTGAGATACAAACCTTTAATCATAAATACCATAACCTGGTACACTTTTGGCGGAATGGGAGCTGTGAATGGCTGCATAGAAGTATCTAGATCTACACCAAAATCTTCATAACCTTGGTGATAATAATATGTCAGAGAGAACTTGGAGGAAGTTTCATCAAATACCAGTGAAATTACCATCTCTTCTCTTTTCAATTTTAGAATTTAATTTTTAGCAAGCTTAAAACCATTTTATTTACTTTAGGATCCACTGGGCATTTTGCAACCAACTTCTTAATGGCCTGGTGCTGGGCAAAGAGAAACGATATTGCATGAATTTGTATGACGTAGCCGAACAATAATGCGAAACTAAAGCCACACATTTGTCATGACGTGAATACCTTAGGCCCTAATCTTTAATGTTTATTTGATTTTTTGAAAATTGATGAAATTCTGAGAAACACTCTTTTTTTTACAATTTATTACAGTTCGACTGATTTTTCTGCACCACAGATAATCTCCTTCTTAGACTTTGGCCCGTACGTCAACATGTGAACATTAAATTTGAACAGCTTTCATTCAGTCTTTTTTCTACTAGTGATGTGTAATTTTCCCGGATAGCATTTTCTGTTGGTAACTCATCTGGGGTAGTCTCACGATTTCGTTTTCTCTTTTCTTTCGGACTACATCACTCCTCTGCTTGGCATTGTTACATAACAGTGAAGGCACTGCACCAGATCATATTCTATAACAAACAAGACTATTTAAGAGGAATCTCTGTTTCGCGGGCTTATAGGCCATGTTCTAAGGACACGGCCTATAAGCCGGCGAAACAGAGATTCCTATTCCAACGCCAGTCGTGAAAGTCTGAATTTTAACTTAAGACTATTTAATCATCAGGCATTCACTCATGTAAAAAGTGGAAATACAGTATATTGAACATAAAATACCAGTAGTTATAGTAAATTCTTAATCAACAACAAAGAATTTTGGCATTTTTGTTGATAAAATCCTTTTCTGTGAGGTCCTTCGGGTAAATGTTCTGGTCATTTGATCTTCTTAATTTTAGCTAAATTGGCTCTTCTGTTGTTCACAATCAACTGAGTGCACCTGAAAACTGGAAGTATCGTACGTTCACATGAATAGAGAAAGAAAATAGGTACCGTACGTAAACATGGCAGTTTCTCGTGGGAGTTTCCACTATAGCTGAGAGTTAACCCTTAAGGGATACACTTATTAAAAATCACTCCAACGCTACCCTGGGTGAATTTTCACCCATCAATTATTTTGTGATAATTATATTTTATCTGTTTCCATAGAAATTATAATGATATACTTACTTGCAACTCATGTTGTTTATATATTTACTAGCTGTTATGCCCGGCATTGCTCGGGAGCAAAATTGGATATTAAGAGATCGTACCTTTGCTCGCATTGTGGGCAACCCAGAGGAAGGTCGTTGTTGTAATGAGCAATATTATTGCCACTCAAAATCCTTGAGCTTCTTTTTATCTGATCAAACATTGTGTTGAAGTTGTTAAATAGGTGGGTACGACAGCTCTATACATTTTGTAGCTTATAGAGTAAGTCTCAAGTTTCGCAAATATAACTGAATTTTAAGCAGCCTATGCATTATTAATCTATGTTACTTTCTAAGGGCCAATTAATTTATTTTTCTTAATTGCTTTAGTCTTGCGTTTGTTTTGTTTTTTTTTTTTTTTTTGTTGAACAGCAACATTTTAAGAGGATAATGGTAGTCCGCACATAATCGCTTAGATTCCTAGGCTGATAATAATATATGCATTTGATTATGGAAATAATGAATACCAAACAAATATCTACTAAATATCATCTAAGAATCAAAATGTCCACTTACACTTAAATAAGAACTACTCATACGAGTGCAGAGACACCTTGTGGCCGCGAGACAAACTAACAATATTCAGAACACCATATCACCCATATGACCAAATCTGGAGGTGAAAACCATACACCACAAGGACCCAGGTTCTATGTATTGAAAGAATTTGACGAAAAACATTAAAGGATTAGTAACAAACCATATCTGAAGCTATATTTACCAATACTCGCCTTCTTGAGATGAAATCAATATTGAAACACTCGTATACGAAAAGCAACACACGTAGTATAAAAACAAAACCTAAAACAAAAACAAAAAGAATCAAATAAAGTATGGATTAGAGCAAGATAATGTTATACCCGTAGGGTTTGCCACCCTCATCCCCTACTAATTACACCCCCTAAAAACACATACTTATACATAACTTCAGAAACAATTCTACAATCTACGACCACATCTACAAATCTGAATACTTCCATGCAACTCAGGTGGCCTCATGCCTGAACCTCAACGACCCCGGGAGGGCTACGACACACAAAGAATGCGCAATTCTGCAAACACGACAAACCGCCTCTATAAAACCTCGGAGAGGTCATGCCTCCAGGTCATTCCCAGACAGACGTTGTGTTGTAGTGTGGAGCATCTGCTGGACGCCGGCACGACTGCAGCCTTCCTGGTAAGTGTAGCGAGCAACTTCACATACACATACACTTACACTTTCATCCCCTATTATTTGTACTGGAATTGTATTAGCACATTGGCTGTTCTGCAATCTACACACATCAAAAAAAGTTTTGCATCACCTCGGTTCCCAGATCTCCGGCATATAGACGTTGACTGTGTATATTGTATCAAAGATACAGTCCCTTTGACTGTTCATAGATGTCACTAAAACTGCTCAAAGATGTAAACAACCATGCATGAGCAGGGCCTATTAGACGGAGGGGGTACGACAGCCGATCAGTTCCAGTCATTCCACCAGGACGAAGGTACGCTGCTCATGTTGTCTGTAGTTCTACCATGCCTAGAAGGTCAATACCGCAGTTCGATCGCGTCCGCATTGTTACTTTGTGTCAAGAAGGGCTCTCAACAAGGGAAGTTTCCAGGCGTCTCAGAGTGAACCAAAGCGATGTTGTTCGGACATGGAGGAGGTACAGAGATACAGGAACTGTCGATGACAGGCCTCGCTCAGGCCGCCCAAGGGCTACTACTGTAGTGGATGACCGCTACTTACGGATTGCCGCTCGGAGGAACCCTGACAGCAATGCCACCATGTTGAATAATGCGTTTCGTTCAGCCACAGGACGTCGTGTTTCAACTCAAACTGTGCGCAATAGGCTGCATGATGCGCAACTTCACTCCCGACGTCCATGGCGAGGTCCAGCTTTGCAACCCCGACACCATGCAGCGCGGTACAGATGGGCCCAACAACATGCTGAATGGACCCCACAGAATTGGCATCACGTTCTCTTCACCGATGAGTGTCGCATATGCCTTCAACCAGACAATCGTCGGAGACGTGTTTGGAGGCACCCTGGTCAGGCTGAACGTCTTAGACACACTGTCCAGCGAGTGCAGCAAGGTGGTGGTTCCCTGATGTTTTGGGGTGGCATTATGTGGGGCCGACGTACGCCACTGGTGGTCATGGAAGGCTCCGAAACGGCTTTACGATACCTGAATGACATCCTCCGACCCATAGTGCACCCATATCGGCAGAATATTGGAGAGGCATTTGTCTTCATGGACGACAATTCTCGACCTCATCGTGCACATCTTGTGAATGCGTTCCTTCAAGATAACGACATCGCTCGACTACAGTGGCCAGCATGTTCGCCAGACATGAACCCTATCGAACATGCCTGGGATATGTTGAAAAGGGCTGTTTATGGACGTCTTGACCCACCAACCACTCTGAGAGATTTACGCCGAATTGTCGTTGAGGAGTGGGACAATTTGGACCAACAGTGTCTTGATGAACTTGTGGATAGTATGCCACGACGAATACAGGCATGCATCAATGCAAGAGGACGTGCTACTGGGTATTAGAGGTAGTGGTGTGTACTGCAATCTGGACCACAAATGCTGAAAGTCTAGCTGTATGATGGTACAACATGCAATGTGTGGGTCTCATGAGCAATAAAACGAGCTGAAATGTTGTTTGTGTTGATCTCTATTCCCTTTGTATTTAAAGGTTCCGGAACTCTTGGAACCGAGGTGATGCAAAACTTTTTTTGATGTGTATTAATACTTCTGCATAGAAGTAAACTCATTAAAACAGCACCATCTCTTGATAATTGGTCCTTACATTTATTTGACTAGCTGATAAGGTCCTACCCTTTTCGATTCCCTCTAGGTAGGATCCCATAGCCTTATTGTTTAATTGTTTCGTGGCGCCAGCGGGCGACCACTTGCTGCGACGTCACTGTACCTGAGTCAGCAGGCTCTCACTCAGCCAGCCAGCTTGCGCTAGCATTGAGCTGAGTAGCAACCGCATCGTTTAAAGTCTTATTTGCTAAACCTCCCCCAACATCACTTTTACACCCCCGAGCGCTCCCGGCAATCCGAACCATCGCGAAGCTCGTACACAGAGCTACTTCTTTGCCTTTAGACAGCTCACTCACTCTACCCGCTCCACTCACATTTTAACTTCCCCAAAATCACCACCATTGTAGGGCACCCCTACAAAGAAACCCTACAATTGGTAGATGCACGGGGCACCGTGACGTTGTCTTAGGACAACGCCCCAGGGGTCACAAACAACGTGATTCCGCGGAAAAGATACCAGACCATCTTTTACAGCCAAGCATACGCCACCCAAATCGAATTTTTTTTCAGAGTACGGGTCAGGTATTATTAATCACCCACCCAAGCCCACCCCAACAGATATAGGGTTTTCACTAGCACCCTTAGACAGAAACCAGCAATTTACATCCCCCATAGAAAGTTACGCCCACCCCATAGAGTAGAAAGGGGCAACATTATTATTTAATTACCCGCCCACCCAAAATTACCAGTTCCATAGACAGGATAGCTCAGGTGCTATTAGGTCCACCAACCCCGTAGAGTAAAGGGGAGATTACATACAGACAGGGACACTAATCCCACAGATCAGATAGCCCACACATATTTCTACAGTCTCCACTTCAGAGGGCATATCATACTCGTAATATTTAACGCCACCCTACAGGGATTACACCCCACGTCTACACACTTACACAACATGCCATCCCTTTACTGCCTAACTGTACTGAAACGAGTGGCCGCATTTCAAAGCCTCAATGCATGGCACAAATCCTTGCGGAATAAACAGGATCACCTGAGCCGCATGCAGGAGATGCTGCATGCTCAATACATTAGGATTCTGGGGACTCTATCCCACAAAAAGGGACCACAATACGTCATTCAAGGCCCCATTCCAGCAATCAGGCAACAGTTTATTCGCACACACAGGAGACTACACTTACTACACGAGGCTCTTTACAAAGAATACTGTGAACTCAGGGAAGAACACCTTAGAGTGAACACTGCCAACACCAGAGTGGCGGAACAGGCTAGGGAGCTCACCCTGCAATATGCCACACTGGGGCGACGACACCGTCAGTTGCAGGAGGACAATACAATGTTCGAGCTCTTAATACAGAAACCCACACATTTAGATGGCGATATGGAAGTAATCACCTCCAGGACGGCCAATCGGACCATCTCCACACAGAACACCCCCATTAGGAAGGAAGTCGTCGGGATCGTGCCACATATTAGATCCACACTTGAAAAAGGGGCACAATTACACACACTTAAGCCACCACGTGCACATATTCCACCCTCCACACTTACACTGCCCCCTAGGACATTGATACACGGGCTGACGAACAACAGTCCTACATCCAGCCGAACACCCGTACCAGTACACCGGCGGATACCATTTACACCCCCGGAGGAGCGTAGATAGCATAAGCCTAAAATCACCCTCCTCCAGACGCCCCACACACAGAATGCATCCCCTGAGTGGATTCCGGGAGCTAAGACTGCATTAGCCATCCGAGGGCAACAGAGATACTCCTTGCGTTAGAAACCCGCTCAGGACATAGCATTGTAGCTCACATACCTAGAACCCAGGGTCATTTTCCTTTTAGCCACCTAACGTAGGATGAGAGTAAGGGGATATCAAACCCAGGACAATACGAAGACCAAGAGCGCCAACCGCGCTATGGCATCCGGTAGTCCAAGCTAGAAAATAGGTGTCGGTGCCAGTCCCACACAATGCCTATACACGGCCTACTTATAAGTTGCATGATCAAATGTTACTGTTTCCAGCACAATGTATTATTTTGTTCCATAGTTTTAAGGTACCAGATATATGTACCAGTTTTCAGGAAATGAAATGTATACACAACTTATCACGTGTTAACACGCGCCAAGCGCAGGTCATTACAACTCAAGGCCAGGATCTGGTAAGTCGAGCCATTTAGTCAACTCAGCGCTCAACACTTCCTTCCATGGCAACAGGTGTTCGATGCAAGCCACGCAACTAGGCACACGCATACACAGCCGTGCGTACTCCGGAACATTCACCCGGAGTACACACGTGAGATCGCGGAAAGATTCACTTATAGTAGACGACCACACATACGGTACAGGTCACACCGTAGTATGAAGGGAAACATATTCACTTAAAATCTTCACACTCACAAGCACACCCAGGCGCAGGTCCATTAGTCGACCGACGGAAGATTCACTTACCTTGAAACAGGGTCAATAGGACATACATGCCTTCACAGGGTAACTATACACACATTATACACTAATAACGACCTACATACGGCATAATCTTATATACATTCGGTAGCGACCAACGGAAGATTAAAAAAATACACGGATACACCAATTAGTTGCCCCGCATGACGTAACAAAAGCCATTTTATAGAGATATACAAACGCTAGTTCTTAGCCATATTCCTCCACCACACTTACGGAGAAAGAATGCCCTGTTGCAAGAGTACCAGAAGTTGTCTAGAAATGCCAATCTGCCAATCCATGGAGACATCCCCAACGCCATGATCAGCAGGCTCCGTTCCAGAAATCCACCAGTTAGGACCGCCAGAAACCTGGTTGATAATTTCAACCTACAGCAGGACTGGATGCAAGAATGGACATCCACAGCTCCACCTGAGTATCGGAACTTTCCCTGCATCACAAGAACACCAATAGGATTTCATCTACCCCGCAGTACCTGGACAACTCTCAATCGCATCAGGACAGGCCATGGCAAGTGCGCTGACTCCCTCTACAAATGGGGCAAACTTCCCTCCCCGGAATGTAGCTGTGGTGCCCCAAAACAAACAGTCCATCACATTGTGGAACAGTGCCCCCTGAGTGCATATCAGGGCAATTCAAAAGACTTCCAAAATCTGAATCCGCCTTGCATAGACTATATTGAGAGCTTGAAGTTAAGACTGTAACCTACTGTACATAGTGTATATTTAATTTGTGATTGTGTTTCTTTGCATTTTTATGATGTCATACGCTAAATAATAATAAATACAAATGCTAGTATTACCGCGAATAATACCGGGTGAGTTAGCCGTGGTCGTTACGGCATGACTGTTGGCAGTCGCTCACATCCGGGAGGCGAGGAGGTTCGAATCCCCCCGCCGGCAACCTTGAAGATTGTCTTCTGTGGTTTCCCATCTTCCTTCCAGGCGAATGCCGGGGTTGGTCCCTAACTATAGGCCACAGCCGCTACCTTCCAACTCCTCGACCTTCCCTTCCAACTTTCCACCCCCACGGTACTTGTAGCTCACCCATTGGGTGTCCGTCTCGAAGCAGCTACAAAACTGGCGAGCCGAACGTGTCCTCGGACACTCCCGGCACTGAAAGCCATACGCTAAAAAAACGCGAATAATAACGCACAAATAGGAACGATCCGCGTAGCTACACTACACACACAAGCACGAGGTGCACGGATTCCGGAAACGACCTCACACCGAGGCGAGGTTACAGCCTCGTTCCACTTAATTATCACCGAGTTAGATAGTACTTTGGCAGGATTTATTCAATATACCGTGTCCACATACGATAACAGGCGTAGCTTACGGTTAACCTCATGGATGCCACAATACCACAGGTTAACAGTCCTAAGCATGACGGAAAACTGCCTACCACAATACCACTGGTTAGCAGTCCTCAGCATGACGGAAAACTGCCTACCACAATAACACAGGTTAACAGTCCTCAGCATGACGGAAAACTGCCTACCACACTAACACAGGTTAACAGTCCTAAGCATAACAGAAAACTGCCTGCCACAATAACACAGGTTAACGGCCTTCAGCACAGGCAAAGACTCATTACCACAACAGCACGGGTTAGTTGCCATCGACACATCCAGCAACGAGATACCACAATAACACAGGTTACCATACACTCAGGACATAGGACACAACAGGTCATCAGGACCACACACTTGTCGGAAAAAGGATAAGGAAATACTTACATAGGTCATACAGTATCATACGCCATAAATTCATATTACATTGTCTAATACATCTCACTAGCCACTGCGCGCAGACATTCACACTGATTACCGGCAGCGAGACAAGGTCCACACGCGCTGTACCGGAAGCGAGCGAGATGACGCAGCACACATCTTCACAATGCTCACAGCATGTACTCGACAGGATGACCAAGATGTATACGCCGCGTGCGGCCCACTTCACTCACGTCCACACGCATTTTATCTTTGCCCACAATGGGTCTTTATATTTTTTTCTTTTCCATGCGGTCACATTGACCATAGTATAACGACATAAGGCCAGGCTCTACAACCAGTTCCTTCACGAGGCGTCACCATTTTTAGCCGACGAAAATGGACTACTCATTTGATTTGATTTGAATTTTAATTGTATCATTCACCCTTAGCCAACGCAGGCTAGGACTTACAGCAAGGCTTTTTGGATTGGGATATTCCCATAACTGGCCACGTAGGGATCCATACTTTCATCTAGACGCCGGGTTATGAACTGCACGTAGCAATCAGCCCTATGGCGACGTAACGCAATTTCATACAGTAGAACCATATCTCAAAGAGGGCCACAAGGCCAAGGCCACAGTCCATGTAGAGCCCATTGAACACACACTAGCTTCACAATTGCATCCAGGATCATTCTTTGGCTACCAAAGGCATCCACACTATAAATTATGCCTATGCATATACATATATATATCTCATATATACATACACCTACTATCAACGCCATGGCTCATAATTCTTTTACGTTCTGCGGAAGAGTATCGTGGTGAGCCACGTCAAAGAGCCTCTTCCCAAAAACAATGTAAAATAAATATCCAGCCATAAATATGTATATATACAGGTAGCCACAACGTCCATGGCCCATAAGTACTTTACGTTTTCCTAGGGGAGCATCGTAGATCCTACGTTAAAACAATCCCCCCTAGAATAATAATATAAGGTAAATATCAGCCATGTACTAAGGAACGCGAAGTTTTGTAGAAAATGGTAAACGAAGGCCCAATGATCCTAATAATTCAAACACTAAATAGCCAGTTGCTTTCACAGAACATACGACACGGATTGCAGGACCACTCTCCCGTCATTGCATATTAACCTACAGAATTCTACTCTAGTACACCTCAATTGCGCACTGTTATTTATCCAGAGAATTATACTATATGTACCCAGACATACAATCACCCTCATACGAGGTGCAATACTCAATTTACCACACCAATCCGTAATTACACTATTACTTCCGTCTAATGAAGAGGAAACACAAGAGTACATACTATTTTCCGTCTTAGGAAGGCGAAGACATCAGTAGTCATACGCTACAGTGGACATACCATCAGGATTATACTATCTACCACACAACGTGCCACCAATCGTTAGGATAACACTATCTTTCCCCTTGCACAGGAATTATTATTAGGCCTGCACTATTTTCGGCCTTACAAAGATAACGACATCGGAAATACACTATTTTCCAACTTACAAAGATAACAACATCAAAACCACACTATTTTCCGCCTTACACGGATAACGATAGCGGAAATACACTATTTTCCGCCTTACAAAGATGAAAACATCAAAACCACACTATTTTCCGCCTTACAAAGATAACGATATCAACAATACATCATTTTCCGCCTTACAGAGGTATCAACATTCGGGATACAATATTCCCAGGCATACAGAAGAAAGACACACAGAATTCCACCATTCTACACTAGAGGCGATAGCATCTTTTACATAGCATATAGAATTGACACACTATTTCCTCTACCGGCAATATACACAGTGGATACCATAATGTCATTAGAATGACGCAACTCACCACGCGTCTAAACAATGTAAACAAAAGCCGCCATTGTTCAACATAAGCGGTAGCCGCTGCGACCCAATCACACGCGCGGATTAAACGGCCCACCTCCTACTGTATCATACAACCAGTCACAGCGACCCACTCTGGTGATGATAACAGAACATATTATTGGTTGCGTTCACGGTAGCAAACAGTTGATGAACTGTTGAAGAAAGTACGCTGTGAACGCGGTGTGATGGAGCGCTCCCTAAACATGTTCCATGGAGCGGACGCCATTTTATGGAGCGAAGAAAAACTTCGCTCCATCCACGGAACATGTTTAAAACCAACATGGCGTATAGCATGAAGTAGATTTGAAAACAAATGTAAACATTGTGGAAATCGCTCAAAATAGTTCCTGAACTGATGAATACTGAAATAATAATGAAGAACACGACATCACGGTCCCTCTATAGCCTATAAAATGACCTGCATTGTGTTAAATTCGTGATATATCTTCATTCCGATTTACGGACCGCAGTTGCGACAAATTTTAACCTATGTGTGAAACAACATAACCTGATATATCGGATGTTACAGCCTTTCTTTTGTTCCAAGTATTAAAAATTATATGAATTCAGGTGTGTGGTTTCCTTTTTAGTGGCAATGTGCATTTTTAAAGTTTTTAAATCAATGTTTCAGCGTTTTTTTCATCACTTGTCTGGGGTAATTTGGTCTGAAATACGATTTTAACCTATGCTGTACCTCGACGAATATATTGTTGTGTAGGCAGTATAGAGAGAATCAAACTTCTAGGCTACCGATACTGTATAAAAAATACCTTTCATTTGGAGCAAGCATAGGCTACCGGTACTGTATAAGAAATACCTGCATTGTACTGGGCCTACCCCAAATTCTGAATTATTTCAATACCGTAGGATACCGGTACTTGTTGGGTTAAGGATTAGTATGCAATAAGATATAAGAATTACCGTAGGTCTGTCTGTGCTTGCATTATTAGGTGATTCTTTCAATAGAAAACTGAGTGTTTGGCTGATCAGAATGTAATGACTGGGAAATACTAGTAGGCTATCAGTATTTTTCTTTTCATGGTATTATCAGACTTATCTTAACAGTTCTCTTGCTTCTTGGATGCTGTTTAGGACTGAATGAAGTTAATTTGGTCATGTATAGGCCCTACCCTATAAATATGTGTCTATGTTTGAAAGAAACCAGCTTCCCTTGGTAAGCATATAAAGTACCAGTAACCATTAGGCTACTTTTCTTTTCGGCATTAACAGTCTTATCTTAACAGTTATCTTGCTTCTCGGTTGCTGTTCAGGTCTAGATTAAACATCCACATGCCTTTCAATGTAATGAATATTACCTACCGTACTGGTACCATTGGCTATAATTGGGCATGCTCAATAGCCAATGTTCACTGCAGTAGGCTACCAGTACCATACATCAAGAAGCTGGGAATGATTATGCACTGAAACTCAAGATATAATATATATATATACTGTATACAAATTTCTTTTCTTACACAAGGAGAGAAAATTAAGCACTCTTCAACATACAGTAGCACTTACCCAGTTTGTCCTTTATTTCCTTCACTTACGGTATCTCAACATGCCTGAGTATTAACATTTTGTGACAATTATTGTATGCACATACTGTATTTTGTCCATGCTTCAGCTAATCCAACACCAAAATTTCCATCCTTGACTTCCTTTTGTCAAACGAGCGATGATTTTCTCTCAGGGGACAGGTTAGGTCTCTGTACTCAAATAGGAACTGACTATTAAGTAAAATGCATTATGAGAATGGATTTAGAAACTGTGACATAAGGCTAATTTATTTTACTCACTCTCTTGTGTGTATGCTATATATTGATCTATATTTTAACAGTAGCCTAGGCTACAGGATACATTTCAAAATAATGTGGTGTCAGTAGTAGTGCATGTATTTTTAACTGAGGCTAGGATTGGGAATAGTATGAGTACAGCATCAATCGGCAGCGTCTGTTTCCCAGGTTAGGGGCGGCTGCAAGGGCGTCTGTTTCCCATGTTAGGGGCGGCCTGTATAATAGCTGGCAGTAGCTTCATAAAATGCCTTTGGGAGTGGCGACCCCATCGTAATAATAGCCTAAAATGGAAATGGCACTTCAAATGATTCGGAGAAGGTTAGGGCGTACCCTGCAGGCGACGCGCAGTTCTTTTGGTACTGGGGGAACTGGGAGAAATGGGCGACCAGTAACCGAAATGAAAGTGGGAATCATGAATGGCATGACCCTGACAGGCAAGGTGGAGGAGGTGGTAGACTTCATGGAGAGGGAGAATGTTGGATTGATGGGGCTGAGTGAAGTGAAATGGAAAGGTAAAGGAAGGAAGAAATTGAGGAAAGGATATACATTATACTGGAGTGGTGGCCAAGAGGCAAAAAAATGGCGTGGGACTGATAACCTCGAAACAACTGGAGGAGAATGTTGAAGTGGTCGAGTGTGTGAGTGACAGAATAATGAAAATTAGAATGAAGATGAAAAATGACGTGATGGACTTCATACAAGTGTATGCACCACAGACTGGAAACAGAGAAGAAGATATTGAAGTATTCCTGGAGGATGTAGAAAGAGTAATTTCAGATGTAGAAGTGGTGATCATGGGAGATATGAATGCACAAGTCGGAAACGAGAGACAAGGAAAGGAAGAAGTCATTAGACCATATGGATATGGGAAAAAGAACCGGGAAGGAGAGGAACTTGTAAACATTTGTGAAAGGAATGGACTGATAGTGGGTAATTCATGGTTTCGGAAGAAAAACGGCAGGAAAATTACGAGATATGGATGGGGCGATAGAAGAACAAAATCAGTAATTGACTACTTTCTGGTGGAAAGGACTATTCGCAGAAAGCTGATAGATGTGACAGCTTTACCAGGAGGAGCATTTGATGGGGACCATAGAGCTGTGGTGGCAAAATTTAGATGGGAAAAATTGGAAAACCTAAAGGAGATCAGAGAAAGTAAAATAAAAGTATGGAAATTGAAAGACATAACTGTACTGGAAGATTTTCAGGAGAGATTGAAGCAACGAATCCCAGTTACTGAAGTGGAAAACATAGAAGAGGAATGATCCCACTAAAAAAGGGATTTGTTGGTGCAGCAGAGTGCTTGTGGTAGGACGTCAACAAGAGTGAAAGAGAAGGAGACACCGTGGTGGAATGAGGAGGTGAGGAAAGCAGTGAAAGAAAAGAAGTCTGCATTGAAAGAATGGAACCGAGATCAAACAGAAGAAAGCAAAAGGAAGTATCACGACAGCAAACGGAGGTGTAAGAAAGTGGTAGGAGAAGAAAAGAAGAAAAGTTGGGAAGAATTTACACGAAGAATGGAAACAGATGTAAGTGGCAGTAAAAGGATGCTGTATGGGCTTCTAAGAAGTAAGAGGAAAGAAAGAGTTACCACAAAGTTGGTGAAAAAGGAAGATGGAGAGTTGTTAACACACCCAGAAGAGATAAAGGGACGATGGAAGGAGTATTTCGATAAGCTATTGAATGTGAGCAATTGTACTGGTGAGATGGAAGTGACACAACCTGACGACTCTATAACAGAGGATGATATAACAATGCTGGAGGTGGAATTAGCAGTACAGAAAATGAAGATGGGGGAAAGCAACAGGGGTGGATGTAATCAGTGTAGAAATGATAAAGGCTGCTGGACCTGTTGGTATGCAATGGTTGTATCAACTGCTAAAGTGTGTGTGGAAACGGAAATGTGTACCAGAAGACTGGGAGAAAGGGCTAATAATACCAGTGTTTAAGAAGGGGGACAAGAAGGTGTGTGATAACTATAGAGGGATCACCCTCTTATCACAGATAGTAAAAATACTGGAAAGGATATTAGAAAGAAGAATGAGAAGAAAGGTGGAAGGAGAGTTGCAAGAGGAACAGTATGGCTTCAGGAGTGGAAGATCCACAGTGGACCCAATCTTTAGCTTGAGGCAGGTGATGGAAAAGAACTGGGAATATGGAGAGGATTTGATCATGACTTTCATAGATCTAGAAAAGGCATATGATAGTGTCCCCAGAGAGAAGGTATGGGAAACCATGGTTAAGAAGAGACTGGGAAGAGAAATGTTGGAAATGGTGCAAGCAATGTACAACAACTGTGTTAGCAGGGTACTGACCCCAGTTGGAAAGACAGATTGGTTTAGGAACAAGACTGGACTAAGACAGGGGAGTGTGCTGTCACCTCTCTTGTTCATAATGGTGATGGATGAAATTGTAAAGTAAACAAAGGAAGCATATGGACATAAATAAATGAAGTTACTGTTATTTGCAGATGATATTGTGGTCTGGGGAAGGAACACGGAAGAAGTGCAAAAACAACTGGATGCACTGAACGAAGATATTCAGAAGTACGGCCTGAAAATCAGTATAGAGAAAAGCAAGACCATGGTGATGACAAGAGGGGAAAGACAAGGAAAGGGCACTGTGAAAATTGGAAGTCAGAGTTTGGAAATTGTGGACACGTTCAAATACCTAGGAAGTGAATTGATGCAAACTGGTAGGTTGGACATGGAGATTGGCAGGAGGGTACAGCAGAGCAATGCATTCTATCAAAGTGTAAGAAAACTTGTTTGGGATAAGGAAGTACCAAGGAAAAGCAAGGAGGTAATGTATAAAGTGTACTATGTTCCCATATTAACTTATGCAGCTGAGACTTGGACCCTGACAAGCAGGCAAGAGAGTAGAATCCAAGCCAGTGAAATGAAATTCCTAAGTAGTATGATAGGAAAGACAAGGAAAGACAGAGTGAGGAATGAAGATGTTAGGAAGGAAGTTGGGATGGGAAAACTAAATGAGAGAATTGAGAAGAATAAACTAAAGTGGTTTGGACATGTAAAGAGGATGGAGGAAAATAGAATACCAAGACAGATGCTGGAGGCGAAGTGCAAGGGTAAGAGAGCAAGAGGAAGACCTAGAACAAGGTGGATTGATTCAGTGAAGAACAGCATAAGAAAAGAAATCTGGACTGGGACAAGATCGTGGAAGAAAAATGGTGGAAGGAGAGAGGAAAGTGGAGAAGTGCCATAAATACCCCGACCCGGCAGGAGCGGGATAAGGGGAAATGATGATGATGATGATGATGATGATGAGGATTGGGAAGGAGGCTTTAAGTTACAAGCTTAGTAACCTGTAAAGGAAATTGTTAGTAAAATGATAACTTAAAGGGAGTGAGGTTTCATGAATATTGTCTACTAGTACTGTACAGTATAGGCTACAATTAGGCAAGCTCACTAGCCTAGGTTCACTGCAGTAGGCTACCAAGAAGCTGGTAATGGCTAGGCCTATGTACTGCAACTCAAGAAATATAATATATTTCTCTTCTTACACAAGCAGAGAAGATTGAGCACTGTTCAACACAGCACTTACCCAGTTTATCCAATATTTTCTTACCTTATCGCAGCTTGCCTGAATTTTAACACCTCATTACAGTGATGCTTCACTTTATAATCTGCATATTCTATCACACAGCAGTATTTGCTGCTGACCACAGAAGACCTGATGTTCTTGTACGGTGACTGAATGAACTATGTTTGTTAAAAAACTACACCTATAGTTTTGCTGTAATGTAGTTTCATTTGTATTCAATCTGGTAATGAGCCTAGGTGGAAGATATTACTTCTTTTAACATTTAGTTTGCTGATTCGTGCCAACCATCTCTCTACCAGGCACATATTGAGCAACAAAGGGAATTGTTAGTAACCAAGTATCAATGCCTTTATGAGAGTGATGAGTCATGAATTTTACCTTCGGTAATGGTATGTAATTGTACGAGCCCACTAGCCAAGCCCCAATGAAGTACCAGTATCGTACATCAAGCAGCTGGTAATGATTATGTACTGAAATTCAAGATAAAATGTAGTCATTGCTGCTTTTCGGGTACAAAATTATAAATATATAAACACACTCCTGGAAAAAATTACATGTATTAGTTAGTTATCACACTTAAATGGGCAATGGGCAACTAATACTTGTAACTGTTTCCAGGAGTAGGTTTACATAATAATTTTGTACCCCAGGTTGACCGACTGAGAAGCAGCAAAGACAATCTGTATAGGCAACACTGAAAAAAAGAAAAAGAATGTCTTCAAATTATCACAGAAAAGATGTATTCCTTAGCACTGCTTCATTTATCTTTGTTCCTAGGTGTCATTCATCCTCGTACTTTCCTGATTTTTATATCTTATGTTTTTCAGTTTATATTTTTGCAGTGTAGTTCCTCTACCTGGAGCGTGATGGCGCAGTGGCTTAGCTTCTCGCCTTTCACCCGGACGGCCGGGGTTCGAATCCCAGTGACAGCGGGGTGGAATTTTCACCTGGAAAATCACGTGGCGTCAGGAAGGGCATCCGGCCTTAAATCCCCGGCCAAAACCAAAATGAGCCTGGTTGGCTCCGGCGACCCCAATTAATTGGGAAAAGCCGAAGGGGAAGAAGAAGTGTAGTTCCTCTACCTCATTCTGTACTATCCAGACTTAGGTAGCAATAATTTTAAAATGTCCTATTTTTTTAATTCTTTCTATGTTAGTGGACCATTTGATGACATGATCTATTAAAAAATAAATGGTGAAAGCACCTTTTAGACAACTGTTTTCAACCAAAAATCTGTAGCCTAACATTTTTCATTTTCATTAGATGAACAGTAGCATATAGGGAATATGGTATGGAAACCAGTTGTGTATTGACAGGAGGAGAATGGACTGCCAAGTAAGAGACTAAGTTAATCCATCAACAGTTCATGTTGTGCCTTTCTCTTTAAGTACTAATATTGGGGTGTAAATAAGTAAGGCATAACAAGGATAATACAGGCTCATACCATGATTTCCTTTGCTTTAAATGAGGGACCCAGAAATGTTATTTCTAGATGCTGGTTATAATTTTAAAGTGTGGAACCTTGAGGTCATCTGACCTTAT
This sequence comes from Meconema thalassinum, assembly GCA_946902985.2. Classification (NCBI taxonomy): domain Eukaryota; kingdom Metazoa; phylum Arthropoda; class Insecta; order Orthoptera; family Tettigoniidae; genus Meconema; species Meconema thalassinum. The sequence goes on from OX336388.2 coordinate 2,007,704,767, forward strand.
TAGATAGGGGAAGGGTAATGGTCCAAATAAATACCTCTAGTTGACAGGTAGGGACAATGTGATTTATATTCTTGTAATGTTTCAAATTAATTTTGCTATCTAACCTGATTTTTTTGTAAATACAATTAATTTTTATAGTACAGTAACTAAAATCTGTATAGCACAGTTAAGCTGATGAATAAATCCAAAAGCTTCAAATCCTTGAGAAGAAAACTAGAGTGAATAAGAAAATATATAAGAAGCAGGAAAGTATCAGCATGAAGGATACCTAGGAACAAATTAAATAGATGAAGCAATGCTAACAAATAATGAAGTCATCATGTGTGGATGACTGGTAAGAGGTTTACTGCTAGACTTACAGATTCTTGACCCTTCTCATAGGTTATAACCCTACATTAATAAAATCAAAGCTATATTGATATTCTTGAATAAATATTCGGTCTATTGAGACATAGGCCTAACCTACCTTGTTCAATTTGAAGGGATTAAAATTACTTCAATTATCATAAGTCTTGGGATATACCACCTTAATATACCGTACCATACGTTAAACTGTTAAGTTTTTTACCGTAGCCGAACTAGCATAACACAATAAATGCCGTAGCCTATCAGAAAGGCAAGAAATGTACGTACGTAGGCCTAATATTATCGGGAGCAAGGTATGGTTTGATACATGTTCACAGCCTTCGGTACATAGTTTCAGACCAATCTCGTTCCGAGTTGCAAAATTAAAGGTAAATTAGATACTGATCTAATATCAGCATTCACTCTCACAAGATTATCTGATCATTTCAACATCTCAGGCTCGAGGATAGTACATCGCCCTTGTCCACTTTCGAACAACGCGCGCTGCTACAGATCAGATGGAGCCAACCGTTCACAGGTACATGTAAAACCTGATCCCGCTCCCGATGCATCAACTTTGGAGCAGTTGATCAACTGTTTGCTACCGTGAACGCCACCATTGTTACACCCGCCCACCCGACACGGGACACTTTCTCTTACTCGGGGATCATACCACGTGATACTACAGGTCGGCCATTAATTTTCACAGCGCACACTTGCGCGCTACATTTGAATGCCGTTGTCCTAGCAACACATGTTGGATATCGTTTATATTCAACACACCGCTATAACAGCGTGTTTAGTGCCTACAAGGGCATAATACATTCCTTGCCCGACACAGTTAGTGAACATTTGCCACTAGGTCACTCACATTCCCAGTGATATTCAAAGAGTGCACATAACACTTCTCACCGCATGGTGAACGTCAGCCACAACACCTTTATACTGTTTATTTTTTATACAACACTATTCACACATGAAGGGAGCAGCGCAGACATCCCACACGTCGATTGGTCTCGACATAGATAGATATTTCGAACATGGGACATATTCACAGTCCATTATATATTTGGGAAGCCTTTTTTTATGATCTCTACCTACATTGTGACAGTTTAGCAGGGAGCACTCCATTACGATTCCCGACAGAGTCTATCACGGTAATCATACACCGTTCTTCCCATAAGATCCCATACAAGGGTCCACACTTACATAGTATTGTTATTTTTATTCTTATTTCACTATTATTCCCTACATACCCCCAGTTGTACCTATAATACCCATAAACGTACTCTTTACACGCTCTGAATGCCACAGACATAGGTTGGAAAGACACATGTTTCATCACACTAGCCTCCAAACCACAAATTGCGTCTCTTAGAGACATAGTTCCCCAAGGGACACGATTTCCCCATAATTATGTTCAAAGTGAGCACACGGGTGATAGAATTCCAGTCCCAGATACACAGATGAAACGATTTGTGTAGGTTAAAAACAAAAAGAATCAAATAAAGTATTGATTAGAGCAAGATAAAATATTATTTTTTCAGCTCATACTAAAAAATAATGATGCCTCACCGATGATGCAAGGCCCTATCCTCGTGATGACGCCCTTAAATAAGATTACAAATCTTGTGGGGCATGCAAATTCTGTGTCTTAGCCTCCTATTTATAACTTTTATAATTAATTGAAAAAATATACTTTTTCGTTACAGGAAGTGAGTAGAATAATCTTGCTGTATAGAGCTATAACAGAGCTTTCGTACGACATATCGCACGACTAAATCAAAGATAGGCTAAATATAATGGGGCACCCCTTGGTCCCCTTAAGCGTATTGCATTTATTGTTCAATTCTACATCCTAAAGTGATTCCGAGATGTTCTTATAGCCCTTTGCAAATTTTGAACGAAATCTGTTGAGTCGTTTTCAATTGATGGAGGAACAGACAGACAGAAGGACAAAAGTACATTTTTTTATGTATAGGGATTTAATTCATAAAATCAACAGATATATTCATAACAATAAAGGCTGCACTGGGTGAAAAATCGTTACACATTTGATACACTAGAACTATAGAAAGGACAGCGTAGTAATGAACAAGCCACAACTAACGCTACCCGTATACTGGGGTTGAGAAAGCGTACAAGGAAGGAGGATGGTCTGCTCAGACTTACCAACCTGCAGTAAACAAAACAACATTTTCTTGGGTGAAGTTTCACCTAGGGTAGCCTTTAAGGGCTAAAGAAGGCAACTCGAAAGCAAAGTGCAGTGCTTGTTACAGTATGTCGTGTTGAGGAGCAAGAAACTAAGCGATTCATTTCCCTCTTCGGTTTGGCTTAGGGAGATTATCTATTTATTTCTTCTTATACATATACTTCGTATTTACATTATTAATTCACCTAGCGGAATTTCGTCTGACCTGCAGTGAAATTCTGGTTGTATGTGTTGGCAACACTGAGTGCGCTGAACACTTTGCGCGTGCAACAGGCAGCCAGTGAATAAAAGCAGCCTTTAAGCTGGGAGCTTTGCATTATTGCATTACCTCGGGCTGTTAGCGAACTATTGTTAATCAATTAGTGGCTAGGCTAGCACATGATTAACACATGAATAGCTAATACACTCAGCTGATGTAAGAACCCCCGATCAGTGCTAATTAAAGGCGAGAAATCTATGCAGTTCTGATTCTCTTCTCCCCAGGAAGGCTTTCGTTCTTCGTATTCATGGACGTTCGGTCCCGTGGCGAACTGGTTATTGCTAGGATTGGTGTTCTTATGCAAATGCGATAAAGTGCGTAATGCTCATAATGGCGTATACTCATTTCACTTTTCATTTTTCACAACCCGTGTAACACTTTTTAATGAAATTCAAGTCTTATTTAGAACGATTTAAAATAGCAAATGGCGACTATTCATGTTTTTGTGGATTGCCTCAATCGGTGTATCACCTTATATTTGAGTGTCCTGTTTTTGAAAAGGAAAGATACTATTTACAATGCCACCTCAATAGCTGTAACCTGGAACTTTCAAAGCCGCTGTACCATATTTTCAAGAAGCAGTGCTGTTTAGGACAATTTCTCACTTTCATCAACAATTTTTTTCATAAACTATGTTAGTAATATTTGTATTTGCTTTGTTTTTAATCTACAACCCTAATATACCTCTGGTAAAATAGGGTTCCTGTATTTTTTGGATATTTAATAATAATAATAATAACACTTTTTAATGTGTTTTGAGAAAGCGACAAAATGCAAAATTGACTCAAAATGCGAATATTATACCAAAATGCGAAATCCACGATAGTAGTGGTTTTGTGAGAGTTCTAAATCCACCGGCACCGCCACCGCTGGAATACTAAAATGGCAATATCTCGCGAACCAATCAGGCTAGAGACTTGTACGAGGTGTCAAATTACTCAGGCGAACACTCCCTTTCCAATGAACAATATATTTCAACCTAAAAAGTAAAACCTACCCCTACTAGGGGGTGAAATTGAATTTTTTAGAGAATCTCTCTTTCCAATTGCAACATGTGAGAGTTTGAATGTCGATATGGATGTAACGATGTTCTGCAAACCAATAATCAAAGAGGGGCATGTTAGGCCTTGAGGTGAGAGCCCCTGTTATTGTTGACGAGCCCCCTGCTGTCGGGCCCCTGTGGATGGGTTATTGTTGACAGGTCCTTGTGGACGAGTCCTTGTGGGCAGGTCCTTGTGGACAGGTCCTTGTGGACGAGTCCTTGTGGACAAGTCTGTGTGGACAGGTCCTTGTGGACAAGTCCTTGTGGACGAGTCCTTGTCCCTTTGGACTGATCCCTTTGGACGGGTCCCTTTGGCCTGGTTCCTACGGACTAGCCCATGAATTTATTTAAATTATGTCAAAGGGCCTAACTACATTTGTGTGTGTTGAATTGACGTTGTTCACCACTACTATAATGGAATAACGATATGAAAGGAAAGTGACGAAATACATGTGAACACGTGTGAAATGACCTTATTACCGTCCTCCTTGTGAAACAAGTCACATCCTGTTTTGCTTCATACGTGAGAAAATGCAAGTTCATGTGTAATATGATCTAACACACAGGTGTTCACCTGTACACGCGCACGATAAGAGCTAACAAGTCACAACCTGTTTTGACAGTGGTGGGAGGTGAAGGGGGGGGGGTAGTGTAAGAGAGAACACAGGTGAAGAGAGAAAGAAATATGTATTGCTCATAATACATATATAGCTGAGGATTGTACATAGGACTGTAGGTTAAGTACAACATGAGTAAATAAATAAATACAAGACACACAGGTTCACACAACATGTATTTTATTAATCCAAGAATTAAAGGCTGAGCTAAATCCCAACCATTTTACATATAGTTTATTTCCTTTTTGTTTCAACACTTTTTCCACAAGGTAATGTTTAGGAAACGCTGTCTTTTGAAGTTCTTGAAGATAAAACCTGCCTTTTATGGGTTGATGGTTGAGGTCCTCGAGTAAATAGGTGACTGGACTGTTCAGATTGACTTGACGAATTCGAAATAGTTCAGTCCCCCAATTTGGTGTGTAGCCCTTGTCGAAGACGGACTTGAATTTGCTCACACGAACATGGTCCCCAATGTTAAGGCGATGACGTTTAGGGTCTGCTGTTTTTATGGGGTTAAACAGTTTATCCAGTTGTGGAATATTTTTAGTTACAAGTCGTGGCTTGGTCCCAATGGTTCTGTGTTTGGTGTCGTTGTAACGTGACACTAGCTCAGGTAACAAGTCCAACCAGCGATAAGTGCCCTGGGCGGTAAATGCTTTCCACATATGGGTTTTCAATGTTCGGTTGAACCGCTCGACCACGCTGGCTTTGAGATTGGTGTACGTGGTGTAATGGTGAATATCCTTAGATTTGAGAAAACTGGAGAAATCCTTGTTAAAAATTCTTTTCCCTGGTCAGTTTGTAGCAGCTGAGGTTGACGTTTGGAGTGTTGAATAATATGTTGAAAGGCTTTGGTAACTAGTGGACTAGACTTGCGACGCACAGGTTCAACAAACGCCATTTTGGAATAAACATCAATGACCGTCAACATATAGCGTACACCATCGTTAACGCTAGCATAGGGAATCATTTCAACCAAGTCTGCTTGCCAAAGTTCATCCACACCCTGTGAAATCACCTTGAGTCGCTGATAGTGACGTCTAGCTGGACGATGCAACTCGTGAGCAATACCCATTTTAATGGGTGAGGGTTTAAACAATAATTTTGGCATTTCGAAGTTCTTCCACAATTTCTTGAATTTCCCAATCGTGACCAGTATGGCCGGCTTGACGTGAAGCATGCAACAGCTGTAGTCGCTGGACGAGTTTATTTGGATTGTGCCAGTAGGAAACATCCACAAGGGGTGTTAATGGTTTAAATGTCACTCCTGAAGCGGACACTTTACGACGACCACTTTGACTAGTGGGGAACATTTTTGCAATGATGGTTTTATATTTTTGAGATATATTGGCATTCACTTGTTGAGTGGGATCATACTGTCTTTTGTGAGCATGGGTATCCAATAAAATGGATTTATATTTACCAAGGTCCTCTGGCGTATAATCTTGGGATGAGGGAGTCCGAGAGAATAGTAGCTTTAACAGTCCTGGTGTTAATTTATAGTTGATCTTTTTAATGACAGCTTTAGTACGACTAAATTTAATCGATGAATCACCAATTTTAAAACTATCATCCTCATAGCGAACACCATACGTGGTATCTGTGTTTCCAATAAATAGATTGGTGAAATAGGGTTCCAGTGTTGATCCATAATATTTTATTAAAATGTTTTTCAGTTGAGCTTTATGTTGAGGAGTGGCCAAGAGTTGTGAAAATGGAGATGATCTGGAAGGGCAAGGGGTTTCGACCATGGCCAAGGATTTCCTTTTTCTTAAAAACTCTGCAAGGGGTGATGCCTTTTTTTGAGGCGTAAACACTTGTTCCTCATTATCCTCAACTTCGCTAACACTAGTTAAATCTTCCTGTTCCTCTTCATCTTCCTCTTTCTCTTCCTCAGAGTCCTCGTGGTGCGTCTGACTGGCTTGCGAAACGGTAGGTAGCGTTTCAGATGGCTTGAAAGAAGGTTTCAACAGAGCTTTTAGCGGAGGTGCTAAATGTTGTTGAATAAACAAAGCATGATCCGCACGCGATCGTTTCAATTGACGAAACTTTTGGCGAATAGTATTTTTTGCTCTAATAATATGCTTTTTCAATTGACTCTCTGCTAACGCCATGATGTCGCGACAAATGACTTGAGAGGGAATGATACAGTGCCTTAAATAGCAATAAAATGATCAAACCCTAAGCGGTACCGCCCTTGGTTGAGTTCACTTTGTTTGTCAATCACTAAACAGGCATGACGTTGTGTGTTCCAGCACTTGCCACACAATTCTGTAAACATTTGAAAGGTCATATCCGGATTCACATGTTCATTATAAATGTAACGACTGTTCCTCTCGTCCTGGCGAAATAAAACAATGACATTGGCATTGTCACGAATCAACTGTTTGGACATTTTAGAATACGTTTGCCCAAGATAGAAGCAATCGATATGTTTGTGTCGACCCATGCTGAAATAGCTTTGAATGATACCTTGTCGTTCAGTGGATACATCATCGAAAATCATGAGTGAATCAGGCTTTACCTCATCCGGTGAAATAACATTTTCTTGCGTGGAAAATGTAAAATACCCCATATTCTCATTTTTAGCCTACTTTCGATTTTTGCAAAAAATGAAAGTAGACTTATGAGATCAACACAGGGCGAAAAAAGTGTGTCTGTCTGTGTGTGTGTATGTGTGTGTGTGAGTCTGTGTGTGTGTATGTGTGTGTGTGTGAGTCTGTGTGTGTGTGTGTGAGTGTGTGTACTCTGAATGCGAATTGAACGAAATTTGGTACAAAGGTAGCACTAGCAAAGGACACCTCAGTGTCATGTTTTATATCGCCGCCATCTTTACTAAAACTGAATGGCGGCCACTCAAACGTTCAAAACGTAAAATCAAATAACGACTAACCAAATCATCCAATCTCTACCAAATTTGGTAACAACATACCTTCGTATAGGATGCGTCTTGTGACCAAACTACAAGGTCGTCCGCCATACCATTTCAGGATGGCGGCCGTGCGAATTATGCAAACTTTATAATCCATATCATGGGACCCACCAGTTCCGATTATCGAGCCGAGAATCGTTTTAACTGTTCTAAAGGAAGAGGCACGTACGAAATTAAAAGTTTATTTTGTAATACTATAGTGCAGACGTGATTTTAAAAAGCTCAGCTGATTCATTAATAAGACAAGATGGCAGCGGATATCTTGTGCCTGACTTATATTTCACTAATTTGAGTATTGTATGCAATATAGCGTACTGAAACAAAATAAATAAACTTTGTATGAAATGCTTTATATATAAATAATATACTTCAGTGATGAAATCGTTTAGTATAAATCATTATTTGCTAACAAGTTCTATGTAAGTCATTTTATATAGGACGATATTCGTTGACACAATTAGCTCAGTGGTAGAGCGTTAGTCTGTCATTCATATGCCTATGGTTCAAACCCCATCAGAGATACGTTTTTTGCTTGACATTTTACATATTTGTTGCTTTGTAATGACTCAGACGTTTTAAAATTAAGCGTTATATTGTGCATATTACGGTGCAAAACATATACTTAATTAAAAAAAGTCCTCTCGGCACGCCGGAAGGCGGAGGTAGATTTCACCGGACAAACTTGGGGATAGTCGAAAATAGGCAGAATATGCAGGTTTTCGTAGAAGGATCAGACCACATTTATTGCGTGAAAGTATTTTATAATTGGAGATTAATTAACTTTGTTTTTCGTCATTTTATGCATATTTTAAACATTCTATTGTCTTATGATGACGGTAACCTTCTTGTCATTTGGAGTCCATTTTTATACTTGTGGTCACACTGTCCTTATGCAAAGTTTCGACACTGATGTGTAACTATGTAACGGTCTGTTACTTCTTCACGCAAAATTATATCTCCCGCAGAGATGTTGGTTGGTTCCTCAGTTTAGGGGCTGCGACAACGTGGTCATGTAACCCCGTGTACTTTGGGTGAGTGTAGAATCTGTCTGATAAACGGTGTGAATTGTGATAGCTGTATTAGTCTGTAATTCAGGTAAGGAATGCAGACGCTCAATTTCAAGCAGTAGTTCCTAATGTTGCTACCAGATACTACCGTCAACGACACCTAGCTGTGAACTTGGCTACTAGATGCCACCGCAATCAGCAACTCGCAACGAACGTTGGAACTTCCCCTCCAAAGGAAAGCATACTGAGGGATTTTTAGCGCTCTTAGAAAATCTGACGACTTTGGCCGGCTTTGAACCCGCGACCTTGGGCATAGGAGTTCAGCATGCTACCAGTTAAGTCACCGAAGCCGCATCATACTTAGTCAGATGGAAATCTGAATCTGATCTAGCGCAAGTGAGTTGTCATGGCAACGTCTGATGGCTCATCCCTCATCAATTTAGTAGTGTTGCCATGTCAACCACTGATAGCTCTTGGCATTTTCTTACAATTCCGAAATCATTTTTCTCATCCCTTGGCGTAATGGTGGCTCATATCAAAAATTCTTTCAGACAAAAGTTTTAGGTAATTATTAGGGGAATATTGTCCATTTTGTACGGTTTTGATATTGTGCCTATTAACAGAGATATGATTAATGTTTCCCGAAAAACCCACTTTTTCCCACCCCTTTGGTCAATGGTTGGTGCTATCAAAAAAACGTTTCAAACATAAATTTCTGAGCTTTATCCGACACATAGTATGAACTTTGAACGGATTCGATATTTCACATATTAAGAGAGTTATAGCAATATTTCATTTTTTCGAAACAAAAGTCCCCCATTTTCATCCCCTTCGACCGATTTAGCCCAGTAACGAACTCGTCCGAGATTTTATGGGTATACATATTCGGTAAAAAATTCAAAGTGATTGGTGCAAAATTACGGCAGTTATCGTGTCCACAAGAAACTGATATACATATATATATATATATTACATAAATTATATATAAACTTTTGAACTGACGGTGGTTTTGGGGTCTGGGGGATGTGAAACGCGAAGATATGTCGAAATTTTCCGGAAATCGAAACATGGTACCCATTGCAATAGTTAGCTTTCTAATGAAATCTACCTAAAATACTGCCGTCAACGACACCTAGCTGTGAACTTGGCTACTAGATGCCACCTCAATCAGCAACTCGCAACGAACGTTGGAACTTCCCCTCCGAAGGAAAGCAAACTCAGGTTTTTTAGCGCTCTTAGTAAATCCGACGACTTCAGGCGGGTTTGAACCCGCGACCTTGGGCATAGAAGTTCAGCATGCTACCAGTTCCGATACCGAAGTCGCTTCCCACTGACATATGAAAACTGAATGTGATCTCGTGCAGTGGCGTTGTCATAGCAACTGCTGATGGTCATCCCTTATCAATTAAAAGTAAAGTTGTCATGGCAACCTCTCTTGGCACTTGGCATTTTCTTATAATTTAAATCATTTTGTTCACCCCGTGGCGTAATGGTGGGTCATATCAAAAATTCTTTCAGACAAAAGTTTTAGGTAATTATTGGAGGAATATTGTCCATTTTGTGCGGTTTTGATATTGTGCCTATTAACAGAGATATGATTAATGTTTCCCGAAAAACCCACTTTTTCCCACCCCTTTGGTCAATGGTTGGTGCTATCAAAAAACTTATTGGACATAAATTTTTGGCACTTATCCGACACATATTATGAACTTTGAAGGGATTCAATATTTCATGTATTAAGAGAGTTATAGCGATATTTCACTTTTTCGAAAAAAAAAACCCCATTTTTACCCCCTTTGACCGATTTTGCCCATTAACGAACTCGACCGAGATTTTATAGGGATACATATTATGTAAAAAATTCAAAGTGATTGGTGCAAAATTACGGCAGTTATCGTGTCCACAAGAAACTGATATATATATATATATATATATAGATACATATATACATAAATTATATATAAACTTTTGAACTGACGGTGGTTTTGGGGTCTGGGGGATGTGAAACGCGAAGATATGTCGAAATTTTCCGGAAGGCGAAACATGGGACCCATTGCAATAGTTAGCTTTCTAAAGAAATCTACCTAACATAATTCGCCAGCAGATTTAATCGAGACATCTAGCTGACAAAAAGGTAACAGATTTTATTGAAAAGTTTCTTCTTCTGGCCGCTAGAATGCACTCGCTCTGTTAGGATTATATTGTTCGATATTTCACAACTAGATATCACGACTAGTTTTTATATTTATTGTTTCTTGAGTACTGAGACGTTATAAAATAAAGCTTTATATGGTGCTTTTTGCAATGGAAATTATATATTAAAAAAAACGACATTCTCCACTGGAGTGACATCTTCCAGCCTTCAGTTGTACTATGCAGAAACTATAGATTCGAGCAGCGCTCTATACCGGCCAGTTAGTGAACCCAGTCTTAACGACTGCTAGGAGTAATAATACAGTAACATTCGTTTATTCCTTGTGCACAGAGGCGTTGTTGATAATCTCAAAACTTGCAATATGGATGATTTGGAGATGGATTATTTTGTTATACCGTGTATTTAAGATTAGCCTATAAATTAACGGGTTGCGAAGTTACTTCACTTAGCTCTATATCATTCGTACACGACACAGAACAACAACGTGACGTCAGTTTCTGATCTGCTCTGATTGGCTATTACATTGCTGCAGTCGGGTAGTTGGCAGTCAAGGATAAAATTCTCGACTGCCAACTGCCAGCTACCAACTGCAACTTCATGTTGTGTATGGTGCCTATAGTATACACGGAGTCGATCGCGACTGCCGACCGAAGACTACCAACTACGGACTGCCGACTGCGCATTGTAGATGGGCCTTATTAGAGCAACGAAGTTTCAATTATTGTAAGTAGTCGGTGTTTGGAGTGTTTGCTGATGAAATTGCAAAATGCTGGGGTAAATTATAAACTATGGTTTGAACGCCACTGTTCAAATCCTGTGTGCCAATTTGCACTTCAAATAGGAAGAAATTAGGAGATGATAAGGACAGAGAGTTATAACTATACCCATACATTTCGGAGAAAGTAGGCTATATGTTCTTTCCCGAACATCTTGTTTAATCCAGACATGACTTGATCCAGAAACACGTAGAGGGGTTGGTAGAGAGATTTTGCGAAAATATAAATATTTTGAAAACACAGACCATTGGGCGCTGTAATAAGTGTCAGCAAAAGATTGGTCTTTCCACAGCCGGAAGGTCCCACAATGATGCAGCGAATGGAAGATGGAAACAGTTGTAACGTGTTTTTCGAGGGGTTTTATGCAACTGGCATAAGTCAGTAGGAAGCCATTCTATATTTATTTACGCGGCAAATTGTTCAGCCAAGAGAATTTTTCATGGTAATTTATTATTATTATTAATTTATTATAATTATTATTAAGGTATTTTCGGAGCATTTTATAAAAATTATTAGCATTCAGATAGGTTTTCTATGTCTTAGAAAACCCTATCCAGCAAATTATTACGAACGACGATATCATAGAAAATTATCTGATTAAGGAATTTTACGGAGTTTTCGTCAGTTAGGGTATATCGAGAGACGTGACTCACTGGGATTTCAAGTACACGCTTAATCTTGTCGAGAAGCATGACGCAATCTTGGGTCGCAAGGTCTAGAAAAGACGAATTGTTGGAACGGAACCCTCCCGCCGAGTGTAATGACCCGGAGGAGGAGAAGATCGCGTGGTGGGTCAGCCAATCAGGGGAGACGACGTAAGCTAGTTGGGACTGAAGAGTGGGGAGCCGGCGTGTGGTTATATCGTTCGACGCGCCGTGAAACAAGGACTATCTGTGAAATACTTGAGGAGTATGGATGCGCGTGCGAGTCGCTCCGATGTTCAGTGGAGTTAGTGACTATCTGTGAAATACTTGAGGTGTACGGTCGCAAGTGCGTGTCGCTCCGATGTTCAGTGGAGTTAGCGACGAACTTTTGTAAAACTTGGTTGTACGAGTGTTTGGGTCCGAGGTACGGACCATGGAATTATCTAATCTACCAGAATATCATCAAATTCCGACGGAGATGACGACGTCCAGGAGACTGTGGGAAGCTCACAACATCATCAAGAACGAGGGAAATGCTTTGGCAATTTCCAGTGGTAAGCGCCAATGACGCAGAAATACGCAATCTCTCATTTTCTTTGTTTTACATGTCATATTTCAGTAACTTCATAGCTTGGAAATAAGAGTAAAATCAATTTATCAGACTCCGTTTTCACGTAATTTTCTATCGGTAATATTCAAATCACAACGCTCCAATTTAAATTTTATACTTATTATTATTAATTTTGCTATTCTTGTTTTATATAATAAATTCATTTCTTTTACAATGCAATCTTTGCTTTCAGTAGGTAGCATTAGATATAGACCAATTCCTTCTCCTGACACAATTGTTTGTTGGGTTAATGATCAAATCATACCACGATCTGAGTGAATAGAGTCTTGAATGTGTTCTGCCAGAGCTAGACGTTGTTAAATACAAATTTAGATTTCAACATTGCGTTGAGGTCTTGGCGCCCATTAAAACAACATAGCTTAGGCAAAGGTAAACAGTTACATTTCTCACCCAACAGTTAGGAGCTAGCAAAACGTTTCACTTGGGGCCCAACGTGGGGATGAAAACCTAATAACATTTGTGGAAGGAGAAGGGTATATATTTCTGTGCCTGTATTTTGGGGGTTATTTGTCTGTATCAGTGTATATCATTATGGGGGATGAGAAAGAAAGACAGATGAGGTTACGTAGTGGTCATCAACGGGAGAGTGATGATACGAGCAGTATGTCGAGTGATGGTAGTACCGGGGTAGCGGAGGTAAATCCCGATACTGAAACAGGGAGTGTAGGCGGCCAACCAGAATTAAAAACTTTACTTCTCGAGTTTATGTATCAGAACAAAGTTAGTAGTGATGCCTTAAATGCAAAGTTAGAACAGAATAACGCTAAATTAGAACAAAACAGTAGGGAAAATAACGAAAGTACAGAAGCTTTAAATGCAAAGTTAGAACAGAATAACGCTAAACTAGAACAAAACAGTAGGGAAAATAAAGAAAGTACAGAAGCTTTAAATGCAAAGTTAGAACAGAATAACGCTAAATTAGAACAAAACAGTAAGGAAAATAGAGAGAGTACTGAAACTTTAAATGCTAAATTAGAACAAAACAGTAGGGAAATGAGTGACAAATTCGAACTGATTAGAGGTGAGATCAGGGGGGTGATGGAAGAAAAGGCTAAAGAGATTATTGCAGATGTAGACAGAAAATTAGGAAAAGTACAGGAGGAGTTGGAAATTAGAATCAGTACACAGGCTGAAAATTTAAAAGAACTAGTGCAACTGGAAACACAGCAGGTCAAAAAGCAATTGGGGGGAGAAATTGACAAAATTCAGGTAGCTACTAAAGAGGTTAAGGAACAGCTGGGGGGTAGAATTGAGAAAGTCCACACACAAATAGTTGCAGAAGTAAATGATTTAAGAGAGAGTAGTAAAGAGAGCATTAGCAAGATTGAGGAGAAACAAGCAAAGCTATATGATAAAGTAGAAGAATCAGAAGGAAACATTAAATTAACAGTAAACAGTATTGAGAGGAAGGCTGAGGAGAAAATCGCAGAATTAGAATTAAAATTAAAAGCTAGGATCAGGCAAGAAAATAGTCAGAATAGACCAGTTTTTGTGAATAGCACACACAGGTAGGTAGAACTGGGTAAGTTCAGCAATCGACAGGGGTGCCCAATGGAGTTCATGAACACTATAGAAAATAAATTCGGGGAGAGGTTGGAAAATGGTAGTATTGAGTGGTGCCAGGTAGTTGAAATTTTAGAACAAGTGTTTGTGGGGGAAACGAGGAATTGGTTTGCTGTCTACAGAGACAAGTTTACTGATATGAATGATTTTAAAATGAAATTCTGTGAAAAGTTCTGGAATGAGGTTATTCAGTCGCAGCATCGTGAGGGAGTAGTGTGTGGTAAATATAACCCTAAAGGAAGCTCCACCATGACCGAATACTTTTTAGGGCAGGTATTAGTGTGTAAATATCTGGATGGCTTGAAGGAGGAAAGTGATGTGGTAAGGTTGCTACTTAGGCACTTTCCCTATAGGATCAAGGAGGCTGCTTGTATCCAGAATGTAAAGACTATATCACAAGTAGAAAATTTGTTAAGCACATTTGATGCACTAGGGAGAGGGGGTTATGAGGACAATTTCAATAGGAACCAGGGTAATAATAATAATAGACCTAATGAAGCCAGGCATCAGGAAGTTCAAGGGAACGGTGGCGAAGGGGCCAATGCTCAAAATAGAAATAATAATAATCAGCTAAATCAGAACAGAGGAAATGGCTATGGTAATCAGTATCAAGGGAGGAACAATGATTACAGGGGAAATCAAGGGAGAAACAATGATTTCAGGGGAAATCAAGGGAGAAATTATAATGACAATAATTACAACCAGAATAGGGGTCAAGGAAGAGGACAGCTTAGTGGTAGTAATATACAGCCAAACAATGACAACACAACTCAGAACAACCAGACCAGTGCAGTAGTAACTAGTACTACGGCTAGCTGTAGCGGTTCTTTAAACGCGAACCAGGCTGCGAAGTAAGGTCAGAATCTCAGTCTGTAGCATGCCCTGTCCATACAATTATACAGGAACCCTATGACCTAAATGTAAGAAATGAATTATTACATGAACTAAATGATGAAGGTATTATTCAGGAAGTGGTTAGTAAGAGCCCCATAGTTAAATTTAACGTGTCCGAGGCGTACACAGATGTTTTAATTGATAGTGGTTGTATGAAGAGTTGCATAAGTAGTGCATTTTATGATAAAATGAAAGGAACTGGAGTAAATTTTGAGGAGATGCCAATTAAAAGCACTTTTGTTATCACAGCTGTTGGGAAGAGGTCTAAAGTAATTTCTAAGCAAGTTTTAGCAGACATTAAAATTGATAATCATGTAGAGAAGCAGATTTGCCTTGTAATTCCAAATTTAGTATTCAGTGTTATCTTGGGTTCAGAGTGGCTAAGTAGAGTGTCTGGTAACTTATGTTATGATGTAGGGAGTTTGAAATTTAAATGGGGAGATTCTGAAGTAGAAGTAGCGTTCAATGACCGTATTCAGAGGAATAGTATTGTAGGTGTGATTTGTACTTTAAATGAGATATCGCCAGCCGTAGAGCGTGGTTCTCCATGTTTTGTGGGCAGTGTGATTACGAACGGAAGTCTAGAGGACTCGTTACGTGAGGCTGCATTTCAGGGAAATATAGAGGATGAACAGTGTGTTCGGCTCTATGATGTGTTATGGTGTAATAGGAGAGTTTTTGAGGATCGCATTGGTATGGCCAATTGCTATACACATTCATTGAACGTTATTGATAGGTCAGTATTCACAGGACATAGATATCCTGTACCTTTCGCTTATCAGAGTGCAGTTGAGGCACAAATTAACCAGATGCTTGAAGATGGGATTATTGAGCACTCTAACAGTCCATATGTTAATTCTTTGATCACAGTACCCAAAACCGACGGCACGGTTCGTATTTGTTTAGACGCTCGTTTGGTTAACAGTAGAATTAGTTCAGATCAGCTGAAATCTATGTCAATAGAGGAATTAATGCAAACATTTGAGGGGAAGAAGTATTTCACTTGTGTAGATTTGAGTTCCAGTTTTTGGCAAGTGCCACTTATGTACGAAGATAGACCATTTACAGCTTTTAGTCATAAATATAACCTTTATCAATTTTGTAGAACACCTTATGGGTTAAAGAGTAGTTCAGCAGCTTTAATTAGGGCTTTAAACATCGCATTAGGGGATGACACAGGAGAGTTTGTAACCATTTACATAGATGATATGGTAATTAGTTCACGCAGTTTTGAGGAGCATCTACGTCATTTAAATATAGTTTTTCAGAAGTTAGATCAGGCAGGGTTCACTTTGAAGCTGTCTAAGTCGTCATTCTGTCAGTCAGAAGTGACATTTTTAGGTCATAGAGTGTCGAGTAGAGGTGTAACACCAGAAGAAAGTAGGGTTAATAAGATACTTAACGCAGAGGTGCCACAGAATGTTAAACAGTTAAAAACTTACCTGGGAATTTGCAACTTTTTCAGGAGGTTCGTTCTTAAATACTCAGGGTTGGTAGAACCATTCAGGGAATTGCTTAAAAATGGGACTCGGTGGAGATGGGAGTCTAAGCATGATCAGGCTTTTAGAGCGCTGAAGGAAGGTTTTGAGAAAGCTGTAGTGCTGAAATATCCGTTAAAAGATAAGGAATATGTGGTTATGACAGATGCTTCACATATAGGCATTGCTGGAGTATTATGTCAGAAAGATGATGAGGGTAATCTGTGCATTGTATCTTTAGCCTCGCGAGGACTGACAGCAGCGGAGAAAAGATACACGATTACTGAGTTAGAGCTTTTAGGTATTGTTTTCAGTTTAGGGAAATTTAGAATGTATTTAGTAGGGGGGAAATTTGAGATCCACACAGATCACCATGCATTACTGTATATGAGGACTTGTAAACTCAGTTCTAACAGAGTTAGTAGGTGGATTCTTGCTCTGCAGGAATACGAATTCACAGTAAAATATATTAAAGGTAAAGATAACATTCTTGCAGACATGCTATCGAGGGACAATAATTTATGTAGGGATTATCCTGTGGTTAAAGCAGAGGATGGTATTTTAATATGTGCATGTGTGGACAGTAGCAACAGGGCATCGTTACAGATACTGAGAAATAGGTAGGTAGAGCAACGTGATGACGTTCATTTAAAGGGAGCCACTTGCAAGGTTGGAAGCAGGTGACGCAGTAACATTTATAGTTTCCAAACGTATTGGCAAAACAGCATATGTGCTGGAGAATAGTGAGGGAAACAGATTATACGGGACGTATAATATACATAGTCTACGAAAATATGTGTCATAAAGTGAGTGTGTTTAGCTGGCGAGCCAGCCTATCAAATGAGTAAGTGTGGTATTTGGTGCGTGGGAGGATCTGGTCTTAAGGCAGGCGTATCAGAAGTCACACAGGGGGGTAGTATGTAAGTAAATGAGAGTTTTTAAGGTACAGGGAAATATGACGGGATTGTCGGATGCTCTTGAGCACTAAAATGTCTCGATGCACCAAGGCCATTTTAGCAGCGCTGATGGGTTCCCATTTATCTCCAAGAGATGGGGGAGCGCTTGAATAGGGCTTGTTAGCTTAAGGCGTCCACGAGATAAAAGATGGGCCATCAGAATGCGAGACAGTCCTTCATGAAACTCATACATATCAGCACACGTGATTTCTGTTTACGGCCTCGCCATGTAAGATTTGTAAGTGTGTAATTTAAGATAATCTGTACAATGGTATTATTTGTGTGAGGAGAAATGGTCTGTGTTGAGAACTAGTATTAAGTAGAATATGGTTAACGGGAACTTAACAAGACAGGGCGATTACGGCACAGAAATATTTGGTGTTATATGTAATGCACATTTACTGTTTTTTTTTTTCAGAAGTCAATATTAATTTAATCATCTTTAAAGAGAGATCATGTATTATGGTCACGAGGCGCTGCCACAATAGTGTGATCGTGTGCTCAGTGATAAGTGGAATTAAATGTCACCATAAGGAGGGGACCTCCAGTGAAATTAGGAAGTTCTAGGGTGATATAAATATATCAGAACACCTTCAATGCGTGTGGTATGACATCATAAATACATAGTGCTCACACATTAATTATGTCTATTTCTCCAACATAGAGAAATTTGAGAGGCGGAAATATCCGTGGAACACCATTCCATATGTAAAACATTGGACTGGTTGCAAAGTGCAATCCATTGTGACAACAAACTTTGACGCAAAGTGCGTGAAGAAAAAATATGAGTGTATATATCTGTAATTTAGGGTGATTTCATTTATGTCATATGTATTTTGGATGGGGTTTATTAACGTGTCTGGGATAATCGGATAATGGACCGTCGTCACGGTAAATCATCCGATGATCCGAGGCGAATATGTAACGTGTTTTTCGAGGGGTTTTATGCAACTGGCATAAGTCAGTAGGAAGCCATTCTATATTTATTTACGCGGCAAATTGTTCAGCCAAGAGAATTTTTCATGGTAATTTATTATTATTATTAATTTATTATAATTATTATTAAGGTATTTTCGGAGCATTTTATAAAAATTATTAGCATTCAGATAGGTTTTCTATGTCTTAGAAAACCCTATCCAGCAAATTATTACGAACGACGATATCATAGAAAATTATCTGATTACGGAATTTTACGGAGTTTTCGTCAGTTAGGGTATATCGAGAGACGTGACTCACTGGGATTTCAAGTACACGCTTAATCTTGTCGAGAAGCATGACGCAATCTTGGGTCGCAAGGTCTAGAAAAGACGAATTGTTGGAACGGAACCCTCCCGCCGAGTGTAATGACCCGGAGGAGGAGAAGATCGCGTGGTGGGTCAGCCAATCAGGGGAGACGACGTAAGCTAGTTGGGACTGAAGAGTGGGGAGCCGGCGTGTGGTTATATCGTTCGACGCGCCGTTAAACAAGGACTATCTGTGAAATACTTGAGGAGTATGGATGCGCGTGCGAGTCGCTCCGATGTTCAGGGGAGTTAGTGACTATCTGTGAAATACTTGAGGTGTACGGTCGCAAGTGCGTGTCGCTCCGATGTTCAGTGGAGTTAGCGACGAACTTTTGTAAAACTTGGTTGTACGAGTGTTTGGGTCCGAGGTACGGACCATGGAATTATCTAATCTACCAGAATATCATCAAATTCCGACGGAGATGACGACGTCCAGGAGACTGTGGGAAGCTCACAACATCATCAAGAACGAGGGAAATGCTTTGGCAATTTCCAGTGGTAAGCGCCAATGACGCAGAAATACGCAATCTCTCATTTTCTTTGTTTTACATGTCATATTTCAGTAACTTCATAGCTTGGAAATAAGAGTAAAATCAATTTATCAGACTCCGTTTTCACGTAATTTTCTATCGGTAATATTCAAATCACAACGCTCCAATTTAAATTTTATACTTATTATTATTAATTTTGCTATTCTTGTTTTATATAATAAATTCATTTCTTTTACAATGCAATCTTTGCTTTCAGTAGGTAGCATTAGATATAGACCAATTCCTTCTCCTGATACAATTGTTTGTTGGGTTAATGATCAAATCATACCACGATCTGAGTGAATAGAGTCTTGAATGTGTTCTGCCAGAGCTAGACGTTGTTAAATACAAATTTAGATTTCAACATTGCGTTGAGGTCTTGGCGCCCATTAAAACAACATAGCTTAGGCAAAGGTAAACAGTTACATTTCTCACCCAACAGTTAGGAGCTAGCAAAACGTTTCACAGTGAACCATGGCGTTGTTCACGTGATGTGGGGCAGAGATGGGAAACCATGTCCCTCACAGGGAATGACTCTTGCTGCTTAATTAGCTTCATTTCAACTAAGGCTTAGAGAGGCTAGCAGGCTGTCTATATACATCGCACCGAGCCTCTTCATAGAAACAGTAGACTCGTACTACAGGTTGACGATGGATGTCTTTGGACGTGCGTTGATGGTCAAAGCTAGGTCTGTTCCCATACATGATCCTAAACAAGAAACAGATCCTGCTAATAAACACTATGTGGATAGGTCAGTAGTGCCACGCACAAAACAAGGAGATTATGACTTTAAAGGAAAGCGGTTAACTCATGTAAAACATCCTCAAGTGTCTACAGACGTTACTACAAAAAAGTATGTGGATAACAAGGTGTATGAGTTTTATGATAAAGTGCCTCAGCTTACGGTGGATGGCTATAGCGCTAATCATCACCGCATTATTCACGTGGAAGACCCACAAGAAGATGATGATGTCTGTACCAAGCGATACGTGACCTATGAAGTGAAAAGGCTTTATAAATTTATCCCATCTGTATTTTTAGTGCATCTGACAAATGTAAAACCTGTGAATGAGAGAAACCATATACCGCTAGTTCATGACCAGCACTTGACCTATGTGCTTGCTTCGGGTTTAAGCCACTATCGACTACACTATAATGGAACCATTCACATCAAATATGCCGTACCTGATGAGAACCATTTACAAATAGAGATAAATGGTCATAGGATGTTGGTCCATAACCAAGAAATGGTCAATGCAGGAGACGAATTATCCTTTCATCTCCTGTTGACATCGAATGAAAAGCAAGCTGGAAAAACCATAAATGATTTCCCACTTTATGTAGAATTGGAATATACAGCCATGAAAATAACAATCTAATGTTAGTTGCGACTTAAACTTTCATGTGAAAGTTTGTTGGTCATCATCATCATGGTGAAACAAAGATATGTGGTGAGAAAGACAAAAAATATGAGCCTGTCCTTGGCAAAGCCTGGGCTTATGATATTCGTGGACAAGCCCTTACGAAAGAAAAAAAGAAAAAATAATGTGTTGACCATAGGGAAAGCTCTTCGAGTAGCACAGAGACATGTTATTCCAAAACGTCAGCGACAGGGTTCAAAACAAGGACGAGTGATCCCCGTCCCCAAACGAGCGGGATTTTTACCTGCATTATTCGCTGGTCTGGCTGCTCTAGGTTCACTTTTAGGCGGCGCCAGTGCAGTGGCAAAAACCATTAAAGCCGTGCAACAGGGCAAGCAACAACTCAATGAAAGTCGGCGACACAATGAAACAATGGAGGCCATTGCTCTGGGGGCTAGAAATGTCAATTTGAAGCCAGCCTTTTATCAACAAGGATTTGGAATTTCACCTTTTAGAAATAAAAAAAAACCATCTTTAACCTCAGCCATAGCAAGACATGCCCTGACGCATCAGCAAGTGGAAAGCTATGCTAAACAACTGAAGCTTTCTCATTTTCGAGGTGTGTTTATGCGAAACCAATTACCCTCACAACCCGGGAAACATGAATGTGCTGTTGTCAATTTGGATGATCACCGAGGACCTGGAACACATTATGTAGCTTATGTCAAAGAGGGATCTACTGTATGGTACTTTGACAGTTTTGGGAATTTGCCCCCGCCCATGGAACTAGTGGCTTATTTTGGAAACAGGATCAAAATATATTATAATGTGAAACGTGAGCAAACGTTTAACAGCCAACAGTGTGGACGTTTGTGTTTAATTTTTTATATAAGACGCAACATAAGCAAAAACGTCAACAGTATGTCGGTGGAAAGTAAGACGTTTACACTGCATGGACGTGGACCTGAAGTGAGTCTAGACTTTTACCCACCTATCGAATTGAGTGAAAAACCTTATGGTTTAGGACTTGTTTCTCTTGAAACGTACAATCGAATATACAACATACGTGAAAATGTGAACAACAAGTTTTACTATGATGATTCTGTGCTCACCCTGAACTCTGGTGGATATACGATAGATGACATTTATGAACACATTTATGTGGTGTTGATCAATGAATATGGTTTAAAAACATTTCTCAATGGAACGCGCAAGTTTGAACTTGTAGGAAATACCAACACTCATCGCTGCAGTATTTTTTCTACATTCAAAATTGACTTTAAAACTCACCCCGATTCCATTGGTCCATTACTAGGATTTAAACCACGTGTGTTAGAGTCCAACAAAAAACATTAATCAGACCATGAAGTGAAATTCATTGAGGACCATCATGTGTCGGTGACGTGTAATATTATTAGTCAAGTGTACACCAATCAAGAACCGTCGCATTCGCTATATGACTTTATTGTAACATCGCCCAATGGCTATATTATTCGTGAAAACCCTCCAGTGGTGCTTTTTCATTCTGTGGCTGTCGATGGTATTAGTAATATAACATTAAGACTGATCAATAGAGAGCAACAACTCATTGATCTAGATTCTACCACACCAGTGACTTACAAGTTGGTGCTAAAACCACTATGAAGTTTGTATATAATGCAACAGCACCGTCTAGGAATGGTGTTAGTTGTTTACCACGTGAATACACGTTAACATCTCAGAACAAGCAGATTTTACAGCATTTGGGTTACCACATTAACCCCCGCGATGAATTCTATTCTAGAGGTAGCGAACCACATCGAGGAGCAACCAGGAGTGGTAAGAATTGATCTGCATTCTTTTCAAGCTCAAACGCCTGGACTCAATAACAATGATGAAATTCAATTTGTTATCAACAACCAAGATATTTACACTCTACCGCATGAAAGTGTTATTCAGATTGAAGGTCGGCTCACCAAAGCCGATGGTTCTACACCCACTACATCCAAGTTAGCCAACCATGCTTTAGCCTTCCTGTTTTCTGAAGTACGTTATGTCATTAACGATATCGTGGTGGATAGCACTCGAAATGTGGGTATTTCCAGTGTCATGAAACTATATCCCTCTTATAGTGAGGAAGAAGCTAAAACACTTTGCATGGCGGGTTGGTGCCCTGACTCGACCAATGACTGGATGGTACACACCGATGGCACCTTCACTGGATATTTACCTCTTAAACTGATTTTAGGCTTTGCTGAAGATCACCAGCGCATTTTGGTCAACGCAAGGCAAGTGCTTTATCTGGTGAGAGACAGGAAAGATAATAATGCACTCAAGGGAGTCGACAATGCCCCCATTGATTCAAAAATTCAACTACAACGCTTGCTATGGAAAGTGCCTCATGTGACCCTTAACGATAGCAAAAAACTGGACATACTCAAAATGGTAAAGAGAGATATACCTCTACCCATGGAATTTAGAAGCTGGGCACTCCATGAGTACCCGTTATTGCCCACCACCAACACACACAGTTGGTCTATAAAAACAGCCCGCTATACAGAGAGACCTCTCTACATGATTGTGGGTTTTCAAACGAATCGCAAGTATCAACAAACCAAAGATGTCACGCAATTTGATCACCTGCATTTGAGAAATGCACGCCTTTTCCTCAACGGTGCTGTGTTTCCCTATGAAGGGTTGGATTTAGATTTTTCAAAAAATAAGTTTGGCCCCCTGTACGACTTGTTTTCTAAATTTAGATGGTCGTATTATCAAAAAGAGAATTGTCCAATGTTGTCACCCCAAGCTTTTAAGACAAGGGCGCCACTGATTGTCTTTGACTGTTCCTACTTGGAAGAGTCTGTCAAACCATCCAATATTGACATTCGACTAGATTTTGAAACGCATGACAATGTTCCAGCCAATACCACGGCCTACTGTTTGATTATTCATCACAAACAAGTCAACTATTATCCACTGTCCAACCAAGTGACAAGTGTATAAATAGCAGGTCAACACACATCAAACCACTCAGTCATGTCTTGCTTTCAAGCCTCAAGAGAAGTTACATCCATGAATTTAAAATCTGAGGAACAACGTTTCAAAACCTTTGCGACGTGGCCGGTGCCTTTTATAAACCCTCAAGCCTTAGCAGCCGCTGGATTCTACTATTTAAAAAGAAGAGATGAAGTGAAATGTGTGTTTTGTCCCATCATCTTAGACCAATGGCAAGAGAGCGATGAACCCATGCAGGAACATCAGCGCTGGTCACCTGCCTGCCCCTACCTGTGCAGAATGGAGGTGGGTAATATACCCTGTCATTCAAGTTACCCCTCACTCATGCCTCTGAGTGATGAAAAAAGTTATGATACGTGTGGACTTTATGGTGTCAACAGTGCTTCAGTGAGCAGCTCACAGTCAAAAACATCCAGTTTAGAGACATTGGGATATCATCAGTGTTATGGACACTATAAACACAAAAGACTTTTTTGTTGTATGAGATGGTACCGCCTCTATCCTAGAATGAAAAAAGAATGTAAAACTTGTTATGCTAATAAAATAATGAAATAAAAAAAATTGGTTGTTATATTATTATTTCTTATGCCCCCCCCCCCCCCCTGTCATATCCTAACCTCTATAGTGACTACTCGATGTTTTTCTTTTCTTTTACTAGAATGGAATGTAAGTAAATGACATGGGTACACCTTACTGAACAATTGTCAGTCTGTGGTCAGTTGGACTTGATCCAGACAAGAGTGAACATGTTGCGTACACTGATTGTCGACTGTCAAGGGTTTAAAATTGGAGATAACAAATTTATATTTAAAGAAGTGGCCATCATCGATTGTTCCACTTTTTGGATATCACAAGCTACTCATTTGGTGTTTAAACCACCTTATGCGTTTGATTTGTTGTGTGATAAAGACCGTAAACAAACCCAGTGGATTGAAACTCATATGCAACTAGACTGGAAGCAAGGAACCATTTCATATAAGCACATGGACATGGTCATGAAAGCCCACTTGTCTTCTGCACATGTAATATTTGTGAAAGGTAGTGAAAAACGTCAATGGCTACAACCATTTTTAGCGTCTTACTGTCAATGTATCGATTTAATGGACATGGGCTGTCCATCGCTGCAAACACTCATGGATCGCTGCCCCTGTGACAATAGTACCCATAAAGCCTTGGCACAGGTGTGGTAATTGTTTCATTGGCTATCCACCAATGCCTGCTGGGAGTTGTTAAATAAAATTAAAACTAAAGGTTTACCTGTGGATGACACCAGTGAGATTTCTACAAGCGACGTGTAAACATCAACGTGATACCATGGAGAAAGGGGGTGCTACCGATAAAGCGATTGGAAAGTTCTTTGTGTGTAAAAAGAAACTAGACAGTTTTACTAAAGAAGAATTATTGGCTCTTCCAAAATCATTCATTTATTATGTCGCAGCAAATGCAGTGAAAGAAATCTGGCAACATGTACCAAAATCATGGACTCAAGACCCTGTGTTAAGTGAATTGCAACCATGTACGGATTATGATCACCATAAGCAAGTGGCTATGGCAAAAATACCCTCTATGCGACAGTGTGCTACTTGTCAGCTAGTCAAACTGTATCATGGTCATAAAAGTCAGTGTAAAGACTTTGTTTCCTCATACCACGGGAGTAATGAAGAAAAAAAGCAACAACAACAAACATCATCCACAGAGGAGGAGGAGGAAGATCAAACCCTTTTACCATCGATGGAAAAGGATATGCCAGACCTGTACTGGCAATGGCGTCATTAACAAAGTAATTCAATACTTGACTTTCGAAATCTACCTACCTGGTTATTATTTGTGTAGTCCTGGAACTTGTCTTGAAGTACCTTTGCAGCATAGTGATATACCTATTAATCCTTTGGATCAAGCATGCACCTTTCTTATCACCATAGTCATTCTGCATTAAGACGTGTAGCGGATAAAGTATCGTTGAAAAGCTAAACAACTTTTGACATTCTGTGATGTCTCAGTGGGAGAGAGGTTGGCAGTCATCATTGTGATTAGTGTTATAAAAGGAATGTTAATAATGAGTGGACATGGACATTGAAAAGGATTGAGGAATTGGTATTTCTTTGTATTCTATTTTTGTAAAGCTCTATTTGTTGTGAAATAAAAACAAGGTTTACAAGATCACAATGTCTTTTATTTTAAAAGAATAGTGATAGCCATTTCATTTTTTTCACACATGAATATTTACAATTTCCACTTTACATTTTTTTACATTCCCCTTGTTTAGTTTAAACATTCTGTACATTTTTGTTGTTGTGAAATAAAAACAAGGTTTACCCGATCACAATATCTTTTAATTCTACAAATGGTGATAGTCATTTCATCATTTTCATTTTTTTCACACATGAATATTTACAATTTCCACTTTACATTTTTTACATTCCCCTTGTTCACACATTCTGTACATTTTTTTGTGAAATATAAATAAGGTTCACTAAATCACTATATCTTTTATTTTTTTAATGGTGATAGCCATTTCATTTTTTCACACATGAATATTTACAATTTCCACTTTTCATTTTTACATTCCCTTGTTTAGTTTACACATTCTGTACATTTTTGTTGTTGTGAAATGAAAAACAAGGTTTACCAGATTACAATGTCTTGTTAATTTTAAAATGGTGATAGCCATTTCACTTTTTCACACATGGATATTTACAATTTCCACTTAACATTTTTTACATTCCCCTTGTTTAGTTCACACATTCAGTAATTTTTTAAAAATCTTTTTCGTAATATACAAAAGCAAACATTTTACACTAAAATGTATTACTTATCTTATTTTTACTAAACTACTGTAGCCTAACATTATACATTCTACTTACAGTTTTTACAAAAAATATTACAATATAAAACACACTACAAATATTACAATATAGTGATCATTAGACTTAAGTAAAGTAATAGTCATCAATACGACTGTTTCCCCAAGCAAGAGTATTAAATGTGTTGGGTATAATGAATCGTTTGTTGTCTTCATTACTTAAAGCAACTTTGTTCAACAAATTGGTATGTAGCTGATGATTTTTACTTCTAAATACACACATTTTCTTATATAATACAGGTGGGTTACTAACTATACAGTTTTTATAATCACTTATATCTAACTCTTTACTAACAACATTCTTTTTCACTCCTTTTAATTTTTTTACTACTACATCATCAATTGTCATATAGCTGTATGATTTAGATTTTGTGCCTACAAAGGTGTCTATAATAACACCAGCACATTCATCCTTAAATTTCCCAAGAACCTTTTTGTTTACTAGAGTTAAATGGTAAATATTATCCTTGGGGTAGTCACTTGTATCAAATCTATTTAGCTCAGTTTTGATATCCTCGTAAAAATCATCAGTTTTAAACTCATAAATAAAAGAATCTGTGTCTGTGTAGAGTAATTTAGCATTATCAAGATAGTTTTTCTTTACATAATCATAGTGAAATTCATACATAAGTGTTTTTGATAATTCCAGAATGGTGTAACCCACATATATGGGTTTGTTGTAAGTTACTTTAAGACGATTCATTTGTATTACAACTAAATCCTCATGAATAATTGAACAGCTATGAAAGTTAGGCTTGCTTATTAAGTTGCTTGCACCATACCTTTTACCATCATTCTCCCACTTTGTTATCAGCTTTACATCAACTCGTTTATCAACATTCTCCATAGTCTTTCCAAAAACACTATTATTCATGAGTTTATAAAAATCTTTTTCAAACGCGTTTGTTGACTGCGTTCTTAAATTATTGTTTAGATCAATATACGGTTTGAGCCATGCTGACTGATGAAATTGCAATACGCGATGAATTTTAGTTAATTTCAATCCATGCTGTAGACACTGTTTCAAGTTTTGATAATGTATTACATATTTACATTTATCATTTACATTAGCAATTAACATTTTTGTTCGTGATGTGATGTATGGAGATTTCATATTCTCAGGACAAATTGGTAAATCATTATGATCATCATGTAACTCTTTAGGGTACTCAAGATTTACCTCTAAAATATATCCTTTATCATCGTTATCATTAAGGGTGTCAACATGTAAGACATCAATTTCAGGTTGTGTCAGCCAGCGAAAATCTTTCAGTGGTAGATATTGACTCATAGCCCAACCATATTGGTTATTTGCATTGAGGTAGACAATATACTTTGACTCTTCACAAGGGTTGTAGCTAGGCATGTATTTATTATTCGCTTTGGAGTACCGTCCACTACATTGACTTAATCCACCTCGAATTGATGATTTTATAAAATTGATCATGTCTATATCAGTCATTAATTCTAAATTTACTTTCGTTTTTTTCAACATTGAACTGAAACTTAACCCGGAGCAGTGAAATACTGACAAGGATCAAGGTCATAAGTTTTCATACATACATTCCGAAAATTTTCAAAAACATCTGCTAATAATAACACATCCGTCTTCAAATATATGTCTGAAAATTCTCCTAAAGTTTGAATGTCAAACTGTGTCCATACACGTTGTGCATGTAAATATTCCTCATCACTGATATGACTTGTGTTTAAGGAACTGTAAAATGCATCTTTCGGTGGTAAACAACACTCCTCAAGACGTTCCACACAGTTAATATATTCATAAGGGAATATACCCTTTTGACGAATCAAATTAAAATCATCTTCTTTAGGAAAGACACGATGAATTTCATGAAACTGATCTGATTTTAAATTACTAGCCAGCTTATCAAGACTACTCGGCATAAAGCGGAATCAATCTAAAAATCGCAGTTTAATGGTTTTTTTATTGCTAGTTTTGATGTATTTTGTGAACGATATGTATTGTTCCTTATTATTTGCAATCACATCAATTTTCACATCTGAAGCTCCAAATTCTTTAACGATAAAGTGGTTATCGTATTTGCTGCCGTTATGTAGAATGACCGGAATGAATTTACTTACTCTATAATTTAAATTACATTCTTGGTGAGCCGCACCACGATATTTTCCTGTTAAATGGTCATGATCGCGAACCCTGTCTGTATATAAACATTCACCACATATAAAACAATTAGTTTCAGTTTCAAAATTCATATGCTCTGAGGAAGTTAGTGGCTCCATTGGAATGATCGTATTTAAAATAGAGGATATACGAATGGCATCTTTCTCAAGCCTTTCCATAAAAACTTTAGGTGCATCAGGTCCTCTATAGAGCTCAAACTTATTTAAAGAGTCATCATAACTACATTTAATATAATATGCAAAGCTAAAAGGTTCATGAATGTGAGTAGTGTTGGTGAAAGGTAGGGCTGGATTTGATGAGCATGTATTAAATGGTTTTAGCAAAGCTTCAAAGTCAGCATATATAACAAATGGTACTCGAAGCTGTTTCTCATAATCCTTAAATTTTAAAATGTTATTTCTAGGAGTCGGTAATACCGTACAAACATGATTACATCCCCATCTTTGATGTTGAATTAGTTGGTCCTCTTTCTCAAAATGTAGCAAACAGCCATCACACAACCACATTTTACCATTGTGTTTTGAAACCTGACTACTGACAAGTCTACTTAAATGTTTTATCCAACAATAGTGGGCATTTTCACCTTCGGTTATGTATAGTAAATTTACATGAGCATCTTTTTTTTCCTGAGTATAATATAGAGGACCAACTATACTCTTATTTTCAATTCCATAAACATTAATACTTACATTGTTCAGCTCTTCAAAACGTTGAATGTCTTTTATCGCTATAGGAAATTCCATTTCTTTTAAATCTAACACTGAAGAATAGTGAGGATAAGATGATGTTCTATCCATATTTTCCACTGCTGGATGGAGAGCTGAGGTTACAGCCCATGCAAAGCATGCGTCATCATTATTAATAACGTTTACACAAGCATGCTTACGTTTGATCCATCCTGGCAAATCAACGTATGATGATGCTCGAAGGGGGTTGTATTTATTCATGTTGGTTTCTAAATAAAGTACTTCAACCAACGCCCAGCCTGACTCCCTTTCCTGGAACTCTTCACTCTTCACAATGATAGCACTTGAAATATCTTGGTATATATCACTAATATTAGTTGATTCGCTAACAATTATGTTTTTTGTATTAAAGGATTTGATATCCGTAATTTCACCTTCGCTCCCAGTTTTTACATAGAGTCCAAAAAGTTCAAAATTCATTTTAATTGTTTTATGCTCTAATAAAACATTTTCTACTAAGCCAAACACAGTAGGTTGAACATTTTAGGTAGATTTCATTAGAAAGCTAACTATTGCAATGGGTCCCATGTTTCGACTTCCGGAAAATTTCGACATATCTTCGCGTTTCACATCCCCCAGACCCCAAAACCACCGTCAGTTCAAAAGTTTATATATAATTTATGTATATATATATATATGTATATATATATGTATATCAGTTTCTTGTGGACACGATAACTGCCGTAATTTTGCACCAATTACTTCGAATTTTTTACAGAAGGTGTATACCTATAAAATCTCGGTCGAGTTCGTTACCGGGCTAAATCGGTCGAAGGGGGTGAAAATGGCGGGCTTTTTTCGAAAAAGTGAAATTTCGCTATAACTCTCTTAATACGTGCAATATCGAATCCATTCAAAGTTCATAATATGTGTCGGATAAGTGCCAAAAATTTATGTCAAATAAGTTTTTTGATAGCACCAACCATTGACCAAAGGGGTGGAAAAAAGTGGGTTTTTCGGGAAACATTAATCATATCTCTCTTAATAGGCACAATATCAAAACCGTACAAAATGGACAATATTCCCCTAATAATTACCTAAAACTTTTGTCTGAAAGAATTTTTGATATGACCCACCATTACGCCAATGGACAAGAAAAATGATTTCGGAATTATAAGAAAATGCCAAGAGCTATCAGTTGTTGCCATGGCAACACTACTAAATTGATGAGGCATGGGCCATCAGACGTTGCCATGACAACGCACTTGCACGAGATCAGATTCAGTATTTCCATCTGATTGGTTGGTTGGTTCTTAAGTTTAGGGGCTGCGACAACGCGGTCATGTAGCCCCGTGTACTTTGGGTGTGTGTAGAATCTGTCTGATAACCGGTGTTAATTGTGATGACTGTATTAGTGTGTGTTATCTGTTTGTTAATTTAAGTACTGCAACTAACAATTTTTCAGATAGTTCCTACTTTTGCCGCCAAGCGCCACTGTCAACGACTACGAGGCCAAGTTCAGAACTGAGCTACTAGACGCCGCCGCAGTCGGCTCTTGGCAACGAACATAGAAACCTAAGAGCGTTGTATACATTCTTAACCTATCCAATTTAGCTTCACACAGGTGCAATTAGTGGAAGGATCTTTAACATGCCATAAATCTATGACATGGGACCACCGGCTTTACTTCCCCTCCGAAGGAAGGCATACCGAGGGATATTTAACGCTCTTAAAAAATCCGACGGCTTCGGCCGGGTTTGAACCCGGTATCTTGGGCATAGAAGCTCAGCATGCTACCGACTACGCCACCGAAGCCGCCTGACAAAGTGGGAAGCGGCTTCGGTGACGTAACTGGTGGCATGCTGAATGTCTATGCCCAATGTCGCGGTTTCAAAGCCGGCCGAAGTCGTCGGATTTTCTAAGAGCACTAGAATCCCTCAGTATGCTTTCCTTTGGAGGGGAAGTTCCAACGTTCGTTGCGAGTTGATGGTTGGGGTGGCATCTAGTAGCCAAGTTCACAGCTAGGTGTCGTTGATGGTAGTACCTGGTAGCAACATTAGGAACTACTGCTTGAAATTGACCGTCTGCAGTACTTACATGAATTAAGACTAATACAGCCATTACAATTCACACCGTGTATCAGACAGATTCTACACTCACCCAAAGTACACGGGGTTAGATGACCGCGTTGTCGCAGCCCCTAAACTGAGGAACCAACCAGAGGTAGATTTCATTAGAAAGCTAACTATTGCAATGGGTACCATGTTTCGACTTCCGGAAAATTTCGACATATCTTCGCGTTTCACATCTCCCAGATCCCAAAACCACCGTCAGTTCAAAAGTTATGTATAATTTATGTATGTATATTGAACCCATGGGCCATAGGGTCCATGACGGTCGAATCCATGTCCTTAAGGAAGAAATGAAAGAAAAGTATAGTTTCTTAAAGGAACGGAGAGAGATTTTAAGCCAGGAATATAGCTTAACATTGTGCAAGCGACTAGGGACAGATGCTCCTTAGATGAGATCACCCCACTCGACATGCCAGAGAGGGCTGGTCACGAGTATTAATAACTGAGTGGAATCTTCCACCGTGATAGAAAGAGAAGCCTGAATCGGAATTCAAGCTGACGTGGCTGGAAATTGACAACGTCGCATACGCGCCAGAAGAGGAATAATTAAAATTAACACGTTTACGAGCATAATAATGAGTAAACAAGCACAGTACAGTGAATCATTTGGAATGAGAGATTTTTCAGTATAGAGAAACCATGTAATAATTGTGCAGAAATAAACTGCCGACGTAAGACGACGTCATCGGTGAATTACCTAAGCCTCTGTGGAAGGGAGAGAGCAAAAAGAATGCAACACCCACACAATTGAGGACGAGAAATTAATTAATATCTCCGAATTGCACGATCGATTCTTAGGTGCAATAAGATCATTTGACATTGAAAAGACGAGCTTTCGGAAGGTATAATTTTTATATTTGTGGCACCATTATTTTAGAAGTTGACCACAGGAAAGGCTTGAGTCTTATTTTTTTGTAGTAAAATAGTATAAAGCTTCGGGCGTTTCCAAGCCAATCATGCAGTTCACGACAGACTCCGTGAGGGGAGGTGCTGTATCACATCACAACGAAAGCAGTTATTATCAGCCTGCGGGCATGACATTGTGTCACGATCAACATTGAATGCAGTATTCGAACGGCCCGAGGGGTATCGCCACGCATCACGCATCACGAATCCGTCCAGGAGGACGTGAAGTTATATCAGCACATGCAGTTATTCCGACAGTCCGTGAAGGGACGTAACTCTGCGTTACATCGATAACAGCTACCAGTACTCCTTGAGGGGAGAAACGCTGTTTAACACCGCCGAAGCAAGATCCGATAGCCACAGGCGTCACAGTAGTAACGACTTGCTTGCCTCCATAAGGAGCATTCAAGGCGAGATTTTAAAGTATCGCCGTAGTGAAATATTAGGAAAATCCTAATTATAGGATTTAGGCCCGACTGTATACAAGTAAAGTGAAAATTCGCAAGATATAGTCAGAGCAGGCTGCGAACGTCGGACTTAAAGGCGATAGGTCGTTATATGTTCGAACGAACAGATCATAACGTACGGAAGTATCGTACCAGACAGATAAACTGTTATTTAAATTGAAGCAACCTAAAAAGGAAGAACAGAATAAGGTTCGAACGTAGGAGCGTTAAAACAGTTCCAATAAATAGAATAGGAGACTATAAACATTAGCTCCAGAAAGCAGGCGAACAATTCTAACAGTACTAGAATCGAGAAGTGCTAGCTGCTAGAAACTAAATCTATAGGTCTTAGAGGAGACCTCGATCCATATAGACTCTCGTTAGGATCAATAGACAGATCGACAGAGAAGCCGTTCAAGCTAGATAATAGCCACTTATCCAGGATAGGAATAGCAGAATTGAACTCCAGGGAACAGTAGATGTTTCAGGACTTTCGCATTTCTTCAGAATAGGAAGCCGACATCAGATAAATCTCACCCTTGGAGACGGGAATTAAAGAAGATCACGTGTGATAGGCTCAGAAGTACGGCCTAGTGATCGAGTAATTGTGAAGTGTAAAATAATCAAGATTGTGTGTTAGATAATATTTTTAGTGTTATTATGTGTTCAAAAGGGACACACTAGTATATAAAAATGTCGTCAATATTAAGTGTTCTAGATATAGGTCAAAAAGTGTTTCTACGTAAGATGAATACCTTCAATATGGTGTAAAAAGTTCAAAGTGGGCCCCAAAAATGAAACACCACACCAGATTTAAGATCAGGGATGATCTGGAAAATATGTAAGTACAAAATTCATTTTTATTTTGGTGTCAGAAATTGATTGTGTACAACTCACCGGAGTTTTGAGTGAAAGGGATGTGTTTTAATGAATGAATACTGAATAATCAAGAATACGGTCTGAACAATAATAAATAAATAGAGAAATTATGAATAATTATGTAAAGAATAAATCCAGTATAGGAAATATGTGAATAAAGGGTTAATGTATTTAACAAATGTCATAAGAGCAAGCGAAATATCAGTTAATTATCACGAAAGACATTGAAATAAAGTAAAGTTGAGATATGAAAGAAATAGCTTTTGAGCTTGTATAAAGAATAAAGATAATAATAATAATAATTAAATATGGAAATGTTAAATAAAAATCAAATAAATTGATTGAACATAAGAAACGTTAAGCCTTAACGTATGTGTAAGAAATGAGGTTCAATGGAATATTTTAAAACAGGGAACGATTTATCGACCATGGAAAGATTAATATGTGAATTAAAATAATATTGAATTGTTACTAAAGAGATTTTATCAGTTCTTGGGAAGACATTTTCGGCTTAAAATAATGCATAGCGCATAATGAGCGCAAATATAATATTAAAGTGTCACGCTCGGAACGCGTAGTAGTTAAATACTTGGTACATTACTTATGGAGGGTAGTTGATTGCAGTGAATGATAATTGTATAAGTCCTCTATTTGTGACATTAGTATCACGAGGCATTGTGTATGTATTTAAAAAGGGAGCTAATATATGGTATTATTGAGCGTATGTCATATGGGCCACGGCCGACTCTAAATCGCATTTTGTATAAGCCCTCTGTATGGGATTAGTTCCCGAGGCACCTGAAGAGATTCGAATGCAGGATCTTCTTATGATAAAAGCCCCTGAAATTCTCCGTCGTCGTATGTGTATTTAATCTTCCCAATCAATGAGGACCCTCTCATAATTAATAAATGCCAAGGATATGAAAATGGTCTGTGAACCAAAGAATAGTTGTTTGAATGTTACGGTACAATAAAGCCTGGTCTCCTCAGAACTGGATAGAATGGAAAGGTTTGTTTTGAAAGCCTTGAAAATAAGCTACTAAAATGTTGGGTCAGACGGGAAATCTCCACCACCCTAACAGGTCATAAATCGCACCCCAGTAGTAGAGACTAGCTCTTTTAAAGCGAGATGGAACAGAGACCGTCTCGTAAGCTGTTGTAAAGAGAGACGAATACACCAGGAGTGTTTAGAGTTGTAAACGACCCGGGCATTGAACCGAGGCCCTTAAAGATGGATATTTCGTTTGCCGGTTCAGATCGTAGTTTCTTATATGATAATGATCTATTAAGACATAAGAGATAAATAACAATCCCTATTGTAATAATGTAAGGACGTGGGATTCCACGAGTTGATTGAAGGCAACTGAGTTCGGGAGTAACTATAGTTTTTTGACTGTGTCAAGTACCTTCACGCTCTGGAGTACACAATTGATTTTCTGATTACCTTGATATATTTGTGAAATAAAGAGAGATGATAACAACTGAATGTGTGGACATGCCCCAAAAAAAATTGAGTTAGATAATTAAAGTAGATTTTAAATATAATTATATATTTGTCCTTGAGAAATAAGAAAATATAAAGCTAGTGTTTGAGGTGTACAAGAATGACACCGTAATAATGAAAATGCATGGAGCCAACGAGCTCGGAGTTTTGTAAACTTAATGTTAGTGCTTTATGGAAGTGAGACTAAGTAAGAATTGTTGGTTTATGTGGAAACCACAGGTTTTGAATTCAATATTTGTTTATTTTATTTTGTGATCCCTTGTTCATTTGGAACAAGCAGTTGATATTTTGGTCAAGAATTAAAGTGTTAAAATGTTTGTAGCGCCATTAATTTTGTTTATTAAATATGTTTAAATAGGAGTGGATTTTGTTGTTATTTTTGCAAGTGTATCCTCTAATTAATCCAAAATATGTGAGTCACAGAGTGGGGGAACTTACCGCTGCCCCGAAATCCCGAATTGAGCTACGCTGGTATACTGTGATTGGCATATTTCTTGCTAAATGGGCACAGGGGGATATATAAATACTGTGCTGGATTAATAACTAGAGGAACACTTAAGTCGGTCATATCATGTAAAATTAAAGTAATGATAGGAAAAGCTACAACGTAAAATATTAACTGACCGCATGGGTCCCTGGAAACTCATACCGAGCAGCCCTGAATATATATTATATTATGAACCCCCTAGCAAAACCTCATTAACTTTTTGGCGCCCAGTACGCAGGGCTGAGTTTTCCTAGGGAAACCCCGAGTTTTCTCGAAAAATCAAAATTTTCATTTTTTGAAAAAAAAAATGGTTTTTCGAAATTTTGAATTTTAAACACTTCCATAAAGGTTTATGAAATTGAATAAAGGTATTAAAAGGGTACGTTGTAAGTGAATACCCGTACCAAAGGAATATTTTAAAAGAAATTGGGACACACCGATTCAGAGTATCATCTCTCAAGCATGTACTAGTGTGGTGGCATTTGTGGCCCACTGTATTTTTATAGTAGAAAAGATGGTGACGATGATGGAGTTAAAGGAGTGTTTGGATGAACATTTCCATAAGAATAGGGAGGAGATAATAAAAATAAGTACGCAAAGTACGGAAGATGCAAAAAAAGAGAATAGGGTAGAGAGGCAGGAACTTTTGGAGGCGATAAAAGCCGATAGTAATGAGAAGTTGAACGCTTTAAAAGCCGATAGTAATGAGAAGTTGAACGCTTTAAAAGCCGATAGCAATGAGAAGTGGGAGGCCATAAACAATAAATTGGGAACAATAGACAATACATTGGGTCTCCAAAAGGATGAAAATAACAAAGTGTTCGAATCTATAAATGAAAGTTTGGAGTCAATAAAAACTGATAGTGCTAATATGGGAACCAAATTAGAAGCTATCGAAGTTAACTGTGTAAAAATGAACGATGAATTGAAGGCTGAGATAGAGGGCAAATTGAATAGTATAAGAACAGAAAATTCCGATCATTTGTCAGCACAATCCAGGGCTTTGGAAGATAAACTAGGAATAATGGAAGGGAAATTTGAAAACGAATTACATTCCTTTCAGGATAAGATTATAGGTGATAATTTCTTGAAAAGTCAAGCCATGAACACTAAACTAGAGGCCATGGAGACTAAAATACAAAGTAATATAAATGAGAAATTAGAAGGGATAATGAATAACAAATTTCAAGGTTTTGACACTAGGTTGGAGGACAAGTTCATTGAGTTAAAAGGGAAAATCACAAGTGAAATTAAACAGGAAAATAATGTACTTAAGTTAGAATTGCAAGACCAAATAAATGTCTTGAAGGAAAGTACAAAAACATCCCAAGTCAAATGTCAAGAAAATTTTGATAATTTAGAAGATAATTTTAAGGCTATAAAAACTAAGTTAAATAAGATGGAAACAACATGTCGAAAGAATGTAGACGATTGTAAAAACGAACTTGTAACCCAGATCCAAGGTGTGCAGAAAGAATTGAAAGATCAGATAAAATCTAACAGCGATATTTGTAAGGCATCCCGGGATGAAATAAAACAAAGCGTGAATGAGCTAGGAGATAGATTTGAAGGGGTTGAAGAGAAAGTAGGGATCCTCGAGAACAAAATCGGTGTAGTTCAGACTGAGGTAACTGAGATGAAAAATCAAAATCTAAAGGATGTTAAGGAGATGAAAGATCAAATTGATCATTTTACCGGGCAGGTAGATGAGAATCTGAAGACATATGAAACGAAAATAGATCAAAGATTAGGTGTATACGAGGGGCATCTCCAGAGTGAAAGAAAACAACGAGAGAACGAAAGTAAGGAAAGTACCCATAAAATAAATGAAATAAGTCAGGGTATTATTGAGGTTCAGGAAACCATCGGAACATTAAAGGTTCATGTAGGAAAAACCAATAAGGAAGTTAGTCAGGTCCAAGATGAAATGATGAAATTGTATAAGAGTCAAGAGAAGACTGAGGGAAGGCTTGAAGGAATAAAAATAGATATGGTCAAAGGACGAAAAGAAGTGGAGAAGCAAATAAAGGAGATACGAGAGGGCCTGGAAACCATAGGTGACGTTAAGCCAGAAATTATAGACCAACATGCTAAGATCATTAAGAAAGAGGTAGAAGACCAAATAAATGGATTTAGGGATAGCTTCAGGGATGAGAAATTCCAACTCAAAAAGATAGAGGAAGATATTAAAATGAATCAAGAAAGAATTCAGAATGAATTAAGATCCCGATTGGAGAGGACGGAACTTAAGAATAGTCAAATGGAAATCCAACTCATGGCAAATGAAGAAAGTGCCCGAAGAGAAAGGAAGTTAGAATTCGAAAATCAGGAGGAGTTTCCAAAGACAGGATGGGTAGATTCCCGTGAACAAGGCACAGATACGGAGAGGGACTTAGGAGGGGAGAGCCCTTATAAGATCCCAGGATATCCAATGGCGATGTCAACACCGTACACAAATCAGACAAATGGCCAAATAATAAACATTATTAAATCCAATGAGGACAGACCAGTAAAGTTTACGGGTAACAACATGTCTATTACTCCAAAATACTGGCTAAAAGAAGTGGCAGAGTATCTAAATGAAATGAAGGTTCCTCAGGATCGGAGACTGAGAGCTATTGAAAAGCTGTTGGCAGGTGATTGTCTCACCTGGTTCAGAAGCTTTAGATACACTTTTGATACGGTGGAAGGCTTTAGGGAAGCATTTTTAAAGCGATATTGGGCAGCAGATGTCCAAGAAAACTTAAGGCTAGATCTGTACTCTAGGAAGTACAGCACCAATGCACCTACTAAATACTCGGAATTTTTCACCGCTCAGCTGTGTAAATTCCGCGAACTGGATATTGCTCCGGCAGAAAACGACTTGTGTGCCGCCATTGCAAGACAGCTTCCACATGAGATTCAGAGGCTGCTAATCTCATCCAAAGCCAGAAGTGCTGTGGAAGTGGAAAGCGTATTACGTCAGTTAGATATGACGACTTCGCACG
Organism: Meconema thalassinum; assembly: GCA_946902985.2. Classification (NCBI taxonomy): domain Eukaryota; kingdom Metazoa; phylum Arthropoda; class Insecta; order Orthoptera; family Tettigoniidae; genus Meconema; species Meconema thalassinum. The sequence continues at coordinate 2,007,743,500 of OX336388.2, forward strand.
TAACACCTCGGCATCAGAGACAAACTGAGCAAGTACACATGGCCAGCAGTCAGGAAACTGGAGAAAAACCAGCGACCAGGAATCAGTCTACCAGTACGGATACTCCAGGACGAGATCGAGAGTATGGGCACCAGGGGCCTAGAAGGAAAAGGAAGATTGTAGTTTTACGTGACCGTGAATCTTGTGATTATGAGCCACGGGACCTCCTTTTTACGTGGAATCCGAACCACAGGACATGGCATTTCACTTCGAAAATCTCACATGCATTGACCGGGAATCGAACCCGGACCGCCTTGGTGAGAGGCATACAGCTAGACCGCTGAGCCACCACGCCCCCAAAGGGCCTAGAAGGATACAGCCATATTACAGGGGAGGATATCGAGGAAGAAATCCTAGAACGACGGGTTATAGGCAACAGGAAAGCCGACCCTATAACAATAACCAGCAAAGGCCGGACAATAGAAAGAAATGGGAGAATTATCCCAGGAGGAATGTAAGGCCAGACGATAGGGATGATGAATATCGGGCCGAAATAGAAGAAAGATATCAGGAGAGTCTTCGTTATATGAACGAAAGACCAGATGAACCTGATAGGCAAAAAGTCCGTTGGAGTGAGGCAATCAAGAACCGGAAATCACCCGACCGACTAGACGGAGCTCAAAGCTTGGAACTACAAGCTCAGCTAAAGAATGAGGGAAAAGGGAGCCCTCAGGATTAAAAAAAAACTCCAAATTTAAATTGTCAAAAGTGGAAACATACCAGGAGCTGGGAGGAAGTAGAAATTGTAAATTGGATAGCCAGACCAGATGAACTAATTAACGAGGATGTGGAAGGAATCCCACCTGTTAAAAGAGAACTACCTATAATTATGCTTAGGATAGAAGGATTACTGGTCAGAGCATTGATTGATACTGGATCCACAATAAGTTTAATTACACAAACCCTTTTAAATGAATTGGAAACAAGGGGCCGAGTACTAAAGATTCCCACATCAAGTGTAAAGATTAAGGGAATTATCCCTGAAAAATCTTTGACATGTAAATTTCAGGTATACATTGATTTAATCATGGGTAACGCTGAAATTTCGCAGTGCTTTTTGCTGGTAAATCAATTACCGTATAATGTCATATTAGGTATTGATTTTATCCGTGAGAACAAGGTCATTATAGACCTAGCGCAAAATTGCATTAGAATTCAAAGAGAGGATGTGGATGAGCAAAACATTAACCTACAGGATCAGGAGGTGAAAATAGTAGAACAGGTATGGCATATGGAAGAAGTGATTGAGGAAGATTATAAGGACATAGAAAAGATATTTGAAGTCCTCAACATAGAACTCGAAGATAATGTAGAAAATGAGTTCGAGACCAACCTGTCAGGAAAAGTGGAGGAAGCTAAAGTCAGCCTCGAAATTAAGGAACAGTTAAAGAAATTATTATTGGATTATAGGGACGTATTTGATTCCAAGCCAGGGAAGATTGAAAATTTTAAATACGCGTTCCAAGTCAACGATTGGGCACCGTTCAAACAAAAACCATACCCGGTTGCGGAAAAACATTACCCACAAACCAAGAAAACACTGCAGGAGATGATGAATGCAGGTGTTATAGAAAAGATGGCGACACCATATGTTAGTCCATTAGTGATTGTGAGTAAACCGGATGGCTCAGTAAGGGTGTGTTTAGATGCCAGAAATCTAAATGCAAAAATTATACCAGAAAATGATTCGGCACCACCCATAAAAGAAATACTGAGGAAGTTTAAAGGCAAGAAGATTTTTACGAATATTGACATGACTTCTTCGTATCATCATCTCGAACTGGAAGAGAAAACCAGCTTGTTGACTGGATTTCAGTTCGATCAACAAACATACTGCTTTAGAAGATGTCCGTTTGGATTAAAGACTGCAGGATCGGCATTAATAAGAGCGCTGGATCGAAACCTGTCAGAGGAAGTGAAAGAGTGCACTATCCGATACGTAGATGACATTTTGCTTACCTCGGAGAACATTGAGGAACATTTAGAAAATTTGAAGAAATTATTAGAAGACCTAAGAAGGGCAAATTTTAAGATAAATTTAAAGAAGTCGAACTTCTGTCAAAGGCAAGTGACATTTTTAGGGCATGTGATTGACAAGGATGGTGTTAAACCAAATCCATGCAAATTGGAATCGATAAGGGATTTTCCAAGGCCTTTGAAAGTGAAGAACGTTCGCCAGTTTTTGGGATTGATTGGGTTCTTCTCAGGACATTGTCCATCATACACCAAAACTGTTGCACCACTACAGGACCTTCTGAAGAAGGGGGGCAAGTGGAAATGGACGGAGGAAGCAGAAAAAGCATTCGTGGAGGCCAAGGAAATGCTCTTAAATTACGTGAAGCTAGGATATCCTGATTTTAATCAGAGATTTATCATTCAGACAGATGCATCCCAGATTGGAATAGGGGAAATGCTATATCAGGAGAACCCGGAAAACCCTGATAAGAAGAATTATCTAGCTTTCACAAGTAGGAGACTGAAACCACACGAGAAAAATTATACGATCAGCGAGATCGAGCTGTTAGCGATATTGCACGCGTTGCAATATTGGCGGAAGATCGTATATGGGTTTCAGGTCATTCTAAGGACGGATCATAAAGCCTTAACCTTTTTGATGAAGACGGATTTATCCAGTCAAAGGTTGATGCGTTGGGCTTTATATATTCAACAATTTGATGTCCAGATAGAGTACTGCCCAGGAAAGGAAAACATAGTTCCAGACTACTTAAGTAGACAGCCAGAGTCCATAGAAGAGGAAGTAATGGCTATAGATTTGGAAGACAGGGATCAGCGTACTCTTAATGAGTTAAGAAGCATTAGTCAAAGGTAACGGGAGGATCCATGGATGAACATGCTCATATCATTCCTTGAGGGAAGCTTGATAAGAGGAACACCAGCGTACACTGAAGCTGAGAAGATAGCACAAGACTACACGTTTTATAATGGGTTATTATATAAGTTTGTGGACTCTGACCATACGAAATTAAGGATTGTTGTACCTGCAATTTTGCAGAGGAAAATAGTATGGTTAGCCCATAGATCGTTCGGACATATGGGAGTCGACAAAACAGTCTCGATGCTGAAAGAAGCATTTATATGGCCGAGACTGAGAGAAACTGTAAGGGACACGCTAAAGACATGTGATCTATGTCAAAGGATTAAACCTAATGCATTTTTGATGAGACAGAAGCCTATACCATTGTTGCCTGAAAGGCCCGGCCAAATCATATCTATCGATAATTTTGGACCTTTGCCAAAGGCAAGAAGAGGAAATCGACACATAATGGTGGCTATGGATGTCTTCACTAAAATGGTTGTCCTTGCTCCCATACAGAAGACTAGTACCAAACAGGTGTTAAAACGACTTAAAGAAAAAGTGATACCGATTCTGGGGAAACCTGAGAATTTGTTGTCGGATCACGGCAGTTGTTTCACCAGTGTAGAGTTCAGACGAGAATTAGAAAGACTTGGAATACGTCAAATTTTGTCAAGTATTCGCCATCCTGAGGCAAACTCTGTAGAGAGAGTTATGAGAGAAACGGCCAAGTATTGTAGAATATACTGTGCCGAAGAAAATTGGAAGTGGATAGATATTTTGGATATTATTGAATTTTGTATAAATAATACAATCCATGAATCCACAGGAGAGATACCCATAACGTTACATCGGAATGAGCAACCAGAAAGACCTTGGAATCTGGTAATTCCTAGACCAGCAGACGCTCAGCCGGGTAGAGATGTACGAATTAGGAGAGCCTTTGAGCATCTAAAAGCTCAAGCCGACAGGAGGCAGAGAAGAAATAGGCATAAGAGGTATCATCGACCATTATTAGCAGGAGAAATGGTGTTAGTGAAAAGACCAGCCATTTCGGATCCAGGGAACCGTGTGTACAAGAAGTTCCAGAAAATGTACCACGGACCATATCAGATAATCAGAGATTTGAGGAATAATGCATATAGAATTCGGCACTGTGAAACGGATCACGAAGTGACTATGAATTCAGCAAATTTGAAATTATATTACCCTCCCGAAGATTTTGCTGAAGAAAATGAACAAGCCCTGGTCATGGAAACATTTAGAGATGAATCCGCTTTTGACATAAACAAGAATGAGGAAGAAATAGAAAATAGAGCTCAAGCATTCGAGTGCGAATGCGAATTGGAGAAAGTATATTGGGAAATTAAAGAAATAATTGAATTTATTGAAGAAGAAAATTCCAATTTAAGAAAAGAAAATGATGAAATAAGGAAACGGGTAGGGATAGACCAAACCCGTAAGGGAGAATGAGGTTCTGGGAACGTAAAGTCCAGACAAATAAAGAAAGAAAGAAAGAAAGGGTAGGGACAGAGCATACCCGACCTACACAATTACCGGATACGACTTAAAAGAAGTAAAAACAACAGTAAATACGGATGACGTTATGATGGATTCGACGAATAGAGTAATACAAATTAAATTGAAATAAATTTCCTCAAAATTTTCGAAAATTTATTTACCTAAGGAGGGGAGAGATGAACACATGGGCCATAGGGTCCATGACGGTCGAATCCATGTCCTTAAGGAAGAAATGAAAGAAAAGTATAGTTTCTTAAAGGAACGGAGAGAGATTTTAAGCCAGGAATATAGCTTAACATTGTGCAAGCGACTAGGGACAGATGCTCCTTAGATGAGATCACCCCACTCGACATGCCAGAGAGGGCTGGTCACGAGTATTAATAACTGAGTGGAATCTTCCACCGTGATAGAAAGAGAAGCCTGAATCGGAATTCAAGCTGACGTGGCTGGAAATTGACAACGTCGCATACGCGCCAGAAGAGGAATAATTAAAATTAACACGTTTACGAGCATAATAATGAGTAAACAAGCACAGTACAGTGAATCATTTGGAATGAGAGATTTTTCAGTATAGAGAAACCATGTAATAATTGTGCAGAAATAAACTGCCGACGTAAGACGACGTCATCGGTGAATTACCTAAGCCTCTGTGGAAGGGAGAGAGCAAAAAGAATGCAACACCCACACAATTGAGGACGAGAAATTAATTAATATCTCCGAATTGCACGATCGATTCTTAGGTGCAATAAGATCATTTGACATTGAAAAGACGAGCTTTCGGAAGGTATAATTTTTATATTTGTGGCACCATTATTTTAGAAGTTGACCACAGGAAAGGCTTGAGTCTTATTTTTTTGTAGTAAAATAGTATAAAGCTTCGGGCGTTTCCAAGTCAATCATGCAGTTCACGACAGACTCCGTGAGGGGAGGTGCTGTATCACATCACAACGAAAGCAGTTATTATCAGCCTGCGGGCATGACATTGTGTCACGATCAACATTGAATGCAGTATTCGAACGGCCCGAGGGGTATCGCCACGCATCACGCATCACGAATCCGTCCAGGAGGACGTGAAGTTATATCAGCACATGCAGTTATTCCGACAGTCCGTGAAGGGACGTAACTCTGCGTTACATCGATAACAGCTACCAGTACTCCTTGAGGGGAGAAACGCTGTTTAACACCGCCGAAGCAAGATCCGATAGCCACAGGCGTCACAGTAGTAACGACTTGCTTGCCTCCATAAGGAGCATTCAAGGCGAGATTTTAAAGTATCGCCGTAGTGAAATATTAGGAAAATCCTAATTATAGGATTTAGGCCCGACTGTATACAAGTAAAGTGAAAATTCGCAAGATATAGTCAGAGCAGGCTGCGAACGTCGGACTTAAAGGCGATAGGTCGTTATATGTTCGAACGAACAGATCATAACGTACGGAAGTATCGTACCAGACAGATAAACTGTTATTTAAATTGAAGCAACCTAAAAAGGAAGAACAGAATAAGGTTCGAACGTAGGAGCGTTAAAACAGTTCCAATAAATAGAATAGGAGACTATAAACATTAGCTCCAGAAAGCAGGCGAACAATTCTAACAGTACTAGAATCGAGAAGTGCTAGCTGCTAGAAACTAAATCTATAGGTCTTAGAGGAGACCTCGATCCATATAGACTCTCGTTAGGATCAATAGACAGATCGACAGAGAAGCCGTTCAAGCTAGATAATAGCCACTTATCCAGGATAGGAATAGCAGAATTGAACTCCAGGGAACAGTAGATGTTTCAGGACTTTCGCATTTCTTCAGAATAGGAAGCCGACATCAGATAAATCTCACCCTTGGAGACGGGAATTAAAGAAGATCACGTGTGATAGGCTCAGAAGTACGGCCTAGTGATCGAGTAATTGTGAAGTGTAAAATAATCAAGATTGTGTGTTAGATAATATTTTTAGTGTTATTATGTGTTCAAAAGGGACACACTAGTATATAAAAATGTCGTCAATATTAAGTGTTCTAGATATAGGTCAAAAAGTGTTTCTACGTAAGATGAATACCTTCAGTATGGTGTAAAAAGTTCAAAGTGGGCCCCAAAAATGAAACACCACACCAGATTTAAGATCAGGGATGATCTGGAAAATATGTAAGTACAAAATTCATTTTTATTTTGGTGTCAGAAATTGATTGTGTACAACTCACCGGAGTTTTGAGTGAAAGGGATGTGTTTTAATGAATGAATACTGAATAATCAAGAATACGGTCTGAACAATAATAAATAAATAGAGAAATTATGAATAATTATGTAAAGAATAAATCCAGTATAGGAAATATGTGAATAAAGGGTTAATGTATTTAACAAATGTCATAAGAGCAAGCGAAATATCAGTTAATTATCACGAAAGACATTGAAATAAAGTAAAGTTGAGATATGAAAGAAATAGCTTTTGAGCTTGTATAAAGAATAAAGATAATAATAATAATAATTAAATATGGAAATGTTAAATAAAAATCAAATAAATTGATTGAACATAAGAAACGTTAAGCCTTAACGTATGTGTAAGAAATGAGGTTCAATGGAATATTTTAAAACAGGGAACGATTTATCGACCATGGAAAGATTAATATGTGAATTAAAATAATATTGAATTGTTACTAAAGAGATTTTATCAGTTCTTGGGAAGACATTTTCGGCTTAAAATAATGCATAGCGCATAATGAGCGCAAATATAATATTAAAGTGTCACGCTCGGAACGCGTAGTAGTTAAATACTTGGTACATTACTTATGGAGGGTAGTTGATTGCAGTGAATGATAATTGTATAAGTCCTCTATTTGTGACATTAGTATCACGAGGCATTGTGTATGTATTTAAAAAGGGAACTAATATATGGTATTATTGAGCGTATGTCATATGGGCCACGGCCGACTCTAAATCGCATTTTGTATAAGCCCTCTGTATGGGATTAGTTCCCGAGGCACCTGAAGAGATTCGAATGCAGGATCTTCTTATGATAAAAGCCCCTGAAATTCTCCGTCGTCGTATGTGTATTTAATCTTCCCAATCAATGAGGACCCTCTCATAATTAATAAATGCCAAGGATATGAAAATGGTCTGTGAACCAAAGAATAGTTGTTTGAATGTTACGGTACAATAAAGCCTGGTCTCCTCAGAACTGGATAGAATGGAAAGGTTTGTTTTGAAAGCCTTGAAAATAAGCTACTAAAATGTTGGGTCAGACGGGAAATCTCCACCACCCTAACAGGTCATAAATCGCACCCCAGTAGTAGAGACTAGCTCTTTTAAAGCGAGATGGAACAGAGACCGTCTCGTAAGCTGTTGTAAAGAGAGACGAATACACCAGGAGTGTTTAGAGTTGTAAACGACCCGGGCATTGAACCGAGGCCCTTAAAGATGGATATTTCGTTTGCCGGTTCAGATCGTAGTTTCTTATATGATAATGATCTATTAAGACATAAGAGATAAATAACAATCCCTATTGTAATAATGTAAGGACGTGGGATTCCACGAGTTGATTGAAGGCAACTGAGTTCGGGAGTAACTATAGTTTTTTGACTGTGTCAAGTACCTTCACGCTCTGGAGTACACAATTGATTTTCTGATTACCTTGATATATTTGTGAAATAAAGAGAGATGATAACAACTGAATGTGTGGACATGCCCCCAAAAAAATTGAGTTAGATAATTAAAGTAGATTTTAAATATAATTATATATTTGTCCTTGAGAAATAAGAAAATATAAAGCTAGTGTTTGAGGTGTACAAGAATGACACCGTAATAATGAAAATGCATGGAGCCAACGAGCTCGGAGTTTTGTAAACTTAATGTTAGTGCTTTATGGAAGTGAGACTAAGTAAGAATTGTTGGTTTATGTGGAAACCACAGGTTTTGAATTCAATATTTGTTTATTTTATTTTGTGATCCCTTGTTCATTTGGAACAAGCAGTTGATATTTTGGTCAAGAATTAAAGTGTTAAAATGTTTGTAGCGCCATTAATTTTGTTAATTAAATATGTTTAAATAGGAGTGGATTTTGTTGTTATTTTTGCAAGTGTATCCTCTAATTAATCCAAAATATGTGAGTCACAGAGTGGGGGAACTTACCGCTGCCCCGAAATCCCGAATTGAGCTACGCTGGTATACTGTGATTGGCATATTTCTTGCTAAATGGGCACAATATGTATATCAGTTTATTGTGGACACGATAACTGCCGTAATTTTGTACCAATCACTTTGAATTTTTTACCGAATACGTATACCTATAAAATCTCGGTCGAGTTCGTTACTGGGCTAAATCGGTCGAAGGGGGGGTGAAAATGGGGGGGCTTTTTTTTTCGAAAAAGTGAAATATTGCTATAACTCTCTTAATATGTGAGATATCGAATCCGTTCAACATTCATACTATGTGTCGGATAAAGCCCAAAAATGTATGTTTGAAGAGTTTTTTTATAGCACCAACCATTGACCAAAGGGGTGGGAAAAAGTGGGTTTTTCGGGAAACATTAATCATATCTCTCTTAATAGGCACAATATCAAAACCGTACAAAATGGACAATATTCCCATAATAATTACATAAACTTTTGTCTGAAAGAATTTATGATATAACCCACCATTATGCCAAGGGATGAGAAAAATAATTTCGGAACTATAAGAAAATGCCAAGACCTATCAATGGTTGCCATGGCAACACTACTAAATTGATGAGGGATGAGCCATCAGACGTTGCCAAGATAACGCACTTGCACGAGATCAGATTCAGATTTCCATCTAAGTGTGAAGCGGCTTCGGTGACGTAACTGGTAGCAAGCATGCTGAATGTCTATGCCCAAGGTCGCGAGTTCAAAGTCGGCCGAAGTCGTCGGATTTTCTAAGAGCGCTAAAAATCCCTCAGTATGCTTTCCTTTGGAGGGGAAGTTCCAACGTTCGTTGCGAGTTGCTGGTTGCGGTGGCATCTAGTAGCCAAGTTCACAGCTAGGTGTCGTTGACGGTAGTACCTGGTACCAACAATAGGAAATACTGCTTGAAATTGACCGTATGCAGTCCTTACCTGAATTACAGACTAATACAGCCATCCCTAAGTACACGGGGTTACATGACCACGTTGTCGCAGCCCCTAAACTGAGCAACCAGCCAAAATCTCTACGGGAGATATAATTTTGCATGAATAAGTAACAGACCGTTACATAGTATCACATCAGTGTCGAAACCTTGCATAAGGACAGTGTGACCACAAGTATAAAAATGGACCCCAAATGACAAGAAGGTTACCGTTCCCATAAGACAATAAAATGTTTAAAATAAGCATAAAATGACGAAAAACAAAGTTAATTAAGCTCCAATTATAAAATACCTTCTCGCATTAAATGAGGTCTGATCCTTCTACGAAAATCTGCATATTCTGCCTATTTTCGCCTATCCACAAGTTTGTCCGGTGAAATCTACCTCCGCCTTCCGCCGTGCCGAGAGGACTTTTTTTTTAAATAATTCAATACTTTGAGTTTTTTCTTTACTATAAAGTCTATAACTAGCAATTCGACTTTTAAATGCACTACCAATTTGTTGAACATTTCCAGAATTTCTTTCATGGCAAGCGTTATTTTTATGTTGAATACTGCGTAAATGTCCATGAATGATTGAAGAAGGTATATCAATATTACATACATCACAATGGGTTATTGAAGGTTCACCATTCTTCTTTCTTTTTGTTGCACAACTAGTTTCACAATCTTGAGAACGTTTACGCTTTTGAGCATCACATTCATTTAAAGGTTCCGTGCTAGTTGATGGTTTTACAGTTTTTAATTCCTGTTGTTCCCCATGCACTTCAACCATGTGGAATTGATATCGCTTTACAGCAGAAAAACCAAGTTCGCAAACTGAACACGAAAATGGTGCTGAACTGACATGTTTTAAATTTACATGTCGTGTAAGACTATCCTGTCTGTTAAATGTTGTAGCACAATGACTGCACACAAACATTTTCTGATTATGTTTTGTACTTGCATGACGTTGAAAGCTGTCAGGTCTTGAGAACTGTTTCTTACAGTCACCACACTTGAACATGATGATTACTTTCGAAATTACCTATAAAAGAAAGAAATCATCAATGTTAATAAAAGATAAAACAAAAAGTACAATATAAATAGTTTAATTATATTCCAGTCAATGGTTATAGCAGGGTATTTAAATCATTCATCTGTGAACTCCTAGCAAGTCTAACTTTATGTAGTTCTAACTGAGGGTTACTATATACCACTGTCACTGACACCTAGCGGTGAACATTGGAACTTGATAGAGTGGTAGAAACCAGCGACCACCAGTTAAGTGAGCTAAGTGTGGCGTCATAGCCAGTCTTAAAACAAGTCTAAACTTGTAGAACATGTCACGTGATAGAAACCAACGATCGCCAGTTAAGTGAGCTAAGTGTGACGTCATAGCCAGTCTTAAAACAAGTCTTAACTTGTAGAACATGTCACGTGATAGAAACCAGCAATCGCCAGTTAAGTGAGCTAAGTGTGACGTCATAGCCAGTCTTAAAACAAGTTTAAACTTGTAAAACATGTCACATGATAAGGTTAAGTTAGGTAAAGTTAGGTTATGTTAGGTGAACTGAGGTTAAGTCTTTAAATATTCCCTCTGACACTGACACCTAGCAATGAACATTCAGACTTAATAGAGCGGTAATCAAAATCTAACCTACAAAATTAGCTTTACACACCATGGTTAAGTAGTTCCAACTTTTGACTGCCAAATATGCCATTTTCACTGACATGTAGTGGTGAACATTGGAAAATATCACTCTAACTGTTTAAAAGTTATTAGAGGGGGCACTTACCTTTTTATAATTTATCAACTGCTGACACTGAATGAACAGATTGTAGGAATCTGGTAACCTACAGGTACCCAATTATCTGCAAACAAATCAATCAATCAATCAATAAATACATTCCAATCAATAACTTCAACATCAATTAGTAATAAAAGTCTGCAATCCATTAATAATAAGTACTTACCTTGCAAAATAATTTAATGATTTTCTACCAAAACGGCTTTTTTTACAACTCTTGAGCAGTAATAGAGCACTGTTCACTCAAAGCGAGTAATAAAGACTGACAGTAGGGAGATATATGACACCCCTCTTATATAAACTCTCATCGCTCGTGTCAGCAGTTTTTTGCAGATCATTGCAATTCCTTTCCCAATACAGCTGAGAGTCCAAAGTACACTAGGAACACTTGTGTGGTATCCAATGACTGCTGACTTTGCATGATCATCACCCATTGTCTTAGTCAACATATGGGGTTTCAAATTACTGCAGCGTCAGTCATAGCAACAGCAGTGTGCGCTCTCTAGTATGTCGGCAACATGACACAGGAAGTAACAAGACGTCTTACTGCACGTGCCATCTCCTCAGTTTTAAAATCTTAAGAACATGTATTATTCTCTTTCAACTACAAATGACTCGTTAGAACACATCCATCCACCAAGTTAGATCCCTTGTATGTTCACATGTATTTCGTCACTTTCCTTTCATATCGTTATTCCATTATAGTAGTGGTGAACAACGTCAATTCAACACACACAAATGTAGTTAGGCCCTTTGACATAATTTAAATAAATTCATGGGCTAGTCCGTAGGAACCAGGCCAAAGGGACCCGTCCAAAGGGATCAGTCCAAAGGGACAAGGACTCGTCCACAAGGACTTGTCCACAAGGACCTGTCCACACAGACTTGTCCACAAGGACTCGTCCACAAGGACCTGTCCACAAGGACCTGCCCACAAGGACTCGTCCACAAGGACCTGTCAACAATAACCCATCCACAGGGGCCCGACAGCAGGGGGCTCGTCAACAATAACAGGGGCTCTCACCTCAAGGCCTAACATGTCCCTCTTTGATTATTGGTTTGCAGAACATCGTTACATCCATATCGACATTCAAACTCTCACATGTTGCAATTGGAAAGAGAGATTCTCTAAAAAATTCAATTTCACCCCCTAGTAGGGGTAGGTTTTACTTTTGAGGTTGAAATATATTGTTCATTGGAAAGGGAGTGTTCGCCTGAGTAATTTGACACCTCGTACAAGTCTCTAGCCTGATTGGTTCGCGAGATATTGCCATTTTAGTATTCCAGCGGTGGCGGTGCCGGTGGATTTAGAACTCTCACAAAACCACTACTCACGATTTCTTCAAATATAATGTTTTTTGTTCTTCCTTTGCTTATGGAAACTTCAAGTGAGGAGTTTCTACACTCTTGAATTGTTTATGACGACTTGACCACCGGTGTGGATTGCGGAAAGTAATCCCTGCTCCACCTTGTTGCCCGCCCGTCGCTTTCATTCCCTTCGCGTTGGTCAAATAAACATAGTGCTAAAATGCGAGACCGAGAAAGTCTATAAATCAGCTCTAAGATTTCATTCAACATTGTTAATGATTCTTGAACTTGCATTCAATAGCAACTGTGGAAGATATTGAAGCAAGGCGTGAGTTGATAAAGCCAGTAAAAAGTTCTCCCGTGTTACTTTAACATATTTAATTAAAAATAAATACTCAATTTACCTCTTTCATATTTATCTCACTACTAACCTTTTACAAATTTATAATTTTACATTAATCCCATTACTCATTTTTACATTTAACCCAAGTTATATGCGTTTTTCCAAATTGCTATAAAATGCCAAATTGAAAATGTATAAAAGCTACAAAATACTAAATGTTTAAATCAAAATGCTAAATTTATTATTTCAAATTGCTAAAAAGTACCACCTCTAGTTATCGCGCTAGGCTTTGGCTCAAAGGATCCCCGAGTTCCGTTCCCGGCCAAGTCATCTGGGATTTTTATCTCTTTAAGTTAATTCCCCTAGCCCGGGGACTGGGTGTAATAATTGCCGTCTTAATCATCACTTCATCCTCATTAGATCACGTACGTCGCCCACCCACGGGCGTCAACTTGAACGACCTGCACTCGGAGGAGGCCAACTCTGCAGATGATGGTGATGATGATATTAATAATAATAATTCAACAGCATAACTCTGCCCGATAGATTTCAGTTGAATTAAATAATACCAAGCCCTAAAATTATATTGCTCAGATTATTCCTGTTGCCACCTTTGCGGATGATTATGTAATATATCGAAAGATACATGACTCACAAGATAACGCAGTACTTTAAGATGACCTGAACCTGGTCTATAAGTGGGCGATTGAAAATAAAATGAAAATAAACACCAGAAAATGTAGTCTCATAAAAATAGGGAAAGTACGAAGGCAAGATTTTCAATATAGCATTAGCTCGGAAATAATAGTAGAAGAAGATTCTTGCAAATATTTGGGCGTTCACGTAAGGAATGATATGTAATGGAGTAGTCATGTTGGATGTGCAGTTTCTAAAGCTTACAAATCCCTTGCACTTTGTAATGAGGGTATTAAAAGGAAGTAATACCTCTGCTAATGAATTAGGATATTTGTCACTTGTAAGACCTATTCTGGAATACGCCTCGGCGGTTTGGGATCCATATCAAGTAGGGCTCATAAATGAGTTGGATATGGTACAAAGAAAGGCCGCTAGATTTGTGCTCAGTGACTTCAATCCCAGGAGCAGTGTGAGCCGTATGTTAAAGAAACTTGGGTGGGAATCACTTGGGGCTAGGAGGATGAAATCTAGACTCTGCGCTATGTACAACACGTACAAAAATCAAGCAGCATGGGGTGAGCTTAGCAATCGTACGGGAAAGCCCACTTACATGTGTAGGAGCGATCATCCTTTCAAAGTTAAGGGCCGACCACAGCGAACAAAGTATGGTAAATATTATTTCGTAAACTGTACCATTGATAACTGGAACACTCTACCTGCCGCAGTCTTAGAGCCTTTTCCCAAACATATAGGTGTGTTTGAGAAAAGACTGACTATTTGTGTAAATACTCCAGTTTAATTGTTATTGAATTGTTATGTTTATTACTTGTTATGTATATCCAATTTGCCACCGGGGGACACACCCCCAATTGCAAATAAATGAATGAATGAATGGATGAATGAATGAATGAATGAATGAATATGTAAAGGACATGAGAGTTTAAATAACTTCTAAACCTGAGCAATTCTAGATTTTTAACTGTCATTTTCAACTTCAGCACACTCAAATCTATATAAATCAACTATTTTTGCCATTGTAAAAGTTTTAATTTTTTGCCCAATGTAATCAATGTTTATAATTATATTGTAATATAATGCCCAATGCTCATTGAAATTACATTACTCAAAAGTGGTTTGTCCTGGAATTTCATAATGTATTCAATAACATAACACTACCTGTAATTATGCATTCGTAAATGTTTGCGGAACATTCATTGAATATGGAATTCCACCAAATGTCCATGGTTTCTGCTATTAATATAATAGCCTATACTGTATAAAAGGATGCATCCGTGGCTTACGTGACAGCACGCCGGCCTCTCTCCGCTGGGTACGTGGTTCAAATCCCGATCACCCCATGTAAGATCTGTGCAGGACAAAACGGAGGCAGACAGATTTTTCTCCGGGTACTCCGGTTTTCCCTGTCAAAATGTCATTCCAGCAACACTCTCCACTATCATTTCATTTCATCTGTCATTCATTTAATCATTGCCCCAGAGGAGTACGTCAGGCCTCGGCACAGTTCATATCCTCGCCGCTAGATGGGGGCTTCATTCATTCCAATCCTGACCCGGTCGGAGACTGGAAGCAGGCTGTGGTTTTTCATTTTCACTGTATAAAAGGATTCGCTGACGGATACACTCACCAACTCACATGTATCCTGAGGCGTAGCCGTGCTCGCTAAATCGTGCACCACGTCCACATGGGCAGCTGCTTCAAGTTTGGAGATCGCAGGTTCGAATCCTGGCACTGACAGCAACCATCCTGAGTGGATTTTAATAATTGTATTAATGCAGCCAATTACCATTTATTTTATTCTCAGGGCGGGACAGGGAAGGGATTTTGGGAGGAACCGTCCCGGCATTTGCATGGTGGTGAAAATGTGAAATCACGAAAACTATTTTCAGGATGGGCGAGGTGGGATTTGATTCCACACTCCGTCCGGGCAAAATCCAGACAGTGCCTTATTTCAAGTCTAGTGGCACCTACCACTTCTCTGTCCCTAATAGAGTTACACATACAGTATTAATACGGTCATCACAGAGACACAGGTTATCAGACACGTTCAATACTCACGCAAATACACGGGACTGATGACCAAGATGTTCCAACCCTCTCAAATGAATTAACAACAACTCACAAGCAGAACGACTCTACCGATAAACATGAAATTTTACTTAACTCAGTAGAGTGTCAGCTATGGTGGTGTAGTTGGTAGCATGCCAAACTTCTATGCCCAAGATCGCGGGTTCAAACCCGGCTTAAGTTTCGGATTTTTAAGAGCGTTTAAAATCCCCCAGTATGCCTTCCTTCGGAGGGGATGTAAAGCCGCCCATGTCATCGATTTACGTCATGTAAAAGAATCTTCCACTATCTACAATTGTGTAAAGCTAAATTTGTAGGTTAGATTTCATTAACGCTTTATTAGTTCCAACGTTCGCCACCAGGTGCTGGTCCCGGTGGCTTCTAGTAGCCAAGTTTGTAGCTAGGTGTCGTTGACTATCATTTGTTAGCTAAAGCAGGAACTACTTGAAATTGATAGTCTGCAGTCCTTACCTGAATTACAGACAACACACACTAATACAGCCATCAATTGTGGTGTTTGAAGCCATATTTTCAGTGTTGCCTTAGTAAACAAGAGTTTAGTGCTTTTCAGTCGGTCAACACGAATGTACCCAAAATAGATGGGTTATGCCATAATCCTGAAATAAATTACATGAGATTAAAAAATACACTAGGATGACCAGTTTCGATCGTCGAGCGATCACCATCAGATCCATTACACTTAGGCTATAAAATGGCCATAAATGGCTTATGGTCCACGCGTGGCGAGGGCTAATCCACGGTCTTTAATAGTTGTAGACCCACCTCATTCAATAACATACATCTTATCTAGGTTGGCAAGGCCTCCCATAAACACATCGCTATGACTCCGCACAGCACATATGGACAGGGGGAGAAGGCAGGGAAAAAACAGTCGTTAAGATAAGAACCACCGCAGTCGACCGCACCGTGAGTTACAGTGAGCACGAAAACTGCGAGTAGCTCTAGTAAGGAAGACAATCAGATAAGTAGTTAGCCTATAATATTATAGTTTAATCATAGTTGATTTTTACAACCATATAATCTCTCCAAAGTACAAACTCCGGATATCTATCACCATTTAGCATTTCACCTAACATCATATATACTGCATTTAGCATACACTGACAGTTGCAGTACCAATACTGCAACTAAATAATTGTACATATTGTAAATATATTCACCTGTATTTCAAACATAGATTTTATAGCCTAAGTGTAATGGATCTGATGATGATCGCTTGACGATCGAAACTGGTCATCCTAGTGTATTTATTAATCTCATGTAATTTATTATAGGATTAGGGCATAATCCATCTATTTTGGGTACATTCGTGTTTACCGACTGAAAAGCACTACACTCTTGTTACAGCCATCAAATTTAACACCGGTCATCAGACAGATTCTACAAACACCCAAAGTACACGGGACTACATGACAGCGTTGTCGCAGCCCCTAAACTGAGGAACCAAACAACCAGTAGTGTGTCACCGCACAGTGGTGTAAACGTTGCAAATATAATTTTCTAGAGCATGCTAATGTTCGTTTATTTTTGTATATTGTATTGATTTAGTGCTACATTGTGTTTTTCTAAACAGAACACACGTGCATATACATGTTTACTTACATAATTCTTAAAACCATTAAGACAAAACAAACCTAACGTATAACGACATTCAAATAGCGAATCGTAAAAAATAAACCAAAGACAAGCTACTACAACAGTAGTGCAATTATATGAGTGTACATTTTTAAATCTCAACTCAGTGATCAAGATCTGATGATGGGCACTAGAGGGTCGGAACGCGTAATCCTAAATTGGTCCATTTAATAGTGATGATTATCTAATACATGTAATATTTTCCAGGAGTGTTTCACATATTTCTTTCTATTCATGTTGACCGACTAAAGAGCTGCAAATGACAATCCTCTAATCAAGTTGGCAACAGAAAGGGTATCCATCCATAAAAACCTTCCTCCACACAGAAAATTCATCTCATCTTATTTCCCACCACGCTGAAACGGAATTAATACGGGGTAGAGGCATTATTATGATTATTTTGTTGAGAATAAACCTATTGATTGATTGATTGATTTTTAAGAATAAGCCTTTTGTTGATTTTTAGAGAATAAGCCCTTTGATTGATTCTTAGTGAATAAGCCCTTTGATTGATTTTTAGAGAATAAGCCCTTTGATTGATTTTAAGAATACCGGTAAGCCGTGTGGTTGATTTTTAGGAATAAGCCTTTTGATTGATTTTTAGAGAATAAGCCCTTTGATTGATTTATAAGAAGCCCTTTTGTTGATTTTTAAGAATACGCCTTTTGATTGATTTTAGAGAATATATTTTTTTTTTTTTTAGAATAAACCATTTGTTTAATTACTAGAAAATAAGCCCAATGATTGATTGATTAAGTACATACGTAGTTGTGAATGCCATATAAATATCTATTGCCAACATCGTGCAATTATTAATAGAATTCCGCCCGTTCGTAAGGACCGTTATCTGAACATATAAGGGAGTAATTTCCGGAGCAGTTTGTGCTGCCACCTGTGTGGTCAAACAGGAAACAATAAACTGTAGCCCGACGGGAATTTAATGGAATATTAAATGATAATTCCTATGTGGCGTACTATATTGCCAAGATAGCTCAATGCGGCAAATTTTAGACGGTACGAGTACATGCATATACATCTTAAAACTGTTCACTGAATCAGCTTGCTTACAGCACTCCAAGTTAACAAACCAGGCACTTTACATACCTTTATATTGTCAGTTGCTGACTAAAAACGTAGTCTTCTATTTACTTTTACCTCAATGAGAAATTCGTAGAGCATTGTATCTCGAGTATGTGTTCATGGTTCTTTAATATTCCCTACGGTGTAGAGTTCGCACTTCCTTGGTGGACCAATGGTAGAGCGTCCGCCTTATGTTCTCAAGGTCGCGGGTTCAATGGGCGTGTAACTGTCAAAAGTTTTCACCAGAGTGCAGCATGACTAGAACGGGTCAAATCCATACTAATATAATAAAGCTGAAGAGTTTGTGTGTTTGTTTATGTGTTTAAAAGCACTAATCTCTGGAACTATCAGTCGGATTCGATTTTTTTTTTATATGATAGCCTGATTCAAGAGGAATAGTTTAGGCTCTGTAGCATTAAGCTACACCTCTCGGGTAACCTTATGGATTGATTTTTGTTCAGTAAGTCGGAAGAACAAGCGCTCAAGAACGGCTTCAATATTACCAAAGTCTATTGTTACCATATAATGCGGGATGCATCACGTCGCCCCTACCAATGTTCTGGTGTAGAATTGAGAGCTGCTTATGAATTGCAGTCACGGGGAGTGATTAGTGCAAAAAGATTTCTTAGGCCCCTTAAAACATTTATCATCATGACAATAGTATGCCTCTGTATAAGGATGATGGTGTTGGTGCAGTATACTGAGGTTGTCAGCTGCAATAAGCGTTGGTGCTTTCAAATTTACTTTCATTCATTCCGATCCATATCCTTGAGCGCTCCAGTTCTGTAAAACAAATAAATCCACCGGGCGAAGCCGGACACTACTGCTAGTACGTAATATGGTTAATGGCGAATGCTAAGCGATGTCAAGGAATACAAAATGAGCTTCATGATGGAGTTCTATCATAGAACTTCTATGCAGCCAGTAACCCAATTCGTGTGCGCCTGAACCCCTTCGGTCCCTGCTGCATTCCTGAGGCGGCAAGATGAAGTTCGCCTAGAACACTCCCAATGCCAGCCGAGGAATTCGGACTTCATCAAGAGTAGGAACAATTCATGGCACACCAAGCCGTAACCCACGATGTCGGCTGGTGAAAGACCTCTTGTATCACATTTGGTGATTGTAAGACAAAATCAATTAAATCTCGGCCTTAGGCCACTCAGTAGAATTCCGGGTTTGCTGATAGGTGGCAGTAAAAACAGAACTAAGGCCCGGAAGTTCATGCACTATTAAAAGAATAAATATGCATGAAAAATGAACTAATAATTTTTAAATATGCATCACGTTTCAAACAAGTAGTTCCTTGAAGAACTAAATAGCCCCTATTCATATATCGTACTTATGTTAATTGCCTCTATCAACATACAACATTTCAATGTGATTGCTGTAATAGATTCGTAGATATTGAGAACCGTCTAAATATTTAGGATGGTCGCCATGTTAGATTTATGTAGACCATAGAGTCATGTAATATTGATGAAGATTATTGCGTAGGTTTATTATTCAAACTTCATTCACACGATTAGGACACAAGAAATAAAAACGAGATTTAAACATTTCGCACAGCTGCCATCTTTAAGATTTGAAAACAATTGAAGTAAATTAGATGTCAGTGGATTCAAATTTGTATAAGTATTTACCGTACCAAGTTTTACTGCGTTCGGTTGGTTAAATCGCGAGAAACGTCCATTTAAATATTTAAATTTCACGTCGCCGCCATGTTGAATTTGTGCTCAGCAGGTTATTAAAACTCCTATGGGTGAACTTATGTTAATTGCCTTTATCAACATACAAAATTTCAATTGATTGCTGTCATAGATTCATAGATTATAGCAATACAGAATCTCACTGGATGGTTTATTGGAAATTTTTAATATAGCCTACTATTTATCTCATAACTGTCGCACACTCAGTATCGGGAATTGCATAAACAAAAATTGTGATATTTTCGAATATGTTCCTGGCCCAATTTCATTCCTTTCATCTCTCATAAATTCCTCTGACGAAGCTGGCGTACAGAAGTAAAAGATGTGACACTTAAACAAAAAGGCATCTCTCCCGCGTACAAACGGGAAATAATGGTTAGAAATGGAAATATAAAGTCTAACCTGAATTGTCCCGCGAAGTAGCCAGGTTCGTCAAATCCTGCACTACAGCCGCGAGGGCAGTAGCAGCAATTTCGGAGATCGTAGGTTTGAATCCCAGCGAGGACAGCGGCTATCCAGATTGGGGTTTTTCCCCAGGTTTTTCCACGCTCTCTCTTGGAAAAATGCCGAGTAATACCTTACATTAAGTCCCGTGACACCTTACTACAGTCATCACATAAATGCAGTTTATCAGACAAGTTCAAAAGTCACCCAACTGCACGGGGCTGATGACCATGATGGCTCAAACTCCTAAAATGAATGAACAACAATCTTTTCTTAATTACTCATCGGCATAGCCGTGGGCAGTGGTAGCGGTGTCCGGACAGTTCCCCACACTGACACTTCCACACACTGCCCAAAATACTGACACTTCCCCACAGCCCTTGGACGCGGCTACCTGTTTAATGACTCAGAAATAATCTCAACTGATAGTTCCACACACATTTCCCTCTCTCCTCCCCCAAGGCTACTATGAAAACGAGACCTCATCCCAAATTAAAAGAGGTTGTCAGTGTTGAAGACGGAAGCTGAGAAGACAAACTGCGCATTTGTAAAGGCCGAGCTCAACATGGAAGAAAAAAGAAGACGAAAATATGTCAAACTGGACGGACGGATTGAGAACATTCAGAAAAATTTCGAAAATGACAACAACAAAAAAAGTTTTCTGGAGGCAGTTGCCTATTCTCAGAAAATGGAGTAGGTTAATATTATTGTTGAAGAAATATGACAAAAACAAAAAAACTGACGAAGCCTTGAAAGCTGATATTAAACACGCCAAAATTATAACAACACCAAAATGATAGGTTTTGTTATTAATTTGCCAGTCTACAGCCTGGATAAAGTGTGATGGAAATCAAACTCTGCATTTATTTTATTCTGATGTAAATTACACTACAGCACACTGATATTTTCGAGACCGTGTTAGTAATGAAAAAGATAGACCGAGCGCATTTCTTCACTCCAAAGGAGTATTATGTTAAGTTGCATTGCCACTGGTGCGGCTGTAACGATGATCGGTGAAGCCTATAGCCTTAGGGGGGGGGGGGGGGGTGGAAATGTCAGTCGAGATTATTTCTGAGTCATTAAACAGGTAGCCGCGTCCAAGGGCTGTGGGGAAGTGTCAGTATTTTGGGCAGTGTGTGGAAGTGTCAGTGTGGGGAACTGTCATGTAATCGTTGTAGCAAAGCCACAGTGAATCGACAACATATTAGACCAGAGATTGTAAAAAAACGGCTTCGGTGGCGTAGTTGGTAGAATGCTGAGCTACTATGCCGAAGATTGCGGGTTCAAACCCGGCCAAAGCCGTCGGATATTTTAAGAGCGTTAAAAATCATTCAGTATGCCTTCCTTCGGAGGGGAAGTAAAGCCAGCGGTCCCATGTCGTAGATTTATGGCATGTTAAAGAACCTTCCACCAATTACACCTGTGTGAAGCTAAATTGGATAGGTTAAGAATGTAAACAACGCTCTTAGGTTTCTACGTTCGTTGCCAAGAGTCGATTGCGGTGGCGTCTAGTAGCTAAGTTCTGAACTTGGCCTAGTAGTCGTTGACGGTGGCGCTTGGCGGCAAAAGTAGGAACTATTTGAAAAATTTTAAGTTGCAGTCTGTACTTAAATTAAAAACTGATAACATACACTAATACAGTCATCCCAATTAACACCGGTTATCAGACAGATTCTACACACACCCAAAGTACACGGAGCTACATGACCGAGTTGTCGCAGCCCCTAAACTGAGGAACCAATCAACCAACCTAGCAAGTCCGAAGATCAGAAGTTCGATTATTGACGCTGGAGGAGACTATCCTGAATGCAATTCACGGAATAGGCCTTCTTTCAAGTTCCGGGGCACCTACCCCATTCCCCAATTTCTAATAAAGCTACACACACTGCCACAGTCATCAAAAACACAATTTATCATTCAAGTTCAACACACACCAAAATACAGGAAGCTGATGACCACGATGCCTGAAGTCCCCAAAATAAATTAACAGCAACTACAGTATATTCTGAATTGTTCCCAACTAAAGGCAGGGTTCTTTTGTATGTTTCAGCCATTGAACAAATGGTGATTAAGAAGTACAACATATCGGAAGACGATTTCCGGGTCATGGAAACAGTGGTGCTCAAGACGGAGCCGCATAAAGCGGGGAAGCAGTGGAAGTTTGCGGGTGCTTTCTACTATGCCACCACTGTGCTTACAACTATAGGTAAGTATCTTATCAGTAGTCATTCTTCCAAGTAACAATAATATTCTGGTGATGGCAGAGAAGGATCATAAACTTCCATAATAAATGCATGCAAGATCAGATTGAATCTAATGAATTACGAAGGAGGCATATACACTTCGGATGAGGGTTGGATTTAGGGGGAAGGGGTGGGGGTAGGAGCGAATACCGCTCCTCCTCCTTGGTCATTTTTAGAAACAATTTGGTTATTAGTTCGATATATTTTGGTAATTTGTATGAAAAACCTAGAAAGTAATCATGCAATTTCTTAGTTTTTAACTAAACATGAATTTCAATAAGATGGTAGATTGGCTTTCACTGCCAGTGCATTAAAACTCAGCATTTTTCTAGGTTTGTGCCGTGTCTTATGTGGTGTTTCGCCTAGGACACCAAGCTGGCTCATCAGAGGGTTCTTGGTGTCCCCGCCAGGACCCCCACAGTAGTAGTGAACTGCGGACCTTTTATAAAGTTCACCTGCACCTCTTTACTGCGAGAACAAAAAGCTCAAGCAGCCATAACCTCGGTATGAAGGCTTCCAAAAAGATGATAAATTGGCTTTCACGGCCGTGATGAGCCAGCTTGGTGTCCTAGGCTAAACCCCACACAAGACACCGCACAAACCTAGAAAAATTCCTGATTACTTTCAATGCTAGATACTTTTAAATATTTTGATTCATCTTGCTGTTATACATTGAAGCTATGAGAAAACATCAACTTTAGATTTTTTCACACATAAATACTCTATTACCAAAATATAAAATTTTACAATTAGCCCAATGTTTTAAAAATTGTGTTTGAAATAATACAAAACATGTTTTACAACTCTCAAATAATGATTTTAAACCATAGGTAATAAAGGCTATGACAGTAAATAATAGGACTTCCAAAACTAAAATACTTTTGAATGCATTAATTATTTGACTTATAATGGCTAATATCACGCACATTCGTTCCAATTCACACAACAGTTTCGTCTAGTTTTTGAACGTTTCTTCATTTCAAATTGTTTACATTTACTTTTACTCCAAAATATCACAGAAACAATCATCCGAATGGCCTATAACTCACTCATGTGGCCTAAATTTGTCAAATTTTACTGAGGAAGACCTTCCGAAAATTCTTCAAAAATAGGGATATTCCATGATTTCACGGTGCACCCGTCCCACCAGCTTCACCCATAATCTTGATTTCACCAATGTATTGACTGCTTCAAATAATCACCTTAATGTAATATTAACAATTATTGTTAGCTTTTCAGTCGATCAGCACGTATTTATGTCCAATTATACTAGGGGGGAAATATAAGACATTACCTGAACAATTTACACGTGAAATTTACAAGGGAAAAAAGATCGGGGTCACATCGAACATTTTTCATGAGAGGTAATTGAAAGTTCTAGAACTCATGAAAATCCACAGCTTGTTTCCAGTCCACCGAGCGGGTCAGGGAATGGAATGAATGAAGCCCCCATCTAGCGGCGATGATATGAACTGTGCCGGCTGCCGAAGCCTGTCGAACTACCGTGGGCCAATGATTAAATGACTGACAGATGAAATGAAATGATAGTGGAGAGTGTTGCTGGAATGAAATTGTGACAGGGAAAACCAAAGAAGGGGGCGTGGTGGCTCAGCGGTCTAGCTGTATGCCTCTCACCAAGGCGGTCCGGGTTCGATTCCCGGTCAATGCATGTGAGATTTTCGAAGTGAAATGCCATGTCCTGTGGTTCGGATTCCACGTAAAAAGGAGGTCCCGTGGCTCATGATCTCGAGATTAACGGTCACGTTAAACTATAAGCTTGCTTTTTGAAAACCAAAGTACAAGGAGAAAATCCTGTCTGCCACCGCTTTGTCCAGCACAAATCTCACATGGAGTGACCGGGATTTGAACCAAGGATCCAGTGGTCAGAGGCCGGCGTGCTACCGCCTAAGCCACGGAGGCTCACTTCTAAAACTCATATTGAATAGAATTTATGTCTTGGTATAAAAGAGCCATTTTTTGAACAAACATGTACATTCCGTTTACTACTTTTTCAGTGAATATTTTTGCAATGTAATAAGTTAATAAGCACTGGATCCTAATCGTAATTCTCTGGAATTAGAAACAAACGAATGTTGTTATTATTACGTGATCAAAGTAAGACAGATTCTATTGGAAGCAATTTGTTTACATAATACAGAATATAATTAGATAATGCTGAGTTAAAAATAAAAACTTCGAGAGCAGGCTATAGTACTAAGAACAAGAAGTTCCGTGAAGAACTAAAGAGCCAACTTTTCTTAAAATTTAAGATTCATGCCAATTTTTATTCTATATGGATCTATGTAGAATAATGACGAAATTAAGTTGGCAATATCGAAATTTCTAATTAGTTCGAAATAATGTACACCTGGCATAATATAGCCTAATAGAACGCTAAAGTTGGCAGCTCTGATGACTGAATATATTCTTAGTTCGATCTCCTAAGGTACAGAATACAACATTTGGTTGAAGTTCAATGGATAGCATGGACGTTACATGCAGTTAAACATTGGATCTAACAGCGCGCGTAAAATCATGTTGGCAACAATGTCATGCATGTATTGGTCAGAAATAAACTGAAATAATATGATCTATTGTTGTGCCAATGTTGAATGAAATCCATTAGTTAGTATAGAAGTTACATGCATTTTAAAATTGGACCTATCAGCAGGTTTAGAATCATTTTGGCAGCACTGACGTATATTTGTTACGCCAAATTAATCTTGAATGCCAGGTACTATTCGTGTGCAAAGTTTAGAACTATTGGCTTGCATACTTTCTGATATATTGATATTAGGGTAACAAAAATAGAGACAGCATTTATTAACAGTTGGCAGCATTGGTTGCTCTTAAGAATACGCATAGTCATATCTGATATGGTACACATAGCACATACGAAATGTGGTTGAAATCCAAATGATAGTATAGAAGTTACATGTACTTAAAGTTGGGCCTCTCAGCAGGCTTAGAATCATGTTGGTAACACTGACGTATATAAGTTACTCGAAATTAATATAGAATGTTAGGTACTATACGTGTGCATAATTTAAAGCTGTCGGCTTGCATACTTTCTGATATATTGGTATTTGGATAAAAACATTGAGAGCATTTATTAACAGATGGCAGCCTTGGTGGCTCTTAAGAATACGCTCAAATATATATATGTTTAAGTGCACATAGCACATACGAAATTGGTTGAATTCCAATTGATAGTGTAGAAGTTATATGCACTTAAAAATTGGTCCTATATTAATAATTTTGGCTTATAATAATTTTGGCAACACTGCCATGTATTGTACCCTTGCGTCATCATATGGAACATGTGTTCGTATCCCAGCTAGTCCACGGTCTTTCGAGGCATGGGGCGTTCCTCCCACTATACGATCACATGTTCAGGATTTGGGTCTGTCAGGTAACTACTCTACTTGAAAGAAACAACAAATTTCGAAATATATAATTTAATGGTATAAACTCATGGCAAAACACAACACAAAACACAAAAATATTACAATTACTTCCCACAACAACATAATCAAAATTATATGTGAGTCTCTTCTCATAAAGTTTGGTGCTCCACCGCACCCATATCTATCCTAGATATCCTAACGTTGATACTCTTCGACATTGACGAGTGTTCATAGTGTCTATCACGTGGCACAATTTAACATAAATTTGCATATCACAACACAACAAACACAAATTACAATTAAATAAACATTATGTGCAATTATTAAGTATTTATCCGTTTTGAAAAGGAACATTTACCCTGAACAACATTGATTTCATTAGCTTATGCCTTGCTTAACATTTGTTGCTTTTCCACGCACTTCGTTTTCCATTCCCATAAATTTCAAACGCTGAAGTGATATACCTTTCCCTCCAAAATACACATAGTTATTGAATGTTTAGCTTCACCATACAACAATCTTCTGGGTCTGGTCATGTCATTATTATCATTACAAACGTGTCATATCGTTAAATTATGCTACCCATTTGAATAAATTAGCATAAACTGGGTAATTACTCTTTACAACAAGATGTTCAGTAAAGAACATATAGCCTACTTTCTCCTAAATGCATGGGTATTGTTATAACTCTTTGTCCTTTTCAAGGAGTATGATTGAATGTTGGTTGTAGGAGCTTGTTGAAATACAACGTGCTATAGGGATATTAAACATGAATATGAGGTGCCCTTTGCTAGTGCTACCTCTGTACCAAATTTCGTTCAATTCGGTTTCACCGTGTTTGAATTGATAGGGGGAATCGATTTGCACACATACTTGGCCACCATCTGCAAACTATTGGGCTGATGTTCTTGCAGTTTGGTCAGAATATGTTTCCCACATAAAGATATGGTGTTGCAAAATTAGGTAGAGACTAGATTATTAGGTTGGTCGTAATTACATTTTAGCTTTTAACATTTGGGTGGCCGCGATTACGTTTCCATCAAGATAGCGGTGATATAAAACATGACACTGAGGTGCCCTTTGCTAGTGCTACCTCTATACCAAATTTCGTTCCATTTGGTTTCAGCGTGTTTGAATTAATAGGGGGAATCGATTCTGACACAAAGATGGCCGCCATCCGCAAACTATTAGGCGAATGACCTATTAGATTGGTCAAAGGATGCTCCCTCCATAAAGGTATGTAGTTGCAAAATTTGGTAGAGATCGGATGATTAGGTTAGTCGTAATTTGATTTAAGCTTTGAACATTCGTGTGGCCGCCATTACGTTTCAGTCAAGATGGCGGCGATATAAAACATGACACTGAGGTGCCCTTTGCTAGTACTACCTCTGTACCAAATTTCGTTCCATTCGGTTCCACCGTGTTCGAATTAATAGGGGGAATCAATTTTGACATAAAGATGGCCTCCATCCGCAAACTATTAGGTGAATGACCCATTAGATTGGTCAAAGGATGCTCCCTCCATAAAGGTATGTAGTTGCAAAATTTGGTAGAGATCGGATGATTAGGTTAATCGTAATTTGATTTAAGCTTTGAACATTCGTGTGGCCGCCATTACGTTTCAGTCAAGATGGCGGCGATATAAAACATGACACTGAGGTGCCCTTTGCTAGTGCTACCTCTGTACCAAATTTCGTTCCATTCGGTTCCACCGTGTTCGAATTAATAGGGGGAATCAATTTTGACATAAAGATGGCCGCCATCCGCAAACTATCAGGTGAATGACCTATTAGATTGGTCAAAGGATGCTCCCTCCATAAAGGTATGTAGTTGCAAAATTTGGTAGATATCGGATGATTAGGTTAATCGTAATTTGATTTAAGCTTTGAACATTTGTGTGGCCGCCATTACGTTTCCGTCAAGATGGCGGCGATATAAAACATGACACTGAGGTGCCTTTTGTTAGTGCTACCTCTGTACCAAATTTCGTTCCATTCGGTTGCACCGTGTTCGAATTAATAGGGGGAATCGGTTTTCACACAAAGATGGCCGCCATCCGCAAACTATTACGCTGATGACCTATTGGTTTGGTCAAAGGATGCTCCCCCCATGAAGGTATGTTGTTGCAAAATTTGGTAGAGATCGGATGATTAGGTTAATCGTAATTTGATTTAAGCTTTGAACATTTGTGTGGCCGCCATTACGTTTCCGTCAAGATGGCGGCGATATAAAACATGACACTGAGGTACCTTTTGTTAGTACTACCTCTGTACCAAATTTCGTTCCATTCGGTTGCACCGTGTTCGAATTAATAGGGGGAATCGATTTTCACACAAAGATGGCCGCCATCCGCAAACTATTACGCTGATGACCTATTGGTTTGGTCAAAGGATGCTCCCCCCATAAAGGTATGTCGTTTCAAAATTTGGTAGAGATCGGATGATTAGGTTAGTCGTAATTTGATTTAAGCTTTGAACATTTGTGTGGCCGCCATTACGTTTCCGTCAAGATGGCGGCGATATAAAACATGACGCTGAGGTGTCCTTTGCTAGTGCTACCTTTGTACCAAATTTCGTTCAATTCGCATTCACCGTGTTCGAATTGATAGGGGGGGACAGACATTCAGAGTACACACACTCACACACACACACACACACACAGACACACACACACACACAGACTCACACACACACATACACACACACAGACAGACACACTTTTTTCGCCCTGTGTTGATCTCATAAGTCTACTTTCATTTTTTGCAAAAATCGAAAGTAGGCTAAAAATGCATCTATTCATTTGGTGCAGTTAAGTTGCCCTCAGACAATAACTTGGCCAAATCTTATCCGATTACTTCGATCCAACACTCTATATCCATGGATACAGTGCATATAATTCATTTGATACCATAATATCAATCATATTAGGAAGATTTCATTAGAAAGCTAACTATTGCAATGGGTCCCATGTTTCGACTTCCGGAAAATACGACATATCTTCGCGTTTCACATCCCCCAGACTCCAAAACCACCGTCAGTTCAAAAGTTTATACATAATTTATGTATGTATATATATATATATATATGTATATATGTATATATGTATATCAGTTTTTTGTGGACACGATAACTGCCGTAATATTGCACCAATCACTTTGAATTTTTACATAATATGTATCCCCTTAAAATCTCGGTCGAGTTCGTTAATGGGCAAAATCGGTCAAAGGGGGTGAAAATGGGAGTCTTTTTTCGAAAAAGTGAAATATTGCTATAACTCTCTTAATATCTGAATTATTGAATCCAGTTAAAGTTCATTCTATGTGTCGGACAAGGCCCTAAAATTTATGTTTGAAACGTTTTTTGATAGCACCAACCATTGACCAAAGGGGTGGGAAAAAGTGGGTTTTTCGGGAAACATTAATCATATCTCTGTTAATAGGCACAATATCAAAACCGTAAAAAATGGACAATATTCCTCCAATAATTACTAAACCTTTGGTCTGAAAGAATTTTTGATATGACCCACCATTACGCCACGGGGTAAGCAAAATGATTTAAAATATAAGAAAATGCCAAGTGCCAAGAGAGGTTGCCATAGAACTTTACTTTTAATTGATAAGGGATGAGCCATCAGCAGTTGCTATGACAACGCCACTGCACGAGATAGCATTCAGTTTTCCATCTGTCTGTGGGAAGCGACTTCGGTATCCGAACTGGTAGCATGCTGAACTTCTATGCCCAAGGTCGCGGGTTCAAACCCGGCTGAAGTCGTCGGATTTACTAAGAGCGCTAAAAAAAACTGAGTTTGCTTTCCTTCGGAGGGAAAGTTCCATCGTTCGTTGCGAGTTGATGGTTCCGGTGGCATCTAGTAGCCAAGTTCACAGCTAGGTGTCGTTGATGGTAGTATTTTAGGTAGATTTAATTAGAAAGCTTACCATTGCAATGGGTACCATGTTTCGACTTCCGGAAAATTTCGACATATTTTCGCGTTTCACATCACCCAGACCCCAAAACCACCGTCAGTTCAAAAGTTTATATATAATTTATATATATCAGTTTCTTGTGGACACGATAACTGCCGTAATTTTGCACCAATCACTTTGAATTTTTTACCGAATATGTATACCCATAAAACCTCGGTCGCGTTCGTTACTGGGCTATATCGGTCGAAGGGGATGAAAATGGGGGACTTTTTTTCGAAAAAATGAAATATTGCTATAACTCTCTTAATATGTGAAATATCGAATCCGTTCAAAGTTCATACTATGTGTCGGATAAAGCCCAAAAATTTATGTTTGAAGAGTTTTTTATAGCACCAACCATTGACCAAAGGGGTGGGAAAAAGTGGGTTTTTCGGGAAACATTAATCATATCTCTCTTAATAGGCACAATATCAAAACCGTACAAAATGGACAATATTCCCCTAATAATTACCTAAAACTTTTGTCTGAAAGAATTTTTGATATCACCCACCATTACGCCAAGGGATGAGAAAAATGATTTCGGAATTATAAGAAAATGCCAAGAGCTATCAGTGGTTGCCATGGCAACACTACTAAATTGATGAGGGATGAGCCATCAGACGTTGCCATGACAACGCACTTGCGCGAGATCAGATTCAGATTTCCATCTGACTAAGTGTGAAGCGGCTTCGGTGATGTAACTGATAGCATGCTGAACTTCTATGCCCAAGGTCGCGGGTTCAAAGCCGGCCAAAGTCGTCGGATTTTCTAAGAGCGCTAAAAGTCGCTCAGTATGCTTTCCTTTGGAGGGGAGGTTCCAACGTCGTTGCGAGTTGCTGATTGCGGTGGCATCTAGTAGCCAAGTTCACAGCTAGGTGTCGTTGACGGTAGTATCTGGTAGCAACATTAGGAACTACAGCTTGAAATTGAACGTCTGCATTCCTTACCTGAATTACAGACTAATACAGCCATCACAATTCACACCATTTATCAGACAGGTTCTACACTCACCCAAAGTACACGGGGTTACATGACCGCGTTGTCGCCGCCCCTAAACTGAGGAACCAACCAACATCTCTGCGGGAGATATAATTTTGCGTGAAGAAGTAACAGACCGTTACATAGTTACACATCAGTGTCGAAACCTTGCATAAGGACAGTGTGACCACAAGTATAAAAATGGACTCCAAATGACGAGAAGGTTACCGTCATCATAAGACAATAAAATGTTTAAAATATGCATAAAATGACGAAAAACAAAGTTAATTAATCTCCAATTATAAAATACTTTCACGCAATAAATGAGGTCTGATCCTTCTTCGAAAACCTGCATATTCTGCCTATTTTCGCCTATCCCCAAGTTTGTCCGGTGAAATCTACCTCCGCCTTCCGGCGTGCCGAGAGGACATATTTCAATTACTTTCAGAGTTAACGAGATTCTTCAGTGTACCAGTACAACCTTAAAAGAAAAAGAAAAAGGGATCCTGTCAATTGACTCTCCTCGGTGTGAACAAAAGATTCGTCACGGACCACCCTCCTCAAGATGGCTACCTGGTCTGTGGCCTCCATATGCCTTCCTGACCGACATTCTGCAAGTAAATAAACTTGGCAATGTGCTCACCCAGTGGTGCAGCTCTCCCAGAGGTACCTGATTGGATTGTGTCATTACGAATTGAGTCGATCTAAGTATTTAACACCTACACTTAGTGTATTTAATGGGCTCATTTCGGCTCCTAATTAGTATTCATAGCGAGGTATGGATCACAAATAGTTTCGCCGTTCTATGGACGTAATCAGTGGCTCTGTACGCGTACCAGCCGAGTTTCAAACTGTTATCTCGCTGTACGGGCACGAATATATAGAGGAAATCAACTGTTTCCTACTCGAAGAATTTTGTCTTACCCCTATGGGTAGATCAATAATTACACTGGCGTACCTAGGGTGTCTAATTGTTTTCCCTGGCAGCGAAGACTCTGCTAACAGTGGGATACAGACAGCCTCTGCCCCAACTCTGTTGCGAATACACATGTATGCTCTGAGGCGATACCACATCGTAGATTCAAAGATTGGCCTACTAGATTCATCAACGCGCGAACTATTCTGGATGGTCCCTGCAATTATAGACGCAAATATCTTCATTCTACGTAACATGCTCGCTGGTAGCGGCTAAAACAACATTTCTTTCAGATGACTCAATTCATAAAGCACTCATGTCCTCCATACATTTACTTATAAGCCAAGGTTTTACGTAGCTCCAAAACATGTATTAATTTACTGGCACTTACATTAACTACCTTAATGGCTCTCAAATACAACCATGTAGCATTTAACATATTTAATATTTATTTAACATTTCATTGACATTGAAAAACTCTCTTTATCTCGCTATGATATCTCTCTTTCTCACTTTTCACAATAACACAGTACTCTTTCAATGGATATGACACAATTTGCACGTTCTATAGGCCTCAATATGCCGATTTATATATTTATTATTGACACCGACCTCAGATTATTATTATTATCATTATTAGTTAACGTTACCGTTACTTTCATCAACGTCTTACGCCTAAATGGTCGTAAGTTTATCTTCCTCAAAGCCATATATTCATAAAAAATACGAGGGATGTGAGCTCGTATACAAATGACTGGTAATTCTTAATATTTGAGGAAATGACATGTTGTATGGTGAGCTATTAAATCATATTAACATATTTGGATGGTACTCACTTTCTTTTTTGCTGGGTTAGTCCAACAAGACAGCAACTCGCCCACCATTTTGCTTACTTCTAAGCCATCATGACACTTTTCATACGAAACATTGAATATGGTCTGCACATGGTTATTATATCTTACAATACCGGCATTTTGAAACACCATACATTATTTTAACACACAAATATAAACACTTTTAATGATCACTTTTAAAATAACTTTACAAATAATTTACACACGGAGCCTTGCTTGGCTTTCCACTTTTGCCTGACATCAGAGATGCGACGCAGCCAAATTCTGACAACCGCCGGTCTCCTACGAAAGTCTACCTCGCGTATGTGTGCTCATCTCCCGTCTCCTACAACTTCTATCTTATATCTTGCAATGTTGCTCAATTATAAATCACAAATACTTGTGATGCCTTCCACGTTCCCGTAATCTGTAGTATTCGTTACAATTATATGTGGTACTTTAAATATCATAACCCTTCCTGTGGATAAGTTCATTGTCTATAAAAATCATACTGCAATATCTCTACGCTACACTGATTATTAGTCGCGTATACTGCCTGATTATACGTCTGCTGTAGACTGGTTATAATATTAAT
Source organism: Meconema thalassinum (assembly GCA_946902985.2). Lineage (NCBI taxonomy): Eukaryota > Metazoa > Arthropoda > Insecta > Orthoptera > Tettigoniidae > Meconema > Meconema thalassinum. Next base: position 2,007,776,925 of record OX336388.2, read on the forward strand.
GCAGATTTACTTGTATTATGCTGCATAGTGCGCCTTTCATTGTTCCTCACAATGATACTGAACGTAACTACTTATATATTTCGCGCACTTTTCTCGCGTGGTTGGGCAGCATGTCGTCCCACAAGTTGAGTCAAGACGAACTGACTCTCTTCTCCTTCATCTCCCATATAAACGTTTCTGACGAAAAGTAGTCCTCTTGAATTTCAGGAGTGGCTCTCTTCTTAAATAACGCGTTTTCTGACATTGTAACGCGTGATTCTTGCTCGTCTATTCATGGAGGTTCCAGATTCACTTGCGTGCTGGCAATTCCTTCGTTCAATTAATTAAAATTAATTACTTTCATCCATGGCTTGGTGATGCTACCTCGAGGGAATCCCCTCTTGCTACGAGACTTACCAATGCCCCTCCGCAGTAGGTGTGTGAATATGCTCATAATCACATACAGGCTTTAATTTAGGTGTGCAAATACTCCTAAATTACCTCTCTCCGAATAGAAGTATCTGGGTATAAGTCTCATTCCATTTGAATGCTTCATTTGGCAGTAATTAATTAATTTGTATTGATGACTCTCCCCTCTCTACGGTTCTGCCTTCTCCAGCGGGGATTTTCTTCGTCGTTAATCACGACCTTCTCACTCCAGTGTCACCAAGAAATAGTGCACTGGCGTCACGTCTGCATCGCCCACTTTCAACTTCACTTTGTCAAAATGTCAAGTTGGCTCTTTTTCTGTAGCTCTCGCTAACATTTTCGTATGCTGCCTTGCGTTTTACACAATATTCCAACTTTTATTGCCTAAAATTCCCGTTCTGGACGTGGAATTGAGCTATTATTATTATATACTGCCATTATCTCATTGTTCCTCGGGTTCACTGTGGCTGTTCCCCCTCAGAGATCAATGGTTCGATTCTTAGAAAAATCATGGACCTGATCTTTCCTTTATAAAGACCCCGGTTCGATGCCAGTCAGCCGTGTCCAATTGGGCACAGTATGGCCTTCTAGAAATTAAACTGAAATATTATTATCTATACGTGTGCCACTTTTGAAATAGCTCCCATTCATGCCTTCCAAGATATCCAACATGGAGCACAAATTTCAATTGCGATTTTTCAGCAGTTGGTAGCACTGACATCATTTTCAAATACGGCATTGAGACATTCAGATATAGATCTTTACTCCTACCAAATTGTTTCGATTGCTGCAGCCGTTTAGGAGTTGATAGGGGGGGACACACACAGCCAGACAGACAGATTGAAAGACAGACAGACAGACACACATTTGTCCGGATCGATCTCATAAGTCTACGTCTTCCTCAATTTTTCAAAATGTAAAAAGTAGGCTAAAAATAGCAAGATACGCAAGATAGTGACAAGGCGCCATAATGGGTTTTAATTTTTTCTTTCATGCATTTAGAATTAAAGTACAGCAATGTACCATTCGGATTACAGTCTGTATTAAACTTTCGAGATTAGATTACCGCTGAACATGCATGCGCCTGCGTTTGTTGTTTATTTCAGCAGGAGCCTTACGGGACGAGCCGAGGGCAGCAGCTATGACGGAGTGCCGTCTGCACATAGGCTAAGTAAAGCAGCATTGCGCGCGCTACTCGTGTTAGACAGGAGTTATATTATGAATTGCGAACGGAAAAATCAACATTGATGGATGAATTACGACTGGTGGGTTATCTAATTTTGTTTCATTTAGGAATTAGGGAAATCACGTCACAGGAGCTCATGTCACCAAGGACAGTTGAACGATGTCTGAGGCTACTGCAGCTGCGTCATATCTTACCCGCGCGACAGTACCTGTCAACAGTGATAGCAGGCTGACAGTGTGACACAAGTAAACAAAGAATAATTCCCATCTCGACCGCCGGCAATTAAATCTTGAAAGACTAATACAGCCGAAGAAAAATATATTTTTCGGAAAAAATCACGTAGGCCTACATGCCCTTAACAAGATGTTCAGTAAAGAACATATAGCCTACTTTCTCCTAAATGCATGGGTATTGTTATAACTCTTTGTACTTTTCAAGGAGTATGATTGAATGTTGGTTGTAGTAGCTTGTTGAAATATAACGTGCTATAGGTATATTAAACATGAATATGAGGTGCCCTTTGCTAGTGCTACCTCTGTACCAAATTTCGTTCAATTCGGTTTCACCGTGTTTGAATTGATAGGGGGAATCGATTTGCACACATACTTGGCCACCATCTGCAAACTATTGGGCTGATGTTCTTGCAGTTTGGTCTGAATATGTTTCCCACATAAAGATATGGTGTTGCAAAATTTGGTAGAGACTAGATTATTAGGTTGGTCGTAATTACATTTAAGCTTTTAACATTTGGGTGGCCGCGATTACGTTTCCGTCAAGATAGCGGTGATATAAAACATGACACTGAGGTGCCCTTTGCTAGTGCTACCTCTGTACCAAATTTCGTTCCATTCGGTTTCACTGTGTTCGAATTGATAAGGGGAATCGATTTTCACACAAAGATGGCCGCCATCCGCAAACTATTAGGCGAATGACCTATTAGATTGGTCAAAGGATGTTCCCTCCATAAAGGTATGTAGTTGAAAAATTTGGTAGAGATCGGATGATTAGGTTAATCGTAATTTGATTTAAGCTTTGAACATTCGTGTGGCCGCCATTACGTTTCAGTCAAGATGGCGGCGATATAAAACATGACACTGAGGTTCTCTTTGCTAGTGCTACCTCTGTACCAAATTTCGTTCCATTCGGTTCCACCGTGTTTGAATTAATAGGGGGAATCCATTTTGACATAAAGATGGCCGCCACCCGCAAACTATTAGGCTAATTACCTATTAGATTGGTCAAATGATGCTCCCTCCATAAAGGAATGTTGTTGCAAAGTTTGGTAGAGATCGGATGGTTATGTTAGTCGTAATTTAACTTAGGCTTTGAACATTTGTGCGGCCGCCATTACGTTTCTGTCAAGATGGCAGCGATATAAAACATGACATTGAGGTGCCCTTTGCTAGTGCTACCTCTGTACCAAATTTCGTTCCATTCGGTTTCACCGTGTTTGAATTAATAGGGGGAATTGATTTTCACACAAAGATGGCCGCCATCCGCAAACTATTAGGCTAATGACGTAGTCATTTGGTAAAAGGATGCTTCCTCTATAAAGGTATGTTGTTGCAAACTTTGGTAGAGATCGGATGATTAGGGTGATCGTAATTTGATTTAAGCTTTGAACATTTGTGTGGCCGCCATTACGTTTCCCTCAAGATGGCGGCGATATAAAACATGACACTGAGGTGCCTTTTGTTACTACTACCTCTGTACCAAATTTCGTTCCATTCGGTTGCACCGTGTTCGAATTAATAGGGGGAATCGATTTTCACACAAAGATGGCCGCCATCCGCAAACTATTACGCTGATGACCTATTAGTTTGGTCAAAGGATGCTCCCCCCATAAAGGTATGTTGTTGCAAAATTTGGTAGAGATCAGATGATTAGGTTAGTCGTAATTTGATTTAAGCTTTGAACATTTGTGTGGCCGCCATTACGTTTCCGTCAAGATGGCGGCAATATAAAACATGACACTGAGGTGCCTATTGTTAGTACTACCTCTGTACCAAATTCCGTTCCATTCAGTTGCACCGTGTTCGAATTAATAGGGGGAATCGATTTTCACACAAAGATGGCCGCCATCCGCAAACTATTACTCTGATGGCCTATTGGTTTGGTCAAAGGATGCTCCCCCCATAAAGGTATGTTGTTGCAATATTTGGTTGAGATCGGATGATTAGGTTAGTCGTAATTTGATTTAAGCTTTGAACATTTGTGTGGCCGCCATTACGTTTCCTTCAAGATGGCGGCGATATAAAGCATGACACTGAGGTGTCCTTTGCTAGAGCTACCTTTGTACCAAATTTCGTTCAATTCGCATTCACCGTGTTCGAATTGATAGGGGGGGACAGACATTCAGAGTACACACACTCACACACACACAGACACACACACACACACACAGACTCACACACACACATACACACACACACACAGACTCACACACACACATACACACACACAGACAGACACACTTTTTTCGCCCTGTGTTGATCTCATAAGTCTACTTTCATTTTTTGCAAAAATCGAAAGTAGGCTAAAAATACAAATTGAACACCAATTACTACAAGCATGTCCCGACTGTTTCAAATGTCACTAATAATAATAATAATTAATAAAAGAATGAAAGGAAGTCTGCAGTTTTACGTGGCCGTTAATCCTGCGAACCACCCGACCTCCCTTTTACGTGGAATCCGAAACACAGGACATGGCATTTCACTTTGAAAATCTCACATACCTTGACCGGGAAACGAGCTTGGCCCACCGCGGTGAGAGGCCAGCAGCTTGACCACTGCGCCACAATAATAATAATAATAATTATAATTAAAAACTAATAATAATAGACCAATATTAATGTTTGCTTCCTTCTTATCATTCAAAACTAACGACATAGAATGCAGTTGCTGAGATTGTACCCCAGTTGAAATAGACGATATCTCGTCGATTTGACAAGATATTTTGGTCCGTTAGGGCAGGTCTAATACTATTAATAGTATTGTTATTATTATTATCATTATTATTATTATTATTATTAGTAATTACCATAGATAATTCAATGAGAATGAAAGGCCTAGTGTAAAGGACATAATGCATGCTGCAATAGCACATCTTACATCTACATTTCTTATTTACTATATTCCCCACGCTTTATTGAACTTAAATGTAGTTTCTCTTATATCGGTGTAGGTATTCAAAGCATTACCTACTACATTTTCATGCTTTGAAATATGACAGAATGCAGTCTGCCCAATCAGTTTCAGCTGACAGATTGTCTATGAATCGAACGTTATAGGAAATCAGTTCAATTCCCAGTTTTATTGCATGTCATATTTATTGTCTACATTCGAACAAAGGACGGTCTCCTGTTGTCTCACGGTACGTATACAAAAGTCCTGGGTTCGGTTCTTGGCTCTTCCAGGATGTTTAAACTGGTTTGAGGGCTGGAAAGCAGTTTACTCAGCCCCGTGAGACAAAACTGTCAAGAGATGGGTTTCATTACTACTGTAGGCTACCTCAACTGTGCTAGAAGTGGTTTTCCGTGGTTTTCCACACCTAATCCACATAAATGCCGGGTTGGTTTTTAATTTATTGGCCACGGCCTTCAGATTTCAAATCCAAACCAAGCACTCCTATAGCCATCACAATGACATATGTTATCAAACAGATTCCACACACCCAAGAACACAGAGCTACATAGCCACGGTGTCGCGAAACCCCTACATGAATCAACAACACATCGAACACGCTATTCAATTACGTTATGAAAATGACAGGTGCTCTTGACAGACTTCGGTCTCGTTCTGTCCCGTAATCTGAAACGACTGGAAGGTATTTGACATTTAATTGGTATTGAAAAACGATATATTTTCTCTTAACGGCTTTCCAATTGAGCAGTGGCCGTACTGCTATCTCCATGTGAGAATAGGAGACGGAAACGTCGGGTCGCAGTGCACTTCACCGCCTATCGGCGTTATTCGGTATAATTTAACTCAGCTTTCCTCCCAGGTCAGTCAATGCTGTCCATTCCAAAGTTTGATGAGAAATGATTGTCTTTTTCAAATTTTCGCTTCGGTGGCGTAGTTGGTAGCATGCTGAGCTTCTATGCCCAATGTCGCGGGTTCAAACCCGACCGAAGACGTCGGATTATTTAAGAGCGTTAAAAATCCCTCAGAATGCCTTCCTTCGGAGGGGAAGTAAAGCCGGCGGTCTCATGTCATAGATTTATGGCATGTAAAAGAACCTTCCACTAATTACACTTGTGTGGAGCTAAATTATAGGTTAGATTTGACTAAAACTCTTAAATTCCAACGTTCGTCGCCAGGAGCTGACTGCGGTGGCATCTGGTAACCAAGTTCAGAACTAATTGCCGTTGGTGTTGGCGTTTGGTAGCAAAAGTAGGAACTACTTGAAAATTGAATGTCTGTGGTCCTTACTTGAATCTAAAAAATCAGATAACACACACTTATACAGCCATCACAATTAACACCAGTTGTCAGACAGATTCTATACACACCCAAAGTACACGGGGCTACATGACCGTGTTGTCGCAGCCCCTAAACTGAGGAACCAACCAACCAACAACTGTACTGTATCAAAATTGAAATATTAGCAAATACCGAACATCAAGAAAGAACGTAACCTTGTTGCTGAATCATTTAGGGACATTTCGACATAATGACCATGTAGCCTCATGTATTTGGGTGTGTGTTGATTCTATCTGATAACGTGTTCTATTATGATGGCTGTATACATGTGCGTATTTTTTAATTGAGGTTGAGGTTTATTTTTGCTTGCGTTCCTATAACAAAGAATTGCTTAGTTAAGATTAAATTATACAGTAGGTTAAGTTAGTGTGTGTTTGAGTCTTCAGTCTTTTGACTGGTTGCAGCCCTCCAAACCTCTCAGTCCTAAGCTAATCGTTTCATCTCTACCACACCTTACAACAGAGACTATCTGTTTAACATATTCTAACCTTGGTCTAGCCCTACAGTTCTTGTCCTCAACCTTTCCCTCCATAACTAAGATTGCTATTCATTGGTTTCTTAGTATGTGTCCTACCAACCTATCTCTTCTATTCATTAGCAGTCACCAGAAACATCTCTCCTCTCCCACTCGTCATAATAACCCTTCATTTGTTACTCTATCTACCCACCTGATCTTCAACATTCTTCTGTAACACCACATTTCAAATGCTTGTATTTTCCCCTTTTTCTTTCTTCCAACAGTCCAAGTTTCACTTCTATAAAGTGCAACGCTCCAGACAAAGGCTTAAAAAATGACTTTCAAATACCTAAATCTATATTCGATGTCAATAGATCCCTTTTCTGTAGCTATGCTTTCCATGTCTGATCCACCTAATTTTCATATCCTCTTTGCTTCGCCCATAGTTATATCCAAAATTTTAGGAGGTTCTGATAAGCTTCAAAACACGAAATAACGTATAATTAACATGGGACCTACAGCGCGTTCTTGATGATATCTGAACACTTATTCATAGGAGGCGCAGACACCCCTGGCATGGAATACTGATACGTCGCAAGGAATATGGTTGTGGATATGATCAGAGTTGTTATATTGGCGCTCCGTCAAACAGAGACAGTTGGGTGATTCCAGTTGTGCAGTTTCAGTCGTGTTTAAGGCACGCAACGATGTCGGCAATGCCGACAAGTAGACTACTCGCGAGAGGGCTTTCAATCCATACGGTGCGGATGACGGCATCCGGATTACCAGAAGTGTACGCACTCCCCCCACGATGTTACTAGTCTCTTGTGCTTGTGGTGGTCCATTCTGTACAGGTGGCCGTGGAATGCCAGGTGTCTCCTTCCGATGGCATCTGTGAGGTTTCCATGGTGTTTGTAGAGTTCACAATTTGGTTTGTACCTTCATCTTCCATCTGGTAAGATCGTTGGTCCCACTATTTTTCGCGAGGATTTCCTTTCCTGTACCTCAAGGGGTCTTAGTTAGAAACAGGCACTCAGCAGCGTAGAGGATTAATGTTGATGATGATGATGATGATAATTGTTGTTTTAAGGGGCCTAACATCTAGGTTATCACCGGGTGAGTTAGCCGTGGTCGTTACGGCATGACTGCTGGCAGTCGCTTACATCCGGGAGGCGAGGAGGTTCGAATCCCCCGCCGGCAACCTTGAAGATGGTCTTCTGTGGTTTCCCATCTTCCTTCCAGGCAAATGCCGGGGTTGGTCCCTAACTATAGGCCACAGCCGCTACCTTCCAACTCCTCGTCCTTACATCCCAACTTTCCTCCCCAACGGTACTTGTAGCTCACCCATTGGGTGTCCGTCTCGAAGCAGCTACAACACTGGCGAGCCGAACATGTCCTCGGACACTCCCGGCAATAAAAGCCATACGCTAAAAAAAAAATAAAAAAAATAGGTTATTGGTCCCTAATGGTTTGGGTGATCGTGAAGATGATAATGAAATATAAACTATAACTAAAACTAACTACTAACTTATAAAGGCCTACTAGAAGAAGAAATGGAAAACAAAAGGAAAATAAGGCAAATAAACGACAGGAGGAAACGAAATGCCCTCAACCCTCGAAGAATGCGGATTGAGGGACTTGAAAGGAAGGAGAGCCATGAAAGGCAGATAGGAAAGTGAATGAGGAGAGGGTCCGCCCCAGAGGTAATGAGAAATAAAGGGTAGAAACCGGACCCAGCTCAGGAATCCCTCGGGGTCGCCAACTCCCGAACTCACCAGCCGTGAGCCCCTGAGGGTGTAGCGATATTCAGGGTGCACTACAAGTGGTGGGGCTACATACACCCTACCTCCGTGAAGGCTTTGAACAGAAGGCAGGAGATATATGAAAAGAAAACGAAGGCTGACCCCTCGCAGAAGGGGGTATCAGAAAAAATGAGACGGGAAAGAAAGAGACTCCCTAGGCCTCGGTTACCCTAATACCGTCGGGGTCGGAAGAGAACAAGAGTTGACCAGGTGAGGTCGACAGGAAAGAAGACGGAGAGGAGCCCGGCACAAGTAAGTGGAAGCAATGCCGGACCTGCTGGGGCCCCGTGGTCGCCAACCCACGTCCCACTAAATGTGAACCCCTGGGGGGTAGAGAATTAATGATCCAACCAATGCATTAGATTGTCTTAGTGTGTCAAGCGTTTGGTATTGTATATTGAACATTGTATTTACTCTCATTTCTGCAATTAGGTTTCGATTTGATGACTCCCATATTATATAGACCCAGATAGTTTTTTTTTTTTTTTTTTTTTTAGTCGGTTACCCTCCAGGTTGGTGGAACCCACGGACTCAGCGAGGGAACTCACCACTACCGCCTCTACGGGCAGTGTCCTAGAGCTGGGAACATCGAATCGGAAGGGATACAACTGGTGAGGTGGGATTGGCACCTCGCCCAGGCGGCCTCACCTGCAAAGCGAACAGGGGCCTCATGAGGGAATGGAAGGGATGGTTAGGATGTATAGGCAAGGAAGAGGGAAGGAGGCGGCCGTGGCCTGGAAGAAGGTACCATCCCGGCATTTGCCCGAAGACGAAGTGGGAAACCACGGAAAACCACTTCGAGGATGGCTGAGGGGGAATCGAACCCCCTCTACGCATTTGGGCCACCCGAGGCTGAGTAGACTCCGTTCCAGTCCTCATACCACTTGTCAAATTTCGTGGCAGAGCCGGGAATCGAACCCAGGACCTCCGGGGTGGCAGCTAACCATGCTGACCGCTACGCTACGGAGGCGACCCCAGATAGTTATGTGTTTAAATATCTTCATTTCTTCTTCTTCTTTATTTGTTTCACCCAACTTTGGGGTACATGAAATCAATCACTTTTTATTGTTTTGAGCTTTCCTTTTGGCCCAGTATTGCCTCACCCTTTGAGATCTTGCTTTCCTTTCTTCGGCAGAGATGTGGATCGTACGCTTTTGTTTGAGTTTCACTTGGAACCGACCGGGCGAGTTAGCCACGGTCGTTACGGCATGACTGCTGGCAGTCGCTCACATCCGGGAGGCGAGGAGGTTCGAATCCCCCCGCCGGCAACCTTGAAGATGGTCTTCTGTGGATTCCCATCTTCCTTCCAGGCAAATGCCGGGGTTGGTCCCTAACTATAGGCCACAGCCGCTACCTTCCAAATCCTTGTCCTTACATTCCAACTTTCCTCCCCAACGGTACTTGTAACTCACCCATTGGGTGCCCGTCTCGAAGCAGCTACAAAACTAGCGAGCCGATCATGTCCTCGGGCACTCCCGGCACTAAAAGCCATACCCTAAAAAAACTTGGAACCGTTGTTTCTTATCCTTGGTGACGGTTGTGGCTGTTTTATCCATGAGCATGGTGTCTGTAATTTGGAGTTCCACGAGGTCTTTCTCGGTTTCCTTAAACCAAAGAGGTTTTGTTTTTTTATTACGGAAGTGGTCGAATATCTTTTTGGTTAATCTATTTGAATTCATCTGGAGGATATGCCCATTTATTTAACTAAATATTTTCCATTTATTTACATATGTTTGCCGTTTTCTTTAATAAATACATATTCTGGCGTATTTATTCATGAGTACATATTTCCTATATGTGGTTGTATGATGTTCTCCTTAGATGACTGCTGCCCACATTTTCGATCCTTGGCAGTTCCAGTAATTAGCTTATCTATTTCGTGAATGCACCCTTGCCTTTATATTGCTGTAGTAAACAGGAATTCCCCGGCCATTAAGTATGGTTGGTTTGTTCTTAAGTTTAGGTCATGTAGCCCCATGTACTTTGGGTGTGTGTAGATTCTGTCTGATAACCGGTGTTATAATAATGCTATTGGTTTTACGTCCCTTTTAACTACACTGGCTTTTAGAGACGCCGGGGTGCCGGAATTTTGCCCCGAAGGGGATCTTTAACGTGCCAGTAAATCTACTGACACGGCTCCCTCGCATTTGCGCACCCTTAACTGGTGTTAATTGTGATGACTGTATTAGTGTGTGTTATCTGTTTTTTAATTCAGTAAGGAATGCAGACTTTTTGAATTTTTCAAATAGTTCCTACTTTTACCGCCAAACGCCCCGGTCAACGACGAATAGTTCAGAACTTAGCTACCAGATGCCATCGCAGTCGGCTCTTGGCAACGAACGTAGGAACCTAAGAGCGTTGTTTACATTCTTAACCTATACAATTTAGCTTCACACAGGTGTAATTAGTGGAAGGTTCTTTAAAATGCCATAAATCTATGACATGGGACCGCCGGCTTTACTTCCCCTCCGAAGGAAGGCATACTGAGGGACTTTTAACGCTCTTAAAAAATCCGACGACTTCGGCCGGATTTGAACCCGTGATCTTGGGTATAGAAGCTCAGCATGCTACCAACTACGCCACCGAAGCCGCCCTTATTAAGTATAGAAGGGGGGGCTGAAATCAACAGTCTCATTTCTTCTTCCAATAGTCCTTACCTTGACAGGAAATTTTACTTGAAATTACAGTGGTCTGCAAGACTTATGAGTACCGAGTGCTATGAAAGTTTTTGAAGTGACCTTTTCGCCTGCTCTTTAGAATTAAATTCGAAAACAGTGCATACATGATTTCGTATCACGCATTTGCAGTAAGTATTGTAGGATTCGGAAACTTAGGCAAGCCCCGGCCTATTAAGCGGGAACATTTTTACTCTATACAGGATTATGGATCATTCAAGCAGCTAGAAGTTTCAACTATATTTCGAGTAACTGGGGGACATACATATGATACAAATTTAAGAACATATTTTGGAAAATTTATCACATATTTTCAATATTTAAGCACATAAATTCTTATTTCTGAAAAGTAAATATTTTAGGAGGTGGTAGTATAGATGAATAGCAATAAAAAATTCCATAATACATGTGTCCAATTGTATTGCGTACAGAGATACAGCTGGTAGTATTTAACCCAAACAAATGTAAAGCCAAGACAAATTAGGACGCTCAAAGTTGATTTTCAAAAATTCCAGCACCCACTGCAATGCATTTTGCATTTCTCTTGTTAACACCTCGTGTAGTTCTTCGGAGGGCGTCTTGGCGTTCTGTGATGAGGGCTGCACTATGCATAATCCGAACGACCAATTCGGCTCGTGTTAACTTTTTCCTTGTAGACTTCGACTTTCAACCATCCCCACAGGCAAAAATCCAAAGGGTAAGTTCCGGGGACCTTGGTGGCCAAGTAACGTGCCCATAGCAACAGGTGTGCCAACACACGAACCTACAACTGCCCTGGTTACATCTGTATCACGGGATGCAATACAAATGGGACATATGTTATATGGAATTTTTTATTGCAATTGATCTATACTACCACCTCCTAAAATATTTACTATTCCTCCTGAAACACCCCATATAACATATTACATTGGAGGAATAAATGAACAGGAATATGAGTATATCTCAGTTCAAATAAAATAACTTCTGCACCCGACTGACGGAATAACCGTGCTATTGTCTCACACACACTGACTCTGAAACATGCCTACCAACCAAACAGATTAACCTGGCCTGTCTTGCCGCACTGACAGTGAGCCATACCAATATTCCCCTCAATGGCTCATTTGCATTGACGAAAATGGACACAAGCTGCCAACAATGGGTCAATTCATGTATAACATAAAAGTCTGCCATCGCACTAGGCTGACAATGAGGCCGTCCAGGTTTTATAATAGCCAAATCATTTGCAAGAGCGATCATTGGAAATAAAATGAGCCCTGGTAGCTGAATGAAAGAAATCGTTTTTCACATGCATGAAAGTCCTCAACTTGCTTACACCTGTCGCCCACAAATGTTATCATTATACACACGTCAATACAGACCTGCTGCTGTGTCCAAATGAGAAGTTGTTGGAAATGAAACTTAATGATTTGGACAGGGAACTGGGATGCATGCAGCCGTGTTCTATGAAAAAGACACGTGATGCTCTAATATCTCATCATACATTTTTATTACGTTATCCTTCTAACCTGAACATAAACAAGGTATTGAACCCTTTAGTATTGCAGTGTTTAAAAGCAAGAATCTTGATCAAGGGGTCGCGCTCAGTTCATAGTGTGATGTTTACGTTCGCCAAACAACATGCTCTACTGAGGTAAGGGTCATAGGATTAAAACTATAATTAAGAAAGGAAGTGACAAGACGTAAAAATAACATAATTTAATGACTATTAGTGCAAATAAAATGAATATAGACAACAACAAAAATGAATTTCCTCCCTGAATCTTCCCATGACAGAATTATTTATCAAAGTTTAAGGAGTCAGACGGATCTCCCCCTTATAAAAAATGTGGATCCAAGTTCCACTAACTTGCATTGGATTTTATGTACGCGTAATGACTAACTACGAGGAATGAGTACTAGGATGACTGTTCGTTTACATCGCGTAACAGCCACGACGCTTACGAACAATCATCTCGTAAATCAACGTTTACGGATATGGGACACAACACTAATAAAACCCTTAAAAATTAATGCTGACACACAATCTAAAAACTAATATTTACAGGAATCTCCCTCGAGACCCTCCTTCAATGCAATGACGCATCTGACAAATGAGCTGCCAACCCGGCCAATTGCTCAATACACAAACAAGGAAAAGACAGCCTCACACGTGACTGCACGGGTCACTAATACAGAACATAAACATGGAATGTAACCAACAACAACAAAAGCCTCACCGGCTGAGATTACTTTATATGAATAAAAATGCACGTTAAGCTAACGCTTCGGAGATTATAGTGATTCGTAGGCAACTCCCATTTATTTAAACAATTTTTACCATTGATCAGTTCTTATTCTGAATTTCAGGTAATAATACGGAGCCAACAAGCACTCCCCTAATGACCTTGATGCAATCCTCTCAGCCCGCCTTGTGAAACAACTTCCCCCTTCCTCAACTCTGGTCATCGTCCAGCCCCAGTGTGTAAAAATAGCTTGACCAACTGACCGTTATCTCGTAGAATCAACAGCAACAAATCTCAACCACATACACATATGGTAAGACCTTAATCGATATAGCCACATATGTCCTCGCAAGGTAACCATATGGACTTGGCACCAAGCTGACAGAAATCAGTCTACGCTGAAATTCCCGCTTGTAATGACCAATAAAATACACACACACACACACACTGCTGGGAATGACATAACATTTTCACACAGGTCGGCTGAATCAGATCCTCACAAACTATTTAAAACAAGATGTTCAGTAAAGAACATATAGCCTACTTTCTCCTAAATGTATGAGTATAGTTATAACTCGTTGTTATTATCAAAGAGTATAATAGAACTATTCTTTGTTGAAGACCTTAGAAACGATTTACCTCTACCAAACGCCACAACCTAGATAAAAACTGCTACCATCATTGAAGAAAGAAAGAAAGAAAGAAAGAAAGAAAGATAAGAAATATCTAAAGAAAGTTATGGATCTGGAGACATAATCGACCGGACTGGCGGCGTGGCTCAGCGGTAACGTTCTTGCTTGCTGGACCGTATGTTTCAGGTTCGTATCCTGGCGCAGTCAGCTGGCATTTGAGGGTGCACAAATGCGAGGGAGCCGTGTTAGTAGATTTACTGGCACGTTAAAGATCCCCTTAGGGACAAAATTCTGGCACCCCGGCGTCTCTAAAAGCAACAGTAGTTAAAAGGGACGTAAAACCAATAACATTATTATTATTATTATTATTATTATTATTATTATTATTATTATTATTATTATTATTATTATTATTATTACATAATCGGCCTGACGCGGGCAACATCCAACTTTGAGTTGAGACATGTCTTTACACGTCTGGCTGAGTATGACTTTCACAACCCTAATTGAATTAACAAATCTTTCCATGACCCTACAGAGACGTGTGTATACCAACTATGTGGATATTTTCGATTGCTATTTGGCTGAAATAAAAGTATTAATTAATATCCTGAACTAGCATCAACGGTAGAGTTCAGATACTATGTGAAATCGTTTTGTTCTTTACTTCAATTAACATTTTCAAATAACGCACAATAGGCTGTTACAAACCCTTTAAAATAAAAAGTAAAAATGTATCGTAGTATCATCTTGTCATTCTTCAAATTCGATGCGCATAGAATGCCAATGGTATAGTAATCAATGGAGCCCCACGTAGACTAGTCGTGACATCTAGTGGTGGAATATCGAACAATATAATCCTAACAGAGCGAGTGCATTCTAGCGGCCAGAAGAAGAAACTTTTCAATAAAATCTGGAAGTTAATAAGTAGGTCAGCGTGCAGTTACCTTTTTGGCAGCTAGATGTCTCGAGTAAATCTGCTGGCGAATTATGTTTTAATTAAATATATATTTTACACCATAATATGCACAATATAACGCTTGATTTTAAAACATCTGAGTCATTACAAAACAATAAACATATAACATTTCAAGCAAAAAACTTAGCTCTGATCGGGTTTGAACATAGGCATTTGAGCGATAGGCTAACGCTCTACCACTGAGCTAATTGTGTCAACGAATATCGTTCTATATAAAATGACTTACATAGAACTTGTTAGCAAATAATGATTTATACTAAACGATTTCATCACTGGAGTATATTATTTATATATAAAGCATTTCATACAACGTTTATTTATTTTGTATCAGTACGCTATATTGCATGCAATACTCAAATTAGTGAAATATAAGTCAGGCACAAGATATCCGCTGCCATCTAGTCTTATTACTGAATCGGCTCAGCTTTTTAAAATCACGTCTGCACTATAGTATTACAAAATAAACTTTTAATTTCGAACGTGCCTCTTCCTTTAGAACAGTTAAAACGATTCTCGGCTCGATAATCGGAACTGGTGGGTCCCATGATATGGATTATAAAGTTTGCATAATTCGCACGGCCGCCATCCTGAAATGGTATGGTGGACGACCTTGTAGTTTGGTCACAAGCCGCATCCTATACGAAGGTATGTTGTTACCAAATTTGGTAGAGATCGGATGATTTGGTTAGTCGTTATTTGATTTTACGTTTTGAACGTTTGAGTGGCCGCCATTCAGTTTTAGTAAAGATGGCGGCAATATAAAACATGACACTGAGGTGTCCTTTGCTAGTGCTACCTTTGTACCAAATTTCGTTCAATTCGCATTCACCGTGTTCGAATTGATAGGGGGGACAGACATTCAGAGTACACACACTCACACACACACATGTACACACACACACACAGACTCACACACACACATACACACACACACACAGACTCACACACACACATACACACACACACACAGACAGACACACTTTTTTCGCCCTGTGTTGATCTCATAAGTCTACTTTCATTTTTTGCAAAAATCGAAAGTAGGCTAAAAATATTAAAACCTACGATAGAGCTGACTGCTCCTTGCCACAATTCACATTGCTCCAACGGCAATAAACTCACTGAATCTGATCAATAATAAACATTACAAGATTATTTTACCCTCCAATCTACTGCATGATTATACTAATTCAGTCCTACTTCTGAAACACAACATATCTCCGAGAGACGCTTCTTAATCGCACTACGTAAACATATGCGAACACGGTCGTCCACATAGCTACGTTAATTAAAACAAACAAACAAGAACTTACGACTGATAAAATATGTGCGAGCTGTTTTCATGCAAAAGTTGTGTCAGACCAAAACTAAATACACTACGTTAATCAACACAAGCAAGATATTTACAAACAAAATATGTCCCATATACCATAAGTTAATTTGTCAGATAATAAGAATATTATTCATGTACTCATCCTCTGCCAGTCACCGTCAACGAACATCTGCAGCCATCTCCCTATTTAAATTCTGCTTAGCTCATCTCAAACATCTCGATGGAGTGTTGACAGTTCCAAACTTCTTCCAGGATAGGCGATGTCATCTCTCGTGCTGATGTAAAAAGTTATAGATTAATTCACACTCGATATCTGTTTACTAAATTCGCCGTTTTAGGTACTTAATTCCCCAGAACAGTCTGTTGGCGAATTGTCGATGATACTGTCCCTACAAAATAGTAAAGTGACTATCTATCACACTGAATTTAACACATTTGTATTAATAAAATCTGTGTCCTCATGACACGCAAAGTACAAGTGCCTACGTCCTCAGACGCACACCATGTAGTAATAATAATAACCTCCGTCCTCAGACGCACAAAAGTAATAGCCTGTGTCTTCCGACACACACAATATAATAGTAATGTCTTGGCTCTTCACGCCACTTATAAATGAACTGGCCCTAGGTATCGATAGAGGGGGAAATTATATAAAAATGTCTCTAAATAATAGTGGTACAGGAATGAAACAAATATCACTGAACTCGTAAAATTGCGCAGGTCAAGAATATGCCCATTAATCCTAGAATCGATCGTAGAGTTGTTGTCTAGCCAATCTCCCGCGTTAATGCTAGCTTTCGCGTGCCCAAGCTAGACTTGGCGCGTTCTCAAGCATTCATCTCTCATTGGTTCCACTTTTTCAATAACTTGGCGGTTTTTATCAGACCTCGGCCTCGTAGGAGTGTCCAGTAGTATCATCAGCCACTCACGTTACTGCATTATATTTTTTCTAGGCGCGAATAGTACAATGCACGTGCCATAAGCGTGTCTCACCACGCGTCCCTTCTATTTTGAGGTAGCCACCACCTGTCCTTCTGAAACATAGCTAGGGTCTTTCTTTTCACAATGCTAAAGTATTTAGCCTTTTGTCAAACTGCTGCAGGTATGTTCCCACTGTCTCCAACAAATGCTTGAGGTTTCCTCATCTTCGTCTGGCTATTTCATGACGCTGGTGGAAATATTAATTAATTGAAGAAATAAAACATCGAATCATTTATCCATCAGAGGATAAAGGGTTCAGTATATGGTCATGATACCTAAATAGACCGCCACGCTGGTCACGATAATGTATTTTCTAGTAATTTTCATTGTACTGTAGTGCAAAAGTTCATCTACTCTTCTCGCTCTATCTCAGAGTGTCAGGGCGAAATCCGGTACCCTAATGTTTTAAAAGTCGCAGTATTTAAAATGGATGAGTGCCCATGTATTATTATTAATAATTATCCTCCCTATATTATTTTGCTAAGGTTTTGTACCGATAATAAGGTCCTGTTAACACCAACCTACACATATGGGGTACCTACAGGTTCCGCATAACCTAATGCGTGCCCGAAATGCACTCACTTCCTCTTTAAATGCCTCACAATTAAATAAATACCTTAAAAAATGTACATTTACAAATGGGAGCACCGAAACCTGGCGAGCCTGCCGCTAGAGCGCAGGGCAGCGCGGCGGCAGCCATCTGGCGGGAGCGCGGCGTACTGCTAGCTGAGGAGTCTCTCAGCAGTTGGCTCCGGTGTGGCCTCGCCAAGACTTTCTCTAGGGATCAATCCTCTGCAAATGTAAAAGTTGCTGTAGAAGAAACTCCCGAGCAAACAATAACCGATGAAATCGTTGTAACATCGAATATCGTCTACAAAGAGGTGCTGTGACAAGTACAAAACACTGTTCTACATAATTAGTTGTGTTCTTCTCATGTACGTATGCCGTTTAACAACAATAAATACATTTCTTCAATATTTAAAACTTCGTTCTCCCACATTCGTCCCTACTACCCCATAAACCTACATTCACGTTGCGAAAACTCGCATGGGCCCACTAGTAATTATTAATTTTATTGCAGAATTATTATTAATTGAAATTAATCTAAATTGTATTAATTAGAACCATCAATAGTCAATAATTATATTAGTACTTGTTGTTTAATATAACAGAACTAGTTTCGACCACAGTGTGGTAGTATCATCAGCAATCTTAACAAGTTGTCGGAAGAAACTCTTAAAATATAAATTTGCGAGTAATTGAAACCGAGTTGTAATTTTGAGATGTTCTTAAATATTCCAATACTATATATAATTTAATAATACAGCCAAATGGCCAGTTATGTATTTAATCAAGTTGATTCACAACAGAATTGAGACAATGATACAATTCTATCTGTACAATCCTACGACAAACAGAGACCGCACATGGCTCGTGAAAACTTGTGATGAAACCCATGCACTGCAAACTGGTAACAATGTGTCTGAGCTGATAATTTGCTTCTTTCCAGTCCGTCGTTATCATGGCATTCGTGGTGTAAAATTCCATTTGAAGGCTGGCGTGGACGCAAGTAGCATTTTCAAGCGTAGATCTTCTAATAACATAGTTTCCAATACTATCGAAATCAGATCTGTTAAGAAGTAATTTAACCACTGAATATAACCCAAAATATAAAATTATCTTGCAAAACACTTATAATAGTGCTGCGTTGCACTCAAGATTTAAAATCAAATAGATTTTGTAATTTTTACAACTAAAAGGAATATTAATATAAAATATTTATTGCGGCCAATGGCCATAGATAAGAACAACATTAAAACAATGTGAAATATTGAATCAATCGTGTACCTAGGTAACACGAGAGACTTGTGTTCATCGAGTCCGTTCACCCATTCCACTACACTACACTTTGATCAATAGAACTTAATCAGTCATCGTCTAAACAAAACTGAATTAGTGATACTAATCTTCTACTGCATTCCATGGCGTGATATATATCGCACTGATTGTTGCATAATCGGCAAACACACTCCTGGCTGGGCTGATGGAAGGACTTCCTAGTGCAGATGCGATGGTGGAAGCCATGGATCGCAAATCTGGTCACTAGGTGCCTCAGCACATACTCTGGTCGCATCTATTCTTTATATAACATTGCATCTGTTACAAAGAAACTTTATGGGATGGAGTCTCTCTTCCTTCGAAGTTCGCTTAACAGGTCTACGCATGCCTGTGCGGATGGTAGGTGCATTAGCAGTCGAAGGTCATCTACCAGAAATGTTTATCTGGAATATTAATACAATTTTCACTGTTACTGTTCATTTTATAAATGAAAAATATGCTGAAGGGCATGGACTGGCTAGGTGAGATTCAATTAGACGGAAACCAGGTAAGAAAACTGGCCTATGCTGCTGATATGGTTGTAATGACGGACCCCCTCGAAAGCTTACAAGCCGATATGTTTGAACTTGAACAGTAACGGAGGGAATATGGAATGAAAATCAGCAATATTAAACAAAGGTGAAATGGGCAGGGAATAAAACAAGAAAAAAGTATACGAGGTAGGAAGAACTGATTGGAGTAGGTGGACCATTATAAGTAATTAGGCTGTGTTGTGTATCCTCAGGATGGTAGTATGGGGAAAGAGATAGAGACGAGTTGCAGGAAAGCCAATGCAGTGAGTTCTCAGGTGTCATCTGCAGTATTCTGCAAGAAAGAAGTTAATGTAGCGATGGAAGTCTTCCCTACATCACTCAGTATTTAGACCGTATGAATTTGAGAGCTTGGTAAACTCAGAATTTCTCATTTATAAGCTAGAGATAACTGATATGAGGGTAGCACGAATGATTGCTGGGACAAATAGATGGGAGCAATGACAGGAAGGTAATCATAATTCAGATATAAGACTAAGTTATAAATGAATACGCTAGATGAAGCAGTTCGTTTGAGCCGACTCAGAGGGTGGGTTCATGTGAGTAGAATGAGGGAGGGGATATTATCTAAGAGGCTGATGATGATATGATGATAATTGTTGCGTTAAGGGGACTAACATCTAGGTTACGGGCCCCTAACCTAAGAGGTCAATGAGTTGGGATTTAGAGGGTAAGAGAAACAGAGGTAGTCCTGGGAGGCGATGGTTAGATTCTGTGTTGAACGAATTCAAAGTGAGTGTAGAAGCAAAGAAGGCCGCTGCGCTAATTGCCAATAGGCGATCATGGAGGTGACTGTTCGCAAACCGAGGCTTGCAGACTAGACTAGATGCTAAAAGGCAAAATAGTCTCAATTACATTTGATACTGTATGTGTGTAATATTTTTATTGTTAACTGCTAATTGAATAGCTCACACGAACGTTATATAAGTTACATTACAAATTGTAAAATTATCAGGATATTATAAAGTAATTTGCTGGCTCAGGCTGACTGTTTTCGGATGTAAGTTATTCAAGTTACGTTATTCAACAATTTTCTTACCATTGGGACTTCGGTATTTGCAATTTTAACCAACCCAATATGATATATTATGTATATTATAGTACTGCCTATGGTGGAATGCTTTGTGGATCCAACCAGTCTCTGGGCTGTCTGCCTATCAGAGAGATGAGAGATTCTACGATTATGTTTACTTAATACGGCCTGACACATGTTGTGGGTGAATGATAAACACTCAACAGGTATTTCTGACGTAGCAGTGAAGGGATCAACAGGATATCGCATGACCTGTCTACCACTTCCACAAATAATGGAAGAGAACATGATCGTATCGCACCGCATCGCGTGTTGGCCCAACCATTTGAATGCGCAAACACAACTGTTGCGTTACGGTAAGAATCAATGTCTGAAGACAAAACAAGTTTTCATAGCCAACTCTATATTTCATCTATACCTTCTTCCCGTAAGTCCTTGTTATAACAATAGGCATATCTTTATGAAGATATGTCGTCTAAGAAGGGAACGGACAAAATCCGACAACGAATTTCGGACTGAATAAAAGTTCATAGTTTTTTATTTTTGTTTTGCAGAACCAACACATGGACTCATGGACATGTTTTTATCGGTATTGACGATTTGAATTCGTAAAGATGTGTAAAGATTTGAAAGCATTCTTTCAGTGTAGCCGATACAAACTGTAATTCTTAGCTCTTCAGTCGGTCTACACTCTTTTGCCTAATGAATGGGCGGGGTACAAAGTATAAATATGTGAATACACTCATAGAAAAAATTACATGTAGGCTATTAATTAACTAACACTACTAAATGGGGCAATTTAGGATTACGGGTTTCGACCTACAAGTAGCTATCATTAGATCCTGAGGCTTGGGGGTTTGAATTGTCACTAATGTAAATATATTACAATTGTGCAGTAGCTAGTCTTAGGTAATTATAATATGATACGCAATTTGAATCTCGTTATACGTTAGGTTTGTTTTGTCTTAAAGGTTTTGTGAATTACGTAAGTAAAGGTATTTGAAAAAAGTATAAAATACATAATAAATAAATAAATTTATTAAATTTAATTATACTTAGGCTGTCAAAATTACATTTCCTATTTTAATTTAAGAAAATGACTCTTAATGCAACAAAGTATTAATTTTAGCCTATTTTCATTTATGAAATAATAGGCTTAAGAGTTCACCTTTTGTCCGTGTGTGTGTGTGTGAGTGTCACCCCTCACCCCTTCAAATTTTCTTACGTCTCACCAATCCAAAATGGAGGGTGTGCGAAATATTTCACCGGCATTCTATATCTCCAAAACTATTACTGATATCACCCTAGAATGTTGTACGGTGTGTAGGATTTATGAGACAGGTGATGTACCTCTGATTTCAAGAAGAATGTTATCATCCCTATAACGAAGAAAGTGGGAGCTGACAGATGTGAAGATTACCGTACATTCAGCTTGATTACTCATGCTTCAAAGATCCTGTAAAGAATAATTTACGAGAGGGTGGAAAGCCAGATAGAAACGGAGTTGGGTGAAGACCTTTTTGGTTTCAGGAGAAATGTAGGAACAAGGAAAGCTGTACTAAGTCTTAGGCTGATTTCGGAAGGTAGAATAAAGAAAGATCAGAGAACGTTCATGGCATTTGTAGACTAAGAAAAGGCTTTTGATAACATAGATTGGACTAAATTGTTTGACATTTTGAAAACGATTGGAATGAAGTACAGGGATAGGACTCTAGGAAGGTGATATGTAATCTATACAGAAACCAGACAGCAGTCATTCTAGCTGAAGGACATGAGAGAGAAGCTGGTATTCAGAAAGGTGTAAGGCAAGGCTGCAACTTATCACCCATACTTTTCAATCTTTACATTGAACAAGCAATGAAAGAAATTGTAGAATAATTTAAAGTGGGAGTGAAGATTCAAGGAGAAATAATTTCAACTCTGAGATTTGCCGATGACATACTCATCTTGGCCGACATGGCTGAGGATTTGAATGAAGTTTTGAATGGTATGGATTCCATCTTGAGGAAAGAATTCATGATGAAAATTAATAAATGTAAAACAAAAATATTGGATTGCAGCCGAAATAAATCAGGATCCTCTATGGACATCAAATAGGCAGGTGAAAAACTAAAGGAAGTAGAGACTTCTGTTATTTAGAAAGCAAAATAACCAGTGATAGACGAAGCAAAGAGGATATAAAAAGTAGGTTAGCTCAGGCAAGGAAAGCATTTCAGCAGAAAAGGAATCTGTTGACATCGAATATAGATTTAGGTGTTAGGAAGTAATTTTTGAAGGCCTTTGTCTGGAGCGTGGCACTCTATGGAAGTGAAACTTGGAAAAGAGGAGAATTGAAGCGTTTGAAATGTGGTGTTACAGGAGAATGATGAAACTCAGATGGGTAGGTAGGGTTACAAACGAAGAGGTATTAAGACTAGTGGTAGAGGAGAGATGTTTTTGGAGACTGCTAATGAAGATAAGAGATAGGTTGGTAGGACACATACTAAGACACCCAGGAGTAGAAAGCTTAGTTATGGAAGGAAGGGTCGAGGACAAGAACTGTAGGGGTAGACCAAGGTTAGAATATGTTAAACAGATTGTCTCATACGTAGGGTGTGGTAGCTAAGTAGGGATGAAACGATTAGGTCAGGACAGGGAGGCATGGATAGAAGCATCAAACCAGTCAAAAGACTGAAGACTCAAACAACAACGATAAAATACGCTACTAGACGTTCACCTATGTGGCTGTCAAAAACCTGTTGACTGCAAAACGAACATGGCGGCCAAGCGAATTTGAAATATGTAATAGACTTTTCCCGCGATTTAACCAACGGAACGCATTGTTCATTGGTATATCAAATGTCTATACACATTGCAATGCACTGACATCTAATTTAATTCAATTGTTTACATAACCTCAAGATGGCGGCTGTGCGAAATTTTAAAATTAAGTTTTCATTTCTTGTCTGCTATTCTTGCGATCAAAGTCAACGTTCGAATAATGAATTTACGCAATAATCCTCACCAAATAGTACATAACTCTATGACCTACATATATTAAAATTCAGCATGGCGACCATCCGAAATATTTAGACGGCTCGCAATATCTATTAATCTATGACCGCAAAGTGAAATTTTGTATATTGATAGAGGCTATAGCCTATACCTAAGTTCACCTATGGGATTTTCAATAACCTGGTGAGCACAAATCCAACATGGCGGCGACGAGAAATTAAAAATTTAAATGGATGTTTCTCGTGATTTAACCATCCGAGCGCAGTGAAACTTGGTTATACCAATTTTAATCCACTGATATCTAATTTATTTCAATTGTTTTCATAACCACAAGATGGTGGCTGTGCATAATTTTAAAATCCCTTTTTTATTTCTTGTGTCCTAATCAGGCGATTGAAGTTTGAATAATACACCTACACAATAATCTTCAGGTAATAATAGTACATAACTCTATGGCCTACATATACAAAAATCTAACATATTTAGACGCTTCTTAATATTTACGAATCTATTACAGCAAACGAACTGAAATTTTGTATGTTGATAAAGGCAATTAACATAAGTAGGATATATGAAAATAGGCTATATTGTTCTTCACCGAACTATTTGCTTAGCATCTAATATGTTTAAAATATATTTACCTGCTATGGAAAAAATATCAATGTTCTATCTTACAAAATATTGGTAGGAGAGAATATTTATCAAAATCATGTAATTTTATTAAGCTTGGCTTGACATTTTTAACATAAACACTCATAATAAAATTGCATCTAGGTGTCCGGGCGGGGACACACAAGATACGATACGGTATAAACCTAGAAAAATTGCTGAGTTTTAATTCACTGGCCCCGAAAGCCAATATGCCATCATTTTGGAAGCCTTCATAGGGAGGTTATGTCTGTTTGAGCGTTTAGTTCTCGCAGATAAGAGGTGCAAGTTCGCTTCATAAAAAGGGAGGTAGTTCGCTACTCCTGTGGGGGTCCGTACGGGGACACCAAGAGCCCGCTGATGATCCAGCTTTTTGTCCTAGGCGAAACCCCACACAAGACACGGCACAAACCTGGAAAAAATTCTGAGTTTTAATTCACTGGCCGCGAAAGCCAATACACCAGGCTCATTATAGTTCGAGTTTCATTATGATACAGGTTCTCCACCTATTCGAGCTCAAGATTTTCATTACGATCCAGCTGTTTGACCAATTAGGTAAGGATGGTATCGCCCCTGCGTTCAACGCACTTACTATCAAACATGTCGGACATGAATTATATGATTTGAAAGTGGACAATGTAAAGAATATCGGATAGATACAATCCCAAACACAAAGGCAAAATCAGCACAAACCTTTACAGTAACAGGAAAATACTATGAACTATGCAAGAAATTTATAAATTTACGTCCAGAAGTTTGCAAAAATCCATCCATCTTTATAAAATATCGATAAGGAATGTTCGCCGTCCAAAATGTTGGCATAAATAAACTGGGGAATATGGGAAAAGAAATATCAATATACCTTAATCTCTCCAACTCCAATTTCTACACAGGGCATTGCTTTCGTAGGAGTTCGGGGACAATTTTAGTGAATGCTGTTGGAGATACTACACTAAAACGTCATGGAGGCTGGAAATCCTCTATTTGAAGAATCAATCCAAAATAAAATTGATGTCTGCAACACAATATCAGGCTAAACTCAGTAGAGAAACAAGATGTTCAGTCAAGAACATATAGCCTACTTTCTCCTAAATGCATGGGTATTGTTATAACTCTTTGTCCTTTTCAAGGAGTATAATTGAATGTTGGTTGTAGTAGCTTGTTGAAATACAACGTGCTATAGGGAATTTATATGGGGAATCGATTTGCACACATACATGACCACTATCAGCAAACTATTGGGCTGATGACCTTGTAGTTCAGTCAAAAGATGCATCCCACAAAAAGGTATGTTGTTGCAATATTTATAGAGATCAAATTATTAGGTTGGTCGTAATTTGATTTATGCTTTTAATATTTGGGTGGCCACCATTACGTTTCCGTCAAGATGGCGGCGATATAAAACATGACACTGAGGTGCTCTTTGCAGTTGCTACCTCCGTACCAAATTTCGTTCAATTCGGTTTCACCGTGTTCGAATTGATAGGGGGAATCGATTTGCACACATACATGGCAGCCATCTGCAAACTATTGGGCTGATGACCTTGTAATTTGGTCAAAAGATTCTTTATACATAAAGGTATAACGTTGCAAAAATTGGTAGAGATCAGATGATTAGGTTGGTCGTAATTTGATTTAAGCTTCTAACATTTGGGTGGCCGCCATTACGTTTTCGTCAAGATGGCGGCGATATAAAACATGCCACTGAGGTGCCCTTTGCTAGTTCTACCTCGGTACCAAATTTCGTTCAATTCGGTTTCACCGTGTTCGAATTGATAGTGGGGGACAGACATTCAGAGTACACACACAGACAAAAACACAGACACATAATTTTTGCCCATGTGTAGATCTCATAAGTCTACTTTCATTTTTTGCAAAAATCGAAATTAGGCTAACAAAAAACGCATATTAACATCAATCCACCTTATAGTTGCAATATTCCACAACCACACTGCACATTCCCGCAAATTCACTTCACCAATAGGGTTATCTTATGCGAGACTTTTCCGCTAGATATTCTGACTGTTCTATGTGGCGGGACTCAATTTATTTGCCTTCCGTTGGCATTTTATACGCATCGAATTTGAAGAATGACAAGTTGATAATACAATTACCTTTCATTCTAAATAGTTTGTAAGGGCCTTTGGTTATTTGCGAATGCTATTAGAAATAGAGAACAAAATGATTCCACAAAGTATATGTGCGCTGTCTGTTGGTACTAGTTCAGGATATTCCTATTGTACAATAAACAATGTTTCAAAGCTTTGGAAATGGCATTGTCAATGTCTTTGATTCACTACTGAAAACTTATCGCATGCGCTCTGTTCAGTTAACCCAACTGGCGGAATCTCGACAGATATTTATGAATATTTATGTTCGAACATAAAATAAAGTTATAATCGTCGGACATAAGCAGTCGTATGCAAATCGCCTATAATGGTGATTAAGGCACTCGTATGGAAATTATAAAACTCTTGTCTTAATATTGTCATTATAGGTTTGCTGCATAATGTACAGTAATATATGCTTCTTTAACAACAACAGTAACAAAAATAATAAATTATGAATCATGAAAGGAGAGGGCACGTCTGATTTGACGAGGAATGACCTTTATATAACAACGATATGTTCGTGACTGACTGAAAACGTGCCTCGTGTTCGAACCTCAAGGGGCTCCTCAAACTGTAAGTAGATTGTCTTGTCCATCAGAGAATTTTATTATATAAGGTCAGTGTTGGAATATGCAACCAACGTTCAGAACACACAATCTACTGAATACAAACCCAGAGTAATAAAGTAATAAAGTGGTAAATTAAATTCAAGAACGCATGGCCAACTGTGCAAGATCATCAGACACTAAGTAATGCAAATAAACCACTCCAATTTCCCACATAACGTCAGTTGTAGACTCTCAATAAGTATCATTATCTAATTTAATTAATGTCCACGTAGCTTACTGATTAATATCAGTTTCTATTTTATTTTAATTATTTGTAAAAATTCCAAACAGAGGGGATTATTGCACTGATTTGTACCCCCAACACTTCCTTCATTAGCGAAAAGAAATCATACCTTGTATATACCCTATGTACCCAAAAGCTACCGACAGCAGTGGGTACGCTGGCTAAAATGCAGCATTAGGTCATGGGGCCAAGCTTTCTGCTGACTCGGTAGACGCATGGGTTCGAGCCCCACCGTCGGCCGTCCTTGAAATGGTTTTCCGTCGTTTCCCATTTTCAACACCAGGCAAATGCTGGGACGGTACCTTCTGACAGGCCACGGCCGCTTCCTTCCACATCCTTGCCCAATGTCATTCATCTTCACCCATTTCATCTCTCATCCCGACGTGCAGGTTGCCCATGGGCGTCGACTAGGAAGACCTGCACTCGGCCTCTCAGGAGGCCACGCGAAGAAACAAACAAAAAAAATTCAATATTCCATCAATTCAGAATTATTTACTGCAATGAGACTGTTAGATCAAATACTACGAGATGAATTAACATTGTTATGCTTTGCTGACAGGATTGTATTTACGTACGGATGACTCCGTGCAGTTCACTGAGTGGCAACAGAGAGTTTGGAGAGGACGCTACGGCATGAGGAAAATTGCTACGTTCATTCAGACACCATGGCTCGTCTTATTTTTATAAATCTCTCTTGCAAATGATTTGCCTGTTATAAACAATGGAGCCGTCCCTGTTAGCAAGTACGATCATAAGCTTCAATGCCATATCACTCGTCCATTATAAAGCGGCTTATTTCCATAACAAATACGAATATCAACAACAAGGAAGCTTGACTGAAATTAAGTGGTACATTTCTAGTGGAAAAGCTACTTATTACATTATATACGCTAGTGGACTCAACTCTCAAAACATTTTCACGATTCAAAGTTAAATGTAACAGCTTTACTTTTTTAAACAGTACAATACTCATAAGTAAATGCAATTTGATTAAATGATTGTTAACTCTGACATTCTAGAGTGAAATAAAAATAATAAAAGCGTTAACTGAATTTTGATGCTGATGATCGTTTTGTTTTAACAAGGTTGGCTGTTTCCTTTTCAACCTCTGATGGGAATAGAAAAGTCAGATTGACATAACAAAATAATTTTATTACAAAAGTGTAGTTGTTTTGTATTTAATTTACAACAATCGCACAAAACGATTGAGGCATTTGTCGCATAGTGACACGAGTTTTCGAATACCCTTTGCAAATAATTCTGCCGCCGCTGAGGACAGTCTCCTGAAGTTCTTCGTTGATGGCGAGGTGTTGTCGCCCAACTATACTTTTAATTCTCAAAAGAGGTGAAAGTCACTCGGTGCCAGGTTTGGACTAAATGGTGGAAGGTCGAAAACTTCTCACTTGAATTCATTGAGAAAATCTTTCGTCACGTTGGCACAGCGCGGTCATGCATTGTCATGGATCAAAACCCACGCCGGACAAGAGTAGGCTTCTTGGATTGCTTTGAATTGCTTTGCTTGCAGAAAACGTATCACACTTCGCAACTCTCACTTGGCGGGACTATCGATGATAGCGGCCATAATCAAATGGCTGTAGCTCGGCTTCGACTGGTGCATTGGAGTCAACAATGGCCGACGTTGTGGAGGGGACGTTGCGCAATCGCACGATTCATAGACCTGACTCCCACCTATCTATGGTTTACATAGATTGCGAGTAAACGTTTTCCAGTGCTGGTGGTGTGTTGCAAGTTGAAAACTAAAGTCTATTCGCCGAGTCGAGACAGTGCCCCTGGCTACCCGTACAGAGAAACACGCCTAGTTCACGTCATCGGCTGTGACGGACAGGGGCAGCCAAGAAGCTCCGAGATCATTAGTCATGCCGTAGCCCTAGAAAAGACAAGACTTGCTGCACTTAGTGCTGTGCTGCATTGTATACTGTTGCCTGTCATAAGCAGTTAAGAACTTATTAATTAATTATTAATGGGGTTTGAAGCCATTTTTCAGTGTAATTTTTTCAGGATTAGGGTATAACCCAACTCGTTTGGGTACATTCATGTTGACCGACTGAAAAGCACCAAACGTTTGTTTGTAATTAAATACATAAACGAATAATACATAAACCACGCTGTAGCATGTAACCGATAAGTCAGCCCGCTTCACATGTAGGCTATACACAGCACTGAAGTTGGCGTACGTTCAACAGGCACAGCTCTATGCACTCCTTGCGGGCAGCTCTACAATCACGTGCACAACTGTGTTTACTTCCACTATCTCGACTCGGCGAACAGACTTCAGTCGCAAATTCCTGAGTGCCTACCGCAGTCGCGGTTCCTACAGCTACACATACCACTGCAGATACCTCAATCAGAGAGGTTATGAGACAAGTTTCCCAAGTACACAGAGCTGATGATCAAGATATCATTATCCCTTAAATGAAGTGAAAAAATGAAAATCCACAGCCTGCTTCCAGTCGACCAACCGGGTCAGGAAATGGAATGAATTAAGCCCCCATCTAGCGGCGAGAACATGAACTGTGCCGGCTGCCGAAGCCTGTCGCACTCCCCTGGGGCAATGATTGAATGAATGATAGATGAAATGAAATGACAGTGGAGAGTGTTGCTGGAATGAAATTTTTGACTGGGAAAACCGGAGTACCTGGAGAAAAACCTATCTGCCTCCGCTGTGTCCAGCACAAATCTCACATGGAGTGACCGGGATTTGAACCACGGACCCAGCGGTGAGAGGCCAGCGTGCTGCCACATTAGCTACGGAGGCTCCCCTTAAATGATGCAATAACTACAAAACGAACCCTCAATGAGAAGCAGGAACGTCGGAGTCATCAATACCAATGGTGATCTTAGTTCTTCCTTCAAAAGTGAATACTAGTGTGGGTTATGTAAATTGGCATATCCTCCCGCTTGTGTTTACTCAACCGACTGCAAAGAAATATTGACATCTCATCTGCAGATGATTACCAAACATTCGGTGCTGACAGCAAATTGGATCCTCATAACATCTTGGAAAAACATATTTTTATACCGATGTGACGTTCTTGCTCCATTTGACAGCGAATGCTTCTTATGAGAAGTTTTTTTCTGGATGATGTAGAGCCAGATATAGAAATACTCAATATACATGTTTTTCTTATAAAACTGTCAACGACAATATGACACGCGTTTTGTTTTCAAGATAACTGTCAAGCAGACTGAAAGGTTGCGGCCTTATGCTGTAAATGTCAACTAGATAAAATTGGATAGTTTCTCTACGCCCACTCGAAACATTTCTTGAATTAGATACCAGAGCATATTTGTCAGCAATAGCAATCACACACTCTCAAACAGATACCACAGTCGTACTAAATGACTGACAATAATCACAAAACTAGTTCATGGGCTGATGACCGTGTCGCCTCTAACCTCTGAAATAATCTACATCTCGGGAGGTCTGCCTAATACAAGAGTTCTGAGAATCGTCGAACATGATATGAAATTACGAAACAGTAGATAAATACTGTGCATACACAGTAGATAGATAGATTTCTCTTTATTTAATAATTATTCAACTTTTAGCAACTAAAATACGTTCCTTATACAAGGCATTGGTGACAGGAAGACAGCTATTAATTGAATAATAATAATAATAATAATAATAATATCATATATGCTCCACCACATTTCCTGACTAGCGGCTTCGGTGGCATAGTAGGTAGCATGCTGAGCTTCTATGCCCAAGGTCGCGGGTTCAAACACGGCTGAAATCGTCGGATATTTTAAGAGCGTTAAAAATCCCTCAGAATGCCTTCCTTCGGAGGGAAAGTAAATCCGGCGGGCCGATGTCATAGATGTAAATGAGCCTTCCACTGACTAAACTTGTGTGAAGCAAAGTTTGTCGGTTAGGTTTGATTGATGCTCTTACGTTCCAACGTTCGTCACCAGGCGCTGGTTGCGATGGCATCTAGTAGTAGCCAAGCTCACAACTAGGTGTCATGGATGGTAGCATATGGTAGCGAAAGTAGGATCTACTTGAAATTATCGTCTGCAGTCCTTACTTGAAAAAAAGAGATAACACACACTAATACTGTCATCACAATTAACACCGGTTATCAGACAGATTTTATGGCTTATTATCATTGTTATTATTAACGGGGAACTAGAACGTTTCCATCATCAGAGAGAGAGAGACTTTGCTATATTATGAATAGTCATTGGAAGGATCAACTAGGTAATGCCGCAGTTCTTGAGAGGGCACAGGTGAACAGTACAAAGCCTCCATCGTTACTCACCGGCTCAGTTGGATTGGCCGTGTCCAGTGAATGAATCACACAGACTCCCTCAGTAAATCCTGTCCAGCTCTGCTGGTGTACTCGCAGTGGTCTCGCCAACATTACTTGCTGGAGAAACGACAGATATCAAAAAACGTTTGCACGGACTAACAACACGATTATGAATATTCTTCACCTGGCACTGAAAGCCTACCACAGTAACCAGTGGCGCACTGACGTGGAGAGGTTAGGGTTTGAACTCCCTCCAGAGACATTTTGTTTACTTGCTTGGTTGGTTCCTCAGTTTAGGGGCTGCGACAACGTGGTCATGTAGCCCCGTGTACTTTGGTGTGTGTAGAATCTGTCTGATAACCGGTGTTAATTGTGATGGCTGTACTAGTGTGTGTATCTGTTTTTTATTTTAAGTACAGACTGCAACTTAGAATTGTTCAAATAGTTCCTACTTTTGCCGCCAAACGCCACCGTCAACGACTACTAGGCCTGGTTCAGAAATTAGCTACTAGAGGCCACCACAGTCGGCTCTTGGCAACGAACGTAGAAACCTAAGAGCGTTGTTTACATTCTTAACCTATCCAATTTTGCTTCACACAAGTGTAATTAGTGGAAGGTTCTTTAACATGCCATAAATCTACGACATGGGACCACCGGCTTTACTTCCCCTCCGAAGGAAGGCATACTGAAGGATTTTTAACGCTCTTAAAAAATCCGACGACTTCGGCCGGGTTTGAACCCGCTATCTTGGGCATAGAAGCTCAGCATTCTACCAACTACGCCACCGAAGCCGCCATTTAATTTATTTGATAAAGTATTAAAGCGAGTCGCCTCCGTAGCGTAGCGGTCAGCATGGTTAGCTGCCACCCCGGAGGTCCTGGGTTCGATTCCCGGCTCTGCCACGAAATTTGAAAAGTGGTACGAGGACTGGAACGGGGTCTACTCAGCCTCGCGTGGCCCAAATGAGTAGAGGAGGTTCGATTCCCCCTCAGCCATCCTCGAAGTGGTTTTCCGTGGTTTCCCACTTCGTCTTCGGGCAAATGCCGGGATGGTACCTTCTTCAAGGCCACGGCCGCCTCCTTCCCTCTTCCTTGTCTATCCATCCTAACCATCCCTTACCTTCCCTCATGAGGCCCCTGTTCGCTTTGCAGGTGAGGCCACCTGGGCGAGGTGCCCATCCCCCCTCACCAGTTGTATCCCTTCCGATTCGATGTTCCCAGCTCTAGGACACTGCCCGTAGAGGCGGTAGAGGTGAGTTCCCTCGCTAAGTCCGTGGGTTCCACCAACCTGGAGGGTGAACGACTAAGAAAAAAAGAGAGATTAAAGCAACACATTTAGACATTTTGTTGAAAAATTCGTTCCCCCAGGCTGTGTGAATCGCAAGACTCAGTTTTGTCCCTCTGAGTAACGGCAAGTGAAACAGCGAGTGGCTAATTATTGCACTTACTTAGTCATCGGATATAAGCTACCCATGCAGGCAAGCGCTGGTATAAAGGATTTTCTTTTTTTGGCAAAATTCAACAATAATTGAGGGTATTTCCATGAGTGGCTTCTCTCACTTCTCTATTAGCCTATTCTCATACAATCCAAGCAAAAGCAAATGGGGAAATAACAAGAAACGTGAAAGACGAAAAACTTAAATTATTCTAAATAATCCAGTTCAATATTGTATTCTAAAACTATCCGCGAATTTACTCTAAACATTATCCGCATCTTATCTGCTATCCACACAGTTAAGCAAATTTTATCCGCAAGGCGAAAAATTTTGCGGATATCGCGGGTTTATTCGCGGTTATCCGCATGCGCGCAGGACTTTAGTTATGGTGATTGAAGCCATTTTCAGTGTTGCCTTAGTAATCAAAAGCTAATACACTTGGATGACCAGTTTCGTCAAGCGATCATCATCAGATCCATTACACTTAGGCTATAAAATCTATGTCTGAAAGTATGGGTGAAATATTTACAATATATACACTTATTTAGTTGCAGTATTAGTAAAGATAATGCAACTCGTCAATAATTCTTAGTTGTAATCTATGTGAAGATTAACGGCTGAAAGGACACGCTGAGCACACGTTACCCCACAATCTATAGGCTAGACTAGAGATTCGCAAACTGGAATGTGAATTCGATGGGCGATTTGAAAAAAAGTGGTGGGCAAATAATTAAGTTTTTTATATATACAATATGACCGAGAATTTGTTGCCTATAAAAACAAATAATAAAATAAAATTGCAAACAAGTAATTTAATTATGTCGGATAATCTTGCCACGAAATCTAGAAATAGGTTAGAAATTGAAAAGCGAGGAGATCATAGAATTTTTCTAACAAAAATGGCTCCTGACATCAACAAATTGATTGAAACTCATCAAATCTATCCCTCACATTAATTAGACATAGGTATTCATGTTTTAATTAAGTACAGTGGAACGTGGCTAATTCGAACTTCCATAATTCAAAATCTTCTTTAATTCGAATTTTTCTCTTGGTCCCTAGCATTTTATATACAATCAATTCTAAAAAATCGTAAAAATGTAGACTTTCACGACCGGCGTTGAAATAGGAATCTCCGTTTCGCGGGCTTATAGGTCGTGTTCCAAGGACATTTTGTCGTCCTGACGTTTCGCTGAATACTGCGTTCAGCATGTTCACAGGTTACATAAAGCGAGGTAAAACAAGTAAACAGAAGATATATAAATAGTCAACAACCCACACATAGAGGCTACCATAGCAACGGCGTACCACATAAAAGTAATGCATCAAGGACAGGGCTGCTCGTCTGTTGCATCTTCTCGTCTACGACGGTCAATAAGGGCAGGCTTGAGGGGATTAAGGACTGGAAGCCAAGCTCTGTTCACACGTTCTGCTTCCTCCTTAAGATTGAAGCTGTTAGTATGTTTCAGGATTTCAATGGCCTCCCTTTGTAGCCTGGCATGATAAGACACCGTGGTGGACAGAACTTCGGTGTCTCCATATCTTATATCGTGACCTACAAGTAGCGAGTGTGCTGCTACAGTGGATTTATCTGTTTGTCCCAGCCGGCTGTGTCGTTCGTGCTCCTTGAGGCGAGTGGCAATACTTCTTTTCGTTGTTCCAATATATACTTGGCCACAATCACACGGGATTTTATAAACCCCTGCCGCGGTATGAGGATGTCGCTTATCTTTAGCGGACCTGAACATGTCCTTAATTTTTCGTGTAGGCCTGTATATGGTCTTTATATCATGGGGCTCGAGTAGCCTCCCTATTCTGTCCGTGACCTTTTTTATATATGGAAGAAAAGCTCTAGCCAGGGGCTGCTTGTCTCCAATTACCCTAGTAGTTGGACGTCTCGGATGGAGTGCTCGCTGGATATCTTTCTGGCTGTACCCATTCGCACGTAAGGCCTCGTTGAGGTGTTCAATTTCTTGTTTCAGGCACTGCTTATCACAAATTCTCTTAGCGCGGTCAGCCAGTGTTTTTATAACTCCGTATTTCTGTCGTGGGTGGTGGTTGGACGTCTTATGTAGATATCGGTCAGTATGGGTCGGCTTACGGTAAACTGTATGTCCCAAAGTTAGATCAGCGGTCTTCGTTACCATAACGTCGAGAAACGCGATTTTCTGTTCATTTTCTAACTCCATGGTAAACTGAATGTTCGAGTTCTGGCTGTTAAGATGTTGTAAAAACAGATTTAATTGATCTTTACCATGGCCCCATATTACAAAGGTATCGTCCACGTATCGTAGCCACACTTTAGGTTTCAAAGCACTAGAGACCGCACCTTTGAAACCTAAAGTGTGGCTACGATACGTGGACGATACCTTTGTAATATGGGGCCATGGTAAAGATCAATTAAATCTGTTTTTACAACATCTTAACAGCCAGAACTCGAACATTCAGTTTACCATGGAGTTAGAAAATGAACAGAAAATCGCGTTTCTCGACGTTATGGTAACGAAGACCGCTGATCTAACTTTGGGACATACAGTTTACCGTAAGCCGACCCATACTGACCGATATCTACATAAGACGTCCAACCACCACCCACGACAGAAATACGGAGTTATAAAAACACTGGCTGACCGCGCTAAGAGAATTTGTGATAAGCAGTGCCTGAAACAAGAAATTGAACACCTCAACGAGGCCTTACGCGCGAATGGGTACAGCCAGAAAGATATCCAGCGAGCACTCCATCCGAGACGTCCAACTACTAGGGTAATTGGAGACAAGCAGCCCCTGGCTAGAGCTTTTCTTCCATATATAAAAAAGGTCACGGACAGAATAGGGAGGCTACTCGAGTCCCATGATATAAAGACCATATACAGGCCTACACGAAAAATTAAGGACATGTTCAGGTCCGCTAAAGATAAGCGACATCCTCATACCGCGGCAGGGGTTTATAAAATCCCGTGTGATTGTGGCCAAGTATATATTGGAACAACGAAAAGAAGTATTGCCACTCGCCTCAAGGAGCACGAACGACACAGCCGGCTGGGACAAACAGATAAATCCACTGTAGCAGCACACTCGCTACTTGTAGGTCACGATATAAGATATGGAGACACCGAAGTTCTGTCCACCACGGTGTCTTATCATGCCAGGCTACAAAGGGAGGCCATTGAAATCCTGAAACATACTAACAGCTTCAATCTTAAGGAGGAAGCAGAACGTGTGAACAGAGCTTGGCTTCCAGTCCTTAATCCCCTCAAGCCTGCCCTTATTGACCGTCGTAGACGAGAAGATGCAACAGACGAGCAGCCCTGTCCTTGATGCATTACTTTTATGTGGTACGCCGTTGCTATGGTAGCCTCTATGTGTGGGTTGTTGACTATTTATATATCTTCTGTTTACTTGTTTTACCTCGCTTTATGTAACCTGTGAACATGCTGAACGCAGTATTCAGCGAAACGTCAGGACGACAAAATGTCCTTGGAACACGACCTATAAGCCCGCGAAACGGAGATTCCTATTTCTAAAAAATCGTGCTTAATTCGAATTATATTTTGGATAATTCGAAGTTTTTAGTATAAGAAGTCGATCGGAGGCCAAACAGTTGGATCAATTCCCGAAAATACTGTTCCGAGTGCAGCCCCAAGCAACAAACCACATCACAGAACTTACGCGGCTTGTTTGAAGTAGAAATGACGTAAGTAGTTCTGTTTTCCGTTCCTTAAATTTGTTCGATGCTTTAGTGATGGCAGAGAGACTTAATTGTAGGAAACAGGTAAAAATCTCAAAACTATTTTGAGAAACAGTAGATTTCTCTAAGACTTAACTAGATTGCTGGATTACTACTGTCGTTAAAAAGGTGAATAGGACATTTTGGTTTTATTTTTCATTTGAAACTCTTGAGGTTATTCACGATACAGTCTTTACAAAGGAGCGCTGTCTGTTAATCTGCTTTGTTGAACGTAAATCATTATGTAAACGTAATACAATATATTTTCTCTACCCTTTTCAAAGAACTTTCTTAATTCGAATTTTTGGATAATTCGATTTTTTTTCTGGTCCCTTGAGGTTCGAATTATCCAAGTTCCACTGTAGATATAAAAATTCATGTAGATTTAATGTTATTTTTTTCTTTAATTCATTTCATAATATTGTTATTCCTTTCTTAGACATATTATTTGTGCATTTTTAATGTACATAATTATACCTAAGGATTCAAAACAAAAGTTTGTTGCTTTTCAGTCGGTCAAATAAATAATAAATACGGTAATTAATAAAACTGCAGTTCTATCATCTGTTTTACACTGCCACTAGAGAGGCTTCTTTGCCCCTGTAGTCTATATACTTTAAATGTAGCCGCGTTCTTCACTTGGTAAATGCCCTACACTCTACTTGTTACTAACCGGCTCAGGTGGAATGACCGTGTCCACTGAATGAATGACAAGGACTCCCTCAATAAATCCTGTCCACTTTGAATGTTGGAGCTAGCATTGGATTAGTTTTGCTGTTAAAGTGTGCGATCAGAAACTTTTTTTCACGTCACTTCGGGCTGCTTTAAACGTGCATGTCTACGTCATTATGTGTCCGTTTTGTTAAAGATAATTCGGTACATGAGGACTTTCTGCAATGTATTATTCTTATCAATGATGCATACCGGGTGAGTTAGCCGTGGTTGTTACAGCGTGGCTGCAGGCAGTCGCTTACATTCGGGAGGCGAGGAGGTTCGAATCCCCCCGCCGGCAACCTAGAAGATGGTTTTCTGTGGTTTCCCACCTACCTTCCCGGCAAATGCCGGGGTTGGTCCCTAAATATAGGCCACAGACGCTAGCTTCCAATTCCTAGTCCAGACAACACTCCACACGTGACGGTACTTGTAACTCACCCCATAGGTGTCCGCATAGAAGCAGCTACTAACTCTGGCGAGCCAAACATGTCCTCGGACACTCCCGGCACTAAAAGCCATAAGCTAAAAAATATCAATGATGCATATAAAGCCATCAAGATAGGCAGATTTTGAGAGCCAATAGTAATAATAATAATATTATCGTATGGCATGCGTGTCGTATTTTTGCCGCCTTTCAAAAAATCACTTACCATGGCCAGGAGCAAACCTGCAATCTTGGGGTTAGTAGACCGATACGCTATCCACTAACCCACCGTGGCAAGCTAGTCAATAGTAACCTTCCACAGACTAAACTTGTGTGGAGCTGAATTTCTAGGTTAGATTTCGTTGTAACGCTCTATCAAAGTTCCAACGTTCACCACTAGGTATCTGACGTCTGGTAGCGAAAGTTGGAACTACTTGAAATTGAACGGAACTTATAGCTCACCCTAGGGGTGTCCGCCTGAAGCAGCTACAGCCTCTGGCGAGCCGAACATGTCCTCGGACACTCCCGGCACTAAAAGCCATACGATAAATAAATAAATAAATAAATAAATAAATAAATAAATAAATAAATAAATAAATGAATGACAGTAAGAACATGGAGAGCAAAACATTATTATTCTCTCACACAATATCAATATCACAAACAGTCACATATGCATATAATGATACCACTGCATCACTTCAGTTTTAATATTTAGGTTCCGT
The DNA here is from genome assembly GCA_946902985.2 of Meconema thalassinum. Lineage (NCBI taxonomy): Eukaryota > Metazoa > Arthropoda > Insecta > Orthoptera > Tettigoniidae > Meconema > Meconema thalassinum. Next base: position 2,007,815,453 of record OX336388.2, read on the forward strand.
TTTCCATTTTTAAAAAAAGTTTTTTCAATTCTTTCATTAAAATAGTTTTCATGCGAAAGGAATGTTTATTTAATTATTGTTTTTTATGAATAATAAACGAAATACCATTTGAATAATGTCCACAACTACCTTACTGTATGAATAAAACCTCCCCCAGAAAGAAGTCCTGCGTACGCCACTGCGCAGTATCTCCGATATATTATTTCGCTGAGGATTGCACACGATTCCGTACACACATTAAGGAATCTACTGTACATAACAGGATGGCATAAATGAGCATTGATTACAAGCGTCAGGACACAGGGAGGCGTTCAGTAATACACAAATTGAACGTTTCATGACTCCAAATATTAATAAAACTAACAAATACTGATAGCAAAATTCTAATTTCATCCGCCGGGTGGTACCAAGCGCTGGAGTCATAGAATGACTGGCTATCCCCTTATAACAGCGAAGTACTCATAAATAAACCCAAGTGTGTAGGATCCTAATGGTAGCACAGCTATTACAGACAGATTTCGTACGAAATTATCTAAGGCAATGCTCGGCGACATTACGTACTGTATCTTATTCACTACATGATGTAACGTTACATAGGACTTATTGTACCATGTAATGATGCTCTACGGGAAGGCATGCATGACATTTGATGGTGTCAATTTTTGGCGGTTCAAACCCACCTCAGCATTTTTTTTTTTTTTTGCCATTTTTGTTTAATTTTCATGCTTGGTGTGTCATTATATCCATTCAATAACAATATACAGATTTATGTTAGAAACTTTTCTGTACCTAATCATTCGTTCACCTTTGAGTTAGGGCCTTGGACATTGGCATTTAAGGCCGAGCTACTAGTACTGCTGACAAGCACTGGACAAGAGATGGCAGCACTGCCGTCCCTTGCCAGTCACAGCATGTGAATTCCAACTTCCCCTCCACCCTTCCATACTCCTCATTCACTCGCCATCTTCCCCTCTCTGTTGTAAGCCTCGCTTGTAGGCATAAGTCGCACAGCGATCTGTTTCCGAGCCAAAGTGTATTGCAATCTTGAGCACTGTCGTCCAGCCTGATAAAATGGGTCGGGGGGTTTGATTGATAGGCCTATGCATTTCAATATTTTTCTGCTACAAGGGAAAATATTAACATACTGATTGTTAACTGAAGTGCCATGTGTTCAGATTTTCTGCATCACGTCAGGTTTCCTTTCTTGTAATTTTGACAAGGAAATCGAGAAAACATCAAAATTGGCAAAGTTTATCATAAAAATACATATAATATTAATAAGACAATATACCTGAAATGACTGCTTAGGTATTGAGGGATGTAGAATCCAAGTCTGTAGTCAGAGGTTCTCTATCGTGTCCCACTTTTTGAAATTTGTATTAATAAGAACTTCAAAATTTGATCAAGAATTTCAATAACGTACCATATTATTTTTAAAGTCGCCTCCGTTGCGTAGTGGACAGCGTGATTAGCTGCCACCCCAGAGGTCCGCGGTTCGATTCCCGGTTCTGCCACGCAATTTGGAAAGTGGTATGAGGACTGGAACGGGGTCTACTCAGCCTCGGGTGGTCCAAATGAGTAAAGGGGGTTCGATGCCCACCTCAGCCATCCTCGAAGTGGTTTTCCACTTCGTCTTCGGGTAAATGCCGGGATGGTACCTACCGTAAGGCCACGGCCGCCTCCTTCCCACTTCCTTGCCTAACCCGTCCACTCTTCCCATCCCTTCATCAGGCCCCTGTTCGCTTTGCAGGTGAGGTCGGCTGGGCGTATAGCTGGTCACACACCCCAGTTGTATCCCCGACCCAATCTTTCAAGCTCCAGGACAATGCCCTCAGTGGTGGTAGAGGTGGGATCCCTCGCTTAGTCCGTGGGAAAAGCCAACCCTGGAGGGTAAAACGATAGCGAAAGAAACAAAATATATTTTTAAACGTGTTTTAACACCGCAATATAAAGCTACTATAAAATCTTGAATTATGTTAATACAAAGTTCTTCCAGCCATTCAGATGTTCAATTTGTCGTTTGAATCGTGCAGTTCAACAGGAAGTCATTTTAGGACACTACTTAACCTCCTCAGATCTACTACAAAACAACAACATATTTTCTGAACACAGATTTACTGCGCTGGATATATGACACACAAAATGAATACACAATTAAAGCTTACAGTATACCTACCAGGTTCAAGGAATGGAATTAATACAAATGTAGAAATACATTGAGGTTTTTATTTTTATTTTTAGTTTCTTTGCAATATTAACCGAGAGAAAAAATATAGGGCCGCCCGCAGGAAGGCGCAAGGTGGGGCTGTGCCGCCCCCCTCCCCCTCTGGAATTCCGAGAATGTTGATATTCGAGTGGTCATTGTAACCAGTTTTTTTTTCATAAATTGAAGTTTCTGATAATCAATTGACAAATGTTACAATAGAAAACTTATTTATTGTTGCTGACGTAATAGGCTATGTATTTATATTCAAAAAATTCCTCTCGGCACGCCGGAAGGCTGAGGTAGATTTCACCGGGCAAACTAGGAGTTATGCTATAATAGGAAAAATATGCAGGTTTTCGTAGAAGGATCAGACCTCATTTATTGCGAGAAAGTATTTTACAATTGGAGCTCAATTAACTTTGTGTTTCGTATTTCTATGCATATTTTTAACATTTTATGGTCTTATGGAGACGGTAACTTTCTCGTCATTTGGGGTCCATTTTTATAGTTGTGGTCACACTGCCCTTATGCAAGGTTTGGAACTGATGTGTAACTATCTAACAGTCTGTTACTTCTTCACGCAAAATTTTATCTCCCGCAGGGATGTTTATTGGTTCCTCAGTTTAGGGGATGCGAAAACGCGGTCATGTAACCCCGTGTACACTCGTCCAAATTTGCGCCGTTCTGCGATCGTTATTCGTGCTGCGAAATATCGTATATTTTTTATTCATGATGATGATGGTGATAATTGTTGTTTTAAGGGGCCTAACATCCAGGTTATCGGCCTCTAATGGTCTGTGTGAAAGCGAAAATGTCAATGAAATGGAAATCAGAACGAAAATTAAGTGAGCAGGAAAATACTTACAAAAAGGAACTCAGATTGAAACTACTCACAAAATGGAGAGCGGTAATACTTACAAAAGGGAATTTCGAACGAAAATACTCACAAAAGGAATAGAGTGAAAAATACGCACAAAATGTAGGTTATGTTCAAAATACGTACAAAAAGCAACGTATAGTCGAAATATGCACAAAATGTAAGTGAAATCAAAATACTTCCAAAATGCAAATGAGATTGAAAATACATACAACATGTAATTTAGATTCAAAATACCCACAAAATGCAATTGAGAATTAACTACTTGCAAAAAGCGGTTTAGGTTGAAAATACAATATGCAATTGAAATTGCTGACAAAACGTTTGGTAGATTCAAACTTCTCATTTGGATGGACAATACTTACAAAATGCAATTTAGATTGAAAATACTTACAAAATGTAATTTAGATTCAAAATACCCACAAAAATGCAATTGAGAATTAACTACTTGCTAAAAAGCGGTTTGGGTTGAAAATACAAAATGCAATTGAAATTCAAAATACTCACAAAAGGTCCGCCCCCTATATTGAAAGACTTACTAAAAAGCAATTAAGATTGTCAATCCTTACAAAATGCAATCGAGGTTGAAAAACACTCACAAAATGCAACGTAGATCGAAAATACTTACAAAATGCAACGGAGATTGAAAACACCCACAACTTGGAGTGGAGATGCAAAAATAACAGTGCGGGAATCTTAAAGGGAAAAGGAAATATAATGAAAAGAAAAACAACAGGAAAGTGAAAGAGGAGAGGGTCCGTCCCACGGGCAAGGGACAAAAGGGCGAAACCAGATCCAGCTCAGGAATCCCTCGGGGTCGCCAACTCCCGAACTCACCAGCCGTAAGCCCCTGAGGGTGTAGCACTTTCTAGGGTGCACCAGAAGTAGTGGGGCTACATACACCCTACCTCCTTGAGGGCCTTGAGCACAAGGCAGGAGATAACAGGAAAAGAAAAAGAAGGCTGACCCCCTCCCAGAAGGAGGGGATCAGGAAAGATGAGATAAGGGCCAATGAAGGCGGGAAAGTAAGAGACTCCCTAGGCCTCGGATACCCTAATACCGTCGGGGTCGGAAAAGAACAAGAGTTGACCAAGGGAGGTCGACAGGAAAGAAGACAGTGAGGAGCCCGGCACAAGTAAGTGGAAGCAATGCCGGACTCAGCTGGGGTCCCGTGGTCGTCAACCCACGTCCCACTAGATGTGAGCCCCTGGAAAAATATTTTTATTCAAGTTGTGCCATAGTACTGTGGTCCATTTCTTTAGAACAGAGCAATTATTGCTACAAATGAACAGCAATGTACCCTTGTTGTAGATTCTTAACATGTAGTGTTAAATCTTCTACGATCGAATTAATTTATAGGCTAATAGTTAAGTTGTTCTGCGATGTTTTTGTTCCGTTATCAAAGCGACTGAGATTCGCACTCTCAATCAAAAGTAGACGGAAGATCAGTTGAGACAAAATGGTGAATTCATAACTGATAGACATGGTAATGCTGTAGGCTATATGATTCCAATGGAATCTTCTTGCAAGGCATGCAGCCTATGAGCGAAGAAGCTAATTGAATCCTAATTTAACTAGAGTTTAGTGCTTTTCAGTCGGTCAACACGAATGTACCCAAAAGAGATGGGTTATGCCCTAATCCTGAAATAAATTACATGAGATTAATAAAACACTAGGATGACCAGTTTCGATCGTCAAGCGATCATCATCAGATCCATTACACTTAGGCTATAAAATCTATGTTTAAAATACAGGTGAAAATATTTACAATATGTACAATTATTTAGTTGCAGTATTGGTACTGCAACTGTCAGTGTATGCTAAATGCAGTATATATGTTAGGTGAAATGCTAAATGGTGATAGCTATCCGGAGTTTGTACTTTAGAGAGATTATATGGTTGTAAACTATAGTTAAACTATAAAATTTTAGGCTAACTACTTATCTGATTGTCTTCCGTACTACAGCTGCTCGCAGTTTTCGTGCTCACTGTAACTTACTGTGCGGTCAACTGCGGTGGTTATCTTAACGACTGGTTTTTCCTGCCTTCTCCCCCCTACCCCTACGTGCTGTGGGGAGTGATAGCGATGTGTTTATGTGAGGTGTTGCCAACCTAGATAAGATGTATGTTATTGAATGAGGTGTGTCTACAACTATTAAAGACCGTGGATTAGCCCTCGCCACGCGTGGAGCATTACCCATTCGAACTAAGCGTTGACGGTCTTATGAGGACGTCCCGGCACCTTTAATACTGCCGCGAATATGGGCCTTGGTTTGTTGCAGAAGAAAAGTACATCGTACACCTGATCCAGATAACATTTACCTATTAAAAAACCCCTAATTTCCCCCCTTTTTCAACTAGCTTGGCTGTGTCGCTAAATTGTGTCTTGTTTCCGACAGGGTGTGTTTTTTAGTAGCGTGAAGAGGGGTGAGCTCTCCATGAACGTTTAGATTGTTGGGATTGTTTCGTTTGGCTAGGTGTATCTCGATTGCTTCCTTTATGTCAAGAGCTCTGCCTTTCGATTCGTGATGGATTATTTTAAGGTCCGACTCTATGTTGGTAAAGCTGTGCCCCGCGTCACACATATGTTCGCACACGGCTGAATGTGTTCCGTATCTTATCGCATTCCTATGTTCATTATAACGGGTGTCAACTCGTTTTCCACTCTGCCCGATGTAATTAGCTTGACAACCGGTGTCTTGGCACGTTATAGAATATACCCCTGACCTTGAATACGGGTCACGTTTATTTAGATTATTATTTTGGAAGTGCCTAGCGGTTGTGTTTTTCGTCGTGAAAGCTATCTTTATGCCTTGCTTTTTGAATAGGTTAGTGATTTTATATGTATTCGCATTCACATAGTTGAAACGCACACATTTTTTCTCATTACTGTCCGGTTTGGGAATCGTTTTATCTTTATTTTTATGCTTGGCTATAATTTGGTTTATTTTGCTTGGCGGGAAGTTGTTTTCCTTTGCTATTTGCTTAATAGTTCTTATTTCCTTATTATAGTTGTCTTTAGACATGGGTATGTTTAAAGCCCTGTGCACCATTGAATTGAAACCTGCTAGTTTGTGCGTACTGGGGTGATTAGACTGATTGTCGATTGCATGCGAGGTTTGTGTTGCTTTCCGAAATATGGAATATGAAAGGTCGTTGTCTTTACGTTCAATAGTTATATCGAGATAATTTATTTTTCGGTCTATTTCGGATTCCTTAGTGAATTTGATAGAGTGGTGTAGGCTATTAATGGATTGGAGAATTGTTTCTTCGCTTGTTAGTTCAGTATCGTAGATGCAAATTACATCATCTACGTATCTTTTCCATATTACTATTCCCTTTGTTGAAGTCTTTTCTAAGAACGCGTTTTCTAGTGCATTGATGAAGATGTCAGCGATTAACCCACTTAATGGCGATCCCATTGCTAGGCCTTCTCTCTGTGTGTATATTTTATTGTCGAATTGAAACACGTTTTGGGTGAGAACGACCCTCAATAATCTCACAATCTCATCGGTTTCTTTTACCGAATTGTTGGATTTTAAGTTGTTTTCGATAGTGTTGATTGCTTCAATAATCGGAATATTGGTGTACATGTTAGTTACATCGAAGGATACTAGCCTGAAGCTAGGTTTGATTTGTAGGGTGTTCAATGCTGTTACCAGTTCTGTTGTGTTCTTTACAGAGTTGTTTTTGTCGTTGGAAAGACGGCATTTTAAGATTTTTAGTAACTCTTTGCTGATTTTTTAATTAGGGGCATTCCTACAATTGACTATTGGTCTCATTGGGCATTCCTTTTTGTGTATTTTTGGTTGTCCCCTCAATGACGGTATTTTCGGGTTCATGTTTATTAGTTTTGATTTTTCGGCTTTGGTCAGTATGTATTCTGTTTCTTTAGCGCACTTTTTATTTGTTTTTGGAATTTGTTGGTGGGGTCTTTTGTTAATTCCTTGATTTCGTTGTTGTTTAGGAATTCGACTGTTTTTTCAATGTATTCTGTTTTGTTCAAAATTACAGTAGTGTTTCCCTTATCTGCTTTTGTGATGATTAAGTCATGTTCTTTTATTTTTTGTTTCAATGACTTTATTTCTTTGAGTTGTTTGTTGTTTTGAATGTTATTGCTATCGCCCTCTCGTTTGAGGACTTTTTGGCTTCGTTGGTGGCGAGATTTTTGGTTAATTCCCTGTCTTCTGCTGGGAGCTTGTGACTGGCTATCTCAATATCTGTGATTAACTGTTTTATATTGTGGTTCGTGTGTGCGTCTGTGCAGTTGTATTTCAAACCTTTGTCTAACACATTCATTTCACCTTGAGAAAAGGTTACGTTCGTTCTGTTGTTTACTCTGCTGTGGAAATTGAATTCATTGTTATTCGTGTGTTGTTCGTTAGATTGATGGTTCTGTGTTTCTCCTAGTTTTCTTAATTTATTTTCTAGCGTTTCATGCTTCCTCGTTGCTCTGATTTTGATGGTGTCATGTGGGTGCTCGGTGAAGCTGTCCCATTGGGCTGCGTGCCAGAAATTACTTAGTTGCAATTGAATGTCGTATAATTGTTGGTTAATTTTTTGCTTTCTTATGTATGCAAATCTTAATTCGTTTTTTATCCAAAGCGCTTTAGCTTGTTTAGTTGAAATGATCGAGGCTGGTGTGTTCAGTACGGTTTTAATTGGTACGTATTTAGGGGTGAGGTTTAGTTCTATACATTTTTTGTTGAGCCAAATTGACTTGTCTAAATTCATGAGTTTAAGCTTGAGTGATTTGAATTTCTTGGCTTCACGATTTGCCTGACTAGCCGTGAACATTGTGGTGTTTGAAGCCATATTTTCAGTGTTGCCTAAGTAAACAAGAGTTTAGTGCTTTTCAGTCGGTCAACACGAATGTACCCAAAAGAGATGGGTTATGCCCTAATCCTTAAATAAATTACATGAGATTAATAAAACACTAGGATGACCAGTTTCGATCGTCAAGCGATCATCATCAGATCCATTACACTTAGGCTATAAAATCTATGTTTGAAATACAGGTGAAAATATTTACAATATGTACAATTATTTAGTTGCAGTATTGGTACTGCAACTGTCAGTGTATGCTAAATGCAGTATATATGTTAGGTGAAATGCTAAATGGTGATAGCTATCAGGATGTTGTACTTTAGAGAGATTATATGGTTGTAAACTATAGTTAAACTATAAAATTTTAGGCTAACTACTTATCTGATTGTCTTCCGTACTACAGCTGCTCGCAGTTTTCGTGCTCACTGTAACTTACTGTGCGGTCAACTGCGGTGGTTATCTTAACGACTGGTTTTTCCTGCCTTCTCCCCCCTACCCCTACGTGCTGTGGGGAGTGATAGCGATGTGTTTATGTGAGGTGTTGCCAACCTAGATAAGATGTATGTTATTGAATGAGGTGTGTCTACAACTATTAAAGACCGTGGATTAGCCCTCGCCACGCGTGGAGCATTACCCATTCGAACTAAGCGTTGACGGTCTTATGAGGACGTCCCGGCACCTTTAATACTGCCGCGAATATGGGCCTTGGTTTGTTGCAGAAGAAAAGTACATCGTACACCTGATCCAGATAACATTTACCTATTAAAAACCCCCTAATTTCCCCCCCCCCCTTTTTTTTATCTAGCTTGGCTGTGTCGCTAAATTGTGTCTTGTTTCCGACAGGGTGTGTTTTTTAGTAGCGTGAAGAGGGGTGAGCTCTCCATGAACGTTTAGATTGTTGGGATTGTTTCGTTTGGCTAGGTGTATCTCGATTGTTTCCTTTATGTCAAGAGCTCTGCCTTTCGATTCGTGATGGATTATTTTGAAGGTCCAACTCTATGTTGGTAAAGCTGTGCCCCGCGTCACACATATGTTCGCACACGGCTGAATGTGTTCCGTATCTTATCGCATTCCTATGTTCATTATAACGGGTGTCTACTCGTCTTCCACTCTGCCCGATGTAATTAGCTTGACAACCGGTGTCTTGGCACGTTATAGAATATACCCCTGACCTTGAATACGGGTCACGTTTATTTAGATTACTATTTTGGAGGTGCCTAGCGGTTGTGTTTTTCGTCGTGAAAGCTATCTTTATGCCTTGCTTTTTGAATAGGTTAGTGATTTTATATGTATTCGCATTCACATAGTTGAAACGCACACATTTTTTCTCATTATTGTCCGGTTTGGGAATCGTTTTATCTTTATTTTTATGCTTGGCTATAATTTGGTTTATTTTGCTTGGCGGGAAGTTGTTTTCCTTTGCTATTTGCTTAATAGTTCTTATTTCCTTATTATAGTTGTCTTTAGACATGGGTATGTTTAAAGCCCTGTGCACCATTGAATTGAAACCTGCTAGTTTGTGCGTACTGGGGTGATTAGACTGATTGTCGATTGCATGCGAGGTTTGTGTTGCTTTCCGAAATATGGAAAATGAAAGGTCGTTGTCTTTACGTTCAATAGTTATATCGAGATAATTTATTTTTCGGTCTATTTCGGATTCCTTAGTGAATTTGATAGAGTGGTGTAGGCTATTAATGGATTGGAGAATTGTTTCTTCGCTTGTTAGTTCAGTATCGTAGATGCAAATTACATCATCTAGTATCTTTTCCATATTACTATTCCCTTTGTTGAAGTCTTTTCTAAGAACGCGTTTTCTAGTGCATTGATGAAGATGTCAGCGATTAACCCACTTAATGGCGATCCCATTGCTAGGCCTTCTCTCTGTGTGTATATTTTATTGTCGAATTGAAACACGTTTTGGGTGAGAACGACCCTCAATAATCTCACAATCTCATCGGTTTCTTTTACCGAATTGTTGGATTTTTAAGTTGTTTTCGATAGTGTTGATTGCTTCAATAATCCAACAATTCGGTAAAAGAAACCGATGAGATTGTGAGATTATTGAGGGTCGTTCTCACCCAAAACGTGTTTCAATTCGACAATAAAATATACACACAGAGAGAAGGCCTAGCAATGGGATCGCCACTAAGTGGGTTAATCGCTGACATCTTCTTCAATGCACTAGAAAACGCGTTCTTAGAAAAGACTTCAACAAAGGGAATAGTAATATGGAAAAGATACGTAGATGATGTAATTTGCATCTACGATACTGAACTAACAAGCGAAGAAACAATTCTCCAATCCATTAATAGCCTACACCACTCTATCAAATTCACTAAGGAATCCGAAATAGACCGAAAAATGAATTATCTCGATATAACTATTGAACGTAAAGACAACGACCATTCATATTCCATATTTCGGAAAGCAACACAAACCTCGCATGCAATCGACAATCAGTCCAATCACCCCAGTACGCACAAACTTGCAGGTTTCAATTCAATGGTGCACAGGGCTTTAAACATACCCATGTCTAAAGACAACTATAATTAGGAAATAAGAACTATTAAGCAAATAGCAAAGGAAAACAACTTCCCGCCAAGCAAAATAAACCAAATTATAGCCAAGCATAAAAATAAAGATAAAACGATTCCCAAACCGGACAGTAATGAGAAAAAATGTGTGCGTTTCAACTATGTGAATGCGAATACATATAAAATCACTAACCTATTCAAAAAGCAAGGCATAAAGATAGCTTTCACGACGAAAAACACAACCGCTAGGCACCTCCAAAATAGTAATCTAAATAAACGTGACCCGTATTCAAGGTCAGGGGTATATTCTATAACGTGCCAAGACACCGGTTGTCAAGCTAATTACATCGGGCAGAGTGGAAGACGAGTAGACACCCGTTATAATGAACATAGGAATGCGATAAGATACGGAACACATTCAGCCGTGTGCGAACATATGTGTGACGCGGGGCACAGCTTTACCAACATAGAGTCGGACCTTAAAATAATCCATCACGAATCGAAAGGCAGAGCTCTTGACATAAAGGAAACAATCGTGATACACCTAGCCAAACGAAACAATCCCAACAATCTAAACGTTCATGGAGAGCTCACCCCTCTTCACGCTACTAAAAAACACACCCTGTCGGAAACAAGACACAATTTAGCGACACAGCCAAGCTAGTTGAAAAAGGGGGGAAATTAGGGGTTTTTTAATAGGTAAATGTTATCTGGATCAGGTGTACGATGTACTTTCTTCTGCAACAAACCAAGGCCCATATTCGCGGCAGTATTAAAGGTGCCGGGACGTCCTCATAAGACCGTCAACGCTTAGTTCGAATGGGTAATGCTCCACGCGTGGCGAGGGCTAATCCACGGTCTTTAATAGTTGTAGACACACCTCATTCAATAACATACATCTTATCTAGGTTGGAAACACCTCACATAAACACATCGCTATCACTCCCCACAGCACGTAGGGGTAGGGGGGAGAAGGCAGGAAAAACCAGTCGTTAAGATAACTACCGCAGTTGACCGCACAGTAAGTTACAGTGAGCACGAAAACTGCGAGCAGCTGTAGTACGGAAGACAATCAGATAAGTAGTTAGCCTAAAATTTTATAGTTTAACTATAGTTTACAACCATATAATCTCTCTAAAGTACAAACTCCGGATAGCTATCACCATTTAGCATTTCACCTAACATATATACTGCATTTAGCATTCACTGACAGTTGCAGTACCAATACTGCAACTAAATAATTGTACATATTGTAAATATTTTCACCTGTATTCCAAACATAGATTTTATAGCCTAAGTGTAATGGATCTGATGATGATCGCTTGACGATCGAAACTGGTCATCCCAGTGTTTTATTAATCTCATGTAATTTATTTCAGGATTAGGGCATAACCCATCTCTTTTGGGTACATTCGTGTTGACCGACTGAAAAGCACTAAACTCTTGTTTACTTAGGCAACACTGAAAATATGGCTTCAAACACCACAAGAATCCTAATTTTTTGGGCTCATAGTCGTATTGACCGACTGAAAGTTACAATTCAATATAGATCAATTTGGTGACAAAGCCAAGGTTCAAGGGGAGTTGATAATGAGGTGCTTCTGAAGGAAGAAAGTTACAGAACTGACATAGGCAGGCTCTTGACTCAAAGAACATTTATGCGACATTTTTAAGTATGAATGAATAATAATAGTTAAATGATTCTGCGATGGTTGTCATTATCAAAGCGACTAAGTAAGAAGTACATGATTTAGTTATATATTTTACTTAACGGCCAGCAATAATCAAATGAAATATTTTATTTCTAAAACGAAAATTTGCTAAAACCATGGGCGTCACAAGTATGAGTACCGTACAATACAAATTTATCACTTCGCACAAAATTCATTGTGCTAAGAAGAGCAGTGCGAGGTATTCCTGATAAAAAGGAAGGAAGATTGTAGTTTTACGTGACCGTGAATCTTGTGATTATGAGCCACGGGACCTCCTTTTTACGTGGAATCCGAACCACAGGACATGGCATTTCACTTCGAAAATCTCACATGCATTGACCGGTATTCCTGATAGCTTGATGAGGAAAAACGTGATGGATCCGCTGTAACTGCCAGTACAAACTAGATATTTGGAAACAGTGCTAATTGAATTATTAGGCTTGTTTTTTGTCGTGTAGCCTCCTGAGAGGCCGAGTGCAGGTCTTTCTAGTCGACGCCCGTGGGCGACCTGCGCGTCGGGATGAGAGATGGAATGGATGAAGATGAATGAAAATGAGCAAGGATGTGGAAGGAAGCGGCCGTGGACTGGCAGAAGGTACTGTCCCAGCATTTGCCTGGAGTTGAAAATGGGAAACCACGGAAAACCATTTCAAGTATAGCCGACGGTGGGGCTCGAACCCACGCGTCTACCGAGTCAGCAGAGATCTTGGCCCCATGACCTAACGCTGCGTTTTAGCCAGCGTAGCCACTACTGTCGGTATTAGGCAAATTCATATGTAGGGATATTTCCACAGTTTAATTTAACTCAGTAATTTGGAAATATCTGAAAATATGTCCTCCAGTTACCGTAATTAGAAAATAGGCGAACAGGATTTACATTGAACTGCTTGATTTTTATATTATTGTCGATACATGGTGGTACCACTATTTTTTACCTGATTTTAAGAAGTGAGCATTATGACAATGAATCACAAAAGAAGAAACGCGAACTTCCATGGACAAAAACTGTGAACTTAAAACAAACATTCCTCCCAATCTTTCCATAAAGTAGCCAACGGTTTCAGAGCAGTCAACTAATGAATTTCACGAAGCAAGTAAGAAATGCAACGAAAATGGGGGGGTAATGAAATAATAAATTTAACGTGGCCCCCCTCTGGAAAAATCCTGTTGTTGCTTATTTTAGGGCAGCGACATCGTGGTCATATAGCCCCGTGCATCTAGGTGTGTGAAACCCCATACCAGAGCATCGTTCACTTCCATTTTTTAGTAAACAGGCTCCGAAGTTACAGCTTATTCGTTTTCGCAGTTATTACAATAATACATCCTTCTACAATATAATACATTTTTAGGCTACTTTTCAAATTTTGCAACAAGAAGTTCCGTGAAGAACTAAAGAGCCTACTTTTCTTAAAATGTAAGATTCATGCCAATCTATATAGACCTATCTTGAATAATAACGAAATTAAGTTGGTAATATCGAAATTTCTAATTAGTTCGAAATATACCTGGTATAATGTGGCCTAATAGAGCACTACAGTTGGCAGCCCTGGTGACTGAATATATTGTTAGTTCCAACCCTTATGATACAGAATACAAAATTTGGTTGAAGTCTTTTGGATAGCATGGACGTTACATGCAGTTAGACATTGGATCTATCAGCGCGCGTAAAATCATGTTGGCAACAATGTCATGCATGTTTTGGTCAGAAATAATCTGAAATAATATGATCTCTTGTTATGCCAATTTTGGATGAAATCCATTTGCTAGTATAGAAGTTACATGTATTTTAAAATTGGACCTATCAGCAGGCTTAGAGTAATGTTGGCAGCACTGACGTATATTAGTTACTCCAAATTCATCTAGAGTGCCAGGTACTATACATGTGCAAAGTTTAGACCTGTTGGCTTGCATACTTTCTGATATATTGATATTAGGGTAACAAAAATAGAAACAACACATATTATCAGTTGGCAGCCCTGGTTGCTCTTAAGAATACGCATAGTCATATCTGTAATGGTACTCATAGCACATACGGAATTTGGTTGAAATCCAAATGATAGTATGGAAGTTACATGTATTTAAAGTTGGACCTCTCAGCAGGCTTAGAATCATGTTGGTAGCACTGACATAATATATAAGTTACTCCAAATTAATATAGAATGTCAGGTACTATACGTGTGCATATTTTAAAGCTGTCGGCTTGCATACTTTCTGATATATTGGTATTTGGATAATAGAAATTAAGAGCATTTATTAATAGTTGGCAGCCCTGGTGGTTCTTAAGAATACGCTCAGTCATATCTGGTTATGTACACATACAACATACGAAATTTGGTTGAATTCCAATTGATAGTGTAGAAGTTATATGCATTTAAAAAATTAGACCTATCAGCAGGCTTATAATCATTTTGGCAACACTGCCATGTATGGCCTCCTGGAAATTAAACTGCAATATTATTATCTATACGTGTGCTAATTTTAAAATAGCTCCCATTTATACCTTCCAAGATATCCAACATGGAGCTCAAATTTCAATTGCGATTTTTCAGCAGTTGGTAACACTGACATCGTTTTAAAAATGGCCGTGAGATATTCAGGTATAGATCTTTACTCTTACAAAATTTTGTTTCGATTACTCCAGCCGTTTAGGAGTTGATAGGGGGGGGGGGGACACACACACAGCCAGACAGACAGACAGACAGAAGGACAGACAGACAGACGCACATTTGCCCGATCCCATAAGACTACTTTTTCCTCATTTTTGCAAAATGTGAAAAGTAGGCTAACAAGAAGTTCCGTGAAGAACTATACAGCCTACTTTTCATGCCAATGATTTTTCTACAGTATATGAACCTATCTAGCATAATGACGAAATTAAGTTGGTAATATCGAAATATCTAATTAGTTCAAAATATACCTGGTATAATGTAGCCTAATAGAGCACTACAGTTGGCAGCCCTGGTGATTGAATATATTCTTAGTTCCACCTCTTAAGGTACAGAATACACAATTTGGTTGAAGTCCAATGGACGTTACATGCAGTTAGACATTGGATCTATCAGCACGCGTAAAAGCATGTTGCCAACAATACCATGCGTGTGCTGGTCATAAATAATCTGAATTATTATGATATCTTGTTGTGCCAATCTTGGATGAAATCCATTTGTTAATATAGAAGTTACATGTATTTTAAAATTGGACATATCAGCAGGCATAGAATCATGTTGGCAGCACTGCCTTGTATTAATTACTCCAAATTAATCTAGAATGTCAGGTACTATACGTGTGCAAAGTATAGAGCTGTTGGCTTGCATACTTTCTGATATATTGATATTAGGTAAAAAGAATACAGACAGCATTTATTAACAGTTGGCAGACCTGATTGCTCTTAACAATACTTATAGTCATATCTGTTATGGTACACATTGCACATACGAAATTTGGTTGAAATCCAACTGATAGTATAGAAGTTACATGTATTTAAAAATTGGTACTATCAGCAGGCTTATAATCATGTTGGTACAACTGACGTATATAAGTTACTCCAAATTAATCTAAAATGTCAGAATATGCGTGTGCATAGTTTAAAGCTGTTGGCTTGCATACTTTCTGATATATTGGTATTTGGATTTAAAAAAATAGAGAGAGCAATTATTAACAGTAGGCAGCCCTGGTGGCTCTTAAGAATATGCCCAGTCATATATGTTTATGTACAGATATTACATACAAAATTTGGTTGAAATCCAGTTGATAGTGTAGAAGTTATATGTATTTAAACATTGGACCTATCAGAAGGCTTAAAATTATTTTGGCAACACTGTCATGGTTGGCCTCCTGGAAATAAAACTGAAATGGTATTATCAACATGTGTGCCCATTTTGGAATAGCTCCCATGCATACCTTGCAAGATATCCAACATGCAGCTCAAATTTCTAGTGCGTTTTTTCAGCAGTAGGTAGCACTGACATCATTTTCAAATATGGACGTGAGATATTCCGGTGCACATCTTTACTCATACTAAATTTGGTTTTGATTGCTGCAGCCGTTTAGGAGTTGATAGGGGGACACACACACACAGCCAGCCAGCCAGCTAGACAGACAGACAGACACACATTTTCCCGGATCGATCTCATAAGACTACTTTTTCCTCATTTTTGCAAAATGTGAAAAGTAGGCTAATAAAAATGAGGAAAAAGTAAGCTTATGAGATCGATCCGGGAAAATGTGTGTCTGTCAGTGTGTGTCCCCCGCTATCAACTGCTAAACGGCTACAGCAATCGAAACAAAATTTAGTGTGAGTAAAGATGTATACCGGAATATCTCATGCCCATATTTGAAAATGATATCAGTGCTACCAACTGCTGAAAAAACGCACTAGGAATTTGAGCTCAATGTTGGATATCTTGGAAGGTATGCATGGGAGCTATTTCAAAATTGGCACACATGCAGATCATACTATTTCAGTTTAATTTCCAAGAGGACATACATGACAATGTTGCCAAAATAATTTTAAGACTTCTGATAGGTCCAATTTTTAAATACATTTATAACTTCGACACTAACAATTGGATTTCAACCAAATTTTGTATGTAACATGTGTACAAAAACAGATATAACTGAGCGTATTCTTAAGAGCCACCAGGACTGCCAACTGTTGATAATTGCTCTCTCTCTTTTATTTATCCAAATACTAATACATCAGGAAGTATGCAATACAACAGCTTTAAACTATGCAAACGTATAGTACCTGACATTTTAGATTAATTTGGAGTAACTCATATACGTCAGTTCTACCAACATGATTCTATGCCTGCTGATAGGACCAATTTTTAAATACAAGTAACTTCTATACTATCAGTTGGATTTCATCCAAATTTCATATGTGCTATGTGTAACATAACAGATATGACTAGAAGCTTTCTTAAGAGCAATCAGGGCTGACAACTGTTAATAAATGCTGACTATATTTTTTTACCCTAATATTCTAGATAGGTTCATATACTGTAGATTAATCATTGGCATGAATCTTATTTTTTTAGAAAAGTAGGCTCTTCAGTTCGTCACGGAACTTCTTGTTTATTTCTTTTTTGTATTTGTATTTTCCAATGGTACAATGTTTGGAATGGCTCGTTACTAATTCTATTTCTTTCATAACGTGACCAATATCAACGATGCGTCGCCCTATTGGAGGCAGATCGTTGGCCTCAGTATTCCTTTCAATTACCATCGGGCCTCAGTATTCCTTTCAATTACCATCGGTGGTACTTCACAATCAGACTCATTCTCATCATCTGCATCACCTCCAGAATCGTTCGAAGAAATTATGTAATAATCTTGATCTTCATACCTGAAATCACACAATGTTAAAAAATATTACCTTGATTATTATAAACATACAGAAAGCATACGCATTAAAAGTAACTCCAGGCAAATGCTGGGATGGTTCCTCTCTAAAAGCAATCCTATCCCCAATTTAGAAATTCACACAATAGTACAGTCATCACATTAACACATGTAATCACACAAATTCCATACACACCCTAAAATACATGGGGCTATATAACCTCGAGTTCTCAGACCCTAAACACGTTTTACAAGTAGGTAATCTACTAAAAAAATGACAAGTCCTTTAAAATTAATTAATTAATAATTAATTTATATAATGTGACAATAGTTTACTTACCGACTTGCATCGTTGCCTGTTGGGGGAGTGCTTTCACCTAACAATCTGTTGAATATTTCTTCGGTGTCTTCCAATTGAGCAGAATCGTTTGAAACATTCAAGGTGATTTCCTGTTGTTCTCTTTTCTCCCACGTAAACCATTGCTGCGCGGCCTCTTCTAGAGCGTTTCCTTGGAAGAGGATGCTTTCGTGGCATTGTAGAATAAAGTGTGAATGTTATAGAAATACACTACTGCCCTATCACTCAATCACGAAACACAAACGCAGAATTAGGAAATGAAACGAGAAAGGGGCGAGATATATTCTTCTATTGCTTCCTCAAGACTCGGTCTAGTCAGACTCAGCGCGCAGAAAAGGTTTTGCAAGAAGGCGAGTTATTATTATTTCTCTTTTTTTCTTTGCACTCCACGGTAAGTAGAATGGAATGCTGCGTAAGGAAAGCATTGACCCGTCACGGGAGGTGCGGTGCGGTGCGGTGCTTGGTAGTAGGGTGGGGGAATGAAGCTTGGTACAAGTGGGTGCAACTGTTATTGCGGGTAGCCTATCGTGTAGCCTGTGTAGTTACCGTTCTGCCAAGTTGAAGACTAGTCAAAGGTACATACGTCACGGGTTTATCACTAAACAGTTCCTTTCATCGAACATTCGAACTGCTCAGAATTTGAGCCTCTAAAATATTGAATAAGTTTGAAGTTATTATAGCTTTTTTTTTTACAATATAAAAGGTTATTGAAATATGATCCTTTTATAAAATATGTTGAATTTTGAAATATAAATTGTTCATAATGAAGCTACTATTACAAGGGTTATTGCACAGAAATTTCGAAATTCTCCGGTTATTAGTTTTGTCCTGACGTATGTACCTTTAACCCTCAAAGTAGACACTTAGAAGCCATGCCCTGAACAAACGAACAGTCTCTATTTTACAAAAGTGGCATATAACAAGTCCCGAAGACCTATATACTAGATTAAGAAGAAAAAATAAAATTTAAAAAATATTTTATTTTTCGGTAGCACAGCCTTAAACCTCGTAGAAGTTTCATTTTTTATCAATCTATTACGCTCCTGCATTCAAATTACCTTATTCATAATTCCTAAAGTGGTGGATATACTCAGCTTGGATTGCAGCAAAAATGCTTTGCTTTGGGGGGTCGGGGATGAGATGCGATGGAAATATTTGTGGCGGATGGTTTCTACTGCCGGATGCCCTTCCTAACGCCACCCACATGAGAGGAGTTAATGAAAGATGAAATGAATGATGGTGAATGAATATGGGCAAGGATGTGGAAGGAAGCGGCCGTGGCCTGTCAGAAGGTATACCGTCCCAGTATTTTCCTGGATTTGAAAATAAAGCCAATAAATCAATAAACAATGTAATTATTCATCTTATATGTACGAGTAAGTGATGACATGTTGAGCAAAAGATTTCATACACTTCATAAAATTAATTAATTATTATTTTGTTATATGCAAAGAACATTCCCTTGTTCAAACTAAGTTCCATAATAGGGATTTATCCCAACACAGTGACTTGCATGTCTGCTTTCATTTTACAGTGCATTATAAAACCTGGTAAGACACTTAATACAGTAAATGGATTGCAACTTCCTGTATATACCATTAGCTAAATCAACTGTTGCGTGACTTCCATTCAGCTCTTATCTGCGCTATTTTATAACCTCATATTTAAAGTATGTAGGCCATATTATTACTTCCGTTATGGCGAGATATTCTCGTTTCAAATTTACCTCTTGGTTTAAAGTTTAATCTCTCTTGTGTTTGTGACGCACATACTCTTGTCTGTGGGCTCTTGATATCGATTGAAATATCCCAAATTATGTATTAATCCTCAGGCTATGGTTAACTTTCGAAGTCGGTCCATATGACTTAGATATTAGAAAGTTGGTTTAAGAGCTACTATTTGAAGTTCATGACCATATATTCGTATCAGATCGGTATTATTAAGAGTGGATGCAAAGGACGGAATTGAGTAATAATAATAATTATTATTATTATAAACTACGAAAGTACTACGTGGGACTTGTAAACCGATGGTTAAAATAGTTGGACGATGCTGGCTGCGTGGAAAACCTGATAGTAAAGTTCCTGAAATCCAGGAATCTTATTTGGGGTGATGACATTATTAATCAGCAAGGGCCTTACAACATCAACAAAATATGGAAGGAAAGGTGGATAGAGTTTTCTTCACCTCGCCAAATCCACTTAGATGATCCTTTCCAGCATATCCCAGGAACTGATTTACCAAGAGCTACGGGATGCCAACTAAATCATGCTCGAACTGGTCATGGAAGGTGCAAAGCTAGAATCACCAGCTTGTGACTGCAGAGCGCAAGAACAGGCGATGAACCACAGCATTTGGGAGTGCCCACAACGTAGCTTTACAGGCGAATGGGAAGAGTTCATGAAAGCATCATCTCCTGTGCTTTCCTGGTTTAAGGGCCTTGATGTTCATTACTGATTATGATGTACATATATGTTTGCTAATCATGTAGATCATTCTTGTACCATACGAAAAATAAATAAAATACTACGTGGGGACAGACTGATGTGAAGAAAATATATCGTACTGGATTCATAATTTCACTCACTTTTGCTTGAGTCAAACTTCTAACATTTCAAAGTTTCTAATTTTATCTAGTTTTCAAAATGTTACTTTACTTTGAGCTGTGTTGACAGTTTCCCCTCATTTGGCTATATTCGTCGTAATTTTTAACATTTTTTAAAAATGTATGTTAAACCTACAGATACAAATTAAACCTCAGTCATTTCACATCCTTTAACTATGAATTATATATTTTTTCATTTTGGGCAATCTAGAAATTCATATATTTTTCAAAAAAGATAGGTTTGATGGAAAGGGTAGTTAAAGCACTTCTGATCTGAGTGAGGTTCAGTTTGCTGCAAGGTGCCGTGAAACAATCAGTATTATCCAAGAAAATATTGTAGATCTGTGGAGGAATCCTTTATATAAATTACAATTCTGAGAACTGTAATAATAGGGTCTATTGATTCATTGTACAAATAGTAATCGTTAAGATGGTAGAGCAATAAAAATAAGTGTAATTGCTGGTTATACTGTTCAAATTACTTTAATAATTGTTAGTCCCCCTAATAAGTATTGGTGATTGTATTAGTGTTATTATAATAATAGCCACAAGTTTGGTAGATTAAAAAAATAAGTATTGGGTCGTTGATTAATTTTATGAAGATTTTAATTTTAAAGAATATGTATATAATTAATAAAGCATGAACGTGACAAAGGTGAATAGTTCTAGTAAAAATAAGACACTATATTTTTAATCCAAGACTGATCATGTTGCCATGATTTTATAACAGGATATTCTTTATGTGTAGAGCTTAAATCTACTGCACTTATCTGCCATATTAGAAACTATTTAGTATCGGAAATTCAGAATAAGTACTGTGTGTTCTTCAGGGGGTAAAGTTTGATATCATTCTAAAGAACTTATTATATTTAAGGAGAAGAAAACAGTACGATTGGAAATTATATACTTTCTCAGATAATAAAATCAAGATGTTCAGTAAAGAACATATAGCCTACTTTCTCTTAAATGCATGGGTATTGTTATAACTCTGTGTCCTTTTCAAGGAGTATAATTGAATGTTGGTTGTAGTAGCTTGTTGAAATACAACGTGTTATACGAATATTAAACATGAATATGAGGTGCCCTTTGCTAGTACTACCTCTGTACAAAATTTCAATCAATTCAGATTCACCGTGTTTGGATTGATATGGTGAATCGATTTGCACACATACATGGCCACAATCTGCAAACTATTGGGCTGATGACCTTGTAGTTCTGTCATAAAAGATGCTTCCCTCAAAAACTTATGTTGTTGCAAAATTTGGTAGAGATCAAATAATTAGGTTGGTCGCAATTTGATTTAAGGTTTTAACATTTGGGTGGCCGCCATTCCGTTTCCGTCAAGATGGCGGCGATATAAAACATGACCCTGAGGTGCCCCTTGCTAGTGTTACCTCTTTACCAAATTTCGTTCAATTCAGTTTTACTTTCTTTGAATTGATAGGGGGAATCGATTTGCACACATACATGACCGCCATATGCACACTATTGGACTCATGACCTTGTAGCTTGGTTAAAGAACGCTCCTCACATAAAGGTATGTTGTTGCAAAATTTAGTAGAGATCAGATGATTAGGTTGGTCGTAATTTGATTTAAGCTTTTAACATTTGGGTGGCCGCCATTACGTTTCCGTCAAGATGGCGACGATATAAAACATGACACTGAGTTGCCTCTTGCAACTGCTACCTCTGTACCAAATTTCGTTCAATTCGGTTTCACCGTGTTTGAAAAGATAGCGGGAATCGATTTGCACACATACATGGCTGCTAACAGCAAACTATTAGGCTGATGACCTTGTTGTTTGGTTAAAGATGCTTACCATATAAAGGTATGTTATTGCAAATTTAGTAGAGATCTGATGATTAGGCTGGTCGTAATTCGATTCAAGTTTTTAACATTTGTGTGGCCACCATTACATTTCCGTCAAGATGGCGGCGATATAAAACATGACACTGAGGTGCCCTTTGCTAGTGCTACCTCTGTACCAAATTTCGTTCATTTCGGTTTCACAGTGTTTGAATAGATAGGGGGAATCGATATGCACACATACAAGGCCGCCATCCGCAAATTATTGGGCTGATGACCTTGTAGTTTGATCGAAAGAATCCTCATATATAAAGGTATAATGTTGCAAAAATTGGTAGAGATAAGATGATTGGGTCGGTCGTAATTTAATTTAAGCTTTTAACTTTTGGGTGGCCGCCATTACGTTTTTATCAAGATGGTGGCGATATAAAACATGACACTGAGGTGCCCTTTGCTAGTACTACCTCTGTACCAAATTTCGTTCAATTCGGTTTCACCGTGTTTGAATTGATAGGGGGAATCGATTTGCACACATACATGGCCGCCATCTGCAAACTATTGGGCTGATGACCTTGTAGTTTAGGCAAAAGACGCTCGCCATACAAACATATGGTGCTGCAGAATTTGGTGGAGATCGTATGTTTAGTTTAGTCGTAATTTGATTTAAGCTTTGAACATTTGGGTAGCCGCCATTACGTTTTCGTCAAGATGGCGGCGATATAAAACATGACACTGAGGTGCCCGTTGCTAGTGCTACCTCTACCAAATTTCGTTCAATTCGGTTTCACCTTGTTCGAATTGATAGGGGGGGGGGGACAGACATTCAGAGTACACACACTCTCACACACACACACTCACACACACAGACAGACATACAAATTTTCGCCCTGTGTCGATCTCATAAGTCTACTTTCATTTTTTGCAAAAATCGAGAGTAGGCTAATAACTAAGAAGATTCCAATATTACTATAATCAAGTGAAAAATGTACACTCGCAATAAGTATAAGGAGCTGATCATCACGGTGACCTTGGTCTTTGAAATTAAATAACATCAACAAAGGCAATAAACGCCATCATTTGAAAATGAACGGTATTGTTCGACTCAAATACGACTAAAAGCATTCACAATCCAAAGTGGCCGACATTTTTGCTTTAAAAATGTGTTTCCATCGGAAAAAGGTCGACTACTTTATACCTCTAATGAGCTTGCCATTAACCACTTCGCTGAGCAATAGACGGAGCGAATATATTTCAGCAACAATGCTGAGACACTTAGCCGTAAGAGGTATAGGCGATAGAACTCCAGTGTATATGACGATATTGACGTTAAAAATAATTTTCCACTGAATTTTCTTGTCCTTTTTACGTTACTTTTCTCGTCTTACCTTTCCTGTTTAATTTTACTTGCAGTATTTCATTCTTCTTTTAGTTATTTTAATTATTCAGAAGACGTCACCTACACTCAGTCCCCGTGCCAGAATAATTAATCACAGGAAATCAAAATCCTCTCGGCCCAGCCGGGAATCGAACCCGGGAACTTTTGGATTAAAGCCTAGCTTGCTAACAAATTGTTATGGTGTTTGAAGCCATTTTTCAGTGTTGCCTTAGTACCGGTAATTGAAATTTGATGTTTTTCAGTGAGTCAACACGATTGAGACGGGTTATTTCCTAATCCTGAAAATAATAACCGATCACAATTGGGTACAATCATGTTGACTGACAGAAAAACATCAAATTTCGCTAACGAATTATGATATTGTTAATTCATTTGAGGGTCGTGGTATATCTTGGTCATCAGCACCATGCACTTGGGCGTGTGTTGTACTTGTGTAGTAAACTGTATTTACTGTATGTGATGACTGTAGTAGTGTGTGTAGCTGTATTCGGGACAAGGATGATATAGGTGCCCCAGGAGTTGAAGAAAGGTATCATCCCGGTATTTCTCTGGAGTTATTGTTGAAAAACCTAGGGAGAAACCGCACTCAGGATACCCGCTGTCAGCTCCGGGATTTGAACCTGTGACTTCCGCACTTGCTGCAACTGTCCGCGCGACCGTGGTGCACATTGGTCACGTACTGGATATATTCGTATTGATATATTTTTAACTGCACGCTGTTTAATATGTCCACCAAGACAGCGAAGAGCAGCCTCTCTAAGTCCGGATATCGCAGAATGGAATCCTGGGTTGACAGCGGCCTTCCTGAGTGTGCCTTTCTTTCCCGGGTCAACCGAGATGGTACCTTACTTCAAGACCCAGGATATCGACCCCAATCCTAGGTCCAAGTAAATACAGTGACACACACACTTGGGTAGGTTTTTGCTAGGAATTAACCTTACCCACAAGGGAAGATGAAGAGAGAAGTTAAGGGAAGTGGGTTTCGGACTAATTAACAAGTGGATAATAGGACAAGAGTCCAACAGCAAACAAAGACAATGTTCTGAGACGAGTATCACCGCAATGCCCGTGAAACACCTAAAGTGGGTATGGACCTGGCCGTAACTAACGGGAAATGCGGCTGAAGCTTGGGCTATTTGCCGGCGAGCTTGGATAGTACCTTCACTTCCAAGCCAAGATTCGACTACTACTGTATGTGGAAGGGTGGTGGTCTGGCAAAGAAAGAAATGATGAGTTTACTATGTATCCTTTCAAAGGAGTTTGTTTTTAAACAACTATTTTGAAGAATGCAAATAATTTGAATTAGCCGTGATGTTTTAGTTTTTGAAATTGTAGAATTTCTAAGGAGCGACCAAATGTTTCCAGGAAGAGTAGCAATGAGGCAATTATACCCTTGGAAATAATTTTGGTAAGAGCACCAATAGTTGCATTTAAGAATGGCTAAGCTTTTACCCAGCATGCGCTGACTAAAAGTTTAGACAATGAGAAAAACTTAAATTTGGAAAACCAACCATAAGTTGTAGAGAAAAACTCAACAAGCAGGAAGCTGGCAGAGCGAGCTATACTTGCCTTACTGGCCAGTTAGAATTAGCTATAAAAGCTAAGAGAGGCTTTAATAAGTTTGTGACTTAGAGTTCTTGCTCAAATGCAACAAATAGTGGAACCGTTATTAATTTGATTTGTGAGTTTTTTAAAGAGGGCATAAGCCAGGAAAAGTCAGGGAAGACAGGGTCCTACCTCAGCGTGAATCTAGCGAAAAGAATAACGATACAAAAATAATAGGTTTATTAACAATGAATTATACTTTGAAGAATTAACAAAGAATTAATAACAGTCAAATCATGATTGTGATTTCTAAAAGGTTACATATGAAGGTCTGTGACCTAAAGATAACAAGTTTATAATTGGCAAACAATTTTAAATTGAATACAAGTTTAAGACTTGTGGTAAGCACTAAAAATCTGAATATGATTTTAAAAGTGGTGCTTAAAATGGACAATTTTAACGTTTGTAACAACAATTATAAAGTAATTCTAGCGTAGCCGAATTAATCAGGTACGATGTGGGTATTTCAAGATTTCATATTTAGAAATCTTAAAAGTATCAAAAAAAAACAATTTGAAATTATAACTAAAAGAGAGAGAGAGAAAATAAGTAGAAGTTTCTAGAACTTCATATATTTAAATCGGGATCACGAAAAAAAATTGGGCAAGTTTCCCTTTCGTGAAATCTAGAGATAACTCACTTATGAGTAGAAAGAATTGAATTCCCTCATTAGAAGGAAGAAACAATATATTTTAGGGCGTGTACTAGACACGAAGTTACAGAAATTAATTAGTTGTAAATCGAGCAAATATGGGAGGGCACTTACTGAGAGTGACACCTCATTGAAAAAAGACCTAAATTTACAATTTTGTTACTCTAGTTTGTTAGTAAAGGGTTTGAGAAAGATGAAATGGGATTGTGAAAGAGTGTTCATGGCCGTATTTATTGTACTCGGACGAGCGCGACGCGGATGTTAAGTTGAACGGGCACTTTTTTCACTATAGTCTGTTGGTATAGTTGAAAAGTTCACTGTAGTAGCACATGTGAATCACTAATTGAGTTTTAGCTTGAGAGAATTATGAATTGTAGTTTCTATAGGTGGTAGTTAAATGCGGCAGAAAATTTCCCACGTAGGAAGACAATTTATGTCGATTAGAAGTTTATACCACATAAGTTTCTCAGTGAAGAAAAAGTACTCCCATATTAAAGTGGAAAATATTTGACAGTTTTACTGGTAGATAGATTTTTTTGTTATGGAAAATTCCAGAGCAATGATGACTGTTGAAATGGGTAGAAAGTCCCTCGGCGTAAAACTAGATATTATAGACAGTGGGTATTTTAGGAATATCCCTCGATGTGAGATAGCATCTCTGAAAATCTGTACAAGGAGTACTATTTAAATTTGAAAGTTAGACTTGATAGCTTGAGTTTGATAAAGAAGATCTCTTGAAGGCCGTTATTGTATCACATATAGCAATTTCACTGTCTGTAAAATCAAAATAAAAGCATTTAGCTTTTTAAAAGCGATGAGAAAGTGTTTAAAACGTGAAGTCGGTACTTATCTTTGCTTCATGAAGAAAGCGATGTTGCTGTTGACGGTTGATTTTAAAACTCGAACATGGCGTCGGATTTAAAAGTTTGCCTCTCGAGTTGAGGAGGCGAGCCTTAGTTGGGCTCCAACTGACTGGTTTGACTTCAGACGCACAAGTGAGGCCAGCTCAACGAAGCGCGGAGGGACCAGGAAAGGAAAAGGAGTGGGGGTAGGAGACAAAGGAATATACTTAAGAATGAAAAACATTGCAAAAATTAAGTATTTTGATGAAATGGTCTTCAAAGAGTTGATAGCAGGCGTCACTAGCGAAGCCTGGTGGATGGGTATGTAGACGAAGTCCTCTTGATCACAGAGATGATAGCTGGCGATAGCGACGAGATCTGGTGGCCAGATTGGTAAGGAAGTCCTCTTGTACATGGAAAAATTGAGGAACTTCAGAGATTCGCTGCTAGATGACGCTAGGTGGGTCATGGTAGATATATATCTAGAACAGACTCACAGGTAGGCCTAATATAAGCAAAGTGCATAAACAAAAACCAGGAGATCACTGTTGGTGTTTGCGTAAAAGGAAGTAATGAAATAAAGCAAAGAGCAGCAAAAGGTTACTCTGTCTTACCGTGTATTCCAAGGAATACACCAACACTACTACAATCACCACAATAACACAGGTTACCAGACAAATTTAATACACGCCCGAATACATGGATTTAATGATCGAGGCATCCTTAGTTCCTAAAAAGAATCAACTGCTTCAAATGTACAGTATATTTTTACTTCATTGTCATTGCTTTCTCGGACATTTTAACCCAGTAAGTCCCTGCTTAAAAGGCAACGCTACAGTGGTACAACATTATTGAGTCCGAGTTAAATCTGCCAGGAAATGTATTTCTGGACTGAGGGCTGGAAAGGAGTAGACTCAAACTGAAGAGGCAGTAAAGAGAAGAGGCGGGTTTTATCCCTTCTTCAACTATCCTAGAAATGTTTTTCTGTGGTTTTCCACTTATACACCAGGCAAATGTCGCTCTTACGTCGGGAGCATCTTCCCTCTGATAAGATTTAGGCACTCAGATTCAGATAACCATCAAGGTTAAAACATTAACCGCACACCGAAATCAGCATATGTATTTGCCAAGTTAGAAGATTTCCTTGGTCAATTCAAGTATAGCTTGATTTATATAGAAGCATCAACGACATGCACACACAACTATGGTAGTTGAAAATAGTAACAAACGAGTTACTTGCTACTACCAGAACACCACATTTTCTATAGACTTATATGCGATGAGATTAATCCATCTCATCGCTCAACATTTCTTCGAGAGCTGACATTGATATACTAAATCTCCGAGCTCTAGAACTCACACTTCCGTCTCCAGAATTCAATATCCGCCGTTGATGCGCTGACCTGTAAGAAACACGCCCCGCGAAGGCATTGGTAACATGTTGTGTAACCAGGATATCAAAATATGTGTCCAAAAAGGATTCCTGTAATTGGTATTTTATATCTTCACAATTTATAGCCTACTACAACTTGGCCCATTTAAATTGCATAACTTTTCAACGTGGTAGAGTTACCGAATGGGATTCGAAGAGACTGCCGATTGTTTAGGAATGATTGTGTAATATACCGAAAAATTCATAGCTCACAGGACATTGCTCAGTTACAAACTGACCTCAAACTAATTCATAAATGGACGGTTGACAACAAAATGAAGATAAATACGAGTAAATGTAGTCTCATGAGAATAGGGAGAGGGTGAAGGCATAATTTCCAATATAATATCAGCTCGGAAATACATGTAGAAAAAGACTCGTGCAAATACTTGGGCATCCATGTAAGGAACGATATGAAATTGAGTACTCATGTGGGTTGTGTCGTCTCCCAAGAGGACAAATCACTTCATTTTGTAACGAGGGCATTAAAAGGCAGTAGCTCCACCGCAAAAGAATTAGGATATTTGACCCTGGTGAGGCCAATCATGGAATACGGCTTAGTGGCTTGGGACCCATATCAGGTAGGGCTCATCAATGAGCGGGAGATCGTACAAAGTAGGGCTGCTAGGTTTGTGCTCAACGAATTTAATCCTAGAAGTAGTGTAACTCGAATGATATAAAATCTAGGGTGGGAATCTCTGGAAGATAGAAGGACGAAATCCAGACTATACGCTATGTTTAATTCTTACACTAATGGCCAGCATGGGAAGAACTAAGCAAACGTCTGGGAAATCCCACCTACCTGAGCAGGGCGGATCATCCACTTAAAGGTATGGGCCAACCGCAACGTACAAATTATGGAAAATATTCTTTCCTTAACCGTAGTATTGATAATTGGAACTCATTACCTGCCAGTCTTAGAGCCTTTCCCCAAACATATTGATGTTTTTAAGTGAAGACTGAAATGTTGTGTAAACACTACGATGTAATTACTATAGTTCCCGAATCGTGACTTGTGTATATTGTACTTGATATTATTGTTGGTAATTTTCTGTAATTGTTCAATTTGTCACCGAGGAATTACCCCCATTTGCAAATGCAGTAAATGAATGATAAGATGATGATGATAATTGTTGTTTTAAAGGGCCTAACATCGAGGTTGTAAATGAATGAATGACACACATTTATATAATAATATAGGACTAGTATGGTTAGAAAAATGAAATGTATAAACCTACTTTAAATATACGGTGCATTTTTTTAGTAAAAGACATTTCCGTATATTTCCGGTGCAGCATTTCAGTTGCGATACTAGGCATGCGCAATGGATTCCGTCATCCGTTGACACACCACATTCAACGTTAGAGACATTCATATCGTGTGGCCATCTCCTAGTGAGTGTTTAAAATGTTTAAGACAATACTGTAGATCAGCCTGCCGACGTTGAGATACAGTCACTGGCTAGTTTCTTGAATACTCTAAACTAAACATTAAACTAGTTGACATTTATCGCCAAGTGTGTGGGGTGAATGGTGAAAATTCATTGTCAGAAGAATTGATGAGCTTTTTATGAGTTGGAATGTCCAATGAATGCCGTCAACATGCGCATGACCTTACAACCTTGATGTGGCACCAAGTGCTTTCCATATTGTCCTTCATCTGAAGTAGTTCCTTGGTGGTAAACATTGTGATGTCAATGACGATCTTAAAGTGGAAGTCAGATATGACCATAACAGGTGCCGTCTTTCTATGGCCAATGCATACCAGAATTGATTCCACTTTACGACAAAGGAAGTGACTATACAGGGAAACAATTTAAGGTACATAAGATCTAGCCTAACTTATAGAAAATATAATGTTTAAAAATTATGTTGTTGTTCTTTGAAAAGAAAACGGCACTTCAAACCCCGCCTCGTATGTAGCCTATTTTTGTTTAGTGCGAGTAGTGGCATAAAATATCTAATTTCTACAATCCGAAAAAATAGCTGATTTTATTTCTTTTCTCTACATCTTTTTGATTGTTTCAGGCATCAATAATCAATTAAATATAATACTTTTTTGTATGCTATAGATCTATATAAGAAAAAAATTACGAGCCTTACAGTAGTCGCATATGATGTGTAACATCTTACATAGAAGAAACCTCACGTGAAATTGTTGATACACCGGTATTGTATAATATTATTGGCACAAATATTAATCAATTGTAAAAGGGAGTGTTTTACAGATATTGTGGTTTATAATACGGAACTCATTTTATTAGATGATTTGTAGCTTCTACCAGCACTAGCCTAAATAAAGAATACGATATGGAGCAACTAGATTAATAGACGCGACACCGCTCATAACCTTAAATCCCTTATAAACAGGTCCTCTTCAATCACAGACCAACACGTAATTTCATATGGATTCTGTTAAAATGAGTCATATTGATATGATAAATATCGTTTAAAATGATAACCTGGTAGCAAAAATATCTACCTCGTCCGAGATTCGAACCCAAGATCTCTAGATACACAGCCATAAGCACTAAACCCATGGCTACTTCTACTATGCAAATTTTGGGCACAAGATGGTGACTTATTTCCACGTTCCAATAATACTGCATTACGGAATTAAGTTTCATTTATATTTTGCTTGTTTCCATAATGTTCCTGCGTGAAATTGAGTTTAAAATGCCTTATGAATAGGCCCTCTTGTGAGTAAAGAGAATGTATTCAGTAATAGTTCATGAAGGCTTCCTCAATTCTCGTATAACCACAACGATTATATTATATTGATGACTGCATTACCGTTATGTGGGTCAATATTTGAATAGCCATTGTGCAGAAACATAATACCGGCAATGCCGACTACTTACAATGTTTGATATTAAGGCATTTTACCATTTAAATACTGATACGAAGACTTCGAACATGTACCATGTCATTTGCTTCAATCTCTTGACACCAGAGTTTGCATGAGCGTTTTCCGTTCAGTATGTCACATACTTTCCACATGGCCGAGAGTACGTCATGGTATCAATTTGCGACACCACGCGCTTGTTGTTTCTCGTACCACTGCCAGCTGGGTCATACCACTGCTCGCTGGATCGATCGATCCAGCGGGCAGTGCATACTTCCGTTTTCCACCACTGCCAGCTAGTACACTTCCGTTCGATCGATCGTGCGGCAGTGCATACTTCCGTTTTCCACCGCTGCCAGCTAGTACACTTCCGTTCGATTGTTCGAGCGGGCAGTGCATACTTATGTTTTCCACCACTGCCAGCTAGTAAACTTCCGTTCGATCAATCGAGCGGGCAGTGCTTACTTCCGTTCGATCCACCACTGCCAGCTCGATCGTTCCGATCCACTTCCGTCCCCAATTTTCAAAATCACTCCCACAAAACTATCCAGCAACCGAGCGGAAAGATGTTACACATCAAAAAATTTAAAAAAGATATATAATCGGAGATAATTATGACTCGCAGCTTAGAAAAAATTCATATTTTATACACTGTAAATTTATTTAAATTATTTTCATAAGCTTTGCCACTACGAAGAGGCTGAAGAAGCTTGTTGCATAATACAAATGGAGCAGCATTAATGTGTTCATAATATCAAATAGTTTGCCTTTGTGTGCGAACTAGATTCAAACTACCTTCAAGATACAATATACACTCGCGTTTGTAATTGAAAATTTAATAAGTTTCTATAATAACTGGATAAATAATATTTCTTCAAACAATTAGAAATTTTAGTTTAATATGTATAATAATATAAACTTACCATAATTCATTGTTCACCTTGTTATGAAAGCCGGATCTAAAGATCCTATAGGCTTTCATATAGCCGTGGTATATTGGAAAAAGTCTGTCTGTATGTACGTACGTACGTACGTATGTGCGTGACGTTTTTGCGTTTAGCAAAGTACAGGTCGCAATTTTCAAGATATCGAGCTGAAATTTGGTACGGTGAAAGAGTTGGGGCCTGTGACGAACACTATTGTTGGGCGTTAAAATCGGTGCAGGGCCGGACCTTCTATTGGGGCCCTGAATTTCATCCTATTTTTTTGAATCGATATATCTCGGAAACGGTTGGTCGTATCGAAAAATGTTAAATGTATAGGTGTAAGATCTCCGCGGTATGCAACTTTTTTACTCAAAACGATTTTTTGATATCTCTCACCGTTTTCTTTTTTTAGGGCCCTGAAAATGTCCATTGTGTGTGACATTTTTGCGTTTAGCTAAGTACTGGTCACAATTTCCAAGATATTAAGCTGAAATTTGGTACGGTGAAAGAGTTAGTGACTGTGACGAATCCTATTGTTGGGCGTTAAAATGGTGCAGGGCCGGATCTTTTTGGGGGGCCCTGAATTTCTAACTGTTTTTTGAATCGATATATCTCGGAAACGGTTGGTCGTATCGAAAAATGTTAAATGTACAGGTGTAAGATCTCCACGGTATGCAACTTTTTTACTCAAACCCATTTTTTGATATCTCTCACCGTTTTCTTTTTCTTGGGGCCCTGAAAATGTCCATTGTGCGTGACATTTTTGCGTTTAGCTAAGTACTGGTCGCAATTTTCAAGATATTAAGCTGAAATTTGGTACGGTGAAAGAGTTAGTGACTGTGACGAATCCTGTTGTTGGGCGTTAAAATCGGTGTAGGGCCGGATCTTTTTGGGGGGCCCTGAATTTCAAACTTTTTTTTGGAATCGATATATCTCGGAAACGGTTGATCGTATCGAAAAATGTTAAAGGTATAGGTGTAAGATCTCCGCGGTATGCAACTTTTCTACTCAAAACAATTTTTTGATATCTCTCACCGTTTTCTTTTTTTTTGGGCCCTGAAAATGTCCATTGTGTGTGACATTTTTGCGTTTAGCTAAGTACTGGTCGCAATTTTCAAGATATTAAGCTGAAATTTGGTACGGTGAAAGAGTTAGTGACTGTGACGAATCCTGTTGTTGGGCGTTAAAATCGATGAAGGGCCGGCCACTTTTTTGGGGCCCTGAATTTCTTACTGTTTTTTGGAATCGATATATCTCGGAAACGGTTGGTCGTACCGAAAAATGTTAAATGTACAGGTGTAATCTCTCCGCGGTATGCTACTTTTTTACGAATAACGATTTTTTTATATCTCTAACCATTTTCTTTTTTTGGGGCCCTGAAGATGTCCATTGTGCGTGACATATTTGGGTTTAGGGAAGTACAGGTCGCAATTTTTAAGATATCAAGCTGAAATTTGGAAAGGTCAAAGAGTAAGGGCCTGTGAGGAATCCTGATTGTCGGGCGTTAAAATCGGTGTAGGGCCAGACCTTTTTGGGGGGCCCTGAACTTTATCCCTTTTTTGGAACAAATATATCTCGGAAACGGTTGGTCGTATCGTAAAACGTTAAATGTACAGGTGTAAGATCTCCGCGGTATGCAACTTTTTTATTCAAAACGATTTTTTGATGTCTCTCACCGTTTTCTTTTTTTGGGGCCCTGAAAATGTCCATTGTGCGTGACATTTTTGCGTTTAGCAAAGTACAGGTCGCAATTTTTAAGATATCAAGCTGAAATTTGTAACGGTGAAAGATTTAGGGCCTGTGAGGAATCCTGTTGTCGGGCGTTAAAATCGGTGTAGGGCCGGACGTTTTTGGGGGGCCCTGAATTTCAAACTTTTTTTTGGAATCGATATATCTCGGAAACGGTTGGTCGTATCGAAAAACGTTAAATGTACAGGTGTGAGATCTCCACGGTATGCAACTACTTTACTCGATACGATTTTTGATATCTCTCACCGTTTTAATTTTTTGGAGCCTTGAAAATATCCATTGTGTGCGACATTTTTGCGTTTAGCTAAGTACTGGTCGCAATTTTCAAGATATTAAACTGAAATTTGGTACGATGAAAGAGTTAGTGACTGACGAATTCTGTTGTTGGGCGTTAAAATCGGTGCAGGGCCAGATCTTTTTGGGGGGCCCTGAATTTCAAACTTTTTTTTGGAATCGATATATCTCGGAAACGGTTGATCGTATCGAAAAATGTTAAACGTATAGGTGTAAGATCTCCGCGGTATGCAAATTTTTTACTCAAAACGATTTTTTGATATCTCTCACCGTTTCCTTTTTTGGGGGGCCCTGAAAATGTCCATTGTGTGTGACATTTTTGCGTTTAGCTAAGTACTGGTCACAATTTTCAAGATATTAAGCTGAAATTTGGTACGGTGAAAGAGTTAGTGACTGTTACGAATCCTATTGTTGGGCGTTAAAATCGGTGCAGGGCCGGATCTTTTTTGGGGGCCCTGAATTTCTAACTGTTTTTTTGAATCGATATATCTCGGATACGGTTGGTCGTATCGAAAAATGTTAAACGTACAGGTATAAGATCTCCGCGGTATGCAACTTTTTTATTCAAAACGATTTTTTGATATCTCTCACCGTTTTCTTTTTTTGGGGCCCTGAATATGTCCATTGTGTGTGACATTTTTGCGTTTAGCTAAGTACCGGTCGCAATTTTCAAGATATCGAGCTGAAATTTTGACCTGTGAAAGAGTTGGACCCTGTGAGGAAGTCTGTTGTCGGGCGTTAAAAAAGGTGCAGGGCCGGATCTTATTGGGGGCCCTGAATTTCTAACTGTTTTTTGGAATCGATATATCTCGGAAACGGTTGGTCGTATCGAAAAATGTTAAATGTACAGGTGTAAGATCTCCGCGGTATGCTACTTTTTTACTGACGATTTTTTGATATCTCTAACCATTTTCTTTTTTTGGGGCCCTGATGATGTCCATTGTGCGTGACATATTTGGGTTAGGGAAGTACAGGACGCAATTTTTAAGATATCAAGCTGAAATTTGGAACGGTCAAAGAGTAAGGGCCTGTGAGGAATCCTGTTGTCGGGCGTTAAAATTGGTGTAGGGCCGGACCTTTTTGGGGGCCCTGAATTTTATCCCTTTTTTTGGAACCAATATATCTCGGAAACGGTTGGTCGTATCGAATAATGATAAATGTACAGGTGTAAGTTCTCCGCGGTATGCAACTTTTTTACTCAAAACGATTTTTTGATATCTCTCACCGTTTTCTTTTTTTGGGGCCCTGAATATGTCCATTGTGTGTGACATTTTTGCGTTTAGCTAAGTACTGGTCACCATTTTCAAGATATTAAGCTGAAATTTGGTACGGTGAAAGAGTTAGTGACTGTGACGAATCCTATTATTGGGCGTTAAGATCGGTGCAGGGCCGGATCTTTTTTGGGGGCCCTGAATTTCAAACTTTTCTTGGAATCGATATATCTCGGAAACTGTTGGTCGTATCGGAAAACGTTAAATGTACAGGTGTAAGATCTCCGCGGTATGCAACTTTTTTACTCAAAACGATTTTTTGATATCTCCCACTGTTTTCGTTTTTGGGGGCCCTGAAAATGCCCATTGTGCGTGAAATTTTTGGGTTTAGCGAAGTACAGGTCGCAAATTTCAAGATATCGAGCTGAAATTTTGACCTATGAAAGAGTTGGACCCTGTGAGGAAGTCTGTTGTCGGGCGTTAAAAAAGGTGCAGGGCCGGATCTTATTGGGGGCCCTGAATTTCAAACTTTTTTTTGGAATCGATATATCTCGGAAACTGTTGGTCGTATTGATAAACGTTAAATATACAGGTGTAAGATCTCCGCGGTATGCAACTTTTTTACTCAAAACGATTTTTTGATATCTCCCACTGTTTTCGTTTTTGGGGGCCCTGAAAATGTCCATTGTGCGGGAAATTTTTGGGTTTAGCGAAGTACAGGTCGCAATTTTCAAGATATCGAGCTGAATTTTTGACCTGTGAAAGAGTTGGACCCTATGAGGAAGTCTGTTGTCGGGCGATAAAAAAGGTGCAGGGCCGGATCTTTTTGGGGGGCCTGAATTTCAAACTTTTTTTTTTGAATCGATATATCTCGGAAACTGTTGGTCGTAACGAAAAACGTTAAATGTACAGGTGTAAGATCTCCGCGGTATGCAACTTTTTTACTCATAACGATTTTTTGATATCTCTCTCCGTTTTCTTATTTTGGGGCCCTGAAGGTGTTATTAAATGTTTTTGGTTTTTGAAAAAAAAAAAGGGGCCCAAATGTATATAATAATTGGTAAAAATTTAAATGATGGTCTAATTGAATTCTACGGAAAATTATCTATAATAAATCATTTTAACCTTTTCAATAAGTTGAATCATGTATTTACAGCAGTAAGATATTTTCCATTTCCGAGGACGTCCGGCTTTCATAACCATGTGATGGTGTCAGCATTGCCTAGAATAGCATTTTATAATTTTCCTGCATTTCTTCGCAATCGGGTCGAAGGTTCGAAATGCATTTCCGCAGGCCTTGCCGCCAACGATGTTGTTGTTTGAGATCATTACCCCTCTTGCTCGCCGCTATCTTGCCGCCCCTTCTCATCCAAAGCAGATCGTGCTGCGTGGACTCCTACAGATTTTCTCACAGGGTCCAACTCTTTCACAGCTCAAAATTTCAGCTTGATATCTTGAAAATTGCGACCTGAACTTCGATAAACCCAAAAATTTCACGCACAGTGGACATTTTCAGGGCCCCCAAAAACGAAAACGGTGAGAGATATCAAAAAATCGTTTTGAGTAAAAAAGTTGCATACCGCGGAGATCTTACACCTGTACGTTTAACGTTTTCGATACGACCAACAGTTTCCGAGATATATCGATTCCAAAAAAAAGTTTGAAATTCAGGGCCCCACAAAAAGATCCGGCCCTGCACCGTTTTTAACGCCCAACAACAGTCTTCCTCACAGTGTCCAACTCTTTAACAGGTCAAAATTTCAGCTCGATATCTTGAAAATTGCGACCTGTACTTGGCTAAACCCAAAAATTTCACGCACAATGGACATATTCAGGGCCCCAAAAAACGAAGACGGTGAGAGAATTCAAAAAATCGTTTTGAGTAAAAAAGTTGCATACCGCGGAGATCTTACACCTGTACCTTTAACGTTTTTCGATACGACCAACAGTTCCCGAGATATATCGATTCAAAAAAAAAGTTTGAAATTCAGGCCCCCCCCCCAAAAAAAAAAGATCTGGCCCTGCACCGTTTTTAACGCCCGACAACAGACTTCCTCACAGGGTCCAACTCTTTGACAGGTCAAAATTTCAGCTCGATATCTTGAAAATTGCGACCTGTACTTCGCTAAACCCAAACATTTCACGCACAATAGACATTTTCAGGGCCCCAAAAAACGAAAACGGTGAGAGATATCAAAAAATCGTTTTGAGTAAAAATGTGGCATACCGCAGAGATCTTACACCTGTAAATTTAACATTTTTCGATACGATCAACACTCTCCGAGAAATCTCGATTTAAAAAAAAAGTTTGAAATTCAGGGCCCCCCAAAAAGATCCGGCCCTGAAGCGTTTTTAACGCCCGACAACAGACTTCCTCACCGGGTCCAACTCTTTCACAGCTCAAAATTTCAGCTCGGTATCTTGAAAATTGCGACCTGTACTTGGCTAAACCCAAAAATTTCACGCACAAAGGACATTTTCAGGGCCCCCAAAAACGAAAACGGTGAGAGATATCAAAAAATCGATTTGAGTAAAAAAGTTGCATTCCGCGGAGATCTTACACCTGTACATTTAACGTTTTTCGATACGACCAACAGTTTCCGAGATATATCGATTCCAAAAGAAAGTTTGAATTCAGCCCCCCCCCCCCAAAAAAAAAAAAGATCCGGCCCTGCACCGTTTTAGCGACCGACAACAGACATCCTCACAGGGTCCAACTCTTTCACAGCTCAAAATTTCAGCTCGATATCTTGAAAATTGCGACCTGTACTTCGCTAAAGCCAAAAAATTATCGCACAATGGACATTTTCAGGGCCCCAAAAATAGAAAACGGTGAGAGATATCAAAAAATCGTTTTGAGTATAAAAGTTGCATACCGCGGAGATCTTACACCTGTACATTTAACGTTATCGATATGACCAACCTTTTCTGAGATATATCGATTCCAAAAAAGAGTTTGAAATTCAGGGCCCCCAAAAATGATCCGGCCCTGCACCGTTTATAACGCCCGACAATTGGTTTCCTCACAGGGTATACTCTTCACCGCTCCAAATTTCAGATCGATATTTTGAAAATTGCGACCTGTACTTCGCTAAACCCAAATATGTCACGCACAATGGGCATCTTCAGCCCCCCCCCCCCCCCCAAGAAAAAACGGGGAGAGATAGCAAAAAATAACTATGAGTAGAAAAGTTGTATACTGTGGAGATCTTACAAATGTACATTTAACGGTTTTTGATACGACCAACTGTTTCCGATGTATATCGATTCAAAAAAAAAAAAAGTTTGAAATTCAGGGTCCCCGAAAAAGATCAGGCCCTGCACTGATTTTAACGCCCAACAATAGGGTTCGTCACAGGCACTAACTCTTTCACCGTACCAAATTTCAGCATGATATCTGGCAAATTGCGACCAGTACTTTGCTAATCGAAAAAATGTCACGCACAATGGACATTTCC
Source organism: Meconema thalassinum (assembly GCA_946902985.2). NCBI lineage: Eukaryota > Metazoa > Arthropoda > Insecta > Orthoptera > Tettigoniidae > Meconema > Meconema thalassinum. Next base: position 2,007,854,131 of record OX336388.2, read on the forward strand.
AGACCCCCCACCCCCACCCCCCCCCCCCCCAAAACACGGTGAGAGATATCAAAAAATAGTTTTGAGTAAAAAAGTTGCATACCGCGGAGATCTTACACCTGTACATTTAACGTTTTTCGATACGACCAACATTTTCCAAGATATATCGATTCCAAAAAAAAGTTTGAAATTCAGGCCCCCACCCCAAAAAGATCCGGCCCTGCACCGTTTTTAACGCCCGACAACAGACTTCCTCACAGGGTCCAACTCTTTGACAGGTCAAAATTTCAGCTCGATATCTTGAAAATTGCGACCTGTACTTGTTATGAAAGCTGCATGGGCTTTCATATTGCCGTGGTAGGATTTTTCGAGATCTCGGAAACTACGCGTCGCCCAGTGTTCAAACCTATACCAATCGAATCAGAGTCGAAAAAAAAAATTCAAAAAAAAGTATGTCTGTATGTACGTATGTGCGTGACGTTTTTGCGTTTAGCAAAGTACAGGTCGCAATTTTCAAGATATCAAGCTGAAATTTGGTACGGTGAATGAGTTGGGGCCTGTGACGAACCCTATTATTGGGCGTTAAAATCGGTGCAGGGCCGGATCTTTTTGGGGGGCCCTGAATTTCTAACTGTTTTTTGAATCGATATATCTCGATAACGGTTGGTCGTATCGAAAAATGTTAATGTACAGGTGTAAGATCTCCACGGTATGCAACTTTTTTACTCAAACCCATTTTTTGATATCTCTCACCGTTTTCATTTTCTTGGGGCCCTGAAAATGTCCATTGTGCGTGACATTTTTGCGTTTAGCTAAGTACTGGTCGCAATTTTCAAGATATTAAGCTGAAATTTGGTACGGTGAAAGAGTTAGTGACTGTGACGAATCCTGTTGTTGGGCGTTAAAATCGGTGCAGGGCCGGATCTTTTTTGGGGGCCCTGAATTTCAAACTTTTTTTTTGGAATCGATATATCTCGGAAACGGTTGATCGTATCGAAAAATGTTGAAGGTATAGGTGTAAGATCTCCGCGGTATGCAACTTTTTTATTCAAAACGATTTTTTGATGTCTCTCACCGTTTTCTTTTTTTGGGGCCCTGAAAATGTCCATTGTGCGTGACATTTTTGCGTTTAGCAAAGTACAGGTCGCAATTTTTAAGATATCAAGCTGAAATTTGTAACGGTGAAAGATTTCGGGCCTGTGAGGAATCCTGTTGTCGGGCGTTAAAATCGGTGTAGGGCCGGACGTTTTTGGGGGGCCCTGAATTTCAAACTTTTTTTTGGAATCGATATATCTCGGAAACGGTTGGTCGTATCGAAAAACGTTTAATGTACAGGTGTGAGATCTCCACGGTATGCAACTACTTTACTCGAAACGATTTTTGATATCTCTCACCGTTTTAATTTTTTGGAGCCTTGAAAATATCCATTGTGTGCGACATTTTTGCGTTTAGCTAAGTACTGGTCGCAATTTTCAAGATATTAAGCTGAAATTTGGTACGATGAAAGAGTTAGTGACTGACGAATTCTGTTGTTGGGCGTTAAAATCGGTGCAGGGCCAGATCTTTTTGGGGGGCCCTGAATTTCAAACTTTTTTTTGGAATCGATATATCTCGGAAACGGTTGATCGTATCGAAAAATGTTAAACGTATAGGTGTAAGATCTCCGCGGTATGCAACTTTTTTACTCAAAACGATTTTTTGATATCTCTCACCGTTTTCTTTGTTTGGGGCCCTGAAAATGTCCATTGTGTGTGACATTTTTGCGTTTAGCTAAGTACTGGTCACAATTTTCAAGATATTAAGCTGAAATTTGGTACGGTGAAAGAGTTAGTGACTGTGACGAATCCTATTGTTGGGCGTTAAAATCGGTGCAGGGCCGGATCTTTTTTGGGGGCCCTGAATTTCTAACTGTTTTTTTGAATCGATATATCTCGGATACGGTTGGTCGTATCGAAAAATGTTAAACGTACAGGTATAAGATCTCCGCGGTATGCAACTTTTTTACTCAAAACGATTTATTGATATCTCTCACCGTTTTCTTTTTTGGGGCCCTGAAAATGTCCATTGTGCGTGACATTTTTGCATTTAGCTAAGTACTGGTCGCAATTTTCAAGATATTAAGCTGAAATTTGGTACGGTGAAAGAGTTAGTGACTTTGACGAATTATGTTGTTGGGCGTTAAAATCGGTGCAGAGCCGGATCTTTTTTGGGGGCCCTGAATTTCAAACTTTTTTTTGGAATCGATATATCTCGGAAACGGTTGATCGTATCGAAAAATATTAAAGGTATAGGTGTAAGATCTCCGCGGTATGCAACTTTTTTATTCAAAACAATTTTTTGATATCTCTCACCGTTTTCTTTTTTTTGGGGCCCTGAATATGTCCATTGTGTGTGACATTTTTGCGTTTAGCTAAGTACTGGTCGCAATTTTCAAGATATCGAGCTGAAATTTTGACCTGTGAAAGAGTTGGACCCTGTGAGGAAGTCTGTTGTCGGGCGTTAAAAAAGGTGCAGGGCCGGATCTTATTGGGGGCCCTGAATTTCAAAGAGTTTTTTGGAATCGATATATCTCGGAAACGGTTGGTCGTATCGAAAAATGTTAAATGTACAGGTGTAAGATCTCCGCGGTATGCTACTTTTTTACTGACGATTTTTTGATATCTCTAACCATTTTCTTTTTTGGGGGCCCTGATGATGTCCATTGTGCGTGACATATTTGGGTTAGGGAAGTACAGGACGCAATTTTTAAGATATCAAGCTGAAATTTGGAACGGTCAAAGAGTAAGGGCCTGTGAGGAATCCTGTTGTCGGGCGTTAAAATTGGTGTAGGGACGGACCTTTTTGGGGGCCCTGAATTTTATCCCTTTTTTTGGAACCAATATATCTCGGAAACGGTTGGTCGTATCGAATAATGATAAATGTACAGGTGTAAGATCTCCGCGGTATGCAACTTTTTTACTCAAAACGATTTTTTGATATCTCTCACCGTTTTCTTTTTTGGGGCCCTGAATATGTCCATTGTGTGTGACATTTTTGCGTTTAGCTAAGTACTGGTCACCAATTTCAAGATATTAAGCTGAAATTTGGTACGGTGAAAGAGTTAGTGACTGTGACGAATCCTATTATTGGGCGTTAAGATCGGTGCAGGGCCGGATCTTTTTTGGGGGCCCTGAATTTCAAACTTTTCTTGGAATCGATATATCTCGGAAACTGTTGGTCGTATGGGAAAACGTTAAATGTACAGGTGTAAGATCTCTGCGGTATGCAACTTTTTTACTCAAAACGATTTTTTGATATCTCCCACTGTTTTCGTTTTTGGGGGCCCTGAAAATGCCCATTGTGCGTGAAATTTTTGGGTTTAGCGAAGTACAGGTCGCAAATTTCAAGATATCGAGCTGAAATTTTGACCTATGAAAGAGTTGGACCCTGTGAGGAAGTCTGTTGTCGGGCGTTAAAAAAGGTGCAGGGCCGGATCTTATTGGGGGCCCTGAATTTCGAACTTTTTTTTGGAATCGATATATCTCGGAAACTGTTGGTCGTATTGAAAAACGTTAAATATACAGGTGTAAGATCTCCGCGGTATGCAACTTTTTTACTCAAAACGATTTTTTGATATCTCCCACTGTTTTCGTTTTTGGGGGCCCTGAAAATGTCCATTGTGCGGGAAATTTTTGGGTTTAGCGAAGTACAGGTCGCAATTTTCAAGATATCAAGCTGAATTATTGACCTGTGAAAGAGTTGGACCCTATGAGGAAGTCTGTTGTCGGGCGATGAAAAAGGTGCAGGGCCGGATCTTTTTGGGGGGCCTGAATTTCAAACTTTTTTTTGGAATCGATATATCTCGGAAACTGTTGGTCGTAACGAAAAACGTTAAATGTACAGGTGTAAGATCTCCGCGGTATGCAACTTTTTTACTCATAACGATTTTTTGATATCTCTCTCCGTTTTCTTATTTTGGGGCCCTGAAGGTGTTATTAAATGTTTTTGGTTTTTGAAAAAAAAATGGGGCCCAAATGTATATAATAATTGGTAAAAATTTAAATGATGGTCTAATTGAATTCTACGGAAAATTATCTATAATAAATCATTTTAACCTTTTCAATAAGTTGAATCATGTATTTACAGCAGTAAGATATTTTCCATTTCCGAGGACGTCCGGCTTTCATAACCATGTGATGGTGTCAGCATTGCCTAGAATAGCATTTTATAATTTTCCTGCATTTCTTCGCAATCGGGTCGAAGGTTCGAAATGCATTTCCGCAGGCCTTGCCGCCAACGAAGTTGTTGTTTGAGATCATTACCCCTCTTGCTCGCCGCTATCTTGCCGCCCCTTCTCATCCAAAGCAGATCGTGCTGCGTGGACTCCTACAGATTTTCTCACAGGGTCCAACTCTTTCACAGCTCAAAATTTCAGCTTGATATCTTGAAAATTGCGACCAGAACTTCGATAAACCCAAAAATTTCACGCACAGTGGACATTTTCAGGGCCCCCAAAAACGAAAACGGTGAGAGATATCAAAAAATCGTTTTGAGTAAAAAAGTTGCATACCGCGGAGATCTTACACCTGTACGTTTAACGTTTTCGATACGACCAACAGTTTCCGAGATATATCGATTCCAAAAAAAAGTTTGAAATTCAGGGCCCCACAAAAAGATCCGGCCCCGCACCGTTTTTAACGCCCAACAACAGTCTTCCTCACAGTGTCCAACTCTTTAACAGGTCAAAATTTCAGCTCGATATCTTGAAAATTGCGACCTGTACTTGGCTAAACCCAAAAATTTCACGCACAATGGACATATTCAGGGCCCCAAAAAACGAAGACGATGAGAGAATTCAAAAAATCGTTTTGAGTAAAAAAGTTGCATACCGCGGAGATCTTACACCTGTACCTTTAACGTTTTTCGATACGACCAACAGTTCCCGAGATATATCGATTCAAAAAAAAGTTTGAAATTCAGGCCCCCCCCCCCCAAAAAAAAGATCTGGCCCTGCACCGTTTTTAACGCCCGACAACAGATTTCCTCACAGGGTCCAACTCTTTGACAGGTCAAAATTTCAGCTCGATATCTTGAAAATTGCGACCTGTACTTCGCTAAACCCAAACATTTCACGCACAATGGACATTTTCAGGGCCCCAAAAAACGAAAACGGTGAGAGATATCAAAAAATCGTTTTGAGTAAAAATGTGGCATACCGCAGAGATCTTACACCTGTAAATTTAACATTTTTCGATACGACCAACCGTATCCGAGATATATCGATTTTAAAAAAAAGTTTGAAATTCAGGGCCCCCCAAAAAGATCCGGCCCTGAAGCGTTTTTAACGCCCGACAACAGACTTCCTCACCGGGTCCAACTCTTTCACAGCTCAAAATTTCAGCTCGGTATCTTGAAAATTGCGACCTGTACTTGGCTAAACCCAACAATTTCACGCACAATGGACATTTTCAGGGCCCCCAAAAACGAAAACGGTGAGAGATATCAAAAAATCGATTTGAGTAAAAAAGTTGCATTCCGCGGAGATCTTACACCTGTACATTTAACGTTTTTCGATACGACCAACAGTTTCCGAGATATATCGATTCCAAAAGAAAGTTTGAATTCAGCCCCCCCCCCCCCCAAAAAAAAAGATCCGGCCCTGCACCGTTTTAGCGACCGACAACAGACATCCTCACAGGGTCCAACTCTTTCACAGCTCAAAATTTCAGCTCGTTATCTTGAAAATTGCGACCTGTACTTCGCTAAAGCCAAAAAATTATCGCACAATGGACATTTTCAGGGCCCCAAAAATAGAAAATGGTGAGAGATATCAAAAAATCGTTTTGAGTATAAAAGTTGCATACCGCGGAGATCTTACACCTGTACATTTAACGTTATCGATATGACCAACCTTTTCTGAGATATATCGATTCCAAAAAAGAGTTTGAAATTCAGGGCCCCCAAAAATGATCCGGCCCTGCACCGTTTATAACGCCCGACAATTGGTTTCCTCACAGGGTATACTCTTCACCGCTCCAAATTTCAGATCGATATTTTGAAAATTGCGACCTGTACTTCGCTAAACCCAAATATGTCACGCACAATGGGCATCTTCAGCCCCCCCCCCCCCAGAAAAAACGGGGAGAGATATCAAAAAATAACTATGAGTAGAAAAGTTGTATACTGTGGAGATCTTACAAATGTACATTTAACGGTTTTTGATACGACCAACTGTTTCCGATGTATATCGATTCAAAAAAAAAAAAAGTTTGAAATTCAGGGTCCCCGAAAAAGATCAGGCCCTGCACTGATTTTAACGCCCAACAATAGGGTTCGTCACAGGCACTAACTCTTTCACCGTACCAAATTTCAGCATGATATCTGGCAAATTGCGACCAGTACTTTGCTAATCGAAAAAATGTCACGCACAATGGACATTTCCAGACCCCCCCCCCCCCCCACCCCAAAAAAAACGGTGAGAGATATCAAAAAATAGTTTTGAGTAAAAAAGTTGCATACCGCGGAGATCTTACACCTGTACATTTAACGTTTTTCGATACGACCAACATTTTCCAAGATATATCGATTCCAAAAAAAAGTTTGAAATTCAGGCCCCCACCCCAAAAAGATCCGGCCCTGCACCGTTTTTAACGCCCGACAACAGACTTCCTCACAGGGTCCAACTCTTTGACAGGTCAAAATTTCAGCTCGATATCTTGAATATTGCGACCTGTACTTGTTATGAAAGCTGCATGGGCTTTCATATTGCCGTGGTAGGATTTTTCGAGATCTCGGAAACTACGCGTCGCCCAGTGTTCAAACCTATACCAATTGAATCAGAGTCGAAAAAAAAAATCAAAAAAAAGTATGTCTGTATGTACGTATTGAACCCATGTGTCATCAGGTCCATGGATGGTCGAATCCATGCATTTGAGGAAGAAATCAAAGGAGCATATAGTTTCTAATGTAACTTTAAGAAAGATCCAGCTAGGAGGCTAGTATAAGGTTGTGCAACTAACGAGAACCAGGTGTTCGAGAGGATGATATCATCCCTCTTGACATTCTGAAGGGAGCGAGTCACGAGTATTAATAACCGAGTGGAACTTTCCAACGATTAGACAAGGAGACCTGAATCGGAATTCGAGCTGACGTTGCTGGAAATTGACAACACCGCATATGCGCCAGGAGAGGAATAATTAAATTTAACCCATTTACAAGTATAATAATGAGTAAACAAGTACAGTACAGTGAATCATTTTGAATGAGAGATTTTTCAGTAAAGAGAAACCATTTAATAATTGCGCAGGAGAAAACTGCCAACGCAAGACGACGTCATTGGGGAAGTACCAAAGCCTGTGTGGAGGGGAGAGAGCAAAAGAAATGCAACACCCACACATTTGAGGACGAGAAATTAATTAATATCTCCGAATTGCACGATCGATTCTTAGGTGCAATAAGATTATTTGACATTGAGAAGACGAGCTTTCGGAAGGTATAATTTTTATATTTGTGGCACCATTATTTTAGAAGTTGACCACAGAAAAGGCTAGAGTCTTATTTTTTTGTAGTGAAATAGTATAAAGCTTCGGGCTTCACCAAGCCAATCATGCAGTTTCAAACGGCCTGAGGGCACGTCACTAGGCTACATCAAACACCGAATGCAGTTATTCTGACAACCCGTGAGGGTGTTACTACGCATGCAGTCTCGAACAGCCCGTGAGGGGTATAATCACGCATCACGCAGTACAAGTCCGTCCAGGGGGACGTGACGCTGGATCATCAGCACATGCAGTTATTCTGACAACCCGTGAGGGTGTTACTACGCACGCAGTTCCGACAGCCCGTGAGGGGCGTAAGACTACATCACAGCACATCAGTATTCAGACAGCCGTTTGGGGCGTAACTCTGCGTCACATCGAGGAAAGTTACCAGTACTCCTTGAGGGGAGAAATACGGTGTTACACCGCAGAAGTAATATCCGATAGCCATAGGCGTCGCAGTATTAAAGACTTGCTTGCCTCCATAAGGAGTGGTCAAGAAGAAATTTAAAGTATCGCCGTAGTGAAATATTAGGAAAATCCTAGTTACAGGATTTAGGCCCGACTGTATACAAGTTATAGTGAAAATTCGTAAGATATAGTCAGAGCAGGCCGCGAACGTCGGACTTAAAGGCGATAGGTCGTTAAATAGACGAACGAATAGATCATAACGTACGGAAGTACCGTACCAGAAAGATAAACTGTTATTTAAATTAAAGAACCCAAAAAGGGAAGAACAGAATAAGGTTCGGAACGTACATCAGAAACGTAGGAGTGCTAGAACCGATCAAATAAAGAAGCAAGGAGAATATAAACATTATCTCCAGAAAGCAGGCGAACTATTCTAAAAGTACTAGAATCGAGAAGTACTAGCTGCTATAGACTAAATCTATAGGTCATTGAGGAGACCTCGATCCGAATAGACTTTCGCTAGGATCGACAAACAGATCTACAAAGAAGCCGTTCAAGCTAGATAAATAGCCGGTCATCCAGGATAGGAGTAGAAGAATTTGGGTTCCAGGGAACAATAGATGTTTCGAGACTTTCATATTCTGTAGGATAGGAAGCCGACATCGAATAAATTTCACCCTTGGAAACGGGAAATTAAGAAGATCACGTGTGATAGGCTCAGAAATACGGCCTAGTGATCAAGAATTGTGAAGTGTAAAAATTATCAAGATTGTGTGTTAAATTAATATTTTTAGTGTTTATTATGTGTTCAAAAGGGACACATCAGTGTATAAAAATGTCGTCAATGTTTAGTGTCTTAATTATATGTCAAAAAGTGTTTATACATAAGATGAATTCTTTTAATATGGAGTAAAAAGTTCAAAGTGGGCCCAAAATGAAGCACCGCACAAGAATAAAGATCATGGGACGATCTTAATAACATGTGAGTACTGAATTTCATTCTATTTTGGTGTCAGAAATTGGTTGTGTACAAATCCACCGGAGTTTTTGAGTAAAAGGGATGTGTTTTAATAAATAAATACTGAATAAGCAAGAACGCGGTCTGAACAATAATAGAAAATTTGAGAAATTATAAATGATTATGTAAAGAATAAATCCCGTAGAGGAAATAAGTGAATAAAATGTTAATGTATTTAACAAATGTCATAAGAGCAAGCGAAATATCAATGATTATCATGAAAGATATTCAAATAAAGTAAAGTTGAAATATGAAAGAAATAGCTTTTGAGCTTGTGTAAAGAATAAAGATAATAATAATAACTAAATATGGAATATTAAATAAAGATCAAATAAATTGATGTGAACATAAGAGCGTTAAAGCCTTAATGTATGTGTAAGATATGATGTTCAATGGAATATTTTAAAAGGGAGCGATTTATCGGCAACGGAAAAGATTAATATAAGAATAAAAATAATATGAATTGTTACTAATGAGATTTATCAGTTATTGGGAAGACATTTCGGCTTTAAAAAAATGCATAGCGCAAAAGAGCGCCAATAATATTAAAATGTCACGCTAGGAACGCGTCGAGGTTAAAATACTTGGTAAATTACTTATGGAGGGTAGTTGATTGCAGTGAATTGATAATTGTATAAGTCCTCTATTGGTGACGTAGTATCACGAGGCATTGTGTATGTATTTGAAAGGGAGCTAATATATGGTATTATTGAGCGTATGTCATATGGGCCACGGCCGACTTTAAATCGCATTTTTGTATAAGTCCTCTGTAAGGGAATGGTTCCCGAGGCACGTGAAGAGATTCGTATGCAGAATCTTCTTATGATAAAAGCCCCTTAAATTCTTCGTCGTTGAATGTGTATTAATCTTCCCAATCAATGAGGACCCTCTCATAATTAATAAATGCCAAGGTTACGAAAGTGGTCTTTGAACCAAAGGAATAGTAGTTTGAATGAGTACGGTACAGTAAAGCCCGGTCTCTCCCCAGAACTGAATATAATGTGAAGGTCTGTTTTGAAAGCCTTGGAAATAAGCTATTAACGTGGGTTAGACAGGGAGTCGCCGTCACCCTACGTGTCATAAATCGCGCCCGAGTATAAGGGTCTAGCTTTCTTAGAGTGAGAGTGGCCAGAAACCGTCTCGTAAGATGTTGTAAAGAGAAATGAATACACCAGGAGTGTTTAAAGTTGTTAATGACCCGGGCGTTGAACCGAGGTCCTTGTAGATTGATATTTTCGTTTGCCTGTTCAGATCGTAGTTTCTTATATGATAATGGTCTTATAAAATATAAGAGATAAATAATAATCCCTATTGTAATGATGTATGGACGTAGGATTCCACGAGTTATTTGAAGGCAACTAAGTTTCGGGAGTAACTATAGTTTTTTGACTGTGTCAAGTATCTTCACGCTCTGGAGTACACAATTGATTTCCTGATTACCTTAATATATTTGTGAAATAAAGAGAGATGATAACAACTGAATGTGTGGACATGCCCAAAAATATTGAGTTAGATAATTAACATAGATTTTTAAATGTAATTATATATTTGTTTTTGAGAAATAAGAAAATATAAAGGATAGTATTTGAGGTGTACCAGAATGACACCATTATTATGTAAAGCATGGAGCCAAAAGAGCTCGGAGTTATATAAAACTTACAGTTAATGCTTTATGGAAGTAAGACTAAGTAGGAATTGTTGGTTTATGTGGAAACCACATGTTTTAAATACAATATTTGTTTTATTATATTTGTGATTCCTTGTTCATTTGGAACAAGTAGATGATTTTGAGTCAGTAATTAAATTGTTAAAGTGTTTGTAGCGCCATTAATTTTATTAATTAAATGTGTTTAAATAGGAGCTGATTTTGTTGTTATTTTTGCAAGTGTATCCTCTAATTAATCCAAAATATGTGAGTCACAGAGTGGGGGAACTTACCACTGCCCCGAAATTTCCGAATTGAGCTACGCTGGTATACTGTGATTGGCATATTTCTTGCAAAAAGGGCACAGTATGTGCGTGACGTTTTTGCGTTTAGCAAAGTACAGGTCGCAATTTTCAAGATATCAAGCTGAAATTTGGTACGGTGAATGAGTTGGGGCCTGTGACGAACCCTATTGTTGGGCGTTAAAATCGGTGCAGGGCCGGACCTTTTTTTGGGGCCCTGAATTTCATCCTATTTTTTTGAATCGATATATCTCGGAAACGGTAGGTCGTATCGAAAAATGTTACAGGTATAGGTGTAAGATCTCCGCGGTATGCAACTTTTTTACTCAAAACGATTTTTTGATATCTCTCACCGTTTTCTTTTTTTGGGGCCCTGAAAATGTCCATTGTGCGTGACATTCTTGCGTTTAGCTAAGTACTGGTCGCAATTTTCAAGATATTAAGCTGAAATTTGGTACGGTGAAAGAGTTAGTGACTGTGACGGATCCTGTTTGGGCGTTAAAATCGGTGCAGGGCCGGATCTTTTTTGGGGGCCCTGAATTTCAAACTTTTTTTTGGAATCGATATATCTCGGAAACGGTTGATCGTATCGAAAAATGTTAAAGGTATAGGTGTAAGATCTCCGCGGTATGCAACTTTCTTACTCAAAACGATTTTTTGATATCTCACACCGTTTTTGGGGGGGGGCCTGAAAATGTCTATTGTGTGTGACAATTTTGCGTTTAGCTAAGTACTGGTCGCAATTTTCAAGATATTAAGCTGAAATTTGGTACAGTGAAAGAGTTAGTGACTGTGACGGATCCTGTTTGGGCGTTAAAATCGGTGCAGGGCCGGATCTTTTTTGGGGGCCCTGAATTTCCAACTGTTTATTGGAATCGATATATATCGGAAACGGTTGATCGTATCGAAAAATGTTAAATCTACATGTGTAAGATCTCCGCGGTATGCAACTGTTTTACTCAAAACGATTTTTTGATATCTCTCACTGTTTTCTTTTTTGGGGGCCCTGAAAATGTCCATTGTGCATGACATTCTTGGTTTGGGCGATGTATAGGTCTTAATTTTCATGATATCGAGCTGAAATTTGGAGCGGTGAACGAGTTAGACCCTGTGAGGAAATCTGTTGTCGGGCGTTATAATCGGTGCAGGGCCGGATCTTTTTGGGGGGCCCTGAATTTCAAACTTTTTTTTTGAATCAATATATCCTGGAAACGGTTGATCGTATCGAAAAATGTTAAAGGTATAGGTGTAAGACCTCCGCAGTATGCAACTTTTTTACACAAAACGATTTTTTTATATCTCTCACCGTTTTCTTTTTTTGGGGCCCTGAAAATGTCCATTGTGCGTGACATTTTTGCGTTTAGCCAAGAACTGTTCGCAATTTTCCAGATATTAAGCTGAAATTTGGTACGATGAAAGAGTTAGTGACTGTGACGAATCCTGCTTTTGGGCGTTAAAATCGGTGCAAGGCCGGATCTTTTTTGGGGGCCCTGAATTTCAAACATTTTTTTGAATCGATATATCTCGGAAACAGTTGGTCATATCGAAAAATGTTAAATGTACAGGTGTAAGATCTCCGCGGTATGCAACTTTTTTACTCAAAACGATTTTTTGATATCTCTCACCGTTTTTTTTAGGGGGCCCTGAAAATGTCCATTGTGTGTGACATTTTTGCGTTTAGCTAAGTACTGGTCGCAATTATCAAGATATTAAGCTGAAATTTGGTACGGTGAAAGAGTTAGTGACTGTGACGAATCCTGTTTTTGGGCGTTAAAATCGGTGCTGGACCGAATCTTTTTTTTCGAGCCCTGAATTTTAAATTATTTTTTGAATCGATATCTCTCGGAAACGGTTGGTCTTATCAAAAAACTTTAAATCTACATGTGTACGATCTCCGCGGTATGCAACTTTTTTACTCAAAACGATTTTTTGATATCTCCCACCGTTTTCTTTTTTTGGGGCCCCGAAAATGTCAATTGTGCGTGACATTTTTGCGTTTAGCCAAGAACTGGTCGCAATTTTCAAGATATTAAGCTGAAATTTGGTACGGTGAAAGAGTTAGTGACTGTGACGAATCCTATTGTTGGGCGTTAAAATCGGTGCAGGGCCGGATCTTTTTTGGGGGCCCTGAATTTCTAACTGTTTTTTGGAATCGATATATCTCGGAAACGGTTGGTCGTATCGAAAAATGTTAAATGTACAGGTGTAAGATCTCCGCGGTATGCAACTTATTTACTCAAAACGATTTTTTGATATCTGTTACCGTTTTCTTTTTTCGGTGCCCTGAAAATGTCCATTGTGCGTGACATTTTTGCGTTTAGCTAAGTACTGGTCGCAATTTTCAAGATATTAAGCTGAAATTTGGTACGGTGAAAGAGTTAGTGACTGTGACGAATCCTATTATTGGGCTTTGAGATCGGTGCAGGGCCGGATCTTTTTGGGGGGCCCTGAATTTCAAACTTTTTTTTGGAATCGATATATCTCGGAAAAAGCCTCCGTGGCTTAGGCGGCAGCACGCCGGCCTCTCACCGCTGGGTCCGTGGTTCAAATCCCATTCACTCCATGTGAGATCTGTGCTGGACAGGACGGAGGCAGACAGGTTTTTCTCCGGGTACTCCGGTTTTCCCTGTAAAAATTTCATTCCAGCAACACTCTCCACATCATTTCATTTCATCGGTCATTCATTTAATCATTGCCCCAGAGGAGTGCGTCAGGCCTCGGCAGCCGGCGCAGTTCATATCCTCGCCGCTAGATGGGGGCTTCATTCATTCCATTCCTGACCCGGTCGGAGACTGGAAGCAAGCTGTGGATTTTCATTTTCATTTCATATCTCGGAAACAGTCGATCGTATCGAAAAATGTTAAAGGTATAGGTGTAAGATATTCGCGGTATGCAACATTTTTACTCAAAACGATTTTTTGATATCTCTCACCGTTTTCTATTTTTGGGGCCCTGAAAAAGTCCATTGTGTATGACATTTTTGCGTTTAGCTATGTACTGGTCCCAATTTTCAGGATATGAAACTGAAATTTGGTACGGTGAAAGAGTTAGTGACCGTGACGAATCCTATTGTTGGGCGTTAAAATCGCTGCAGGGCCGGATCAATTTTGGGGGCCCTGAATTTCTAACTGTTTTTTGGAATCGATATATCTCGAAAACGGTTGATCGTATCGAAAAAAGTTAAATCTACATGTGTAAGATCTCCGCGGTATGCAACTGTTTTACTCAAAACGATTTTTTGATATCTCTCACTGTTTTGATTTTTTGGGGCCCTGAAAAAATCAATTGTGCTTGACATTCTTGGTTTGGGCGAAGTATAGGTCTTAATTTTCATGATATCGAGCTGAAACTTGGAGCGGTGAACGAGTTAGACCTTGTGAGGAAACCTGTTGTCGGGCGTTATAATCGGTGCAGGGCCGGATCTTTTTTGGGGGCCCTGATTTTCAAACTTTTTTTTGAATCGATATATCCTGGAAACGGTTGATCGTATCGAAAAATGTTAAAGGTATAGGTGTAAGACCTCCGCGGTATGCAACTTTTTTACTCAAAACGATTTTTCGATATCTCTCACCGTTTTCGTTTTTAGGGGCCCTGAAAATGTCCATTGTGCGTGACATTTTTGCGTTAAGCCAAGAACTGGTCGCAATTTTCAAGATATTAAGCTGAAATTTGGTACGGTGAAAGAGTTAGTGACTGTGACGAATCCTATTGTTGGGCGTTAAAATCGGTTCAGGGCCGGATCTTTTTTGGGGTGCCCTGAATTTCAAACTTTTTTTTTTCGATATATCTCGGAAACGGTTGGTCATATCGAAAAATGTTGAAGGTACAGGTGTAAGATCTCCGCGGTACGCAACCTTTTTACTCGAAACGATTTTTTGATATCTCTCACCGTTTTCTTTTTTTGGGGTCCTGATAATGTCCATTGTGTGTGACATTTTTGCGTTTAGCTAAGTACTGGTCGCAATTTTCAAGATATTAAGCTGAAATTTGGTACGGTGGAAGAGTTGGTGACTGTGACGAATCCTATTGTTGGGAGTTAAAATCGGTGCGGGGCCGGATCTTTTTTGGGGGCCCTGAATTTCTAACTGTTTTTTGGAATCGATATATCTCGGAAACGGTTGGTCGTATCGAAAAATGTTAAATGTCCAGGTGTAAGATCTCCGCGGTATGCAACTTTTTTACTCGAAACGATTTTTTGATATCTTTCACCGTTTTCTTTTTTCGGGGCCCTGAAAATGTCCATTGTGCGTGACATTTTTGCGTTTAGCTATGTACTGGTCGCAATTTTCAAGATACTAAGCTGAAATTTGGTACGGTGAAAGAGTTAGTGACTGTGACGAATCCTATTATTGGGCTTTGAGATAGGTGCTGGGCCGGATCTTTTTGGGGGGCCCTGAATTTCAAACTTTTTTTTGGAATCGATATATCTCGGAAAAAGCCTCCGTGGCTTAGGCGGCAGCACGCCGGCCTCTCACCGCTGGGTCCGTGGTTCAAATCCCGGTCACTCCATGTGAGATCGGTGCTGGACAGGCCGGAGGCAGACAGGTTTTTCTCCGGGTACTCCGGTTTTCCCTGTCAAAATTTCATTCCAGCAACACTCTCCACATCATTTCATTTCATCGGTCATTCATTTAATCATTGCCCCAGAGGAGTGCGTCAGGCCTCGGCAGCCGGCACAGTTCATATCCTCGCCGCTAGATGGGGGCTTCATTCATTCCATTCCTGACCCGGTCAGAGACTGGAAGCAGGCGGTGGATTTTCATTTTCATTTCATATCTCGGAAACGGTTGATCGTATCTAAAAATGTTAAAGGTATAGGTGTAAGATCTCCGCGGTATGCAACTTTTTTACTCAAAACGATTTTTTGATATCTCTCACCGTTTTCTTTCTTTGGGGCCCCGAAAATATCAATTGTGCGTGACATTTTTGCGTTTAGCCAAGAACTGGTCGCAATTCTCAAGATATTAAGCTGAAATTTGGTACGGTGAAAGAGTTAGTGACTGTGACGAATCCTATTGTTGGGCGTTTAAATCGGTGCAGGGCCGGATCATTTTTGGGGGCCCTAAATTTCAAACTTTTCTTGAATCGATATATCTCGGAAACGGTTGATCGTATCGAAAAATGTTAAAGGTATAGGTGTAAGATCTCCGCAGTATGCAACTTTTTTACTCGAAACGATTTTTTGATATCTCTCATCGTTTTCTTTTTTGGGGCCCTGAAAATGTCCGTTGTGTGTGACATTTTTGCGTTTAGCTAAGTACTGGTCGCAATTCTCAAGATATTAAGCTGAAATTTGGTACGGTGAAAGAGTTAGTGACTGTGACGAATCCTATTGTTGGGCGTTAAAATCGGTTAGGGCCGGATCTTTTTTGGGGGCCCTGAATTTCTAACTGTTTTTTGGAATCGATATATCTCGGAAACGGTTGGTCGTATCGAAAAATGTTAAATGTACAGGTGTAAGATCTCCGCGGTATGCAACTTTTTTACTCAAAACGATTTTTTCATATCTTTCACCGTTTTCTTTTTTCGGGGCCCTGAAAATGTCCATTGTGCGTGACATTTTTGCGTTTAGCTATGTACTGGTCGCAATTTTCAAGATATTAAGCTGAAATTTGGTACGGTGAAAGAGTTAAAGACTGTGACGAATCCTGTTATTGGGCGTTGAGATCGGTGCAGGGCCGGATCTTTTTTGGGGGCCCTGAATTTCAAACTTTTTTTTGGAATCGATATATCTCGGAAACGGTTGATCGTATCGAAAAATGTTAAAGGTATAGGTATAAGATCTCCGCGGTATGCAACTTTTTTACTCAAAACGAGATTTTGATATCTCTCACCGTTTTATTTTTAGGGGGACCTGAAAAGGTCTATTGTGTGTGACAATTTTGCGTTTAGCTAAGTACTGGTCGCAATTTTCAAGATATTAAGCTGAAATTTGGTACGGTGAAAGAGTTAGTGTGTGACGAATCCTATTGTTGGGCGTTAAAATCGGTGCAGGGCCGGATCTTTTCTGGGGGCCCTGAATTTCTAACTGTTTTTTGGAATCGATATATCTCGGAAACGGTTGGTCGTATCGAATAATGTTAAATGTACAGATGTAAGATCTCCGCGGTATGCAACTTTTTTACTCAAAACAATTTTTTGATATCTCTCACCGTTTTCTTTTTTGGGGCCCTGAAAAAGTCCATTGTGTGTGACATTTTTGCGTTTAGCTAAGTACTGGTCGCAATTTTCAGGATATGAAGCTGAAATTTGGTACGGTGAAAGAGTTAGTGACTGTGACGAATCCTGTTGTTGATCGTTAAAATCGGTGCAGGGCCGGATCTTTTTTGGGGGCCCTGAATTTCTAACTGTTTTTTGGAATCGATATATCTCGGAAACGCTTGATCGTATCGAAAAATGTTAAATCTACATGTGTAAGATCTCCGCGGTATGCAACGGTTTTACTCAAAACGATTTTTTGATATCTCTCACTGTTTTGATTTTTTGGGGCCCTGAAAAATTCAATTGTGCATGAGATTCTTGGTTTGGGCGAAGTATAGGTCTTAATTTTCATGATATCGAGCTGAAATTTGGAGCGTTGAACGAGATAGACCCTGTGAGGAAAACTGTTGTCGGGCGTTATAATCGGTGCAGGGCCGGATCTTTTTTTGGGGCCCTGAATTTCAAACTTTTTTTTGAATCGATATATCCTGGAAACGGTTGATCGTATCGAAAAAGTTAAATTTATAGGTGTAAGACCTCCGCGGTATGCAACTTTTTTACTCTAAACGATTTTTTGATATCTCTCACCGTTTTCTTTTTTAGGGGTCCTGAAAATGTCCAATGTGCGTGACATTTTTGCGTTTAGCTAAGTACTCGTCGCAATTTTCAAGATATGAAGCTGAAATTTGGTACGGTGAAAGAGTTAGTGACTGTGACGAATCCTGTTGTTGGGCGTTAAAATCGTTGCTGGCCCGAATCTTTTTTTGGGGACCGTGAATTTAATTTTTTTTTTTGGAATCGATATATCTTGGAAACGGTTGGTCTTATCAAAAAACTTTAAATCTACATGTGTAAGATCTCCGCGGTATGCAACTTTTTTACTCAAAACGATTTTTTGATATCTCTCACCGTTTTCTCTTTTTGGGGCCCCGAAAATGTCAATTGTGCGTGACATTTTTGCGTTTAGCCAAGAACTGGTCGCAATTTTCGAGATATTAAGCTGAAATTTGGTACGGTGAAAGAGTTAGTGACTGTGACGAATCCTATTGTTGGGCGTTAAAATCGGTGCAGGGCCGGATCTTTTTTGGGGGCCCTGAATTTCAAACTTTTTTTTGAATCGATATATCTCGGAAATGGTTGATCGTATCGAAAAATGTTAAGGGTATAGCTGTAAGATCTCCGCGGTATGCAACTTTTTTACTCAATACGATTTTTTGATATCTCTCACCGTTTTCTTTTTTCGGGGCCCTGAAAATGTCCATTGTGTGTGACATTTTTGCGTTTAGCTAAGTACTGGTCGCAATTTTCAAGATATTAAGCTGAAATTTGGTACGGTGAAAGAGTTAGTGACTGTGACGAATCCTGTTGTTGGGCGTTAAAATCGGTGCAGGGCCGGATCTATTTTGGGGGCCCTGAAATTCAATTTTTTTTTTGGAATCGATGTATCTCGGAAACGGTTTGTCTTATCAAAAAACTTTAAATCTACATGTGTAAGATCTCCGCGGTATGCAACCTTTTTACACAAAACGATTTTTTGATATCTCTCACCGTTTTCTTTTTTTGGGGCCCTGAAAATGTCCATTGTGCGTGACATTTTTGCGTTTAATCAAGAACTGGTCGCAATTTTCAAGATATTAAGCTGAAATTTGGTACGGTGAAAGAGTTAGTGACTGTGACGAATCCTATTGTTGGGCGTTAAAATCCGTGCAGGGCCGGATCTTTTTTGGGGCCCTTGAATTTCAAACTTTTTTTTGGAATCGATATATCTCGGAAACGGTTGGTCGTATCGAAAAACGTTAAATGTAAATGTATAAGATCTCCGTAGTATGCAACTTTTTTACTTAAAACGATTTTTAATATCTCTCACCGTTTTCGTTTTTTGGGTTCGTTAAGAAGTCCATTGTGCATGACATTTTTTGGTTTAGCGAAGTACAGGTCGCAATTTTCAAGATATCATGCTGAAATTTGGTACGGTGAAAGAGTTGTGGCCTGTGACGAACCCTATTTTTGGCCGTGGAAAACGGTGCAGGGCCGGACCTTTTTAGGGGCCCTGAATTTCATCCTTTTTTAACCCCTTATGATGTTTTGATATCTCTCACCGTTTTCATTTTTGGGGCCCTGAATGTCTTCCTTGTTTTTCGAACCGTTATATCTGGGAAACGGTTGGCCGTATCTAACAAAGTTAAATCTGCAGGTGTAAGATCCCAGTGATTAGCAACTTTTTCAACCCTTATGATTTTTTGATATGTCTCACCGTTTTCATTTTCTGGGGCACTGAATTTCTTCCTTTTTTTTCGATCCGTTATATTTGAGATACGGTTGGCCGTATCGAACAAAGTTAAATCTACAGATATAGGATCTCAGTGATTAGCTACTTTTTTAAACCTCATGATTTTTTGTTATCTCTCACCATTTTCTTTTTTTTGGGGCCGTGAATTTCATTCTGTTTTTCGAATCGTTATATGTCGGAATCCGTCGATCCTATCGAAAAAAGTTAAATATACTGGTGTATGATCTCAGTGATTAGCAACATTTTTAGCCCTTTTCATATTTTTATATCTCTCTGCGTTTTGATGTTATTAAATGTTTTTGGTCTTTGAAAAAAAAAAAGGGGCCCAAATGAATATAGTAATTGGTAAAAATTCAACTGATGGTCTAATTGAATTCTACGGTAAATTACCTATAATAATCCGTTTTAACCCTTTCAATAAGTTGAATCATGTATTTACAGCAGTAAGATATTTTCCATTTCCGAGGACGTCCGGCTTTCATAACCATGTGATGGTGTCAGCATTGCCTAGAATAACATTTTATAATTTTCCTACATTTCCTCGCAATCGGGTCGAATGTCCGAAATGCAAATCCGCAGACCTTGCCGGAACGAAGTTGTTGTGTGAGATTATTACCCATCTTGCTCGCCGCAATGTTGCGCGACCGTCTAATCAAAAGCAGGGCATGCTGCGTGGACTCCTACTTGTTACCTAAGACAGAGAAGGATAATACGAGGGCTGTTTTTAAGTAATACCCGTTGTGATATTACGCCGTTGCAGCGCTGCGGTCGGCATTCCGTGCAGGTGCGCTGTGTACCTGCATCTATTGGCAAGGCTGAGACGCCATTACGGCAACAGTCGCCCATGTGTGGGTGTGTTGAGAAGCTTTTGAAATGGCATCGCCGATCGCGAGTGCCGCCGACCCATAAACGAGAGAGAAAACTCCCCTGTAAGATATCCTCCCGTTGGGCCACCACTGTCAGGCAAACTGCGTATGTGGACAGGATAACTCTTTAGGTTTTCGTGGTTTCCCATTTTCACCACCAGGCAAATGCCGGGACGGTTCCTATCAATAGGTCCACGGCCGATTTCCTTCCAATATCCCTTCCCTGACCCGTCCTGAAAAGAAAAGTACATGGCCATTGGCTGCATTAATAAAATAAAAAAAAAAAATAACTCTTAAACATACGCAGTTCTCCTGGTAAGCACGCAATTTGCATGACAGTGGTGGCCAAATGGCAGGATATCTTACAGGAGAGTTTTCTCTCTCGTTTATGGGTCAGCGGCACTCGCGATCGGCAATGCAATTTCAAAAGCTTGTCAACACACCCACACATGGACGACTGTTGCCGTAATGGCGTCTCAGCCTTGCCAATAGTTGCAGGTACACGGCGCACCTGCACGGAATGCCGACCGCAGCACTGCAACGGCGTAATATCACAACGGATATTACTTAAAAAACAACCCTCGTACATTGCACCGATTGATAGTAGTAATAATAATATTTTTATCGAGGGAATGTGGAAAATCATACCTCAGACGCTTGTTGGGATCCGCACTCCACAAGGGTGTGAGGGATTCTTACCCACTAAAAACCACACACCCTTCCCCCACGACGTGTGTCTCCGGTCCGGAACCGCTCTCGCATTAGGCCCTACTTAAGGGCGGTGTCGTGCGTGAAGCCCCTTATGCTTCTTCTTCTTCTTCTTCCTTCAATTATTCTTTATTATTGCTCATAAGTAGGGGGCGGATTTCTAAGAGAAGTCATATTTTTCCCCTTAACATTATATCTTATAGTCTGGTATTTTCAACACGTTTCCAAGCATGATAACCAAAATTAAACAAGTTTTATTGGGCATATAAAGGCATATTTAGGCTTTCTTAAATTTTATGGCATATTTTGAACAAATTATCATTATAAACGGCATATTTTGGTAATTTTCATTTGAATTTCGTTGTATAAAATTCAGAATATGCTCTAGAAATTATTGTTCAGGATAGAGTGGAATATACTACTGAAGAACCATTCTAAATTAGTGTATGGAATGTTTCTAACAGGTAGGAGCTATTGTTTGCTAGCTGGGTCAATTCCTGGAAACCGGGCTATTGTTTACCCGGAAGCACAGGTAATTCCGCAGTTATTTGTCATCGTTCTTATCTCTCTCCTTCCCCCTTCCCACTTCCACCTTCAACACACTGAATGACCTTGGTCACTCATTAGGGAGCTTCAGTCATTCAGTTCCTTTCAATATGCCGAAAACAAAAGTCTCAATTTGTGGGAAGTTGCGAAGTTTTGTTCACGAGTTAGGTGAAAACATATTCAGTACGGATGGACTAATAAAGGTGTTTTTATGTAACGTAGATGCTATTCATTATGTCATATTTTGAATATTATAGGTCATTTTTTAGCCTATTTTCAATTTTGAAAAAATAGGCTTATGAGATCACCTTTTGTCCGTGTGTGTGTGCGCGTGTGTGTGTGTGTGTGTGTGTGTGTGTGTCTGTGTGTTATTCGTGTGTGTGCCCCCCCCCCCCCCTTATAAAATCTAAACGGCTGGAGCGATTTCAATGAAACTCGGAAAGTTCATAGCACTATTCCCGGCGACCTCGACCATGCCCTTCAAATTTTGTTACGACTCACCAATCCAACATGGCGGCTGTGCGAAATATTTCACCAGCATTCAATATCTCCGAAACTATTACCGATATTACCCTGACATTTTCTATGGTGATAGAGGGAACTACTATAAGTTCACTTATGTGACTTTTGAAAATCTGGTAACGACAAAACCAACATGGTGGCCAAGCGAATTTGCGACTTTTAAGTAGACGTTTCTCGCGATTTGACCAACCAAACGCAATGAAACTTGGTACAGTATATGTTTATATACATTGTAATGCATCGACTTCTAACTTCGTTCAATTGTTTACAAAAACATAAGATGGCGGATGTGCGAAATATTTCACCGGCATTCTATATCTCTGAAACTATTAGCGGTAAAACCCTGAAATTTTGTACGGAGATAAAGGGCACAACTGGAAGTCCATCTATAAGACTTTCAAAAACCGGTTAACTACAAAACGAACATGGCGGCCAAGCGAATTTGAAAATTTTAAATAGACCTTTCTCGCGATTTAATGTTCCAAGCGCACTGAAACCTGGCACAGGAAATATTTATACACGTTGTAATCCACTGGTACGGTATCTAATTTAGTTCAATTGTTTACATAGCCTCAAGATGGCGGCAGTGCGAATTTTAAAATTAAGATTTTATTTCTTGTGATGTAGTCATGCGATCGAAGTGAAAGTTTGAATAATGAACCTACGCAATAATTTTCCTTTAATGGTATATGACTCTATGGCCTATACATTTAACAATCCAACATGGCGACCATCCGAAATATTTAGACGATACTGAATATCTACGAATCTATTTTAGCAATCAAACTGCATTTCTTAATTTTCATAGGGGCTATGAACTTAAGTTCACCTATAAGACTTTAAATAACCTGGTGATCACAAACCCAACATGGCGGTGACGCGAATTATAAATATTCACATGGACGTTTCTCGCAATTGAACCATCCGCGTGCAGTGAAACTTGGTACAGTAAATCCTTATACGAATGTTAATCCACTGGCATCTAATTTATTTCAATTGTTTCCATAACCTCAAGATGGCAGCTGTAAAAAAAATTAAAATCTCCTTGTTTTTTCTTGTGTCCTAATTATGCGATTGAAATTTGAATACTACACGTTCACAATAATCTGCATGTAACAGTACATAACTCTAGGACCTACATATATAAAATCCAACATGGCGACCATCCGAATTATTTAGTCGGTTCTTAATATCTACGAATCTATTACAGCAATCAAACTGAAATTGTGTATGTTGATAGTGGCAATTAACATAAGTAGGATATATGAAAATAGGCTGTATAGTTCTTCACGGAACTACTTGTTTTTTATGTTTTTAGGTCATAAATGCATACATATTTCATACATTTTTAGGTCATAGAAATCCGCCCCCTACTCATAAGCGTCTAAGTCGCTCTTCTTTTGGCGCAAAGTACTTTCCACATACACTGCTACCTGATCACAAGCTTCTTGATTTTTCAGCATAGCATGTACAATGTTGCATGGAGTCAATTCTCCCTGCTCAGCTTACAACTTACAAGCATTTTCTTTGTGGTAGCCAATGGACACAAACAAAGAAAGTGTGGAGTGCGTCATCGATGTCATTGCAGTAAATACACACCGGAATACTCGCTCGATCTATTCTGATAATAATAACAGTAATAATACTATTTTTTTCTTTCGTATGGCATCGGATGCCGGGTGCAAGCTTTGTTAATTGACAGCCAGAGGGCAGCTTGCATTTCAAATTTTGTTGTTCCTTGAAGCACTATGAAAGTCAAGGAGGTTAGATATCTAAGCTCCTTGGCACTATAGCTCTTTCTAGTAGAGAATTGAGGAACTTTGTGTTGGCGGAAAATCCCGAGATTAATTTTGCCATTATGAACACGGTCCACTGAATTAAAATGGGTTCTTTTACATGCCAACAACGTATGACATGCGTGTCGTGACTTATTATGCCTTTCAAAAAATCACTTACCACGGCCAGGAGCGAACCTGCAAGCTTGGAGGGGGGGGGGTTAGTAATCCGATACGATAACCACTCACCCACCGTGGCAAGCATAATAATAATAATAATAAGGGTTTAGCGTTCCTATTAACTGCTGTTGATTATAATAATAATTACTATTATATTATATCTTTGTTTACGCACACCATGTAGTTACTTGTATCTTGTCCCCTCCACGGTGAAGCGTGGGAGCACTCAATTCTCAATAACACACCAGCGCTTCTCATGAGCGTAGGTTGTGCTGCAAATAAAACGTATTTGAGCCCACGGGTGAAGCGTGGAAGCGCTCAATTCTCAATAACACACCAGCGCTTCTCTTGCGCGTAGGTTATGCTACAAATAAAACGTCTTTGAGCCCACGAGAAGACACCGTCCTGGCATTCACCTAGAATTTTAAGTGGAAAACTAAGGATGGCTGAAGATGGGGTTCACAATCACTCGTCACACGAAGCCTGTTTCCATGGCCTTGAGCATTAACGAGTGTAGCTACACAGATCGGTGCTGACAATCATTAATATTTAACGAAATTCAAAATGAATATGAAAGAATGAATACATGAATTCCTTAGGTTCTGATTTCATACGAATAGGAATTCCAGAGCCCCAGTGCATGCCAACGTGTCATTACGGCGCCCAGGCAGATATTTATACCAGACAAGATGAAGGCAGAAGAGTTCTTTTTCATTGACTCTTGTAATTTAATTTCGACACTGTTCCTCAGTCACACATTTATCAATGCAGCAGCTGGCCCCGTCATGCTACAGCGCACGTCCAGGGCTTTCATCTCAAAAGACTCTCAAACAGGGTAAAGCTTAGGTAGATCTATTACCATCTAAAGAATATCTTCAACTCCGTTAAGCTTCATGTAAATTTATTTCTTGCTGTCTTCAATACTGCCAGAAAACACTGAAAATTATGGCCCTAAGATAGTTCATTTCTTACACAATTTTCCATAAATCTGTGTAATCTGTTAACGCAGGTTTCTTCTCGCTGTCGTACAGAGGAGCCAACTATTAGGTCTAGTGCTGGAATATGTAACAACATTATTGTAATTATTGCAAGGTATTATTGATGTTAGCCCATTTTAGAGTCTTTTATTGCTATTAATGCATTGTAAGGTTGTCAGAATGCTGGACCAAAAAATATGGACATACTTAATTTTTCCAAAATGTGGGCAAATAATTTTATGTTGACTCTTAAAAGATCTTAACTACCTACACAGCACCAAACATCTTTTAATTATCTATAACACGTTGTAAAAGTCTTATATAATTCGTTAAGATGTCTTCAGGTCATCTTAAAAACGAATGCCCGTTTATTAGGTGTCTTCGGGTGTTTTACAAGAATTATCCAAGAAGGTTTTACAGATGTCTTCAAGCTGTTCTTCCAAGATGTCTTCAAGATGCCTTGCAGGATGTTCATACAAGTTGTCTCCAAGTAAATTTTAAAAGATTTTCTTGTAAAATTTCTTAAAGTTGTTCTTACAGGATTATTTTACAAGATGTCTTAAAGATTTCTTCATGATATTTATACAATATGTTCTTATTATTATTATTATTTATTTACCAAAAATTGTGCCTACAATTTATGGACGGCAGATAGAGAAAGGGCAAGCCCCACATACACATCAGTGTCTCCATCTCCGTTCATTAAATCTAAACAAATCTCAAATGTTACATTATACAATTTACACCTTTACATTTGCTATATACACATAATCTGCTGTACATGACGTCTATATCATACAATTCATAAATAAAAGGGAAGACACAGGCATGCACACACACACATATACACGCTCACACACGCATACATACATACATACATACATACATACATATATACACGCACGCGCCCACTCCCAATCACTCACAAAGTTACATTATACAGTATATAATTCAATTTACATGGGGTTTTAGTCCCTTTAGAGCCTTCACTTTGAGGCAAAATTGTCGTGGAGGAAGGTCTTTTATTTCACGAGGCCGGTCATTCCAAAGTCGAGCAGAGCGATTGTAGAATCCAGATTGATAATCTGTTGTCCTAGCGAATGGAGGAACAAGTGTGACACCCTGTGCTCTACGGACTGAACGATATGACAGCTGAAGGCGGTGAAATGGGTACAGTATAATAGTGCCAGCTAGAGATTTTCGGAGAAAGGTGAGATCTATTTGACTACATATGTCATTGATGGATGTTAATGGTTTTGTCAAAACTTTGTTACCCTGATTGTAAATGAGTCGCTCTGCTCGACGTTGGACTGCACTTAACTGCACTTCTTACAAGATGTCTAAAATATATCTTACAAGGTGTTCTTATTATGTATTTGATGATGTTTTACGAGATGCCTTACAAGACATCATATACTTTCAGCAAGCGTTCAGTGAAATAAGTCCATGTAGTTGGACTTACGGTTTTTTTTTTTTTTTTTTTTTTAGCGTATGGCTTTTAGTGCCGGGAGTGTCCGAGGACATGTTCGGCTCGCCAGTTTTGTAGCTGCTTCGAGACGGACACCCAATGGGTGAGCTACAAGTACCGTTGGGGAGGAATGTTGGATGGGAGGGTCGAGGAGTTGGAAGGTAGCGGCTGTGGCCTATAGTTAGGGACCAACCCCGGCATTTGCCTGGAAGGAAGATGGGAAACCACAGAAGACCATCTTCAAGGTTGCCGGCGGGGGGATTCGAACCTCCTCGCCTCCCGGATGTGAGCGACTGCCAACAGTCATGCCGCAACGACCTCGGCTAACTCACCCGGTGGACTTACGGTATGAAGCCGTGAGACAATACCGAAATCCTTAATCCAGTTCTTCAAATCCGTAGGGATCCAGGCACAAGTTTGTAAGGATGCTGCTCTCTACGCTCTGAAAGGGTCGATCCAGATCTTGAGGAACCACCTTTGTAATACTAAAAACTGGTATTATTTAAAATTCTCCCATCGTTCTTAACTATTACAAACTTTTCTTTGCATTTCATGGTAAGTCCCATATTCATAATCATTATCTCGTTTTGGTATGTGTCCCTTGTTTGATTTGCTTTATCTTCCCGAAATTGTCGGGATTTTATTATTAAAAAAAGAATATGTCTTGAAGATGTTTTACAAGATGGCCTTACAAGAAGTTTTAAAGACGTCTTACAAGGCATCTTCAAGCTGTTTTCTAAGACGTTCTTAAATCATTCTCTAGATATTTTCAGAACACTTCCCGTAAAATGCTGCAGGCTCAAACCTTTCTGTGAAAGAATTTGAGAACGATTAGGTGAACTTAGTGAAATTCGACTGTATCCTTAACATGACTTTTATATCTTCAAAATAAAACACGGATAAAAACTCGATGGAATGGGGTACGATTATCAGTGGATACTAAAATAGTTAAATATATCTTCCTTGCAGGAGATTTCTTTAGTTAGTACAGTATTTATAGGACTTCCTCTCTTTGTGAGGCTCCTCTATTGTACATATTCGAGCTTTTATACAATAAAATGGTATCAGAAAACAGTAGAGTAGTGACACTATGACTAGATTCTTCAGCTGAAAATGTTTCTAGCATTTGCCGTATAAGTTTCCAATTGACATAACGCACCAATATTGTCATGTTGTGTGAAATGTCGATATCTGTTGTGTTGCGGTTTGATATTATCATGGCATTTGTTGAGAGACAATTTTGTTACCTTACATCCCTCCAATGTGATGACTAACCCTCATAATATAAATTACAACTGTAACGGTATGGTTTTAAAGAATTATACAGTATAACTTGTAAAGAAAAGTGAGGTGAATTTACGATGTAATTTTCTATTGATGATTTTTATGATAATTTGCTTTGATTTCAGCTACATATACACTTGCTTCACATAACTTGTTATATTGTTTTGCTTGTTTACAGTAAGTTTATTTTGCGGCTTAATCACTATTTCACAACACTACACAAACACAATGTATGTATAACCATAAAATAGACGCCAGCTTGTGTCGAGTTGGGCTGCAGGGTCCACCACCATACCACAATGCTTACATTAAGGTTGTTGTTGATTCCTTTAGGAAATTTATGATATCGTGGTCATGTAACCCCGTGTACTGTACTTGAGGGTGTGCAATCTGTGTGATAACCTGTGTCATTGTGTCATGGCTGTAGCTTACTAGTGTGTGCATTTGTAATTGAGGCTAGGATTTGGGTAAGAGGTAGCTGTGATCTTAATTTAGAAACCATCCTGGCATTCGCCTGGAGTAGAAGTGGTAAAACACGGAAAACCACTTTTCGAATGGCTGAGTACGAATCGAACTCACCTCTTCTCAGTTTGTCTAACGATGAGGTCGGTTCCAGCCCTCAGACCAGAATTGAATTTCTTGCCAGTGCAAGGAATCGAACGCGGACCTGAAGGGTCAGAGCCAAGAATATTAGTCACTATGCCACAAAGTAAATCCACTTATGATTTACAAGGCTTTACATCATCAGCTTATTTCTCGGATGAACAGGGACTGGATTCTGATGACACTGATAACATGTCATCTTTTAAATTTTTCACCACAGACATTGCTAACTTATATACAAATCCAGTTCATGGCCCCCACATTACAGAGATGCATATTATTTTATTAAGTCCTTTTTTCTTCATTCTTCTAAGTATTTGATTTTAAGTCATTTTCTCCCTTTTCACGTCATTATTATGTCATTTTATGGAATGTATTAGAATATTTTATAAGTTTTGGGTCATTTTCTCACATTTTTAATGGTTTATGATGCATTTCTTGCGTATGGTACTAGATATAAACGGAACTGAAATTGAGGATGAATACGAACCATGAGAATCTTCACAACTTTGTTCAACCCTTATTTCTTTGAATATCCACATTCCAGGATGCACAAAACTAATCCGGAAGCGATGTTGAAATCGAAGGGGTAGGAAGACAGACAACAGTAGGCCCAGTGATACCAGTCCGGTTAAGTATCTCAGTGAACCATACGTGTGCTAAGTGGATTTGTGTTATCGGCCGCGATTGTTATTTCGAGTGTATTTTAAATGGTCGACAATCGTCGTTATTTTCCCTGTGAGAATGTACGAATGGTCACAGTCATCTACTATAACGCGGAGTGAGGTAAGCCTGTATAGCATGTCATGTATTTTAAGTAGACATTTTGCTTATTACCTCCAATCTGATAATGAATTCCAGTATCTAACGGCTAAATTCTCTCTCTTTTGTTCTTCAGATGTTGCAGCCTTAAGGTTCCACATGAAGTGTTATTTTCCTTGATAAAAAAAAGAAAAAAAACACAGAACTTCGAGTGCCAAACAATAAACCGAAATAATAACCAGTATGTGTGCAAATAATTATTCGTATTTGTCATATAATAATTAAATTATATTAGGTACCTATTAAAATCGTTTCAACATACAATGACGTAGTCTGTTGAATTTTTGTGTGATAAAATTATGTCAGTTTCAGTAAAAAAAAAATAGGTCATTTTTTTAAGTTTTTGGGTCACTTTATGGGATTTCTGCAGTCATTTTATACGTCATTTTTAAACATTTTAAATCATCAAAATCCGGGCCCTGCTGATGAATATACTTCCTTTAAGGGGGTACGGAACGGTTAAAATGGTCAAAATCAACATGTTTTAAATATTTTTAAATTTTTTATAAATCTCTGAAGTCTGCCCTTTGAATTGATGTGTAATACATTAGACTATAATTGAACCCTGAGAAATTGGCATAATATTAATTTACACTTGCGCTAACAATGAGAAAATCATCATGTGTGGAAAGTTTTAACTGCAGTTTTCTCAGTTCTATTTCTTTTAAATGTATGTTCCTTTTTCTAGGCAATGGCTTATCTCAGAGTTGTGAAATTTTCACTATAAATTTGTCTCAAAGTGGTTAATATTTTAATGGAGAAGTTTCCTTGTTTAAAGTAAAATTGTTAGAGTTTGGGCTGTTGTTCTTCTTCTTCTTCTTCTTCTTCGCGAATGGGTCGCTTAGGACCACGAGAAATCAACACTTTCTAGCCTTCCTGTTGGCCCAGTATTCCTTCATTCGCAACGAGT
Source organism: Meconema thalassinum (assembly GCA_946902985.2). Lineage (NCBI taxonomy): Eukaryota > Metazoa > Arthropoda > Insecta > Orthoptera > Tettigoniidae > Meconema > Meconema thalassinum. The sequence goes on from OX336388.2 coordinate 2,007,884,155, forward strand.
GGGTCTGTTTCCGCTGCTCTGACCATCGATGTTGTTTAGTCTTCTTCACTTCTTCCTCGAAACCCCGCGTCTGAGTGATTTTCCTGATTTCCTTCCGGTCATGTAAGTTTGGTGATCCTAATTCCTTTACGTCTCTCTCTGTAAATTTATGCCAATTCGGTCTAGTAGCCTTTTTCTTTAAGAAAGTATGTATTTTGTGTGTCAGTCTGTTCGGGTCCATTCTTTCTATGTGTCCCATAAATTGGATTCTTCGCATTCGCATTGTGTCTGTGATTTTGGAAACTTTTGTATATTTCTGTATTAGGCTTTGGATAATGTACACCATCCTTTGCTCTCGGTCCAAGGATTTTTCTCATTATTTTACGTTCTATCACTTCAATTTGGTGTTTTGGTGTTTTGGTTGGAGATTGAGTGTCTCTGAAGCAAAGAGAGCTTCAGGTTTGATTAGTGGCGAATTTTGCAGTTCCAGGAGAGACTCTTTTTGTTATAAATATTTTTTGTTGATTTAAAAGCAGTTTCCATTTTCTGAAGCCTCGATTCAATTGCTTTCCTTACGTTACAGTTTGCTGTAATCCATTCACCTAAATATTTTAAGAAAGATTATTTTTTTGACAGTTTAAAAAACAATAATTTCTTCCCCTGAAGTCCAATATAAAAAATGCTCCATTAATATGTCACGTAAGTTTTGATTGAAATGTGACATACATTTCATTATCATACCTTGATTAGATTCTGAGGAAAAGTGACATGAATTAAACAAATTTAACATTAATAAGATAGGTGATTCCATATCCCCTTAAGAAATTGTTTCCTTTTGACGATGTCATGGAATTCCACCAATGAGAATTCTGAATTCATCTTAATTTTTACCACGGTTTTTACTTCATTCGATTGGAGATTGTCACTCCAAGGTGATCAAATACTTTTCATTAAATAAAACACAGGAACAAAGTTTAGGTAATCAAACAAATTCCTGAACTCTTTTTAAAATATTGATGTTTGCACCATTTGCTTTGGTTTATTTTTAAGTTCAACTAACAAGACCACCTTTCTTGTTTTGCAATCTCAACTTTATCTTCTCCCCACCTCCAGATGTAACCAAACAAGAATACACGGGCATTTTGTCAGTTTTTAAAACGTACAGTCAGATGACAGATGACCTTGTAGTTCCGCCCCTTAGAACAACAATACAGTAACTAACTAACTCAGTGGTCTTGAAATACAAACAGCCCGTGAAATATACGGACATCTGGCAACCTCACTTATTAGCTGATTTTCTGCATATGCAATATAGGCTTATGAGCACGGCATTTATCCGCGTGTGTGCATGACAAAATGACACTCTATAAACTTACAGCGCAGACATCGGCAAAATGCCAAGCTCCGGTACAAAATGTGACAATACATAAAATATTACCCATAACACACCGTGAAGTGGAGAAGGAAGAAAACTACTCCAACAACACAGCGTTCGTGAGGGACTGGGACCAACTCAGATGTGGAGAACTGTTTTAATATTCCCTCACGACATTCTATGTATGTTACATGATGGCCGTGGTGGCCGTGATGTCTAATGTCTTGTACCTTGGTGTTCTTTGAAATAAAGGGCGGCGTACTGTGAAGCTTCGACCATAAATATTTCTTCCTATTCATATTCCCCAAATATAACCACTATAACGCCACACCAGATAACCTCTGAGGCGAGGACTATTCACTCTGCCTGCTTCAGTGGACAGGTGGGGTTCCCCTCCATACATCGAGCTCACGTCAGATTGTTGATGACCACTCTCTGTGTATTCTGCGTGTTCTGTTAATGGAACATGGCTGACGGTGGGGGGAAGGAGAGGCCAACTCTTCTCAACTTTGCCCTGCAAGTTTGTTCACGTCACTGATTAACGAACAAGCTTTTGCCGACGTCTATTATAGCACAAGGCTTTCATAACTGAGCGACCACCTCTTCATGTTGCGTTTTTTTGCTGTCGCTCTGGGGGTTGGGGTTCGATTCCCGTCTCTGCCAAGAAATTTTAATTCTGGTGTGGGGGCTGGAATGTGGTACACGGGAGGGCACAAATTACACCTCAGTCATCCTGGAAGTGGTTTTCCGTGCTTTCCCACTTCTATACCAGGCAACTGATGAGGTTGTTCCTAACTTAAGGCCTCAACCGCCCACTTCCCAATCCTACCCCCAATTTACAAAATACACACTAGTACAGCCATCACAATAACACAGGTTAACACACAAATGTCGTACACACCCAAAATTACACGGGGCTATATGACCGCGATGTCACAGCCCTATATAAGCAACAACAACACTCATAACTAAGCAAACAGACGATACTCCGCCGCTATGTGTAGAGGAATGACATCTACCTAAGATTTATGGAGTGAGGAATAGAGGGAAAATACAATCACAGCCCGGTGCATTGACTTGGCATGTCCGGACTACTGTATGATATCAAGTAATTTATATTTATGTTCGACGTTGTCGAAATATAAATATTATGTGTCAGAAAACTGTACTTTAATGGGTCTTTAAAGCACTAGTTTTCATTATGAAACAGTTTCCCCAACCAATCAGAGCTCAAGATTTTCATTATGAAATAGTTGTGTGACTAATTAGGTAGGCTACTTGATAGCTTCGCACAACGCACTCAACGCACTCAAACTCCAACATGTCGGACATGAATTACATGATTTGAAAGTTGACAATGTTAAGGAAATCCGATCACCCATTGTGTTTGGCATCGTAACTTCAACGACGAAATAAGCACGAACCGTGACGGTAACAGGAAAATACTATGAAATATGCAAGAAATTTAGGAATCTACGTCCAGAAGTTTGCAACACCATCCTTCTAGCCTATATAGGCTACATTACCGGCATGAATATGCTTGCCAGACGTCCCGGTTTGACCGGGACAGTCCCGGTATTTTTCTCTTATCTCGGTGTCCCGCCCGGTTTTATCAATGTCCCGGAAAACGGCTGTAAGATGTAAGAAGTAATGAATTTATGTGTTTAATAATCCTTTATGAATCGGTTACTTTTCAACAAGTTCAAAAAGTTGTAGTTTTTCAAAAAAATTATAAGATTTAGTAATTGTTCAATTAAAGAATTTAATGAAGTATTTTAAATTGTATTTTATTAACACTTCTTTCTAGATGGTAGACCAGAAAAAAATATCATTAAAAAGGAAAAATTATATATTTTTATGTAGCGAAAATTCTTCATTCATTTTTAAAAGGTGTGTAGAGCTAACAATTTAGGGTGACAGATCCCCCCTCCCGTCACTTGCGAGGCTTAAAAAAAGGCTTAAAAATCTAAATCTGCTTCTAGTTAAAAAAATACCTTATTCACCGGTAAGGCCATCCCATATTAATGTGTCCCGGTTTCACTCACCAAAAATATGGCAAGTCTAGGCATGAAGAGTGTGCACTATCTCTAATGTTTGCATAAACAAACTGGGCAATAAGGCAAAAAGAAATAGCACTGTACCTTAATGTCCGCGACTCTAATTTCTACACAGGGCCATAGCATTCGTACGATTTCGACGACAATTTTAGAGAATACTGTTGTTGACATATTACGTCAGAACGTCATGGAGGAAGCAGGCATAGGCTATGGCATTAGATCCACGCAAGTAAATAAATAACCCAGCTATATTCAGAGAAGGGATTTCTTGTGCGAAACTTTTCCGTCAGATGTCATGACTGTTCTATTAGGGGCTCCATTGATTTACCTTCCGTTGACATTCTACGTATATGCATCGAATTTGAAGAATAACTAGTTATAATACAATGCATTTAAATTTTAAGGGGATTGTAACAGCATATAGTGTGTTATTTGATCAAAATAACAAAAAGATCCCACATAGTAGGCTACCTGAGCGCTATATTTTGGTGGTAGTTCAGGATAAACAATGTTTCAAAGCTTTCGAATGTTTTATTGCGTAGGGAGCAAATGCTGAGCCCACACAATTCCCACAATTCCCTAATGGGAATCCAGCGCATGCGCTCTTCACTTAAGTCAAGTGACAGAATCTCGACAGATATTTATGAATATTTATGTTAGAACATAATAATAAAATTATAGTTATCGTTGAACATAAACAGGCGTATGCAACTCGCCTATAATGGTAATTAAGACACTCGTATGGAAATTACAGGCCGGACGTTTGTTTTAGACGAGTGAAAAATCTTAATGGAAGCCTGGAGGCGAGTTACTACAGTACCTGTGTTGTTATCAGCTGCCCCAAGCGATCCGATGATTGACAAATCGGTTTGACACTTCTGCTGAAGTACAGTCATTGGCAAATATAATGACGGTCTGTTCGTAACTACGTTACGTGTACTTCCGCCCGTCACACAATACTTCGACGTGGACTGTACTGTCTGCTCAAGTCTGGAATTCCATTACATCAGATCGATGGTGACAAGTGTGAAGCGATAGGGTGAGAGAGTGAGTGTGTGTTAGGCTCACCCGCAGGCTTCAAGGTCAAGGGCAATCGTCTAAAACAAACGTCCGGCCTGTATAAAACTCGCTTCGCCCGTTTAATAAACATACTCGTGTCTTAATTACTGCTATTATAGGCTCGTTGCATAATATACTATTAATACCACACAAAGACATTACCAAACACCACAGTACACCAAATATAATAGAAGTGAATGACGCATGATAAAGTATGGAAACAAGAAACTACTGCAGCACGCCTAGTGGCGTGGCAGCCAACTAACAGTATGGAAATATTAGTTCCCAAATATGTTTTCATTTTATGTTTTTATTTTATTTAACTGGGTCACTCAAATCCGTATTTTATTTAAGAACACATTTCCATTTAAAAAATCGCACCAACTTGAGACATCGAACTGGAGGGTTTTATTCAGAACTGTTCACGCCGATGTCGTATGACTCATATTCTTTGGTGCGAGCAACACACGCATTTGACAAATACGGTTTACGAACGATTATAAGCTTCTAAAATACGACAATATCGTGTTACCCAGGAACATTTGCTATCGCGAGTAGTTTGAACGTATATGTGACTTAAATATATCTCAAAATCAGGATAATGAACAGTTACCGTGACGTATTGCAAGCATGCGGAGCCGCCGGTGCCATGTTATCAACAACACAGAACACTAAATATAACAAGGCCAAATCAACCAATCACAAGGCGGCCTTCCGCCTAGCAGCGCTCGTAGTGGGGTGGCGCTGCAGTAGCCAGTGTTGTCAGTTACTCGTATCGTAGCTTCATCCCCGTGCCAAACACTGATTTAACACTGGATTTAACAATCAGTCAAGTGATGAAAATCTATAGAGGCATGGCGTAGCCGATGGGCCAAAACACTGACCCAACGGTACTTAGAGAAAACATTCTAATTTTCTCCAAATGTGCTTCTTAATTAAAATCAGTAATTTAGAACAAAATTAATTGGATTTATTTAGTATTTACATGTAGGCTATATAGAGCTCATAGTTCGCAGTAAATGTACCGTATGATAACACGAATTTATTTGTACATCACCGGCTGAAAGCAGTAGCGGCTCGTGCTTAGACCTATATTCATAGGGTAGGTTTATAACGCAATCATTCTTAAAATTCTGACTGTGGGCCAACTCGGTTCATAATTCACAGAACACTTAGAAACACAAAGTCACAAAATACAGTACATAACAATTAGAAGTAATTTGATTGTAGACGCCAATACTGACAGCACGAGGCAAGTAACTTCAACTCAGCGCGGGGGAACTTTCTCAATTTTCGTTCGTAGTCGGTAATTATCGTAACCAATCGGAAGGGCAGGCTAGATCTAATCGACCCTGACAAATAGAGTTATACCCATGAGTTGAATTCCCGTTTCCAACGGGGTCGGTGATGAGATGCGATGAAAGTCCTTTGGGCGGATGGTTTCTACGGCCGGATGCCCTTTCTTTAAATTTATCCTCTATTTGGTCTATGAATTCCATAGGATATCCCTGTTTATTAGAGAATTTAGGTAATTCAGTCTCTCTCACACTACCTGAATATACTGTATTATTCCATCCTGATTTCCTCCCTGTCTTATCTGCTTCTTCAATCTAGCCCCAACTTCTGCTATTTTTTCACCTGCTGTCTTCTCCACCATTTCAACCCTTTCTTGAAAATTACTTTCTTTTTTCATTAATTCACTTCTCAATACCTTCTGTTTCTCCTGATTCTCTTGATAATTTTCAGTATTTTTCAAGTGATTTTCCTCTACTTTCCTACGAAATTCAGACTCGACTTTCTCAATCTTGTCCCCCAAATCTACTCTTACCTGCCTAGTTTCCTCTTCTACTAACTTGCTAACACTCTTACCTCGAGTTACAATATTTCCTCAATCTGAGTAAGTATTCTTTCTACCGCTTCTAATTTTTTATCCACTTTCTCTATGATATATTTAGCCTTCTCCTCTATCACCTCCTTAATTTCACCTCTGATTTCCTGTTTCACCCCATCAATACTCTTCTGCTGTATCCCATAATTCATATTTAATTCTTCATTCACCTTATCGACACTATCTAGTTTTTTATAAATCTCCCTATTATTTCTATCTTATTTCTAAAATTTCTCATTGAATTCCTTCCTACTTTCCTGTTTATCTTTCTTACTCTCCTCAAGTTTCTTACCCATAGCCTCTTTCATTTCCCTATTATTATTATCTAATTTCAAATTCATGGCCTCTGTACTTTGCTGAAACTTCATTTTCAGATCTTCTTTCGTCTCCCCTTCCTGACGCCAAGCTCATGAGAGGAGTAAATGAGAGATGAAATGAATGTTGGTAAATGGAACTGGGCAAGGATGTGGTAGGAAGCGGCCGTAGCCTGTCAGAAGGTACCGTCCCAGCATTTGCCTGGAATTAAAAATGGGCAAACCACGGAAAACCATTTGAAGGATGGCCAACAGTGGGGCCGAACCCACGTCTACCGAGTCCGCAGAGAGTTTGGCCCCTTGGCCTAGTGCTGCGTGTTAGAGAGTGTAGCGCTGTTGGTTTTTGGCTGATACAGTATTGGCCCAAAATCCTGACCTGCCTCTTTCAATGCGCATGCGCAAGTTGCTACAGAACTTGGATGTGGAGTGTATCGTGTCTCTTGTTCTTTCCTGCTCTAGGAATCCCGAGCGATGTCGAAACATTCTGACTGAGAACGAAAAGTGCATAGGCGTTGTGCTCGCGAGATAAAAGTCCAAGCCAGCTCTGAGCGTGCCTGCGCTCCGAAGAGATCTTGTTGCGTACGGTACGTCACTCTCGAGTTGTGTTGAATGGTTTGGTGCTCAGTTTTTAAAGCCAGGGAGTATACACCACTAAGAATTGGGAACAGACAGTTTGAAACGTCGTGTGAAACACTATTAACACTATAAAATAATACAATAATGTATTATTTCATTAATATACATATATTGAGAAAATATTAAATAAAAGTAGATTTGGTAAGTCTTTTGTTTTTCCCTTTTCTACCCTGGAGAGCCGCGCCTGGCTGAAAACATTCCTTGACCACCACCTATTCTCTAAAAACTGGACCCGTGGCTCTTAATCACAAGATTCACGGTCACGTAAAACTACAATCTTTCTTCCTTCCTTCCAAAAACTGGAATCGTCGAGTCAGTCATAGCCTACAATAGTACTAGGTCCATTGATTAAGATGTCGTTTCATTTAGGAGCTTGGACATCGTAACCATTTCATCATCCCCTGCACTTTGCCTGATAGCCTGTGTTATTGTTGTGTACCTGTGTGTAGTAGTAGTAGTAGTAGTGTGTGTGTATTTGTAATTAAGGCTAGGATTGGGAAGAAGGTGGCTGTGGCCTTTAGTTAGGGACCACCCAGTATTCACCTAGAGTAAAACTGGGAAACCATGGAAAACCACTTCCAGGATGATTGAGGTGGGAATTGAACCCTCCTCTTTTCAGTTTTGTTTCACGAGACTGAATGCACCCCGTTCCAACCTTCAATCCATGATTTATCTCTTATTTTGAGGGGGGGGGGGGAGCAGAATCGAAAATCGAACCCAGAACATTTGGGACCAGAGTCTCAATATGGTCATCCATTTAAGACCTCAACTAGATGTTTTATGCAATGTATAATGCTACTTGTTTTAGCGGGGAGTGTCGTGTGTTGGTATTTCATACTGTTTCTTTGTATAATAATAAATGTGTTGTTTTCTAAACAGGTTACGGGCATTCCACGCCGAACACGATAGGTGGTAAGCTGTTCACCATGTGCTACGCCATCGTGGGAATTCCACTGGGCCTGGTCATGTTCCAGAGCATCGGTGAACGTCTCAACAAATTCTCTTCGGTAGTGATACGCAACGTAAAGAAAATGCTGCACTGCGATAAGTCGGAGGCTACGGAAATAAACCTTATATGTGTGGTGACAACACTGAGTAGCTTGACCATCGCGGGCGGTGCTGCAGCCTTCAGTCGATATGAAGGCTGGACTTACTTCGATTCGGTCTACTATTGCTTTATCACGTTAACAACCATCGGCTTCGGAGACATGGTGGCTCTTCAGAAAGATAATGCTCTGGACGATAAACCAGAGTATGTGGCCTTTGCTCTCATTTTCATTCTGTTCGGCCTCGCCATAGTGGCGGCGTCTCTCAACTTACTGGTGCTGCGGTTCGTCACCATGAACACGGAGGATGAACGACGCGACGAAGCCGAGGCCTTACAGGTGAGTCTTCTACATTATAAATCCAGGGTTGTCTGTAGATAAGAATTGTCAAGTTGCAAAACCCGACATTTGGATCTGTCAATATAGAGAGCTTTGAAGCCATTTATCAGTGTTTCCTTATTGACAATTGTTATTGCAAAGTTTTAGTCGGTCAACATATTATAGGCTAATCACAATTATTTGGCTTGCCATGGTGGATGAGTGTCGGACTACCAACCCCCAAGCTTGCAGGTTCGCTCCTGGCCGTGGTAAGTGTTTTTTTAAGGTGACAAAAATAACGACACGCATGTCATACATTGTTGGCATGTTAAAGAACCAATTCGAATTCAGTAGGTCCTGTTCATAGTAGCAAAATTAATCTCGGAATTTTCCGCCAACAGAAAGTTCCTCCTTTCTTTATTAGAAAGCGCTTAAGGATCAAGGAGCTTAGATATATCTCCTTGAATTTCATAGCGTTCCAAGGAACGATAAAATTGACTTGCGAGCTGCCCTCTGGGCTTCAAAAACGAAGCTTGCACCCGGCACCCGAGGCCATACAATATTATTATTTATACAATTATTTGGAAATACGAAAAATAACCTGAAAAATTATAAGTGATTAAAATACATTTATTACGGATTGCAGAACAGGGAGAAAACTATAAAATGACATATTTCGCTCGTCAAGTGAACATCATCAGATCTAGCTCTATATACAAACATACATCCATACATAGCCTACATACACACATACATACATACATACATGCATACATACATAGGCCTACATACGGTAATGTAATTCCCAGTATTTCACAACTGCGCTTTCTCCACACACTCAATCATTTAGTAGAGCATGGATAGCCTTCCTGAAAGTCGAGAATTGAACCGAACACACAAGTCACAAGATCAAAGGTCTCTCTGCGAAGAGAAACGAGGTACTTTGCCTTGTTGCTAGAACTTCAAATAACAACTAATGAGTATTAAAAGGAGGAACTGCGGTGGTTTTCGGTCCCAAAATGAAAACATATTTTATTAACGGACCAACGAAAGGAAGGCTCATAGTGAGGTCAATTGCCTTAAGAACCAAATTTGTGACTTAGAAGTGGTCCACTGTGTGTCGTCGTCAGTAAGGTTTTCGCTTCTGTGCACAACATTCTGAAATCTATTACCGGCGCGATGGGCTGGCATTTTAATGTGTTTCAATGCGGGAGTCTGGTTTAAGTACGTTTAGTCGGACGTGAAACATTCCATCCAGAGTACATTCTGGCGCCCAGGAGTCTCGTAAGCTTCGGTAGTTAAATAGGCCGATAAATCCATTAACATTATTATAATTTAGAATAATGGAAATGATTCTATAGCTAACCTTGATAACTGTTGAATAAGACTTAAAATAAAGTCCAGAATGCAAGGCATTTGGGTTAAAATTCCGACTGATATACTTGAATTTATGGACTTGATGAATCTTTCCGAATTTAGTCTTTAGGAGTTTTCCATCTAGATAGGCCTAACGAGCGGATCCTTCAATGCATGGAGTTTATTCATATCTAGGCCTACTCGGAGCCCGGGCTTTGCTGCAATTTCATGAAGTATTTCAAGTTCCTCAACTGCTTCTTGCCTATTATTAGAATGAATAGCTAGATCATCTGCAAAGTCCAAACACTGCACATAAATTTTGATCTTTTTGTAGTTACTACTATTTAAAAAGGAAGTTAAAGTCCAGGGTTTTGTCAGGGCACGTCGGATTTGGCTAGGCTACACCTCTACAAGCTACTATCATGTACAATATACACATAAGGGATGTACCTCTTAATGAGTGAATGAAATGAAATCAGTTCTAGGAATAACAATGAAGCCTCTCAAAACATTCCGCAGGGTTGGTGTTTATATTGACTTTGCAAGCAGCTGGACCGAAATGTTTATCCCACTTATTGATTCTCTGTGTCCGTGTCGCTAGCCCACTTCCTCTGCCAGAGCAAATTAGATCTATGTTGACAGGAACAGAGAGAGGCAAGGCGAGGGGATGGCAGCCCACTAACTAGCCAACGGTCAAACATGTAGTGTGAAAAACGTCGAGTTAGTGGCCTGCGGGTTAACGTCCACCATCGCGAGCCTGGAGCGACAGACGAGCTACAGGGTGTAATTGAATTGCGTTACTTTCATGGAACTGGGCGAATTAGCAGAACTAATACAACGATAGGATCGCGGTGCCTTAAAGGTTGTTCATTTTAGTATTGGCAACTCAAACTATCACTTGGGGCGCTGCGATCGGTCCAACATGGCCGGGATAAGTAGGATAAAAATACTTGTAGGTGCCCCTAGTGGAAGGACAGTCAGATCGTTACGTTGACAACATTGTAAATATTTGATCCTAGTAGACAGTTTTGATGATGTGTCATTAATCTCTTCCTCTACGAGACTTAGTTACGAACTTCTGCTTGGTTTTGTCTGGAGGGATTGATATTCCACTTGGGAAGCAGGGTAATTGATGATGATGAAGATGATAATTGTTGTTTTAAGTGGCCTAACATCTAGGTTATCGGCCCCTGATGGTTAGGGTGATCGTGAAGATGAAAATGAAAAGCGAACTTAAAACTAAAACTACTAACCTACATACTAGAAGAAGAAATGGAAAATTAAAGGAGAATAAGGCAAATAAAAGGACAGAAGGAAAAGAAATGCCCTCAACCCTCGGAGAAGGCGAATTGAGGGACTTAGAAGGAAGGAGAGCCATGAAAGGCATATAGGAAAGTGAAAGAGGAGAGGGTCCGCCCCAAAGGTAAGGGACAAAAGGAGAAAACGGACCCAGATCAGGAATCCCTCGGGGTCGCCAACTCCCGAACTCACCAGCCGTGAGCCCCTGAGGGTGTAGCATTATCTAGGGTGCACCAGAAGTGGTGGGGTTACATACACCCTGCCTCCTTAAGGGCCTAGAGCACAAGGCAGGAGGTAAAAGGAAGAGAAAAAGAAGGCTGACCCCTCGCAGAAGGAGGGTATCAGAAAAGATGAGACAAGGGCCAATTAAGGCGGGAAAGGAAGAGACTCCCTAGGCCTCGGATACCCTAATACCGTCGGGGTCAGAAGAGAACAAGAGTTGACCAAGTGAGGTCGACAGGAAAGAAGACAGAGAGGAGCCCGTCACAAGTAAGTGGAAGCAATGCCGGACTCAGCTGGGGCCCCGTGGTCGCCAACCCACGCCCACAAGATGTGAGCCCCTGGGGGACAGGGTACTTGAGATACTGCTGGTTGTCTTTCACTACCAGTGGTAGAAGTTTGCTCATTTGCTCTCAAGATGTAGGCTGATTTCAAACAATCGATGGCAACATTTACAGTCCTGTTCCTCATGTTAACAGTAAAATGCTGGTCAGTCCTCGAAACCACCTTGAAGGGACCTGTTATACTCAGTAAATGTGATACCTAAACCACTGATCGTGTTATTTTATATACAGGGTGTATTTGATATAATGGAAGTCCGTTACACTGGTGGTAGAAGATGGTATTCTAAGCAAATATCTTCATGAAATTTAGTCGTATCTTAATTAGTGTAGGTGGAATTAAATCACGAAAATCGTCGGTCAATGTCTTGGAAAAGGGCTTAGACTTCGTTCCCCTCAGCAGCACAGCTGACTTCTCCCCGTCGCCCTCCCCTCCAACGCTGAGGAATGTTGACAAGATTATGAAGTTGAGTGACCTCCTCGTCTTGTCTGCCAATGGCATTGAAATACACAATCCGAGCCTATGAACAGCTGATTCACGCCTTCATGGGGAGTGGCTACATGGCTTGTGATGGTGGATTTGTTTAGGATTTTGCCAGCCTCATGGCCTATGCATAGAAAATGGAAATCCTAAATATTTGCTAAATTAATTTAAGGAACAGTTGTTCTATATTTGTGTGAAGACAGTGCATCAACTGCAATAAAAATATTAATTAATAGTATTATTACAGTAGGCTACTACTACTAATGAAAAATCCACAGCCTGCTTCCAGTCTCCGACCGGGTCAGGAATGGAATGAATGAAACCCCCATCTAGCGGCGGGGATATGAACTGTGCCGGCTGCCGAGGCCTGACGCACTCCTCTGGGGCAATGATTAAATGAATGACGGATGAAATTAAATGATAGTGGAGAGTGTTGCTGGAATGAAGTTTTGACAGGGAAAACTGGAGCACCCGGAGAAAAACCTGTCTGCCTCCGTTTTGTCCAGCACAGATCTCACATGGAGTGACCGGGATTTGAACCACGAACCCAGCGGTGAGAGGCCGGCGTGCTGCCGCCTAAGCCACGGAGGCTCAGCGGCTACTACTAATAATAATAGTAATAATAGGCTTTTCGACACACTAACTTCGTTTATGCTTTCTCGGTATGTCGAGTTGCCAGACTTTTATGTACACAGGATGTCTTGTATATGCCATGAAATCCATGAACATATCGTATTAGATCACATTCATTTACTACATGACTGAACGTTGATTGCACCCTCGGGAAGGTTAGCACTCTGCCAGCAGAGCTACTACACATGCTGACTCTTATTATTATTATTATTATAATTATTGTTACTATTATTATTGTTATTATTATTAGACTATTATTATTATTATTATTATTATTATTTATTATTATTATTATTAATACTCATTTACATGTGGTGCCAGTGTTTAGACAGCTTACCAATACCGGCCGATATGCAATTCGGGGCGTGATGGCACAGCGGTCCAGCTGTTGGCCTCTCACCACGTTGGACCGGGTTTGATTCACGGTCAATGCATGTGAGAGTTTCGAAGTGAAATGCCATGTCCTGTGGTTCGGATTCCACATAAAAAGGAGGTCCAGTGGTTCATTATCACGATATTTACGGCCATGTAAAACCATAGGCTTCTTTACTTCCCACCATCGGCAGCCACAAGATGTACGCAGGATTTCTTGTATGTGCCATGAGATCCATGGACATGATCGTATTAGATCACATACATTTACTACATGACTAAACGTAGATCGCACCCTCGGGAAGGTTAGCACTCTACCACTAACTCGCTATATTTGCTTTATTGTTATTATTATTATTTTATTATTATTATTATTATTATTATTATTATTATTATTATTATTATTACTATGTACAATTGGTACCGTATTAGTATTAAATCTTGGAAGTAGTTTTCCATGGTTTCCCACTTCTATTCCAGGCATCCCACGACGCCAAACTTGGGATATCCCTTCATAAGACCACGGTTGTTTTCTTTCCTACCCCCACGGTGTAGGCATGCGCGTTAAATCGCGCACCACGATCGAAGCAGGGCCGGTGATTGGAGGTCCGAACTCAGCACCGACAGTGGCTATCCTGAGTTTTGATTTTTCCGGATTCTTCCACGCGCTTTCCAAGCATATGCCGGAAGAGTATGGTACATGGAGTCCCAGGGCACCAACCTCATTCACGACCATAATATCTACAGCTACACACCCTACTACAATCACCAGAGAAACACAGTTTATCAGACAAATCCAACACTCACCCAACTACACGGGGCTGATAAACAATTGTCCCAAATCCCTAAAATGAATTAACAACAACCCTCACAAACTTGCAAGTCTTTTCCATCATCATTGTTACCAAACAAAAAAAAATTTTTACTGAACGTCCTAAACAATTGGAGCCCTACTTAAAAATAAATAACATTCAGTCAAGATATATAATCTCTTATAATTTGTTTAGTAGTCTAATAATAATAATAATATGTTGTTAGACACACTATTTTAATTTTCTTCGGGGATGACGAGATTCCGGAATGTTGTGTTCACATCCATCCATCGGCATAAGACTGTCGTATTCGTTCACCTTCATTCATTACATGACTGAGCCTAGATCGAACCCTCGAGAAGTATAGCACTCTACTACCTGAGCCACACAGCCTCGCTATCATTGAATTATTATTATTATTATTATTATTATTTCATACAGTACATATAACACATTGCTGGTGCGTCACAACATAACTATACGGGCCTCAGGGAACCAAAGTATAGTTACTGAAACAGCTACTTCTAAGCTGGAAGTCAAATCGCTACCCATGAACTTACAGACGATTCGGGTTGTTGACAGAACTACTGCCTTCTGCATTAGTTTGTACAGTTGAGTATTCAGATCAAGTTCTTTAAGGCCTTGGAGCAAGGTACTTGGGATCACGCCCGTACTTGTGACAATGATAGGTAGGCCTATGGTCTTAACCCGTTCTACGTTCGTACATTCAATTGCCATTGTCTTTTGATAGGGCCGACCAACTCGCTATATTTTCTTTATTGTTATTATAATTATTATTATTATTATTATGTGCATATGGTACCGTACTAGTATTAAATCTTGGAAGTAGTTTTCCATGATTTCCCACTTCTACCCCAGGCAAATGCCGGGATGGTTCCTAACTTAAGGCCACGGCCGCCTTCTTCCCAATCCTCACATGAATCACAAATACCCACATAACTACAGAAACCAGCAAAACAAAGGTTATCAGACAAATTCTACCCCCACCCATCTACATGGGGCTAAATTACCAAACTCGCCAAGCCTCTCAAACATAACATCAAGTATTTTACTTCCGTCTTAAATACTAGTTCTGAACATACTACTGTATTTCATTAACGTGCCGGACGCCAATGACACATCAGGGCTGATTATCGAAATTATTGTATACTTTAAATGAACATTAATCAATGACTTCTATACTTACAAAGTAGCCTACACAATACTACCGGTCCTAACGTCCCAAGCCATTGCCAATTTCAACAACAGCAACAGCAATACAAATTTTCTTACGAGACGGGTATCGCTCGCTATCCACATGACAGCTGATACCACCCCTCAACCGGTAAGGTCAATGCTCGGATCACGTAACAACTTCCCCTCCGCACGTCGTCCCACATTGCCCCGCCTCGTTCCCCCAGACTGTCACCACAGCTTCTGCTGAGGGGTTTCCGGAAAGCCTATAAACATTGACTTTTTAATGGTTAATTTTCAATTTAAAGATAGGTGACAATTTTTTTTACATAGGAAGCTTAGAATACCGGTAGTCTCTTCTATCACCTGTGTAAAGGACTTCCATTATATCAATTACACCCTGTATAACTGTGCGATATACGTGATCTAATTTGTGTGTCCCACTAGATTTTATGTGTGAATTACGTATTATCAAGCATTGCTTATCTGCACGGATTTGTTTTGTGCATTTCGAATCATGACGCTGTTCAATTTGAAAGCTATATTCGAGTTTGCTAACTGTACCATAGACTCCAGAAATTTTACAGAAGGGATCGAAGTGTTATTTGCCAAACATGTTATGCGGAAAGATACACCGTTGGCTAATGACAATTTTTGGCCACTTCAGCTCTTGTGCTCCAGACGTCACTGAAATTGAAAAGAGAACGCTAACAATTAAGCGGTTTCAATGTTCCTGAAAAGCAGGTGTATCAGAATATAGCAAACGTTTTAGCAGTGCTTCTTTACTGTCACGGGAAGGGCCTATTATTGTTGTTATTATTATTATTATTATTATTATTATTATTATTATTATTATTATTATTTATTCAATTCACCATTACAAACATGGGTTACTCTAAAGCACGGGTTAAACCAAGTGCTTTACAACAATACATAAAAACTATAATACATACCGGTATCATTTATATACAAAATATGAGAGTTCATTATCACTCATTCACTAGCAAGGAAGGATCGCACAATATTGCATGTGGATAATAAGACTGAATGCTGCATACTCTTGTAGATGGTTGGCGGAAGATCCAATTCCTTCAGACTCTTGTGGAGTGTGTGAGGTATGAGGCCGTTGACTGACAAGATTACAGGCACTATCCGGACGCAGTTCATCTTCCATATCCTCTTGATTTCCTCTGCAAGCTGTCTATACTTGGTGATTTTTTCATTGTGTTTACGTTCGATGTTGGTGTCGTTGGGGACTGCTATGTCTATTATAAATGTAGTGCCATCAACCTTATTTACTACTATTATGTCTGGTCGATTGTGATCTATTGTTTTATCTGTCACAATACCAGTGTCCCAATATATTTTACACAATTCATTTTCGAGGAGGGATGGTGGATGATACTTGTAGTAAGGGATATACTCCTCAGTTAATTTATATTTCTGTGCGAGTGTTGATGAATGATGCCTGCAACCTGATTGTGCCGCTTTGTATATTCAACTGATGCTAGTATTGGGCAACCTGCAGTGACATGGTCAATGGTCTCGAGATGAATGGCGCATCGCCTGCATTTGTCTGAAATTACACTGGCATCTTTGATGATGTATTTCTCGTAATTTTTTGTAGCAATGACTTGATCTTGGATGGCAATTGCGAATCCCTCTGTTTCTCCAAACAGTCGACCACTTTGTAACCACATACACGATGCGTTTTTATCAATACTCTGTTGGGATAGGTTGCTGTAGTATTTTCCATGGAGGGTCTTTTCTCCCCATGCCTTTTCTTTTTCATGTAAGTGTAGTGGCTGGCTGATATGATCATCAGAGGATGTACGAAGGTTCAATACAGTGTGTTTATCAGCAAGTACAATGGCTTTATGGAGAATGCTGTTTTCCTTTCTTTGATAGAAATATCTTCTAAGGGTTTTAATTTGGTTCTGGAGCAAAATTTGTAAATCCAGAATTCCTCGACCTCCCATATTTCGTGGAAGAGTGACCCTTTCTTTACAGGCGTTTGGATGATGTAAACGGTAAGTAGTGAGAAGGGTCCTTGTTTTTCTCTGCAGGCTTTCCATTTCTGTTGCTGACCATTTCAGAATCCCAAATGAATATACGAGGGTTGGTATAGCGTGTGTGTTGATAGCTTTAATTTTGTTCTTTGCACATAGATTGGTTCGCAGCACTTGATGTAGTCTTGTGGTATATTTTTCAATGAGTTCATCTTTGATACTTTTATGATCCAAAGTTGTATTTTGAGCAATTCCCAGATATTTGTAGGTTTCTCTTTCAGTCATTCCTTCAATTAGAGATCCTTTGCGTAGCTCATTTGGTTCAGAAGTTGCATATTTACCTCTTTCAATTGTCAGGCGCTTGCATTTCTTCACTCCCAACGTCATTCGGACATCGGATGAATATGAATCTATTATATTTAGCATGCATGGCATTCATTTGAGTCTCACTGTGTGCATATACTTTGAAGTCATCCATATAAAGGAGATGGGATATTCTGTATTTCCTGTTGTAGTATTTGATGTCAAATCCGAAGCCGGTGGATTTTAGAATTTTAGAGAGAGGATTGATGGCTAAGCAAAACCACAATGGGCTTAGCGAGTCTCCTTGATAGATACCACGCTCAATTTTTATTGTGTCAGATGTGACACATTCAT
This sequence comes from Meconema thalassinum, assembly GCA_946902985.2. Classification (NCBI taxonomy): domain Eukaryota; kingdom Metazoa; phylum Arthropoda; class Insecta; order Orthoptera; family Tettigoniidae; genus Meconema; species Meconema thalassinum. Next base: position 2,007,902,203 of record OX336388.2, read on the forward strand.
TGTCTGTCTTAGTATACAGTACTGTTTTCCAATTATCCATCGTGACCTCCAGGAAGTGAATTACAGCAGGGTTAATCTTATACACATGGAGGATTTCTTTCAGCCATGAATGCGGGAATGAATCAAATGCTTTCTGGCAATCTATGTATGCCGTATATAGATTCATTTGATTATGTATCGCCTGTTGTATTATCACTGAATCAATAACTATCTGTTCTTTGCATCCTTGCGACAGCTTCTTGCATCCTTTCTGTTCCTCAGCCAAAATGTTATGTTTGTCGAGAAACTTCTATATTTCGTCCGCAATTATGGACGTAAACAGTTTGTAAAGTGTTTGGAGACAGGTGATAGGTCTGTAGTTTGATGGGTCTTTAGTATTTCCACTTTCTTTTGAGATTAGATATGTAATTCCAGCAGTAAGGAAATCAGGACATTCCTCAGCATGATGGATGAGGTAAGTAAATTGCTGGGCTATCTTCTGGTGCACGCACGTGAAATTTTTGTACCAATAATTGTGAATTTTATCTGTGCCCGGCGCTTTCCAATTCTGAGTTCTCCTTATAGTATCATACACATGCCGTTCTTCAATGGTATCAAAATCCATTTCTTCATATACATTATTGCTGTTTCGTTCTTCGTTGATCCAATTTGCATTTTCATTGTGCGGTGACTTCGCAGCCCATACACTTCTCCAAAAATCTTCCGTTTCTTGCGTGCTAGGAGGTTCTGCTTTTGTCATGGATTGTTTGCTTCGTTTGATCATTCTGTAGAACTGACCTTCATTGTTGGAGAAAAGTTTGTTTTGTGTTTTCCTCGCTCGTGATTCCTTGTACCTCCTGAGTCTCGCTGCTTTTGCGCACAATTTTAGCTTTTGGTTGTCAATGTATTCCTTGATTTTTTCTGTGTGATCATATTCCTTTATATGGCTGTTGATTTTTCTGAATATATTTCTCAGCTTTCGATTGGTTTTGGGTTTAGTTTTATTGTTTAAATATGCTGTTTGTTGGCTTATGGTTTTCCTCAGTTCCTTGATGTCATTTTCTAATCGACGCTGCCAGGGTGGAATGTATTCTGCATCTGCACCTTTTCCACGAGAGCTTCCAGACAAAGGTATTAGTTTCTGGTTGTTCAGCCTTATCACAGTTACTGCTGCGCAATATACAAGAGAGTTTGTTTCTTCTAGATTATCGGATGTTTCCACATACTGTTTTAGGATGTTATTTGTCATACTGACAAGAGATTTACTCTTTGCTGTTTCTAGGAGTTTGGGCAGCTTTGGTCGATAGTCTACTTTAAGGCCCATAAATTCTGTCATTGCCTCTTTAAAAACATGTTCAATAGAACTTGTTTCATCAGAACTCGAGATATTAGTAGGGATAGTTGGTTCAATAATTCCCTCTTCCCCTGTGTCATTTCTGCAGGTTACTTCCTGAACAGCTTGAATCAATAATGTGGGTCTGCTTTCATTGTTGGATTCTGAAGCTAGAATTTTTGCTGCTTCCTCTTTAAGACTTTGAATCATTATTGCAGGAAGTCTATTGTTCCTCACTATTACACGTCTTTGGTCTGCAATTCTTTGTTCTGTAATGAAAGAGTAGTCAGGAAAATTCTCCACAAACAACTTGTGCATATCTTTCCTATATGTTGTGAGGTCTCTCTCTAAGTTTGTAACAATAAAGTAGGAGCGCATTATGAATTTGTTCATCTCATCAGTCCATTTTAAGCGCTGCCTCAGTTTGCCTGCCTTAGTGGTCAGTTGAATGTTTGAAACACTTTCGACAGGGGGAGATGACGGCTGTTGGGTTCTCCTATCTGCGTTGCCGGCTGTAGAATTTTCGGGTGACCCGACATGTGCCCGCCTGTTCAGCATCATGTCACTGGTGGTTCGCCTGCTGTCACGTTCAGCACCAGCTCCAAACGTGCCCCGACGCACCTCGGTTAGCGTCCTTTTCCGAGGCTCATTTTCTTTGACATTTTCTCCATTAACAATGGGTTGCGTTTTATACCTACTGCCAGGATTTCATTTAGGCCGCCCCTAACATGGGGTACAGACGCCTTTCACAGCCGCCCCTAACATGGGGTACAGACGCTGTTGGCTAGTGCTTATGGCGGCACTGACTCGCCTTGTCACATTGCTGTCTTTGGATATATGTGGCATTTTATAGAGACTGTGGTGCCATCCACAGACCCACCACATCCTGTTAGCAATGCCGCTGTTGGTCCGGGACTGCTTATTCGTCAGGTTGCCCTGCTTATGTCGCAGCTACCCTCCATATCTAGAGGGCGATCCACTATCCGCCACCTGTGGACCCGTCCGGCCGTAGTCAGCTCTACGTCCTCCTCGAGGCGGATTATTATTATTATTATTATTATTATTACATTAAGTGACTAGGCTGTCCCCAACGTCCACACCAACTGCATTCCAACTCATTCCTGTTCCCCGTTCTTATTCGTTATCGTCACCTTTCGGCAATTGCTTATTTGCATCTTTAGGAATACAATGAAAACTTATATCCACAGACTTCTTATACGAGCGCTTGCAGCCGTAAACTGAGCAATATACTTTGCTTTTACTCATTTTGTATTCAATTGTGTTTAAAAACACGAACAAAATAACACGCTCTGTTCACCCATGTAAGAGACCGTACAAACTGTCATCACGTCATAAATGTATCCGTGTGTCTGTTAGGTAGTCAGCCCCGAGGCTGGTTGACTCCTCATAAGGTACCGCCACTGGTTACTGTCGACCAAAATATTATGTGTACTCGAGTTTGAAGGTTGTTTGTGAAGTATCCAATAGACCTACATAAAATCCAATAACATCATCATTTTTGTCGTTCTTTTTTACGTTAGTTCATGTAGGTTTGGAATTTTTAGCCTATTATCAATTTTGAAAAAATAGGCTTATGAGATCACCTTTTGTCCGTGTGTGTATGTATGTGTGTGTGTGTGTGTGTGTGTGTGTGTGTGAGGTGTGATGTGTGCGTGTCCCCCTAATAACTTCTAAACGGCTGGAGCGATTTCAATGAAACTCGGTAAGTTCATAGCACTATTGCGGACGACCCTGACCGTGCCCTTCAAATTTCGTTACGTCCCACCAATCCAACATGGCGGCTGTGCGAAATATTTCACCAGCATTCAATATCTCCGAAACTATTCCTGATATTACCCTGAGATATTTTACTGTGATAAAGGGAACTACTAGAAGTTCACCTATGTGACTTTTGAAAAACTGGTAACTACAAAACCAACATGGAGGCCACGCGAATTTGCGACATTTAAATAGACGTTTCTCGCGATTTAACCAACCAAACGCAATAAAACTTGGTACAGTATATGTTTATACACATTGTAATGCACCGACATCCAACTTCGTTCAATTGTTTACATAACCACAAGATGGCGGATGTGCGAAATATTTCACCGGCATTCTATATCTCTAAAACTATTAGCGGTATCACCCTGAAATTTTGTACGGAGATAAAGGGCACTACTGGAAGTTCATCTATAAGACTTTCAAAAACCAGTTAACTACAAAACGAACATGGCGGCCAAGCGAATTTGAAAATTTTAAATATACCTTTCTCGCAATGTAATGTTCCAAACGCAATGAAATCTGGTACAGGAAATGTTTATACACATTGAAATGCACTGGTATCTAATTTAGTTCAATTGTTTCCATAAACTCAAGATGGCGGCTGTGCGAATTTTAAAATTAAGTTTTTATTTCTTGTGTCGTAAGCATGCGATCGAAGTGAAAGTTTGAATAATGAACCTACGAAATAATTTTCCTTTAGTGGTACATGACTCTATGGCCTATACATTTAACAATCCAACATGGCGACCATCCGAAATATTTAGACGGCTCTGAATATCTACGAATCTATTATAGCAATCAAACTGATTGTTTTGTGTTCATAGGGGCTATGACCTTAAGTTCACCTGTAGGACTTTAAATAACTTGGTGATCAAAAATCCAACATGGCAACGACTCGAAGTATAAATATTCACATGGACGTTTCTCGCGATTTAACCATCCGAGTGCAGTGAAACTTGGTACAGTAAATCTTTATACGAATGTTAATCCACTGGCATCTATTTTTTTTTTCAATTGCCTCCTTAACCACAAGATGGCAGCAGTGCCGGGGTTGGTCCCTAACTATAGGCCACAGCCGCTACCTTCCAACTTCCAACTCCTCGTCCTTCCCTTCCAACTTTCCTTCCCAACGGTACTTGTAGCTCACCCATTGGGTGTCCGTCTCGAAGCAGCTACAAAACTGGCGAGCCGAACATGTCCTCGGACACTCCCGGCACTAAAAGCCATACGCTAAAAAAATGTATAATAAATGTATATATATATATATATATATATATATATATATAAATAAGTTAATCATGTGTACAATATATACATCACAAGAGCATTGGTTTCGTTTGCATTCATAACGAGATATCCAGATGTTGAAGCCGGTCCATAAAGGGAAGTGCAGCAGAAATAACATCTTGTGGTGATCCAGCATACTTCCTCAGCGGACATTCTTCAACAATATGCTCTTGGGGAAGAGGAGCTCCGCAGTCACAGGCAGGAGAATCATGAAGTTCCCATTTATGTAGCATGGCGTTACATCTGGCGTGACCTGTTCTTATGCGGTTTAGCTTTACCCACTGGTTTCTCTCCAGGTTAAATCCGGGAAGTCTTATAGTAGGGTCTAGAATCCCTTGATGTTTCACAGGAGCAGACTTCCAGTTTTGGCGCCATTGTTCCGTGGAATTAAATGTCAGGAATGTTATGCCATATTGGGTTCCTTGATCTAAGACGAGTGGAGGGAAGATCATTAAGAACTTCATGAATTGGTAGATCCTGTAGGTGATTTTGTTGTGTAGCTTTCCCCACTCACGTACTGCTGCTTCCTGTCGTCTTAGTTCTGGAGGTGATATGTTACTGATAGTGTGTAACCAGGGAGTTTGGGTGGATCTCAGTGTACCTGTTAGGACCCTCATACTTTCATTCAGATGAACATCGATCTTTTTAGTATGAGCACTACGGTGCTACACTGGGGCACAATAGTGCTGTCATAATTTGACTTACAGTCGGCACACAACACTTCCTAGGCATCTGAAATAGTTTAATGAAATGATAGTGAAGAATTTGTTGGTTAAATTCATTACCAGGCATTGGTTACACGTACAACTTAATACGGGAAATACTCACTTCTACAACTTTTAGCAGGTCTGATTTACCACGAGGAATTTCACGGGTGTTGAAATAGTTAGTACGAAATGCTTTTAGATGCTGTCATATCAAAATAAACGATATTTATGAATAAAACTCAGCATGTGGTCTTACGTGTTTTTAGAACTTACGGACTATACTAAACGTTGCCAATTCTACCAACAGCATGGCTTGAGAATTATAGACGGCGGTGGGCTGCGACATCTTGATTATCAGCCTCGTACACATGGGTGTGATTTGAATTTGTCTGATAACCTGTGTTTCTGTCGTGACTCTAGTATTGGCTGGGATAAACTGTTTTGCTGTTACTCACGAGAGGCCATTATCATCAACTCAGTTTCATAATAATATTTTACCCTATTTTCATATACAAGGCGTGTTCGGCAACTAAGTACCGATTGCAACTATTACCACTGTATCGCTGCAGTCGGGACCTTGTAGGCTTTCGCTGACTTTCTCCACACATTAGTGAGCTACAGACGCTTGTGAGAGCAGGTCATGTATATTTCACGTTCTTTTCTAGAGGTTTGAAATGTTGGTTGGTTCCTCAGTTCAGGGGCTGCGACAACGCGGTTATGTAGCCCCGTGTACTTTGGGTGTGTGTAGAATCTGTCTGATAACCGGTGTTAATTGTGATGGCTGTATTAGTGTGTGTTATCTGTTGTAATTCAGGTAAGAACAGCAGACGATCAATTTCAAGTATTTCCTTAATTTGCTACCAAATGCTACCATCAACGACACCTTGTTGTGAACTTGGCTACTAGATGTCACCGCAACCGGCACCTGGCAACGAACGTTGGAATTTAAAGAGCGTTAATCTAATCCCACCTACAAAGTGAGCTTCACACAATTGTAGTTAGTGGAAGGTTCTTTTGAATGCCATAAATCAACGACATGGGCCCGCCGGCTTTACTTCCCCTCAGAAGGAAGGCATGCTGAGGGATTTTTTTACGCTCTTAAAAACTCCGACGACTTCTGCCGCGTTTGAAACCGCGATCATGGGCATTGTAGCTCAGCATGCTACCATCTACGCCACCGAAGCCGCCTGGTTTGAAATGTTCACGACAGTCAATCGGACCGCAGACTGTGAAATCCGATCAGTTTTCTAAATGCACGCAACGTGAAAGCGTGATATCTATATCTGACGACATCAAAGCAGCTGTGGAAGGATGGGTTTCATCTCAGGCGATGCCATTCTATGATATTATTTCTTTAATCGTATGGTGAACTGATCCAGCCCCACTTGTTCTGAGAGTAGTTAGGCCTACAACAGCCGCATCCAGTCCGAAGCCTTTTGAATCGGCACCACAGCTTCCTAGAAAGATCGAAACCTTTAGGGTTTAGGCTTCTTAGTAGGATCCTTCTTATTGGATGTGTGCTTGCTTCGTTTCTGTAGACCACTCATTATTGCAACTTTGGTTCAAATCAAACCTATCAGCGAACAGTTTGTCTGCAGTGAAACACGGTAGTCTCCTTCATTTAAAATTTAGAATCGCATAGTAACACCTCAAACTGTCTTTCGCTGAGCATGTTGGATATTAAGTCCATGATTTTACGGCTAGGAACAACTTGCAGCAGTATTGCCTATAGATCAGCCCCTGCCTCTAAACAGTGGTGTAGGCAGCTGTGAGGTTGATAAAGACGGCAGTTTGGAATAGCCTACCTGCTTCAATGTGTGTTCTGATTTGCCAGGTTTGAGATTTTATGATTTAAATCACTCATAATGGTTCCGTATTGATGTGCTTATACAGTTTAAAAAATTATATTTCCGCCTGGATTAATACTTTAATGAGATTGGTGACCACTTTCAAATGGTTGAATTGTTTGGGCAGTACGGTATGTAAGTGAAGAAAGAAGTAATCCAGCTTATTATGAAGGGCCCCATATTTGTTATGAATTCATTATAGATGTTATTGGGACCAGCTGCTTTGCTGGTTTTTAACTGTTTGGTATAATTTTGCCTGGACAGCTAATCGTTTCTCTGAACACTCGTCTTGAGATGAGTGAGGATACGTCTCACCATTTTGGTATGACACTTGTCTCTTTTTGCCCTTATGAGATCTAACTTATAATTATATTGGCAATAATGTCAGGACGCAACGCAGCATATGTTTATCTAGAATATTTTCTTGCCCGTCAGCCCATTAGTACCGGTAACTATGTACAAGTAGTCCGGGCTTATAGGCCATGGACCAGGCAGAATGTGGTCTACCGACGTTTCACCGAAGATTACGTTACTGATCAACGGAGGAAGCGGAACCTTGAAAATGCCAAACGCAGTCTTCGGCGAAACGTCGAGAGACCACATCCTGCCTGGACCACTGCTTACAAGCCCCGACAACTTGTACATAGACTACCGGTATGAACGCCGACCGTGAAAGCCTAAGATGGTACGGTATTCCATTAGGCCTACTTACTTTCCGAAAACGCCTCATACTACTGTGTCTCTATGTAGGCCTAATTGCGTATCGATTTCGAGCTTCGCCTATTATGGCATAGGCCTACATATCGCTCACTTTCAGAAATTAGGCGTATTTAGGATAGAATCTGATAAACGTCAATATTTTCATCACAGTTCTAGTAGAAATAAAATATATGTTTGTCTATGTGTGTATATTTCCTTGTGTTGAAATATTAGACGCCATTTTTCTGTGTTACCGGTACCTACATAATCTATTATTAGAAGCTTTTCAGTCGGTCAACACGAGTGAGCCCAAATTAGATTGGGCGGAAAATTACAATTAATTGCTGTGCTTGTAATAAATTACATGAACTCTGAAAAAATGGCTCCCAACACTATAATTTTGCAATTTAAGTGGGGATAACTTAAATAAATTCTTTCTTTGAATTTAATAGCGTGGATTACTGCATTATATCCCTTTCCTTGTCAGAGATATTGACTAATAGTGTGCCTTCCACCTCACAACTTGAGAGAGAGAGCTTCTCGTATGTGCTCTACCATATATCTCATTGATATTTGTCAGTAAGATCCAATCTTAAGACTGGCGTTCTGCTATTAGTCTTCTTTATTTGTTTCACCCAACTTTGGGGTACATGAAATCAATCTCTTTTTATTGTTTTGAGCTTTCCCTTTGGCCCAGTATTGCCTCATTCTTTGAGATCTTGCTTCCCTTTCTTCGGCAGAGATGTGGATCGTACCCTTTTGTTTGAGTTTCACTTGGAACCGTTGTTTCTTATCCTTGGTGACGGGTTTGGCTGCTTTGTCCATGAGCATGGTGTCTGTAATTTGGAGTTCCACGAGGTCTTTCTCAGTTTCCTTAAACCAAAGAGGTTTTGTTTTTTTTTATTTCGAAAGTAGCCGAATATCTTTTTGGTTAGTCTATTTGAATTCATTCGGTGGATATGCCAATAAAAATCAATTCTCCGTTTTCTCATTGTGTCCGAGAGTTTTTCAGTCTTTCGTTAAAGAGTTTCGTTCCTGACATGGATTAATTTATTATTATGATTAATTGTTTTATATTAATCAGTAAAGGTTGTGGACCATTCTTTGATTCATCACAGTTGGTCTCCCAAGTGTGGCAGAAACGTTACATTTGGCGGCCCAACTGAGGAAATGATATTCAGAAATGTTACAGTACGGTATCTAATTTAAGCACACTCGCGTTGACCTACCGAAAAGCTTCCATTTTGTGTGTGTGTGTGTGTGTGTGTGTGTGTGCAATTGTACTGTAGTTAATTAACATGTTACCAAAATAAAATCTACCATAAACCATGATGTTCATGTTAGTTGACATTTCTGTTCACAGGCAGCGCAAGGGGCTGTCCGACTAGAAGGGGATGTAATTACTGCCAATGGTTCGATCCTCAGTGGCCAACCTGGAGGAGAATCTGACTCCGTCACTGAAGATGCCACTTCCGTGTGTAGTTGTAGCTGTTACCCCAACCAGAGCAGAGCAAGACATCGTTATACAGTCCGCCGTTCGCCGGGAAAGATAGCACACTTGCTGCCCCTCCAACCACTGGGACCAGCTACGTTAGTGCGTTCCGAGCTCCCTCCCTTGCACTCACATCGTGCCTCCATCTGACATCTAGTGAGTTTCTGTGCCCTACCAATGAAACACATAATATTTTTTAAGACACCAGCGATTCAATTGAGGTGCTAGTAAAAAGATTTTTTAAACAAATGCTACCTGTAGTATTTTGTGGGCTATGCTATGCCACAGAAATACAGAACAATTTAAAGGTGGTGTTCATCATGCTCAGATGTATATAAAACATTACACTGATTCCATAATTTTCAATTTTACAATTAAAACTATGTTATTCGATATTTCTACACATTCTTTCATAGTGCTAGTTCAGAAATGGGAACTCTACAATTTTTTTGAGACAGTATCACTTTAGACCCAAATTTTCTTATTTGATAAATTGATAGCACACATGAGATCCAAGCCATAAATGCAACAATGAAGCTGTGAAGTTTCCTGTGGATCACATTTAGAATATTTCAATTTTGCATTAAAAATCACAATTTCATATTCAGTGCCGCAAAATATTTAGAAAGAAGTGATGCAGAATGTCATTTCTTAATTGTTGGATACCAGTTTGTATACAAGGATGGGCAAATCAGTTTGGAGACTTTAAAAAAAAATATTAAGACTTAATTATAGATTCAATCTACCAAGAAGTTTTAAAAATAATCCTCTCCACCTCTTACCAACATTCCCATCAGTTTGGATATTTTTCAAAGAACTCTCTGAAGTTTTAAGTGGAATGCCATCAAATGCACTGACCATATGTGTTCTTCAGGCCTCTGGCTCCCTTTGGAAGTACATTAGTATCGCTCAAATAGAGAATAAGTGCACTCTTGGTAACTGTTTTGATCACGTCCCAATGATGGGTGTAGCCAACATAATTATCATAGGCTACATCGGCGTCAGACATGCTCGACATGCACATTTTGCACAACCCAGAACCACTGCCGGCTGTGACTAGAACACGGTTATTTTCATAACCACCCTGTGTTGATGACAATGAAGAAATACAATTAATGACTAGTCATCTCTAAGTTTCTTTGGTAACATTGACGATTAACTTACTCCTATTTTGCCAAGAATTACCGTGATGATTTTAATAATACAGGGATAATAATAACTAGGGTTGAAGCTTAGATTTATACAAATATTTTGAATAGCGGACCAATTAGTATAAACAGGTTAAAGGTTCCGCCTTATCAATACTTTTATTAAATATGATCACTATGTGGTCATTAGTGGGACATGTTTCGAGGCCTAATTAATAGTTTTGGCCCCTTCATCAGCCGATATGACAGAAAACGATACAAGATAATTGTTTGGCGTAACACTAAAAATTCCCTTAAAATTGAATCTTGTATGATGCACCATATAGAGAGATTGAATTTTTTTACGCCTTAAGTAATATAAATGATGTCAAAAGTCTTATGAACTATGAACACTTTCAATACACCCCTCACTGTGGTCTGTAGATGCTGATGAAAACACAAATGTACTGGTTCAGTAAGGCAGCAACAGTTGAGAACACCATGAAAACATGTTGGAAACCAGCAGTAATGATGGAACACTTAATACCTCAATACTTCATCAGCAATGTAGAAGTCACTGCACTGAAATTATATCTTGCCAATAGAAAGCTTATGAAGTGCATAACTTCAACACTTGCAATGGCAGAGATTGGCCTTAAGAGGCACTGAAGAGGCTTTTTCTGTCAGGGGCTATCATTTGCTTATATGTTTAAATGCACTTTATAAACAAATAAATATATTTCCTTTGACTCTTCACGAAATGCAAGATTTTTGCTGTACTGTGGAAATGATTCGGAAGAGTTTGGTACAGACCACTCCTTCTAACTCCCGCTGGTTTGAGAGTTTGAGTTATGTGAAACATACACCTAAGCGTTTTATATATGATGATGATAATAATAATAATAATAATAATAATAATAATGTAATATTTACTGAACGTTGTAAGGATTAGTGCGCAATTTGGTCTGTTCATGAATATTGGTAAGGCCAGCCAGATTGAATTTCCAAAAACATCAAACCAGTCCTCTGCAAATTAATAACAGAATTGTTGGTCAAGTGATATCCTAGAAATATCTTGGAACTCCGGTAAACGAGCATTACGATTCCAAGAATGAAATCTTATCCAGGATCGGACATGCTAAAAATATGCTCAACAGTATGAGGACATTATTCACCAGTAGAGATCTCAACCTTCAGCTTCGAGTTCCTACTGTATGGTTTCGAATGTTGAATGCTCAGCCCTTAGATGGAGAGGCGCATTTAAGCTTTTGAAATGTACTTTCAGTATACAGTAGAATGCTCCTGATATCCTGCGTACAAAGGAAGACTAATGTAGAAGTAGGTCTACTCAACATTGTATACGAAAACAGAGTTTCAAACAAACCTTAAAGAGCGAAAGCTCAGGTACTTCGAGCACATCATGAGAGGTGAAAGTTATAAACTTCTCCAACTCATCATAGAGGGCAAAAGATCTGCGGGGTGATGGAGAAACTCTTGGCTTAAAGATTTGTGCCGCTGGTATGGACGTACATCTTTTGAAATATTTTGAGCTGCTGTATCCCGTGTAACCATAATCAATTGGAACGCCAACCTTCGAAGGGAGACGGCGTCTTAAGAAGAAGGAGAATATTTATGTATGAACACATTGATAAATACAAAAACGTTTGACTCGTGCCTCAGGAAAATTCTCATCCCTTTGTCAAATTTACCACAAACGGTACAGTAGTTAATTTCTTGAATCGAAAACAAAGTCTTCTTGTTGCCATTCTGCATAGAAGAGTTTATATGAATGTTGATACAATAAAGCAGTGCAGACTGCTGTTATCACTTGTCACTTCCTAGTACTTTTAAAGGGCAGATGATCTCACTACTCAGTCCCTTAAAACAACAATAATTAACTAGTACCGTACTTTTAAGAAGACCTTCATTCATACTTAACTAAACATGGGCCTACACTAAATTATAATATCTAATTATTACCAAATTAAAACGAGCCAGAGCCATTTCTTAAGAGTTAACAGAAAGGTTCTAAGTTTCACGCACCGGTACCTTCCCATCCACTCCAGTCTATTTCGAACCCTGGTGTTAGCGATTATAAGTATATGTCACAAGGCTACTCTACTTGTTCCTTTAAGCTTTAGCTCTGGACTTGAGAACTAAATAAGAAAGTAAGAAAAATCAATGTAGTTATCAAGAATGGTCTCATTCTACGTTCGAGCGACTTAACAACTGAACAACTGCATTAAAACAAACCACTGCAGAAAAACTTGTGCTGTCCAAAATGGAACTGAGCATGCCTGCTAACAGTTCAGCATATTTAATACAGTATTACAATTCAAAAATAAATTTAAACTATGTAGGAATAACCTAATAGGCAGATATAGACTGATTGTCCTATGTTTAAATACATACTGTATATATGTCGTTGTTAAACGGGGAAGAACTTCTCACTTATCGGCCAAATATTGTGTTATTTACCTTGTGATATTTTCATTTATATCTTAATTAATTTAATATGGTTCGTTTCTCCTTTTGTGTCTGTTGTGTGTCCTACATTATTTCTTGTGCTGTTATATATTTTTAATTTTGCCTGTTTTCCTTCCTTGTGTCTATCCAATTCTCCATCCTACACCGTCTACTCTAAGATAGGATATCTCATTGAAGAATGTCTCTGTTAAGAGTGGGAGATGAAGTTATTGTTGCTCACCTTTATGATGAAACTAGGAGATCAAAATGAACTCATCAGAGTCTACAGCAATGAAGACCTATGAGTGGTTTGGCAGCATTAATGTCCAAATTTTGAAGGCAGCTGTGTATTTGGTTGTGGAGATAGTCCTTATCTTTATGTGCTTGCCCATGCCTTTACTTTTTCTTTCCCTCCCAGCAACTGTCTGGCATTGTATATGTCCACTCCTTTAGTGTTTCTATACTTTTATTGCTCAATGATTGATTCTACAAATTGAAAATTGAAAATACATGAATAGATGAAATACCCTCTGAAGAATTTCTTTCCTCTATAATATTAACGGTATGCTTTTTATAATTTTTCATTTTCATGAGTTTTAATATGGGCAAAATAATGGAATTCCAGATCCTATCTCCTGTTATTACATCACACAATAATCTAGTTAAGAGAAACATGAAATGAGAACTCTCTTCAGCACCGGTATTGCTAACCTCAGGTATCACATTGACCGTCCTCAACACAGTAACTGGTAATTTGAATTTCATCAAGTTAGGAGTCACTAAACTTGAACAATACCTTTTCAGTTTTAATTGTATGTCTACTATAGAAATGATGTAATCCTTCAGATGGAATGTACATGCAATAATGAAAGTCAAAATCAAAACTTTTGTCATACGGTAATGATTGGAAGGTAAAACTAGTTGTAAATGTTGCTGCAAAATTATATAGCCAAGATTATTGTCGTTGGCCTGATTACTATATTCTTGGAAAAGTTGTAAGCAGAGACCTTGAAAATTCATAACTCACAAATTCTTGAAAAAATATCAAATAGAACTGCATGCTTCAAATCTGTTATTGTATCCTGAAAATATTTTTCTGAAATTTCCATCCACTAGCTAATACTTGCAGATTTTGTAAAATATTCTAAACTAAATTTGTTGGGTGGAGGAAGTGTTATAATTAAAGTCAAGTTGAAGCATTTACAGATCCAAGAGCTATGTAGGCCTACTGCAAAACAAGAAATGCAGGGATTATAAGCATAGGATATATTATGAGGTTACTTGACTCATATTTTTAAGCTTTGGCTCTGGGCTTGAGAACAAAACAAGAATGAAAGAAAGAATATCATCAAAAGATTTGTTGGATGAGCAAAACAATTAGTGACAGCATGCAGGGGCGGATCTACGGGAGGGCAAGGAGGGCGACCGCCCAGGGCCCTGCGGTCCAGGGGGCCCCGCGCCATGGATTTTTAAAATTTAATTAATTAATGAATTATCCTTTTCGAGCTTTTAGTGCAGCTATGACCTCCCTTGACCGTTTAGCAAGTTTAGATTTCAGAGAAATAATAGAAGACTTCAGCCGGAAAAACAAGTCGCAAAGTAATATTTTAATATTTCATAGTTTATATACTGTAATCTTCTTCAAGGGGACTTAAAGGTTTCTTGCATATTACTTAAAAAATGTACTGTAATGTACAGTCTTCAAAATATTGTAACTATTCTTTATTACAAAACTACTTTCCATTTGATTTGGTATTTTTTAATTTACTGTTCTTGCGGGCCCCACCTTATCATATCGCCCAGGGCCCCGCAAGGCCTGGTTCCGCCACTGACAGCATGAACTAATTGGGGGAGATATTGCCAAGGCTCTTTTATACTGTGTTTAGCATTTGAAATATAGCTTAGGCTACAAGGTAATTTTACAAAACTTCTGAAACCCAGGATATTGTCTTCTAGATTTTAAAGTACCGTAAGTCTTTCCAAGAACGTTCTTGGTCCCTAGGTACCGTTTAAAAAAACTGACTATTTCCAAGAATGCCTAAATAAATTTGAAACTTGTAGGTTAAGTACCGTAATTGGCAACTGAAGACGAAAATGTTTGTTGCAGGGGTGATTTCCTCTTGGTCTAAAGCTGCTTAGGGTCTTCTATATGATATCATAATTATGATCATTCTACTTAGGGTATACAGGTGATTCTATTGCTAGAAGTCCATATGCCATCTATGACAACTTCGGCTACCGGTATATTATTAAGGCAATGATTTGTAGATTTGTGTTCACATACTTTCAACTGTGCAAAATGGCATGGAAACCCATGCAATGTAAGGGAATAGCCTACTGAACTTATTTTGTCTTTGTTCTACCGGTAGATCACCGCATAATTATACAGAAGTCGTGACATGGATGTACTGTGGTTAACAATGTAGGCTACATAGTCAAACAGTAGGCTACATGTTACTGATTCATAAATACTGACAATTAGGCTCATTTGAACCATCAATTTGCTGCATTCAGAAATTAATTAAAAAGTTGGAAACAACAGGATCATTTAACTACCCAGATCTAACACTTCCTAATTTCTTTTTCTGGGACCTAATGAAGAGAAAATTCTATAACATACGGTACCCTGCACTTCTGAATAACTCAAAGAAGCGAATAACCAAGAGATAGAAGCCATTGATTTGCAACTTTAAAGAAAGGAATCCAGAATTTTGAGAATCACAAATATGATGTAGATTATAAACGGTCCTGTTTTGCATCATTGAAGGAATGTGTGAACAAACTTACAGCTGCCGCCGGTATCTAAATGACATAAATTGTTATAGCCGCAAGCGATAGAACCACCTTGTATTTTGAACACCCAATATAATAATGTAAAGGAAGGCAGTGCATAAGATTGTCATTCTTTGTTCATAAATATCCATAATCTCCAAAGTAGAATTTCCTTTCAGTATACGGTACCTTTGAGCTTTGGAAATAATAAGATGGAGCTTGAGACATACCAGAGGAGTTCAACAGCTGATCCACAACAACATTTTTTGCACCATTCTCTCAACTTTCATGATGTTTTAACAAACCACTGAAATTGTGAATGGTGTTAATGCCAGATTTCCCACAGCAAAATTAGAAGTCTCAAAACTTACTTTCCTAGTCTTGTCTCATTCACAGATTTTAAAGTACATATTTTATTACAGTGCTCTTGACTTGCAAAAGAAATTTTTAAAAATTCAGTTCATCCAAAAGCTAAGAAATGATATTCTGAATGGATATCTACATGTGCTTTACTTCCCAGGTGGAATCACTAGTGATGTTAAGTCACGATAACTACCATGGCGGACCCAGAACTTAGTTGAATTGAGTCATTTAATATTACACTTCGATTTTAAATTACATACAATTTGGACTCTTGTAAAACATTTTTGCTAGCTTTCTTTATTCAATTCTTGAAGTTCATCATATGATATAAATATAGTTTCAGTTCAGTGCATCACAATTAAAATCATAATCAGTTCAGAAAAAAATATATACAGAAATATACATCACCTTCTGGATCAACTATTCACTCACTCATACTTACATCCATCATCCACGCATCATTCCGTAATTTTTTATATTTTTTGTCTTACTCTTTGTACCAATTGGAAAGAAGCATTGAGGTGTATGAACTGAACAACTCTACTTGTGTATATAGAATATTCATTGACCAACTGAATGAAGAGAGCTTGAAGTGTGTCTTACTGCAATAAAGCAGTTTCTTTTCTAAGAACTATGTTCTGGTGTTTATTTCTTTCAACCCTATCCCACACAGTCCAAAATAGCAGAAGTCAGCTTGTGAACCACTTTGAAGTCATGAAGAGATGAAGAGCAAAAGGTGGATTATATTGCTATAACCTCTATTCTCCACAAATCAATACACAAACAGGCCTTTTTTTTATATTCAGGCACACATGCAGTACCGTATGGTAATTTGCAGGTACTGTATCTAAGAAAATGCATGGTTAAAAGACTCCCAAGTAAAATGGGGAGGGATTCCTGGAAACACTTTTCTAGTTTGATTCAACTCTAGCCTACTTATGTTGTGTAAATTTATATCTGGGGATAACATACTCGTACAGTAGAATAGTCATGTGCTCAGAAGCTCTGGGAAAATATGGTATCGGGTGTCCTAAGTTCCCCTGTGAGAGGATTATTTGGATAATAATTTCAAGTTAAGTTATGTTTCATGTTACTAAGAGAACAGAATAAGTGTTCTAAAACTTCTGAAGATAGGTGGGATCCATGTCAATCATACTTGATAAATGAGTTGGAAGCAGTCTAAAGCAGGCCACCTGGTAGGTAGCCTAATAAGGTACCCTACCACAGGCGAACAAACAGTGTGAGGGAAATGATTCAGAATTTGGGTAGGGAAAGTATGGCTGGTAGATACTCTAGAGCAAGATTAGAGGGTTGGGGGTGTTGTTAACTTATCAGGAAGAGAATGCATGGGAAGATATTTGTGAGAGATTGGGAATGGTAATGATATACAGTATAGGGGCTGATTTGATCATTCTTGTACAATTGAAGTATCGGTAGGTCAGTGGTCCTTTGGTGGGAGAGAGTAAATTTAATAGATTTGTTTGCCAGAGGTAATTTTCAGCCCTATGCTTCAAAATGTAAGGTGGTTTAAGAAGTGAGTCAAGTTGTTGTTGTTGTCAAAAATAAATAAACTGGAGGTTGTGGCTGGCAGTGTGTGTGGTGGAAGGAATGGGCTGGATTACTATTTTATCATTTAAATAATAAAAATTACTTTTAGTACAGTATTAATGGTTTCTAGAGAAATTGTAAGTTTTTTAGTATCTTTGTGTATATATATTTAATTGTAGTTTTATTAAAAATAATCTACTTAAAATAGTGAAAGAAAATAGAACAAAAATGGGACAAAATTGATGTAACATTATTTTCAGTGAAATGACGAAATGTAACACCAACATTGAAAAGAAAATAAATTAAATAAAGTCGAGAGACAAAGAAGAAAGACATTTAAAACAAAGAAATACACACACACAGAAGAAAAATGAAAGAATACACTCAATATATTTCACAGTCTCCTTTAGAAGTTTGGAAAGTAAAAGCTAAATATAGACTTTACATTTAAATGTATATTTATGGTATGGCATTTCAAAAACGAAGGTGAATGTTGTTGGGGTAGAAACACAAGAAAATAGAAAGCCAGGTAGGAGAAACTAAATTGGAGCAGGTAGATCATTTAAAGAACTTGGACTGTGTATTCCCTCAGGATGGCAGTATAGTGGAAGAAACAGAATAAAGGTGTAAAAAAGTCAATGCCGTGAGTTATCAGTGGCAATTTACTGAATTCTGCAAGAAAGAGGGTAGTGAAGAAACAAATCTCTCCCTACATCACTCTGTATTTATACTGACCTTGCTGTTTGCAAGTGATAGATTTAGGATATCTCATACATAAGCTGGAGGTAACTGATATGAGGGTAACACCAATCGTTGCTGGGACAAATAGATGGGAGCAATGGCAGGAAGGTACTCGTAATGAACAGATAAAGGGCAAAAATGAGCACGCTATATGAAGCTGTTTGTACGAGCCAACTCAGATGTTGGGGTCATGTGAAGAGAATGGGGGAGGAGAGATTACCTAAGAGGTTAATGAGTTTGGCTTTAGAGGGTAAGAGAAGTAGAGGTAGACCTAGGAGGCGTTGGTTAGATTCAGTGTTGAACGATTTCAAAGTGTGAGATGTGGAAACAAAGGAGGTCGCAATGCTAACTGCTAATATGAGATTATTATTATTATTATTACCGCCTTTATTGGTGGCGCAGTTAGGGCTCTTGGCCCTCTCTTACACTTAACCACATTAATACAATACAATAAACATATCATGGCGACAAAATTAAACAATAATAATTGACATTGATCATGACTTTCACACTCTCATTCACTCATCCAGTCGCACTTGTTGTAGAGTCAGCAATGTTCAGCAGGCTGCCCCAGCAGGTGGTCTTGAATTTAGATAGTGAGGTGGTACCCCTGACACTGGCTGGAAGGGAATTCCACAGCCTAGACCCCACCACATGAAAAGAGTTGTTGTATATAGAGGAGCGATGAATAGGAATTGAGAGGGAAGAACCAGAGCGTGTATTATTACCATGGAAAGAAGACAAGTACTTGAATTTATTTGATAAGTATAGTGGTCTATCGTCAGACAATAATCGGAAAATCTGGACAAGAATGTGATATGATCGACGTAGTTCAGGTTTCAGCCAGGAAAGAGCGCAATAATAGGGAGTGATATGTTTATCATAGCTCAGATCGTAGATAAAACGTATGCAAGAGTTCAGAGCTCGTTGAAGTTTCAAAGTTAATGTTTTGGTTGCGTCTACAAGAATAACGTCACAGTAATCAAGAATAGGAAGTATTAGTGTCTGTATGAGCAGGATTCTTACTTTAAATGGTAAAATATCTTTTTTTTTCTTTTGAGGGAGTGGAGCGTTGCGAAAATCTTCTTGCATACATTCTGTACATGTTCAGACCAGTTATGAGTATGATTTATTATCACACCTAGATTTTTCACTGTAGGACAGTATGGAATTTCATTGTTGTTCAGTACAATTGGGGGAATAATTTGATCTCGGAGTGACGTCAATAGTTTTTGAGAGCCAATTATGATAACCTGTGTTTTGGAGGGATTCAGAAGAAGGGAATTTTCCTGAGAATATTTTCCAAGTCGTTGAAGGTCAGCGTTGATAGTTTCAATTGTCAATGGAATGTCATTTGTCTTGTGGAGGTGCCTTGTCGCAAACAGAGACTTGGAGACTCGACTGGACTCTGAAAGATAAATTATTTCAAATGAATATATATGTATATTGTATTAATAGTAATAATAATAATAATTTTAAAATGGTACAAATGCTTGCTTTGCTTGTAACTCACTGGACTGGCGGGACATACAGTAGATACCAAAATGGTACTGTTCTGGTCAAAACAGGACACCTACCCCTGTACCATGAAGTAAATTAGCCAGTGATATTCACTACACCAGGATTTATTTCATACCCAATATTTGGGAGAAACTAAGATAGAAATGATAAAATGTCTGCGCAACAAGCCAGATTTCTATATGATGTTATTCACCCAGTCACAAAGGTAACGTAACTGCTTTCATTGGTGGTTGGTTCTTCAGTTTAGGGGCTGCGACAACGCGGCCATGTAGCCCCGTGTACTTTGGGTGTGTGTAGAATCTATCTGATAACCGGTGTTAATTTTAATTGCTGTATTAGTGTGTGTTATCTGTTTTTTTAATTCAAGTAAGGATTGCAGACAATCAATTTTCAAGTACAGGGTCATTATCTATGTGCGCGCGAGTAAACACAGCAAGCTGTGACTGGCGCAGATCACGGGCGCGCATACGCGGTTCACCCAGTGGTTGGTGCACTCCGCTGACTCATATCGTTAGTTCACATGTGTTTTGTCATTCATATGGACGTGTACCTGCAAAGCTTAGACGTTTAGTGAGTATTGTGATTGTTAATGAGTAGACTGCATCCCTTCGATGTTGAAAGGAAGGAGTCGATTGCGTGTCGACTGGTTTTTGTTGCGACCCGTACTCGCGGGAGCGTGTAGTCAATTGTTTGAAATTGTTAAACTTACGACAGAAAGTAAGGACACAAAATAATGGTTTCAGCAATCGGTAAACGCAACAGCGTTTTATTCACGTCAAAAATACAATAACATTGCCGCCCAACGGCACGGCCTTCGAAAACTGGAGATATTCAGAAATAACATCGGCAACAAGCCGATATTACGGCAATCGGCAACATTGAACTCTAGGTAATACTGGAATGCCGACTGTATGGGAGCAAAGTGCGGCTTTTGGTGCGACTAGTTACGCCTGGTGGTGCACGTCAAGGAGGCGATGACCAGGAAGCAGTTTTCAGCGAGGGTTACCAAGGGAGGAGTTGTTCCAGTAGTACGGTACCTATATAGTTCAATGATCGGCAAGACAGCAATACGCTTCACGGAGACGAACGTCACAAGACGGCAAATAGGTTAGAGAGTCGCCCAGACATAAAAATAAAATAAAAAAGTTCCTAGAAAACCTTTGATAACCTAAGCATAACATAATCCTTCAGAAGCGACTCATAACCTCAATTTCGACATGTCGCAACTTGCCAAATTAAAGCAATCGCGTGGACGAGTAAAAGGCATGTTAACAAGAATAAACAATTCTATTACAGCTGAAACATCAAAATCGGAAGCAAAGGTTACAATTTAAAAATGTGATGAAATATGGAGTGCCTTTGAAGAAGTACAGATCAAAATAGAAGAAACAGAGATCACTGATGAATTGGCAGCACAAGAGTTTCAAGTGGAATGTGAAGGAGAGCGGCAGCTGTTCGAATCCATTCATTTCAATGCAGTTACACGTTTGCAAACAATTATAGATGAAGCGGAAGAGTTTCAAAGTACGGTACTTTACTAGCTCAATTTAATCCAGCTATAAACAACACCATTCACCAACAAGAAGTAGGCCTACCAGCAATTCACTCTAAAAGAGTACAGAAATTACCAGAAATCAAATTACCGGAATTCAATGGAGATTTCACAAAGTGGTTGTTCTTTAAGAATAGTTACGAGTCAACAATTCATCAGAATACTCAACTGACAAATATCCAAAAATACCAATATCTGATTGGAGTCCTGCAGGGTGAAGAACGCAAGATCATACAAGGATTTACTATCTCAGAGGAAAACTACACAAGTGCCTGGAACTTGCTTGTAAATACCGTACGTATGATAATCAAATTCTGATCATTGAGATTCATCTAGATGAACTTTTCAAGTTTCCCACAATTTCAAAAGAGAATAAATCTGAATCACTCAGGCAGTTACATCTTCATATCCAAACTCACATAGCGTCATTAAAGACAATGAAGCAACAGGTGCAACACTGGGATACGCTGATTATTCACCTAGCAAAGAAGCAGTTGGATTTCGTGGGGCAAAGAGATTGGCAAGAAAGATTAAAAGGATGCACTCCAGAAGAGATGCCAACATTAGATGAATTTCTACAGTTTTTAACTGAACGTTCTCAATCATAATATGCTGTTGAATTATAATAAAAAACAAAGACTTCAATACTAAGACATATTCAAAAGACAAAAGGCCTAGCAAGAGAGCTGTTATGACAGCCACTCAGGAGGGCTGCATTTTGTGTGGAGGAAGTCACCCTTGTGAGGAGTTACTTCAACGATCAGTAGAAGACAGGAAGAAGCTTCTCCGAGAGAAAAGACGGTGTCTTAACTGTTTGAAGCCAGGACACATTGCGAAAGACTGTAGAGGATCAAAGTGCAAGAAATGTGGACATTTACATAATGCGTTGTTACATGCAGAGGACGATTACGAACAAAAGCAAAATGTTGGAAAAAACGAAGCGAGTGTGAATCATTGCGTCAAATGTCAGGATTCGCCTTCCCTCAATATAAGCTTGGCAAAAGAAAAAACATCGCAAATACTTCTGTCAACGGCATTACTCGATGTGAGGGATGCTCAAGGAAGGAGAATAACATGTCGAGCCTTATTGGATCCTGGATCTCAAATCAATCTGATGAAAGAGAATCTAGTCCTATATAAGAAGCTCGGGTTGCCATTTGTTAAGAGAAGCATGCGAATCATCAGAGTTGATTGTTCCAAGGTAGAAACCAACAAAACTACAAGAATACAACTCGCTTCAAGAAATGACGACTTTGCCTTAGAAGAAGAATTTGTGGTGTTGCCATCTATTACAGAACGACTGCCACAGCTAGAGATCAAGAAAGACAAGTTAATTATTCCCAAGGATATTTGCTTGGCAGACCTGACTTTCAATAAGCCTGGGGACATAGACATGTTGATTGATGTGGGATTGGTCGACCCAGAAACGAAGTACAAGGACAACCAGTTCTACAGAACACCCGATTAGCAGGGGCGTATTTACAATGGGGCAAGCGGGGCACCGCCCCGGGGCCTTAGAGGTTAGGGGGCCCCCAAACCCTAAAAGAAAAATTATAAATAAATAGTAATAAATAAGTAAAAGTAGTACTAGAAAACATATTTGTGAATTCAATTTAGTTCAGGGGCCCCAATTGCACGGAACTACGCGTCTAAACCTGTGTTTAGAAACTAGTCATGTTCAGTGCAATCTGTATGTAAGATACCCATCCATTTGTGTGGTATTCTATGAGTATTGTTTGAGAGCCGGGTGCCCGACCAGGCACCGGACAGACAATGCATTGTTCCCCATTCCGCGCATGACCATGACTCATCGTTCCACCCCTTCCCCCTCCACTGCGACATCACACCACAGCAATACACAGTAGCAGAGTAGTAGCAGTAGTGTAGTTGGTACGGCGCCACAGCTGTTCCCGGTTAAGTGGCTGAAATTAAGTTGTGGCTTGCATTGTAATATTTTTTTAACGACGCTATGAAACGTACTTATGAAAGTGGAGCTAAAAAAGGAGGGATAAAAGAAAAAGAGAGAAGACGGTTCGTGCTTGTACTAAATCGTTAACTGCATGGTTGCACCTTCAAACTTAATCAGTTCTAAGAGTACGTTTCGGTGCAGAAACAAGATCAAAATGAAGAAAAAGATAATAATGAAGGTAAGAAGAAACCCAAGTTAACTATATTGCAAAAGCGTTATAAGTTGTTAAGCAAAGTAAAATTATTGTTATTAAGAGTTCAATTAACAATTTGGTCAGGATGTAATATTTTGTAACAAACTAATATATTACGTTAATATTATAAAAAGCATAGAATGTGTGATAAAAAAAACAAATAATGAAGCGGTTTGAGAATTTCGACGGTTGATTCACTTCACTTGGACTGAGCACATTTGTTGTTTTTCACTTCACATTAAAAATCACACTGCGTCGGGTATACAGAAAGCATAGTTTCAACGGACGACTGTCATTGGTGACACAGTCCTTTTGTCCCGTTAACCAACCAATAATCAGTTAGTTGGCTTAGTTCAACAGTTAGTTGAATCTGTTACTACAAATAAAACACTGCAATCAACTATAAACCACTACACTAAATTTTATTGCTCAATATTATTCACTATGTATTGTTTTCAGATGTTGACAGTACATAAAATCGATGTTCCGACCACACATAGTGGCCTTTCATGTCTTCATCAGCCTGTCGACAATAACAAGGACGCAGTAAGCTTGACTGAAACTGGACACCCTGAAAATTATATTTTGCAATACAAAATTGAATTTCTCAGTCCCTTCAATAATCCAGAAATAAAAAGTTTAATCATAGCATCAGGAATGATCGAGGAAGCAGGCTGATGGAATTCTGCGCCGAGCATGAGTTGGTCATAGCAAACACCTTATTCAATAACCACAATAGAAGAATATACACATGGATGAGACCAGGAGATACAGGGCGTTACCAAATCGACTTCATTATGGTCAAGCAGAGGTTTCGAAACCAGATTTTGGACTGTAAAACATATCCCGGTGCAGACATAAACTCTGACCACAATCTGGTTGTTATGAAATGCAGATTTAAGTTGAAGAAACTGAAGAGAAGTCCAAATCCAAAAATGTGGGCAATAGACAGACTGAAAGAGAAGGATGTAAACGAAAGATTCAAGAAGACTATAAAGGAAGGACTAATGAAAAACCCTAAAGAAACTTCAATTTCAGACGAATGGACACTTTTGAAGAATGAAATAACAAAATCCGCAGAAGAAAACATTGGTAGGAAAGAAAGAATAGGCAGAAAACCGTGGATCACTCAGGATATACTAGAATTGATGGATGAAAGGCGGAAACACAAGAATGTAAGAGATGAGAAGGGGAAAGCAGAATACTGACGTAGGAGAAATGAGATTAACAAGAAGTGCAAGGTAGCGAAAGAAGAATGGTAGAAAGAGAAATGTGCAGGCATAGAAAATTGTCTGAAATTAGGAAAAGTAGACACAGCTTATCGAAGGATTAAGAATACATTTGGGGAAAAGAAGTCTAAGTGCTGTAATATTAGGGACACAAATGGAAAGCCTCTAACAGATAGGGAAGAAAAGGTTGAGAGATGGAAAGCTTACATAGAGTGTTTGTATAAGGGAAAGGAGATTGAAATCATGTAATGGAAAGGGAGGAGGAAATTGATGAGGATGCAAAAGGAGATTTAATATTGAGATCAGAATTTGACAGAGCATTGGAAGGCTAGCAGGAACAAAGCACCAGGTATAGATGATATACCGATTGAGTTGCTACGCTGCATAGGAGATAAAGGTCTGATCAGGTTATTTCACTTGGTCTGTAGGATTTATGAGACAGGAGAGGTACCCTCTGATTTCAAGAAGAATGTTATCATCCCTATACCGAAGAAAGTAGGAGCTGACAGATGTGAGGATTACCGTACAATCAGCTTGATTACTCATGCTTCAAAGATCCTGTTTAAAATAATTTACAAGAGGATGGAAAGCCAGATAGAAGCGGAGTTGGGTGAAGACCAGTTTGGTTTCAGGAGAAATGTAGGCACAAGGGAAGCTGTACTAAGTCTTAGGCTGATTTTGGAAGGTAGAATAAGAAAAGATAAGAGAACGTTCATGGCATTTGTAGACTTAGAAAAGGCTTTTGATAACGTTGATTGAACTAAATTGTTTGACATTTTGAAAATGATTGGAATAAATTACAGGGATAGGAGGGTGATATACAATCTATACAGAAACCAGACAGCAGTTATTCGAGCTGGTGGACATGAGAGAGAAGCTGATATTCAGAAAGGTGTGAGGCAAGGCTGCAACTTATCACCCATACTTTTCAATCTTTACATTGAACAAGCAATTAAGGAAATTAGAGAGAAATTTAAAGTGGGAGTGAAGATTCAAGGAGAAATAATTTCAGCTCTGAGATTTGCTGATGACATCGTCATCTTGGCCGACACGCCTCGGGATTTGAATGAGTTTTCGAATGGTATGGACTCCGACGTGAGGAAAGAATTCATGATGAAAATTAATAAATGTAAACAAAACTATTGGAATGCAGCCGCAATAAATCAGAAACCTCTATGGACATCAAATTGGTAGGGGAGAAACTAAAGGAAGTAGGTGACTTTTTTTACTTAGGAAGCAAAATAACCAGTGATGGACGAAGCAAAGAGGATATAAAAAGTACATTGGCTCAGGCAAGGCAAGCATTTCTACAGAAAAGGAATCTGTTGACATCGAATATAGATTTAGGTATTAGGAAGAAATTTTTGAAAACCTTTGCCTGGAGTGTCGCACTCTATGGAAGTGAAACTTGGACTATTGGTGTAGCAGAAAACAGGAGATTTGAAGCGTTTGAAATGTGGTGTTACAGGAGAACGATGAAGATCGGATGGGTAGATAGGGTTACAAACGAAGAGGTATTAAGACGAGTGGGAGAGGAGAGATGTTTCTGGCGACTATTAATGAAGAGAAGAGATAGGTTGGTAGGACACATTCTAAGACACCCAGGAATAGCAAGCTTAGTTATGGAAGGAAGGGTCGAGAACAAGAACTGTACGGGTAGACCAAGGTTAGAATATGTTAAACAGATTGCCTCGGATGTAGGGTGTGGTAGCGATGTAGAGATGAAACGATTTGCTCAGGACATGGAGGCATGGAGGGCTGCATCAAACCAGTCAATAGACTGAAGACTCAAACAACAACAGCATCAGGACCTTGTCAACATCGGGGTCCCTTTCCAAAACAGCCTGATGGACGAGGAAGTAAAAGATAATTTTCAACTAATTACTACAGTTTTATATCAGGTTCTGGGATGAAATGTAACAGACTCTGGCTTTGCTAAACGCAAAAGTTAGGCCGTGTCTACTGTCAACCATGTTGGCTGTTCCCACAACATTCAGAGAACACTTTCGTTAGTACGGGACTAAACGATTGGAAAGATCTTTCTGATAGAATTTAAACTCATGAACAATCGGATGACCATATATTTTCTTGTGTTATATTTGAGAAATGGAGGAATGATGAAACAATGAGTGATGCTTTAGAAAAACAGTTAAAAGAAGAGAACAATTACTGGAGGAACGTTCTAGAAAGAATAGTTAATGTTTCATTAACTTTGGCCACCTGTAAGCTTGCTTTCCGCGGAAAAAGTACTAAAATGGAAGATCCAAATAAAGGAAATGTCTTGTCTATAATAGAACTTCTGTCTGACTATGACCCTGTACTAAAAACCCTTTTGCAAAGCCAGCAGGAAGTGCAAAGTATTTAAGCTTTAGCATCCTAAATGAAGTTATTTCTATGATGGCAAATTAAGTACTGAAAGAAATCAAATATGAAATACAGAGCTCTCCTTTTTTTTCTCTTATTATGGATACAACTCAGGATATAAGTAAAGTTCATCAGTTAAGTAATGTTTTCAGGTACGTCATAGTGGTAAATGATGAAAAAAATTAACCCAACGAAATAAAGATTTGCAAGACGTTTACTTCTTTTACAAAAGTTGAAGATCAAAGTTCATTTGGTTTGGCAAGTGAAATAGTGGATTGTATTAAAGATAAATGTCTTGAATTGAAAAAATGTCGTGGCAAAGGTGATGACGGCGCAAGCGTAATGAGTGGAGTATACAATGGAGTGCAGAAAAAGATTCAAGAAGTTGCGCCACATGCATATTTTTTTTACATTGTGCAAGTCACAATTTAAATCTGGTGTTGAAAGACGCTGTAGAAGCCAATCGTGAAATATCACAGTCTTTTGAGGATGTACTAAATGTATACAACTTTTTGGACACATTATCAAACACTGGCTAGGGCTGCAAGATGCATCTAAAAATGCAAACATAACGTTAAAAACACTCAACCCAACAAGATGGTCGGGAAGGTACGAAGCAGTTTTTGATGTGTAACATCTTTCCGCTCGGTTGCTGGATAGTTTTGTGAGAGTGATTTTGAAAATTCGGGACGAAAGTGGATCGGAACGATCGAGCTGGCAGTGATGGATCGAACGGAAGAATGCACTGCCCGCTCGATCGATCGAAAGGAAGTGAACTAGCTGGCAGTGGTGGAAAACGGAAGTATGCACTGCCCGCTCGATCAATCGAACGGAAGTGTACTAGCTGGCAGTGGTGGAAAACGGAAGGATGCACTGCCCGCTCGATCGATCGAACGGAAGTGTACTAGCTGGCAGTGGTGGAAAACGGAAGTATGCACTGCCCGCTCGATCGATCGATCCAGTGTGCAGTGGTAAGACCCAGCTGGCAGTGATACGAGGAACAATGAGCGTGCGGTGTCGAAAATTGATACCATGACGTACTCTCGGCCATGTAGAATGTATAATTATGACATACTGAACGTAAAACGCTCATGCGAACTCTGGTGTCAAGTGATTGAAAGAAATGACATGGTACATGTTCGAAGTCTTCGTATCAGTATTTAAATGGTAAAATACCTTAATATCAAACATTGTAAGTAGTCGGCATTGCCGGTATTATGTTTCTGCACAAGGGCTATTCAAATATTAACCCACATAACGGTAATGCAGTCATCAATATAATATAATCGTTGTGGTTATACGAAAATTGAGCAAGCCTTCATGAACTATTACTCAATACATTCTCTTTACTCACAAGAGGGCCTATTCATAAGGCATTTTAAACTCATTTTCACGCAGGAACATTATCGAAACAAGCAAAATATAAATGGAACTTAATTCCGTGATGCAGTATTATTGGAACGTGGAAACAAGTCACCATCTTGGGAACAATATTTGTGTAGTCGAAATTGCCGTGGGGTTAGTGCTTATGACTGTGAATCTAGAGATCTCGGGTTCGAATCCCGGACTGGGTAGATATTTTTGCTACCAGATTATCATTTTAAACGATATTTATCATATCAATATAACTCATTTTAACAGAATCCATTTGAAATTACGTGTTGGTCTGTGAATGAAGAGGACCTGTTTATAAGGAATTTAAGGTTATGAGCGGTGTCGTGTCTATTAATCTTGTTGATGCATATCGCATTCTTTATATAGGCTAGTGCTGGTGGAAGCTACAAATCATCTAATAAAATTAGTTCCGTATTATAAACCACAATATCTGTAAAACACTCCCTTTTACAACAGATTAATATGTGTGCCAATAATAGTATAAAATACCGGTGTAACAACAATTTCACGTGAGGTTTCTCCATGTCAGATGTTACACATCATATGCGACTACTGTAAGGCTCGTAATTTTTAGCCTACTTTTCACATTTTGCAAAAATGAGGAAAAAGTAGACTTATGAGATCGGGCAAATGTGTGTGTGTCTGTCTGTCTGTCTGTCTGTCTGTCTGTCTGTCTGGCTGGCTGTGTGTGTGTCCCCCCCCCCTATCAACTCCTAAACGGCTGCAGCAATCGAAACAAAATTTGGTAGGAGTAAAGATCTATACCTGAATATCTCACGGCCATATTTGAAAATGATGTCAGTGCTACCAACTGCTAAAAAATCGCAATTGAAATTTGAGCTCCATGTTGGATATCTTGGAAAGTATGAATGGGAGCTATTTCAAAATTGGCACGCGTACAGATCATAATATTTCAGTTTAATTTCCAGGAGGCCAAACATGGCAGTGTTGCCAAAATGATTATAAGCCTCCTGATAGGTCCAATTTTTAAATGCATATAACTTCTATACTATCAATTGGAATTCAACCAAATTTCGTATGTTGTATGTGTACATAACCAGATATGACTGAGCGTATTCTTCAGACCTACCAGGGCTGCCAACTGTTAATAAATGCTCCTAATTTATTTTATCCAAATACCAATATATCAGAAAGTATGCAAGCCGACAGCTTTAAACTATGCACACGTATAGTCCCTGACATTCTATATTAATTTGGAGTAACTTATATACGTCAGTGCTACCAACATGATTCTAAGCCTTCTGACAGGTCCAACTTTAAATACATGTAACTTCCATACTATCATTTGGATTTCAACCAAATTTCGTATGTGCTATGTGTACCATAACAGATATGACTATGCGTATTCTAAGGAGCAACCAGTGCTGCCAACTGTTAATATGTGCTGTCCCTATTTTTGTTACCCTAATATCAATATATCAGAAAGTATGCAAGCCAATAGCTCTAAACTTTGCACACGTACAGTACCTGGCATTCTAGACGAATTTGGAGTAACTAATATACGTCAGTGCTGCCAACATGATTCTAAGCCTGCTGATAGGTCCAATTTTAAAATGCATGTAACTTCTATACTAACTAATGGATTTCATTCAAAATTGGCACAACAATAGATCATATTATTTCAGATTATTTCTGACCAATACATGCATGACATTGTTGCCAACATGATTTTACGCGCGCTGTTAGATCCAATGTTTAACTGCATGTAACGTCCATGCTATTCATTGGACTTCAACTAAATTTTGTATTTTGTACCTTAAGAGACGGAACTAAGAATATATTCAGTCATCAGGGTTGCCAATTGTAGTGCTCTATTAGGATACATTATGCCAGGTATACAGTATTTCGAACTAATTGGAAATTTCGATATTAGCAACTTAATTTCGTCATTATTCTAGATAGGTTCATATTCTGTAGAATAATCATTGGCATGAAAAGTAGGCTGTATAGTTCTTCACGGAACTTCTTGTTTTATTTCTTTTAAGGAGAGGTTTGGCGATTTATTAAGAGAGCTATCCAAATTTATTTTGGCAAGTAATAAGGCAAAAGAAAGGAATGTCGCAGTAGGATTGAAAAAGAAAATTGAAAGGTTTGAATTTGTGCTTCTGTTAGTTGTACGAACAATGATTTTGCAGCAACTGAACATCGTATCTAAATGTCTCCAAACTGAAAATATGGATATTGTTTCAGCTTTTGATCTATTAGGTGATGGATGCTCTCTTAGGTGTTACAGAACTAAGAAATTAATTTGAGGACCTCGTAAAAGAAGCTTCAACTATGGGCTCCAAGTGCGGAATACCTTGTGAATTTACTGAGAAAAGACTAAAGCAAGTTAAAAAGCATTTTGATGAACTGAGTTTAGACCACCGATTTCTCAATCCTGAAACTAGATTTCGGGTATCTCTGTTTTACCCCATGATTGATACAATTATGGATCAGTTAAACAGCCGATTTGAAGGCATGAAGTCAGTTATTAATGCCTACAAAGTTGTTCAGCCTTATTTCTTGAACAATGTTTCAGATGACGAACTGATTAAAGAGGTAAAAGGTTTCGCCGAGACTTTTTCTGATGATGTGTCGCCAAAATTTCCTGCACAAATTTCCAGCGTGTGTGCATCTTTTTCCTCTAAAATTAAGAAATTGTCGACTGTTAAGCAACTGAGAGACCTCCTCTACATTGAAAATCACATGCTGTTTGCAAAACTATCCTGAGGTGTGTACTGCTTGTTTTATGTTCTTGACTGTACATCTCACAGTGGCTATAGCAGAAATATCTTTTTCCTAGCTGAAAATTATCAAGTCCTACCTAAGGAACACAATGAGCCAAGAACGTTTAAGTGGGTTGGCCCATTTCTCGATTGAAAATGAAAGAGCTCGAAAACTTAACTTCTCACATGTAATTAACATGTTTGCAGATGCAAAGAGTAGGAAAAACGTTTTGTGTAAATTAGGTTAGTTGACAAGTTTATTTGTTTTATATAGTTTGTTTAATAATAATAACTCAACAACAAGTAGTTCCATGAAGAACTATACAGCCTATTTTCATATATCCTACTTATGATAATTGCCACTATCAACATACACAATTTCAGTTTGATTGCTGTAATAGATTCGTAGATACTGAGAACCGACTAAATATTTCGGATGGTCGCCATGTTGGATTTTATATATGTAGGTCCTAGAGTTATGTACTGTTACATGCAGATTATTGTGAACGTGTAGTATTCAAACTTCAATCGCATAATTAGGACACAAGAAAAAACAAGGAGATTTAAAAATTTTTCACAGCTGCCATCTTGAGGTTATGGAAACAATTGAAATAAATTAGATGCCAGTGGGTTAACATTCGTATAAGGATTTACTGTACCTAGTTTCACTGCACGCGGATGATTAAATTGCGAGAAACGTCCATGTGAATATTTATAATTCGCGTCACCGCCATGTTGGATTTGTGATCACCAGGTTATTTAAAGTCCTATAGGTGAACTTAAGTTCATAGCCCCTATGAACATTAAAAAATGCAGTTTGATTGCTAAAATAGATTCGTAGATATTCAGTATCGTCTAAATATTTCGGATGGTCGCCATCTTGGATTGTTAAATGTATAGGCCATAGAGTCATGTACCATTAAAGGAAAATTATTGCGTAGGTTCATTATTCAAACTTTCACTTCGATCGCATGACTACATCACAATAAATAAAATCTTAATTTTAAAATTCGCACTGCCGCCATCTTGAGGTTATGTAAACAATTGAACTAAATTAGATACCGTACCAGTGGATTACAATGTGTATAAATATTTCCTGTGCCAGGTTTCAGTGCGCTTGGAACATTAAATCGCGAGAAAGGTCTATTTAAAATTTTCAAATTCGCTTGGCCGCCATGTTCGTTTTGTAGTTAACCGGTTTTTGAAAGTCTTATAGATGGACTTCCAGTAGTGCCCTTTATCTCCGTACAAAATTTCAGGGTTTTACCGCTAATAGCTTCAGAGATATAGAATGCCGGTGAAATATTTCGCACATCCGCCATCTTGTGATTATGTAAACAATTGAACGAAGTTAGATGTCGGTGCATTACAATGTATATAAACATATACTGTACCAAGTTTCATTGCGTTTGGTTGGTCAAATCGCGAGAAACGTCTATTTAAAAGTCGCAAATTCGCTTGGCCGCCATGTTGATTTTGTAGTTACCAGGTTTTCAAAAGTCACATAAGTGAACTTACAATAGTTCCCTCTATCACCATAGAAAATGTCAGGGTAATATCGGTAATAGTTTCGGAGATATTGAATGCTGGTGAAATATTTCGCACAGCCGCCATGTTGGATTGGTGAGTCGTAAGAAAATTTGAAGGGCACGGTCGAGGTCGCCGGGAATAGTGCTATGAAATTTCCGAGTTTCATTGAAATCGCTCCTGCCGTTTAGATTTTATTAGGGGGGGGGACACACACACGAATCACACACACACGCACACACACACGGACAAAAGGTGATCTCATAAGCCTATTTTTTCAAAATTGAAAATAGGCTAAAAAAAATTGTAAACAATGAGTAAAAATTTTTAGATTCATTTCAAGTTATTTGTATAATACATTGATAATTTTGAGCTTTCAACCTGGCGTGTATTTTATTTTTAAAGCCTGGTATTTCATAGACGATCCTATCTATTCCCTTTTGTTTTCTACTCTAGCTTCATTATTGTCAGTAATAAAAGAACAAATATGGGTACATGCAATTTTCTTCCCTTTTTTAATTGATATTTGTGTAGACGTAGTTTTCTTATTACGTTATCACAACTTCACAAATTGAAAAGCTATCGCTATTATTTATCATAAATATTTAGGACATTTTAGGGAGCCAACAGCCAAAGTATAAATTAAATATTTCTAGAAAAAATCAAGTGGCAAGGAGGGGGGGGGGATCGAAAAGTTCATAAAGTCACTTTGATAAGTTCTTATCTTCAAACATTATTAATATTAAAGGCCTGCAGTTAGGTCAGGTTTTCAAAAGATAGTGAATGGGCCCCATTTCAACTTCTTGCCCCGGGGCCCCTTCGGGTCTAGCTACGCCACTGCCGATTAGGTTGGATTATTGGCGGTGAAGTTTGTGAGAATCAACAAGGATTATCAATCACGTGTATGAAGATCAGCAACCAACAATCAGCAGATCATTTAGAAAGGTTTTGGAAGCAAGAAACCGTTCCGGAAATTCAGCATTACACAAAAGATGAAAAAAATGTGTGAAAGGCAGTTCAGAGAGACTGTTTTGAGAGATGAAACAGGTAGAGTCATCGTAAGGCTGCCATTAAGACCAGATGTCGTACTTGGAGAGTCTAAAGGTCATGCACAAAAGAGACTAGATCATTAATCACGAGATTAAGCAGACAACCAGAACTCAAGACTGCGTACACAGATATTTTCTAAATGAATATCAAAGGCTAGGGCATATGACTTTGATGGAAGAGCAGAAAAACCAGGAAATGACAAACTCATAATTCATACCCCATCATGCAGTGGTGAGACCAGACAGCGACACTACTAAAGTTAGAGTGGTATTTGACGCCTCTGCAAAAACATCACACGGTACATCACTCAATGAC
The DNA here is from genome assembly GCA_946902985.2 of Meconema thalassinum. Classification (NCBI taxonomy): domain Eukaryota; kingdom Metazoa; phylum Arthropoda; class Insecta; order Orthoptera; family Tettigoniidae; genus Meconema; species Meconema thalassinum. The sequence continues at coordinate 2,007,936,193 of OX336388.2, forward strand.
AAGCTCATGATTGGGCCTAATTTACAGAGAGACCTTTTCATATTGTACTTAGATTTCGCAGTCATAAGTATGTCATAACAGCGGATGTGGAAAAGATGTTCAGGCAGATCCTCGTCCACCCTGATGATCGATCATTACAGCAAAATATGTGAAAGAAGGATCCTTCAGCCCCTGTGAGGATTTATCAACTAAACACTGTGACATACGGAACAGGGTCTACACAATACCATGCCATGAGATGTTTAAATGAATTGGCTAATCTTCATGATAGTGAATTTCCAATAGCAGCCAAGGCTATTCGTGATGATTTTTACATGGATGACTGCTTGAGAGGAGGAAATATTCTAGAAGATGTGATTCAGCTACGGCAACAAATACAAAGTATCCTTTTGAGTGGTGGAATGCATTTGAGGAAGTGGAGGTCCAATGACAGACGTATTTTTCAGGAGTTGGAGAGCAAATGTAACGAGGGGACTTTGTTGACTTTAGATGAAGGTGAAGCCAGTAAGACTCGTGGACTTCTCTGGGACTCAGCACGGGATTGTCTTCAGTTTCGAGCTATACTGGCAAGGCAAACACCAAATTCCAAAAGAGAAGTGGCTTCCAAAATCGCACAGATATTTGATCCTCTGGGGCTTGCGAGTCCAGTACTGTTTAAAAGGAAAATTATTGATGCAACACTTATGGGCAAATGGATTAGATTGGGATCAGCTATTGTGTCCGAAGCACTTTCAAAGTTGGAACGACTATTATTCGTGATTGGAGAGACTGAACGCCATCAGAATAATCAGAAATGTAAATCCTGGAAATTGTTCTGACACTTTTGATTTGTTCGGATTTAGTGATGCTTCCGAGAAGGCCTTTGGAGCCTGCATCTATGTAGTTAGTCATACACAAAGGGATCACTTCGTGTCTAATTTACTTTGTGCCAAGACAAAGATGGCTCCGTTGAAGACCATTTCGTTGCCCAGGCTCGAATTGCACTTCTTCTTGCACAACTTGTCAAAACGACGGCAAGTGCTTTGAAAGAAGGAGTTGGTCGCATCAGATTGTGGAGCGATAGTACAATTGTTTTAGGATGGATCAACACCGAGCCACGGTTGTTGAAGACGTTTGTTGCAAATAGGATCGCAAAGATTCAAGAAGCCACCTATCCCGCCATGTGGAATTATGTTCCATCAATAGAAAGTCCAGCTGATCTTCTCTCAAGGGGAATTACTTCTATAGAACTTGAAGGCAAGACACTTAGGTGGAAAGGGCCTCCATGGCTCTGCACACACATTCAGCAACCAAGGCAATCCAAGGAATTTGAAACAGAGCTGCCAGAACTGAAGATTACAACAGTGACATTAATGGCAACTGCAACCAGCAATTTGCTTATCAAATTTTCATCGTTCTCGAAATTATACACAGTTGGAAGCATTCTCTGAAATGCAAAATTGTTTAACAAATAATCAAGACCTCCCAAAAAAAGAGTCCATTAAATTCACTCAGTCCTTTCCTAGACAACGATGGGTTGATTAAGGTTGGAGGAAGGCTTCGGTTTTCAGAGTTAGCATCGGAACAGAGACATCCCATACTTCTCCCAGTAAATCACCACATCACCAGGATAATCATGGAAGGAGAACATCATCGTCTTAAGCACTGTCCGCCAGAGCAGTTGTTACATGCAACGCGACAGCGATATTGGCCCATCAGTGGCAGAAGAGAGGCAAAGAAGGTCATTAGAAGCTGTGTGAAGTGTTATTACTTTAATCCCACAGTTCCTGAGATACGCATGGCAGATTTACCAAAGGAAAGAGTCACGCTGGTTCTTCGGGCCTTTGTCACCACGGGAGTGGACTACGCAGGTCTCATATCTGTGAGAGAGAGCCGCAGAAGAGGCCGGTTCCATGTTTACAAGAGTTAGTGTAAGGACACACAGGACGTGGCGCGGAGCGGCGCGGAGCGGCGCGGGGCGGGCCGGACCGGGCCGGGGCGGCGCGTCGTCTGCGCGGGTATTGCACACACAGGACGCGACATCGTACGGGCGGCAGTCGACAATATGGCGCTGTCTAAAGCTGCACGAACAAGTATCCTCTGTGAAAATAACTTTTTAATATTTACATTTTTGAAACGACAGCGGAGGATCGAGTGGGTGAATGAAGTGTATTAGGGGAGAGCCGATTATGGGGAGTATCATCACTTGTTTCCAGTTTTAAGAAGGCACGAGCATCACTTCGTACGTTACACGAGGATGTCAATCTCAACATTTGGTTATATCCATAACAATAATAAAGTGTGCTTGTGTTCTCCACAATGTTGTGAGGGACAAAGATGGTGAAAATGACCCCGCATTCAGAGAAGTGCGTTTTAATGCACCTCCAGCCACGACTCTACACAGACATAGGAGAAATAATAGATACACATCTCGAGCACAGGAGATCCGTGATAAATTTTCCAACTATTTAAAAACACAAAGACTTTTAAAGGGAGACTATAGTGTCTGAAAGTATGGTTAAATGATTGTATCATATTTTATAATTATTGCATAAACCATAGTAGTTGGAATTGAAAATGATTTCTTTATAAATATTCCAACATCAACATACTGTTTATAACCATTCCAGTATTCTGTGTTGTTTGACAAAATATACGAATTATACTTTCTTGTTGTATTCATTGCTCTTCCTATTTCTTCCCACAGCTTCTCAATCACACCTCTGTTGCGATAATGCTTGTGACTAGACTGCCAAATCGGTGGTCTAGCAAATTCTTCATTAATAAGTAGCTCACCGTCCATGATGCAACGTGCAGCCCGCGTCGACCCGCCTCAAGAAAACAAACTAGACTGTTCCAATTTGAGCCGCGCCGCGTCGCCCCGGTCCGGCCCGCTTCAAATCACTGTTTGTTTGTGCGGTCCCATAGCTCAGTACGTATTTGTTCATCCCGCCCCGCGCCGCGCCGCTTCCTGTGTGCCCTTACACTACATAGCTGTATTTACGTGCTTCAGCACCAAGGCAGTGCATCTGGAACTAGTCACCATTCAGACAACTGGTAGAACCTTCACTCGAAGTATCAAAAATATGCCCTCTTCCTATAGAGGAAGAAGAAAAGGATAATTAATAATTACTATGAAATAGATTCATTCTGTATACTGTAATTGTATTAATTAATTAATTGAAAGAATTCCTTTCAAGGTTGGGTGCATGTTAATGAGTAGACTTCATCCCTTCGATGTTGAAAGGAAGGAGTCGATTGCGTGTCGACTGGTTTTTGTTGCGACCCATACTCGCGGGAGCGTGTAGTCAATTGTTTGAAATTGTTAAACTTACGACAGAAAGAAAGAACACTAAATAAAGGTTTCAGCAATCGGTAATCGCAACAGCGTTTTATTCACGTCAAAAATACATACAATAACAGTGATTACTGTGATTGTTGGTCATGCCTAGACACCAATTCACATTGTGCGAATGTGTGTATATCCATAATTCATGTATGAAAAGCAGAAAGTCAGAAAGTCAAGATGAAAATTTCGAATCAAGTTTCCAGGAAGACCTGTGCCTAATGCCAGTACAATTAGGAGGCTCGCTAAACGATTCAAGAAAACAGGCTCCGTAAATAATAAAAAAGTTAACATACAACGTTGAAAAACTCAGCAGTTTTTCTAGGTTTGTGCCGTGTCTTGTGTGGGGTTTCGCCTAGGACACCAAGCTGGCTCATCGGCGGGCCCTTGGTGTCCCCGCCCGGACGGCACAAACCTAGAAGAATTGCTGAGTTTTAATTCACCGGCCGTGAAAGCCAATATACCATCTTTCTATACAACGTTGTGTTCTTACAGAACAAAATTTAGATGAGATTGTTGTCCATTATTTCATCAGAAGATGTCAGGGGTGTGTTAACAGAGAGGGAGGACATTTTCAGCATCGGCTATGAACACTGTAAGTATAAATTATTGAACATATTTGGTAAAAGTGTAAAATTGGGCACCACCCCCGGCTGAACCGGGTACGCGCAACCGCGATCTGCGCCAGTCACAGCCGGCTTAGCTTGCAGTGTTTACTCGCGCGCACATAGATAATGACCCTGTAGTTCCTACTTTTGCTACCAAACGCCACCGTCAATGAAACTAGTTTTGAACTTGGTTACTAGATGCCACAGCAGTCGGCTCCTGGCGACGAAAGTTAGAACCAAAGAGCGTTAGTCAAATCTAACCTATAATTTAGCTTCACACAAGTGTAATTAGTGGAAGGTTCTTTTACATACCATAAATCTATGACATGGCACCGCCGGCTTTACTTCCCCTCGAAAGGAAGGCATACTGAGGGACTTTTAATGCTCTTAAAAAGATCTCACGACTTTAGCCAGGTTTGAACCCGTGACCATTGCAACTGCTTTATCCAAGAAGGTTGTGCGTTGATATTTGACTCTGTTTTATATTGCCACGGTGGGTGAGTGGATATCGTGTCGGTCTACTAACCCCAAGATTGCAGGTTCGCTCCTGGCCGTGGTAAGTGATTTTTTTTTTTTTGAAAGGCGGCAAAAATACGATACGCATGTCATACGATGTTGGCATGTCAAAGAACCCATTAGAATTCAGTAGGCCGAGTTCATAATGGAAAAATTAATCTCGGTAGTTTCCGCCAACACAAAGTTCCTCATTTCTCTACTAGAAAGCGCTATAGTGTTCAAGGAGCTTAGATATCTAACATCTAACCTCCTTGACGTTCATAGTCAAGGAACAACGAAATCCGACCTGCAAGCTACCGTCTGGGTGTGAAATAACAAAGCTTGCACCCGGCACCCGAGGCCATACGATATTATTATTATTATTATTATTATTGTTGTTGAACGAAAATGCCTATGCATGCCAACAATAATTCCATGCCTCTCATTGTTTAACATGTCTATTTTATTCACTCAATTCCATGGTACAAAGATACAAGTTTGATTGGAATCGCTTCAGTAACTAGAAATTAGACCCGCCATTGCGGCTGAGAGTGCTTATGTACTATCCTATGCCATGCCGGCATTGGGAGACCATGGGTTTAAATCCCACCTAGACCGTCCTGAAAATGGTTTTCATGGCTTCCCATCTTCACCACTAGGTAAATGCCGGTATAGTTCCTTTCAACAGGTCCACGGCCAACTTCGTTACAAAATACCTTTCCTGACCCTTCCTGTAATTAGACTCAAGTTAGTGGTCACCTGGGCAATCGGCCTGTCACCATCACCAGTTATACAGGGTCCGGCAGCATACCTTCCTTTTTTAAAATACGCGCCATTCAGTCGGTTGATGTCGTAGCGGAGCGCTAGTGGTGTCGTTCGTGAGGCGGTACTATAAAGATTTGTCTCGACACAGTTCAGTCGCCTTCACGCGCTGGGACAGGGAGGAGGCCTACTTTTCGAGCAGATGTTCTGTGATCGCAACCCAGCGCGTCTTTCAGAGGCGCTTTAATTTAGCCCCGTTTGCGCCTGTCGTGGACCGGAAATCAATTGTTACGTGGGTCACTACGTTCAGAAGAACTGGAAGTGTGACAGGACGAAGAACTGGAGTCCCTTGGCCTCATCTCTTTTAGGGGCGATTTGGAGTGACCAGCCCACTCTCCAGATTTGTCCCCTTGTGATTTTTCTATGGTTTTTTTTTTTTTTAAATCCACTGTTTATGTGAACTGTCTAAAGACGCTACAAGATTTGAAGACCAACATGCTGGCAAAGGTCATGACAAACGCCAGAAAGCGGTTTTCTCAGTGTATGAAGAATGGGGGACGTCACCTACCTGATTTGATCTTCAAAACTAAATAAAACAAAACTTCATGTATGCGCCTACATTATTTAAGAAAATAAAAGTTTTCTGATTCATACAATGGGTTCTATTACGTTTTTTAAAAAGGAAGTTATGCTGCTCACAAAGTGTGTTCAGCTCCCTGACACCATCCTTGTGAGGGTAGAGGAGGAGGGAGACTATTTGTTGATTTTTTTTTTGTCGTGTAGCCTCCTGAGAGGCCGAGTACAGGTCTTTCTAGTCGACGCCCGTGGGCGACCTGCGCGTCGGGATGAGAGATGGAATGGATGAAGATGAATGAAACTGGGCAAGGATGTGGAAGGAAGCGGCCGTGGCCTGTCAGAAGGTACTGTCCCAGCATTTTCCTGGTGTTGAAAATGGGAAACCACGGAAAACCATTTCAAGGACTGCCGACGGTGGGGCTCGAACCCACGCGTCTACTGAGTCAGCAGAGAGCTTGGCCCCATGACCTAAGCTGCACTTTAGCCAGCGTAGCCACTACTGTCGGTTGTTTGTTGATGAGATCGTCATTTCCCAGTCTTGCAACATTGTAGATATTAAAATAAATAATTATTTTTTCAGGTGCTTAATGCCTTTGTTTTACACAACAGTACTAGCCACACATTTTAAGACTGCTGTGCCATCTGCAGTTTATTGTTGGAGGGCACGATCGTTCGTGGGGGGTTTTGGTAGATCAATTTTTTCTTGTACAGTACATTTGGATCTGATGATGCTCGCTTGACGAGCGAAACATGTCATCCAATTAAGCCCCCATCGTTTGTTACAGAAGTGTGTTGATAAGTGTATAAATAATTCAAGTAACATATCTTTTAGGAAGTAGAGAAAAAAATTATTGTTACTTACCACCCAATCAACAGGGTCATTATCTTTGTGCGCCCCGATACACCAGGCAAACTAAGCCGGCTTTGACTGGCGCAGATCGCGGGCGCGCATGCATGGTTCAGCCGGTGGTTGGCACACACTTTTATACTTTTACCAAACATGTTCAATAATGTGTACTTACAGTGCTCATAGTCGTTGCTAAAAATGTCCTCCCTCTATTGTAGCAACAATTGACAACAATCTCATCTAATTTTTGTTGTCTGTTAACTTCTTTATTATTTACAGAGCCAGTTTTCTTGAATTGTTTAGCGAGCCTCCTAATTGTACTGGCATTAGGCATTGGTCTTCCTGGAAACATAATTCGAAATTTTCGTCTTGTTTCAGACAACTCACTAAACGATACAAGTCAGTGGAGTGGGGTATTGCTAGGTCAGCACCTGGCCAGCCAAATGGTGCAATAGTTTGCCACGGTCCACTCAGCCGGCTGGCCAGTTGCGGAGTGAGTGGACCTCGCAATACCCTGCTCCACTGACTCATATTGTTTGTTCACACGTGTTTTGTCATTCATATGGACGTGTATCTGCAAAGCTTGGACGTGTTGCACGTTTAGTGAGTAATGTGATTACTGTCATTGTTGGTAATGCTTAGACACCAATTCACATTGCGCGAACGTGTGTATATCCATAATTCGAATAATTAAAAAGTTGACGGGCAACGTTGTGTTCTTACAGAACAAACATAAGATGAGATTGCTGTTCGATCTTTCATCACAATATGTCAGATGTGTGTAACAGGAGAGGGAGGGCATTTCAGCATCGGCTATGAGCACTGTAATGTCCCCGATATGTCATGTGTCAAGATGTCAGAACGCACCACGTGAATTATGAAAGGATATAAGGTTCATAATTTTACAATTATTATCTGAGGATTTGTGAAAGAGTCTCGAATGACGTAGTAATGTATGGGACCAGTAAGGGAAGAAGATGACCACGTGATCAAGGAGGACTCTGTAGAGGGCTCCGGACGCAGAAAGCGAGATTTGGAGGGGAGCAGATGACTTGAGGTCAGCCACTTGCTTTCTATACACCGTCTAGTCAAGACAGTTCCGCGAGCGCGCATGAGTCATACTCAACTACAGACTAGTGACGAAGGACTGACCGCATCGCTGTGCCAGCATGGCAAAATACGGTATTCAAAGTGATTTTTAACTTATACAATCAGTCAGAACAAGTTATAGAACAGACAGTTTACGTGGTCACTTAAGGTCTCACTTTTTCTTATCTCATCTTTATGCCGACGTATATCTAATCATCCACGATTTTCTTTTGGTTAAATTTTCTACTACTGTAGTATCGAATTTCAACCTGGGATCGCGATGAGTCAGGCCACGCAATTCAGGGCTTGAATATCAGGCACAGCAAGTACAAATTATTGAACATGTTTGGTAAAAGTGTAAAAGAGTGCGCCAACCACCGGCTGAACCATATATGCGCGCCCGCGATCTGCACCAGTCAAAGCCAGCTTAGTTTGCCGTGTTTAACGGAACGCACAAAGATAATGACCCTGTATTTGGGCATGCTTGTGTTGACCTACTGTAAAGCAATTCTGTTGATGGATAATTCAGGTAACACTGAAAAATGTCTTGTAGTATTTCAATATTCGACAGTCTAGTCAAGGCTTCCTCCTCCTTTCCAGCACCAGTCTTCGTAGTGTTGAGGCCCGATTTGATACCTATATTTTTTTTTAAATTCCAGCAAATCTTCAAGATTTTTGCTGTGTCTGTTGTGGAGTTTCACCTAGGTATAAAAATAACACTGAATGAAGTATCACTCCTTGATAACTTGAAGTACAAAAATTATATGTAATGTTATTGTTGCTTTAAGGGGCTGAACTACGAGGTCATAGCCGAAATACTTTTTCTAATGATAAAGAAGAAATCAGGAATGATGAAGTAATAAATGTTTACTCCTCCGCAGTCCATAACCCACCTGCTATTCCTTATTTAGATTATGACTTACGCCCCCTACTGTATATAGTAAATATCCAGCTGTGTTCGCCATTACACGCGTGAGTTACCGTCAAGTACAGTATTGCCAACCACACATAAAACAAAATAGTGCCCAGACATGCAATCCAATTGTTTCTGGCAATGGTTGAGGCCTAACACGTCCATTCCAATGGATTTTCGTCAGCAATGCCCCGTTAGATTCCCATGGCCAAGGCCGCACCTCAACCCAACTATTCTAGACTTCGTTTTGACAATGGTTGCAGCCTAGTGTTGTATTTTGCATCCTTCATGTTGGCAAGATGTGACGTCAATATATGCGCCTCGTTGTATGAGCTTTGGCGGTATTTATTTATTTTATTTTCCATGTCTGGCAGACACACAAATTCTTCCCTTCCAGAACTCTGCAGCTCTTATCACTCGGTCTGTGGCTACCCACAGCTCATCAAACTCTTCAGGTATTTATTAGGACAGAATTTCACAGTATTCACAGATCACAAACCTCTAGTTTATGCATTCCGCCCAGGCGAGCCTGACAATTACAATATATTGCCGAGTTCACCACAGTCATCAGGTATACGGTATCTCTGGAACCGAAAACGTGGTTGCAGATGCACTGTCACGCATAAGCACCATTTATTCACCTACACCCCTAGACTATAACGCCATGACAGACGAACAGGAAGACGACGATCTAGAAGTGCTCAAGAAAAGTAATTCCTTGAAGATGACAAAACTTCACATGTCTAACTCCAATAAATTTATCTACTGCGACATATCAACAGGCAACATTCGTCCTTACATAACTCCAAAATTCCGAATAACAGCGTTTTCAGCAATGCACTGCTTATCTCACCCTGGAATCTGGACGACCGCACAAATGGTCACTGAAAGATTCCTTTGGTCAAACGTAAGACAAGATTGTAAAGTATGGGCTCGAACGTGTTTGGAATGCCAGAAATGTAAGGTCAATAAGCACACGCAATCAGCTCTAGCAGATTTTCCAATACCTAATGAACGGTTCTCACACATCAACGTGGACATTGTCGGTCTCTTCCCACCTTACAGAGGATTTCGATATCTATTAACGGTTGTGGACAGGGTTTCCCACTGGCTTGAAGCAGCACCCTTTGAAGCAGTGGCGGATCCAGAGGTACATCTCGGAGGGGGCACTCTAGGATTTCAGAGTAGCTAGAGAAAATATGTAATAAAATTACTAAATTTGTATTTAATCCACACACACCACACATAACATTCAACCACCAGATTTTATAATTCTACAAGAAATTCATTATATTAAAATGGTTTATTGGTTTCAGTTTCAATAACACAAATCATTGTCATTATGGTAAAAGAAAACTTTTTAATTCTACAGAATATGTAGCCTACATTTCCACATTTTAATGCACATTACACAGTCAAATATGTATTAAAACATATGCAATCATAGTGACTATCTGAAGACAATATAGGCCTACAAGTCTACTACACAAATGTTACAAAATATGTACATAGTAGCAATATTGTCTGTCACTGGCTCAGAACTAGTCACATAAATAAAAATACCGGCCACGGCCAGTCAAATAGTCAAGTAGTATAGAAAGGCGCTCCATGGCACAAAGGATTATGAAATATATTTCTGATTCTACCTGTCCTAAACATAAAAAATTGTTTGTCGATGTAGCGATTATATTAACAGTGTTGCCATTACATACTAGCCTATATGATAAAAAACATTGACCACATTCATGAATGCAGGCAATAGAGCAAAGATTTTACTTGCAGTGCAGTTTGCAGAAACAATCATTTTTATCGGCAATATCAATGTGGCAGACAACTGGTTTTTCGGGGAGGGGGGGGGGGGGCACTTGCCCCTGGTGCCCCCCTCTGGTTCCGCCACTGCTTTGAAGACCAAACAGCAGAAACTGTTACCAGAACCTTAATTTCGGGTTTGTTCTCAAGATTTGGTATACCAGCCTGCATCACAACAGACCATGGTCGGCAATTCGAGAGCAACCATTTCAAGACAATTGCAACATATTTAGGTTTGCAGAGCAATACCACTACCGCCTACCATCCTCAGGCAAATGGACTAATAGAACGCCAACACATGACATTGAAAACTGCCCTTAAATGTCACCTGCTCAAATCACATTCTTGAGTGGAGTCACTTCCAATAGCCCTCTTAGGTATTCGTACCACAGTCAAAGAAGACTTAGGATGTTCACCTGCAGTGCTAGTCTATGGCACTACCATCCGACTTTCAGGCGAATTTCTCTCCAAGACCCCTAACATCACCCGACAAGACTTCCTGAGACGTCTTCAGGAAACAATCCGCTTGCTGAAACTTGTTCCTACATCTGAACACGGGAACAGAAACGTTTTTGTCTCCAAGGATCTGACAACATGCTCCCATGTGTTTGTATATCAGAACGCTACACCAGCACCAGTGCAGCCAGTGTACACAGGCCCTTACAAAGTGAAGACGCTCCACCACAAGTATTTTGAAGTCGAGGTCAAAGGAAAAGTTACGAAGATCACTATCGATCGCTTGAAACCAGCCTTCATACTCGGAACATTCATCAACAACACAGCACCTACAGTCAGATACAGAAAAAAATTCAACAAACAGATTACTCACCAATAACTCCCGTACCCATAGCAGCTGAAAGACCTATGCGAAAAACTAGTCCTGGCCGAACAGTTCATTTTCCCAGCTGATTTGTGGACTCGTTTACGGTTATTTAGGGGGGGGGGAGTGAGTGTGTAGTGGAAGTGAACTATAAGGTGCGTTCAAAAAGTAACGAGCCGGAGGCTGTAATGCGCAAACCGGTGACGACATCGGGTAATCGTGGCGTGTGTAATGAGGTGTGATTCCGACCAGAGCGTGGAAGGTCACAGCCTGTCGCTAGAGGGCACGCGTGCACGTTGCGTGACGATACAAAGCGAGCAGCAGCATGCATCAATTGCCAAACGCATTGCAAACAGTAACATGGAGGCGTCAAACGAAGAGCAAAGAGGTGTTGTTCGGTTTCTGACAGCAAAAGGAGTAGGTGGAACGGACATTCATCTGCGAATGTCACAAGTGTACGGCGAACACTGCATGCCCCTTGCAAGGGTCAAGGCGTGGCACAAGCGCTTCAGGGAAGGACGGGTGTCGTTAGCCGATGATGCCCGGTCTGGGGCACCCCTCTGCATTACCTATGACAACGTCCAGCTGGTTGATGCACTCATTACCCAGGACCGCCGAGTGACAGTGAACGTCATGGCCTCCGTGGTCGGATTGAGCGTCGGAAGTGTGCATACCATCATGAAGGAACGACTGCACTTGCAGAAAGTGTGTGCCCAACGGGAGCCCCACAGTCTTCAACCACACCAGGAAGCATGTCGAATGGCTTACTGTCTTATCCTTGGTTGGACGATTGATGCATGCTGCTGCTCGCTTTGTATCGTCACATGACGAGCACGCGTGCCCTCTAGCGACGGGCTGTGACCTTCCACGCTCTGGTCGGAACCACGCCTCGTTACACACGCCACGATTAGCCGATGTCGTCACCGGTTTGCGCATTACAGCCTATGGCTCGTTACTTTTTGAACGCACCTTATATCTTCTAACCTAAGATGTGCGGTCATGACATTGCCTACGTGTCTATGTCATGGAAGAATGAATATACTACCTTCTTTTGTTTTTATAAATATCCATGTTCTTTTTCCTGCCTAGTTGTTGTAAAAAAATAAAAAAGAGTTTTCTGAGACAGTCTTGTGTTAATTATGGAATAGTAACATATAGATTTTCGCAGCTGAATGTGCCAAATTTATCAAAAATGAGTTTTTTGTGGTTTGGACACGTGATGAGAATGGAACCTACGAGGTCAGCCAGAATACAGCTAGAAAGAAAGGTGGATGGTAAACAAAGGGTGGGGAGACCAAGAACTCGTTGGATGGACATGGTCAAGTCAGACATTGCAACCAAGGGATGGACACTAGATGATGTCATGAAGAACAAGAATTACATGGACAGAGGAGAGTGGAAGAGGAAGCTGGAACTGTAAATGAATGATGATAATGAGTTTCAATCTAAGAACTCAATCTCTTCTCCGTCAATCTAGTGGCATCTCCTGGGAGATATCATAACATATTAGGGAGCTATGAGGTGTCAAAATTGGCGGACAGTTCCAGAACTTTGCAGATGAGCAAAAGATGGCCACACCAGTACACGTGTCACTAGTAGGTTCCGTGTTGAATCATGCGAATAAAGGCAAAAAACGTAGTAACTACTAAAACTGGAAATGTGTTACAAGAAATCGATTGAGTAACGGGGGAGTGCTTGTTAATCAACGTGCGTTAAATAAGTATTAAATTGTTGCACATCCCCTTTGGTTTGTCTTTTGAATTTACAGTGGCGAGTTTCTATTACTAAAAAATTAACTTGCATGATTAATTTATGACTATTTAAAGCGTATCAACTTCGAAGGTTTATTATTGAAAACAAAAAGTTTTCCTTTTCATACATTTTCTCTCTCAGTAAATACATTACTGTTGATCCACTTACTGCAAATAACTGGTGAAATGTAGTGAGGCGATTTGGATCAGAAAAGAAAAGGAAGTCGAAACTCAAGGCATAAATTTCAAGATAACTAACGGCGGAGCTGCGTGGCTGTTGTTAGTGATAAGCTTCCGAGTCTTTTAATTTCCAATGTGGTTTTTATTGCGATGATTGTTCTATCCTCTACGTATCTTGTGAAGGTAAATCCGGTTACCTGTAGAGTTACCCCAAGGTATTCGTATGACTTGGCTATTATTGGTGTAATCATTTCGTGGAGCTCTTTTTTCATGGCCATATTTGTATACCTCTATGTTATGCCGGCTAACATCTATCCCTTAGCACATTAATGAACTTATTCCTATACGGCCGTCCTTATGATATCTTATGGTGTGTAGGCTATTCCTTGTGGGCGAATAGACCTACCTTAGCGATGAAGATCGGCCCTTACAAATTTGGTACGACCTTTATCGCCGTGTGGTACGCCACATGGTTTGCGTCGTCGTCGATCCGTCCGTGGTGGTAAGCACCCCACAGGTACTTATGACCTTGGTACGGATTTGTCATCATGATTTATGGGAGGTTAGTGTGTAGATTTTAACCTCTCTGTAGTTATACCTAAATGATTGGAATTAACCTCTAAACCAGTAGTACCTTCAGCTCTCTCTGTCAGCGTGGAATCGTCGCTTGAGTTAATTTCACTCCCCTACTTGCTTTTGTCAGTCATTTTAGTGCTCTTCTTAATTTTCCTATTCCTAAGTTCCAAGATGTTAGATTCGCATTTTCTCCTGTAAGTTGTAAGTAGGTAGTTAGTTTGTCTATTAACTTAGATATATGTCATTGTTCTATTAGACTGTGGTGTGTGAGTGTGTCTGGTAGCAGTTGCATTGTTTATTAGTTATAGTTCATTGTTTCAGTAGACTGTGATGTGTGAGGGCGCATGTGAGTGTGCACAGAGACAGACTGTTTTAGTGGTAGTATTTGTTGTTGGTGGAACTTAAGTATTTTTTTTGTTAGTAGAATTTTGGTATTTAATTGTTAGTACGGTAGAAGGTTAGTATTTTTGTTAGTAAAATTGCTCTTTACTTATTCTGAAAGGGAGTAGCAGCCTTTCAGAATAAATCAATTTTTTACTAGTCTTATAGACGGTTAAGATATTGATAATATAAGCCAAATAATGGCTACACTGCGTCCTGCTGCACGGCTGAAAGCAATGGGAAACTACAGCCGTATGCTATTCCCGAGGATATGCACCTCTCTATGCATAATTACACGTGATGATGGCCTCCTCCCTTGTAAAATTTCAATCCGGAGGTAAACTAGTCCCCCGTTCGGCTCTCCGGGTGGGGACTACTAGAAAGGGGGTTAACATCACAGAAGTGACAAAGAGGAAATCTGACATTCTACGGATCGGAGCGTGGAATGTTAGAAGTCTGCTAGGAAGTGGAAGGTTAGAAAACTTAAAAAGGGAAATGAATAGGTTGAGGTTGGATTTGGTTGGGATTAGTGAAATGCGCTGGCAGGAAGAACAGGACTTTTGGTCAGGAGACTATAGGGTCATTAGCACTAAATCAAACAATGGCCAAGAAGGGGTTGGCCTCATATTGAGTAGGAAATTTGGACAGCGGGTGGAATATTATAGGCAATATAGTGAACGGATTATTGTAGCAAAAATCAATACTAAACCTACGTGCACCACAGTGGTACAAGTCTATATGCCTACCAGTCAAGCTGATGATGAGGATGTTGAAAAGGTCTACGAAGAAATAAACGAAATTCAGAGGTATATCAAGGGTGATGAAAATGTTATAGTAATGGGAGATTGGAATGCTGTGGTAGGAAAAGGGAGAGAAGGGAAGATAGCAGGAGATTTCGGATTAGGTGAAAGGAATGATCGAGGAAACAGGCTGGTAGAATTCTGCACCGAGCATGAGTTGATCATAGCTAACACCTTATTCAATAACCACAATAGAAGAATATACACATGGATGAGACCAGGAGATACAGGGCGTTACCAAATCGACTTCATTATGGTCAAGCAGAGGTTTCGAAACCAGATTTTGGATTGTAAAACATATCCTGGTGCTGACATAAACAATGACCACAATCTGGTTATAATGAAATGCAGATTAAAGTTGAATAAACTGAAGAAAAGTCAAAAGCCAAAAAGGTGGGCAATAGACAGACTGAAAGAGAAGGATGTAAACGAAAGATTCAAGAAGAGTATAAAGGAAGAACTAATGAAAAACCCTAAACAAACTTCAATTGCAGACGAATGGGCACTTTTGAAGAATGAAATAACAAAATCCGCAGAAGAAAACATTGGTAGGAAAGAAAGAATAGGCAGAAAACCGTGGATCACTCAGGATTTACTAGAATTGATGGATGAAAGGCGGAAACACAAGAATGTAAGAGATGAAAAGGGGAAAGCAGAATACAGACGTCTGAGAAATGAGGTTAACAAGAAGTGCAAGGAAGCGAAAGAAGAATGGTTGAAAGAGAAATGTGCAGGTATATAAAATTGTCTGAAATTAGGAAAAGTAGACACAGCTTATCGAAGGATTAAGAATACTTTTGGGGAAAAGAAGACTAAGTGCTGTAATATTAAGGACACAAATGGAAAGCCTCTAACAGATAGGGAAGAAAAGGTTACATAGAGAGTTTGTATAGGCCTAAGAGAAAGGAGATTGAGAATCATGTAATGGAAAGGGAGGAGGAAATTGATGAGGATGCGAAAGGAGATTTAATATTGAGATCAGAATTTGATAGAGCTTTGGAAGACTTAAACAGGAACAAAGCACCAGGCATAGATGATATACTGATTGAGTTGCTGCGCTGCATAGGAGATGAAGGTCTGATCATGTTATTTCACTTGGTGTGTAGGATTTATGAGACAGGTGAGGTACCCCCTGATTTCAAGAAGAATGTAATCATCCCTATACCAAAGAAAGTGGGAGCTGACAGATGTGAAGATTACCGTACAATCAGCTTGATTACTCATGCTTCAAAGATCCTGTCTAGAATATTTTACAAGAGGATTGAAAGCCAGATAGAAACGGAGTTGGATGAAGACCAGTTTGGTTTCAGGAGAAATGTAGGAACAAGGGAAGCTGTACTAAGTCTTAGGCTGATTTTGGAAGGTAGAATAAGGAAAGATAAGAGAACGTTTATGGCTTTTGTAGACTTAGAAAAGGCTTTTGATAACGTTGATTGGACTAAATTGTTTGATATTTTGAAATCGATTGGAATAAAGTACAGGGATTGGAGGGTGATATACAATCTATACAGAAACCAGACAGCAGTCATTCGAGTTGAAGGACATGAGAGAGAAGCTGGTATTCAGAAAGGTGTGAGGCAAGGCTGCAACTTATCACCCATACTTTTCAATCTTTACATTGAACAAGCAATGAAGGAAATTAGAGAAAAATTTAAAGTGGGAGTGAAGATTCAAGGAGAAATAATTTCAACTCTGAGATTTGCTGATGACATCGTCATCTTGGCCGACAAGCCTGAGGATTTGAATGAGTTTTTGAATGGTATGGACTCCGTCTTGCGGAAAGAATTCATGATGAAAATTAATAAATGTAAAACAAAAATACTGGAATGCAGCCGAAATAAATCAGAAACCTCTATGGAGATCAAATTGGCAGGTGAAAAGCTGAAGGAAGTAGGAGACTTCTGTTACTTAGGAAGCAGTATAACCAGTGATGGACGAAGCAATGAGGATATAAAAAGTTGGTTGGCTCAGGCAAAGAAAGCATTTCTACAATAAAGGAATCTGCTGACATCGAATATAAATTTAGGTATTAGGAAGTCATTTTTGAAAGCCTTTGTCTGAAGCGTGGTGCTCTATGGAAGTGAAACTTGGACTATTGGTGCAGCAGAAAAGAGGAGAATTGAAGCATTTGAAATGTGGTGTTACAGGAGAATGATGAAGATCAGATGGGTAGATAGCAGTGGCGGCCGGTGGTAAGGAAAGCTGGGTGTTGCACCAAAATTTCTGATGTCGCAATTTTATATGGGAAGTTTACACATGTAACAAAAATGAATTAACGTTAGATAAACTACAGTTCTATAAAAACTGAAATACATGGGTTTTCCAAAATAACTGTACGTTCGACAAATAGACAAATTTTAATGGCTCTTTTGGGCTTCTTCCTATAGGAATTCATAAAAAAATCAGATTTATGTATTTAAGCCCTATGCCTGAGTTCATGGGAAGAATTTTAAACACAGCAGGTTGTCTAAGGTTGGGTCTCAATCTCCGGGATAATAAACATTCTCAACATAAAAACATGGCAACCGAAAAGTTTGTACGTTAACGAAAAATGTTATTACTAACAAAGACGGGCACATATTCTGCATAAGGATAGGATTGTTATCATTTTAAATGATCTTGCCGACTTCGAAAGTTACGCTGGGGTCTGGCGTTACGTTACGGTGACGGGACGAAATGTACCGAGCATGCACTGAGGTGTGTGACGTCATAATACTGCTTGAGCTTCCCCCTTTCCCCGCGCGCTCCGGTGAGCATGGCATCATCTAGCCAGCTACCTCATTTGACCTTGGTTTGCACTTGCTAACGGACTTTGAGTTCACGCAGCATTTGTAGCATTTGTAGCATTTAAAATTATATAAAGTCTAGTCTTTCAGACTGACTATCAGTCTTTCTTTTTACTATAGCTTGAACCCCATCAGAGGAACCAGCCATGAAGTGCGCTCTGTCATACGTCGGCGCAATTCATTTTTGCGGAATTTCTTTCAATTTCTGCTTCTTTAATTCATCCAGTAAACACGCTGCTAATGTGTGTGCATCATGTTTTGTTTGCCTCTTACTACGTATCGGTACACAACAGCCATCTGAAATATGTTTGAAATATCACTCGTTTCATCTGCTATAATGGCAAAAATTTCCGATTCCTTTATTTTCTTTGATTCTTCTTCTTGGCAAACCTCCAACATAATCTGTAAAAATTAATTTTGAATTGTTTTGGACGTTCCTTTGAAAACAGTTGCCCTTACCAAATGACATTTAACACAGCATCCAACTCAGTGGTAAAATTAATTAGTTCTCTCCAACCACCTGGATTTGTTGATGTTACACTTTCATCATGATCACGCAAGGCCAGTCCGAAAGAGCCACAGAAACGAATAGAGTTTATTACAATATTTAACACATACCTATTGAGCCTAACATCTTCGTTATATTCCGCAATTTACCTTCTATAGGCACTGTCCAATTGTGCAGCTTCGTTAACAGTTCCAAAAAGTGTCAATTTCAAACAGATGAAGATTGGTTGGTTGGTTCCTCAGTTTAGGAGCTGCGACAACGCAGTCATGTAGCCCCCTGTACTTTGGGTGTGTGGAGAAACTGTCTGATAACCGGTGTTAATTGTGATGGCTGTATTAGTGAGTGTTATCTGTTTTTAATTCAAGTGAGGACTGCAGACATTGAATTTCAATCAGTTCCTACTTTTGCCGCCAAAGGCCACCGTAAACGACTACTAGTTCAGAACTTGGCTACTACACGCCACCGCAGTCGGCTCCTGGCGACGAACGTTGGAACCTAAGAGCGTTGTTCAAATTTTTTACTTGTAATTTAGCTTCACACAGGTGTAATAAGTGGAAGGTTCTTTAACATGCCATAAATCTATGACATGGGACCGCCGGCTTTTCTTCCCCTCCGAAGGAATGCATACTGAGGGATTTTTAACGCTCTTAAAAAATCCGATGACTTCGGCCGGGTTTGAACCCGCGATCTTGGTCATAGAGGCTCAGCATGCTACCAACTACGGCACCGAAGCCGCTCAGCTGAAGATTCATGTTTCTTTATTTTAGGGATTATTTTCCGTAACTCCTATTTTCGTCCACGCGAATTCTCCACCAACAAACATGTAAAACAGAATAAAGCGTTTTTAATATCGCATTCACATAACCAATTATTATTGCCTTAAATATCTCCTTTAAACGCCCTCGTATACTTATATTTTGGACAATACTTATCCGGTAATGGTCTACCGAGTGTAAGTTTATCGTCATCAGGGAGCTGGGAAAACTGTCTGACTAGTAAATTACTTACTCTATTCATTTTCACTCACACTCCACAATACAATTAATGTTTCAAACTAAACATTCCGTTAAAATAAAATACTACGGTAACTTACAAGATGCACAGATGATAAATCTGGGTGCTACATCGGAAAGTGGCGCGAAAGGCAAACTGACAAAACACTGAATTTTGCTAGCCAAGAAATTTCGTAGTGAATGCATAGGTCTACTCACAGTCAACCAAACAATAATAATAATAATAATAATATTAATATTAACAATAATAATAATAATGCACAGTTAAGTATCTGCCTGGAACCAAAATACTCAATCAACTAAATACAGAACTAATCGCAACCCAAATCCCGCAAGAACAATAGTGGTAAGAGCAAACATAAACCGCTACAGTACACCAACAATACGTCGCAAAATAGTTCAGCCACTTATCTACTGTACTTATAGCACGGTGGCGTTCTTAGGGTCGCTTCACAGAACAATTGACAAAAATATTAAATGAAGTTATGATGAGAAAACATCTAAAAATAATTGGGTGTGAACCAACTAATGTCTCCCTATGAAATTCCGATATTTGTACCGTTGTGGGTGGTGTAGCATTCCCTAGTGGTGTGGGAAAGAAACTACCCTTCAGGGGCAGATGACCTCGTAGTTCCGCCCCTTAAAACAACAATAACTAACTAACTAAATAACTAACTAACTAAACTACCCTTCGCGGGGTAAGAGAAATCGAGGGTGTTGTCATTTCCAAAGAGTGGTGTAGTCTAACGGGGCCATTTGGAGCTGAGTGTTGCCAGGGGGCTGGCAGCTCGTCTGCAACTCCCTGCTACCCATGCTGGTCGGCACGCTATGCACAAGCTTGGCCTCGTCCAGCCTCGTCCTGTACGCCGCGCTGTCTGCTTGGGAGTCGCTACAAGAGAGCTAACCCCCTGGAGTTTGATTTGAAGGCGGCAGCTTTTATAGGTACGGTGTAAAGCATTAGGATAAATAATATCAAAATATAGATGATTTTAACACATTTTTGAGTGCATTAGATCTATAAAACTAAAACATTAAAGGAAAAGAAACTACGAATTAGGTGTAAAATTATTGGGAGTTGTGCAACGCTGCAACAATGTCACCAGCCGCCACTGGTAGATAGGGTTACAAACAAAGAGGTATTAAGACGAGTGGGAAAGGAAAAATGTTTCTGGCGACTGCTAATGAAGAGATGAGAAAGGTTGGTAGGACACATACTAAGACACCCAGGAATGGCAAGCTTAGTTATGGAAGGAAGGGTCGAGGACAAGAATTGTAGGGGTAGACCAAGGTTAGAATATGTTAAACAGATTGCCTCGGATGTAGGGTGTGATAGCTATGTAGAGATGAAGCGATTAGCTCAGGACAGGGAGACATGGAGGGCAGCATCAAACCAGTCAAAAGACTGAACACTCAAACAACAACAGATTCTATCTTGGCTTAGTCAGATGGTATTTAAGGATAAGCCTACTCAAATATGACAGGCCCGAGTCATTAGATTTACTGTCATGCAAAACACTCATGCATAGTTATTTAAGGCAGTGCATGATAGATTCACAACTAAGTACTAAAACAGGAATAGTGGAATGCAATATTATAACGTTACATGAGCTGCACAAGCAACATTTGGACTCTCGTCTACGAGATCAGTTCATGTTTGGTCTCACATCAGACAAAACTAGAGATCGATTACACCAAGAGCCAAATCTTACTTATGATAGAGCGGTGGAGGTGGCTAAACAAATGGAGAAGTGGCAAACACAGTCACAACAGATGGCCACAGAACGGGAAGGATATCAGGTCAGTAAAATTCAGCATGGGCCTGTAGGCCTATACAGTGAAAATCGCGGATGTAGCCGTTTCACCAATAATAGCGGGACGCGAGGATAGGCTTGGGGACGGGGCACTATCCCAGGACGCGGAGCTTTTGGTCTACAGTTTCAATCTCCGGCGCCAAACAGAGGAAAGGAAATCCAGGGAAATTCCGAACGAGTACACGCAGTACCTCGAGGTCAACACTTAGGGCGGAGACAACCTAGCAAGGCGTCACAAGGATGCTGGAGATGTGGATCGTCAAAGTGTCACCCAGATAATTGCTGGTCCAAAAGTGTAAATTGTTTTGCGTGTGGAAAAATAGGTCATACGGCTCGTTATCATAGAGAGCAAATTAAATCAGTTGTCAGTGACGAAGGGCAACAAGAGGAGTGTAGTGAACAATGGCGGTATGCTCCGTATTGTAGGGAATCAGCTGAAGCTATTGTTAGCGGCGACGGACGATTGGAACATACGTATGATGGGCCCAAACAGGAGGAATGTGAGGAAAGTATTCTGGACTATGACGTGAGTAGTGATTATGATCAATTAGTCATAAACAGAGTAAATACTGGGGATGTAATAGAAGAGTCATGTGAGTGGGAACTATCATTTAATGAGGAGAAAGAAGCAAGGGAAATGTGCAGGCTAGTAGATGAGGACATGTGTGTAGTAGAAGAAGGAATAGGATTTAAACAAAACGAAACTGAGGATAGTAATAAAAACAGAAATAATGAGGTAATTCGAGATACTGGGAATTATGTGAACGGAGTGGAGGTAAACCTTGTTACACATAATAATGAACCATTGTTAGTGAAAGCCAATATTGATGGTGTAAAGGTATTAATAGAAATTGATACGGGCTCAGGAAACAGTTTAATTCATGTAAAGCAGTTGCAAGAATTGTTTCCTCATTTAAGTATTAGTGGATGTGATGCTAAACTTAAAACAGTAGATGGTAGCCCGATTAAAGTGGAAGGAACAGTAACAGTTAAGGTTAGTGACAATGTAGGAGATAAACATGACCTGAAGTTGGTAGTATGTGACACACCTCAGTTGTTTTTGCCTTTGATTGGTAGGGATTGGTTGGAAGAAATAGTAGTAAATTGGAGGGATGTAGGAGAAAGACTGGGAGAAGTCAAAAAGAAAATAAATGGGAGAGTTGAGCTGATCAAAGAATCAGAGTATTGTCCTGAAATTAAAGCATTAATTTGCCAAGTATCCTGAAGTATTTTCAACTGATCGTACTAAGATAATAAAAGGGTTTAAAGCAAAATTAATGCTCAAAGACGATGCTGTCCCAGTACGTTGTAAGTACCGTGTTATGCAAGACAAAAAGTGAAAATCAGTTGAGACAGATGATTGATGATGGTAGAATGGTGCCTGTCAAATTTTCAGAATGGGCATCACCATTATTTCCTGTGCTGAAACCGGATGGTAGTTACCGACTATGCATAGACTATAAGAGAACTGTCAATGTAAATATCAAAATTGATCATTATTCATTGCCAAACGCAGATAATGTATTTGCTAGTTTAGCAGGAAATAATATTTATTGTGTGTTAGATCTCAGTGAAGCATATTTGCAGCTAGAATTAGCTGTCGAGTCACAGGAATGTCTTACTGTAAGCACACATTTAGGATTCTTGAGACCAACGCGCCTCATGTATGGTGTGGCTCCCGCACCTGCCACCTTTCAGGAATTCATGGATGTGTTATTGTGTGACATGGAGGGAGTGACATGCTATATTGATGATGTTCTCATTGGGGCAGTAGATTTTAAGTCTTTACTCTGTAAACTGGAGAAAGTGTTAGGACGCTTTCAAGAACACAATGTTAGGGTAAACTTAAAGAAATGTTTGTTCATGAAAGAAAGAGTAGAATATTTAGGACACGTTATTACGAGTCAAGGAATTGAAACTACTCTCAAGAGAGTAAAGCCAATCGTAGAAGCTAGAATTCCCACAAATGTACAAGAGCTGAGGTCATGGTTGGGCATGATAAATTTCTATAGGAAATTTTTGCCAAATCTTAGCACCTTGCTGCAGCCCTTAAATGAATTACTAAAAAAGACAGTCAAGTGGTCTTGGTCTGATGAGTGTAATACTAGTTTTGAAAATAGTAAACAGCTGTTGATAGGGAGTAGTGCACTCATGCATTTTGATCCTTGTGAACAATTGGTACTCTGTTGTGATGCGTCACAATATGGACTAAGCTGTGTCCTAGCTCATAGAGTAGATGGAGTTGAGCATCCTATTTATTTTGCTTTGTCAACACTCTCCGAAACACAAAAACAATATTCACAAATTGAAAAAGAATCATTGGCTATAATGTATGGGTTAACTAAATTCTATAAGTATTTAGCAGGGAGAGAGTTTATATTAGTTACAGATAACTTGTCGTCGTCTATTAAATCCATCCTGTCCGAGGCTCGTTCCATTTTTGAAAGCATTTGGTTTAATCCACTACTGACTTGCTGGGCCTATCGTAGCTTCACCAGAGCCCCGTTAGCCGTCACTTTTCAGGGTTCCTGTAGGACCTTCACAGCTACCGTAACGGTCCCGGGGCACACAAAGTCCCCACTGTACTTCGCCCCTACAGGCAATCCCCTAGTTTGTGCCGTTGCCCGTCTCCCACGACGTGGACGAGGGGTTGGACTTATGGGATTGGCAGAAACAAAGTGGAAAGGGGAAGGAAGGAGAGTACTGAAGAAAGGCTATAGACTGTACTGGAGTGGGAACGAAGAGGGAAAGAGGAATGGAGTGGGAGTAGTAGTACGAGATGGTTTGAAAGAAGAAGTGAGGAGAATAAGTGATAGGATGATGAAAGTGAAAGTAGCACTGAGGGGAGAGACCGTAGAAATAGTGCAAGTATATGCTCCACAAGTAGGCTGCGCTTCTGAAGAGAAGGAGGAGTTTGAAGAGGAATTGCAGAAGCAGCTGGTAGGAAGAAATATGATTGTTATGGGGGACCTCAATGCCCATGTAGGAAGAGAAAGACAAGGTTATGAGAGTGTTCTAGGACCAGAGGGTTGTGGTGGAAGAAATGAGGAAGGAAAGAGACTGTTGGACTTCTGCCAGAGGAACAGCCTGCTAGTTGGGAACTCCTGGTTTAAGAAAAGAGAGAGCCACACAATCACATGGTACAGTGATGACTTGACCAGGAAGTCGGTGGTCGACTATATACTGTATGAGAAAGAACTAAATAAGAACATCACGGACATCAAGGTTATACCATCGGAGAACCTGGATAGCGACCATCGATTACTGGTAATGAACCTGAGAGGGAGTAAGGAGAAGAAAGGGACTGAGAACCAGGAAAGACGTATAAGGATATGGAAACTGAAAGAAGGGGATAGAAGGGTCGAGTACCTCAAAATGGTAAAGGAAGGAATTCCAACAGATGAAGAAAGAGGGGTGGAAGAGGAATGGGCTAGATTTAAGAAGACACTAGTGGGTGCAGCAGAAGCAGTATGTGGGAGGACAAGTAGTAAGATGAGGTGGAAGGAAACACCATGGTGGAATGAGAAGACAAAAGATATAGTAAGGGAAAAGAATAGAGCCTTTAGGAGGTGGTATCAAAATAGGACGGTAGAGACAAGGGAAGAGTACCAGGAAAGAAAGAAGGAGGCGAAGAGAGTGGTGGCTGAGGAGAGAAGAAAGTGGATGGAAGAGTGGACAAAGATGATGGAGGAGGATAGTGAAGGTACAAAAAAGGTCCTGTATGGGATGGTGAAAGATAAGAGGCGGAAGGATCCTACGGATTATGTTAGAATGGTGAACAAAAGGGGACAAGAGATAGAAAATAGGGAAGAACTGAAGAAAATGTGGAAAGAATATTTTGAAGAACTTCTGAACCCAAATGGAAAAGATGGTGAGGAGGAAGAAATCGGGGAAGAGGAAGATGAACTGCAAACAGAAAAGGACTTAACATGGAAAGAAGTGGAAGATGCAGTGAACAAGATGAAAGGAGGGAAGGCTCCGGGTGTGGATGAGTTGAGTGTGGAGATGGTGAGAGCAGCAGGAGAGGTGGGGATACAGTGGCTGTACCGAGTGATGAGGACAGCATGGAAGGAAAGGAAGACCCCAGAGGACTGGAAAAAAGGAATCATTGTCCCGATCTTCAAGAAAGGTAGTAGAACAGATTGCAGAAACTATCGGGGAATAACACTGATGAGTCATTGTGCAAAGATCTTCGAGAAAGTTTTGGAAAAGAGAATTAGGACAAGGATAGAAGGAGGGATGAGGGAAGAACAACATGGCTTCAGAGCAGGAAGGTCCACAGTGGATTTGATTTTTGCTGTAAGGCAGTTACAAGAACAGCACTATGAATATGGAACAGATCTACTGATGGCCTTCCTGGACATTGAGAAAGCATATGACAGTGTATGCAGAAACAAAGTATGGAAGTCCCTGGAGGATAGAGGAGTAGAGAAATGGACTATAAAGAGGATAAAGGAGATGTACAAGGGAAGCGTGAGCTGTGTGAAAGTGGGAGGAGAGAGATCTGACTGGTTGGAACAAAGAAACGGCCTGAAACAAGGAAGTGCACTGTCACCGTTACTTTTCATTGTGGTGATGGATGACATAATGACCCGAGTGGCACAAGTAATTGGGGACGGAAAGATGAAAGCAATGGTGTTTGCAGATGATTTGATGATTTGGGGAAACAAGGAGGAGGAAGTACAGGAACAGTTGGACGTGTGGGAAGGAGTAATACAAGGATATGGGATGAAATTTAGCATAAATAAGAGTGAGATGGTGATCACAACAAGGAAGAAGGAAAGAACCACAACGGGAATAACAATTGGTGGGGAACAGCTGAAGAAAGTGGAGAGTTTTAAGTATCTGGGAAGCCTGATACAAGGTAATGGAAGAAACGATAGAGAAATAAATGAGCGGGGGAGGCAGGCAGAAGCATTCCGGAGGAGTGTGAGAAGCATGTTATGGAGCAAGGATGTCCCTCAGAACAGCAAAAAGATCATATATCGGACGTACTATGTCCCTATCCTGACGTATGCCTCGGAGACCTGGGTTATGAAAGGAAGGGAGAGGAGCAAAATACAGGCCAGTGAGATGAGGTTCTTGAGAAGCAGTATTGGAGCTACAAAGATGGACAGAATAAGAAATGAGAGGACCAGAGAATTAATGAAGGAGGAACCATTACAGGATGGTATAGAGAAATCTAGACTTAGATGGTATGGACATGTAAAACGAATGGAGGAGAAGAGGATACCCAGGAGAGTACATGAGACGAAGTGGGAAGGAAAGAGACCGAGGGGAAGACCGAGAGACAGGTGGCTGAAGGGGGTGGAAGAAAGCGTGAAGAAGAGAGGAGAAGACTGGACAAGGGTGGAGGCTGAGAGATGGTGGGAAGACAGAAGACGTTGGAGAGGCTTGTGTTCCAAACAGACCCGGCCAGTGGCTGGAAACTGTGCAAGATGATGATGATGATGATGATGATGACAGATAACTTGCCATTAAAATCCATATTGTCACCTGAAAGACCCATGCCAGTAGTAGCAGCTGCCAAATTAC
The DNA here is from genome assembly GCA_946902985.2 of Meconema thalassinum. NCBI lineage: Eukaryota > Metazoa > Arthropoda > Insecta > Orthoptera > Tettigoniidae > Meconema > Meconema thalassinum. The sequence goes on from OX336388.2 coordinate 2,007,962,778, forward strand.
AACGTTGTGCTACTACTTTAGCAGCATTCAAATACAAAGCAGAGTATAGGAAAAGTGAAAATATGGGACCCGCAGACATGTTGTCTAGACTTCCCAGTCAAGATGAAATTATAGAAAGTGTAAAAAGTGTAATAACGGAACTGTCAGGGTTACCCATAAATGCTGGAATTGTAGCAGATGTTACTCTTAAGGATCCTGTATTGACAAAGGCTATTGAGTTAACACAGTCGGGTTGGCCACAACAAGTGACAATGCCAGCACTCAAACCCTATTTTGAAATACGCTATAGCCTGAAGCCTCCGTGGCTTAGGCGGCAGCACGCCGGCCTCTCACCGCTGGGTCCGTGGTTCAAATACCGGTCACTCCATGTGAGATCTGTGCTGGACAAAACGGAGGCAGACAGGTTTTTCTCCAGGTACTCCGGTTTTCCCTGTCAAAATTTCATTCCAGCAACACTCTCCACTATCATTTCATTTCATCTGTCATTCATTTAATCATTGCCTCAGGGGAGTGCGTCAGGCCTCGGCAGCCGGCACAGTTCATATCCTCGCCGCTAGATAGGGGCTTCATTCATTCCATTCCTGACCCGGTCGGAGACTGGAAGCAGGCTGTGGATTTTCATTTATAGCCTGTCAGTGGTAGAAGGTTGTCTTCTTTTTGGAGATCGTGTGGTAATCCCCTATGAATTAAGAAGTAAAGTACTGGATACCCTTCATGGTGGACATCCAGGTAGTGTAAGGATGAAAATGAGAGCAAGGAATGTGGTTTACTGGCAAAATTTTTCCAAAGATATTGACGAGCATATTAAACTGTGTGAAACATGTGCTAGAGTAAATTTTCATGCGATTTCACCAATACAACATATTTGGCCTTTGACGAACAGTAATTGGACTCGCCTGCACTTAGATTTATTTTATTTTAATACTGAAGTGTATTTGATATTGCTTGACAGTCATAGTAAATGGCTGGAAATATGGGATGTTGGGGGTACCTCCTCCACAGCTGTAATTGACAGATTGAAAGCATGCTTTGCCACGTTCGACTTCCTGCTCAAATAGTGACCGACAATGGTCCCCCCTTTGATTCCTTCAATTTCTTGTCATTTTGTACAGATAATGACATAATAGCTTCTAAAAGCCCAACTTATCATCCTCAAGCAAATGGCCTTGCAGAAAGGGGAGTGCGAACAGCAAAGACTGGTCTTAAGAAAATGCTAACGTCTGAGTCAAAATTGTCAATTAAGCATAAAGTTTATAATTTCCTTTTCCAGTACCGAAATACGCCAAGCTCAGTAACTAATATCTCTCCAGCAGAAATGATCTTTACCTTTCCGGTATGAACACCTCTCAGCAAGCTGAAACCAGCTGCTAAACAGTCTTATGTGCCAAATGTAATTACATTTCAGATAGGGGAGCAAGTTCGTGTACGTAGGAGAAAGGAAGATATCCCTGAAGTGGGTACAGTGTTAAAAGCCCTTGGGCGAGGTACATCCTTGGTAGATTTAAAAGGTAAACAATCCTTATGGCATATAAATCAAATGAATATGTATTATTCTAAGCCAAATACCCAAGTTGGGGAGCAAAGGTCTAATCAAGATGTTTCAAACACAGACAAACTAGTTGTGCCCCATAACCAGACAACCATGTTAGCGAAACAGGCAACTCCACTAGCAATAAACCTAGAAGCTGAAACTATACCTCAACCTAACCCTGAGGTAGCACCTGTATCAGAATCATCCAGTCAGGACATGAAATCAACAATTATCGTTCCCCCTGCTGGAACCCAAGTGCGCAGATCTGAGCGCATCAGTCGACCTCCAGTTAGACTGAATTTAAAGATTTCTAACGAGTAGATATTGTCATTGAAGGGAGGAAAGAGTGTAATGTAATAGGTATTATGTGTGTATATATGATATGTGTAAATTGTAAGTGTTATGTATTAAGTATTATGTGTGTATATATGATATGTGTAAATTGTAATGTTGGTACTGCTTCTTATGTTATGTTATGTTGGCACGTCTTACAAAGAAATCAGTTGAGTTACATATGGACTAGAATGAAGGAGTCATTACACTCTGAAGGAAAGATGTTTTGCTCATTACTTGATAATAAGCTTTTAATTTTGAAATTGAAGAGGGGGAGGGGGGGAAGTGTTGTTAAAAACCCGAATTTAGCCTAAAGAAGTAATATTAATCAAGAAATTTGAGAAATAAACGTTTTTTTCTACTCCTATAAAATTTGGTTTATGGCCCTTGCAACGTTCTGGTGGGGACCCATTCAATTGTAAAAAGAAACTATCACATTTCAATAGATTCTTCAACACCTTCAGGATTTAACAACTCTATTGGTGAAATCGACATCCGTCGATATTGACCGCCATCCGGCTCGAGAGGCGCCCTAGTGCCCTCAACTAACTTTCATTTTTCAGTTCCTTTTTGATCTGTTCACGGCAACGACACTTTTAATCAGTTCTTGTATTTTGTGATAAATAAATCAGTTGAATTACATTTAATCGAGTGTTACGTTTCATTGCCGCTTTAAAACCTCTAACAAACTCTATATTCCCATACACTGATATTAGACTATAATTTTTATAGCTCAGACCCACCTGCATTACAGGCCTTAATGTTATATCACTGCCTTCTCTGTGGGCCTATGTGTTAAGCAGCAAATGATGGATGAAACCTTGCAAAATATTTATGATTCACACTTGTACATGGTGTATATTCTTCTTCTTCTTCTTCTTCTTCTTCAATACGAGTATTGTTGACAATAATATTGTTATGCATTTTCCAATGGCAAAACTCAAAACACTTTGCATAGAAATGACTCCCCAAACTATATTTATATTTTGTACCTGTATGAATATAAGTTAAATGGAAAGGAATTGGGTTGTTTATTTGAGAAGAGTGATGTAATGTACAAATGTAATTTCAATATCTCCCCAACATTTCAAGTCACAAAAATCAACAAATTTTACCAAATTCATAACGTTTATTTTTGGGTGTTCAAAAGACATATCAACTGTAGTTATAAAATAAAAATAATCTTGTCAGATTTTGAACTGTACATATGGAGGTTCTATGCTATAACATTTTACACTGTTAGGCAAGGAATCTTTTTGTATTCTCTAATATGAAAGACACAAGTTTATAACAAATATTTCAGTCACAATATTAGGCTGTCACAAAAATACTCAGCAATGCTTTTATCAGTCTTCCCATCATCCTAAAAAAAATACATACCAGAGCCTATGTTAATAATGAGAGAGATGCAGACAAATGTAGAGTGAGCTATTTAGAGCTGTGTATCATACCATACTGTCCCTGAATACCATGTGTGATAAAGAGCAGTTGTGCAAATGACTTTGAAGAAAAATCCTGTTTTAATTCAGTATGAATTTCTTTGTATTTGGTTCATGTATATTTAAGACAAAATGACATTATCTATTTTGTACATTGCATGTTATTTCAGAACAGTGATGCAATGCACAAATGTATTTTATGTTCGACGATGTCGAAATGTAAATGTCAGAAATGTCAGAAAACTGTCATTAAAGTAATAGTTTTCATTATGATACAGTTTCTCCAACCAATCAAAGTTCAAGATGTATGATATGTGACCAATTAGGTACTTGATAGCTTCGCACTTGAACACAGAATCCAACATGTCGGACATGAATTACATGATTTGAAAGTTGACAATGTAAAAGATATCCGATTAACCATTGTAGTTACAATGGCAAACACAAAGACAAAATCAGCACGAACCTTTAAGGTAATAAGAAAATACTATGACATATGCAAGAAATTTATGAATCTACGTCCAGAAGTTAGCAACACAGCATCCTTCTATATAAATTACCGACAAGGAAAGTGCACGAACCATATGTTCGCGCAAATAAACTGGCGAATATGAGACAAGAAATAGCTCTGTACCTTAATATCCCCAACTCCAATTTATACACAGCGCATTGCTTTCAAACGACTTCGGTGACAATATTAGTGAATGCTAGTCTTGATCAGCACTAGACATCATGCAGGCTGTAAACAATAGCATTGCCAAGCAAAGTAAATGGTCTCTGCTTCCGAAGGTCTTTGACCCACGCATGCGCTCTGTTCAGTAAGCAAAACCAGTGCGCTCTGTTCACTAACTGAACTGAATGAATCCCAGAGATATTTATGAATATGTATGTTAAAACATATAATAAAGTTACAATTATCGTCGAACATAAACAGTCGTATGCAACTCGCCTATAATGGTAATTAAGACACTCGTATGGAAATTATAAAACTTGCTATGCTCGTTTTATGAACATACTCGTGTCTTAATTATTGCCATTATAGGCTCGTTGCATAATGTACTATAATAGCTTCACAATTCCCTACTTGCCTATATATAGGATTTAGAAGTTTTGGAATTATTGGCTAAAACATTAAAGAAAAGGAGTCTCAAAGTTTGAAAAGTCTGTAAATTTGGTAAAGAATACTCGAGGACTTACAGACACAATTAAAGAAACTAAAAAATGAATCAGAATGCAGCTCTACCTAAAGGTACATTGTGTTTAACCTCTCCTGTCACCAACTGTTGACCTTCAAGGATTCAGTGTGCTCAACATTACTTTGGGAGGACTTCATTAAATACCAAAGAGTATCATCAAATTAAATGAGAGGCAAAGCTAGTTATAGTTAGAATTTATGATTTTCTGTGATAGACACAAGCATTGACATTTCTTCAAAAATATGCACATGGGCTGTGCTGAATAATCACTGGTGACCTATGTGCTATGAGCTGGGTTTTTAAAAAAAGCTGATTCCAGGGGATTCCTGAAAAGGGTATGTTTACTCTTTTTTTTTAATGGCTTTGGGACAAATCTTTTACTCTTTCTAGCCACCTGCAGAAAACTTTCCTGGCTTTGCTGGAAAGTTTTACATTACTTTTAAACATTCTCCCTCACATGTTTGACTCTTTGCAAATACTCATTTATACTTTCTTTGCAGGGAATGCAAAAATGTCTATTCCAAATTGTAAATTTCTTTAGTGCAGTATGTTCTATTCTAAAGCTTATTATTGGAAATTGTAAAACAATGAGTCTGAAAAAGAGGTTGCTTGTTTGGTTCCTCAGTCTAGGGGCTGCAACAACGCGGTCATGTAGCCCCGTGTACCTACTTTGCGTGAAGGAATTCTTGATTATGTATGTAATCCATTTAATGCTAGGTAGGAGACAAGAGTAAGGTATACACTTAGGATGTGATCTCTCCCAGGATGATAGTACGAAAGATGATATTGTAAATGCAGCTTATTACAGAACCAGGATGTACATAATAGTAATAACTTAACTGGGTTTCCAGGATCCAGACTGATCCATTAATTTTATTCTTGGTAACCACATTTTTTTTCTGTCATGTTTGCTTAGGTATCAGATAAGTAGCATTTACAAACATTTGCTGAGTTGTCATATATTATGGACAGTTTCATGAGAAAAAGAAATGAAAGAAAGATTTTAACAGGACCTTAAGGCCTGTAAATATCATATTGATGTATTCTTTGGTATGGGCCTCATGAGGTAAGTCATCTATGAGAACATTCTTGCTCAGGTATCAGTGTGAAACACTGTAAGTAATCAACCTTTTCTTGTCTACCCACAAGATACCTCGAGTACAGGAAATAACATCCTTGCTGTCCTCAAAATATCTCTAGTGAAACTTTTGCTAAATTTCTGAAAAAGAAGAACATATTAGTATGGCAGAATTGATTAGAATATCTATTTTCTATACTATTAAAAATACATTTATTTTTTGGACAGTCCTTATGTTTATTTCTAACTTACAACATTTGAGAATATTTTGCATGTTGATAACTATCCATTGTGAACCAAAAAGATTTGTACATAACTGTAATTTTGGCCAATTCTGATTATACTATCTATGTATTCTTTTTAATATGATACATTGTATTTATGCACATTGGCAACAAGGTCTTATGGCAGTTGGTTAATAAATTATTAAATTAAGGTTCTCAAAATCGCTATTTTTTCTTTAAGTTGGATCTATTTAGGTCTCTACAATTTGTAGATAGACATCTGTAATGAACAGAATTCTTCTTTAATTTCCTTTTGAATACCGTATGGTACCATAATATGGTGCAGGTTGGTCTGATTTAATCAGTGTTGGGATACCGGTATGTAAAAGAGTGCTACAACTTTATTTTGAGTAGAGTAGCCTACTTTTGGCCATCATAGACAAGCTTCATTTTGACCGAGTAGCCAATTTGTTCCTTTTTAAATTTTTTGCTTGTTTTGTTTTCGAGCTAATATTTAAAACATAACAGTTTTTGGAAATTCTATTGCCTGTTACTTGGCAAACATTCTGTTTGTTTTTATATTATGAATTCATTCATTTCATTTCATTTCAAGAGTACACTATTAAGAAAATGATTCAACACAGAAAGTGTTTAGCAGTGAAAAGATTAACAATCCCACATGGCATATACCTGGGAATACAATCAATATGAAAGAGAATGATTCTTTGGAGGATTTGCTTTATCTTCCAACATATTCTCATCTGACCACTGATGTATTATTCTTTTCCAATATCATTCATCGATATTTCACAATTCTTGGAAGTTCTAGTTCATCACAGATTGGTTCCCTATAAAAACATCTATGATTGAACCATATAAGATACTTGCAATCTAGCATGAGGCAAACTGTGGATATGATCTAGTCTTATGTCCTAAAATTTCACTTTAATATATATGGTATCTATATTTTGGTCATGGCAAATGCAGTCAAAATTGTGGTGCCATGGGTGCCAATTTGTCATGTGTCATGAAAGGGCTCATATCCGGCCAGTGGGGCCGAAGCACAGTTGGGGACCAAAGAGTCAAGCAATCTCTATCTACTACCAAACCTTCACTCAACCCCATTTATTTAATTTGCTGAGCTGTGAGATAAGCTAATATTTAGATATTCCTTTGATTCATGAAATTACAGTTAAAGAAAATCAAAAACTACAAAACTTTAACACAGAGAAACTATGAATCATAGCAAAATGTAGCTTACTATTGCAGTAGAAGTAAGGAATTTAAAATATGGTTCTTTCCAAGTTTAAATAAATATATATATGGTAATATAATCAAGCCGGCCCTGTGGTGTTGAGGAAGCGCGCCTGCCTCTCACCCGGTGGCCCCAAGTTCGATTCCCGGTTTCGTCAGTGATTTGAGAAACTGACGTGAGGGTTGGAACAGGGTGCAATCAGCCTTGTGAGTACAATTGAGTAGCTGCCCAACAGTGAGGCAGTGACCCGGTCACGAAAACCAAGATAACGGCCGAGCAGACCCGATGGGCTGACCATGCATCACCCCAATATCTGCAGGCCAAATGGCTGGGCAGCGGTCACTTGGTAGGCCTAGGAGTTATTTATAGTATAGGTTATATAATCAAGCTAGAAAGAAAAAAATAGGAAGGATGAGTGACTAAATAAGGTAAGAAGGTGATTCTTGATTCTCCATCACTGATTTTGACTTAAGTGAAAATACCTGTATATAGTTTCTAGTAACTCTCTGCTCATCTTCTATCTGTCATATAATTACTCAGTTAGGTCACACTTTCTGATAATGTTTGCTTATTTCCACCTTTGTATATAAATATTTATCAAATTTCGGAAAACTAAGCACGGTACCGTACATGTTATTACTCAGATCTGGAGAGAGAGAGACCCGTTATCTTTTGTTACCACTTCTTCTTTCAGTTGGTCCCACTAGTCAACAGTCTACATAATATAAAGCGGCAATGCCGAGATTCTGTGATCCCACATTATCACTGATTTGTTTGTAGAACTGCTTTAAAAGTTTATTTAGTCTCATGGGGAAAATCTACAACAACCATAATAGAGCTCTTTCCCACAGAAGATTTCAAAAATATCAATTTTAAAATTTTGTTTTGGTTAGAGGGTATCTTTATATTTAACGTTACATCGGGCACACCTAATCTGTGAGATTGCATTTCCCTCCCAAGCTCATTTTTTTGCATAAACGGTCTGTACGTTGCAATAGCTTCCACTACCCGTTAAATACCTAGGAAGTTGGGTTCTACAAGACATGGTATGCTCAAAAGAAATGAAAACAAGGGTTGCGATAGCAAAAGAAGCCTTTAATAAAGAAAGAAAATTACTTTGTGGAGGAATGAATATAGATTTAAGAAAGAGATTAGTGAAGTGTTATGTTTGGAGTGTGGCAATGTATGGAGCCGAACCCACGACACTTAGTAAAGAAGATGAGAGACGAATAGAGGCTCTAGAAATGTGGATTTGGAGGCGGAACGAGGGAATAAGTTGGAAATAAGAAATAAGAAATGAAGAAGTATTGCAGAGAATAGAGGAAGAATGAATGATGTTAAAAAAGATACAAAAAAAAGAAATTTGGATTGGACATAGCAAAAGAGGAAATAGTTTGGTGACAAGAGCATTGGAAAGGACAGTAAATGGTAAAATCAGAAGAGGAAGAAGAAGATTTCAGTTGATTGATAACATAAAGATTGGTAGCGGCTTCGGTGGCGTAGTCGGTAGCATGCTGAACTGCTGTGTCCAAGATAGCGGGTTCAAACCCGGCCGAAGTCGTCGGATTTTTTAAGAGTGTTAAAATCCTTCAGTATGCCTTCCTTCAGAGGGGAAGTAAAGCCGGCGGTCCCATGCCATACATTTATGGCATGTAAAAGATCCTTCCACAGACTAAACTTGTGTGCAGCTAAATTGTTAGGTTAGATTTCATCAGAATGCTCTATCCAAGTTCCAACGTTCACCACTAGGTATCATTGACCTCTGGTAGCGAAAGTTGGAACTACTTGAAATTGAATGGAACTTGTAGCTCACCCTAACGGTGTCCGCTGAAAGCAGCTACAGACTCAAGCGAACATGTCCTCGGACACTCCTGGCACTAAAAGTCATACGATAAATAAATAAATAAATAAAGATAGGAAGATAAACTAGACTGTATTGAATTACCCATTACTTGGGTGTGGGTGAGCCGTCCTTGTTTCAGTGCCCTTTGCTACTCCATGGTGAACAAATTCTTCTACGAAATTAATTGCCCAATTTTGTTTTAGGGATTATGATTTTTTCTAATTTTCTTTTACCCATTTTTTCTAATACTGATGAAATAACTTCCTTTGTGATAGTTAATTTAATTTGTAACTTCCTAATATCTCAATAGATTATGTGTAATAAGATTGCAGTATTTTTGGTGGCGCTATAGAACAGGAGAACATGTGTTTAAAAAATTGTAAGTAATGAAATTGTTCAAAATAATTGTAGTAATGGTATCTGGAGATGATGTAGTAATAGATGTTCACTCGTCCGCTGCCGTAGACCCACCATCCCGCCCTAATAGGAGCACGACTTATATAGCTGAAATTGCTGCTCTGACAGCCATCTTTGTGAATGTTTGTGAAAGAGTCCAGAATGCCAACCCCACGTATTCAGTACCAATGGTTTTGACTAGACCAATATTTTCATCCAGACCAATGAAGGATTGATAGCACGGCCCTGTGGGCCGCGTTAGCTAATAGATAACACCCCTGGTTTTTGTCACGCACAGTGGGGAAAGTCACGCATCAATAATCTTTATCCAGGCCAATGGTTTTGCCTTTTACTTCATTTTTCATGTTGGCAACGTGTCACGTGGGTATGACGTAGTGTCCGGTATGATTGTTAAATGGCCGACCTTGTTCAAATGAACATGACCAATAATGCTTTATTTACGTTAAAAGTAATTATTTCCAGTGCAGCAGTGGCAATTGAGAATGTGAAACGACTCCCAACAACTCCGAAAAAGGTTTGTCAATCATAAATACTACATTTTCAGTAATATACCTTGTTGAGAGTTACCAAGGCTTGTTCTCCTGTTCTGTAGAATTAATGTATTTTTAATCTAATCATTGTATGTAGGCCTAATTAATTTACTAATGTTAGTAAAAATCGAGCATCTTATAATATATATGATCTGGATATATATACGGATCAGAATGTTTAACGTTGAACAAAAGAGGTGAACAAGAGGAACTGGAAAAGAAAGAAAGGAAAATACTTAGGAAAATTTTGGGTCCCCAAAAGAATAAAGATATTTGGATGAAGAGAAAAAATGAAGACCTTTACCGAAATGTGGAAAAAATTACAGACTCAATTAAAAGACGGAGACTACAATTTTATGGTCACCTTCATAGAATGGATAGCAGCAGGCTAACTAAGAAAATTTTTGACTAGATCTCCAAATTAAAAAACACCACTAGATGGCTGGAAGAGATACGGTGTGATCTGCAAAAACTGAAGATCACAAACAACATCATTTCTAATAGGGTGGAATTCCGGCGACTGATCACTACTGCAGATTTTTCGATTCTGCAAGTTCCACATCAACCACGGAGAGTGTTATCAGCGGAACAGAGGCAGGCCATCAGCCAACGTATGAAGAAGTTTTGGGAAGAAAAGAAAAAACGAAACAATGTACCGTAGTCTTAGGTTCAAAGCGGTCTATAATTGGCCAAATTCTAAATATATATATATATATGATCTGGATATTTTCCATTCTTCAAGATAAAAAAAAATCAATATGTAAATGAGATGCCAAATTCTAGTACTACCGGTATTTCTAGTTGATATAATGTAGGTTAGCATATATTTGAATTGTTCATCTGACAGATAAGTTGTGCCCAAAGGTGATAGAATTTAAGCTACTTCTGATAGCAGTAGTGGCTGGTGGATAAATGTTCTGGGTGTTACACTATTTTTTTATAAGGGGGGGTTATGGTATAAAACGGCTTGATATCAGAGAAAACGGTACACAATTCCGTTGCCAAATGGATGTAGCTCATTCATCACGAATGCTACAGATCAGAGAACATCACATTCACATCAAGATTAAATGGATTATAAGTTATTTGAACGTAAGTTATACACGAAGGTGAGAAAGAACCGTGAGTGTCGTACTCAAGCATGAATAACATTGCAAGACATGGTATTGGCAGAAGATATCTTCGTCATCTTGGATGTCTTCGTCTGCCCCTCTCCTCCCTTGTAATTAGTGGGCAAGGAGCAGCCAAGTTAACTGTTGGGAAATAAATGTACGATCTTGATATCATGAAGCAGACACACTATCCCTGGTCCACTGAAAATCCAATTCTTCAAGTTTAATATTGATGACAAAGTATCTTCGTTTCCAGAAATTTGTCTCTTCTTTGAAACAGCAAAGACAGTAGCATACCTGCCAACTTTTGGAATTGAAAAATAGGAAGCTTTTTTTAAATGAGAGATTTCATCGTTCATAGTTAACGGTGGTACGGGCGAAAGAGGGGTACACAAAAGGCCTGTATGTCTCTTTTATCAGGGTATGATTTCCGTATCAAATTCACAAAAATTTAAACACTGTTATTAACTCATCAATATTATCATCGAGCTTTATATAGGGCCAAGTAGTCGAATAGAGCCAGTCACAAACACCATGCTTAGCATACAAGGTTTAATTCTGATTCTGCACAGTCACATGGCCAGCCTGGACAAATCAGCATAGGCATGATATACAACCAATCAGCATGTGGTAGGCCGATCAGCTGATCCACCGTCCTGAGTTCCCAGCTATAGAGCTGATTGCCAGGCGAGGAATAACGGCAAGAATTACACAAACTTACAAAAGAACGCAAGGTGGCGCAAATCACAAAAATAATGACAACATTGTCATTGAGAATGGAAATTATTTGTTGTGAATTATTTCTTACAATATATCACTTGGGGTTAAACTTCTGACAAACCGGTAATACAGTAGTAATTAGGAAGATCTGAAGATGAGGTGAAAGTTCAGAAAGTTTCCGAATAAATCGGAAGGGTTTGCAGGTATACAGTAGGCTTACGTGGGTTTCCTAACAGGATCCCAGTAATATTTCAGAGAAGGCTCTGCCCCAACCGGTGGCCCCCACCGATCAGCACCCATGTCACAGACAATAAAGAATGTCACCTGTATAGTCAGGAATTATGGGATTTATCACTGGCATCAAAGTCACTGCTCTCAAGTCTATCATGATTGTCATGTTAGATGATTTAAATACTATAAATTAAGATGATATATTTACAAGATGTCACTGAAAAGTCTTATGAGAGATGGTATCGATGATAATTGTCTTCTATAAATTATTAACACTGATAATTTGGTTTATCCATCCAATGAACGATGAGACTTTGACGTATACTCCTGGAACATCTACGCGTCCACAGCCAAATCCCCAGGATACAAGTCCAGCCAGCTCAAAGAATCCATCATCTTGACACACCAGTGGTCCACCACCGTCTCCCTGCAAAGGTGAAATAAAGTGAGTGAGCACTTATGCAAGAGTTCTATAACATTAGCATAGATCAGATATGAGCAGGGTAGGATTAAGCCAACAGATGTCCTAAGGACAGTCCAACAGTGGCACATACCATAGTAAAGTGTGTTAACATGTTCAGTAGACCAGTGCACAGTGGGTCAAAATTGAAATCTAGGGGGACAAAATTATTTATACGTTTTAATTATGAATTTAGAGTGAAAGCAACGTATATAATTTGTTTACTTAATGATAAACATCAGTTAAGAACTTTTTTAAGCTACTTCTACACATGCAAGAAATTGTCTATGACTAGAAGTTGGATAGAACATTCTGTTATCTCTTCAGAACAATTTTCTTTGAAAGAATAATCGACATTATGAACAATTTTCTACCCCTAATTTACTTTTAACAAAGTCACAAAGTTGCACTTTTGACATAATCGTCGAACCCAGTGCTTCAAACAGTTGTAAAAGTGTGAGAACTGGTTGCGCGGCATCTCGTAAACTACAAGACTTTATCTACATTTTAACATTAAGTCGAAAGTGACGCAGAGTGACGCGACATACTAAAAATCTAAGTGAAAATATAATTTTAAAAATAATAGTTAAATATTATATAATGCAAATATAACTAAAATTACGTAACAATTACACCCATTAATAACTGAAACACGTTACAAAGATCATACCTTCAGCTGCATGTTCCATCTTAAAGCATCACACTAACCACAAAGACAACCAAACCACAGCCACTTACATTCACACTCCAATTCAGACTGCTCGAACAGTGGTGACAGATTTACACTAAGATTCGTTTATATCCAGAATAGTGAGCGGCAATTATAGGAGAATGCTGTAGAAGTAATAAATTTTGATTTTTTAATTATGAAAATAAATAATTTTGTCCTCCTAGATTTCGATTTTGACCCACTGTGAAGTGGCGACTCCTGATTTTTATAATGTGTAGGACGTACTAGGGTAGGCTACTAATTAACCTAAGATAATTATTATACCTGGGCTAATTGAGATATTAGACTTGGTCTAATATTAATTATTCAGTCGCACAGCAGTATTACGAACACATTACACAATACAATCGAATACCACTCCAAAGATATGTACACGCTGAAAAACAGACTATCCATTTATCTGCGTGAAATCGTAACCAATAAGCCCGTAGTGTTGGTTTAAAATCAACCAATAGCGAGACTTGAAGATCTCAGTAGACGTCCTTAGAACGCCATTAAACAGACTAAACTTGCTCCTTCCCCCTCAAGGGCTACCCATCCATTTCTAAAGCTATAAACACATGCTTTGAGGATGCAAAGCGTCCTTCCTCAGCTTTCTACTCTGGGCGGTGAAGGTCACACTTCACCCAAATAGTACTGACAGTGACAGCAAGACAGAGCTTATCGAGAGGGTACGCAAGGTAGCCCCAAAGACTATTTTACAAAACAATTAATTAATTTTTAAAACAGTTACAGCTGAGTGCTGACTGTAGGATGATCCTCATGTCCTACATGGAGGAATCGCCACTGCAGTAGACAATGACACCAGTTTAAGATCTCTTGCGGATGGGAGAAGGACAAGAAAATGTGAATTACAGCTCTCTCACATGATAACAACCACTCGCAATTGTTGTCACATACTTTCTGTAAGCCCAAGCTACTATCTGGTTCACACATAGCCACGTTTGCACAAGTGTATTTTAGGCATCACGAATTTCCTCTCTACAGTTTCGATCACATGCAATTAAGAATGAAGAATAAGAGTTTTCAATCTTTCCGCCTATTCAATACTTTAATTTTGTCACAATTCAGGGGTACATGTTTCGAGTCCCGCTTTTGGACCCTTCCTCAGCCCACAATCTTTCTAGAAAACATCTAAAAAAAAGAACATCGAAATTCTTTACGATGGCATAGAAATACACAATACACAATAAATGGTTAAAAACACTAAAACAATGTCTAAAATCTAAGAAATAGCATGCATGGTTCACAAATTTCAGGTACACATTTTGCACTTGTTCTGTTCTATGTTATTATGAAGAACGTCATTTGACACTTATGACGACAGACGTATTTGTCGACAAAGTCGATGTCTATAATTGTTATATTGTTGGACACCTTTTGTGGCATTTCTTGTATTATAATTCCTAAAACACTTCAACTGATGTGGCTGAAGACGAGGTTGGACGGCGATTGCTGAACATTTTGATCAAATTCTTTGTTACAAATGTGGCGTTTGGCAACCTGTCTTTGATAAATTGAAAACTCTTCTGTCACACAGTATGGAAAAAACAAATAGAACTTGCCATCTGGTATGTTACTCATGACCCGATGTCAAATGAAAACAGCCCTGCGAGATCATGTGGAGGTCAAGCTCCGCTCAGCGAGAGCAGCCTGCTACTACTGGGCTCGTGTGCCTAACAGGTGTTACAAGTAAACGAATAATAATAATGAATATTATTTCTAACACATGCAATTAGTCTTTTTGGGAACTTTCAACAACAAGACACCTTCAATTCACAGTAAAATGCATTGCTTTCAGGCCCAAAAAAGACAGGGGCAAGCGTTGCTGCAGCCCTGGAGCTCGGGATGGCTTACAGTTGACAACTTCACTGAAATTCATTGCTAAACCATTATGAATTTCTTTTATAAGACTACACAGTACTGCAACAAGTTCTGTCAGTACTTTCAATGCATATACTGTAACTACTAAATTAAACTACGCAAACCCATTAACATACATATATTCTGAAAGAACTCTAAAAATGGTACAGAATGATTATACTCGTATTCAAAATGATCACCATGTGCTGCAACATAGCGGCGAAGATGTAGAGGGCACTCATCAATAGGTGACGTGATTGATTTCTTTAACCTCTCAATATTACGATGCTGTTTTTGACATGATATCACCTTGAGCTTCTGCCACAGAGAATAATCCAGTGGATTGAGGTACGAACTTCCACTAGGCCAGTTAGTAGCCGTAATGAACCATAAGACATTGATTGTCAACCATTGCTGCATGCAATCTGCTTTGTGTGCAGGAGCGCTATCCGGATTGATACGTGGTATCACCTTTTCCAACATTGTCTGATAGACAGCTTTACTCCACCTTTGCAAAAATGTACCTCCAGTGCATCCCGCCAGGAAAGTGCCCACACAGTGCCAGAAGCGAGGTGATGTACATGCTGCACACATGAAACTTTCTCCTTGTACGAAAAGCATTCACAACTTCTTTTCTGCGTACACACCAAGGACGGCCTGATCTGATACGATCAACAGTTGCACCCATGTGTTTAAGCCATGCCATTGTCCCAAACACAAATCGTTCGTTGATACCGAGAAGTTTCTTCGCAGAAACAATTTCCTAAGCTTGCTTTCCGCAATGAAATAACGCCAGTACAGCAATACGATTCTTATACACTCCCCACTCCATCTTTCCCTGCTGCCTGCAAAGAGCACACGCAAGCTGGTTACTGGAGGAGTCATGAAGGCGACCTTGAGGACGACAACATATAGCGTTGCCAGGCTTCTTCATTGACAATTACCATACTACAGCACGTTAAGATTTTACTGACAGAACTTATGGCAGTACCGTGTATGTTCAATATAAAAGCAACCAATGAATAGAATCCAAAACATTGCAAGGAGAACTATAACGCATTTTATAAATATCCAGTGTGTCTTTTGCTTCTCAGCCGGTCTGACAGAGTTGTTCAATTAATTTATAACGTTCGCAAGTTGAAGATTATCTTTGTAAGACGGTAAGCTTCTAATTCAATCCCTGAACAATACACATCATATATTTCTGAAACAAGCTTGGCTTATTCTTGTGGAACCTGAACACGGTCAGATATAATGAAAATGAAAATGAAATTTTAAATGCACGGTGATAAAAATCTTGAAGTAAAACAAGCCATGAGGGCAAAAAGAAGAGTTGCTGAAGAACTGAAAACCAAGTAAACTGATATTCAATATGGACATGCTAAATGCTAAATTCCATGGATTTTTTTGGGGGGGTTAAGCAAGTTCAAGCTTAATACTTCCAAAATAATATCACAGGTTGATAAAAGTGAAGGAGCCCAGTAGCCCTCGACCTAGAGCCCATGATCACTCTCTACGGCTCATAGTGCTTTCATTAAAATGCACAGTAAAATGCAATGCTTTCATTATTGTACAAATATCTACCCCTTATTAATCACGTTTCAACAGAGCTGGGGATAAGATGTGATACATTTGTATGTGAAAAGTGGTCTTTACAGCCAGATGCGCTTTCTAATACAAGCCTCATAAGAGGAGTTAATAAGAGATGAAATGAATGAAGAAGATTGAAACTGGGCTATGAGTAGGATGGAAGCAGTTGTGGCCTATTGAAAGGTACGGTATTGTCCCACCATTAGCCTGGAGTTGAAAATGGGAAACCATGATAAACCATTTCAGGAACAGCTAACCAAAGTCCACAGCTTGGCTCAATGGCCTAACACAGCGCCTTAGCAAGCATAGCTAATGTTAAGAACTTTCATTTTTTATTATGAATTTGCCCAATTATAGAGAGCTTAGATCCTAAGCCAGTGCTTTACTTCTTCTTTTGTTCCCAGAACGTCTTCATAAAAAATGTTGGCTGATAGCCTACTTCTGTTCCTCTGACATCACTCTCCAATGTTGACGTTGAAAGGATTTGATGAGTTTTTGTGTATAAGTGGCCAGATACCCTTTCAGATGCCAACCTCGTAAGAGGAGTTCATAAAAGATGAAACAAATGTAGATGAATGAAACTGGGCTAAGATTTGGATTGAAACTGCTGTGACTATGTGTGGTTTACCATACTCACTTCAGGAAAATTCCTGAACAGTACCGTATTTCATTTCAAGTTGTTTTTGTGGCTGTCTGGTAGCCACGCGCTAATTAATGCCAGTGTAAATTCTTTGAGACATTGAGTAGATTTTTAAAAACATTTATTTCACGGCATTGTCATTGTGACTATAATGTTTAATGTTTTTGTTGTTGTTATTTTGTACACTTTCCTTCATTGTTTAATATTAATTGATGGAGATATCCTGATATTATTAACTTAATAGAAACTTTATACCCTACTTTTATCATTTTGAAAGAAAATAAATTGTAAAAGTAAGATTGCAAGATCAATCAGGTTTTTATTTTGGCGTTTTTGTGTGCCCATTTGCCTACTTTTTCCTCCCTTAAAACATTTGAACACCTGCACAGAATACTTAAGAACTTTGAATGCATAAAGTCCTCCTTGGAGACATTTAGCTATTCAGATTTTCAAGAGTGCCATTGTTACAAATAAGCTGCCATTGTAAGTCTGACACTGTTCTCCATACATCTGAAACTATTCAGTCTTCTTCTTCCTATACCGGTACTCTGAATTACCAATAAAGCTCGCTGACAGCTGTCAAAGCTAGCACATGGTGAAATGCTGCGTTGCCACTGAGGCAGATCATGACTCATAACATTCCAAGAGGCTTGCAGGAAGACACAAATACTGGGTAAGTTAGCCCCCTGCCTGGCGCTCTAATGACCGTGACGAGTGAAGACACACTGAGTCAAACCATGTGCTTACTGCTGTGTTGGCATAGGTTGCAACATTGCTCACTGTTGCCATGGAGATCGTTACCCCTCTCGTCTCCACTCCTCACCTCACCCATCAAGCGGATGACAGTTTTCTCCGAGCATCTTTTGTAAATCAGAGTATAGCATTTATCTCGCATTGCAGGGTCTGCTATCGCACCTTTGCTTCCAATTCTTCCGGTCTTTAGCATCCCTAGGTAGAACATTAACTGTTTGCATATCTTCCCGTAATGTACCAGGCCAGTGTTTCCTTGGTCGTCCTCGAGGTCTACGGCCTTAAGGACACAAATCTAGTGCAGTTTTTTCAACTGATGAATTGTTGCTGTGTAACACATGGCCATACCGTATCAAACGACTCTCAGTAATGATATGAAATTTAATAAATTGCAAGGAAAATTACAGTGAGAGCTTTCTCTATAGAACGAAGCCTCACCGGGGCCGTGTAACAAGTGGAGAGTATTGAGTCAGCGCCAGTTGACTAACATCTACCACTACACAACAGTGGGTCGGGAAGCCCCGAATGCGGTTATAGCTTGATTACATTCCCAGCTGGTAAGATACCTTAGTTGAGAGAGTTAAGACTTGTGGTGAAATACCGTAGCCTATTTCATATCCTGTGAACATGAGTAGGTATAGAGCAAAACATCGAATTTCCCTAGTGAAAACTAATCTTCTCACGAAGAAGTCTTCCAGTAAATGTGTTCGTACATTTCAGCACCATGCGATTTTTACTTGTGGGGGAACCTCAAAAAAAAAAAGGTATACAGAAACAATCTGCGTACTCTGGAGGCTCTCGAGAATGAAATAACTGATGAATTATAGCGAGTGTACCAAACCTTCCTACGTTGGTGCAATGCGTGTTTAGAAAATGAAGGACAGCATTTCCAGCAAACTACTTTGAAAACAATATAAGTAATGATGATTATTAATTACGTTAAATGGAGTAACTGTTTTGAACTAGTTGGGCGCTATACTGCTGCTAGTGCCATTGCCTTGCTCGACAGTGCCCCGGGCGTCACATGGTGCCTGTGAGGTTCCGTTCAGTAGAGAATGCTCTCACTGTAGTTTTGGAAAATTGCAATTAAATAATTTTGATTATCATGTACATCTGCCATCATGAATGTAATAAAATATTAAAATCGATAAATCATCACCTGACAATATTGCAATTTGAAAACTTGACAACATGGTAGTGAGCTGAAATGGATAGGAAACGTAATACGCATGCCAAATAATCGCATTCCCAAACAGGTGTTTTGCTCTGAATTAACAGGGGGTATACGCTGTGTGGGAGGTCAGCAGAAGCGATTGATCACTCTTCCTGGAGATCACTTGTTCATCATGGTGTAATACATTTTGAAGGAAACCGCCGATGAACTGTAGAAGATAAGAGACAGTGCAGAAAGGACAGAGAGCTCATTAGAAGAAATGGAAGGAACGTGGATGCCCCACCTGGAACCACCTGTCATCCCTGCGGCAAATGGTGTGCCTCCCGCATTGGGCTGTATAGTCACCTCCGAACTCACCGATGAAGAGACATTCCGGATTGGAAGGCCAACCTACTCGATACGAGTGGTTGCTATGATTGTGCAAGAGCTTCAAGGATGAAGTGCTTCAACAGTGCACATTCAAGATGGTGGCATATGAGGAAAGTAGATTAAGAAAATAATGAATATATAGATTCTTACCTGACAGGCATCGTTGCCCTCTTCTCCACCTGCACAAAAACTGCTGGCAGGCAAAATAAATATCTTTTCTGTCACTGCATTTATTTTACGAATGCATTCTGCATCGCTGACGATGGGAATTTCAGCTTCTCTTACTCGTAGAGGAATAGGGCCAGCTAAAACAAAATAAGATGATCATGATGTATCAGCCAAAATCTGTTCGGGAAACGAGTGATGCATATCAAATGACTCATTATATATCCTGAATGTTGTCACTGACTGCAGTATGAATCTTATAATGCTGCTGTTCTCATGAACTCATTTCCTTATAGTTAACCATCAACTCTTATTTGACCTTATTGTCAGTGTTGTTCAATAATACATTAATTACCAAAGAGTTGAAATGGAAAAATAAAAGAGTTTATTCCATGCTGAAAGTTTGTTCTATGCAATGACAAGACCTGAAGTTAGCCTGTTTAATTTATTTAATATTAATTGACTTCATTTATTCAATTTCAGAGTTTTTTGCTTTACAATGTCCAGTGTAGTTGCATGCTTTGGTGTGTAAATGAGTCGCTCCATGATTTCTTATTAGTATTTTGCATCTTTCCCTCCTCTGCTTCGATACCTCTCACCTTTAAATTATTAAATACAGAATCTAACCATTGCCTCTTAGGCCTACCTCTGCTTTCCTTACCCTCTATAGTTCAAGTTCATTAACTTCCTAGGTAATCCCCCCTCCCCATTCACATAACATTACCCCGCCATCAGAGTCAGCTAATACAAACAGGTATCAGATATCCTCAATCTACCCAGCTCTCACTTCCATAAAGCAAGGTCAGCCTAAATACTGAGCAAAGTAGGGAGAGTTTCATCGCTACACTTTCTTTCTTGCAGAATACAGTAGATCGCAACCTAGAACTCACTGCATTGGTTTTTCTGCACTTTGAGTCTATATCTTTTTACTTTACTACCGTACAATCCTAATAAACATATTAAGGCTTTCACGGCCCGGATAATTATATAAATAATTCATTCTTTTGGGCTAATGCCGTGTGTATTTTTAATTTAAAACCATACGTTTCGGAGAAACCTTGCCTCCTTTTTCAATGGAAATAAAGGAGGCAAGGTTTCTCCGAAACGTATGGTTTTAAATTAAAAATACACACGGCATTAGCCCAAAAGAATGAATTATTTATATAATCCTAATAAAGTACACAGCCGAAGTACTTAAAATGGTCCACCTGCTCAAATTTGGTCCCTCCTACTTGGCATCCCAGTTTCTTATGCTTCTACTAAACCAACATTACCTTTATTTGAAATGCTAATTCTCATACCATTTTCCCAACATTTCTCTTCGAGTTGTAACATGTTGGCTTGTAAGTTTACAACAGAGTTTGTCATTACAACCAGGACATCAGCATAAGACATACAGCTCACATGGTTTCTACCTAACTGAAATCCACCCAGTTTTCAGCAAATGATCCCTATACAAAATAAACAGTACCGGTAACAGGAAAGATTACAGCCTTGTCTCACTCCTATAACAACTCATCCTACTACCAACTCTCATTGCAGCCTGATTAGCAACATAAACACAGCATTGCATTTTGTACCCTAATCCCTCAGGATGTTCAGCATCTTTTATTTATGTTATTTTGTAGTCATTTGCTAAACAGTCATATTAAATATAGGCTAATTCTAGCTTCAGATTCCTCCAACATAAATTCACTCACTATTTTGCTGCACACAAATTATGAAATATTTGGCAGTGGCAGTCGATGAGAGGAGACTAGGCCACATGTATGTATAGGGTATAATAGATGTATAACACCAGCATCAAGTCGAGCAAGGGAAGCCTGGCCTCCTCTCATCGGCTGCCACTGATATCTGGACCCATTTTTTTTAAGACTGCAGATGGAATCCTCATAACCTGAGATGGTTTGGACCTAGTTAGAAGATGGGAATGGAAGGGAAAGCAAGTGGGTACTTGAATAAGACAACTGAAGTAAAATGATCTGTTGGGGGATCTAGAAGCATGTCTTGAAACTTTTCTTACTGAAGAGCTGTATCTATTCTGTGAAAGTAAAGTAGGCTATCTAAAGAACAACATCTTCAAAAACAGAGAAGATGCAGAAATTGTATCTCTTGATATAATTTTCATCCAGGTAACCAAATTTCTTCTGAACTGGCATTCTATAATATAATTATTAGGGCTCGGATTTTTAGGTGCTAAAAATCGGGGAAATATTTATTTTTTATGTATTAAAAATACCGTACCTGAAATATGTGACAAAAAAGTAAAAATATGTAATTATAATTTAGTTTATTAATGGCAATATAAACAATATGCGGTGCTAACGAATGCAATTTATTCTATGTTTCACTGACTGCTGAAGCCTTACAATACAGAATGAGATACATCTTCAGGTTGCCCATCACAAATGACCGACGATTATCGCGAATCACTTCTTCTGAAGTTGCAAAACTGCAGCAATATGTTTCTTGCCCTTGAGGTGTTGTTTAACTTGAGATCGCTGTATAGCCTTGATTGCTTTCCCACATGGTTGGCAGAATAGAATGCCCCCATCAGAATAAATATTATCCTTAAATTCTGCTACATACTGCTGCAGACAATGACTTGTAGTTGCTTTTATTTTAGGCATCCCCGGCTTCCACAGTGAGAGGGACGGGGTGACAAGATAATAAATACACAGTTGCAAGCTGACATACGCTCTGCATGAAGATTAGATAATTCACAGGTTCTTCCCCGTTTAACACAGAATAGAAATGCAATAAACTAAAAGATCTAGCATACTGATTTTAAATAAATGTAAATATTATGTGCTTTTATGTGCTAATAAGTAAAAAGCAGGAATTTATGTATTTATAGACAAAATGTTTAAAATATGTATTTACATAAAGAAATATTTATTTACCTAAAAATCCGAGCCCTAATAATTATATACCAGCCAGGTCAGGGAATGAATGAAAACATGCTGGATAATAAACCTGGATGCACTCCTCCATGGCAATTAAAAATGAGTTATTGTCAGACATCCTGGAATGAAATCAACAGAGGAACATACTTCACACACACAAATTGTGATTTATTCCTGAGAACTGGCATGAAAAAATATAAGACGAGGCTGGCGCCGGGTCATTTCGACCCATAGTGTGTTACTCCAATTTTGTCGCAGTCATACCTATTTTAATGAAGTAACTTTACACCTGGTGTCTTCCTATGAACTATTCTCAATATAAAATGAGGTTTATTTATATTTTTCAGATTTAACATGCAGAAAAATAACAGTAATTTTCGTATCAGTATAATTGACCTTGAAAGTGGTGGCGAAGCAGTCATCTTAATTTGTTTGAACAAAGGAAAGGAAGGAAGCTTGTAGTTTAACGTGACCATTAATCTCGAGATCATGAGCCACGTGACCTCCTTTTTACGTGGAATCCGAACCACAGGACATGGCATTTCACTTCGAAAATCTCACATGCAATGACCGGGAATCGAACCCGGACCGCCTTGGTGAGAGGCATACAGCTAGACCGCTGATGACCAAGGTGCTCCTAGATCCTAAACATGGATCAAAAAGAACATGAGCTATGTGATTGAGCTGCACCAAAATAGGTGGACTGTCTCCGTTATTTCTTACAGATTGTTCCGACTAACGTAAACCAAAAATTGTCACATGGGGACTGGCGCCATACGTAAATATGACCCGACTAATAATAATATCGTATGGCCTCGGGTGCCTGGTGCAAGCTTTGTTAATTGACACCCAGAGGGTAGCTTACATGTCGAATTTCGTCGTTCCTTTGAACGCAAGCCAGTAGTGGATAAAACCAAATGCTTTCAAAAATGGAACGAGCCTCGGACAGGATGGATTTAATAGACGACGACACGGCTGTACACACGGACTAAGATTTGGAACTTTAAACCTAAGAACGCTGACGGGGAAGGTGGAGGAGATAGTGGATATGATGGAAAGAAGGAAGTTGGATTTATTGGGATTGGCAGAAACAAAGTGGAAAGGGGAAGGAAGGAGAGTACTGAGAAAAGGCTATAGACTGTACTGGAGTGGGAACGAAGAGGGAAAGAGGAATGGAGTGGGAGTAGTAGTACGAGATGGTTTAAAAGAAGAAGTGAGGAGAATAAGTGATAGGATGATGAAAGTGAAAGTAGCACTGAGGGGAGAGACCGTAGAAATAGTGCAAGTGTATGCTCCACAAGTAGGCTGCGCTTCTGAAGAGAAGGAGGAGTTTGAAGAGGAATTGCAGAAGCAGCTGGTAGGAAGAAATATGATTGTTATGGGGGACCTCAATGCCCATGTTGGAAGAGAAAGACAAGGTTATGAGAGTGTTCTAGGACCAGAAGGTTGGGGTGGAAGAAATGAGGAAGGAAAGAGACTGTTGGACTTCTGCCAGAGGAACAGCCTGCTAGTTGGGAACTCCTGGTTTAAGAAAAGAGAGAGCCACACAATCACATGGTACAGTGATGACTTGACCAGGAAGTCGGTGGTCGACTATATACTGTATGAGAAAGAACTAAATAAGAACATCACGGACATCAAGGTTATACCATCGGAGAACCTGGATAGCGACCATCGATTACTGGTAATGAACCTGAGAGGGAGTAAGGAGAAGAAAGGGACTGAGAACCAGGAAAGATGTATAAGGATATGGAAACTGAAAGAAGGGGATAGAAGGGTCGAGTACCTCAAAATGGTAAAGGAAGGAATTCCAACAGATGAAGAAAGAGGGGTGGAAGAGGAATGGGCTAGATTTAAGAAGACACTAGTGGGGGCAGCAGAAGCAGTATGTGGGAGGACAAGTAGTAAGAAGAGGTGGAAGGAAACACCATGGTGGAATGAGAAGACAAAAGATATAGTAAGGGAAAAGAATACAGCCTTTAGGAGGTGGTATCAAAATAGGACGGTAGAGACAAGGGAAGAGTACCAGGAAAGAAAGAAGGAGGCGAAGAGAGTGGTGGCTGAGGAGAGAAGGAAGTGGATGGAAGAGTGGACAAAGATGATGGAGGAGGATAGTGAAGGTACAAAAAAGGTCCTGTATGGGATGGTAAAAAATAAGAGGCGGAAGGATCCTACGGATTATGTTAGAATGGTGAACAAAAGGGGACAAGAGATAGAAAATAGGGAAGAACTGAAGAAAATGTGGAAAGAATATTTTGAAGAACTTCTGAACCCAAATGGAAAAGATGGTGAGGAGGAAGAAATCGGGGAAGAGGAAGATGAACTGCAAACAGAAAAGGACTTAACATGGAAAGAAGTGGAAGATGCAGTGAACAAGATGAAAGGAGGGAAGGCACCGGGTGTGGATGAGTTGAGTGTGGAGATGGTGAGAGCAGCAGGAGAGGTGGGGATACAGTGGCTGTACCGAGTGATGAGGACAGCATGGAAGGAAAGGAAGACCCCAGAGGACTGGAAAAAAGGAATAATTGTCCCGATCTTCAAGAAAGGTAGTAGAACAGATTGCGGAAACTATCGGGGAATAACACTGATGAGTCATTGTGCAAAGATCTTCGAGAAAGTTTTGGAAAAGAGAATTAGGACAAGGATAGAAGGAGGGATGAGGGAAGAACAACATGGCTTCAGAGCAGGAAGGTCCACAGTGGATTTGATTTTTGCTGTAAGGCAGTTACAAGAACAGCACTATGAGTATGGAACAGATCTACTGATGGCCTTCCTGGACATTGAGAAAGCATATGACAGTGTATGCAGAAACAAAGTATGGAAGTCCCTGGAGGATAGAGGAGTAGAGAAATGGACTATAAAGAGGATAAAGGAGATGTACAAGGGAAGCGTGAGCTGTGTGAAAGTGGGAGGAGAGAGATCTGACTGGTTGGAACAAAGAAACGGCCTGAAACAAGGAAGTGCACTATCACCGTTACTTTTCATTGTGGTGATGGATGACATAATGACCCGAGTGGCACAAGTAATTGGGGACGGAAAGATGAAAGCAATGGTGTTTGCAGATGATTTGATGATTTGGGGAAACAAGGAGGAGGAGGTACAGGAACAGTTGGACGTGTGGGAAGGAATAATACAAGGATATGGGATGAAATTTAGCATAAATAAGAGTGAGATGGTGATCACAACAAGGAAGAAGGAAAGAACCACAACGGGAATAACAATTGGTGGGGAACAGCTGAAGAAAGTGGAGAGTTTTAAGTATCTGGGAAGCCTGATACAAGATAATGGAAGAAACGATAGAGAAATAAATGAGCGGGGGAGGCAGGCAGAAGCATTTCGGAGGAGTGTGAGAAGCATGTTATGGAGCAAGGATGTCCCTCAGAACAGCAAAAAGATCATATATCGGACGTACTATGTCCCTATCCTGACGTATGCCTCGGAGACCTGGGTTATGAAAGGAAGGGAGAAGAGCAAAATACAGGCCAGTGAGATGAGGTTCTTGAGAAGCAGTATTGGAGCTACAAAGATGGACAGAATAAGAAATGAGAGGACCAGAGAATTAATGAAGGAGGAACCATTACAGGATGGTATAGAGAAATCTAGACTTAGATGGTATGGACATGTAAAACGAATGGAGGAGAAGAGGATACCCAGGAGAGTACATGAGACGAAGTGGGAAGGAAAGAGACCGAGGGGAAGACCGAGAGACAGGTGGCTGAAGGGGGTGGAAGAAAGCGTGAAGAAGAGAGGAGAAGACTGGACAAGGGTGGAGGCTGAGAGATGGTGGGAAGACAGAAGACGTTGGAGAGGCTTGTGTTCCAAACAGACCCGGCCAGTGGCTGGAAACTGTGCAAGATGATGATGATGAAAGTCAAGGAGGTTAGATATCTAAACTCCTTGACACTACAGCGCTTTCAAGTAGAGAATGGAGGAACTTTGTGTTGGCGGAAAATCCCGAGATTAATTTTGCCATTGAACACGGCCTACTGAATTCAAATGGGTTCTTTAGCATGCCAACAACGTATGACATGAGTATCGTGATTTTTGTCGCCTTCAAAAATCACTTACCATGGCCAGGGGCGAACCTGCAATCTTGGGGTTGGTAGTCCGACACTATAACCACTCACCCACCGTGGCAAGCATGACCCGACTGAAAATAATATAGAAATAACTTGAGAGTTCAGAAAGCTATGGGCATGTTTCTTTTGCAGAGTAAACTTCGAGGCTTGGAAGAAAGGTAAAGTAAGTGACAGTAAATAAGGGCTGGCCAAAACGAAAATATAGAGCTTTATTTAAGCCTCGAATAAAATTTAACCATGTGCCAGTCCTCGCGGGTTAAACATGGAACACAGAGATTATAGGACATCATTCTATATAATAATCTGTCCACTAGATGGGATCAAGACCAGAATATCAACACTTGTTAATTGCTGGTAGAGGTGGCTGCTGTAAGAGTCTGTTTTGAAAAAATAAGAATAATTGCTGGATGGCAGTTCTCTTTAAATTCACCCTCCATATTGACCATTATTACCTTCTCCCATGTATCCATAGCCGGTGACTGTGCAGCGCTTGCCCGCAGCCTGGCTCACTCCTCGAGCTGGTAGACACACCAGACATACTCCGTCCTTGAGCTCGGCTTGGCCGTGCAGTTTCAGCAATGCAATGTCGTTATCCAGTGTCTGGCTGTTGTGATTGTGATGTATATATGTCGTAGCTACTCTCAGCGTCTGTGCACCAGGGCTGCCATACTTCCTTGTCAAGTCATGGTCACCAACACGAACATAAATCGCATCACCAGAACGTACTATACTGTTGGAAAGACAAGGCTGAATTATTCACAGTATATGCTGGGAATAATTGTTTGGGAACGCCTTTCTTTTATCATTAACAGATCAGAATGCTTTAATTAAGAAACAGATTATTGGAGCATTAAAATAATAATAATAATAATAACCAACATGGAAAAATGCTATCAGAGTATAAGAAACAAAACCAAAACTATGTTGAATTATTTAGCTTAGGGGCCAACAACTGAACTGTCAGTGAGATAGTTACTGTCCTCAGATAGCCTATGTCGTCAATTAGTGGAAGAGTGACATAGAGATGCTGGGTTGTGCCTTGCTCATTTTTTGCGGTGTGGGAGCTTTGAGTGGGACGTGACACTCTCTTTATATTATTATTATTGTTTTATTATTACCGTCCTATTGTTACTCTCATTGTTAGGCTATTATTATTTATATTGTGAATGTTGTATGCAATGTATTTTATAATAAACAAATTTAACTGGTTGCATAGCTTGCCACGGTGGGTGAGTGGATAGCGTGTCGGTCTACTAACCCCAAGATTGCAGGTTCACTCCTGGCTGTGGTAAGTGATTTTTGTAAAGGCGGCAAAAATACGACATGCATGTCATACGATGTTGGCATGTCAAAGAACCCATTTGAATTCAGTAGGCCGTGTTCATAATGGCAAAATTAATCTCGGGAGGTTCTGCCAACACAAAGTTCCTCATTTCTCTACTAGAAAGCACTTTCATACTGATTCAAGGAACAACAAAATTCGACATGCAAGTTACCCTCTGGATGTCAAATTAGAAAGCTTGCATCCGGCACCCGAGGCCATACGATATTATTATTATATTATTACTGGTTGCATATCATACAATTTTAGTTTTAGAGATATATTTTAGTTTTATAAGTATGTAGGGTGCTACTGTAAAGGAGCTCTTAAGCTCCAAGTGTAGCTGTGGAAATAAAATTAATCAATCCAATCAATCAATCTCTGTATATACTGTATCATCAGGAGGGAGATTATTTCGACCAAACATGTCTAACATGCATCAACTACAAGAACTGTAGTCTATGTGCATAGGGACAGTGTATTAATGTGAATTGTGAAGAGCTAAAGCTGTGAAATTTCTACCTTTCTTTGTGAGTGGTGATATACCAATGCTGTTACACCACTGATGAAGGATTCTGATTAATATCCAAAACATGTCCCACTATTACTGTCATCATCAGTTTAACTGCCTGATGGCAGGTTTCCTCATGGTCCGTCTCTTCTCCTTATGTGAATAGATAAATAATTATCCTTTTATTCTAGATTCGCCTGGTCAATACTAACTTTTATTGAAATGTAATCATAGATCACATATAATACAAGTACATGTTTCGAGATCCTACATCAATTGATCCCTTCATCAGCTTACAAAGTGACAGGCCAACAATCATGACAATTGCTCCATTACGCGAAAACATATTAAAATAGGGACTGATGAGATGAAATGAGAATGAAATGAATGGTGTGCGAAATCTAGGGGCATGTTATAAAAACACCAAATATGATCACTTTGCATTGAAAATACCATTTTCATTGTATCTGAACGTGTTCTGGCACCACAAGAATAAGTCATACACCTTTCAGAAATGTATGAAGTAAAGAGTCGATTTTTTCCAAAATTGAATTAGAGCTCTTGAACTTCATCACTTTATAAATTTAATGGACAACTCTGGCAACATCACCATTTCCCCAGGAATAACTAAAAAAACAATGGTTATTAACAAGAGTTTAGTGCTTTTCAGTCGGTCAACACGAATGTACCCAAAAGAGATGGGTTATGCCCTAATCCTGAAATAAATTACATGAGATTAATAAAACACTAGGATGACCAGTTTCGATCGTCAAGCGATCATCATCAGATCCATTACACTTAGGCTACAAAATCTATGTTTGAAATACAGGTGAAGATATTTACAATATGTACAATTATTTAGTTGCAGTATTGGTACTGCAACTGTCAGTGTGTAATGGTTTCTTTCGCCCTCACGTTGAGCGACAAGTGTAACGTTTTGCTAGCCCCTAACGTTGAGCGTACAATGTGGCAGTTTGGCTAGCCCACACTGTTGGGAGATAAATGTAACTGTTTACCTTTGCCTAAGCTATGTTGTTTTAATGTGCGCCAAGACCTCAATGCAATGTTGAAATCTAAATTTGTATTTAACAACGTCTAGCTCTGGCAGAACACCTTCAAGACACTATTCACTCAGATCGTGGTATGATTTGATCATTAACCCAACAAACAATTGTATCAGGAGAAGGAATTGGTCTATATCTAATGCTACCTACTGAAAGCAAAGATTGCATTGTAAAAGAAATGAATTTATTATATAAAACAAGTATAGCAAAATTAATAATAATAATAAGTACAAAATTTAAATTGGAGCGTTGTGATTTGAATATTACCGATAGAAAATTACGTGAAAACGGAGTCTGATAAATTGATTTTACTCTTATTTCCAAGCTATGAAGTTACTGAAATATGAAATGTAAAACAAAGAAAAATGAGAGATTGCGTATTTCTGCGTCATTTGCGCTTACCATTGGAAATTGCCAAGGCATTTCCCTCGTACTTGCTGATGCTGTGAGCTTCCCACAGTCTCCTGGACGTCGTCATCTCCGTCGGAATTTGATGATATTCTGGTAGATTAGATAATTCTATGGTCCGTACCTCGGACCCAAACACTCGTACAACCGCACTGGTTAAGTTTTGCAAAAGTTAGTCTTCAACTCCACTGAACATCGGAGCGACACGCACTTGCAACCGTACTCCGCAAGTTCTACACAGATAGTCCTTGTTTCACGGCGCGTCGAACGATATATGCACACGTTGGCTCCCCCACTCTTCAGCCGGCTTCAGCTTGCGTGGTCCTCACTGATTGGTTGACCCACCGCTAGTTCCCCTCCTCTGGTTTCTTTACACTCGGCGCGCGAGAGGGAGAAGTCGTTTTCCGTTCCAACAATTCGCCTTTTCTAGACCTTGCGACCCAAGATTGCGTCATGCTTCTCGACAAGATTAAGCGTGTACTTGAAATCCCAGTGAGTCACGTCTCTCGATATACCCTAACTGACGAAAACTCCGTAAAATTCCGTAATCAGATAATTTTCTATGATATCGTCGTTCGTAATAATTTGCTGGATAGCGTTTTCTAAGACATAGAAAACCTATCTGAATGCTAATAATTTTTATAAAATGCTCCGAAAATACCTAAATAATAATTATAATAAATTAATAATAATAATAATAAATTAACATGAAAAATTCTCTTGGCTGAACAATTTGCCGCGTAAATAAATATAGAATGGCTTCCTACTGACTTATGCCAGTTGCATAAAACCCCTCGAAAAACACGTTACATATTCGCCTCGGATCATCGGATGATTTACCGTGACGACGGTCCATTATCCGATTATCCCAGACACGTTAATAATCCCCATCCAAAATACATATTACATAAATGAAATCACCCTAAATTACAGATATATACACTCATAATTTTTCTTCACGCACTTTGCGTCAAAGTTTGTTGTCACTATGGATTGCACTTTGCAACCAGTCCAATGTTTTACATATGGAATAGTGTTCCACGGATATTTCCGCCTTTCAAATTTCTCTATGTTGGAGAAATAGACATAATTAATGTGTGAGCACTATGTATTTATGATGTCATATCACACGCATTGAAGGTGTTCTGATATATTTATATCACCATAGAACTTCCTAATTTCACTGGAGGTCCCCTCCTTATGGTGACATTTAATTCCACTTATCACTGAGCACACGATCACACTATTGTGGCAGCGCCTCGTGACCATAATACTTAATCTCTCTTTAAAGTAGATTAAATTAATATTGACTTCTGAAAAAAAAAACAGTAAATGCGCATTACATATAACACCAAATATTTCTGTGCCGTAATCGCCCTGTCTTGTTAAGTTCCCGTTAACCATATTCTACTTAATACTAGTTCTCAACACAGACCATTTCTCCTCACACAAATAATACCATTGTACAAATTATCTTAAATTACACACTTACAAATCTTACATGGCGAGGCCGTAAACAGAAATCACGTGTGCTGATATGTATGAGTTTCATGAAGGACTGTCTCGCATTCTGATGGCCCATCTTTTATCTCGTGGACGCCTTAAGCTAACAAGCCCTATACAAGCGCTCCCCCATCTCTTGGAGATAAATGGGAACCCATCAGCGCTGCCAAAATGGCCTTGGTGCATCGAGACAATTTAGTGCTCAACAGCATCCGACAATCCCGTCATATTTCCCTGTACCATAAAAACTCTCATTTACTTACATACTACCCCCCTGTGTGACTTCTGATACGCCTGCCTTAAGACCAGATCCTCCCACGCACCAAATACCACACTTACTCATTTGATAGGCTGGCTCGCCAGCTAAACATACTCACTTTATGACACATATTTTCGTAGACTATGTATATTATACGTCCCGTATAATCTGTTTCCCTCACTATTCTCCAGCACATATGCTGTTTTGCCACTACGTTTGGAAACTATAAATGGGCCCTCGTAGAGATAAAAGAACTTGGACATGACTTTCTCTAGCTTATTTGACTGTTTCGGCACTCTAAGTAAGACTCTGTCTCCCGGCTCGAATAGGTCAAATTTAGTTTCTTTTTGTTGGCGAATTCTCTTTTGTGCTGACTTAGATAAATTCTGTTTCGCCAACTGGACAATGTAATCCATCCCCGGTTGCTTACCCTCATTTAATCCCAACACCCTCGCTAGTTCATTTTGTGGTCTTTTTCCGAAGTGAACTTCGTATGGCGCCAATTTCGTGCTCTCATGCTGGACAGAATTCAGCCAAGTCTCGACCTTGGGAAGATGTCCAACCCAGGCCGCATGCTTGTCATGCACTAGAGTCCGAAAAAGACGAGCCACTTCCCTTAATAGACGCTCTGCAGAATTACCCTGAGGGTACCTTACAGAGGAATGAACGTGTGTTATACCAGCTTCCTGCATACTGGTTCTCCATTTCTTTGCAGTAAACTGTGGTCCACTGTCAGATAGTATCCTGAGAGGAATGCCAAACTCAGGTACATACTTATTAATGATCAGACGGCTACACGCTAGTCCCGTGGCTTTCCTTAGCGGATATAGCTTGACATACTTACTAAAAGCGTCAATAACTATAAAAATGTACTTGTAGCCGTACTGTCCTTTAACGATCGGGCCAAATAAATCCACACACAGTAGTTCGCCGGGACTACTGGTGAGAACTGCAGATCTCTCCCCCACTAAATATTTAACTGGATATTTACTCCTTTGACCGGTGTCACACTTAGCTAAAATCCTCCTAACGTCCCTTCCCATTTTACTCCAAATGAAGTCACGACCAATTTCATAGAAGACCTTGGCAGCACCAAAGTGTCCTAATTCCCTATGAATGAACCAAATTAGCTCCTCCCGCAAAGTGGCAGGAACACATATTGCCCACCGATTATTCCTACATTTCCTTGCAAGAAGCCCATCCTGCATCTTGTACGTGAACCGTCCTACTTTCACATACTCTTCTTCACCTATTTCCAACCTAGCCAGTGGCTCCTTTAACTTAACGTCATCACGTTGCTCCACTAGCATATTTCTCAGTGTCTGTAACGATGCCCTGTTGCTACTGTCCACACATGCACATATTAAAATACCGTCCTCTGCTTTAACCACAGGATAATCCCTACATAAATTAGTGTCCCTCGATAGCATGTCTGCAAGAATGTTATCTTTACCTTTAATATATTTTACTGTGAATTCGTATTCCTGCAGAGCAAGAATCCACCTACTAACTCTGTTAGAACTGAGTTTACAAGTCCTCATATACAGTAATGCATGGTGATCTGTGTGGATCTCAAATTTCCCCCCTACTAAATACATTCTAAATTTCCCTAAACTGAAAACAATACCTAAAAGCTCTAACTCAGTAATCGTGTATCTTTTCTCCGCTGCTGTCAGTCCTCGCGAGGCTAAAGATACAATGCACAGATTACCCTCATCATCTTTCTGACATAATACTCCAGCAATGCCTATATGTGAAGCATCTGTCATAACCACATATTCCTTATCTTTTAACGGATATTTCAGCACTACAGCTTTCTCAAAACCTTCCTTCAGCGCTCTAAAAGCCTGATCATGCTTGGACTCCCATCTCCACCGAGTCCCACTTTTAAGCAATTCCCTGAATGGTTCTACCAACCCTGAGTATTTAAGAACGAACCTCCTGAAAAAGTTGCAAATTCCCAGGTAAGTTTTTAACTGTTTAACATTCTGTGGCACCTCTGCGTTAAGTATCTTATTAACCCTACTTTCCTCTGGTGTCACACCTCTACTCGACACTCTATGACCTAAAAATGTCACTTCTGACTGACAGAATGACGACTTAGACAGCTTCAAAGTGAACCCTGCCTGATCTAACTTCTGAAAAGCTATATTTAAATGACATAGATGCTCCTCAAAACTGCGTGAACTAATTACCATATCATCAATGTAAATGGTTACAAACTCTCCTGTGTCATCCCCTAATGCGATGTTTAAAGCCCTAATTAAAGCTGCTGAACTACTCCTTAACCCATAAGGTGTTCTACAAAATTGATAAAGGTTATATTTATGACTAAAAGCTGTAAATGGTCTATCTTCGTACATAAGTGGCACTTGCCAAAAACTGGAACTCAAATCTACACAAGTGAAGTACTTCTTCCCCTCAAATGTTTGCATTAATTCCTCTATTGACATAGATTTCAGCTGATCTGAACTAATTCTACTGTTAACCAAACGAGCGTCTAAACAAATACGAACAGTGCCGTCGGTCTTGGGTACCGTTATCAAAGAATTAACATATGGACTGTTCGAGTGCTCAATAATCCCATCTTCAAGCATCTGGTTAATTTGTGCCTCAACTGCACTCTGATAAGCGAAAGGTACAGGATATCTATGTCCTGTGAATACTGACCTATCAATAACGTTCAATGAATGTGTATAGCAATTGGCCATACCAATGCGATCCTCAAAAACTCTCCTATTACACAATAACACATCATAGAGCCGAACACATTGTTCCACCTCTATATTACCCTGAAATGCAGCCTCACGTAACGAGTCCTCTAGACTTCCATTCGTAATCACACTGCCCACAAAACATGGAGAACCCCGCTCTACGGCTGGCGATATCTCATTTAAAGTACAAATCACACCTACAATACTACTCCTCTGAATATGGTCATTGAACGCTACTTCTACTTCAGAATCTCCCCATTTAAATTTCAAACTCCCTACATCATAACATAAGTTACCAGACACTCTACTTAGCCACTCTGAACCCAAGATAACACTGATTACTAAATTTGGAATTACAAGGCAAATCTGCTTCTCTACATGATTATTAATTTTAATGTCTACTAAAACTTGCTTAGAAATTACTTTAGACCTCTTCCCAACAGCTGTGATAACAAAAGTGCTTTTAATTGGCATCTCCTCAAAATTTACTCCAGTTCCTTTCATTTTATCATAAAATGCACTACTTATGCAACTCTTCATACAACCACTATCAATTAAAACATCTGTGTACGCCTCGGACACGTTAAATTTAACTATGGGGCTCTTACTAACCACTTCCTGAATAATACCTTCATCATTTAGTTCATGTAATAATTCATTTCTTACATTTAGGTCATAGGGTTCCTGTATAATTGTATGGACAGGGCATGCTACAGACTGAGATTCTGACCTTACTTCGCAGCCTGGTTCGCGTTTAAAGAACCGCTACAGCTGGCCGTAGTACTACTAACTACTAAACTGGTCTGGTTGTTCTGGGCTGTGTTGTCATTGTTTGGCTGTATATTACTACCACTAGGCTGTCCTCTTCCTTGACCCCTATTCTGGTTGTAATTATTGTCATTATAATTTCTCCCTTGATTTCCCCTGTAATCATTGTTCCTCCCTTGATTTCCCCTGAAATCATTGTTCCTCCCTTGATACTGATTACCATAGCCATTTCCTCTGTTCTGATTTAGCTGATTATTATTATTCCTATTTTGAGCGTTGGCCCCTTCGCCACCGTTCCCTTGAACTTCCTGATGCCTGGCTTCATTAGGTCTATTATTATTATTATCCTGGTTCCGATTGAAATTGTCCTCATAACCCCCTCTCCCTAGTGCATCAAATGTGCTTAACAAATTTTCTACTTGTGATATAGTCTTTACATTCTGGATACAAGCAGCCTCCTTGATCCTATAGGGAAAGTGCCTAAGTAGCAACCTCACCACATCACTTTCCTCCTTCAAGCCATCAAGATATTTACACACTAATACCTGCCCTAAAAAGTATTCGGTCATGGTGGAGCTTCCTTTAGGGTTATATTTACCACACACTACTCCCTCACGATGCTGCGACTGAATAACCTCATTCCAGAACTTTTCACAGAATTTCATTTTAAAATCATTGATATCAGTAAACTTGTCTCTGTAGACAGCAAACCAATTCCTCGTTTCCCCCACAAACACTTGTTCTAAAATTTCAACTACCTGGCACCACTCAATACTACCATTTTCCAACCTTTCCCCGAATTTATTTTCTATAGTGTTCATGAACTCCATTGGGCACCCCTGTCGATTGCTGAACTTACCCAGTTCTACCTCCCTGTGTGTGCTATTCACAAAAACTGGCCTATTCTGACTATTTTCTTGCCTGATCCTAGCTTTTAATTTTAATTCTAATTCTGCGATTTTCTCCTCAGCCTTCCTCTCAATACTGTTTACTGTTAATTTAATGTTTCCTTCTGATTCTTCTACTTTATCATATAGCTTTGCTTGTTTCTCCTCAATCTTGCTAATGCTCTCTCTATTATTCTCTCTTAAATCATTTACTTCTGCAACTATTTGCGAGTGGACTTTCTCAATTCTACCCCCCAGCTGTTCCTTAACCTCTTTAGTAGCTACCTGAATTTTGTCAATTTCTCCCCCCAATTGCTTTTTGACCTGCTGTGTTTCCAGTTGCACTAGTTCTTTTAAATTTTCAGCCTGTGTACTGATTCTAATTTCCAACTCCTCCTGTACTTTTCCTAATTTCTTGTCTACATCTGCAATGATCTCTTTAACCTTCTCTTCCATTTCTCCTCTGATTTCTCCTCTAATCTGCTCCATTTTCACACTAATTTCCTTGTTGTTCTTATCTAATTTTGCATTATTCTGTTCTAATTTTTTATTTAAAGCTTCTGTACTTTCTTTATTTTCCCTACTGTTTTGTTCTAATTTTGCATTATTCTGTTCTAATTTTGCATTATTCTGTTCTAATTTTTTATTTAAAGCTTCTGTACTTTCTTTATTTTCCCTACTGTTTTGTTCTAATTTTGCATTATTCTGTTCTAATTTTGCATTATTCTGTTCTAATTTTTTATTTAAAGCTTCTGTACTTTCTTTATTTTCCCTACTGTTTTGTTCTAATTTTGCATTATTCTGTTCTAATTTTGCATTATTCTGTTCTAATTTTGCATTTAAGGCATCACTACTAACTTTGTTCTGATACATGAACTCGAGAAGTAAAGTTTTTAATTCTGGTTGGCCGCCTACACTCCCTGTTTCAGTATCGGGATTTACCTCCGCTACCCCGGTACTACCATCACTCGACATAATGCTCGTATCATCACTCTCCCGTTGATGACCACTACGTAACCTCATCTGTCTTTCTTTCTCATCCCCCATAATGATATACACTGATAAAGACAAATAACCCCCAAAATACAGGCACAGAAATATATACCCTTCTCCTTCCACAAATGTTATTAGGTTTTCAGCCCCAAGTTGTCGGCGACAAATGTAATGGTTTCTTTCGCCCTCACGTTGAGCGACAAGTGTAACATTTTGCTAGCCCCTAACGTTGAGCGTACAATGTGGCAGTTTGGCTAGCCCACACTGTTGGGAGATAAATGTAACTGTTTACCTTTGCCTAAGCTATGTTGTTTTAATGGGCGCCAAGACCTCAATGCAATGTTGAAATCTAAATTTGTATTTAACAACGTCTAGCTCTGGCAGAACACCTTCAAGACACTATTCACTCAGATCGTGGTATGATTTGATCATTAACCCAACAAACAATTGTATCAGGAGAAGGAATTGGTCTATATCTAATGCTACCTACTGAAAGCAAAGATTGCATTTTAAAAGAAATGAATTTATTATATAAAACAAGTATAGCAAAATTAATAATAATAATAAGTACAAAATTTAAATTGGAGCGTTGTGATTTGAATATTACCGATAGAAAATTACGTGAAAACGGAGTCTGATAAATTGATTTTACTCTTATTTCCAAGCTATGAAGTTACTGAAATATGAAATGTAAAACAAAGAAAAATGAGAGATTGCGTATTTCTGCGTCATTTACGCTTACCATTGGAAATTGCCAAGGCATTTCCCTCGTACTTGCTGATGCTGTGAGCTTCCCACAGTCTCCTGGACGTCGTCATCTCCGTCGGAATTTGATGATATTCTGGTAGATTAGATAATTCTATGGTCCGTACCTCGGACCCAAACACTCGTACAACCGCACTGGTTAAGTTTTGCAAAAGTTAGTCTTCAACTCCACTGAACATCGGAGCGACACGCACTTGCAACCGTACTCCGCAAGTTCTACACAGATAGTCCTTGTTTCACGGCCCGTCGAACGATATATGCACACGTTGGCTCCCCCACTCTTCAGCCGGCTTCAGCTTGCGTGGTCCTCACTGATTGGTTGACCCACCGCTAGTTCCCCTCCTCTGGTTTCTTTACACTCGGTGCGCGAGAGGGAGAAGTCGTTTTCCGTTCCAACAATTCGCCTTTTCTAGACCTTGCGACCCAAGATTGCGTCATGCTTCTCGACAAGATTAAGCGTGTACTTGAAATCCCAGTGAGTCACGTCTCTCGATATACCCTAACTGACGAAAACTCCGTAAAATTCCGTAATCAGATAATTTTCTATGATATCGTCGTTCGTAATAATTTGCTGGATAGCGTTTTCTTAGACATAGAAAACCTATCTGAATGCTAATAATTTTTTTAAAATGCTCCGAAAATACCTAAATAATAATTATAATAAATTAATAATAATAATAATAAATTAACATGAAAAATTCTCTTGGCTGAACAATTTGCCGCGTAAATAAATATAGAATGGCTTCCTACTGACTTATGCCAGTTGCATAAAACCCCTCGAAAAACACGTTACAAGTGTATGCTAAATGCAGTATATATGTTAGGTGAAATGCTAAATGGTGATAGCTATCCAGAGATTGTACTTTAGAGAGATTATATGGTTGTAAACTATGGTTAAACTATAAAATTTTTGGCTAACTACTTATCTGATTGTCTTCCGTATTACAGCTACTCGCAGTTTTCGTGCTCACTGGAACTCGCTGTGTGGTCGACTGCGGTGGTTATCTTAACGACTGGTTTTTCCCCTGCCTCCTCCCCCCTGTCCCTGCGTGCTGTGGGGAGTGATAGCGATGTGTTTATGTGAGGTGTTGCCAACCTAGATAAGATGTATGTTATTGAATGAGGTGGGTCCACAACTATTAAAGACCGTGGATTGGCCCTCGCCACGCGTGGAGCATAACCCATTCGAACTAAGCGTTGACGGTCTTATGAGGACGTCCCGGCACCTTTAATACTGCCGCGAATATGGGCCTTGGTTTATTGCAGAAGCAAAGTACATCGTACACCTGATCCAGATAACATTTACCTATTAAAAACCCCCTAATTTCCCCCCTTTTTTATCTAGCTTGGCTGTGTCGCTAAATTGTGTTTTGTTTCCGACAGCGTGTGTTTTTTAGTAGCGTGAAGAGGGGTGAGCTCTCCATGAACGTGTGTTCATTTAGATTGTTGGGATTGTTTCGTTCGGCTAGGTGTATCTCGATTGCTTCCTTTATGTCAAGAGCTCTGCCTTTCAATTCGTGATGGATTATTTTAAGGTCCGACTCTATGTTGGTAAAGCTGTGCCCTGCGTCACACATATGTTCGCACACGGCTGAATGTGTTCCGTATCTTATCGCATTCCTATGTTCATTATAACGTGTGTCTACTCGCCTTCCACTCTGCCCGATGTAATTAGCTTGACAATCGGTGTCTTGGCACGTTATAGAATATACCCCTGACCTTGAATATGGGTCACGTTTATTTAGATTACTATTTAGGAGGTGCCTAGCGGTTGTGTTTTTCGTCGTGAAAGCTATCTTTATGCCTTGTTTTTTGAATAGGTTAGTGATTTTATATGTATTCGCATTCACATAGTTGAAACGCGCAAATTTTTTCTCATTACTGTCCGGTTTGGGAATCGTTTTATCTTTATTTTTATGTTTGGCTATAATTTGATTTATTTTGCTTGGCGAGAAGTTGTTTTCCTTTGCTATTTGCATAATAGTTCTTATTTCCTTATTATAGTTGTCTTTTGACATGGGTATGTTTAAAGCTCTGTGCACCATTGAATTGAAACCCGCTAGTTTGTGAGTACTGGGGTGATTAGACTGATTGTCGATTGCATGCGAGGTTTGTGTTGCTTTCCGGAATATGGAATATGAAAGGTCGTTGTCTTTACGTTCAATAGTTATATCGAGATAATTTATTTTCCGGTCTATTTCGGATTCCTTAGTGAATTTGATAGAGTGGTGAAGGCTATTAATGGATTGGAGAATTGTTTCTTCGCTTGTTAGTTCAGTATCGTAGATGCAAATTACATCATCTACGTATCTTTTCCATATTACTATTCCCTTTGTTGAAGTCTTTTCTAAGAACGCATTTTCTAGTGCATTGATGAAGATGTCAGCGATTAACCCACTTAGTGGCGATCCCATTGCTAGGCCTTCTCTCTGTGTGTATATTTTATTGTCGAATTGAAACACGTTTTGGGTGAGAACGACCCTCAGTAATCTCACAATCTCTTCAATTTCTTTTACCGAATTGTTGGATTTTAAGTTGTTTTCGATAGTGTTGATTGCTTCAATAATCGGAATATTGGTGTACATGTTAGTTACGTTGAAGGATACTAGCCTGAAGCTAGGTTTCATTTGTAGGGTGTTCAATGCTGTTACTAGTTCTGTTGTGTTCTTTACAGAGTTGTTTTTGTCGTTGGAAAGACGGCATTTTAAGATTTTTAGTAACTCTTTGCTGATTTTGTAATTAGGGGCATTCCTACAATTGACTATTGGTCTCATTGGGCATTCCTTTTTGTGTATTTTTGGTTGTCCCCTCAATGACGGTATTTTCGGGTTCATGTTTATTAGTTTTGATTTTTCGGCTTTGGTCAGTATGTATTCTGTTTCTTTTAGCGCACTTTTTATTTGTTTTTGGAATTTGTTGGTGGGGTCTTTTGTTAATTCCTTGATTTCGTTGTTGTTTAGGAATTCGACTGTTTTTTCAATGTATTCTGTTTTGTTCAAAATTACTGTAGTGTTTCCCTTATCTGCTTTTGTGATGATTAAGTCATGTTCTTTTATTTTTTGTTTCAACGACTTTATTTCTTTGAGCTGTTTGTTGTTTTGAATGTTATTGCTATCGCCCTCTCGTTTGAGGATTTTTTTGGCTTCGTTGGTGGCAAGATTTTTGGTTAATTCCCTGTCTTCTGCTGGGAGCTTGTGACTGGCTATCTCAATATCTGTGATTAACTGTTTTATATTGTGGTTCGTGTGTGCGTCTGTGCAGTTGTATTTCAAACCTTTGTCTAACATATTCATTTCACCTTGAGAAAAGGTTACGTTCGTTCTGTTGTTTACTCTGCTGTGGAAATTGAATTCATTGTTATTCGTGTGTTGTTCGTTAGATTGATGGTTCTGTGTTTCTCCTAGTTTTCTTAATTTATTTTCTAACGTTTCATGCTTCCTTGTTGCTCTGATTTTGATGTTGTCATGTAGGTGCTCGGTGAAGCTGTCCCATTGGGCCGCGTGCCAGAAATTACTTAGTTGCAATTGAATGTCGTATAATTGTTGGTTAATTTTTTGCTTTCTTATGTATGCAAATCTTAATTCGTTTTTTATCCAAAGCGCTTTGGCTTGTTTGGTTGAAATGATCGTGGCTGGTGTGTTCGGTACGGTTTTAATTGGTACGTTTTTAGGGGTGAGGTTTAGTTCTATACATTTTTTGTTGAACCAAATTGACTTGTCTAAATTCATGAGTTTAAGCCTGAGTTATTTGAATTTCTTGGCTTCACGATTTGCCTGACTAGCCGTGAACATTGTGGTGTTTGAAGCCATATTTTCAGTGTTGCCTTAGTAAACAAGAGTTTAGTGCTTTTCAGTCGGTCAACACGAATGTACCCAAAAGAGATGGGTTATGCCCTAATCCTGAAATAAATTACATGAGATTAATAAAACACTAGGATGACCAGTTTC
Organism: Meconema thalassinum; assembly: GCA_946902985.2. NCBI lineage: Eukaryota > Metazoa > Arthropoda > Insecta > Orthoptera > Tettigoniidae > Meconema > Meconema thalassinum. The sequence continues at coordinate 2,008,004,553 of OX336388.2, forward strand.
GATCGTCAAGCGATCATCATCAGATCCATTACACTTAGGCTACAAAATCTATGTTTGAAATACAGGTGAAGATATTTACAATATGTACAATTATTTAGTTGCAGTATTGGTACTGCAACTGTCAGTGTATGCTAAATGCAGTATAGCCTATATGTTAGGTGAAATGCTAAATGGTGATAGCTATCCGGAGATTGTACTTTAGAGAGATTATATGGTTGTAAACTATGGTTAAACTATAAAATTTTTGGCTAACTACTTATCTGATTGTCTTCCGTATTACAGCTACTCGCAGTTTTCGTGCTCACTGGAACTCGCTGTGCGGTCGACTGCGGTGGTTATCTTAACGACTGGGTTTTCCCCTGCCTCCTCCCCCCTGTCCCTATACTGCATTTAGCATACACTGACAGTTGCAGTACCAATACTGCAACTAAATAATTGTACATATTGTAAATATCTTCACCTGTATTTCAAACATAGATTTTGTAGCCTAAGTGTAATGGATCTGATGATGATCGCTTGACGATCGAAACTGGTCATCCTAGTGTTTTATTAATCTCATGTAATTTATTTCAGGATTAGGGCATAACCCATCTCTTTTGGGTACATTCGTGTTGACCGACTGAAAAGCACTAAACTCTTGTTTACTAAGGCAACACTGAAAATATGGCTTCAAACACCACAACAATGGTTATTTATAAGATTAATTGTATATTTTCTTTGTAATAAGTCGGTTGCATTTAAATCGAGCAGAGGAATATCAGAAAAAATCATAATAGTTTAGACATTAAATTAAAGAAAGATCTCCATCGCCTCGGACCCCTCAGCAAATCTGGGCTCCGGGGCTTCAGCCCTGCTTGCCCCTCCCTCTCGTCGGGCCTGGATCTGTGCAGCTATTGACAATGTTACACCTCAATTCTGCAGAACACATGGAGAGAGTTTCAATGCAGGCTCAGTGTATGTTGTACCACATGTTGAGGTGTACTAGATATGTGCAAAAGAAAATATCTATATCAATAAATATATTTAATACTTCCCAAGTTATTAAACTTTCTTTTATTGTATAGGCCTACCTTTAAGCTGGACACTGTGTAATGAAAATGAACAAAGTACCAAACACCATGCAGTAAATGGTGCAAGTCCTCCAGGGGATGTCTAGATTCCTTAAAATATCTCCTATTTTCTTTTAGCTTCACTCTTGAACTATACGAGAGTACATTCTGTACCATAAGGCAGTGTCTTGGAGGTCTGAGATACTGTACAAGTGAGGAAGATGATCTGTCTATTCTCATCCTCCATGATCAGGATGTGTAGCAGGATGAGTTCAAAATACCCTCAGGGCTGCTCAAAGGAATAATTTTTAGAAGAGAAAATGGGTTCAAATGGCCCTCTCAAGTACAAGATTCAATACAAACGACAGTTGAGTTACGAATATCCGACCTAAACTGGACCTGGAGTACGTCGGATTACCGAACATGTCGGATAATACAGAATAACTTTGAAAATGAACTAAAACAAATAAGTAGGCTATACTGTATTACTAAAACAATGACATGTTTTACAATACTCTATTTACTGAATTATCAATCTGCTGATTCACGTTTTATTGCTGCGAGATTTCGTCATAGACAAAAAATCAACACCTCTGTTGGGCTTGCCTCTGGCTGTTGCTCCACGTACGTCAACGCCATATCCAATGCATCTAATCCTTCACTGTGAGACATCATTTTATCCTTTTGTTCTGTAATACCTCGTTCTTCTTCTTCTTCTACTTCACCATCCCCATTTTCGTTATCATTCACGAAATCAATAATATCAGGGTCAGTTAGTTCAAACAGCAGATTTTGTGCACACCTCTTACTTACATCTTGAGTCGTAGCATCCTCACAGCCAGGTATGCAATTCAGTAAGGGAACAATGTCGGATAACACGGACTGTCGGATAAGCGAAGGTCGGTTGAGCGGGACTCTACTGTACCTCTAAATTTTATGATTACAAGTAGAGATATGAGAAACATTTATGATAATGCAAATATAGTATTTTAAATTTTTAAGAAAATTTTGGAAATTAAAATTAAATTTGTTTCTTCCTCTTAGGATGTTACCTTCCATTTTGCAATACCTTTGAATGTTTCAAAGTTAAATTAAGACGTAGGTCTTGCAAGACTAGGTGGCAGAAGTCTCTAGCTCTAGAAAATCACTCAGCAGTGGACAGGGCAGTGAAGAGAAGCATGCAGAGCAACACGCAGCTCAACTGGGGTATGCCAAGGATCTGTACAGGATCACAACGATGCTCTCAAACAATTGACTTCCCATATAGAGACCCATGGAAAACAAGATGGGTGAGATTCTCACTATGTCTGAACAAAATGCTGAGTGGATAGAAGGAGGAGCATTTTGCATAGGTTCTCAAAAGAGATACAAGATTGGATGTCGAGGAACTACAGTAATGACAGGTCATCATAGCCAGACATTGCTCAAGGCAGCCCCCTGTGAAGACAGCTACGAGACTTATCAATGAGAAATTTGACATAGTCCAGCAGTGGTCTCATGATTGGAAGATTTTTTTGCTGCAGAGGAGTGCCGAGACATGCCATCTGTCACATCTAAAGTACTTGGCTTTGATCTTCCTCGTCGGATATGGTCGAAATTAAACCGGATCAGGACCAATTCTGGTGTTTGTGCGGACTCATTGTTCAAGTGGAACAGGTTACCCTCTCCAAAGTGTGACTGTCGAGCCGACAGACAAACGGTGAAGCACATCATTCAGGACTGTCCTGTAAGAGCCTATGGTGGTAACATACCCCAATGGATTTTACCGCAGTGACTCCTGCATCAGTGGACTATATTTTGAATTTAGATGTTAACCCATGAACGCCCGAATTAATAGTTTTTGAAAATTTTGCTTTTTTATTAATAATTCATGCCATAGGGAGTTATTAAGCTGCTCAAACCATATTTTACGAAGGTGGCATCTTAAGTTCCCGAAATACAGGGTGTTACATAAATGCAACGCTAGGCGCTTGTGTTGTCAAAACCCTTACTGCATATTCTGAATGGTGATTTATAAATACAATAATGTACCAATTTCATATTTGTTGCTAAATACTTATCTTTATAATATTACACTTTAAAAAGCACTGAGCAAGTATTTTGACACCTTTGAACTTTCGATCATATAGTCAAGTGACTAGTTACTTGGTGTGGAACGGCAAGAAGCATGATATGCACAGTCCCACATCACATTTACAACATGCAGTGCGGACACTGCTTATACACAATTCACCGGCCCACCGCCTCCGCTTATGTCCTGGGACGTTAATGACCAGATGATCACGGCCATCATACCACAAGCCTTCAATGTCAGGACCCTCTCCTGCACGTGCTGTTGTCAGCCGCCTGGCTCCACGTGGTTCTACGCCGTACGATTTCATGTAGAATTGCGCCACATCCCACCTGAACTCCAGTTGAGTTGTCCTTTACCGTGATATCATAATGAGGTACTAAGCGTTTTGGAGACTCTACTCAAGAAGCCAAGAAAATATGGTCCACCACCACATTTTGTTTCTTATTGACACATGATATCAGTTCACATTTTCATCCATAAGGTTCGTTCCTCCCATGAATTTCGCCGATCTGGAGAGGACGTGGGATTGTAACTATTTTTCTTTTCAGCCCGAGAGAACCTTCTGACCTGGTCGAGGGGGGAAAACAGGGACAGTCATGGAGGCAACAGTTACTGTGCTGTTTTCATGCCAGCGAGCTATAATCATGTCGTCATTACTCCTTTTCCCCTTACTCCAATATTTCTGCCAAGGTCAGACTTCTAAATAATAATTATGTTATTGGATTTACGTCCCTTTGAACTGCTCTGGCTTTTAGAGACGCCGGGTTACCGGAAGTTTGACCCGAAGGGGACCTTTAAAGTGCCAGTAAATCTACTGACACGACTCCCTAGCATTTGCGCACCCTCAAATGCCAGCTGACTGCACCAGGATTCGATCCTTCAAGCTCGGGCGCAGCAAGCGAGAACGTTGCCGCTGAGCCATGCAGCCAGTCTATACCTCTGCAATATCAGAATAATTCTCGTCTGAAACACTGCCTGCAGCCAGATATCTCAGCAAAGGTATGGTTTGAATACGGTACTGGCATAAAATATATGCTACGGTAACATAAAACATATTATATGAAGGAATGCACTGTTAAATAAAGCTGTATATGGAAAAACGTTTTGTGTATAAATGCATGAAATGTGTTCTAACTCATTTCATATGAATGTGCAACAGAAAATAGCTTGCCTTACCACTGACCCCGTATCCGCCTAGCGTTACCATATGGCAACACTGGGAAAATTAGTCCCGGGCATGAGCAGGTATAAAGAAACACGTAAGATATGTTACTGAATTATAAATTAGATATGTTTACTTCCATAATCACAAAGACAAAGTAAAAGTATCTCCATTTTACGCAATATTTTAGCATGCCGTACCTTTTGCGGCATGCCATCACGACGTGAGAAACAAACCACGAAATGCACCCAATTGTAGGGACATCACCCAAGACATTCCCTAGTGACTATTGTGCGGGGAATGAATCAATAGACCTTCCTTGATCATATAAGCGCGAAGTTCGAATATCTTTAACTGGCAAAGGTCCTGAAGAGCAATAAATGCAATGACCGGTGCTGCGTTACCATATGGGTTAAATTATGAGACTATCTGTTCCTTTTTTTTCTTTTCAATATTTCATTAAGCTGTAATATGATGTAAGTGTGTACCATACGATTATTAATAATAATAACAACCATAAATCTCAATGAAAGCAATAGCTGCCACTTACCCTTTTGTGGGTGACTGATGATTATACTCTGATTTTATGTCTGCAGGAGTAGTTAGTGATCACAGATATACATACAATAACACAGTTTTTAGATGAAATATGGTCGGGAAATTCCCTTTGGAATATAAGCAACTATTGGGGAAGAATGTTTTCATGCCTTATCCTTCAGTGGTTTATTAAGGTGAAATATGTCAGCAGAAATTATGTGAGCCCCAGCTTGATATTGAAAGAGTGTTCTACATAACCTCTGGTTGCCCGTTTTCTTTGTCAACAATCACATGGTATCCATCCCATTACCACTAACACTCACATTGTGAGAGTAAAAACTAGTTATTATATAAAACAAAAGTTTGATGCTTTTCAGTCGGTCAACACGATTGTACCCAAATGAGATGCAACTAAATGAGACAGCGCCCCGGTCATGAAAACCAAGATTAATGGCCGAGGGGACCCGATGCGCTGACCACGCGTCACCCCAATATCTGCAGGCCAAATGGCTGGGCAGCGGTCGCTTGGTAGGCCTAGGCCCTTCATGGGCTGTAGTGCCACAGGGAAGGAAATATTTTCACCCATATTTTCAGACAGATTTTATAGCCTAAGTGTAATGGATCTGATGATGATCGCTTGACGATCAAACCTTTGTTTACTAAGGCAACACTGAAAAATGGCTTCAAACCCCATAATGTAGGTAGTATAAGTATATCAGTGATCGATGACTGCTCCTGCACACAGAAAATTTGCATGGAGGAGAATGAAATACAGCACTGTATAGGAAAATTGCATAACTTGATTGTATTTGTAGTCAAAGCAAGGTGTTACTTTTAGAAGGTGAACCATATACTTACTTGGTGACACAATGAGCAGCTGTAAGAACCCATTGGGTGCCAATAAGTGCTCCCCCACATAAATACTGGTTCAGTGAGTTGATGAGTGCCACTTGCCAGCACCATTCTCCAGGGTCTCCATCTTCCCCTCCGACTACACGACCTAGTCTGGAGTGGGCTCGAGCTGTGCCTTTCACTCCGCAGATATACTTGCTGTAGGCAGGTGGACGGGCTGTCGTAGAACTCGGGGCAACACCTAGTGAGAGGAATGTTCATTAACAAATATGGCAATTACATTAAAAGGTAAATTTGTGTACATTATTATTAAAACTATTAGGGACCATGGGAAAGAAAGATGAGAGAAGGATTCAGGCAGCAGAAATGATATTTGCCAGAGCCATGGTTGGTACGACAAGAAAATACAGAATTCGTAATGAGCATATCAGAGAATTGGTTCAGGTCGACAAACTATAGGATAAAATAACCTTGAAAAGGCTCATGTGGTTTGGCCATATGCAAAGGATGGATGTTAAAAGAATTCCAAGTCAAATGTATGAACTGCAGCTTCATGACTGAAGACCAAGAGGACGGCCAAGAATGAGATATGCAGACATGGTGAGAAATGACATCCAACAATTGGGTCAGGACTTGGACAGCACTGAAGAAGAAGAGAAGTACAGAGACAGAATTTGGTGAAGGGGCCTCATTTGCCGACCGATCTAATAGATGGAACGATGTGTATGTATGTATGTATAATAATATGCCTCATGTATATTTAAGAAGATTTCTAAGTACAGAGTGTAGCATAAGCTATGTTCTAATTTTCATCATTGAAGAATTTTATTGACAATTGTTTTTTACTACATGACAGTGGTATCCAAAGCAGTTTGTAGACATTCCACAATTCAGATAAGTCATCATATCAGATCTTTCAACACATTACTAGCAGACAAACACTATTTTTGTATGTTGCAGTTCAAGCTTTTTTACCATCATCTCAGCAGAGTACTTGTCGGTCATTTCTGCATATTAGTTTACAATTCTAGTTTAGGGCTTATTGCTTTTGTGTATCACAGCAACAGTAGCTACACCTGCATTATTAGCCTACTTTCGATTTTTGCAAAAAATGAAAGTAGACTTATGAGATCAACACAGGGCGAAAAAAGTGTGTCTGTCTGTCTGTGTGTGTGTGTATGTGTGTGTGAGTCTCTGTGTGTGTGTGTATGTCTGTGTGTGTGTGTGTCTGTGTGTGTGAGTGTGTGTACTCTGAATGTCTGTCCCCCCCTATCAATTCGAACACGGTGAATGCGAATTGAACGAAATTTGGTACAAAGGTAGCACTAGCAAAGGACACCTCAGTGTCATGTTTTATATCGCCGCCATCTTTACTAAAACTGAATGGCGGCCACTCAAACGTTCAAAACGTAAAATCAAATAACGACTAACCAAATCATCCGATCTCTACCAAATTTGGTAACAACATACCTTCGTATAGGATGCGTCTTGTGACCAAACTACAAGGTCGTCCGCCATACCATTTCAGGATGGCGGCCGTGCGAATTATGCAAACTTTATAATCCATATCATGGGACCCACCAGTTCCGATTATCGAGCCGAGAATCGTTTTAACTGTTCTAAAGGAAGAGGCACATTCGAAATTAAAAGTTTATTTTGTAATACTATAGTGCAGACGTGATTTTAAAAAGCTGAGCTGATTCAGTAATAAGACAAGATGGCAGCGGATATCTTGTGCCTGACTTATATTTCACTAATTTGAGTATTGCATGCAATATAGCGTACTGATACAAAATAAATAAACTTTGTATGAAATGCTTTATATATAAATAATATACTCCAGTGATGAAATCGTTTAGTATAAATCATTATTTGCTAACAAGTTCTATGTAAGTCATTTTATATAGAACGATATTCGTTGACACAATTAGCTCAGTGGTAGAGCGTTAGCCTATCGCTCAAATGCCTATGGTTCAAACCCGATCAGAGCTAGGTTTTTTGCTTGAAATGTTATATGTTTATTGTTTTGTAATGGCTCAGATGTTTTAAAATTAAGCGTTATATTGTGCATATTATGGTGTAAAATATATATTTAATTAAAACATAATTCGCCAGCAGATTTACTCGAGACATCTAGCTGCCAAAAAGGTAACTAGATTAACTTCCAGATTTTATTGAAAAGTTTCTTCTTCTGGCCGCTGGAATGCACTCGCTCTGTTAGGATTATATTGTTCGATATTTCACCACTAGATGTCACGACTAGTCTACGTGGGGCTCCATTGATTACTACACCATTGGCATTCTATGCGCATCGAATTTGAAGAATGACAAGATGATACTACGATACATTTTTACTTTTTATTTTAAAGGGTTTGTAACAGCCTATTTTGCGTTACTTGAAAATGTTATTTGAATTCAATTAGGGTTGTGAAAGCCATGCACAACCAGTCGTGTAAAGACATGCCTCAACTCAAAGTTGGATGTTGCCCACGGCAGGTCGTGTATGTAATAATAATAATAATAATGTTATTGGTTTTACATCCCTTTTAACTACTGCTGCTTTTAGAGACACCGGGGTGCCAGAATTTTGGCCCGAAGGGTTCTTTAACGTGCCAGTAAATGTACTGACACGGCTCCCTCGCATTTGTGCACCCTCAAATGCCAGCTGACTGCGCCAGGATACGAACCTGCAACCTAGGGCCCAGCAAGCGAGAACGTTCCGCTGAGCCCCGCAGCCAGTCCGGTCGATTATGTCTCCAGATCCATAACATTCTTGATATACTTCTTATCTTTCTTTCTTTCTTTCTTCAATGATGGTAGCAGTTTTTATCTAGGTTGTGGCATTTGGTAGAGGTAAATCGTTTCTAAGGTCTTCAACAAAGAATAGTTCTATTATACTCTTTGATAATAACAACGAGTTATAACTATACTCATACATTTAGGAGAAAGTAGGCTATATGTTCTTTACTGAACATCTTGTTTTTTTATTTTTATAGCGTATGGCTTTTAATGCCGGGAGTGTCCAAGGACATTTTCGGCTTGCCAGTTTGTAGCTGCTTCTAGGTGGGCACCCATGGGGTGAGCTACAAGTACCGTCGCGTGTGGAGTGTTGTCGGGGAGGAAAGTTCGATGGTAAGGAAGAGGAATTGGAAGGCAGCGGCTGTGGCCTATAGTTAGGGACCAACCCCGGCATTTGCCTGGAAGGAAGAAGGGAAACCACAGGAGACAATCTTCATGGTTGCCGGTGGGGGGATTCGAACCTCCTCGCCTCCCGGATGTGGGCGACTGCCTGCAGCCACGCTGTAACCACCATGGCTAACTCACCCGGTAGGATAAGAAATGAAACAATACAACACATGCTTCAGGTCGAGACCTTAAAGGAAACTTCTTTGTCATTTCCCGGTTCCGGGTCATGAATCAAGGACCTCCATCAGAGGCCTCGACTCACACACTATCATATTCTTAAAAGAAACCATGGAAAGAAAGAAAGGCTAAAATGGTTTGCCCACGTAAAAAGAATGGGAAAGGAGAGATTACCAAGAAGAGCTCTGGAATGGACAGAAGCTGGAAGAAGACCAATTGGAAGACTACGAACAAGATGAAGAAACGAGATAATGGATGATGTGACCTAAACAGGAATTCAGTGGGAGGAAATGTTGAATGATAGATTTTGGGAGAAAAGATAAGATTGGAGGAGGCTATGTGAATGACCTGCGTAAGCAGAAACATTTCAGGAAGAAGAAGTTGCCACACACTTACTAAGTTTTTGCCTTGTTTTTGTTTTTGGAGGACGGAGACAGTTTGTAGGTTTGGTAATATTTTGTAGAGGTATTTGTCCTTTATAATTGGATCTGATGATGTTGGCTTGGTGAGGAAAACATGTCATCCTGTCGTTTCTCCCTCTTCTATACCATATATAGTTTTTAATCCCATGTAAATTTTCACAGGTTGTTTCTTCGGATGTCCCGTAATTGGGATTATATTGTGTTGACCGACTGAAAAGTTGCAATATCAATTTCTATTCCATAAATATATTTTTAAATACTATCAGGGCTTCCTAAATAATATTTTAATTTCACTAATTTGACTGCAACTAACCTACAATTTGGCTCTTGTGGAAACAACAAAAAATTGTTCCATAGAGATAATGCAAACAGTGGTAAAAGATTTCAAGAAACCTCTTATCATCTTTATAAATAAAGTAAGCTTTCTGCCTGATCATTTTGAATTTTTGTCTAAAACTTTGTATTTAACCCATTGTGACATATTCAGAAATCATAACTGAAACTATTTAAATGTGAACTGGTGTGACTGTGATGATCTGTTGGATGGGAATGTGATTGCGGGGCTTCTAAGAAGATCCATAGATATACTTGTATTGGTATTTTAGAATCTGCACCTTGATTTGCTAGCATGGAGCAAAGAAACTATGGAGAAGTTATCAAAATGGATCCGAAGACTTTCTATAAATAACGTGTACGATGGCTGCTACGGCTGAAGGAGCTGTTATTGGGGTGAAATGCAGAATTAAAGAAGCTTTACTAAGACATGCAAGATGGCTGCTGCGGCTTTGGATTTGTTTATATAATTTTCCAAAGAAAAATATGTATTGTCCGTTGAGCCATTATATATTTAAACACAAATTGTGCTAAATGTTCCGGCATAACTCAACAAAATGACAGTGTTTCGCCCCGGTGTGCAATTGGACTCTTCAGTTGGTGAACACACTGGGAAGGCCATTGCAAGACGTATTTGATACATGTGTATCCACGTCACGAGCAAAGCCAGTGCACTATGGGAGTCGAAACTCCACTCCAAAGCAATTATAACCTTACCTTGGCATTGAATATATAATTTTCCAAAGAAAAATATGTATTGTCCGTTGAGCCATTATATATTTAAACACAAATTGTGCTAAATGTTCCGGCATAACTCAACAAAATGACAGTGTTTTGCCCCGGTGTGCAATTGGGCTCTTCAGTTGGTTAATGCACACCTCACCAAGACACTGTCTAGTACACACTGGGAAGGCCATTGCAAGACGTATTTGATACATGTGTATCCACGTCACGAGCAAAGCCAGTGCACTATGGGAGTCAAAACTCCACTCCAAAGCAATTATAACCTAACCTTGGCATTGAATATATAATTTTCCAAAGAAAAATATGTATTGTCCGTTGAGCCATTATATATTTAAACACAAATTGTGCTAAATGTTCCGGCATAACTCAACAAAATGACAGTGTTTCGCCCCGGTGTGCAACGGACAATACATATTTTTCTTTGGAAAATTATATATTCAATGCCAAGGTAAGGTTATAATTGCTTTGGAGTGGAGTTTCGACTCCCATAGTGCACTGGCTTTGCTCGTGACGTGGATACACATGTATCAAATACGTCTTGCAATGGCCTTCCCAGTGTGTACTAGACAGTGTCTTGGTGAGGTGTGCATTAACCAACTGAAGAGCCCAATTGCACACCGGGACGAAACACTGTCATTTTGTTGAGTTATGCCGGAACATTTAGCACAATTTGTGTTTAAATATATAATGGCTCAACGGACAATACATATTTTTCTTTGGAAAATTATATATTCAATGCCAAGGTAAGGTTATAATTGCTTTGGAGTGGAGTTTCGACTCCTATAGTGCACTGGCTTTGCTCGTGACGTGGATACACATGTATCAAATACGTCTTGCAATGGCCTTCCCAGTGTGTACTAGACAGTGTCTTGGTGAGGTGTGCATTAACCAACTGAAGAGCCCAATTGCACACCGGGGCGAAACACTGTCATTTTGTTGAGTTATGCCGGAACATTTAGCGCAATTTGTGTTTAAATATACAATGGCTCAACGGACAATACATATTTTTCTTTGGAAAATTATATATTCAATGCCAAGGTAAGGTTATAATTGCTTTGGAGTGGAGTTTCGACTCCCATAGTGCGCTGGCTTTGCTCGTGACGTGGATACACATGTATCAAATACGTCTTGCAATGGCCTTCCCAGTGTGTACTAGACAGTGTCTTGGTGAGGTGTGCATTAACCAACTGAAGAGCCCAATTGCACACCAGGGCGAAACACTGTCATTTTGTTGAGTTATGCCGGAACATTTAGCACAATTTGTGTTTAAATATTTAAAGGCTCAACGGACAATACATATTTTTCTTTGGAAAATTATATATTCAATGCCAAGGTAAGGTTATAATTGCTTTGGAGTGGAGTTTCGACTCCCATAGTGCACTGGCTTTGCTCGTGACGTGGATACACATGTATCAAATACATCTTGCAATGGCCTTCCCAGTGTGTACTAGACAGTGTCTTGGTGAGGTGTGCATTAACCAACTGAAGAGCCCAATTGCACACCGGGGCGAAACACTGTCATTTTGTTGAATTATGCCGGAACATTTAGCACAATTTGTGTTTAAATTTGGATTTGTTGTAGAGGTGATGTTGTGAACTATAAGAACTAAATCGTTAGGAAAAGAAGAGCATACTCTAATTGTTTATTCGGGGTGAAAAAAAGAAGATTATCCGTGAAGGAATTTATATTTGGACTTTTGCAACAGACAAAGAAAACTAATTTGTATGGAGAGATCGGAATTGAGTTGCTAGAAATTATGTACGAAGTAGGATCCAAAGAGGCATGAAAAATGTGGAAGAGATTAGAATGATGAAAATAGTGTGGATTGTGAGCTAACAGCCAGAAAGGGAGTTTGCCCGAACCAGAGCCATTTTCCCAGGGTGTGATTGTTTGCTGATTTATTGAAAGTGTTATTCCATTTACATCAGAGCCAGAGTCAGCTCTGTATGGATCCCACTACCATCACTTGTATGTATTTTACCATATGTGTAAGTTGTTATTAAATTATAATACAGTTATAGTATCTTACCTCTCGTCTAATGATTCGGGTTGGTGATTATGTCACACCATGCCTCGAGAAGGGAGAGTTCTGCTGTGCTCTACCAAATATTATTTGTTTAATTGTTTACAAGCCCCAACCTTGTACACTGGCGCCCACATATATATTATCCATATTAATAATCAGTCATAGAGAATAAATAAATTTTATTACACCATAATGACCAAATATACCCTCAGTTTAATTATGTCCGTTTGTCAGGTTGTCTCCCTATTGTTTGTTATGGCTTCACTTCAAAACTACGGGATTAAATAGCATCAAAATATGTATGGTATGTAAATAGAAGGTACTAGTCAGGTGGAAGCTAATCAGAAGAAAACACCTGTACAACGACAGTGCTGTGAACAGGACTATTCTAACGGATAAGTACTCATAGTAGGAATTCAATGTAATTAAAAATTATTTGCACAGATTACAAGAAGAGGGGGATTAAAATGATGACATATTTTGCTCGTCAAGTGAGCATCATCAGTAAAAGGTTTAAATCTACAAAACAAAGTAGCTCTACAAAACACTATCAAAGCTCACAATGTTAACCATGAACGGACACGGCCCAACAACACCAACTCTCCAAGGAACTACAAAATCATATTAAAGTGCGGCTAGTACTAGAGTTCTGAAATACAGAAGTGTTAAGCCCCCTTAAAAGAAGTATTAATTTAATAATTATAAGGTTGAAAATCACAAAGCCACTCACGATTAAGTACAATATATGGTGTTTTATCTACCGAATGCACACTGATTCTGATAGGAGATATAGGATTATCTATCATACTTTCCACTATTATACTTACTGGTATGCCTCTGTGGAGAAGGATGAGGTCTAGGAGTTGGACGATACGACTCGGAGATAGTCTCATTACGGGATGATGCCTTTTTACCGTTCAGTTCATCTTGGAGCTCTCGGACCAAAGTCTTTGGTGCACAGCACTGAGTACCAGATTTCCGGCAGCGGAACAGGTCGGACATTTCAGCATTTCCTGAAGTCAAAATGACATTATTACTTGAGTTTATGGTTTTAGCTTGAATGGTACATGCAATACCGGTACATGTCCAAAGCTCATATATTGATCTATCATTTTGTTTTGTTATCCGCATGCAGACTTAAGTGGTTTTGAATTAACAATGAAAAGCGAAATTGGCTCACCATGTGAAAATATTAGTTTTCTGCTAAATCACTACAATATTTAGATATGTGAATAATTAGTTATTTAAAAAAATAGTACCATATTCGTGAAAACAAAATAAACATGCTAGTTATTATTGTTCCTCAGAAAATTAACATGATTTTTTAGTTGATTGCGGTGGGAGATTTACCAACAGAAGCCATTTAATATTGACCAAGGCTAAAATGAAAACTTTTCACTGAATAAATCACTGTTTGAGTGCTTTAATAGGTTGTAAATTTGTGTAGCCTATTTGTAGGTATAAATGCGGATTTCTCTCATCTTGTCTTGATAAGCTTCCTACTTTCTACTGTGTTCATTTTCGATAGTTCGTAGCTTGTAAACAAATTATATAACTGGTGTGTAATTAGATAATTACATTATATTTAATCTCTATTGTTACACGAATCGAAATTATTGCTTTTCAGTCGGTCAATACGATTGTATCCAATTGTAAGGGGTGTTTCCCTAAACCTGAAAAAAATTACAAGAGATTATAGTAGAGCCATCATTACTTCCGACTTGATGTTTGAGTGTTACCCTAGAGTTATCTAGCGGTCAGAAGGAAAATTACTTTAACTAGACAATCACATGCAGTTATTCAAATCGATATATCATGACAAACTGAGTTCATTCGCGATGTCGTGATTTAGCGAATGAAACTCGAGCCTAGCACGTGACCGTTAATCTCGAGATCATAAGCCACGGGACCTCCTTTTTACGTGGAATCCGAACCACAGGACATGGCATTTCACTTTGAAAATCTCACATGCATTGGCCGGGAATCGAACCCGGTCCGCCGTGGTGAGAGGCCAACAGCTTGACGCCTAGCATTGAAACGTCAAGTCGGAAGTAATGATGGCTTTACTATAATAAATAAATTCACATGTATGACCATTTTCGAACGTCATGCGATCATCATCAGATCCTTTACAGTTAACACTTAGGCCTACGCTGTTAAATCTATGTCTACAAGTGGGTGATGGTATTTATTTACATTTAGTTACAGAAGTTATTATAAACTTCCGCAACTTGTCAAATGTACATATTGCAAATACCATCACCCACTCGTAGATATAGATTCAACGGCCTAAGTGTAAACGATCTGATGATGATCGCTTGACGATCAAAACTGGTCATCCAAATTAATTTATTTATTAATCTCATGTAATTCTTTCTGGTTTAGGGAAACGCCCATTACAATTGGGTACGACCATGTTGACCGACTGAAAATACTTCATTTTGATCACTAAGACAACATTGAAAAATGGCTTCCAACACTGTTACTGTTACAGTACATATCCCAATTTTTAACCAACTTTTTAAATCCTAAATTGTTAATGATTTTATGACTTGCAGTTTAAATGAGTAGCCCAGATGCAAAGGCCGCTAAGTGCACTTTTTGTCGATTTTGAGTTGGGCATACCGTCACGTTCGTCTTTTAACTGGCTACACGATGGAATAAGTTTCAGGGTGCATATCCCGCTCAAAACCGTTGAAAATGGCCAACAAAAATCGCATTCGTTTGCATAAACCGCTAAATGCATGTTGGCTACGGTTGCAAAGCCAGTTTAATGTTCCACGTGTCCAAAGACCGCTAAGTTCCGTAAGTATGGCGTCTGCCTTGCCACATACGGCTGCAAAACATGCTAATTGGTACAAGAACTGCCAATATTCCTCCCACAGAATTATTTTACAATAAATAATTATTTATTTCCATCGGGAAGGATAGTTTCGTGTTTCAGATTAGAGTTGGCTGCACTATCGAGGAAGCGTACGCAACAATGGCATGCTGCCTTGTCGAAATACACCGTTTAAAGCTGATTTGATCGACAGGTTGTTTCTTGGTTGAGAGCATTTCAAGCCATGAGTGACCTTGTTGATTTAAGTGAAGCAGTTATTTCATTTGTGGACTGTAACACTATTGTGAATGTTTCAAATACGGAGGGAAGAACAGAAACGGCAGAAGTAGTGGGAGAAATAGTGCAAGTTGAAGCAGTTTAACCCGTTGATACTGGAGTTGAGAACAACTTCTTACGTCTGGTTAGAACATCAACATGCCAAAGGATCAAACCAAAAAGCGTCGACACTTCTTCACAAACTGGCCAGCATAAATATTTAAGGTGCACAATATTTCGGTTATTCTCTGATGGCTGTGGGGGTCAGAACAAAAACAAGACTATGATCAGCATGCTATCTCTCTGGTTACTGCTAGAAGCTCCCGCATGTCTAAAGGAAATACAGCTATGGTTCCCAATTGTGGGTCGCTCATTTATCTCATCTGACAGAGTTTTTGGAAATATTGAACGGCAACTTCGCAAAGTTAGTGTCTTTGAAATTCCTTCCGGATACATCAAGCACATTGAGAAATTTGCGACAGTTGTTCGCCTGGAACAAGGGATTGTTAGGGATTAGAAAGCGTATATGGATGACATGGTAAAAAAATCCGGGTAGTAAGCAATTCCAAAAAGCGAAGAAAATCGTGTTCAGAATTGGAAAATAAAAATAAAAAAATACATGTCTGGTCCGAGGGGAGCCGTTCTACTATTTTGAGGTTGGTGAGGAAAAGAGCATCATGAAAAGAGGAGCGAATATTTAACATCCGGGTCCCTCACCAATTCAAGTAGGTGTTGCACTCAAAGAAACTTAACTACAAGACGTCTGACGGCTTTTAGAGCTGTATTTCGGTGAAACTGGGTAGCGAATGGCAATCTAAAATTCAACAGTGAAGTCTTCCAGGAGCAAGAAGTCATTCGCAACAATATCGTCCGACCTCAAGAGGAAGAAGACGAGGAACCTGCAGATGTTGAGCTCATGGACAGTGTCGAGGATGACCTGACCTAACTTAAGTGCCATTTTTTTCTTGTTTCATGCACTTGCTTAATTTGTAAATGTTTATGCTGTCTAAATGACGTTGCACGGTGTTTAAGATGTATTTAAAAAAAAACTCGCACCCGACGTGGTCTATTTTTTCAAAATATATTTTTCCTAATAAACCAAATTGAAACTAAAATAGTTCTTTATTAAAAATCTCATCCAAATGGCATTCGTGAAAACATAAAATAGCGGGTTTTGCAACCTAATTTCATTAACGACTCCCGTCGTCACGGGTGCAAATGTCGTTAACTGCACAATACGTGTGCAAAAACCGGTAAGTCAATATTTTAATTTATATTTTAGGACAGAATATCCAACTGTAGATTTCACAGATTTTAACTGAATAATAAATGTTTTTATGTTGATTTTCAGGCGTAAGAAATATGGTATTAGCTTAAATAGTTTGGTCGTAGCAGTTTTTCGTCATTTACTCGGTTTCGTTTATAATGCACTTAGCGGCCTTTGCAAACGGACTACTCAAATGCTAAATTGAGTCTGAAATTAAAGAAAATAATTGAAACTCAATTCAACTTAATGAAATTGACAATTATTGTTAATGTTCAACGGACAAAGAATATCATTCAAAGCTGTACGTTTTAATTAAGACTTGCAATTCAAGCACTTCAGTACACTCTGTAGAGTAGTTTAGGAGATCCCTCCCCCCATAAACTTTATTTACCGTAGATAAGGCTAGTTTAAAGGATACTCACGGAAACAGGTGAAAGACAAGTAGGACACGATGCAGGAGCCAGGACAGTCTGGTCGTCCATCTGGTGGCGCTTGGGTTGTGGTAGTTGTGCTATGCGGCTTAGGACGGGAAGGTCTAGTGGCTGCACTACTCCTGGTGTTGTCACAACATACTGAGCCTCTCTGGCAGTTGGTAGTATACGGGATGAGAACTGACGGCCTCTCACAGAACGCTGCCATGATGTTGTGCAGACAGAATCCTGGACACCTTGGAGGAGCCGGCGTAGATGTGGCCGTAGCTGTCGTTGTAGCGGGTCTGCTGGTCGTGGTGATGATTGGCCTTGCTGTGTTAAAACCACCCGTGCTTGGTGTTGTGTCAGATGTTGGAGGGTCAGATATACAGCAACTACCTTCATCCGAACAAACCGCCTCGGTGTCAATGTCATCGCAGAAAAGCGCGAAGAAACCACTTACACATTGTCCGCGGCAGGGTTTAGGTGGCCGTGAGGGTTGAGCCGGTCGCGTGATGGCGGCTGACGATGTAGAAGGCCGTGGTGTAGTGCTGCTGGGACGACTGTTGTTCCTGTCCATGATGATCAGGTTACCAGGGGGTTCTGAGTCACTGTAGACATCGCGGGATACGCAACAGCGTAACCCTGTTTTGCAGAGACCGTCCATAGCCAAGACAGCCTCGCAGTACTCCGCTATACGCTCAGCCACGCACACTCCGGGGCACGTCTTCACTGTCAAAACACAAAGCACGAATGCAATGAGCTGATCACGACACTTGGCAGCTACAATACGAAGTAGGCTATTCGTATCTCAAGTCCTGTTTTAGCGGTTTATACCAAACCGTTTACCTAAGTAAATCAGTTACGCAGTCCATCTCACAACAAATCTTACAGTATACGGTATCTACGTTCTACAGTACCGGTAGTACAAGACAGACAGCCACAATTTTTAATATTTCTGGATATTTTTTGTAGAATACCGCATTACTTATTTTACTTCTCTTTTGTTTCGATAACTTTAAATGAAAATATTGTCAATCTTCTGTAAAATGTTAACTGTATTTGTAAGGATTCAGTTTTTTCATGATCTTGAGGTTTTGATAGTCACATCTCTTAATTATGGTATATATGTCAATTTCCAGATAATTAGTTTACTTAATTAATATTCATATGTTTGCCCTTATGAATGCTTCAACGATAAGCCGGAACATGTTCACTGATTAATTGAATATATTGAATTAGCGGATATTATTGAAGTTAATAGAAATGATTTTGTGGTTAGATTCTCAGAAGTTAAAAAAAACAAATGTGTGTTCTACCGGTATTCTAGGAAGTAGTTTTGGTAGTTGTCCGAGTCGTCAGACTGCGGACTGGATTGATACAGCCTTCCTTGTCCTCTATCCTGTACTAACAGCTTCATGTCTACGTAGCTACCGTTTTGCTCTTCCGTTCTTGCTCCCCACTATAACTATACTAGATATTCCTTGGTTTGATTAAGAAGTGGCTTACCAATCTGTCCTTTTCATTAAGCTCTCCACCAATGTCTCTCTGCATCCACTCACATTTATACCTTACCTTACCAGGATTGGAAGGAGACGGCCATGTAAGTGTCTAACTTGCCTGCTCGGAGCGCTGCACATCTGGGTTTGAATCCAATTAACAAGTCCTAATTAACAATTATGACCACTCTTAGGAGAACTATTCTCTTAAGTTACTTCTGTCAATTAAATATACAGATTAAGGTATGTATGAATGTATGTATTAAGAACTTTCTTCCAAAGCATGGCACTTTATGGAAGTAAAACTTGAACCATTGGAGCAGTTGAAAGGAGAATTATATGTGACGTTCTTAATTGGTTTTAGAGGTTTGGGACATCTTGATCATCAGCCTCTTGTACTCGGATTAGATCTTAACTGCTTATGGCAGGCAACAGTATACAGTGCAGCACAGCACTAAATGCTGCAAGCCTTGTATTTTCTAGGGCTTCGGCATGACTAATGATCTCGGAGCTTCGTGGCTACCCCTGTGAACTGGGCGTGTTTCCCTGTCCAGGCAGTCAAGTGACCACGTGCAAGTATTTACGCGCGCTATATCGACTCGGCGAACAGACTTTAGATTAGTTTACAATTACTGAGAAAAAATATAGTGAATATTTGATTTCTAGTCTTCATCTCCTTTTTCATAGAATGTTAACGTTAGATTGATGCTCTTAGTTTAATTTTCTTATTTTCAGTATAACTGAAGACGGTTACAAGTTAACCGAAAATGGTATTACAATATAATTAGTTTCAATACATTATTTACTTTAAGGTGGATTATCATTTATTTGCCTATTCATTATGTAAAATTTTAATACCTTTTATAAAGTAGTTCAAATTATTTCTTCAAGGTTGATGAATGGAATGTGCAGGTTGTACTGTCTCCGATGTAATGAGAAGGAGCTTTACAACGAGGAATGTGCGAATATAGCTCCCAATAAGAGACAATATCCCTTAATAGGATCTCACGGTATATCAAATTACGGAACAGTAATGTCTGGCATTGCTTGGCTTCTTAAATTAAAATGACTTATCTCAGATGTTTTCAATTGAACTTAAAATATTTTTCGTCTTATCGGCTAAAGAATAAAATATATAAATTTCGTTCAGGAACTGTTCTTCGCATCTAATAGAGCCCTGAATAAAGTCACTTCAAAATAATGAAAAGTTAGACAAAACAAAATCACCTTCCCAGTTATGCCTCACTTTCACTACTGGTATATGACGAAGGGCACGAAACAGTGGCGTAACTACGAGCCAAATAATTTAAAAAAACTAATTTAATGAAATTTCTATTTAAAAACGATAATTTTTGGATTGTTGACAAACGATTGGATATGTGCGTTTATAATTTGAGAACATTTATCTTTACTTGTGTAAAATATTCAGTGTTAGGCACAATGAGAGGTACAAATGCTATCGTGATCAAACAAGAAAACGAGTAGGTTGATTGTCTTATCTGCCCCCACGCAAAGCAAAAAGCAAAAAGCAAAATCAAACACATGACCAAAACAGAACGAAAAAAAAAATTTAAGGCAAAATAAAAAATCACACAAAAATCAAAACCAAAAACAACAAAGAAATACATTCAAAAGCAAAAGAAGAGAATAAACACAAAATAAAAACAAAACAAAAATTCAAAAGCAAAAGCAGAAAACAAACACAAAATAAAAAACAGAACAAAAATTCAAAAGCAGAAAATAAACAAAAAATATAAAACAAAATTTATTCAGAAGCTAAATTAGAAAACAAACACAAAATCAAAAATCAAAACAAAGCAAGAATTCAAAAGCAAAAGCATAAAACAAACACAAAATCAAACACAAAAATCAAAACAAAATTCCAAAACCAATAGCAGAAAATAAGCACAAAATAAAAATGAAAACCAACATTCAAAAGAAAAAGCAGAACACAAACAAAACAT
The DNA here is from genome assembly GCA_946902985.2 of Meconema thalassinum. Lineage (NCBI taxonomy): Eukaryota > Metazoa > Arthropoda > Insecta > Orthoptera > Tettigoniidae > Meconema > Meconema thalassinum. Next base: position 2,008,025,353 of record OX336388.2, read on the forward strand.
AAAATACAAAACAAATACAAAATCAAAAGCAGAAAATAAACACAAAATAGAAAACAAAACAAAAATTCTAAAGCTAAAGCAGAAAACAAACACAAAATCAAAAACAAAACAAGAATTCAAAAGTGAAAGCAGAAAACAAACACAAAATCAAACAAATAAATCGAAACAAAAATCCAAAAGCAGAAGCAGAAAATAAACACAAAATCAAAATCAAAACAAAAAAGCAAAAGCAGAAAACTAACACAAAATCAAAAACAAAAAACAAAATTTATTCAGAAGTTAGAGCCGAAAACAAAATCAAAAACAAAAACAAAACCATAATTCAAAAGCAAAAGCATAAAACAAACACAAAATCAAATACAAAAATCAAAACAAAAATCCAAAAGCAAAAGCAGAAAATAAACACAAAATCAAAATGCAAACAAACATTCAAAAGCAAAAGCAGAAAACTAACAAAAAATAAAATACAAAACAAATACGAAAGAAAAAGCAGAAAATAAACACAAAATAGAAAACAAAACATAAATTCAAAAGCTAAAGCAGAAAACAAACACAAAATCAAAAACAAAACAAGAATTCAAAAGCGAAAGCAGAAAACAAACACAAAATCAAACACATAAATCAAAACAAAAAGCAAAAGCAGAAAATAAACACAAAATAAAAATAAAAACAAAAATTTAAAAGCGAAAGCAGAAAACAAACGCAAAATAAAATACAAAACAAAAAGCAGAAAACAAACACAAAAAAATCAAAAGTAAAAGCAGAAGGCAATCACAAAATCAAAAAACAGAAAACGAACATAAAATTAAAACCAAAAAACACAAAGCCAAAAGAAAAAAAATAGAAAACAACAAACACAAAATCAAAATCGCAATCAGTTCAGATTTGACTCCGCTCATCCCCCTCCAGAAGCAAATCCTAGTTACGCCACTGGCACGATTCCCTTAGAAACAAACAACAAGTTTAAGCTATTTTCTGAAGAGGGCAGCAAATTCTCGACCAAATAACCAAGAATCTCTTATTATAAGATTGTCTGTTATTTTTGTACTTTACCTTATTAGTACCTCAAGTGTTAGTAATTTTTTAGCCAACAGTGTAATTGTGATTAGATTTTGGACTCACCAGAGTCTTCTTTTTCCATAGCGACCTTTTCAGGTTTGCTGGGAGGATCAGGAGACTGCAAACGAAGAGAATGATTGTATCATGTAAATTATTTTAGAGGATAGATACACTTAGCTGTTGAGTAAGACATGAAAAAGAGATCGTAGCCGGGATTCAAACTCGAATCTTGTGCATTCAAAACAGGCGTTTATCCACTTACGCCACCGAAGACCTAATCATAACCAGGATTAATTTTCATGTCTGAGATGAAGAAGACATTGAAAGAACAATCTTGGATATTGTTTGAGATGGTAATGATCTCAGAAAGCGATATCGCGATATGAGAGCTACCTAGCTGCCAAAGTTGAAACCTGAATTGACTAGGTCCACGATGGTGTAAGTGGTTAAACATGCGTTTGAATCTAGACTGTGATTTCATTTTCAAGGCTAACAGAAGAGATTAATTATTAGTTTCTTAGCCAAATATCGCATAATAATACTGTTGTGTTATTATAAATTCATTTTAAGGGCTTGTGACAATTTTGGCCATCAGTGAAGTGCGTGTTGAATTAATCTGTTTGTGTGAGGGCTTAATTAGTGTTTGTAACTGTAATTAATTAGGTCTGGACTAGAAATAAGTACCAACCCGATATTTTTCTGTAGAGTGTTGATAGTGATGATAATTGTTGTTTTAAGAGGCCTATAAACTTCTGGGTTATCAGCCCCTATGTAGAGAATGTGGAATAGCCTGGGGATAAAACTCATTCAGAATGTCGGCAGTCAGCGCCGGGATTTGAACCTTGGATTTCCAAACTCTCACCTTCCCAGCACAGTCATAGTGAGTGACTTAACGTGTTCCACTACGTGGGGGACGGGAGGGGAGGGGGGGGGGGAGGTGTGTGTAAAACATCCGGTATGATATAAAATAAACGTTTTTTCTCTTCTGATTTTAGATACAGCTGACCACAAGAACCCAGAGTAGCTCCAAATTTGCTAAGAACGGTAAAATTTCAATTAATTGAATCAGTTGTAATTTTAACACGTCATTCTTCATGAGTTATAATGCAAAAGCAGATGCAAAACGTTCAAAAATTCTATAGTACGCCAAATAAATCAATAGCATGGTCCCTACGGCGTCAAAACGTCTATAGGAAAACTCTTCTCACATTTGTCATTTGGTATCAATAGGCTGAGTACATTTCACTTCAGCATTCCACCAGGATCAAAATTATTTCAATTTGTAATGACTTGAATGTTCAAAGAGTTCTAAGGGAGGGGAGTGGACAAGCAGGGCATCGTAAAGGAGAAGTTCAAAGTAGTAAGTGTCCTTCCTTTGTGTCCGTTTTCTGGTGAGTCGATATGCCTGCCCACCTCTCACTTTAGCATTCCAACAGGATCAAAATTCTTGTAAAAACTTGAATATTCTAAGAGTTCTGAAGATGCGCCTTCACACACACAAAATTGTGACTCAGAAGCACACGTGACTAAAAATATACCAGTGAAACGTAACGTGAACCAGTAACGTACACTAATATATTCTGACGCAGCATTTTCTTCAGTAGTTTAGGCAACGGGAAACTATCCATTTTCAAAAAACTGTATTGCAGCGTGGTTTAATGATCCGATGTTTTGATCTAATTATTGTGACGAAATCCCTTTTATAGTACCAGGTTGCTCATTCGCCCCGTACAATCTACCTACAATTATTGTACAGCAAACACTACTGCTGTTAGGGACAGATGACCTCGTAGTTCCACCCATTAAAACCTCCATAACTAAATAACACTAATGCTGTACGGGGTGTCCAATAACTGATTTACACAGGGGTCAAACTACGTCAGAATACGAAGGGATAACAACCGGACGGCCACTCGCTACTTGTTCCTCAGCGCTATTACGGCCCTTTGCGTTATGCAACGTCCCATTTGAGAGCGTAATAGGTTCATATGTGGTACAACAACACGACAGTTGCTGGCAACACATTGACAATGGCTGGTGTATACAGCAACAACGAGTACGCGGACATCACACTAATCTATGGAGAAGCTGGTCGTAATGCCATTGAAGATCGAGGTTTCATAATGCAATGGGGCGCATTAGACTAGAGCACTGAGGAACATGTAGCGAGCGGACGTCCGGCTGTTATCACTTGACATTCTGACATAACCTGCTTGCATTAAAAGGATACCCCTTAGAAAGCCAGTTATTAGACCTCCCGTTCATCATTAGTACACTCGGGACACCTAAAAGCGGGGCAAATGAGCTACCTGGTATAGTGTTACTGAATATTCAAGATGGTACAATGATGCCTTATTGCACAGGTTTCTTATAGCACTGATTGGTATATAGGCTATTCAGGATGTCTAAAAATAAGTTTGGGGAATTGTGAGAGGACACAATGCTGTGAACCACAAATCGATATTCAAAATTTCTCTTATGTCAACCGAGGGAAGATCGCCAGAAAATTGACACAAAGGAAGGACACTTACAGGAAATGATACTTTGAATTTCTCCTTGATGATGCCCTACTTGCCCACTCCCCCTTACATTTGTTGGACCACACAATATACTTTACTGCATTACATGCGAACTGGCCAGCACAGGTAACCCGTATCATACAGTCCTCAGCCAGGCGCTCATATATGCACTCCATTCACTCCTACAGGTTGTGATCAATTTTGCACACCATGTGTATTTTGATTGGAAATTTTGATTGCTAAAATTAATAGTCTTCACCAATAATGTTTGATGTGAAATCGGCATACTACGCCAGGGGATATATGAAATATGAAGCTGTCACCATTGGCGATTAATCAAACGGTTTAGGGAAAAAGTGAAGACAAATCCTTCTTTATGTTATACAGTAGGAAATATTACGCCCATAGAACTTTCCTAACTTATTCTCTGATTTCCTGTCTATGCAGTATAATTTACTTGTTGATGTTTCTTAACATTTATGACAGTTGTTATTGCTGATTCCTTCAGGGGCTTGGTCATTGAGGATATCAGCCTAGTGTACTATGTGTGTGCGTACGATTTGTCTAATAACCTGTGTTATTGTGGTGCCTTCAGTAGTGTGTGCGTATTTTAATTCAGGATTGGATTTAGAAGAAGGTGGTCGTGGCTTCAAGTTAGGAACCATCCTAACATTTGCCTAAATTAGAAGCTCGGCCACTTCAGGAAACCACCTCTAGGATGGCAGACGTGTGACTCAAAACCATCACTTCTCAGTTTGTATCGTGGAGCTGAGTGTACCCCGTTCTAACTTTCATACAGTAATAGGGATGTATAGAACTAGCACCGATAGAGCGCACTGCTGTTGTACTGGGTAAGCGCAGGGCGCTCTTCATTTGTCTCCTGTGTTCTCATGCCGCTAATATGTACGAATTTAAGTTGTTTAAATTGTTATTTTCGAGACTATGCCGAGATATTGCTGTGTTCCCCTTTGCAAAAATCAGGGAAGCCCGTTTTCGTTTCACCAATTTCCATAAAAGAAAGAAATGAGGAAGAAATCGTTACATGCTATTGGATGGAAAATTTTCGGTGAGAAAAATCTGACCGAATATATTAAAGTGTGTTCCCATCATTTACAACCCGATGACTTCACGAAAACTGTGTTGGATAAGTGTGATTTACAAAGGGAAATAATTCCTATTTTGTACCTATAAACTTATTAGACATTTCGATAACAACCATTGAATTTATGCATTTGTATTTGAAGGAGAGAGAGCAAGATTAAAACCGGGCGCTGTTCCATCGCTTTTTCCGTGGACCACGAACACAACAAAAATAAGGAAGAGGCCATACACAAGAAACTTTCAGGATTATCACGATAAGCCTACAATATCGGAATCTGCAGAAATCATCTCCATTGAAGTACGGGAAGAAATCGTCAATATACACGAAGAAGTGAATGTAACATTTCTGACTCCCATTTTCAAAGACATCGATACTCGGACAAATACTTAAAGAATAAATATCGCAACATTAACAGTCACAAACTTATTATGGTTGGTTTCTTGAAATCAGAATTAATCGTCAACTTCCATCTGCCCGACGGAGAATGTGGTAGCGACTGACTTCTACATTCTTGAGACATAGTCAGATGAATGGAAACAGTTCGTGGACCTAAAGCAGGGATTCTCAAACTTTAAAAAAACTGTACCCCCAAGTCCTTTCCTAGGGGTATGGGAACGATTCTTATTGAGAAATTGACAAAATTACATAAAAACCAAACGTTGCGAGCATTTTCGAGGTATACCGGTACAATGCCGGTATCAACTTTCTTTGATTATGTTTACCTTAAAACATGACAGTTTCATGTAAGCTATCAACCTAAAAAAATATATGAATCGAAGTCTATAAATATGGGGACCAAGTGAATATTTAAATCTCTATTTATGATTTAAGTCTTATGGTGATATATTTATCAATATAGGCCCACAATACTCAAGTAATTGTAATCTTTAGGAGAAAGCATGATGACTCATATTCATTATTTTTTGAATAACATAGCGTGTTAGAATTTTGTTATTACCGCTGTATTAATTCTTCCTTCCTCCCGGTAGTTTTAGCGCCTCTGGTCCGTAGCTCATTTCGCAGCTGTTTAACGCTTAAACTCTGAAATTCATCCATAATATATTAGGAGATAAACCTATTGAATTAATTAATATAGTCTTGGAGTAAAATTAGAGAAGATATAATTTACTTGAGCTTAGAAAACTCGGTCACAATTTATACATTCCTCGCAACTGACTGGGAGAAACATAAGACGATCGCCTTACGCTTACCCAGTACTACACGAGCACTATCTGGCGCGAACTTCCTCCGGCTACATCCCTATTGTATTTCTAGGCAGAGCAGGAGATCGAATCCGGACATCAAGACTGACAGCCATGAATGCTAGCCACTTTACCAAGAGGTGGTCCATTTAGGGAGATTTTGGTTCGCAGACATGTGATCTTGTTTGTGTGTAAGAATATTTAGCCTACTTTTCCCATTTTGCAAAAACGAGGAAAAAGTAGACTTATGAGATCGGTCCGGGAAACTATGTGTCTGTCAGTCTGTCCTTCTCTCTGTCTGTCTGTCTGCGTGCCGCCCCTTATCAACTCCTAAACGACTTCAGCTATCGAATCCAAATTTGGTAAGAGTAAAGATCTATACATGAATATCTCACTATCTCACGGCCATACTTGAAATGTACGTCAGTGCTACCAACTGCTGTGCATGGGAACTATTCCAAAATGGGCACACATAAAGATAATAACATTTAAGATTAATTTTCAGAAGTCCATACATGCCAGTGTTGCCAACATGATTATAAGTCTGCTGATAGGTCCAATTTCTAAATGCATGTAACTTCTATACTATCGATTGGATTTTAACTAAATTTCGTATGTACTATGTTTAATCCTAATATCAATATATCAGAAAGTATGCAAGCCACCAGCTCTTAACTTTGCACACGTATAATACCTGCCATTCTAGATTAATTTGGAGTAACTAATATACCTCAGTGCTGCCAACATTATTCCAAGTTTTCGGATAGTTTCAATTTTCAATTACATGTAACTTCTATACTAACAAATGGTTTTTATCCAAAATTGGCACTATAATAGATCGTAATATTTCAGATTAATTCTGAGCATCACATACATGGCATTGTTCCCAAAATGATTTTACCCGCACTGACAAATCCAATATCAAACAGCATGTAACGTCCATACTATGAATTAGACTTCAACTAAATGTTGTATGTGTATTCTAAACCTTAAGAGATGGAACTAAGGATATATTCAGAGTCACCAAGGCTGATAACTACAGTAAGTTAATCTATTAGGCTTTATAGATTGTCAGGAATCTTAAATTTTAAGAAACGTAGGCCCTTTAGTTCGTCACGGAACTACTTGTTTCCTTTAAGCCTGTGTTATTGTATTGCCAAAAGCTGTGTGCACAAGTGTAACCGTTTAGGAATGGGGCACCTAGAAAGGTTTCTGGTATTTTCCTGGAATAAAATGTGTTAGTTCTCCAAGGAAATACTTGTTTTTACTTGGAATTACAAACGGACATACATGGCCTACTTGACAAGTAGAGTTTTATTATTCAAAGAATACTCGTGTAAGAAGAAAGATAATGGCCTGGGTTCATGTAATGGATTTTTAATATTGCACTTCACTAGAAGTTGGCAGTGCGACTCACGTTCTCAGCTGAGTTCCAATTAGACGAGAAGACCCTCGCTCTACGAGAGCTGAACATGATTATTATAACGGTTCACAGGTTCCCCAAACACACAGGCTGCCTTCTCACGCGGCACACATGGTCTGCGATCGACAGAAACAAGATATGATATTGACAAGTTAAACAATAATACGAGCTAGAAAATAATAATAATCATATCGTATGGCCTCGGTGCCGGGTGCAAGCTTTGTCATTTGACACCCAAGGGGTAGCTTGCATGTCGAATTTCGTTGCTCCTTGAAGCACTATGAAAGTCAAGGAAGTTAGATATCTACGCTCCTTGAACACTATAGCGCTTTCTAGTAGATAAATGAGGAACTTTGTGTTGGCGAAAACTCCAGAGATTAATTTTTCCATTATGAACACGACCTACTGAATTCAAATGGGTTCTTTGACATGCCAACATCGTATGACATGGTGTCGTAATTTTTGCCGCCTTTCAAAAATCACTTACCACGGCCAGGAGCGAACCTGCAAGCTTGGGGTTAGTAGACCTACACGTTGACCACTCGCCCACCGTGGCAATCTGCTAGAAAATGATAACACGATGCTTATTTTTAATGATTTGATTATACCACGAACCATGAGAATGATGGAGCCCCTCTCTCCTGTGACAGAAGAGACTCCTTCGAAACGAACAGGCAATTGAAATGATATTCAGAGGGGTGCTTTTTTCGTCGAGAGGGATTATGGAATCAAGATGTTGTTGATTTATTTGGGGGGCTTGGACTTCGTGCTCATTAACCCCCCGGGGACTTGGGTGTGTTTATGCATGTAGATAGAATATGACTTATAACCTGTGCTATTGTGGTCTCTGTCATAGTGTGTGTGTATTCGTAGCTTAATACATATGAGGATTGGGGAGGATGCAGCCATGGCCTTAAGTTAGGATCCATCCCAACCTTTTCCTGGAATAGAAGTGGGGAAACCAAAGAAAACCACTTCCTGTATGGCTGAGGTGGGAATCGAACCCACCCATTCTCAGCTTGTTCTCACGAGGTTGAGTGTACCCCGTTCCAGTCCTCAGACCAGCATTAAATTTCTTGGCGGAGCTGTAAATTGAACCCGGACGTCTAGGGCGACAGCCAAGAATGCTAGCCGCTACACCTGGAAGTGGAAGTGGAGTGGAAGGAAGAAAGTAGAACTAGCTGAGTTAATTAGTTAGTTATTGTTGTTTTAAAGGGCGGAACTACGAGGTCATCTGCCCTTTTTAACACAAATTAAATTATACAAATTTGGAATATATAGTTAAATTTTGAGGTGGATACCTAAATGTGAAACGACAGAAAGTAAAAAAAAAACACAAATAATTAAATAAAACTGATAAGTATAATTATTTAAAAAAATACAGTTTACAAAAGAAACAAAATTCAAAAAAGAACAAATTCTGGTTGGTCGCTTTCTCAGTTTAGGGGCTGCGACAACGCGGTCATGTAGGCCCGTGTACTTTGGGTGTGTGTAGAATCTGTCTGATAGCCGGTGTTAATTGTGATGGCTATAGTAGTGTGTGTTATCTGTTTTCAAATCAAGTAAGGACTGCAGACATTCAATTTTCAAGTAGTTCCTACTCTTGCTACTAAACGCCACCGTCAACGACAACTAGTTCTGAACTTGGCTACTAGAAGCCACCGCAGTCGGCTCCTGGAGATGAACGTTGGAACCTAAGAGCGTTTGTCAAATCTAACCTATAATTTAGCTTCAACACAAGTGTAATTAGTGGAAGGTTCTTTTACATGCCATAAATCTATGACATGGGATCGCCGCGCCGACTTTACTTCCCCTCCAAAGGAAAGCATACTGAGGAATATTTAACGCTCTTAAAACAATCCGACGACTTCGGCCGGGTTTGAACCCGCGATCCTGGGAAGAACAAATTCTCTGAGTCAATTAAACTAGCTAAGTGAGCAAGTGGGATAGGACTGAATATTCTAGGGATTACTGAAGTTCGGATAATGGAAGATAGGCAGGATTAATGAGGAGATTATTAAGTGAATCTGCGAGATGTAAAACGAGGCAGGAGAAACTCCATAGAAAGTACCATAGTTACTGTTAGGTACCTAAATGGACAATAATGTGAATAGATTTGAAAATCTCAGAAACTAAGCCCAGGATTGTTTCAGTGTACATCTATGTAAAGGAGAGGGGGTGATAGACACTGATTTCTGGAGACACTGAGTGACATGGTAGTGAGGGATAAAAGCAAAGATAGAGTAGTGGTGATAGGGAATTTAAATGCTAGGATAAGAATTAGAACTGAGGGGTATGAGAATGTAATGGGTACGTGCGATGAGGGTAGAGAAGTAAACATCAGTGGACAATGTTTACTGGATTTATGAGCTAGGAAGGGATTAGCTGTTGCGAATTTATTCCTGATGGAGATTCACAGATATACTTAGAGGAACCAGGTCGATAACAGACAGCACCATCTTCACTGACTTTCAATTCAGTAATTTTATTGGGAATTATACTGTCCTCAGGTGCTATTTTGATGAACCAAGCCACAAACTGATCTGCGGTGAATTATGCATACCCAGACCTGATGAGCAGGAGATCATCTATACTAATATAATAAACTGAAGAGTTTGTGTGTTTGTTTATGTGTTTAAACGCGCTAATCTCTGGAACTACCAGTCGGATTCGAAAAATTATTTTTTGTATATGATAGCCTGATTCAAGGGGAATAGTTTAGGCTACACCTCTCAGGTAACCTTAAAGATTGATTTTTGTTCAGCAAGTCGGAAGGACAAGCGCTCCAGAACGGCTTCAATAATACCGAAGTCTATTGTTGCAATGTAATGCGGGCCACATCGCGTCGCCCCTACCAATGTTCTGGGTCAGAATTGCGAGCTGCTTATAAATTGCAGTCACGGGGAGTAATTAATGCAAAAAGATTTCTTAGGCCCCTTAAAACAGTTATCATCATGACAATAGTATGCCTCTGTATAAGGGCGATGGTGTTGGTGCAGTATACCGAGGTTATCAGCGGCAATAAGCGTTGGTGCTTTCAAATTTACTTTCATTTATTCCGATCTTTATCCTTGAGCGCTCCAGTTCTGTAAAACAAATAAATCCACCGGGCGAAGCCGGGCACTACTGCTAGTAACTAATACAAGTATTTTTTTCAGGTTCAACAATCATTATATTTAACATGCTACAATCTACTGTCCTCGCTGGCATATGGAGAGCGTGCCTTCGAATCCCACATCGGCCATTATGAAAACTTTAATGTACAAGAGATCTAAATGTGTTTCGACATCGTGGTCATCAACGTCGTACACTTGAGGGTGTGTAAAATGTGTTGATGTTCTATGTTATTATGGTGTCTGTAATAGTGTGCGTATTTGTAATTCAGGCTAAGATGGCGTAGAAGGTGGCCGTGGTCTTAAGTTAAGACCCATGACACCGGGTGAATTAGCCGTGGTGGTTACGGCATGACTGATGGCAGTCGCTCACATCCGGTAGGCGAGGAGGTTCGAATCCCCCCGCCGGCAACCTTGAAGATGGTCTTCTGTGGTTTCCCATCTTCCTTCCAGGCAAATGCCGGGGTTGGTCCCTAACTATAGGCCACAGCCGCTACCTTCCAACTCCTCGCCCTTACATTCCAACTTCCCTCCTTCCCTCCCCAACGGTACTTGTAGCTCACCCATTGGGTGTCCGTCTCGAAGCAGCTACAAAACTGGCGAGCCGAACATGTCCTCGGACACTCCCGGCACTAAAAGCCATACGCTAAAAAAAAAAAAAAAAAAAAAAAGACCCATGACGGTATTTGCCTGGAGAAGAAGTGGGAGACCACAGAAAAATACTTTTAGGATGGCTGAGGTTGGAAGCGATGCCATTTATGTTCTTAGTATTGCCTCCGGAAATTGCTTGTACCCCGATCCAACCCCTCAGAGAGAATTACATTTCTTGCAGTGCCGGGGACGATTTAGAGGTTTTGCGACATCGATCGTGTGCCCCATGTATTTTTGTGTGTGTGTTTGTATTGAGGTAAGGATTGGGAAGGAAGCGGCTGTGGTCTTAAGTTAGGAACCATTCGCCTGGAGTAGAAGTGGGAAGCCACGGAAAACCACTTCCAAGATGGCTGAGATTGGAATTGAACCGACCTCATCTCAGTTTTGCTTTACGAGGCTGAGTGTATTCCGTTCCAGCCCTCAGACCAGAATTACATTTCTTTGCAGAGCCTGGAATCGAATCCGGACCTCCAACGTGACAGCCATGAATGCTAGCCGCTAAACCATGAAGTGGTCAAGGGGAAGAAGTTTGAAGAAATGCCCAAAGACTACAGAAGGTGACGAATGAAAGACTAATCTATATATTTAAAACACTAAGCTGATTTTCGTTATCGCGAGATTGAGGGAACGGTAGAACCGATTCACTTCGTAGAGCAATCTGTCGAAAGCTGTAGGCCTGTAGATTTGCAGAGTGTCTTTAAAATAAACAAATATTTTACCACATATTTTTAAATTTATAAACAAAACTGCAAAATTATTGGCTCCAGCGCATGCGCAGAATCACCTTGGTTAATGACAGACATGGCGGATGTCCACCGCGTTTTAATGTAATAGTTATTTATAAGAATTATACTAAGGAGGGAAGTATTGATTATGAAGTTTCCACGATATAAACAGGAATAGAATATTATAAAAAAAAAACGGAAATGTAGAAGAATTTATACGGACTGTTGAGAGTGAATGTTGTTTAAGTAACTTAATATTACTTTGTTCCACAAGTGATTCGGTAGCTCAGACGGCAGTGTTCTAAACTCTTAATTTATGCATCGCGCAATGGAAGCAGTTCGAATCCCATCTCCGACACATATTTTTATTTCTCAAGTATTCTTTCTGCCTATTGGTAATACATTGTCTTAACATATTTTATTTTTATTATTCCCATAAAGTAAGGAATTCCCCACGATTTACGTTCCCATATACTTTTAAATTATTGAATAAAAGATGGCCACAATCGCTTTCGCCATGAGAGACAATTGATGAACATAATTCATTTGTTGGACTCAGACATCGTGGTCACTCAGCCCCGTCTACTTTGGTGTGTGTGTGTGTCTCAAATTTTCTCTGATAACCTGTGTTATTGTGATGGCTGTACTGATGTGTGCATTTGTAATTCAAGTGGGGAATGGGAAATTGGCGACCGAGGCTTTAAGTTAGGAACTATCCCGGTATTTACCTGCAGTGGAAGTGGCAAACCACGGAAAACCACATCCCAGATTGTTGAGATGGGAATCGAACCTTGCCCTACTTAGTTTTGCCTCAAGAGTGCGCCCCGTTCCAGCCCTCAGACCAGAATTACACTTGCAGTGGAAGTGGCAAACCACGGAAAACCAAATCCCAGATTGTTGAGATGAGAATCGAACCTTGCCCTTCTTAGTTTTGCCTCAAGGGTGCGCCCCATTCCAGCCCTCAGACCAGAATTACATTTCTAGAGAAATGGCGGATAAAGGATTCACCGTATCGTAGTGTGATCTTTGTTTTTGAGAATTAAAAAGAGGGGATTGAAGAACTTCAACAGGCGTTTGAGTTCGTTTGTTGTTTAAGTAACTTAATATTGGTTTAGACGTCTGTTGACTGGGTGGCTCATGGGTAACATTGCGGACCCAGGAATGAATTTTGCATAGTCGAAGGAGTCTCACCTCAGACATGTATTTTTATTTCCCAATTATTCTTTCTGGCTATTGGTAATTCATTGTCGTAACATATTTTACTTTTATTATTCCCGTACAGTAAGGGATTCTACACGATTTACGTTGCCAGATACTTTTATATTATTAAATAAAAATGGCCACAACCGCTTTTGCCCTGAGAGAAAATTGTCGAACATAATTCATTTGATGGACTCAGACATCGTGGTCACTCAGCCCCGTCTACTTTGCTGTGTGAGTGTAAACCTTTCTCTGATCACCTGTGTTAATGTAATGGCTGTATTGATGTGTGCATTTGTAATTAATATGGGGAATGGGGAGTTGACGACCGAGGCTTTAAGTTAGGAACTATTCCGGTATTTGCCTGGAGTGGAAGTGGGAAACCACGGAACACCACATCCAAGATTGTTGAGATGGGAATCAAATTTTGCTCTTCTTAGGTTTGCCTCAAGAGTGCACCCCGTTCCAGCCCTCAGACCTGAATTAAATTTCTTGGCAGAGCAGGGATCGAACCTGGAATCTGGGGTGATAGCTCAGAACGTAGCCATAAGAGTGGGCTTCCCTGTGTTAATACGATCTTTGACAAACACTGAACATATAATTCTAAAACTCCCTCCATTACGGTGGCTGGCGAAGTGAGTCTATGCTCATTCCAGTAGTGGCGAAGTGATTCTATGCTCCCTTGCGTAATTTACTGTCATGGAAATGCAAAGTTTTGTACCTTCAACAGGTGATGGAAATTGATTATTTAGAGCAGTTTCAGTTTATTTCAAAATGAAGTTCGTCATCCTGAGTTGCGTTTGCAAGCAAATTGCAAAAATTGCAAGGATTTTATTATTGGCGATCAGTCTCATCGCATTCTCATCAGCAACCTACTTGAGAATGGAAGTCTGTGAACTTAATTGTATAAGTGAATATTATTGTTAATGATTATTTTTTAGAGTACATAACAATGAGTCTAACCACGGAGTTGATTTTGGCAATGGAAGTAAGTTATTATTTGCTATTTAATATTTGGCAGCTGCGTTGATGCAGGCCACTATAGTGTTATTTAATATGACGTTAATTCGGGGAGAAATGCTGCTATAAATAAACCCATTTTACGAAATAGAACATTAGCCGCAAAAAAGTGGGAAATCGGAGAAAATTACGAAGCCACTTTTAAAATCCAATATAAATACGGCATTTCAGATACAATTCCAGATACTATACCGTTACAGTGTAGGGTCCTTGACGAACAAATGTAAACATTGTTCTGCACTGTATTTCTCTTGAGAGAAATCTACACTTGGTTACTTTGACCTTTGCTGTTGTAATGGTAAAATTAAACTGGCTAAATATAAAATATTTGACAGGCTGCAACAATTATTTTTCACTGGAGATGATATCTCAAGGCATTTCAGAGAGACTAATCGGCAGTACAATGCTATGTCCTTCGTTTCATTTGGTGCCAATGTTACTGTGCCACACGCATACGGTCCACATCGTTTTAAAATGTTTGGAGGTGCACATCATCGCATTTCTTCGTTATATTCCAAAATTATATGCGACGGTTTGCGGCCAGTTGTATTAGACTCCTCGGAGTTCTTGAATTCCTTGGAACTAAATGACTTACCTCCACATATTCCAAACGCTTGACCCGTTATGCTGCTTAGAAATCTGAACGTTTCCCAAGGGCTCCTAAATGCAACCATACTGCTTGGATTTGGAAATAATAAGTGCAGTTAAAATTAGGCAGAGAGGTCTAATCCTTCGACTTGATTTAACACCATCCGATAAAACACTATCATTTTGTTTTAAGAGGCAATATTTTCCAATTTATTTGGCATACTCTGTCGCAATCAATGAAGCTCAAGGGGAAACTCAGGAACGTATAGGTCTCAATTTGCCTCATCAATTTTTCAGTCATGGCCAGCAGTATTTTGCAATGTTGAGAGTGCAATCTTTTGACGCCCTTATAGTTTCAATAGAGACATAAAATAATCGTACAAAGAATGTACAGTAGGCCTATATAAGAAAATTCTTCAGTAAATATTTTTCTATTGACCGTCATTTTTGACGGGTTCCAACTATTAGGAATTAAAGCAGCCATATAAACGCAAATTAAAAACACGAGATATGAAGTCGCGTAACACCCAAGAATGTTTCCTGAGGAAAATAGTAAAATTCGTGGAAATATTCACTACGATACCCTCCGTATCAGAGAGCTCAGACAAATCCCGCAGTCTTGAATAAAAGGGTGATACAGATATACCACAGAATGTCATGAATATCAAACGCTTGAAATACATCAGAGATCGACACGTTCTTCACTTGGGTGTAGGTGGATTCATAAGTAATAAACCAGATAGGTGTTAGCGAGTACTGGCTTTCTGTGAAGCAGATCAACACTCTCGTCTATATATTTAAAACACTAAGCTGTTTTTTGTACACACGAGATTGTGAAAACGACTTAACCGATTGGCTTCGTAAGACATTCTAACGAAAGCTCTTGGCATGCAGATTTGCAGAGTGTCTCTAAAATAAACAAATATATTACGGTATATTTTTAAATTAATATAGAAAATAGCAGAATTCTAGGCCCTCACGCATGCGCACAATCCGCCTGGGGGTCATGACAAAATGGCGGTGAGAAGTCCATTAAAATGTAAGTTATTTAATAAGCTTGCATGTAATTGAAAACATACATTAACCAAGTTCTGACAGTAAAATATAATAACAGTATGAACGTATACGAATGTGCAACATTGATTTATTTGGATAATGAAATGGATTATTTTCTTCAGACAGCGGCTTTTAATGATAAAGAACGGCTGCGTCTGCTGGTGACCAAGTGTGCGCGTGTAGCTATGTGGTTAAGGCGACAGACTGTGGTTCCAAGGTTCACCGGTTCGATCCCAGCCCTCGCCGATATATATATTTTTTTTTTACCACTGAAATATTGTTTAATCAAGGAGTATTAGTAAGGTTTTATGTCTGTTAAAGATACATATTTCTACATTCCCTCTCGGTATATTTTTGAATTAATATAGAAAATAGCAGAATTCTTGGCCCTCACGCATGCGCACAATCCGCCTGAGGTCATGACAAAATGGCGGTGAGAATTCCATTAAAATGTAAGTTATTTAATAAGCTTCCATGTAATTGAAAACATACATTAACCAAGTTCTGACAATAAAGTATAATAACAGTATGAACGTATACGAATATGCAACATTGATTTATTTGGATAATGAAATTGATTATTTCCTTCAAACAGCGGCTTTTGAATATAATGAATGGCTGCGTCTGCTACTATACATGAGTGCGTGAGTAGCCATGTGGTTAAGGCGACTGACTGTGGTTCCATGAAGCGCCGGTTCGATCCTAGCCCTCGCCAGTTTTTTTTTTTTTTACCACTGAAATATTGTTTAATCAAGGAGTAACAGTAAGGTTTTATGTCTGTTAAAGATACTTATTTCTACATTCCCTCTAAATACGTTTTATTTTCGTTTTACCATTGCATTGCAGCATGTAATCAAAAGAGCAAACTGTTGTCCGCAGTACGCCGTTTAAATATCTGCAATCAGTTCCTATAACTGACAACAGATGGCAGTAATTCGCCCATATAGTTCCATTAACTGACAGCAGATGGCAACACCATTGCATCGATATATTTAAAACACAAGACATGGCATGTTTTCACGTGATGGAAAATTATAAAGGAGGGGAATATTTAAGAAGGGAAATGTTGAGGAACATTAACTGACAGTTGAATGTGTAGGCTAGGTTGTTTATGTACCTTAATATTGCAATTTCTTCCCAATGCTTCGGTGGTCAAGTTATTAGCGTCCTAGACTAAAAGTTATAATTATGCATCGTCGATATTAAAGAAAAAAGTAGTTTTCCAGGCACACGCGCGTCTCCACAATTGCTTTCGCCATGAGAGACACTTGGCAAATATAATTCGTTTGAAGGACTCCGACATCTTGGTCACTCAGCCCCGTGTACTTGGGTGTGCATGTGTGAAACTTTCTTCTGATAACCTGTGTTATTGTGATGGCTGCATTACTGTGTGTATTTGTAATTAAGGTGGTAAATGGCAAGGAGACGGCCAAGGCCTAAAGTTAGGAACCATCCCGGTATTTGCCTTAAGTGGAAGTGGGAAACCACGGAAAACCACATCCAAGATTGTCGAGGTGGGAATTAAACCTTCCTCTTCTTAGTTATACCTCAAGAGACTGAATGTACCCCGATTTTGCCCTGAGACCAGAATTAAATTTCTTGGCAGAGCAGGAAATGTAACCCGGGTCTCCGGGGCGATAGACAAGAATAGGTGGGCCTCCATGTGTTAATACGATTTTTGACATGCACGGGACATAGAATTCAAAAACTGCCTCCATTAGGGTGACTATCGAAGTGAGTATTGAGTATAGGCCTATGGTCATTCCAGTAGTTGGTGAAGTGATTCTATGTTCCCCTGCAAAATGTACTGCCATAACCTATAACAGGTGATGGAAATTGCTTATTTAGAGCAGTTTCGTACTGTTTATAACAAAATGAAGAACGTCATTCTGAGCTGCGTTTTCAAGCTATCGCAAAAAATTTCGCTGGCAGGAACAATTATAAGGAATTTATTTTAAGCGATCAGTCTCATCGCATTCTCCTCACCAACCAACTTGAGTTAGAAAGTCTCTGGACGGTCATGTTGAACTTCATTGTATAAGACAATTGTTTAATGATTATTTGTTTAGAGTACGGAGTCTAACTACGTAGTTGATTTCGGCAATGGAAGTATTATTTGCCATTTAATATTTAGCGGCTCCGTTATTGCAGGACACTATAGTGTTATCGAATAATACGAAGCCACATTTAAAATCCAATATAAATAGGCCATTTCAGAAACAATTCCAGATATTATGCAATACAGTTTACTGTAAGGTCCTTGACGATCAAATGTAAACATTTTTCTACATTGTATTTCTCTTGCGTAAAATCTATGCGTGGTTATTTTGGTCTTTACTGTTGTGAGGGTAAAATTGATCTACTGGAATATAAAATATTTGCCAAGCTGCAACAATGTAATGATATTAATTTAAAAGTCATTGAACTTATATCCAGCAGTTCAAACACATACATCAGCGTTAACAGATTGGATACTGAAGATGAAAGCCAGCTACTTCATTTCCCTATTATTGAATTTTTCAATTCCTTGGAATTAAGAGATTCGCCTCCACATACTTCGAACGTTTAAGCCGTAGATATGCTTCTTAGAAATCTGAACGTTTCCCATGGACTCATATATGGTAATGTATTAATTGTAAGAAATCGCTTGGATTCGGATATAATAGGTGCAGTAATAATAGGCAGAGAGCTCAAATCCTACGACTTGATTTAACACCTTACGATAAAACACTTACAGGTAGCCTACAGTACATTTTCTTTTAATAGGCAACAATTTCCTATTCGCTCGGCCTACTTTATCAAAATCAATCAAGCTCAAGGAGAAACTCTTGAACGTATTGGGCTATTTACCTCATCACGTTTTCAGTCATGACCAGCAGGATAGTGAAGGTGCAAAAAAGGTCCTGTTTGGGATGGTAAAGATAAGAGGCGGAAGGATCCTACGGATTATGTTAGAATTGTGAACAAAAGGGGACAAGAGATAGAAAATAGGGAAGAACTGAAGAAAATGTGGAAATAATATTTTGAAGAACTCCTGAACCCAAATGGAAACCACGGCGAGGAGGAAGAAATCGGGGAAGAGGTACAGTAGATGAACTGCAAATAGAAAAGGACTTAACATGGAAAGAAGTGGAAGATGCAGTGAGGGAGATGAAAGGAGGGAAGGCACCGGGTGTGGATGAGTTGAGTGTGGAGATGGTGAGAGCAGCAGGAGAGGTGGGGATACAATGGTTGTACCGAGTGATGAAGACAGCATGGAAGGAAAGGAAGACCCCAGAGGACTGGAAAAAGGGAATAATTGTCCCGATCTTCAAGAAAGGTAGTAGAACAGAATGCAGAAACTATCGGGGAATAACACTGATGAGTCATTGTGCAAAGTTGTTTGAGAAAGTTTTGGAAAGGAGAATTAGGACAAGGATAGAAGGAGGGATGAGGGAAGAACAACATGGCTTCAGATCAGGAAGGTCCACAGTGGATTTGATTTTTGCTGTAAGGCAGTTACAAGAACAGCACTATGAGTATGGAACAGATCTACTGATGACCTTTCTGGACATTGAGAAAGCATATGACAGTGTATGCAGAAACAAAGTATGGAAGTCCCTGGAGGATAGAGGAATATAAAAATGGACTATAAGGAAGATAAAGGAGATGTACAAGGGAAGCGTGAGCTGTGTGAAAGTGGGAGGAGAGAGATCGGACTGGTTGGAACAGAGAAACGGCCTGAAACAAGGAAGTGCACTGTCACCGTTACTTTTCATTGTGGTGATGGATGACATAATGACCCGAGTGGCACAAGTAATTGGGGAAGGAAAGATGAAAGCAATGGTGCTTGCAGATGATTTGATGATTTGGGGAAACAAGGAGGAGGAGGTACAGGAACAGTTGGACGTGTGGGAAGGAATAATACAAGGTTATGGGATGAAATTTAGCATAAATAAGAGTGAGATGGTGATCACACAAGGAAGAAGGAAAGAACCACAACGGAAATAACAATTGGTGGGGAACAGCCGAAGGAATTGGAGAGTTTCAAGTATCTGGGAAGCCTGATACAAGAGAATGGAAGAAACGATAGAGAAATAAATGAGCGGGGGAGACAGGCAGAAGCATTCCGGAGGAGTGTGAGAAGCATGTTATGGAGCAAGAATGTCCCTCAGAACAGCAAAAAGATCATATATCGGACGTACAATGTCCCTATCCTGACGTATGCCTCGGAGACCTGGGTTATGAAAGGAAGGGAGAAGAGCAAAATACAGGCCAGTGAGATGAGGTTCTTGAGAAGCAGTATTGGAGCTACAAAGATGGACAGAATAAGAAATGAGAGGACCGGAGAATTAATGAAGGATGAACCATTACAGACTGGTATAGAGAAATCTAGACTTAGATGGTATGGACATGTAAAACGAATGGAGGAGAAGAGGATACCCAGCAGGATACACGAGACGAAGTGGGAAGGAAAGAGACCAAGAGGGAGACCGAGAGACAGGTGGCTGAAGGGGGAGGAAGAAATCGTGAAGAAGAGAGGAGAAGACTGGACAAGGGTGGAGGCTGAGAGATGGTGGGAAGACAGAAGACGTTGGAGAGACTTGTGTTCCAAACAGACCCGGCCAGTGGCTGGAAACTGTGCAAGATGATGATGACCTAATCACGTTTTCAGTCATGACCAGCAATATATTGCAATGCTGAGAGTGCTATCTTTTGACGCCCTTAAAGTTGCAATAGTGCTAAAAAGTAATCGTACAAAGAATGTAACTTATATAAGAAGCTTCTTCAGTAATTTTGTTTTCCATTGTCCGTCATGTTTTGACGGGTTTCATCTAGTGTATTCTGAAATTGCTTCCCCGGTAGATGTGCCCCTAGATTTGGAATGAAGTAGGGGAGATTTTGCTAACTCCGCATTACGACTAATCCCGCAGTATTTGGAATAATGTATTCTTCTTCTGCAAATAAGCCCCAGCGTAGAGGACGAGTTGATCTCACCAGTTGTGTTGACTCCAGTAATTAATTTCCCATGGCTATGAATTTCGAAACGACAAATGCTACCACCTGGTGGTGGGGGACAAAGACTGTTCGCGTCCGTAGCATTCCTTAAGCTACACGTGTCCCCTGGGTGGTGCTAAAGAACGGTCACTCCGTGGGAAACATCTACACCAAGGAGTTTAGGCAGCCAGACAATCCCAGTGATCTCCTGGCTCAAAATATTGCTTGATGTCACAAAACGTGAATACAAATAGCCCTTCTCACGGTTTTTCAGCTAAGACATAAGAAGATCGAAATGTCAAGTACTACAAAAAATCCTATTACAAAATGAAATCCAATAATTGTATACTGATTTGTGTAGACAGTTGTAACAGCTGGAATTTGTGTCAAACTCATGTATGTGATAATTTAATGTTTTAATGTGCCATACGCTAAATAAATAAACCTGGTGGTAAAATCGTGAAAACCTGTGTTGAATTTTGTTTGTGAAGTATTCATAGAGTCTCATGTATTTTGGTGGGGTGCACGAAAGGAGCCTCCCCGAAGATTGTGACAGAAGAGCAATCGGGCGTACCCTGGGCAACGTCAGAAAATGATTAAAAATAAACTGACGGCTGATCCTTTCACTACCAAATCAATTAAAACCAGTGGGCCTTTATCAAGGCCAGCACTCACAGTTATGTCCATAAACATCGAGGGATTATCCAGCCAGAAAGAATATCTACTAGCAGATCTGTGCAGCCAATGTAACTGCGATGTCATTGCTGTACAAGAAACTCATAGAGGACCATCGGGACGAAGACCGAAAATCAAAGGAATGAGACTTATTCTGGAACGTCCACACGATAATTATGGTAGTGCAATATTCTGTAAGAGCGGATTAAATATCACGTCTGTTGCTTTGTCTGAGGAAAATAACATCGAAATCCTCACTATCGAAACAGCGCAGTTCTCTGTAACATCTGTTTACAAGCCACCCGAAGAGAGCTTTGTGTTTAAGGAACCTATCAATTTCAAATATAGTAACGTCAACTTAATACTTGGTGATTTCAACTGTCATGGAACTACATGGGGGTATACATCTACAGATGAAAATGGCGCAGAGCTAGAAAAGTGGTCTGAAAATAATGCACTCAGTCTAGTTCACGACCCAAAACAACCACCATCGTTTAACAGCGGCCGATGGAGAAGAGGATATAATCCTGATCTAATTTTTATTACCAACAAATTAGCTGAGCAGTGCACCAAAATTGTTGGTAAGGCTATTCCCCGCTCACAGCATCGACCCTTACTATGCAGAATCGAACCAATTGTTAAACCAGAAAATGCACCTTTCCAACGTAGGTTCAACTTCAAGAAGGCGAACTGGCCTAAGTTCAGGTGTGAACTTGATGTAGCCATAGGGGAAGTGGAACCACAACCAGAAAACTATGACACCTTTATTTCTGTAGTGAAAAACGTCTCGCGGAAGAACATACCAAGAGGATGCAGAACAGAATATATCCCAGGTCTTTCTGATCAGAATATATCTCTTTTGGATAACTACCGCAACTTGTATGATATGGACCCCTTCTCTGAGGAAACAATGGAAGCTGGGCATGCACTGATGATTTCTCTCGGTCAGACACGCACAGACAGATGGAATAGCTTGGTTTCTAAAATCGATATGAAACAGAATAGTAGACAAGCATGGCGTCTTCTTAAGAACCTCAGTGGAGATCCGACTAGCCCGCCTTTTAACTTTACTCAAGTAACTGCTAATCAGATAGCACACCAACTGATCTTAAATGGAAAGACTTCAAAATCTAAGTCAAATACAGAGAAACTTGAACGGTGTATTGAAGAAGAGACTGATTTCCTTAAGGACTTGTTTACGATGGAAGAACTTATGAAAGCAATCGACGGTCTGAAATCGAACAAGGCAGCTGGGTTGGATGATCTCAGAGCGGAGCAAATAAAACAATTTGGACCAGCAACACTGCAATGGTTGCTTTCATTGATGAACAACTGTGCATCCAGACTGAAGATTCCTAAGGTATGGAGAAAAGCTCGCATAGTTGCGATCCTAAAACCTGGGAAGACTCCTGATAGCCCAAAGAACTTTCGGCCAGTTTCACTTCTGTGTCACACCTATAAGTTGCTGGAGAGAATGATTCTTAATAGAATATCTGATTCTATAGATAGCAAACTGATTTCTGAACAGGCAGGCTTTAGACCTGGCAGGTCATGCTGTGGACAAATTCTGAACCTTACTCAGCACATAGAGAATGGATTTGAGGAAAAGTGCATTACTGGTGTAGCCTTCATAGATTTAACTGCTGCTTACGACACTGTTAATCATAACACACTACTTCGTAAGATTTATGAACTGACAAAGGACTACAGGCTGACCTCACTGCTAAGAACTTTCCTTGAGAACAGAAGATTTTACGTGTCTCTCCTTGGGAAAAATAGTCGTTGGCGCCTCCAGAAGAATGGACTACCTCAAGGTAGCGTCTTAGCACCACTGCTTTACAATGTATACACCAATGACCAGCCCAGAACAGAAGGCACCAGGCGATTTATCTACGCAGATGACACTGCAGTAGCCGTGCAAGGTCGTAGCTTTGAAGAAGTAGAACATTCTTTGTCCTGTGCCTTGGAAGAACTTGGTCGATACTATCACAGAAATAATTTGAAGCCAAATTCAGCCAAAACGCAAGTTTGTGCTTTCCACTTGCGAAATAAAGAAGCAAAGAGGACATTGAACATTAAGTGGCAAGGTGAAACAATCCTTCATTGTTTTACACCAAAATATCTTGGTGTCACCCTCGATCGAACTCTGTCTTTCAAGCAACATTGCTTGAACACCAAAAGTAAAGTATCTGCTCGAAATAACATACTAAGATGCCTAACAGGAAGGACATGGGGTGCTCACCCCACCACTCTCAGAACTTCAGCCCTTGGACTGAGCTTCTCAGCTGCTGAATATGCAGCACCAGTTTGGCTTTCTTCTCCACATTCCAAAGAGGTGGATATAGCTCTGAATGAGACTTCCAGGATTGTATCTGGGTGTCTTAGACCAACACCACTTCAGAAGATCTACCCTCTTATAGGAATTTCTCCACCTCATGTCCGAAGAATGGTAGCAGCAGCATCTGAGAAGAAACGGCAAGAAACCGATTCAAGGCATCCACTTTTCGGCCAACAACCAGCCCGACAGAGACTTAAGTCTAGAAACAGCTTTTTGAGGGAAGTAACAGCCCTCGAAGGCTCACAAGAAGCTGCCCGTGTGAAGATATGGAAGACAGAGATCACAGACCCAATTATTCCTCTATCAGAAAAAATGGCACCTGGTCACAACTTGCCATATGGAATTTGGAAATCATTGAACAGGCTGAGGACGGGGGTTTCACGCTGCAAGAACAATCTCAAGAAATGGAACATGCTCGTCAACAATGATGAGTTCTGTGACTGCAGCATTTTACAAGACCCAGAACACCTGCTGATCTGCCCCTTGATGGAGGACATATGTTCAAAAGACGATCTTTTGGCTGCAAATGTTAATGCTATAACTGTTGCTACTTACTGGCAAAAACTAATTTGATTTGGACACGGAAAATAAATAAATATGTATTTTGGTGATGCGGTAGTGCTAGTAATGAAGCATATTATTAGACTTATCATATTGCGGAGTTAGGCAAGGTACCGAGAATTTAGCACTAGTACCAATAGTCTTCTTCTTCTTCTTCCTCTTCTGGCACTACAGCCCGGTGTGAGCTTTGGCCTCCTCAACCACAGACTTCCATCAATCTCGATCTTGGACAGCTGTTCTCCAGGGTCGTACGTTCATTGCTTGCAAGTGCACCTCCATTTCATTTTTCCATCGATTCCTTGGTCTACGAGGGCGTCGTCTTCTTTCCATTCTGGCTTCAACTTATATATAATCTTTGGTGTTCTTTTGTCTTCCATCCTTTCAATGTGGCCCAGCCATTGTAGTTTTTGTGATGTTATATATCGAACAATGTCTTCGCTTTTGAGGATTTCATCTATTTCTTTATTAGTTCGTATCCTCCATTCTCATCTATCCAATACAACACCATAAATTCTCCGTATTCCTAGTACCAATAGTATCAACCAAAAATCCCCCCAAAGTTACAAAATTCAAATTTCTTTGATAGTGTTATTTTAAGTATTAAATGATGTTTAGACAACCCATACCAGATAAAAGTTTGTGAACTGAATTTACGTCACAAATGTGTAGTAATTTAATTTCTATGTTAATTTTTTGAAACCCTTTCCTTAATTTATGATGTTTACCATCAATCCCTCAAAATTGTGGATTTAGCTGAGCCTCCCCTATAGTTACTGGATTGCACACTAACTTGAGGCCTGATGGCAGGCTTGTTGGTGGTGGACGGAGCCGTACTGTGCGGGGGAGGTCGTGCTGAAGAAGGGGCGGGCTTCACGGAGGTAGCATTGCTGCCCACTGCTGTCGGTGGTGGCTCTACACAACACCGCATGGAGGGTGATGGACACGCTACATCCTCCAACACCTCGTAGCAGATGAGCGTGGCGATGGTATGTACACATACTCCCGGGCAATCTTTACTGTCAGCTGTCGTCGTTATCGTGTCCAACAGTCCTGCAACAAGAAGATATCGATTAGAGACTAGTAGACAAATACAGTCTTGTGCATATTAATATGAACATGCGGGTAAATTTAGTATTTTAAGTAAGATGCGGTCACTAAGGGAGACCGTCATTTTGTGTAGACAAAGGATAGGTCATGCAAGATTCACCCACTCGTATCTAATGAGAAGGATACACTGCCCCCACTTTGTACCTCTGGAACCGTATTTACCGTGGCCCACATTTTAACCGAGTTTGTTGATCTTGCTGACTTGCGAAGAAACCTTAGTTTGCAGATGACACTCAAACTTATATTAGCCGATGGTGTGGTGGCTGCTGATCTCGTAATCCGCCTTTTAAGTGAGAGTGGGTTAGGGGACAGCAATCTAAATTTTCAAGTGAACATTGACTCTTTTTTGAAATTCTGATTTTTGATTTTTCCGTAATTTTGTTTATTTTTTATAATTTAAGTTAATTTTAGGTCCTTTTGAATATTTCGACTTCCTCCTCAAAATTTAACTATATATTCCAAATTTCTATAATTTAATCTGTGTTAAGAGGGGCAGATGACTTTGTAGTTCCACGTCTTAAAATAACAATAACTAACTAACTAACCAACTAACTAACTAACTAATTAACTAACTAACTAACTAAGATGTTTTGGCGCTGTTTTACATTCACGGCCCTGAATGTTTGGTTCCTGTTGATGGAATGATGAACAGCGACAAGTACATTCCAATTTTAGAGAGAAACGCTGCCCCAGAACTGAAGAGATTGGCTGTGGAACTGAACCGAACGTCGAAAAGGCGATTTTCCAGCAAGGCCTCGCCCCTTGCCATGTATCGAAAGTCATAGACTTCATGATGAAAAATGGTTTTGAGTGTTCGGCCTGGCATGTAAAATCACGGGACATTAACCCTATAAAAATCTTTGGGTATTTATCAAGAAACGGATGAGGAAAATGGACTGCACTAACATGAAAAGATGCTTTGTGCTGCAATGAAAGTGTGGTTTCGTGAACATGAGCAAGAAATAAGGGAAACATAAGAAACTCATTACTCTATGCCGAAACGAGTGGAAATGTTAATTAAAGTCAAAGGTGACATATTAAATACTAAAACATTGGATACTTAATTTATAAAATAATTTCAATGAAATAAAATTGTTTTTCTGTTCACATTAATATGCACAATACTGTACAGCCAAACCAGTGTTACCAACACGTATGTACGTCAACTAATTCCTATGGTATACGTCTACCCCTTGGACGTGGTGGCGCATTGGTGAAGCGAATCCCAGTTAGCGCATATGAGATTTTTGAAGTGAAATATCCCGTCCTGTGGTTTGGATTTTAGGTAAAAAGGAGGTGCCGTGGATCATGATCCCAAGATTTACGGTCACGGTAAACAACCATCTTCTGTTTTTTCTTCCCCAACCTCTTCTCAATAAAATTAAATAAAGGGCAACTAATAGCATTTTTACTATCCTCTGAGATTTCTGCATGTCAAATATTAATTAATTCTTGCTGTTCGTTTAAGGGGGTTGGGATATCTTGGACATCAGCCCCGTGTTCGTAAGTGTGTGTTCAATTGGTCTGTTAGCTTGTGTTTCTATGGGGATTGGTCTGTAGTAGTGTGTGTAGCCTAATTATTGCGGTCGGGGATGGGGTATAGGTCCCGGGGCTAGATGTAAGGTATAATCCCGGCATTTGCCTGGCTGGGGCGTGGAAAAACTACATTTAGGATAGCCGCTGTCAGATCCTTGAGTAGAATCTACGGTCACCATAATTGCTGCAGCTCCCCAATGCAGTCGTGGTGAGCGATTTAACGCGCATGGCTACGCCGCGAAGGTGTCCATTCATTAGAACGCAGAAATACACTGGAGGGGAGGAAGGCAATGAGATGGTTTCCATAGATTTGTACCAGGTGAATCAGCTGTCCCTAATAATATTGTTTTATGCAGCTCAACTACCGTTGTTATCAATATTTCTCTTTTTGCATCACGTATGCACTGCAAGCATATCCCGCAAACGATACTGAACACTATTATTTTTCTCTCGATGTGACTACAGACTAATACGAGGGAAAATTTATAGCGAATTCTTAGGGTTCAGTATCGTTTGCGGGATATGCTTTCAGTGTATTAGTATCATACGGGATGCAAGCAGAGAAATATCGACCTTCCTGACAACACGCGTTAGTTCATCATCATCTAAAGACTAGGCCTTGTCGCTACAACCACATTAGTCTCCCACTTGCTGAACATTTTAAGCCAGCATACTGTTTAAATTGAAGTCCATTCATCACAGAGTCCAGATGAGCCTTCCGCGGTCTTCCTCTTCCTTTCTTCCCCAGAACTTTTCCTTCCAGTATGGCGGTCAGGAACTCATTATGACGTAGGGTGTGGCCAACAAATTTTGCTTTTCTATAGTAATGATCAATTTTATTGTTTCGTCTACTTGCTTGAGGACCCATTCGCTAGTCTTTTTCTCCGTCCAGCTTAATTTCAGCATCCTTCTCTACATCCACATTACCGCTGCTTCCAGGTGTTGTATGTCCTATTTCCTTAGAATCCAAGTTTCGCATTCGTATAACAAAACACTCCAGACAAATGTTTTGATAAACTATTTTCTAGTTTTAATGCCAATGTGCCTGCCTGTCAGAAGCTGTCTCTTATTGCTGAAGGCCTGTTTAGCGAGGGCAATTCTCCTTTTGACGTATGTTGTGCACCTATTATCGTCAGTGACAATGCTTCCTAAGCAGCAGAACTGACAGCACTGTTGAATGGTTTCACCATTATTCTCAATGTTTGTTTGGATATTTTAATTTGATTTGTTAACAACTAACACTTTGGTTTTGAAGGTATTCAGTTTCAAATTTGCTTCCTTTAGCGTTGATGACAAGACTCGTAGCATTTTACTTAGTTCCATCCCTGAGTCTGCATAAAACAATATTATTAGGGGCAGCTGATTCACCTGGTATATTCGCTGCTGAACAGAACGAGATTTCTACAAAAATCCATTTAAGTCTATATTTTTAGGTGTAATTTACAATATTATTAAATGTTGTACATGTGAATGTTGTCCTAATGTGCACAGATTGTTTGGCTCTTTCTCCTGAACGCTGAAAAGTATTCCATGTCCAACAAAATTCGCTTCGGCCGCCCATGATTGCATGAGTTAGTTAAGACCGAATTTCTTCTACTCCAGGTAAATGCCTGGATGATTTCTAACATACGGCCATGGCCGCGTCCTTCCCAATCCTCACCTGAATACAAATACTACTACTAATAATAATGTTATTGATTTTATGTCCCTTCTAAGTTTTTACAACTTCGGCTTTTAGAGACGCCAAGGTGCCGGAATTTTGCCCCGTAGGGGATTTTTAACTCAGTAAATCTACTGACACGGCTCCCTCGCATTTGCTCACCTTCAGATGTCAACTGGATGCGCCAGGATTCGATCCTGCGATCTTTGGAACAGCAAGCGGGAACGTTACTGCTGAGCCACGCAGCCAGTCGACTACAAATACACACACTCCTACATACACCACAATAACACAGCTTAACAGAGAAATTCGATACACACCCAAGTACACTGGGCTAAATGACCACGTTGCCAATGCCCCTCAATTAAGACAACAACAAAACCAAATTAAGGAAGGAATGCTAAATACAATACACTTTACAATTATTTTACTGTTAGCTGTAGTATCTCAGTTTGTTTTGCCGCACCCGTAATCTCCTTGTTTTGCCATCGTTACAGTAGGCTTAGACGTGACAGAATTCTCAGCTTTAGGTGTGTAGTGAAAGGACAACTCCTTAGGCGAAAGCTCCATAATAATTCGTTTGAAGCCTTCGCCTTTAGACTCGATAGTCCCGCTGTATATGACCAGTAGAGAAGTTGCTGACATTATCAGGCGTTTAGACTGCAGATCAGCTTTTCCGAAGCTCATACAGTATTACTGTAAGTAGCTCAAATTACTGAGCTGTAACCTATGTGTGTATTACAGCCAAACACTTTTGCCTCACCCAACCCACCAGATATACATACACATTACTGCTTATCCATACTTATCAAATCGTTCAATAAACCAAATAGCGTCGGGATATACACTATATTATGCATTTAGCGTATGGCTTTTAGTGCCGGGAGTGTCTGAGGACATGTTCGGCTCGCCAGAGGCTGTAGCTGCTTCAATGTGGACACCCATGGGATGAGCTACAAGTTCCGTTCAATTTCAAGTAGTTCCAACTTTCGCTACCAGATGTTACTGACACCTAGTGGTGAACGTTGGAACTTTGATAGAGCGTTTCAACGAAATCTAACCTACAATTTAGCTTCACACAAGTTTAATTAGTAGACTATAAGGTTCTTTTACATGCCATAAATCTAAGGACATACGATCGCCGGCTTTACTTCCCCTCCGAAGGAAGTCATACTGAAGAATGTTAACGCTCTTAAAAAATCCGACGACTTAGGCCGGCTTTGAACTCGCGATCTTGGACTTAGAAGCTCAGCATGCTACTGACTACGGCACCGAAGCTGCTTGAGATAACCACTAAAGGAGGAAGATTTCTTATGTATGTATGTCTACCCCTTATTATTCCTGTTTACCAACGGGGTCGGGGATGAGATGCGATGGAAGTACTTGTGGCGATGGTTTTTACGGCCGGATGCCCTTCCTGACGCCAACCTCAGGAGAGGAGTTAATGAGAGATGAAATGAATGATGGTGATTGAAACTGGGCAAGGATGAGGAAGGAAGCGTCCGTGGCCTGTCAGAAGGTACCGTCCCAGCATTTGCCTGGTGTTGAAAATGGGAAACCACGTAAAACCATTTCAAGGACGTCCGACGGTGGGGCTCGAACCAACGCGTCTACCAAGTCAACAGAGAGCTTGGCCCCATGGCCTAATGCTGCGCTTTAGCCAGCGTAGCCACTACTGTCGGTAAAGGACGAAGATTTCTTATAATAGTACATTATGCAACGAGCCTATAATGGCAATAATATTAAGACACGCGTATGTTTATAAAACGAGCGTATGCGAGTTTTATAATTTCCATACGAATGTCTTAATTACCATTAGAGGCGAGTTGCATACGACTGTTTATGTTCGACGATAATTATTATAACTATTTTATGTTCGAACATAAACATTCATAAATATCTGTCGAGATTTCGCCAGTTTTATGTACTGAACAGAGCGCATGAGACGCAGAGAATGCCTTGTATTTGACCATGGCCTCCTCGATTACCCTACTATGACACTAGGCCACGCAGTGAAATTTAAATTAGAAGGCCGTGGAACTCAGTTCAGGTGCGATGCTATCGTTATCTAATTGGTCAAACAACTGTTTATTGAGCTCTGATTGGTGGGAGAAACTGTTTCATAATGAAAAATAGTGTTATAATGACCCTCATTATAATACAGTTTTCTGACATATAATAGTCAGGGTCGAACATAAATAAATAAAAAGGTTCAACTGAGAAAAACACAACATGGGCTACTTTCCACATAAAGGAATGATATTACCGATGGGAAATCCTTTCCTACAATGTTCAATGTGCTTCAGTCGAGAATGAAAACCAAGAAACTAGAAACGACCGTAAGTTTGCTTCACTAGTAAGAAAGTTAGCATATTCACAAAGCTATTATACATGTGATTTACTACTGATTCCACAGGAGAGCCCTTATTATGACACCATCTCGTGGTGTAGCAACTAGCATTCTTGGCTGTCATCCGGGAGGTACGGATTCGATTTCTGGCTCTGTGAATAATTCCATTCTGATTTGAAGGCCGGAAGGGGGTACACTCAGCCACGTGAGCCAAAACTGAGAAGAGTGGGGTTCACTTCCTATTATCGTGGCAGGATCACACAAACATGATTCTGAAAAGGGTTGCATCGTCATTATATCAAATTAGGCGAACTTGCTTCTATTTGCCTCAAAATGTACGAAAGATACTGATACTGAGTTTGATATTACCAATATTTGACTATGGATCTATAATTTACCATGATATGGGAGAGGTCCTCAATACAAAATTGCAAAGAATGCAAAATGCTTGCTTGCGGTTTGTTCTCAATGTACCAAGAGAGTCTCATATAACTCCATTTTACGTCCAGATTGGATGGCTAAAGTTAAAGGAACGAAGACAGTATGCCAAGGCTCTGACTGTGATAAAAATTCTAAAATTCAAAATTCCGTCTTATATTTACTGCACACTAACTCCCATGCAATCAGTGCATAACCGTGCGAATAGACACACTGCACAAATACACCAGATACCTCATCACAGAACCGAAAAATGCAAAGGTTCATTCCGTATTTCAGCTAGTATTCTCTGGAATAAATATAAATTGCACCAGTATTCAGGACTTCCTATCAGAGCGAAAAAACACTCCCTTCATTGTAATCTATCAGCTATACAATTATCATGTTCAAGGTGAACGGATGTAATAACAAGAACTTGTATTGTCAACTGCATGTTTAGGTTAAGTTTTTTCTTTCTTCATTTATTCTATTGTATTTAACCGCCCTCTGAATGAAGAGAGCTGCATAAAGAGGCTTTGCAGCCTCAGTGGCCTGTATAAGAGAAACAATAAATTCAAATTCAAATTCAAAAAATTCAGTCATCCTGGTTTTTATTTCCAGTGAAAACGGAAAGAACGATCCATATCCTCTCGCGTTTTCATAATTTAACTTAAGTTATTATTTGTTTTACATGTACTGTACTTCCTTTATAAGAATTAAATTTGGCAAATAACTGTATTGCTTACCCTCAATTGGGGTGTTTTAATTATTTCTTTTTAGTGTTGAAAGTTTAAATTGGCGGCTTCAGTGGCGTAGTTGGTAGCATGCTGAGCTTCTATGCCGAAGGTCGCGAGTTTAAACCCGGCCGAAGGCCTCGTATTTTTTAAGAGCGTTAACTATCCCTCAGATTGCCTTCCGTCGGAGGGGAAGTAAAGCTGGCGGTCCCATGTCATAGATTTATGGCATGTAAAAGAACTTTCCACTAATTACACTTGTGTGAAGCTAAATTATAGGTTAGATTTGACTAACGCTCTTAGGTTCCAACGATCGTCGCCAGGAGCCGACTGCGGTGGCATCTAGTGACCAAGTTCAGAACTAGTTGTCGTTGATGGTGGCGTTTGGTATCAAAAGTAGGAACTAGTAGAAAAAATGTATGTCTGCAGTCCTTACTTGAATTACAAACAGATAACACACACTAATACAGCCATCACAATTAACACCGGTTATCAGACAGATTCTACACACACCCGAAGTACACGGGGCTACATGACCGCGTCGTCACAGCCCCTAAACTGAGAAACCAACCAAAGTTTAAATTGACTCTCCTGAAAAAATGTACATAATGTGACATACCCCGTTGTTCCCGTGGAGTCTTCAAGTACACACATTAACACAGACATCACAGTGGCACAGGTTTATCAGACACCTTCTACACGGGACTACAAGACCACGATATCGCAAAGTCCCTAAAGTATCAACAACAACAACTACTAAACAATTAATAAAGTTATAGTTACTTTCGCTAATATTTAGAACTCTTCAGACGGTTAACATGAATTTGCCCAATGACTGGGCATGGTACAATGTATTTTTTTTTATTTATTTAGTCAATTTACCCTCTAGGTTGGTGGTTCCCGCGGACTCAGTGAGGGAACTCACCACTACCGCCTCTATGGGCAGTGTCCTGGAGCCTGGAACATCTGGTCAGGATGGATACAACTGGGGAGGTGTGATCAGCACTTCGCCCAGGCGGCCTCACCTGCAAAGCGAACAGGGGCCTCATGAGGGATGAGAAGGGATGGATGATTGGGGAAGGATAGGCGAGGAAGAGGGAAGGAGGCGGCCGTGGCCTTACAGTAGGTACCATCCCGGCATTTGCCCGAAGACGAAGTGGGAAACCACGGAAAACCACTTCGAGGATGGCTGAGGTGGGAATTGAACACCCTCTACTGATTTGGACCACCCGAGGCTGAGTAGACCCCGTTCCAGTCCTCATACCACTTTTCAAATTGCTTGGCAGAGCCGGGAATCGAACCCAGGACCTCCGGGGCGGCAGCTAACCATGCTGACCGGTACGCTACGGAGGCGACACAATGTAAACTATTTAATATAATGTATGTATGTTTGTCTACCCCGTATTATTCCCGGTTTCAACGGGGTCAGGGATGAGATGCGAAGAAAGTCTATGTGGCGAATGGTTATTACGGCCGGATGCCCTTCCTGACAGCAACCTCATGAGAGGAGTTAATGAGAGATGAAATTAAGGAATATGAATGAAACTGGGCAAGGATGTGGAAGAAAGCGGCCGTTGCTTATCAGAAGGTACCGTCCCAGCATTTGCTTGGAGTTGAAAGTAGGGAAATCACGGAAAATCATTTCAAGGACAACCGACAGTGGGGCTCGAACCCACATCTACCAATTCCACAGATAGCTTGGCCCCTTGGCCTAGCACTGCGGACACTCATGGGGTGAGCTACAAGTTCCTTTCAATTTCAAGTAGTTCCAACTTTTGCTACCAAATAACACTCCTGGAAATAAATACAAGTATTAGTTATGTTTTCCCCATTATACTGTAATAGTGATTATAACTAATACATGCAAATTTTTCTAAGAGTGTTATTTACTTATTATTCATATAATGTTATACAGGATGTTTCTAAATTCCCATTACAGTTTTGAGGGCTTGTATTGGCGGCCTAGTGATAAGTTCAACACCTGTGCGATGTTTAACGCCTGAGTAAGTAAACATTGCAAATAGAAGTTTATAGTGCATGCTAATTTCATGTTTGTTTATTGACGTATTACTACATTACCTTCCTTCTGAGGGGAAGTACAGCCGGTGGTCCCATGTCAGAGATTTATGGCATGTAAAAGATCCTTCCAGTGATTAAACTAGAAGCTAAATTGTAGGTTAGATTTCGTTGAGCCGTTCACCACTAGGTGTCAGTGACATCTGGTAGTGAAAGTTGGAACTACTTGAAATTGAACGGTACTTGTAGCTCACCCCATGGGTGTCCGCATTGAAGCAGCTACAGCATCTGGTGAGCCGAACATGTCCTCGGACACTCCCGGCACTAAATAAATAAATTACTACATTGTGTTTTCTAAATTATACACACGTGTATATTCATATTACTTACGTAATTCAGTAAACCTTTAAGATAAAACAAACCTAACTTACAACGAGATTCATCCGAACCGTAAATAATACACCAAAGAAATACTACTACATTACAGTAGTAGCGTAATTATTTTAGTGTAAATTTTAACCTCAACAAAGTGATCAGGATCTGATGATGGCCACTCGAGGGTCGAAACGTGTGATCCTAAATTGCCACATTAATTGTGATAATTAACTAATACATGTTTTTTTTTCCAGAAGTGTATTACATATTTTATGTTCGACGATGTCGAAATGTAAAAATTATGTGTCAGAAAACTGTATCATAATTATGGTCATTATAACCCTGTTTTTCATTACGATACAGTTTCTCCAGCCAATCAGAGCTCATTCATTGACCAATTAGGTAAGGATACCTTCGCGCATGCGCTCAAAATCCAACATGTCGGATATAAACACAGCATCTTTCTATATACATTACTGACATGGAATATGCACCATCCATATGTTCGCGTAAATAAACTGGCGAATATGAGACAAGAAATAGCACTGTACCTTAATTTCACCAAATCCAATTTCTACACAGCGCATTGCTTTTAAACGACTTCGGTGACAATATTTGTGAATGCTATAGAGCTGGACGGCAGGCTGTAAACATATGGCCTGCATATGGCATTGCAAGCACACAGAGCGCATGCGTCGGTCGGTCAGAGAACTTGAAAAACAGAGATATACCAAGCGCTAGCACTCCGATCACAAAATTCAAGTGGCTGACTCTCAACAAATATTTATGAATATTTATGTTAAAACATATAATAAAGTTATAATTATCGTTGAACATAAACAGTCGTATGCAACTCGCCTAGAATGGTAATTGAGACACTCGTATTCTTAATTATTGCCATTATAGGTTCGTTGCATAATGTACTATATAACTTATACCACGCCCATTCTTTGGGCACAATCATGTTGACCAACTGAAATTAACAATGTTGTATAGGCAACACTGAAAGAATTACTTCAAATCTCTACATTGCTTTGTCATTACTATTATTATTATTATAGCGGCTTCGGTGGTGTAGTTGGTAGCATATTGAACTGCTGTGCCCAAGTAGTGGGTTCAAACCCGGCTGAAGTCATCGGATTTTTTAAAAGCGTTAAAAATCCTTCAGTATTCCTTCCTTCGAGGG
The DNA here is from genome assembly GCA_946902985.2 of Meconema thalassinum. NCBI lineage: Eukaryota > Metazoa > Arthropoda > Insecta > Orthoptera > Tettigoniidae > Meconema > Meconema thalassinum. The sequence continues at coordinate 2,008,060,943 of OX336388.2, forward strand.
GAAGTAAAGCCGGCGGTCATAGATTTATGGCATGTGAAAGATCCTTCCACAGACTAAAATGTGTGAAGCTAAATTGTTAGGTTAGATTTCGTTGTAACGCTCTATCAAAGTTCCAACGTTCACCACTAGAAATTGATCGGAACTTGTAGCTCACCCTAAGGGTGTCCGCTGGAAGCAGCTACAGACTCAGGCGAGCCGAACATGTCCTCGGACACTCCCGGCACTAAAAGCCATACGATAAATAAATAAATAAATAAATAAATAAATAAATAAATAAATAAATAAATAAATAAATAAATAAATAAATAAATAATAATAATGAATGCTGATTAATGATTATATTCGGTTGGTCAGCTACGCGAAATCTCGCACGGTTAAGTTCTTGGAAATGATGGAGCTTGTCGTAAAACGTCAATACCCAAAAGCTGTTGTAATCAGCAGCTTCAAATGTCGCAGGAAGTCTACTGTCTGGTGAGTGGATAAGCTGTTAAGTGGTGCTTTTAAGGGATCTTCAGGAATGTCACCTGAAACTCAAGGAAATGGCTAAAGGTCAAGCCAAAACTGAAGAATGTATTTTCTTTGTTAATTGCCAAATTTCAAAGAGGATATTTTACTTTTATTTCTGTCACCGATATTTGTAGGAAGTTGTGAAAGCAAAGACAACAACCAGCAATTTCATTTTAATACTTTAATGTGACAAACTTCTATCTCAACGTAAGAATTCGAACTTCTTTGCGTGAACTTAAACTACATTAGACTAGCTGCGTGGCGCAGTGGTTATGTTCTCGCCTGCTGTGCACATGGATGCAGGATCGAATCCTGGCGCAGCCAGTTAGCATATGAGGGTGCACAATTTTGAGGAAGCCGTGTCCCATTCACCTTTACTGGCACGATCCCCTTCGGACAAAATTCCGGCACCCCGGCGTCTCTAAAAGCTGCTGTAGTTTAAAGGGACGTAAAACCAATAACATTATTATTATTATTGTTATTATTGTTGTTGTTATTATTGCTATTATTAGTAATATTATTATCATTATTAAAACATTCTTTACTTCCGACTTATTTTAAAAGAGTTGCTACCGTGATCTTAGAACAAGAGTTGTAACTCGCTATTTAAATTGCTTGTGTTAGATTCCTCGCTCTGCCATGGAGGACATAATACTTATATGATGGATGTAATAGGTTGCAGTAGGTCATGTGAGGACAACTGGGAAGAGGTGGCTTCGAATCCCACCACCAAAACTGGTTTTACGTGCTTTCCAACGTCAACTCCTGGTAGTCGTTGAGATGGATGCTTATTTAGACCATGTAACCAAATGAGAAACCTTCAAAATCCTACGTTTTTGTACGAACTTGATGAAGACCTGGCAATTTGAAGGAAATCATGATGAGACAGGGGTTGAAGAACTCTTTAAAGAAGATATTTACGGTTTAGGGGAAACCGAGGATCTCATTGTTTAGACACTGTCGGGTTATACTGCGTTCATAACAACACTGTTATGGGAATACAAATGAATCACTGAATGTTATTTGTTTATGATAACCATATTAAAAGGAACATACAATCAAATAACTTGTTTTAGAGGAGTTGCCACGTTGTTCTTGAAAAAAAAAAAAGAGAGTTGTAGCTCCCAATTCAGATTGCTTGTGTTAGATTCCGCTCTCAATCATGTTCCTTATCCACTAATAAGGTTGTACAACAATAACTGTCTATTGTACTGTGGTATAATAATACTGTTACATAGAATAGACTAAACATTGTTTTTTCTGTCATCTTATAGTCCCTATTCACTGTAGACCTGGGAAAGGATAGGTGCTATACTTACTAGAACTTACAATCTCCAATTTCTATAGCCTCGATGTTAAAATTAGTGTTTGAATGTGATTTAGAAACAGATCATTACATTACAGAGCGATAACTATAACCTTGTATTACTTAGTTACAGAGTTTTATTTAAATTAAGTAAATTTAGGCTGACTGGAGATAGACCCCATATAAAGTATCTGTATATTGATACGGAGCATGTTTTGTAGTTACATGTACATTTGTTTGATGGAACGGCTAAAACTATGACGTTCGGAAATGCCTCAAATTAAAATATAAGGTGCGTTCAGACAGTAACGAGCCGGAGGCTGGAATGAGCAAACCGGTGACGACATCGGCTAATCGTGGCGTGTGTAACGAGGTGTGGTTCCGACCAGAGCGTGGAAGGTCACAGCCCGTCACTAGAAGGCACGCGTGCACGTCACGTGACGATACAAAGCGAGCAGCAGCATGCATCAATCGTCCAACGCTGCCAGTCGCATTGCAAACAGTGACACGGAGTCGTCAACCGAAGAGCAAGGAGGTGTTGTTCGCTTTCTGACAGCGGAAGGAGTAGGGGGAACGGACATTCATCGCCGAATTTCACAAGTGTACGGCGAACACTGCATGTCCCTTGCAAGGGTCAAGGCGTGGCACACGCGATTCAGGGAAGGACGGGTGTCGTTAGCCGATGATGCCCGGTCTGGGGCACCCCCCTGCATTACCGATGACAACGTCCAGTTGGTTGATGCACTCATTACCCAGGACCGCCGAGTGACAGTGAACGCCATAGCCGCCGTGGTCGGATTGAGCGTCGGAAGTGTGCGCACCATCTTGAAGGAACGACTGCACTTGCGGATAGTGTGTGCCCAATGGGTGCCGCACAGTCTTCAACCACACCTGGAAGCATGTCGAATGGCCTACTGTCTTATCCTTGGTTGGACGATTGATGCATGATGCTGTTCGCTTTGTATCGTCACGTGACGCGCATGCGTGCCCTCTAGCGACAGGCTGTGACCTTCCACGCTCTGGTCGGAACCCCACCTCGTTACACACGCTACAAGTAGCCGATGTCGTCGCCGGTTTGCGCATTACAGCCTCCGTCTCGTTACTTTTTGAACGCACCTTATATGTATAGCCTACTTTCGATTTTTGCAAAAAATGAGAGTAAACTTATGAGACCTACACAGGCCAAAAGTTGTCAGTCTGTGTGTGTGTATCGGTTCCCCCCTATCAATTCAAACACGACGAAACTGAATTGAACGAAGTTTGGTGCAGAGGTAGCACTATAGCAAAGGACACCTCAGTGTCATGTCTTATATCCACACTATTTTGACAGAAACGTAATCGCGGCCACCCAAATGTTCAAATCATAAATCAAATTACGACTAACCTAATCATCTGATCTCTACCAAATTATGCAACAACATACCTTTATGAGGGTAGCGTCTTTTGACAAAACTGCAAGGTCATCAACCAAATAGTTTAAAGATGGTGGCCTTGTATGTGTGCAAATCGATGCCCCCATTAATTCAAACAAAACGAAACCCAATCGAGCCACCTTTAGTACAGAGGTAGCACTAGCTAGGGACAACACAGTGTCATGTTGCATATCACCGTCATCATAACAAAAAAGGAATGGTGCCCACCAAAATGTTCTGAGCTTAAATAAATTACGACTAACCTAATCATCTGATCTCTATCAAAGTTTGCAACAATATACCTTAATGTGAGAAGCGTGTTTTCCCAAAACTACAAGGTCGTCAGCCAAATAGTTTCAAGATGGCGGATGTATGAATCATGCATGTATTATAGCCTAACCATAACATACGATTCAACAAAGCCTGGCCTCACAAAATCCGCTCATTCTACATAGGGAGGTTTAAACTGTCCTCAAGGAGGTGACCGGTAAGATTTTAGCATTTCATAATAGAATATGTAACCGCAGCAGTGACTAACAGTTCAGGCCGACCGTGCCATATCGTGCTGGGCTGTGCCGTCCCGTTGGGTCAAAATGGAGGCTATTGTTTGCTCGCTAGTCCATACTTCAGTAAATTTGTAAGTCTATATCCTTTTAGGAACGTACTGAAGAAAATAATTCATACTTAGTATCAAATGTTTTATAAAAACGGCAGAAAACGCTAATGAAATCGTTCATTCCAAGACAAAATATGTTATGCTGTTATACTAAACCTGTTGTTAACCTAGTCTTAGTACTGAGTGGGTGTAGCGTAGTGGTAGCGTCCTAGCCTCATAGTCTAGAGGTTCATGGACCAAATCCAATCAGTGTACTTTTATTCTTCCGTTGTGATTATTTCTGGATCCTAGAATGCAAACCTGTTTTAAAAGTGGATGCATAGCTAAAAAAATATTTCACTCATGCTAATTTTTCTTCGTTGACCATGTGGAAAATAAAATATGTTTTTATTCTTGTCATCTAAGGCTGCCTATGCCGGAGTAGTGCGCCTGCCTCTCACCCGGAGGCCCCGGGTTCGATTACCGGCTCCGTCAGGGAATTTAGAAACTGACGTGAGGGCTGGAACGGGGTGCACTCAGCCTCGTGAGGACAATTGAGTAGCTGTCTGACAGTGAGACAGCGCCCCGGTCACGAAAACCAAGATTAACGGCCTAGGGGACCCGATGCGCTGACCACGCGTCACCCCAATATCTGCAGGCCAAATGGCTGGGCAGCGGTCGCTTGGTAGGCCTAGGCCCTTCAAGGGCTGTAGTGCCAGGGGTTATATTTTAAGGCTGCCTATGCCGGCCCTGTGGTGTTGGAGTAGTGCGCCTGCCTCTCACCCGGAGGCCCCGGGTTCGATTCCCGGCTCCGTCAGGGAATTTAGAAACTGACGTGAGGGCTGGAACGGGGTGCACTCAGCCTCGTGAGGACAATTGAGTAGCTGTCTGACAGTGAGACAGCGCCCCGGTCACGAAAACCAAGATTAACGGCCTAGGGGACCCGATGCGCTGACCACGCGTCACCCCAATATCTGCAGGCCAAATGGCTGGGCAGCGGTCGCTTGGTAGGCCTAGGCCCTTCAAGGGCTGTAGTGCCAGGGGTTATATTTTAAGGCTGCCTATGCCGGCCCTGTGGTGTTGGAGTAGTGCGCCTGCCTCTCACCCGGATGCCCCGGGTTCGATTACCGGCTCCGTCAGGGAATTTAGAAACTGACGTGAGGGCTGGAACGGGGTGCACTCAGCCTCGTGAGGACAATTGAGTAGCTGTCTGACAGTGAGACAGCGCCCCGGTCACGAAAACCAAGATTAACGGCCTAGGGGACCCGATGCGCTGACCACGCGTCACCCCAATATCTGCAGGCCAAATGGCTGGGCAGCGGTCGCTTGGTAGGCCTAGGCCCTTCAAGGGCTGTAGTGCCAGGGGTTATATTTTAAGGCTGCCTATGCTGGAAGGGAGCAAGAATTAACCAATACAGGTCAGAGAGGAAAGAGTTATTTCATTTGAGGGGCTTGGATATCATGGTCATTCAGCCCAGTGTACTTGGGTGTGTCTGCGTATATATAGAATTTGCCTGATAACCCGAGTTATGTAGTGTATCTAGTAGTATGTGTATTTGTAGATCAGGTGAGGATTGGGAAGATGTCAGTCGTGGCCTTAAGTTAGGCACCATCCCGGCATTTGCCTGGACTGGAAGTGGAAAACCACGGTAAACCTCTTCCAGGACGACTGAGGTGGGAATCAAAAAATCCAGCGCTTCTTAGGGTTAACTCACGAGGCTGAGTGGAGCCCGTTCCAGCCCTCAGACCAACATTTTTGTTAACAGAGACGGGAATGGAACCCGGACTTCAGGGCGACAGCAAAGAATGCTAGCCACTACACCAGAAGGTGGTTAGACATGAAAGTTGTAAGGAAGGAGGAAGCAACAAGTACGTGGAAGCAATGGTCGCATTCATCAGCACATATTAATGACTAATCGATGAATCATTGTCAGCTAGGTGCAAATGATCCGGATATTTCACTTCTGAAAGCAACAATTACCACCACCTTCATCACCGTCTGCTGAATGGACTTATGGAGGCGATGAGTAATTGAAAGGTGTGCATTGCTATTTTCCCCATAACCTTAGAAGTGTCATTACTCATTAGTTGTTGTTTCATTAGAGGGGCTTGGACATCGTGGACATGTAGCCACGTGTATTTCGGTGTGTGTGTTTGTGAAGTTTGTCTGATAGCCTGTCTGATTGTGATGGTTGTATTAGTGTGTGGTGAAATGAATAAGCACCATGACTGTGAAAAAATAAAAATAAAAGGTGTTTACAAGAATTTTGGTACAGTTCCATCTGAATCACCGTCTGTAGGCCTAGCATAGGTGTCTGATGACGTCGAGGGTGTGAAACATTTCGGGCTGGTATCTACCACTGATAGGATAGCCTGAATATTCTTTTGAGCCCTCTGAAACATTTTAGGGATTGTAATTACAAGCATATCTTGGATTGAGCTCTTCCTTGACAAGCACTAAATCCCTCAAAATACAGAAAAAAAAACTATTTTTGATGCATGCCGGGCCGGCCCCGTGGTATTGGGGTAGCACGTCTGCCTCGCACCCGGAGGCCTCGGGTTTGATTCCCGGCTCCATCAGGGATTATAGAAACTTACGTGAAAGTTGGAACAGGGTGCACTCAGCTCGTGAGGACAATTGAGTAGCTGTCTGACAGTGAGGTAGCGCCCCAGTCACGGAGACCAAGATTAACGGCCGAGGGGACCCGACACACTAGCCATGTGTCATACCATAATCTGCAGGTCAAATGGCTGGACTGCCGGATTATCGCGGTCTTACTTTTTTTTTTAACGTATGGCTTTTAGTGCCGGGAGTGTCCGAGGACATGTTCGGCTCGCCAGTTTTGTAGCTGCTTCGAGACGGACACCCAATGGGTGAGCTACAAGTACCGTTGGGGAGGAAAGTTGGAAGGGAAGGGCGAGGAGTTGGAAGGTAGCGGCTGTGGCCTATAGTTAGGGACCAACCCCGGCATTTGCCTGGAAGGAAGATGGGAAACCACAGAAGACCATCTTCAAGGTTGCCGGCGGGGGGATTCGAACCTCCTCGCCTCCCGGATGTGAGCGACTGCCATTAGTCATGCCGTAACGACCACGGCTAACTCACCCGGTGCGGTCTTACTGAATTTAGTTCACTGACTGAAGAGTTGCAAGAGGAACTATCAATAAGTCAATGCAGCCGAAATAAATCAGAAACCTCTATGGACATCAAATTGGCAGGTGAAAAGCTAAAGGAAGTAGGAAATTTCTGTTACTTAGGAAGCAAAATAACCAGTGATGCACGGAGGATATAAAAAGTAGGATGGCTCAGACAAGGAAAGCATTTATACAGAGAAGAAATATGTTAACATCGAATATAGATTTAGTCATTTTTGAAAGCTTTTGTCTGGAGCGTGGCACTGTATGGAAGTGAAACTTGGTCTATTGGTGCAGCAGAAAAGAGGAGAATTGAAGCGTTTGAAATGTGGTGTTACAGGAGAATGATGGAGAGCAGATGGGTAGATAGGGTAACAAATGAAGAGGTATTAAGACAAGTGGGAGAGGAGAGATGTTTCCGGCGAATGATAATGAAGAGAAGAGATAGGTTGGCAGGACACTTTCTAAGACACCCAGGAACAGCAAGCTTAGTTATGGAAGGAAGGGTCGAGGACAAGAACTGTTGGGGCAGACCAAGGTTAGAATATGTCAAACAGATTGCCTCGGATATAGCGTGCGGTAGCTATGTAGAGATGAAAACGATTAGCTCAGGACAGGGAGGCGTGGAAGGCTGCAACAAACCAGCCAAAAGACTGAATAAGTAAACACTACAAATTGGCTACAAAGTTATCTACATTAACCGAGATCACTGCACAGTAGTAAGCTTGCCTTCCATCCAAAAGGCCGGGATTCAAACGCCGATGACAGTAAGGTGGAGTTTTCGCTTGAAATATCACTTGGATACAGGAGCATCCGACCAATATCATAATGTTCCAGGTTGATCATGTGTTGGCAACTTTCTTTGGTAGGTAATAATTTTATCGCGCCACTTTACAAACTAATGTCCATTCAGCAGAAATCATCGGAACTGTTCATGACCAATGTCTCACTCAGCTGGGGGCCCCAGACAAGTTGTGAGTCCCTGAGAGAGAAGGGCAAGAATGCAGATGAGTTGAGCGGCTAACAAATATCCGCTCTGATTAACTGTTATTTGAAGAGGAAGTGCAGAGGAACAGATTGCCAGGTGGTTCCGGTGTCTTCTGGGAAGCACAGTGAGCCGGTGGTAAGCCATATGTGTGTTCCTGTACCGTTACGGGTGTGACGTCACAACCCGTTACTCGACTCGCTCTGCTCCACACACGATGTGCTCAAGGCCGGACTCGCGCGGGATTGCAGTCAGTAGTGCCACAACAGGGTGTTCACTAACAATTACTTATAATAATAATAATGTTATTGGTTTTACGTCCCTTTTAACAACTGTGGCTTTTAGAGACGCCGGGGTGCCGGAATTTTGCCCCACAATTACTTATGACCACTATGTCTAATCAAGAATAATATTACAGAGAGGGGGTCGATCTTGAAGCGAATACGAGTACAACGTTATATACAGGGTGGTTTCGGTGGCGTAGTTGGTAGCAAGCTGAGTTTCTATGCCCAAGATCGCGGGTTCAAACCCGGCCGAAGTCGTCGGTATTTTTAAGAGCGTTAAAAATCCCTCAGTATGCCTTCCTTCGGAAGGGAAGTAAAGCCGGCGGACCCATGCCATAGATTTGTGGCATGTAAAAGTACCTTCCACTAACTAAAATTGTGTGAATCTAGAATTTGTAGGTTTTATTTGATTAGCACTCTATAAAGTTCCAACGTTCACCGCCAGGTACCAGTTGCGGTGGCATCTAGTAGCCAAGTTCGTGGCTAGGTGTCGTTGACGGCAGCATTTGGTAGCAAAAGTAGGAACTACTTGAAATTGATCATCTGCAGTCCTTACCTGAATTACAGATAACACATACTAATCCAGCCATCACAATTAACACCGGTTATCAGACAGATTCTACACATACCCTAAGTACACGGGGCTACATGGCCACGTTGTCGGGGCCACTGAACTGAGGAACCAACCAACCAACTAACGTTATATAAAAGAGGTCTGGAAATCCCAGTTACAATCTTCTATGACTTGTAGAGGGGTGTGAGTACATATTACTATGAATATGTTGTTGTTGATTCTTTTAGGGGCTTTGCAACTTCGTGTTCATGTAGCCCCGTGTGTAGAATTTGTCTGATAACCTGTATCACTGTGATGTCTCTATTGGTGTGTGTATTTGTTGTTAATTAAGGGGGGATTTGGGCAGGAAACAGGCGTGGCCTTAAGTTAAGTGCCATCCCGGCATTTGCCTGGATTGGAAGTGGGGAACCACGCAATACCACTTCCAGGATGGCTGAGGTAGGAATCGAACCCACTTCTTATCAGTTTTTGCCTCAGAAGGTGGAGTGTACCTCGTTCCATCCCTCAGATCAAAATTAAATTTCTTGGCACAGCGTATGGATTTTAATGCCGGGAGTGTCCAAGAACATGTTTGGCTCGCCAGAGGCTGTAGCTGCTTCAAGCGGACACCCATGGGGTGAGCTACAAGTTCCGTTCAATTTCAGGTAGTTCCAACTTTCGCTGCCAGATGTCACTGACACCTAGTGGTGAACGTTGGAACATTGATAGAGCGTTACAATGAAATCTAACCTAGACATTTAGCTTCACACAAGTTTAGTTAGTGGAAGGATATTTTACGTGCCATAAATCTATGATATGGGATCCGCCGGCTTTACCTCCCCTCCGAAGGAAGGCATACTAAAGGGTTTTAACGCTTTTAAAAATCCGATGGCTTCGGCCGGGTTTGAACCCGCGATCTTGGGCACAGCAGTTCAGCATGCTACCAACTACACCACCGAAGCCGCTACCTCTGTTGTGACAGCCAAGAATGCTAGTCACTACGCAACGAGGCGGCTATTTTCAAATACGAACCCATGTCCTGGAACGTACAGTTTCCATTCTAAATCTACTTCATGGTGTAGCGGCTAGTATTTTTGGCTGCCGCTCATCTAAATTTGTTTCCACTTCCCCCTCTTTGAAAGATGAGGTTTGGCAAATTTGTCAAAACTTCGGAAACTTTGATTGTGCCTGTATCTGCATTCATAATCCACACGAACGAATGTAACATCTAACTGTGTTCGTACTAAACTGGCAAAGGTTTATTTAGAGGATACTCTCGCACCCACTCGGACTGAATTGGTATTCTGACATGGGAAGAATACTGTTGGTACTAGTCCGCGAAGTGGCTAGCATTCTTGGCTGTCACCGCGGAGGCCCGTGTTCGTTTCCTGGTTCTGACAAGAAATTTAATTCTAGTCTGATTTCTGGAACGGGGTACACTCAAAGAAGAGGTGGGTACGATTCCTACCTGAGCCATGTAGGAACTGGTTTTCCGTGGTTTCCTCACTTCTAGTGCAGACAGATGCCGGTATGGTACCTCATTTAAGGCCACGACCGCCTCCTTCCTAATACTATTACCAATCACAAATACACACACTATCTATCTATCGAATGGCTTTTAGTGCCGGGAGTGTCCGAGGACATGTTCGGCTCGCCAGAGGCTGTTGCTACAAGGGTGAGCTACACGTTCCGTTCAATTTCAAGTAGTTCCAACTTTCGCTACCAGATGTCAATGATACCTAGTGGTGAACGTTGGAACTTTGATAGAGCGTTCCAACGAAATCTAACTTAGAAATTTAGCTCACAAAAGTTTAGTCTGGGGAAGGATCTTTCACATGCCATAAATCTATGACATGGGACCGCCGGCTTTACTTCCCCTCCGAAGGAATGCATACTGAAGGATTTTAACGCTCTTAAAAATCCGATGACTTCGGCCGGGTTTGAACCCGCGATCTTGAGCACAGCAGTTCAGCATGCTACCAACTACGCCACACTAGTACAACATCACAACACAGGTTATCAGATAATTCCGTACACACCGAAATACACGAGGCTACGTAGCCTCGATGTCGCAATGCTCCTAAATAAATAACGACAACAAATAGTTGTTCACTTCACATTATTTTCTCGTCGGCCTTCGATTCTGTGTAAACGCTAGGTCCACTTCAGGGAGTAGCGGCTAGTATTTTTAGCTGTCGCTCCAGAGGTCCAGGCTCAATTCCCGGCTCTGCCTAGAAATTTAATTCTGGTTTGAGGGCTGGAACGGACTACACTCAGCCTCCCGAGGTATAACGCAGAAGAGGTGGGTTCGATTCCTACCCGAGACATCCTGGAAGTGGCTTTCCGTGGTATCTAACTTCTACTCCAGGTGAATGCCGCGATGATTTCTAACCTGAGTTGTAGCGATAGAAGCCATTTTTCAGTATTGCCTAGTTGTAATAAAGAAAGCTTTTCAGTCGGTCAACACAAATTCTTGTGCCCAATCACATTAGACGGGAAGAGCAAGCATTTATATGCCCTAACATGAAAAATCACTACATAGGATATTTGACACGAAACAACACCCATATTTGTACAACAAGTAGTTCCGTGAAGAACTATACAGCCTATTTTCATATATCACACTCATATTAATTGCCTCTATCAACATACAAAATTTCCGTTTGATTGTTGTGATAGATTCGTAGATATTGAGAACCGTCTAAATATTTCAGATGGTCGCCAGGTTGGATTATTATTTATGTACTGTTACATGAAGATTACTGTGTACGTGTGGTATTCAGACTTCAATCGCATGATTAGGTCACAAGAAGCAACAACGAGATTTTAAAATTTTGCACAGCTGCCATCTTGTGGTTATGAAAACAATTGAAATAAATTAGATGCCAGTGGATTAACATTTGTATGAGGATTTAACGTGTAAGTTTAACTGCACTCGGATGGTTAAATCGCGAGAAACGTCCATTTATACTTCGCGTCGCCGCCATGTTGGATATGTGCTCACCAGGTTACTGAAAGTCATATAGGTGAACATATGTTCATAGCCTCTATGAACATTTAAAAAATTCAGTTTGATTGCGGTAAATGATTCGTATATATTGAGAACCGTCGAAATATTTCGGATACTCGCCATTTTGGATTTTTATATGTATAGGCCATAGAGTTATATGCCATTAAAGGAAAATTATTGCGTAGCTTCATTGTTCAAACTTTCACTTCGATCGCATGATTAGGACACGAGAAATAAAAACTTAATTTTAAAATTCGCACAACCGCCATCTTGAGGTTAAGTAAACAACTGAACTAAATTAGATGCCAGTGCATTACAATAAGTATAATCATTTACTGTACCACATTTCACTGCGCTCAGATGGTTAAATCACGAGAAAAGTCTATTAAAATGTTTCAACTTCGCTTGGCCGCCATGTTCGTTTGGTACTTTACAGGGTTTTGAAAGTTACATAGATAAAATTGTAGCAGTGCTTTTTATCACCGTACAAAATTTCAGTGTGATATCATAAATAGTTTCGGAGATATTGAATGCCAGTGAAATATTTCGCACAGCCGCCATTTTTAAGTTATGTAAACAATTGACCTAAATTAGACGCCAGTGCATTATAATTTGTATAAACATTTGCTGTACCATGTTTCATTACATTTGGACGGTTAAATCGTGAGAAAAGTCTATTTAAATGTCTCAAATTCGCTTGGCCGCCATGTTGGTTTTGTAGTTGCCAGGTTTTTGAAAGTCTCATAAGTGAACTTAAAGTAGTTCTCTTTTTCACCGTACAAAATTTCAGGGTGATATCGGCAATAGTTTCGGAGATACTAAATGCTGGTGAAATATTTTGCACAGCCGCCATGTTGGATTGGTGAGACACAATAAAATTTGAAGGGCACGGTCGGGGTCGGCCAGAATGGTGCTATGATCCTACCGAGTTTCATTGAAATTGCTTCAGCCGTTTAGAACTTATTACGGGGGGGGGGCACACACACACACACGCACAGACAGACACACGGACAAAAGGTGATCTCATAAGCCCATTTTTTCATAAAATGAAAATAGGATAAAAATGGGGCACATAGAATGGATGACATGTTTCGAGCGTCAGATCCTGCTAAATTAGGCTTAATTAATAACGATGTTGATGAATTACTCTTATGCACAAATAGGAGTATATACAATGTTCAGATTACATTAAGTTCGTAAAAACTCTTGTATCGCGTCAATCTTATTTCCAGATGTAATTGTTCACTTATATGGTTATTGCGTTAACGTTGATGTATTTTAAATATGTTAAAGGCACGGTTGAGGTTGGACGAGGCATTAGTTTGTACTTACCGAGTTTCATAGAAGTCTTTTCGGGGCCGTTCGGATTGTATTAGGAGGGACACACTTACACACACACGGTGATCTCATAAGTCTATATTTTTTTCGTAAATTATAATAGTCAAGGAACTACGAAATTCGACATGCAAGCTACCCTCTGGGTGTCAAATAGCAAAGCTTGCACCAGGCACCCGAGGCCATACGATATTATTATTATTATTATAGGCTAAGAATTACCTAACTTACGTTTAAAGGTGTATTACGTGAAAGTCAGCTACGCATAACTAAGAGGGATATTATTTTTGTGTATTCAGGGCCGTAGAGAACGATCACGGGCCCTAGGACAAGGTATTTTGAGCCCCTCAATTCTTTTAATCGAACTGTGACTTAGTTCGGGATTTACGGTACCGGTATTACACTTGCGAATTTTAACCAACCTTCTCCCTTCTCCCCCCTCCCCAAAGAAAGTCCTCTCTGTTCAGTCCTTTATAACTACAATCATCATCATTCTTGGAATTTAGATTGCCCAACGGATTATTATTTTACTTTGTTGTTAGTTATTCAGTCACTCTCCTTTTCTTTTGGTCACTAAATGAGTTTTCTTTTACTTCAAGATTTTAATCACTGTGCATTAAAATGCCATTTCCATTCTATTTCTATTTTAAATTCAATTTCCATTCTATCTGAACGTGTTCAGGCACCACAATAATAAACCATACTCCTTTGAGAAATATATGAAGTAAAGTGCGTTACAGCCCTTAAAAAAGAATTAAATGTGCTCGCTAGGCTCTGAAACAAGCCCAAGACATTTGGAACTCGAATGTCAATACGATCCCTTAACCTTGGAAGGCAGATACATTGAAAGTGGACAAATTTAAAAAAATCCACCAGCCATATCTAAAAAAAACGCATAAAATGTAATCGGTTTTGTATTGTAACTTTATTTTATTTTCGCACTCATAGAAACCGGAACTTTGCGTGCTCGTGGCTACATGATGTAACTTATGAAATTTCACTCATATCCATATAATAATCCGGATATTCAACAGAGCAAAGTGTGCCAACGAAAGTCTGAATGACTCTCCTCCGTGACTAACACAATGTAGCATGTGAGATGGGCACGAGATGTCACCACATGAGTCACCTATCCTCAACCATCATTGACATCTTATTGACATTTAAAAAACATTCTCTACTCGACAAAACGAACATCACATCACTTATTATATTTTGCTTCATTTCGATTATTTCTTTCGGTGGATCACGAGAATCTTATGTCACTTTATGTCTTGATAAAACATTGGTGTCCACGTTGAATTAAAGAAGCATTTCAGATAGATTTACTTCGTTACAATGTGTTGTTGTTGTTGCTTTATTAAGACGCTTTGGATATATCCGTTGTCAATCCTACCTACTTTTAAGTGTGTATTGAATTAGTTTGATAACCTGCGATTTTGTGATACCTGAACAAGTTCGTGTAACTATAATTTGGTCCGCCTTGTGGTTGTCACCTCTGAGGTCCGGGTTGAATTCTTGGCTCTGACAAGAAATTTTATTCTGGTCTGAGGACTGTAAGGGGATACACTCAGCCTCGTGAGGTAAAACTGAGAAGAGGTGAGTTTGATTCCTACCTCAGTCATCCTGGAAAAGGTTTTCGGTGGTTTCCCTATTTCTACTCCAGGCAAATACCAGGATGGTATTCCTAGTTCTGCCGACCTGGAGCGTAACTTAATGCACTCGGCTACTGTGCAAGAGTTCTTTGAAAACTCCGAGGTGATCATGAGTGTATTGTTATGAACTGTAAAAGGGAAGGCATGTAAGACTCCGTGCTCCTCGTTCTGTAATGTCCGGCTCTGTCAAGAAATTTAATTCTAGTCTGACGTCTGGAATGGGATGCACTCCTACTAAGAAGTGGGTTCAGTTCCCACCTCAGCCTTTTCAGACATACAGTATGGAACCTAAGGTCAGGCTTGAGTATTCTATGGGCCAGAATAATTGTTTTAATTTAGCAGTGTTTATTTGTTATGTTTTATTACATCATCTGTAATTAGGATTGCCCTGCTGATGGTAAATAAATGTATTCTATTCTATAATGCAATGACCGCCTCCAATTCACTCCAAGTTCCAATTACAAATACACACAATAGAACTGAGGTGTGCAAATTGAAAATGAAAATCCACAGCCTGTTTCCAGACGACCGACCAGGTCAGGGATGGAATGAACGAAGCCCCCATCTTGAGGCGAGAATATGAACTGTGCCGGCTGCCGAGGCCTGTCGCACTCCCCTGAGGCAATGATTAAATGAATGACAGATGAAATGAAATGATAGTGGAGAGTGTTGCTGGAATGACATTTTTGACAGGGAAAACCGGAGTACCCGGAGAAAAACCTGTCTGCCTCCGTTTTGTCCAGCACAGATCTCACATGGAGTAACCTGATTTGAACCACGGATCCAGCGGTGAGAGGCCGGCGTGCCGCCGCCTAAGCCAGGTGTGCAAATTATTAGACTCAAATAAAGAATTTAAATCAGTCAAATATATTTATTCAAAATCATTTTATTTTATTTTTATCACCCTACTTAGTAATGTTCCTACCCCTAAAGACTTACATCGTTTCCCATAAGGAATTGTATCTGGAATATTGTGAAATTGGAGATTCTAAGGGACATCCGAGCTAGGTCCGGTTTTTCATTTTTTCCTTGACTTTGGAATGTATCCTCTAAATCAGGGGTCTCCAAATGTTTTAATCTAAGGGCCACACTGGCTCCTCGACTAAGTCCGAAGGGCTACCAACATCCTGTAGTTTTGAATTACCCGCGAAGTTTCGTTTCGGGACTGAGCGATATTTGAAAAGAAATATATTTAAAGTCGTCATTGCTGGAACTTGATGAGGGTCTTCCACGCTCTTGGCACTGCTTATCTGTGTGAAAAATCATTCTCCAAAATTAAATATGCAAAGGATATTTACATATCCAAATCAACTGATGAGCATTTGAAGTCTCTACTGATAATTTCCACCAGTAAACTTGATCTACAAACTATTGTCAGTGGAAAGTTATAGATACATAAATCTCATTAATAATAGACAAATATTAATAATAATACATAATTTAAATTAAGACACTATTAAACTGTGATTAGACCAGAAGCACTGTATGCAGCGGAATGCCTAACAAACCACGCAGCTGGCCCGATCGAGAGACTTGAAGTTAAGGAGAGAAAGATCATTAGGAAGATTCTTGGTCCTAAGTTCAAAGCTCTGGAGTAATTCAGAAATATACTGTCACACTGAAAATATCTCAACTGTAATCCACTTCCTCAGAATGCCAGTCAGTAGATTCTCCAACCGTCTATTATCATACTTCCGAGGTTTAAAGTTGATGCCACTTTGGCTGGTGGAAGTGGATAAGGACTTGTTAAAGTTTGAAATTTCTGAATCAGATATCTTGCTCAGAATCCCATTGAAACAAAAACTCCGTCAGGTTCATCAATAGGAAATAAAACCCAGATATGTTCACTCGGATGAATGGAGGAAATCCCATTCTGAAAGGATGACGGTGTGGTGGGCTATCAAGAAGAAAAACAGTTGAGATCGTGCGGTTCCTAGTGGCCAAAACGATAAAAGTAAGTATGTAAGTAATACACACACACACACACTCATCTAAAGCCTAGGCCTTGTCGCTGCAACTATATTAGTCTCTCACTTGCTGGACGTTTAAAGTCAACATACTGTTTAAATTGAAGTCCAGGCATCACAGAATCCAGATGAGCCTTCCGCGGTCTCCCTCTTCCTTTCTTCCCCAGAACGTTTCCTTCCAGTATAGTGGTCAGGAACTCATTATGACGTAGGGTGTGGCCAACAAATTTTGCTTTCCTCTTTTCTACAATATTGATCAATTTCCTTGTTTCGTCTACTTGCTTGACCCATTCGTTAGTCTGTTTCTCCGTCCAGCTTATTTTCAGCATCCTTCTCCGAATCCAAATTTCCGCTGCTTCTAGGCAGTGTATGTCCTGTTTCCTTGGAACCCAAGTTTCACATCCGTATAACAAAACACTCCAGACAAATGTTTTGATAATCGATTTTCTAGTTTTAATGCTAATGTGACTGCTGGTCAGAAGCTGTCTCTTACTGCTGATGTCCTGTTTAGCGAAGGCAATTGTCCTTTTGATTTCTGTGGTGCACCTATAGTGCGAGCCATAATTTGGAGACGCCTGCTATAAATCATATGATTTCATTGTCCACGAATCTTTGAATAGTTCAAGAATGATTAAAGACTTCCAAGCCCTCTGGTCTACATTCACACGAAAACTAGAATAATTTCATCTGAACAAAACGTGTGACATTCTGCATTTACAAGGCTCCTCTATTAGTGGAAAATGTAAACAATCAGTTTACTGTAAGGTTCTTTAAAATTGTTATGAAGACTATTGATTAAACATTTGAAATAATTTCTGCGCCTTGCGGATCATTAAGTCACAAAAATGAGAGGAAGTAAAGCCCGCGGTCACATGTCATAGATTTATGGCATGTACCGTAAATGAACCTTCCATTAATTACACTTGTGTGAAGCTAAGTTATAGGTTAGATTTGACTGACGCTCTTAGGTTACAACGTTTGTCACTAGGAGGCGATTGCGGTGGCATCTAGTAACGAAGTTCACAACAAGTTGTCGTCGACGGTGGCGTTTGGTAGCAAATGTAGGAACTACTTGAAATATTGAATGTCTGCAGCCCTCACTTGAAATAAAAACAGATAACACACACTAATACAGCCATCACAATTTACACCGGTTATCAGACAGATTCTACACACACCCAAAGTACATGGATCTACATGACCGCGTTGTAGCAGACCCTAAACTGAGGAACCAACCTACCAACCTAAGTCACGAAACGTACAAAGTATATGTTGAAAAACTGCCATCGAGTCTAATAATTTGCACACCTCTATAATGACAATGACACAGGTTATCAGACATCCACACATACACTGAAGTGCGCAGGGGTAGATGACCTAGATGTCAGAAGCCCCTAAATGAATCAATCTTTACATAGAGCGAGTCATGGCCGTCTTCATTGCACCAGTTAATGTAAACAGAAGAGAATATTAGGCTTCCAACGCTGATTGCTATAATGTATCTAACAACTGTTTAGGAACAAACGAAATACGCTGGTAAGAATGCGATAGACGGAAGAGTGTAGTCTACTGTCTGGCGGATATAGCGGTGTGGAATGCGGACTTGAATAAGGGTCGGTGTGCTGTGGCTTATGAGGAATGTTGGACTGATTCACTGGTAGCTGTGCAGGATTGAGGAAACATACGATTCTGTATCATGTGCATTATATTACTATTTGAATTAACGTTGTTAATTCGTATTAGGGGCTTGTGACATCTATGGTCATCAGCCCCGTACACTTGTTAGTTATAGTTGTTTTAAGGGGTGGAACAGCGATGTTATCTGCCACTCCCATGTACTTGGATATGTGTTCAATTTGTCTGATAATAAATTTGCGTTTTTGCATGTATCTTGGGATATCTTGGTCATCAGCCCCATGTAGTTGGGTGTGTGTTGAACCTGTCAGATGACCTAATGTATATTTACGTGATGACTGTAGTAGTATGTGTAACTGTATGAGGGTCGGGTATGGGGTAGGTGTCCTGGGACTTGAAGTAAGATGCTATCTCGGCATTTGCCTGGAGGGAGTTTTGAGAGAACTGGCGAATAAACCACACTCAGGGTAACCGCTGTCAGCGCCGGGTTTCGAACCTGTGACCTATGGACTTGTTGCAGCTGCCCTCGAGGCCATGATGCACGATTTAACGAGAACGACTATGCCACGGGGTGAATCGAGATTGATACCACGCACTTTTATTCTTATTATTATGCTTTCCACGGGGCGGGTTATCGTGTCGGGTTATCAACTCCAAGCTTGCAGGTTCACTCCTGGTATTGAAATTGATTTTTGAAAGGCGACAAAAATCTCGGCACTCATGTCATACGTTGTTGCGATGTTAAAGAACCCATTTGAATTCAGTAGGCCGTGTTCATAATGGCAAAATTAATCTAGTGATTTTCCGCCAAAACAAAGTTCCTCCTTTCTCTTCTAGAAATCGCTATAGTGTCCAGGAGCTTAGATACCGCTATCTACTTCCTTGGCATTCTTAGCGCTCCAAGGAACGACAATATTCGTCATGCGAGCTGCCCTCTGGACGTCAAATAAGAAAGCTTACACCTGGAACCCGATGCCATACGATATTATTATTTTTATTATTATTATAATTATTGTGATTATTATTAATAATATTATATCACAAATTGCTCATGAAATACAGTTCTTCTAGTCTTCGGCGAAACTTTGGTGGGCGTACACAGGAAGCTTTGCTGGTTTTGAACCACTATTCAAGAATTTCCTGACATATTACAGCAGTCCAGTACTGCTGCCTTCTGCATTTTCTGATTAATGTTGAATGGTAGATTCAGTTGGTGTAGAGCATTTTTTGAGCTGTTTTGGTATTACTCCCGTGGCTGTGATAATAACTGGGATGTCAGTGACTGTTTGTTGTTTCCAAAAGCGTTTTATTTCTTTTGCCAAGTCCATATATTTGCTGCTCTTTTCGTGGGTCTTAGTTCTGTTGTTGTGGGAGTTTGGTACTGCAAAGTATATGGGCCATGTCTTCTTGTGCACTTTGTCTGTGGCAATAAGTTCCGGTTTATTGGCAGCTATTGTCTTGTTGGTGATGACAGAGGAATTCCAATGTAATGTCAGCGTGCCAGGAGAAGTCAGCTCGGTTTGAACTTAATGTGCCTTCCCGCGTACCGTGTACCACGCATTCCAAAAACATCGAGTCGGTGACTACCTTCGTCAATCAGTCAATTCATGTTTTCATTATTTTTACTCTGTTAAAAACAAACACAAATCCATATGAAAACATCGTCAGTAGAACAGAAACAAGCACCATGCTGAAGCTTTGGTGTTCTGTGTGCTGGAGGGAGTAGCAACTGGCTGTCGATATATTTAAGTCAGCAATAGACAGTCTGAGCATGTGCACAACAGAAACACCCACTTCCTGTCATTGCGTGTCGATCTGACTTCTCCTGGCGCGCGAACAATATTTTAAATGTGTCATTTTCTACTATGGGTTGTGGTTGAAGTCTGAAGTATGGCTCTGGATCTATTCATTTATTATTATTATTATTATTATTACTATACAATCTACAAGCCATGATGTAAATAATAATTAATATGTCTCCCAGATAATCAGTACTGGATTTGCCGTCAGATTCGTTAGACATATCACATTAATGGAATATCAATAGTATTTAACAAATAAATAAAATAAAATTGATTATTATTTTCTTGCAACAGTTTGTTTAAGAACCGGATGAGTTTGATCAACATGCTTGCTATAAAACCTGTCGAAAAATAAAAATTGCTTCATTTTTGACCCAACTATTCGGTTTGAAAGTCCTTAGAGCCAACCAGACTTGGTTCACACAGATACATAGTCTATTCATTACCTAACGGTTTCGGATTACTTGGAGTCGTTTGAGCTGGATCATACTGATGTTATGGTGCACAATCTCGTATTTCATCCATGTTGATTGCTACCTCCTTATTTTCCTTAAGCTTTTGTTCAGCCTTGTGGCAGGATCCGCTATGTGAATCCGCTATCTCCACTTTTCTCGGTCATGGTCCATGTCCGGATGAAGGTTAACGCTTTTCAGGTTCCTGTGCAGTGAATCGGCCCAACGTTGTCTCGGTCGCCCCTTTGGTCTTTTCCCGGCGACCTCTAGTGTGTAGCCCTGTTTTGCAATGGTGTCCGTTCCTGTCCTTAGCACATGCCCAAACCATCGCAGACGACCCTCACGCATTTTGTTGTTCATTGCCGGGACACCAAATCGTTCCCTTATTCTTTCATTGGGGATGTGACCCAACCTAGTAATGCCAGCTGTCCATCTAAGTATCTTAGTCTTCATGACACTTAGCCGACGTTCTGCTTCCTTGGTGATTGGCCAACATTCTGTACCATAACGGGCCACGGGCCGTATGACAGTGCGGTAAATCTTCAATTTTACGTGGTCCTCATATTTGGCGATCGCACATGACACCTGTCGTTGGACGGCTTCGGTGGCCTAGTCGGTAGCATGTTGAGCTTCTATGCCCAAGATAGCGGGTTCAAACCCGGCCGAAGCCGTCGGATTTTTTAAGAACGTTAAAAATCCCTCAGTATGCCTTCCTTCGGAGGGGAAGTAAAGCCGGCGGTCCCATGTCATAGATTTATGGCATGTTAAAGAATCTTCCACTAATTACACCTGTGTGAAGCTAAATTGTATAGGTTAAGATTGTAAACAACGTTCTTAGGTTTCTACGTTCGTTGCCAAGAGCCAACTGCGGTGGCGTCTAGTAGCTAAGTTCTGCACTTGGCCTAGTAGTCGTTGACGGTGGCACTTTGCGGCAAAAGTAGGAACTATTTGAAAAATTCTAAGTTGCAGTCTGTACTTAAATTTAAAAAAACAGATAACACACACTAATACAGTCATACAATTAACACCGGTTATCAGACAGATTCTACACACACCCAAAGTGCACGGGGCTACATGACCGCGTTGTCGAAGCCCCTATACTTAAGAACCAACCACACCTGTCGTTGTTCGCCACTTCATCCACGCAGCATTAATTTTTACGTTGATCACACCGGTGAGACGACCTTCAGCAGTTATCGTAGAGCCAAGATACTTAAATGTTGTCGTTCGAGACAGATCATAGCCGTCGACTTGGATTGTTCCGATTTCATCTGCATGCATGATGATTGCTATAGCTACATAAATTGTATTGTGTTGTACTTTGTCTAAGGGCAGCCCCTTATTTTAGGAGGGCTGACTGCGTGGCTCAGTGGTAATGTTCTCAATTCCTGGGCCCAAGGTTGCAGGTTCGTATCCTGGAGCAGTCTGCTGGCATGTAAGGGTGCGCAAATGCGAAGGAGCCGTGTCAGTAAATTTACTGGAACGTTTAAGGTCCACTTTGGGGCAATATTCAAGCACCCCGGCGTCTCTAAAAGCCAGAGTAGTTAAAAGGGACTTTAGGCGGCTTCGGTGGCGTAGTTGGTAGCATGCTGAGCTCCTATGTCCAAGATTATGGGGTCAAACCTGGCCGAAGTGGTCGGATTTTTTGAGAGCGTTAACAATCCCTCAGTATGCCTTTCCTCGGAGGGTATGTAAAACCGGCGGGCCCATGTTATATATATTTATGGCATATAAAAGAACCTTCCACTAACTTCATTTGTGTGAAGCAAAATGTGTGGGTTAGAATTGATTAATGCTCTTAAGTTCCAACATTCGTCGCAAGGTGCTGGTTGCGATGGTATCTAGCAGCCATGTTCGCAGCTAGGTGTTGTGGACGGTAGCATTCGGTAGCAAAAGTAGGAACTACTTGAAATTATCGTCTGCAGTGCTTACTTGAATTAAACTAGATAACACACATTAATACAGCCATCATAATTAACACCGGTTATCAGACAAATTCTACACATACCCAAAGTACACGGGACTACATGACCGCGTTGTCGCTGCCCCTAAACTGAGGAACCAATCAACCAATCAACCAACCAAAAGGGACGTAAAACCAATAACACTAAGTTGTTGTTATTGTTGTTGTAAATAATGATTATTTTACGGGCTTGGGACCTCAGTCATCAGCCTCGTGTACATGGTCAAGTGGGAAGTCTGTCTGACAACCTGGGTCATTGTGATGGCTCTAATAGTATTTGTAAGTACGGCTAGGATTTGGGTAGGAGGCAGCTGTGGCCTTAGTTGAGGTACATCGTGTTGACCGAATGGAAAGCATTTTAATTTAATTTATTATGGCAACACTGAAAAATGGCTTCCGACACGATAACGTTGGGGAAACATACAGTACTATGTATTGAACCCTTTACCCACAGGCTATATAAAGGATTCTAATAATTATTCATCATCTTTTGATTCATTTCTACAGACAACAGATATGAGAGCCAGACGGTGTTGGGAAAATATTGAGAAATCAGTGGCCGAGAGGACACAATGGTTTAAGCTCCTGTGGTATTTTAGGAGGATGCGTTTATATTCTTGGGACACAGGACAGGTGCAACTTTTAGCGCGAATGTTGGCGTGGGCACGCACATTATGGCCTGTTGCTAGGAAGATTGGCGCCAAGAAGGAAATCGAATGCTACGAAGCAATTGGTCTATCATCATGTTAACCACTCCCTACTGCTGGGAAATATGTAAAAGCGCGCAAAGACATACAACAGTCTGGGCCAATAATATCAAGACGCCTTGTTTGAGCGGCAACTCGGCTTGGTAACGCACACTGGTAAATTAACGCGGGAGTTATCTACAGATTAATTCCACGATCGATTCGAGCCGGCTACAGCATAAGCGTAACCTCCACATTGCTACGAACTCAATGATACCGATCGCATGCTAGTCTGATAGTTATTATGGAATATTTTTTTTAATATATCCCCTTCCACACCTACCCTTGTCAGTTTCATTTATAAGGATCCAAGATGCTTCGAGGATCACCACTTATTTTGTACGTCTGAGGGCGTAACGTTCAATTACTCATCACTTATTTCTGTGCGTCTGAGGACGTAACACACATTACTTATTTCTGTACGTCTGTGGACGTAAGATTCATACTCTGCATATTTTCATGTTTGTGAACATGGAACAGTGTCGTCAATTTATAAGTGTAACTTCAGTGATTTATTTATAGTCCCAGCACTATCAGTAGGACCAGTTCATCGAAGAAATTCACCAAATAGATTGTCAAGGAATATAGTACTTGATAGGTGAATATAGTAGGAATTATATCGTGTGTGTATCTGACAAAACTTTATTTAATTCAGCACGTGATGACATCTAAGAACGAGAATGGATCTGGGAACCAGCAGGACATTTGCCTGAAGATGTCAATGACCAGATAAACATCTTAAAGGAGATGGCTGCAGACGTATTCCTGGCGCTGTTTAAAGGATTGAGTACCAAATAAATTTATTTATTTATTAAATCAGCTACGGTGTTATGGGATACTTTTTGTAAATATTTGTTTGTTTGCTTGGTAATGTAGATTATTAGTTTTTGTTTTACTGACACATTAAATATGGGACTAGCCGAGCGTTGCGTGATTTATATATTTTGTGATTGTATTTGGTTTAAATTTACGCGGGGACGCGCAGCCGATGCTCGCTTTCGCTTGCGTAAATCGCGGTCAAGCATTATTATTCGGAGGTCTGCCTAACAACAAAAATGGAACTGAATTAATTTTTAGATTAAAAATAGAATTTGGAGGGTAAAAGATTATTTGTGAGTAGAATTTTATGACGGATCAGGATCAGTTTGATAGTTGCTTTCCAGCAGATTTGGACGGGATGGCACTTTGCACCCGAGTTTTTGTTGTGTATTTTTGTTAATGTGTCAATGGACGCAGTATCGTTGATCTGTTTTGAGGCGACCCAGTGTGTGTGTTTGAGAGTCAGTCCAAGCTATGGGTGCGTAATGTGATTTTTTATGATGTGCTAGCGAGAATATATCATGGCGATTATTCTGACTTGCTCCACGTCAATCCAGTTTATGTCCTCGCGAGGCTGGACTTGTTGTATATATTTGTGTTTCTCGTCATCCAAGGGGATGGGCGAGATCTGTTGACGTTTACAGTGGGAAACCTGCACCTAGCTTGCCAGACTGAGAGAGGTATTTGAAGGGCAGCGTGACTCATACAAGTAGGGGAGCGCTCAATCAGATAACGTGTCTTGTCATTAAGAACAGGCTTGCTTCCTGTACTGCAATTTAAGATGTTGTTTAAATTCACAAAAACCTGATCGGTTATAATGAGTACTGATTGATTAAATGGGAGCTGTCCATAATTGTAAGGTAACCACCGAAATTCGTGTTTGTCTGGCGTTTCATATAAATGTAAACATAGTTTTTCAGCCGTTAGGCTTGTATTTTGTTGTTGTTAGTTCAAATTTTGGTGTGTTTATTTTTACGCGTCCTTGACCCGTGTCAAGTTAGGGTGCGTGGAGCTATGTTCCCAAGTTATGATGAGAGCGGTTTCGGCCTAGTTCTGGCATGCTCTTTTGTGTTCATTTTGTGCTCCTGCACCCGTTAGGATCTCAGGGAGATTCTTCATTCTGTTTATATTATTAGATCTTGCATGTGTCAGTAATAGTTATAGTGTATTAATTAAGGGTGGGTCCCATAGCCGTAGTGTGATTTAAAAGATGCACTCCGTAAGCAACATGACTGTTTCAGTTGTAAACCGGACTCGCATCAGTACTCAATTTCTTATTAACGAGCAGTACACCACACATTATATAACTTCTTGACCAAAAAAAAAAAAAATGGACTTGTATCCATATGTTGTGACGAGTGAGTTCTTACCGCTGAAATGCTTATGTTATGATTTTATCATTTATGTGAAGCTGCATTCACATTATTGTCTTGTTGTGACGAGCGAGTTCCTACCACTCAGTGTTATTATGATTTATTAAGGGGGTGAAAGTCAGGGAGGATTTGTTTTTTATTTATTATTATTATTATTATTATGCTCATACCTTTCAGTCATTAAATTTCTTTTATTCTACTTGTTATTCATTTTATTTCTAGTATAGCCTCTGTCATGAACCTTTCTATTCATTAGAGCATGTTGTTTTAAGCGAACTTTGCTGTGTAACGCAGTCAGGACTGAACACGACCCCGTAGACGACTCTCGACAAAACCATGCTTTATTGAAGAGTGCATAGACAAGCTGGCGCGCCAAGTGGGGCTAGTTCGTTGCTAGTGAACTGCTAGAACACGGGGGATAGACAGCATAGATAAGCTGGTGTCATACCGTGGAGCGTTTCGTTGTTTTGGGCTTTTCTAGCGGATCATAAACAAGCTGTTACCCTACATGTGGTGTTTCGCTGTTTTTGACTGTTTGAGATCACCGGAAGTGATATTTTGTTAACGTAAATACGGCGAAGAGAAGTACCGCCAAGAAAATGGAATATACAGTAGAATCACGAGTTTGCAAGTTAAAATACGATTCACGTTTTGTTTATTGATGTAATTAGTAAAGTAATGTACGTGAAATCGGGCGCCCATTGATTAAATATAAAATTAGATTTGTTTACAAAGTCAAACTCATGAATATGTTAGGAGGCTGGTAGCCTTAAATGACAATTAATACTTTGTTAATTAGTCAGTGTTAACATCAGATCTGGATAGTAATTTATGACTGAATATGTGCGGGGTTAACAAATTATTAAATAAAGTTAGAACCATTCAGTGATGATTGATTTGCGGGAGTAAAGGGAATACGTGTAAATGAACTGAATATGGTCAAATTAAGTAAATGTATGTCAAGAATTATATATGTGTGTGTCAGGGAAACGTTTGCATGCCATACTCCTGTTTTCTCAGTGATATATATATTTTTGTGTGTGAAAATGGCGACAGTCGCAGAGATCCAGGCGATAATTGAAAGTGCTACGGCACGAACCCAGAAGCTATTAAGAGAACAAAGTGAATGATTTGACAGTAAATTATCTGAACAGAATGCACAATTTGCGGAACAGAATGAGTCATTCCAGACTCAAATGAATGACACTATAAAAATACAATTATCTGAACAGAATGAGTCATTCCAGACTCAAATGAATGACACTATAAAATCACAATTATCTGAACAGAAGGCACAATTAATTGAACAGAGTGAGTCATTAGAAATTAAATTAATTGACCAGGGTAACTCATTACAAGCGCAAGTAAATGAAAATATAAATAAACAGTTAGAGGCGCAAGAAAGTAGAAATATGAGTCAGTTAGCCACATTATCTGCGGAGATGAAAGAATACACTACACAGCAGATGGTTAAATTCGCGCTTGATGTAAGTAAGAGTAATGACAAACAGCTAGGTCAGATATAAAAATGAGAGGTTACCTTCAACCGTAAATTAAATGATTTGGGCGAAACTGTATTAGCAAAACTAGCTCAGATAGAATTAGCATGCACGGTAAATAACAGTGAGGTTAAAACGGCACAGGATGGTCTTGAAAAGCGATTTGATAAAATGGAGGAGGATTCTACGTTTATCCAGGGACAATTGTCAGCAGTAAATGAAAGCATTACGGGCTTAATAAAGGACATGGATAAATTAGAAATACAATCAGCAGAGCGATGGCAAAACCTAGAATCGGACCAGGATAATATAAAGAGTACGATAGATGAGAATAATCTACGTCTTGAAGACAGGCTTGAGTAGATAGAAGCGAATCAGGAGGACACGAAACAGCGGATGGAAGAAAAATTGGGAGCGATTAAAGATAGCATCAGAAAGGATTGGCGCAAGATGAGCTGCGACTCTAAAGAAGAACGGTTAACTATTATAAAGACCGTAGGTGAAAATCATACGCGCATTAAAGCACTTGAGGAAGAAATCAAGAATAAAATGAAAGAACAGT
Source organism: Meconema thalassinum (assembly GCA_946902985.2). Taxonomy (NCBI): domain Eukaryota; kingdom Metazoa; phylum Arthropoda; class Insecta; order Orthoptera; family Tettigoniidae; genus Meconema; species Meconema thalassinum. The sequence goes on from OX336388.2 coordinate 2,008,088,535, forward strand.
CGGACAGAATCATAAAGGTAGAGTTGCGCTCATTAGGACAGAACACGTTATTTCAGACAGAGCACACTAAAGATAAGGGAGTTGACACAACGAGCCAGGGGGTAATTAGCGCGGAATGTGGCCACGGACTGACAGGCAGCCCATTAACGACTAACACAGAAGGATTTCACAACAACGTTGGAGGAACTTCTACCCCTCAACATGGCTATCAGCACCCTCAAGTCGTACAAGTAATTCGATCAAATGAATTTAAACCTAATAAATTCACAGAAAATTCTGGTGTCACACCGAAGGCGTATCTTAAAGAGATGGATCACTATTTTAATGATAATAATATACCGCCCGCGCGTCGTTTACGACTGATGGAATGATTTCTTTCGGGAAATGTACTTACGTGGTTCTTGAGCTTCAAGTACACTTTCGGAGGGGTGGATGATTTCAAGATTGCGTTCCTTAAAAAGTACTGGTCGGCTTCTCTACAACAAAGTCTCAGAATGGAACTTTATTCGAGAAAATATCAGTCGACTCAGCAGACAAAATATTCAGATTTCTTTTCGCTACAATTGTTAAAATTTCGGGATCTGGATCACCCTTTAGAATAATCAGATCTGGTTATGACGATTGCACGGCAGTTGCCAGTAAATGTTCAGCAGGTTTTAGTAGCAGCAAACGTGGACACAGCGGTTCGAGCCGAACAAATCTTACGTCAGATTGACGAGACAACATCTCACTTGCAGCAAAGAGGGGGACGACAGCTGGAACTTGTAAACACAACGGAGGTGGCTAAACCCGCTCAAATACACACCAGGTCGCAGGCCACAAATACAAGTGTGTCAACAACACCAAGACGAGGTCAGGAGGGTGACGAAAATAGGTCATACCAGCGTCATGAAAATAATAATGATAGACAGACCCAGGGCAACAATAGATATCAGCAGCGGGGATACCAACAATGGAGAAATAATAGGAGAAATGAGGGAACCTACAGACGTTATGAAAATAACAATAATGATAATCGACAGTGGCGTGAAAGAACATATCAGAACCAGGGGGACTATCAGAATTATAGAAATGATTGGAATGACAGGCACGCCGAATCGCAGCGCTACCTGGAAGAGTTACACGCTAATGGAGGGGACGAACAAAAACATTGGGAACGTGCCATAAATAGAAGGTCGAATCCTGACACCTTGAAAGAAGAGATTGGAGAGGAAGAAAATATACCAGCCAGCCAGGAAGACGAACGAAGCTTGCCAGTACGGAGTACGAGAGAACGTAGCCCGGTGGGGAGGAGAAACGCCGGTGCGATACGGAAAACGAGTCAATACTAGAAGAAGACGACAGCGAGGAGGAGAAGAAGAGGATGGTAGCAGAACGGAGGAGAAGAAGATGGCAGCACGGAGAAATGGAGAGGACCCTTCTGTATTGTACGGAATCTTGGTAACAACGCATACAGAGTGAAAGAATTGAGTACAGGTACAATGTCTGTCTATAACGCGGCGAATTTAAAATTGTATTTTACTAGCGAACCTTGCGAACACAGAAAAATGCTGCAAATTGAATATATGGACGTCCTTTTTGCACATCCAACTATACGTGGGTCAGTGAGTACGTCAGTGGAACGAGAAAGTAGAGAACAGTCTGCTGTGGTCAGACACTAATGAGCTCTGACGATGACGACACTGCGAGCGAGCGAGCGAGAGAGATAAGGACACTGGAAAGGGGAGATACGAGCCTTGGGCGATCAGATAAGCAGGCAGGCTTGGGGAATGTCTGAATGAGGAAGCTGAAGTAAACACGAGCGCGTGTTGACACTCCAACGACAGTGGCGGCTAGACGAAACTGATGAGAGGGAGAGTTCTCTAGGATTGGCAGAAATGGATTACAGATGTTATATGTTTGTAAAAAAAATCGACTATTTGTTATGCTCGATTTTTTCCATGCAGGGGGGTTGTGAACCTTTTATCCACAGGCTATATAAAGGATTCTAATAATTATTCATCATCTTTTGATTCATTTCTACAGACAACAGATATGAGAGCCAGACGGTGTTGGGAAAATATTGAGAAATCAGTGGCCGAGAGGACACAATGGTTTAAGCTCCTGTGGTATTTTAGGAGGATGCGTTTATATTCTTGGGACACAGGACAGGTGAAACTTTTAGCGCGAATATTGGCGTGGGCACGCACATTATGGCCTGTTGCTAGGAAGATTGGCGCCAAGAAGGAAATCGAATGCTACGAAGCAATTGGTCTATCATCATGTTAACCACTCCCTACTGCTGGGAAATATGTAAAAGCGCGCAAAGACATACAACAGTCTGGGCCAATAATATCAAGACGCCTTGTTTGAGCGGCAACTCGGCTTGGTAACGCACACTGGTAAATTAACGCGGGAGTTATCTACAGATTAATTCCACGATCGATTCGAGCCGGCTACAGCATAAGCGTAACCTCCACATTGCTACGAACTCAATGATACCGATCGCATGCTAGTCTGATAGTTATTATGGAATATTTTTTTTAATATATCCCCTTCCACACCTACCCTTGTCAGTTTCATTTATAAGGATCCAAGATGCTTCGAGGATCACCACTTATTTTGTACGTCTGAGGGCGTAACGTTCAATTACTCATCACTTATTTCTGTGCGTCTGAGGACGTAACACACATTACTTATTTCTGTACGTCTGTGGACGTAAGATTCATACTCTGCATATTTTCATGTTTGTGAACATGGAACAGTGTCGTCGATTTATAAGTGTAACTTCAGTGATTTATTTATAGTCCCAGCACTATCAGTAGGACCAGTTCATCGAAGAAATTCACCAAATAGACTGTCAAGGAATATAGTACTTGATAGGTGAATATAGTAGGAATTATATCGTGTGTGTATCTGACAAAACTTTATTTAATTCAGCACGTGATGACGTCTAAGAACGAGAATGGATTTGGGAACCAGCAGGACATTTGCCTGAAGATGTCAATGACCAGATACACATCTTAAGGGAGATGGCTGCGGACGTATTCCTGGCGCTGTTTAAAGGATTGAGTACCAAATAAATTTATTTATTTATTAAATCAGCTACGGTGTTATGGGATACTTTTTGTAAATATTTGTTTGTTTGCTTGGTAATGTAGATTATTAGTTTTTGTTTTACTGACACATTAAATATGGGACTAGCCGAGCGTTGCGTGATTTATATATTTTGTGATTGTATTTGGTTTAAATTTACGCGGGGACGCGCAGCCGATGCTCGCTTTCGCTTGCGTAAATCGCGGTCAAGCATTAATATTCGGAGGTCTGCCTTACAACAAAAATGGAACTGAATTAATTTTGAGATTAAAAATAGAATTTGGAGGGTAAAAGATTATTTGTGAGTAGAATTTTATGACGGATCAGGATCAGTTTGATAGTTAATGTGTCAATAGACGCAGTATCGTTGATCTGTTTTGAGCCGACCCAGTGTGTGTGTTTGAGAGTCAGTCCAAGCTATGGGTGCGTAATGTGATTTATTATGATGTGCTAGCGAGAATATATCATGGCGATTATTCTGACTTGCTCCACGTCAATCCAGTTTATGTCCTCGCGAGGCTGGACTTGTGGTATATATTTGTGTTTCTCGTCATCCAAGGGGATGGGCGAGATCTGTTGACGTTTCCAGTGGGAAACCTGCACCTAGCTTGCCAGACTGAGAGAGGTATTTGAAGGGCAGCGTGACTCATACAAGTAGGGGAGCGCTCAATCAGATAACGTGTCTTGTCATTAAGAACAGGCTTGCTCCCTGTACTGCAATTTAAGATGTTGTTTAAATTCACATAAACCTGATCGGTTATAATGAGTACTGATTGATTAAATGGGAGCTGTCCATAATTGTAAGGTAACCACCGAAATTCGTGTTTGTCTGGCGTTTCATATAAATGTAAACATAGTTTTTCAGCCGTTAGGCTTGTATTTTGTTGTTGTTGGTTCAAATTTTGGTGTGTTTATTTTTACGCGTCCTTGACCCGTGTCAAGTTAGGGTGCGCGGAGCTATGTTCCCAAGTTATGATGAGAGCGGTTTCGGCCTAGTTCTGGCATGCTCTTTTGTGTTAATTTTGTGCTCCTGCACCCGTTAGGATCTCAGGGAGATTCTTCATTCTGTTTATATTAATAGATCTTGCATGTGTCAGTAATAGTTATAGTGTATTAATTAAGGGTGTGTCCCATAGCCGTAGTGTGATTTAAAAGATGCACTCCGTAAGCAACATGACTGTTTCAGTTGTAAACCGGACTCGCATCAGTACTCAATTTCTTATTAACGAGCAGTACACCACACATTATATAACTTCTTGACCAAAAAAAAAAAAAAAAAAAATGGACTTGTATCCATATGTTGTGACGAGTGAGTTCTTACCGCTCAAATGCTTATGTTATGATTTTATCATTTATGTGAAGCTGCATTCATATTGTCTTGTTGTGACGAGCGAGTTCCTACCGCGCAGTGTTATTATGATTTATTAAGGGGGTGAAAGTCAGGGAGGATTTGTTTTTTATTTATTATTATTATTATGCTCATACCTTTCAGTCATTAAATTTCTTTTATTCTACTTGTTATTCATTTTATTTCTAGTGTAGCCTCTGTCATGTACCTTTCTATTCATTAGAGCATGTTGTTTTAAGCGAACTTTGCTGTGTAACGCAGTCAGGACTGAACACGACCCCGTAGACGACTCTCGACAAAACCATGCTTTATTGAAGGGTGCAGTATACAGTATGATGTTTTGATGGAAATCACGCTAGGTGTCCATACAAACATATTTTATAGAAATATAATCTAACGAGAAAATTCCTTTTCAGTTGGACAGTGCGTTATTTAGCTTAACTTGGGCACACTGAAGTCTTGATCGATTGAAAGGGTATTCTTTTATTAGACTGAAATTCACGAAGGAATATAAATGAGTGTTTTGATTTAAAAAAAGAAGTCCTGAGAAGTGGCGTAAAGGGAGTTCCCTGATCTTGTAGTAACAAACGGTATTGTGAGTAGAATACACTTATCTGACATCTAACTTGTGCTCGCTACCGTGGGCATGGTTTTTTCACTCTCGTATGAATATACGTTTTTATGCATAATAGTAACTTAAATAATGTACTTGCACTTTCCATATACACTAACTGTATCCTCTCTATCAAAACACCACAGTAGCATAACATTCACAGTTCTGGTCGAATACAGAGCATTGTTGTCAGATCTTGGAACTAGATTTATTGAACACTCAGGGACGATTGTACCCAACTGCATTGGGTGTTTCCCTAATCCTGAACAAAATATATATGAGATGAATAAATATACTTGGATGACCAGTTTCGATCGTCAAGCGATCATCATCAAATCCATTACACTAAGGCTATCAAATCTATGTCTACAAATATGGTTCCTCAGTTTAGGAGCTGCGACAACGCGGTCATGTAGCCCCGTGTACTTTGGGTGTGTGTAGAAACTGTCTGATAACCGGTGTTAATTCTGGTGGCTGTATTAAAGTGTGTTATCTGTTTTTAATTGAAGTAATGGCTGCAGACTTTGAATTTTCAAGTAGTTCCTACTTTTGCTACCAAACGCCACCGTCAACGATAACTAGTTCTGAACTTAGTTACTAGCTGCCACCGCAGCCGGCTCCTGGCAAACGAACGTTGCCTCCTAAGAGCTTTAGTCAAATCTAACCTATAATTTAGCTTTACACAGGTGTAATTAGTGGAGGGTTCTTTTACTTGCCATAAATCTACGACATGGGACCGCCTGCTTTACTTCCCCTCCGAAGGAAGGCATACTTTTAAAAGGTCCGATGACCGGCCGGGTTTGAGCCCACGATCTTGGGCATAGAAGCTCAGCATGCTAGTCTACAAATATGGGTGATAGTATCTACCAGGGGCGGCTCCTGATTAGAATTTTAGGGTGGCCAGATTTTAGTATTGTTGTTTCATATTGAACATTATTTAGTATTCGGTATTCACTGTTACCAATATTGCCATTATCATAATTCCACACTACACAACATTTGAAACAAATTCTAATAAATAGTTGATGCATTATAAGCTACTCACATGGTTCCTTATTTGAAAATATATTATCCTTTCCTGTGCTTGGATGAAGCAAATTTATCCATCACCTTGGTCAATGAGGTCCTATTCTGTATTTATAACTTTGTGTTTAGAGGTATGGAATAAAATGGATTTGTTAATAAAAAATCCACTTCATTCGTTTTTCTATGTCGCACACAATCGGCATATTAAATAAGTATGCACTGCACCACAAAAGTAAAAAACACATTAATTTATAGAAATTAACTTCATTCACAGAACTCACTAACACACTTTTACTGTACTTGGAACACCTAGCAACTGAAAATCAATAAATCTGTATTTTTGTGTAAAATATTAACTTCAGCAAGCTGTGAACAACGGCTAAGCACCTGTTCAAGGGCGTGTGGTTGACCTTCTCCCGTAATCCGGTTTGACCTTTAAAGAGAGACAGAAACTGGACGTGAAACGGAGAGATCTTCTATTTCACTCGAACGCAACAGTATGGACCAATGCTCTTGGTCCTTGAAGAGAAAGGAAAGTTATTTCATAGCACAGAAGAATTCATGTCCATGACAGTGTTTTCTCACAAATTTTGTGCAAAACGGCCCTTGGTGGGCGGGGCCCTTTTGGCCCTTAATGACGCCCAGCCCCTGGATTTACAACATGTATACTTGTTTGTTTGCAGTAGTAATTAAAATATCACTACTAGTCAATATTTGTTAGTTATATGCGATTTTTTGTTTTGATACTGATAGTGGTGATTGACCCTCAAATTTACGTGCTTAGTGTTATTATGTTATTGCTGTTAAATGGCCACGTCAGAGGGGATTGTGAACTTAGCTGCTTGAGTGGTTTGCGGTCCGGATGCGAGCAGCTACTCTCGTCACTGTCTGCACTGAACTGGGAGGAATTTCCTGTGTGTTCCTTATCTCTTATCCTCCTAGACTTTCCTTCCCGCATTCCTGACAGTCTGTGTTCATAGCATATCGTAAAATATGTGTGCTGCCAAGACCAATTTAATTCTAGTCTGAGGGCTGGAACTGGGTATACTTAACCTCGTGAGGCAGACCTGAGAAGAGTTGGGTTTTATTTCCACCTGAGACAACCTGGAAGTGAATTTCCGTGGTTTATCACTTCTACTCTTGCAAATGCCTGGATGGTACCTGGATTAAAGCCAGGGGCACCCATTACCCCAATCCTAGGCCGACTACAAATTAACAGACTACTGTACTACAGCCAGTACAATGACCCAGGTTATCTGACAGATTCCATGCTCAACTTAGTACTTAGGGCTACATGACCACGATGTGACAGAGCCTTCAAATGAATCAACAACAACTTCAGCCTAGAAAATGCTTGTGACAAGACGATTTGTAGAGAAGTACAGTACGTGTTACAGTGTTGTTCACAAGAATTACAGTAGGTGTCCAATGGAACAAATAACTCTATTTGCTGCCTCACATTGAGGTCTTTGTTAATTCATTTCAAGAGTTTGGGACATCTTGGTCATTAGCCACAGATAGTAGAGTATGTGTTGAACTAGTCTGATAATCTGTATTCCTATGATGACTGTAGTACTCTGTGTGTCGCTGTATTGGGCCCAGGGATGAGGTAGATGTCCCGAGACTTGACGTGAGGTACGTGAGGCATTTGCCTGAAGGGAGTGCGGAAAAAACGGGGAAAAACCATACTCAGGATAGCCGCTGTCAGCACTGGAGCTTAAAACTACGATCTCCGGACTTGCTGCATCTGCCCGCGTGGCCATAGTGCACTATTTTTCGAGCAGGACTAATCCGCGGGGTCATATTAAGGTCTCGGTTTATATATTGAGACCCGGAGGCCCCGGGTTTGATTCCCGGCTCCATCAGAGATTTTAGAAACTGACGTGAGGGTTGGAACGGGGTGCACTCAGCCTCGTGAGGACAATTGAGTAGCTGTCTGACAGTGAGGCAGTGGCCCGGTCACGAAAACCAAAATTAACGGCCGAGGGGAACCGATGCGCTGATCACGCCACGCTCACCCCAATATCTGCAGGCCAAATGGCTGGGCAGCGGCCTCTTGATGGGCCTGGGCTCTTCATGGTCTGTAGTGCCAGGGGTTATGTTATGTTTTTACTAGCATTATCCGTCGTGGCTTCGCAACGTCTCAATCTTGAATACTATGAGTTATTTATCATTTTAAAGACAATACAACTCAACAATGGCATATAAATATCAAGTTATCACAAACGTCACGTCGCATCGCATGTATAAGATTCGACTAAAAAACACAACACTGTTTCAGACCACAAACGTAAATATAAAATAAATGAGATATATTAAACACACTGACTAAACACAAAATCTATTGACCTAAATTGCTATGAAAAAAAGCACACATCATAAAATTACACAAATCGAAATCTTCTACGCCCTCATTTTTCCCCTTTCACCTCATAATATACACCACATTGAAAAACCCTTATACGCGTGTCTGCTTATGTTTAGCTGCAGGTCCCCATCCCCGTGATGGCACAAACGTATAGAGGGAAAATGTAAGGCTATGCAGCGGTAGTCCTTCTTTAGTGGACTTTTTTTTAAGAATTTAACCCCTCCCCATGGGCCCCTTAAATTGGATTTATGAAACAACGGTCGAACACCTATTTACTTATTTTTTAAGCTGATTTTTTCCCCTCGAGTTTCATATTTTCGCCTTTATCATTTAAGAGATACATGCTCCGTTAGGAATCCTTCATCCCCCACTTTTCACCCCTTTCACCTCATAATATACACCACATCGAAAAACCCTTTGGCACGTGTCTGCTTATTTTTAATGGATAGTTATTATGCCGAGTATCACATCCCCCAATGAAACCAATCGTGAGATATTGCTATTCAATGAAATGCAGGTCTACCCCCTTAACACCCCTTTAGCACCTGAATATCCAAAAATACTTCCTTAGTGGACGTTTCCGACATACAGGAAGCATATCCCCAAAATGTCATGTTTCTAACGTTAATAGTTTTGGATGGGCGATGATGTGTCAGTCAGTCAGTCAGGACACTTTGGTTTATATAATAGACTAGCAGGTACCCGCGGCTTCACTCGCGTCATAGTCGTGACATATTGATATTCAATGAAATGCAGGTTTAACCCCGTTAACACCCCTTTAGAACCTGAATATCCAAAAATCCCTCCTTAGTAGACGTTTTCAACAAACAAAAAACATATCCCCAAAATTTCATTCAGCTAACTTTAATAGTTTTGGTTGGTCGATGAGAGTGAATATCCAAAAATCCTTCCTTAGTGGAAGTTTTTCTTCCAGAATTTCACCCCTCCCCAAGAACCCCTTTAATTGGCTTTATGAATAAACGGTCGAACACCTATTTATTTATTTATTTTTAAGCTGATTGATTTCCTCTGAGTTTCAAACTCCTCGCCTATGTCGTTTAAGAGATACACGCTCCGTTAGGAATCTTTCAACCCCCATTTTTCATCCCTTTCATCTCATAATATACACCACATCGAAAAATCATAAGACATGTGTTAGCTTATTAGCCTACTTTCGATTTTTGCAAAAAATGAAAGTAGACTTATGAGATCAACACAGGGCGAAAAAAAAGTGTGTCTGTCTGTGTGTGTGTATGTGTGTGTGAGTCTGTGTGTGTATGTGTGTGTGTGAGTCTGTGTGTGTGTGTGTGAGTGTGTGTACTCTGAATGTCTGTCCCCCCTATCAATTCGAACACGGTGAATGCGAATTGAACGAAATTTGGTACAAAGGTAGCACAAGCAAAGGACACCTCAGTGTCATGTTTTATATCGCCGCCATCTTGACGGAAACGTAATGGCGGCCACACAAATGTTCAAAGCTTAAATCTAATTACGAATAACCTAATCATCCGATCTCTACCAAATTTTGCAACAACATACCATTATGGGGGGAGCATCCTTTGACCAAACCAATAGGTCATCAGCGTAATAGTTTGCGGATGGCGGCCATCTTTGTGTGAAAATCGATTCCCCCTTTTAATTCGAACACGGTGCAACCGAATGTAACGAAATTTGGTAGAGAGTTAGTACTAACAAGAGGCACCTCAGTGCCATGTTTTATATCGCCGCCATCTTGACGGAAACGTAATGGCGGCCACACAAATGTTCAAAGCTTAAATCAAATTACGTCTAACCTAATCATCCGATCTCTACCAAATTTTGCAACAACATACCTTTATGGGGGGAGCATCCTTTGACCAAACTAATAGGTCATCAGCGTAATAGATTAAGGATGGCGGCCATCTTTGTGCGAAAATCGATTCCCCATATTAATTCGAACACGGTGCAACCGAATGGAACGAAATTTGGTTCAGAGGTAGTACTAACAAAAGGCACCTCAGTGTCATGTTTTATATCGCCACCATCTTGACGGAAACGTAATGGCGGCCACACAAATGTTCAAAGCTTAAATCAAATTACGATTAACCTAATCATACGATCTCTACCAAATTTTGCAACAACATACCCTTATAGAGGAAGCATCCTTTGACCAAATGAATAGGTCATTAGCCTAATAGTTTGCGGATGGCGGCCATCTTTGTGTGAAAATCAATTCCCCCTATTAATTCAAACACGGTGAAACCGAATGGAACGAAATTTGGTTCAGAGGTAGCAATAGCAAAGGGCATCTCAGTGTCAAGTTTTATATCGCCGCCATATTGACAGAAACGTAATGGCGGCCACACAAATGTTCAAAGCTTAAGTTAAATTACGACTAACATAACCATCCGATCTCTACCAAACTTTGCAACAACATACCTTTATGGAGGGAGCATCCTTTGGCCAATCTAATAGGTTATTAGCCTAATAGTTTGCGGATGGCGGCCATCTTTATGTAAAAATTGATTCCCCTATTAATTCGAAAACGGTGGAACCGAATGGAACGAAATTTGGTACAGAGGTAGCACTAGCAAAGGGCACCTCAGTGTCATGTTTTATATCGCCGCCATCTTGACTGAAACGTAATGGCGACCACACGAATGTTCAAAGCTTAAATCAAATTACGATTAACCTAATCATCCGATCTCTACCAAATTTTGCAATTACATACCTTTATGGAGGGAGCATCCTTTGACCAATCTAATAGGTCATCAGCGTAAAAGTTTGCGGATGGCGGCCATCTTTGTGTGAAAATCGACTCCCCCTATTAATTCGAACACGGTGCAACCGAATGGAACGAAATTTGGCACAGGGGTAGTACTAACAAAAGGCACCTCAGTGTCATGTTTTATATCGCCGCTATCTTGACGGAAACGTAATGGAGGCCACACAAATGTTCAAAGCTTAAATCAAATTACGATTAACCTAATCATCCGATCTCTACCAAATTTTGCAACAACATACCTTTATGGGGGGAGCATCCTTTGACCAAACTAATAGGTCATCAGCATAATAGTTTGCGGATGGCGGCCATCTTTGTGTGAAAATCGATTCCCCCTATTAATTCAAACACGGTGCAACCGAATGGAACGAAATTTGGTACAGACGTAGTACTAACAAAAGGCACCTCAGTGTCATGTTTTATATCGCCGCCATCTTGACGGAAACGTAATGGCGGCCACACAAATGTTAAAGCTTAAATCAAATTACGATTAACCTAATCATCCAATCTCTACCAAATTTTGCAACAACATACCCTTATAGAGGAAGCATCCTTTGACCAAATGAATAGGTCATTAGCCTAATAGTTTGCGGATGGCGGCCATCTTTGTGTGAAAATCAATTCCCCCTATTAATTCAAACACGGTGAAACCGAATGGAACGAAATTTGGTACAGAGGTAGCACTAGCAAAGGGCATCTCAGCGTCATGTTTTATATCGCCGCCATATTGACAGAAACGTAATGGCGGCCACACAAATGTTCAAAGCTTAAGTTAAATTACGACTAACATAACCATCCGATCTCTACCAAACTTTGCAACAACATACCTTTATGGAGGGAGCATCCTTTGACCAATCTAATAGGTCATTAGCCTAATAGTTTGCGGATGGCGGCCATCTTTATGTCAAAATTGATTCCCCCTATTAATTCGAACACGGTGGAACCGAATGAACGAAATTTGGTACAGAGGTAGCACTTGCAAAGGGCACCTCAGTGTCATGTTTTATATCACCGCTATCTTGACGGAAACGTAATCGCGGCCACCCAAATGTTAAAAGCTAAAATGTAATTACGACCAACCTAATAATCTAGTCTCTACCAAATTTTGCAACACCATATCTTTATGAGGGAAACATACTCTGACCAAACTGCAAGAACATCAGTCCAATAGTTTGCAGATGGTGGCCAAGTATGTGTGAAAATCGATTCTCCCTATCAATTCAAACACGGTGAAACCGAATTGAACGAAATTTGGTACAGAGGTAGCACTAGCAAAGGGAACCTCATATTCATGTTTAATATCCCTATAGCACGTTGTATTTCAACAAGCTACTACAACCAACATTCGATCATACTCCTTGAAAAGGACAAAGAGTTATAACAATACCCATGCATTTAGGAGAAAGTAGGCTATATGTTCTTTACTGAACATCTTGTTTTTAATGATTAGTTTAAATGCCATTTTTTTTAGCCTACTTTCGATTTTTGCAAAAAATGAAAGTAGACTTATGAGATCAACACAGGGCGAAAAAAAGTGTGTCTGTCTGTGTGTGTGTATGTGTGTGTGTGAGTCTGTGTGTGTGTGTGTCTGTGTGTCTGTGTGTGTGTGTGTGTGAGTGTGTGTACTCTGAATGTCTGTCCCCCCCTATCAATTCGAACACGGTGAATGCGAATTGAACGAAATTTGGTACAAAGGTAGCACTAGCAAAGGACACCTCAGTGTCATGTTTTATATCGCCGCCATCTTTACTAAAACTGAATGGCGGCCACTCAAACGTTCAAAACGTAAAATCAAATAACGACTAACCAAATCATCCGATCTCTACCAAATTTGGTAACAACATACCTTCGTATAGGATGCGTCTTGTGACCAAACTACAAGGTCGTCCGCCATACCATTTCAGGATGGTGGCCGTGCGAATTATGCAAACTTTATAATCCATATCATGGGACCCACCAGTTCCGATTATCGAGCCGAGAATCGTTTTAATTGTTCTAAAGGAAGAGGCACGTTCGAAATTAAAAGTTTATTTTGTAATACTATAGTGCAGACGTGATTTTAAAAAGCTGAGCTGATTTAGTAATAAGACAAGATGTCAGCGTATATCTTGTGCCTGACTTATATTTCACTAATTTGAGTATTGCATGAAATAAAGCGTACTGATATAAAATAAATAAACTTTGTATGAAATGCTTTATATATAAATAATATACTCCAGTGATGAAATCGTTTAGTATAAATCACTATTTGCTAACAAGTTCTATGTAAGTCATTTTATATAGAACGATATTCGTTGACACAATTAGCTCAGTGGTAGAGCGTTAGCCTATCGCTCAAATGCCTATGGTTCACACCCGATCAGAGCTGTTTTTTTTGCTTGAAATGTTATATGTTTATTGTTTTGTAATGACTCAGATGTTTTAAAATTAAGCGTTATATTGTGCATATTATGGTGTAAAATATATATTTAATTAAAACATAATTCGCCAGCAGATTTACTCGAGACATCTAGCTGCCAAAAAGGTAACTGCACGCCGACCTACTTATTAACTTCCAGATTTTATTGAAAAGTTTCTTCTTCTGGCCGCTAGAATGCACTCGCTCTGTTAGGATTATATTGTTCGATATTTCACCACTAGATGTCACGACTAGTCTACGTGGGGCTCCATTGATTACTATACCATTTGCATTCTATGCGCATCGAATTTGAAGAATGACAAGATGATACTACGATACATTTTTACTTTCTATTTTAAAGGGTTTGTAACAGCCTATTGTGCGTTATTTGAAAATGTTAATTGAAGTAAAGAACAAAACGATTTCACAAAGTATCTGAACTCTACCGTTGGTGCTAGTTCAGGATATTAATTAATACTTCTATTTCAGCCAAATAGCAATCGAAAATATCCACATAGTTGGTATACACACGTCTCTGTAGGGTCATGGAAAGATTTGTTAATTCAATTAGGGTTGTGAAGGTCATACGCAGCCAGACGTGTAAAGATATGCCTCAACTCAAAGTTGGATGTTGCCCGCGTCAGGCCGATTATGTAATAATAATAATAATAATAATAATAATAATAATAATAATAATAATAATAATAATAATAATAATGTTATTGGTTTTACGTCCCTTTTAACTACTGTTGCTTTTAGAGACGCCGGGGTGCCAGAATTTTGTCCCGAAGGGGATCTTTAACGTGCCAGTAAATCTACTAACACGGCTCCCTCGCATTTGTGCACCCTCAAATGCCAGCTGACTGCGCCAGGATACGAACCTGAAACATACGGTCCAGCAAGCGAGAACGTTACCGCTGAGCCACGCCGCCAGTCCGGTCGATTATGTCTCCAGATCCATAACATTCTTTAGATACTTCTTATCTTTCTTTCTTCAATGATGGTAGCAGTTTTTATCTAGGTTGTGGCGTTTGGTAGAGGTAAATCGTTTCTAAGGTCTTCAACAAAGAATAGTTCTATTATACTCTTTGATAATAACAACGAGTTATAACTATACTCATACATTTAGGAGAAAGTAGGCTATATGTTATTTACTGAACATCTTGTTTTCTTGTCGTGTAGCCTCCTGAGAGGCCGAGTGCAGGTCTTTCTAGTCGACGCCCGTGGGCGACCTGCGCGTCGGGATGAGAGATGGAATGGATGAAGATGAATGAAACTGGGCAAGGATGTGGAAGGAAGCGGCCGTGGCCTGTCAGAAGGTACTGTCCCAGCATTTGCCTGGTGTTGAAAATGGGAAACCACGGAAAACCATTTCAAGGACAGCCGACGGTGGGGCTCGAACCCACGCGTCTACCGAGTCAGCAGAGAGCTTGGCCCCTTGACCTAACGCAGCGCTTTAGCCCGCGTAGCCACTACTGTCGGTATATGCCAAGTATAACATCCCCAAATGAAACAACTCGTGAGATATTGTCATTTAATGAAATGCACGTTTACCCCTTAACACCCCTTTAGAACCTGAATATCCAAAAATCTTTCCTTAGTGGAAGTTTTCGACATACAACGAACATATCCCCGAAATTTCATGTTTCTAACTTCAATAATTTTGGCTGGGTGATGAGCGAGTGTCAGTCAGGACATTTTCTTTCATTTATTTTTCAGAATGTCTCCTGTCCCCATGAATCCCTTAAATTGGATTCATGAAAAAAAAAAAAAACTTCGAGCAGCTATTTAATTATTTTTAAGCTGATTCTTTCCGCTGAATTTCAAACTTCTTGCCTATGTAGTTTAAGAGATACATGCTCCGTTAAGAATCCATCAACCCCCAATTTTCACCCCTTTTGTCTCATAATATACACCACTTCGATAAATCCTTAGACACATGTCTGCTTATTTTTAATGATTAGTTTATATGCCGAGTATCACATCCACAAATGAAACCACTCGTGAGATATTGTTATTCAATGAAATGCTGGTTTAACCCCCTTAAGACCTCTTTAGAACCCGAATATCCGAAAATCCTTCCTTGGTGGACGGTTTTGACATACAACGAACATATCCCCAAATTGTCATGTTTCTAACTTCAATAATTTGGGCTGGGCGATGATGAGTGAGTGAGTCAAGACATTTTCTTTCGTTTTTTTTTTCAGAATTTCACCCCTCCACATGAGCCCCTTAAATTGGATTTATGAAAACAACTGTCGAACACCTATTTACTTATTTTCAAGCTGTTTTTCCCCCTGAGTTTGATGAGTGAGTGAGTGAGTCAATCAGTTAGGATACTTACTTTCCTGTTTTTCCCCCCACAATTTCACCCCTCCCCATGGGCCCCTTAAATTGGATTTATGAAAAACGGTCGAACACCGATTTACTTATTTTTAAGCTGATTTTTTTTTCCCTCTGAGTTTCAAAATTCTCGCCTATGTTGATTAAGATATACACAGTCCGTTAAGAATCCTTCAACCCCCAGTTTTCACCCCTTTCACCTCATAATGTACACCACATCGAAAAACCCTCAGACACGTGTCTTCTTATTTATAATTATGAGTTTATATGCCGAGTATCACATCCCCCAATGAAACCAATCGGGAGATATTGTTATTCAATGAAATGCAGGTCTACCCCTTAACACCTCTTAAAAACCTGAATATCCAAAAAGCCTTCCTTAGTGGGCGTTTTCAACTTACATCGAACATATCCCCTAAATTTCATGTTTCTAACTTGAATAGTTTTGGCTGGGCGATGATGAGTCTGAGAGTGAGTGAGTGAGTGAGTCAGTCAGTCAGTCTGTCAGTCAGGACACTTTGTTTTATGTAAGAGATATTGAGACTCCACTTCCAAAAGTCCTGGGTTTGATTACTGGATCTGCCATGAAATGTAATTCTGAGGATTGGAAGGGAGGTACACTCAACTTTGTAGAGCCAAACCGAGTGAATAAGTTACACTATTGAGTCAGCTTCCAGGTGACAAACATATAATATACAATTTCCGTTTTGGGTTCAATGTATTCCAAACTAACGGTACAGTTTCAACATTTTAATTTCTACCAGAGCTTCAAAGGTCAAAGTAATTGACAAGAAAATGAATATGAACACCGGTACGGGTTGAATGGCTTAGCATTCCATATAGCTAGCAGCACCAAGCAGGTTTGACATAACTTTTACTGTTACAGCCACACCTTGTGATTCATCCCACGTTCGTGTTGACCCCACACAAGAACTCGAGCAAGGCAGAGCAGGTAATGAGGATTTGAATGTGAACTCAGAGGCATAAAATGCATGAAGATGGTAATAAATATTATCCTTGTTGACTGATATTAATCTCAAATTATAAAAGGCGCCTTGTCAAGCACTAGAAAGTAGTCTAATAATTAAATTAACATGTACTGTACATGTTTCGTTATATCAATGATAACTTCGTCAACGTGAAAAAGTTAGAATCGACGGTATCTTAATAAAATCCTAGAAAGAAAAAGGATATCCTTACAATAAGTCATTAATTTAAATAAATGAAAGGTCACAAAAATAATTAATACATAATTATAGGATATTGGATTGAAGCCATTTTTTCAGGTTGCCTTAGTAAACAAGAGTTTAATGCTTTTCAGTCGGTCAACACGAATGTACTCAAAAGAGCTGGGTTATGCCCTAATCCTGAAATAAATTACATGAGATTAATAAATACACTAGGAAGAGCAGTCGAGCGATCATCATCAGACCCATTACACTTAGGCTATAAAATCTGTTTGAAAATACAGGTGTAAATATTTACAATGTGTACAATTATTAAGTTGCAGTATTGGTACTGTCGGTGAATTCTAAATGCAGTATATATGATGTTAGGTGAAATGCTAAATGGTGATAGATATCCGGAGTTTGTAATTTGGAGTAATTGGAGTGATTGTGGTTGTAAAAATCAACTATGTAATATTACAGGCTATTACTTCTCTGGTAGTCTTCCTTGCTGGAGCTGCGCGTAGTTTTCGTGTTCACTGTAACTCCAGGTGTGGTCGACTGAGATGGTCTGTTATCTCAACGACACGGGTTTTTCCCTTTTCTTTCCCCTCTTCATATGTGCTGTGAGGAGTCAATGCGATGTGTTTATGTGGGGTGTTGCCAACCTAGATAAGATGTATGTTATTGAATGGGGTGGGTCTACAACTATCAAAGACCGTGGAACATTCCGCGCCACGCGTGGACCATAAGCCATTCAAACTAAGCGCTGCCTGGTCTATGAGGACGTCCCGGCACCTTTAATAATGCCGCGAATACGGGCCTTGGTTTATTGCAGAAGAGAAGTACATCGTACACCTGATCCAGATAGCATTTACCTATTAATACACCCTAATTCTCCCCCCCCCCCTTTTTATCTAGCTTGGCTGTATAGCTAAGTGGAGTCTTGTTTCCGACAGGGTGTGTTTTTTAGTAGCGTGAAGAGGAGTGAGCTCTCCATGAACGTGTGTTCATTTAGGTTGTTGGGATTGTTTCGTTTGGCTAGGTGTATCTCAATTGCTTCCTTTATGTCAAGAGCTCTGCCTTTCAATTCGTGATGAAATATTTTTAGGTCCGTCTCGATGTTGGTAAAACTGTGCCCCGCATCACACATATGTTCACATACGGCTGAATGTTTTCCGTATCTTATCGCATTCCTATGTTCATTAGAACGTGTGTCTACTCGTTTTCCACTCTGCCCGATGTAACTTACTTAGCTTGACAACGGTGTCTTGGCACGTTATAGAATATACCCCTGACTTTGAGTACGGGTCATGTTTATTTAGATTACTATTTTGTAGGGGCCTACCGGTGGTGTTTTTCGTTGTGAAAGCTATTTTTATGCCTTGCCTTTTGAATAGATTAGTGATTTTATATGTATTCGCATTCAAATAGTTGAAACGCGCAAATTTTGTTCTCATTACTGTCCGGTTTGGGAATCGTTTTATCTTTATTTTTATGTTTGGCTATAATTTAGTTTATTTTGCTTGCCTAGTGTATTTATTAATCTCATGTAATTTATTTCAGGATTAGGGCATAACCCAGCTCTTTTGGGTACATTCGTGTTTACCGACTGAAAAGCACTAAACTCTTGATAATTATAGGATGTGTGCCAACCATAAATTTAGGGACAAACCCATAAAGAAAACTGGCAGGAAGTGGTCGACAGAATGCATGATGCAACACAGTGCATTCATGAAGAGATTTTGGGAGGATAATAAGGCGAAGACCATCAGGCTAACTAACAAGTTCAAACGCGCTCTTTGAAAGGGCATAACGACAAAAGAAGAAGAAAAATTATAGGAATATGTGAAATACTGAAATGACCGATATCTCAGGTGATATGGTACGACCAAGTATTTCGCACATCCTATAATACTGTATTTATTAATTCTTTCTTGTGACCTTTCATTTATTTAAATTAATGACATATTGTAAGGATATCCATTTTCTCTTTAGGGTTTTGTTAAGATACCGTAGTTTCTAAGATTTTTCACGCTGACAAGGTTATCCTACGTGTTAATTTATTCATTAAACTACTTTCCAGTGTTTGACGAGGCGGCTTAACTCAGAAGCAGCCAGTTTTGTTAGTATGGATATGTTGCAGGGCTGATTTGGATTTTAATAATTATACATATATATAATTTTTAGAGCAGTTTATTCATTATATTTATATTCTTATAGTCAACATGGTATAATTTATTCTTCAATGAGTCTATCTGTGATTAGCATGGACGAAAAACCGACACGGATATCCAGTGATAACCATGGCAACGAGTGTTCGTCATCTAAGCCTATGCATTCTAGTTCAGTAGATATAATTTAATAATATTATTGGTTTTATGTTCGACCCTCACTATTATGTGTCAGAAAGCGGTGTCATAATGATGGTCATTATAACACTTATTTTCATTATGATACAGTTTCTCCAGCCAATCAGAGCTCGTTCATTGACCAATTAGGTAACGATACCTTCGCGCATGCGCTCAAAATCCAACATGTCGGACATAAACACAACATCGAACTATAATAAATTATCGACATGGAATACCCACCATCCATATGTTCGCGTAAATAAACTGGCGAATATGAAACAAGAAATAGCACTGTACCTTAAAGTCACCAACACTAATTTCTACACAGCGCATTCAAACGACTCCGGTGACAATATTACTGAGGGACGGCAGATGTAAACATATGGCTTGCATATGTCATTGCAAGGATACAGAGCGCATGCGTCAAAGATCTTGAAAGACAGAGAGATGTCTCGCGCTCGCTCTCCGATAACAAAATTCTTGTGGCTGACTCTCAACAGATATTTATGAATATTTATGTTAAAACATATAATAAAATTATAATTATCGTCGAACATAAACAGTCGTATGCAACTCGCCTATAATGGTAATTAAGACACTCGTATGGAAATTATAAAACTCGCATACGCTCGTTTTATAAAAAATACTCGTGTCTTAATTATAGCCATTATAGGCTCGTTGCATAATGTACTATTATGATCAACCCTGGTTATTATATGTCAGAAAACTGTATCATAATGATGGTCATTATAACACTATTAGCCTACTTTCGATTTTTGCAAAAAATGAAAGTAGACTTATGAGATCAACACAGGGCGAAAAAAGTGTGTCTGTCTGTGTGTGTGTATGTGTGTGTGAGTCTGTGTGTGTGTGTGTATGTGTGTGTGTGAGTCTGTGTGTGTGTGTGGGTGTGTCTGTGTGTGTGTGAGTGTGTGTACTCTGAATGTCTGTCCCCCCCTATCAATTCGAACGCGGTGAATGCGAATTGAACGAAATTTGGTACAAAGGTAGCACTAGCAAAGGACACCTCGGTGCCATGCATTATACCGCCGCCATCTTGACGGAAACGTAATGGCGGCCACACAAATGTTCAAAGCTTAAATCAAATTACGACTAACCTAATCATCCGATCTCCACCAAATTTTGCAACAACATACCTTTATGGGGGGAGCATCCTTTGACCAAAGCAATAGGTCATCAGCGTAATAGTTTGCGGATGGCGGCCATCATTGTGTGAAAATCGATTCCCCCTATTAATTCGAACACGGTGCAACCGAATGGAACGAAATTTGGTACAGAGGTAGTACTAACAAAAGGCACCTCAGTGTCATGTTTTATATCGCCGCCATCTTGACGGAAACGTAATGGCGGCCACACAAATGTTCAAAGCTTAAATCAAATTACGATTAACCTAATCATCCGATCTCTACCAAATTTTGCAACAACATACCCTTATGGAGGAAGCATCCTTTGACCAAATGAATAGGTCATTAGCCTAATAGTTTGCGGATGGCGGCCATCTTTGTGTGAAAATTAATTCCCCCTATTAATTCAAACACGGTGAAAACTAATGGAACGAAATTTGGTACAGAGGTAGCACTAGCAGGGGGCATCTGTGTCATGTTTTATATCGCCGCCATCTTGACTGAAACGTAATGGCGGCCACACGACTGTTCAAAGCTTAAATCAAATTACGATTAACCTAATCATCCGATCTCTACCAAATTTTGCAACTACATACCTTTATGGAGGGAGCATCCTTTGGCCAATCTAATAGGTCATTAGCCTAATAGGTTGCGGATGGCGGCCATCTTTATGTCAAAATTTAATCCCCCTATTAATTCGAACACGGTGGAACCGAATGAACGAAATTTGGTACAGAGGTAGCACTAGCAAAGGGCACCTCAGTGTCATGTTTTATATCGCCGCCATCTTGAATGAAACGTAATGGCGGACACACGAATGTTCAAAGCTTAAATCAAATTACGATTAACCTAATCATCCGATCTCTACCAAATTTTGCAAGTACATACCTTTATGGAGGGAGCATCCTTTGACCAATCTAATAGGTCATTCGCCCAATAGTTTGCGGATGGCGGCCATCTTTATGTCAAAATGGATTCCCCCTATTAATTCGAACACGGTGGAACCGAATGGAACGAAATTTGGTACAGAGGTAGCACTAGCAAAGGGCACCTCAGTGTCATGTTTTATATCGCCGCCATCTTGACTGAAACGTAATGGCGGCCACAAGAATGTTCAAAGCTTAAATCAAATTACGATTAGCCTAATCATCCGATCTCAACCAAATTTTGCAACTACATACCTTTATGGAGGGAGCATCCTTTGACCAATCTAATAGGTCATTCGCCAAATAGTTTGCGGATGGCGGCCATCTTTGTGTCAGAATCGATTCCCCCTATTAATTCAAACACGGTGAAACCGAATGGAACGAAATTTGGTACAGAGATAGCACTAGCAAAGGGCATCTCAATGTCATGATTAATATCGCCGCCATATTGACAGAAACGTAATGGCGGCCACACAAATGTTTAAAGCTTAAATCAAATTATGACTAACATAACCATCCGATCTCTACCAAACTTTGCAACAACATACCTTTATGGAGGGAGCATCCTTTGGCCAATCTAATAGGTCATTAGCCTAATAGGTTGCGGATGGCGGCCATCTTTATGTCAAAATTTAATCCCCCTATTAATTCGAACACGGTGGAACCAAATGAACGAAATTTGGTACAGAGGTAGCACTAGCAAAGGGCACCTCAGTGTCATGTTTTATATCACCGCTATCTTGACGGAAACGTAATCGCGGCCACCCAAATGTTAAAAGCTAAAATGTAATTACGACCAACCTAATAATCTAGTCTCTACCAAATTTTGCAACACCATATCTTTATGTGGGAAACATATTCTGACCAAACTGCAAGAACATCAGCCCAATAGTTTGCAGATGGTGGCCAAGTATGTGTGCAAATCGATTCCCCCTATCAATTCAAACACGGTGGAACCGAATTGAACGAAATTTGGCACAGAGGTAGCACTAGCAAAGGGCACCTCATATTCATGTTTAATATCCCTATAGCATGTTGTATTTCAACAAGCTACTACAACCAACATTCAATCATACTCCTTGAAAAGGACAAAGAGTTATAACAATACCCATGCATTTAGGAGAAAGTAGGCTATATGTTCTTTACTGAACATCTTGTTTTTCATTATGAAACAGTTTCTCCCACCACTCAGAGCTCAAGAAACAGTTGTTTGACCAATTAGATAACGAGTTCCACGGCCTTCTAATTTACATTTCTCTGCCTGGCCTAGTGTCATAGTAGGGTAATCGAGGAGGCCATGGTCAAATACAAGGCATTCTCAGCGTCTCATGCGCTCTGTTCAGTACATAAGACTGGCGAAATCTCGACAGATATTTATGAATATTTATGTTCGAATATAAAATAGTTATAATAATTATCGTCAAACATAAACAGTCGTATGCAACTCGCCTATAATGGTAATTAAGACACTCGTATGGAAATGATAAAACTCGCATACGCTCGTTTTATAAACATACTGGTGTCTTAATTATTGCCATTATAGGCTCGTTGCATAATGTACTATTACATCCCTTTTAAATACTGTGACTTTTAGAGACGCCCGGATGCCGCAATTGTGCCCCGGAAGGGATCTTTAACGCGTCAGTAAATCTACTGACACGACTCCCTTGCATTTGCGCACCCTCAAATGCCAACTGACTCGCGCAGCAGGCCAGAACGTTACCGCTGCACCACGCAGCCAGTCGTTCAGTAGAGACATGTAGCCTATATGTTTCTATAAGAACATTTTACTTACTATTATTAAAAACTAGTTAGTTAGTTGTTTTTTTCTTTTTCAAAAAATTCGTTATTCTCCAGAAGTTGTGTGAATCTCATGAACTACATACAATGTATAGTACATACGTTATAGATTAAAGATGATATTACTTTCAGGAATACTGATTTGAATAGAGATAGCATTTTAGGTAGGTATAATGAGTTCATTTTCATTTTCCAGTTTACATGTACCTGTACATGATTGTTTATTATGCATTTTGCACTTAACTGCCCTCAAAGATAGATATTAAGGCGAAACCACTGACATATCTAACTTTTTGCGCTCTTTGATATGTTTGCAAATGTTCGCGTCCCCATATCTCAGTACCTGTTCCAAATTTTCCAACATATTACAAAGGAAACTTGCAGAAAAGTTAGCATTCTTTATAATTCGTAAGGACAATACTATGCCTAAAATGCACTGGAAGTGAGTTACGGAGGAAAAACAAAAAAAGAAGTGCTTTTTCTTGGCGGTATTTTCAAGATGGCGGACAACACACAAGGAGGGGGAGGTCGAGAACATGGATTTTTCACGAGAGGGGCAATACATACAACATACCTGAAAATCAAAATGCTATCTCTACTGGGCTATACTGGTGACGAGATAGTACGAGCGTGACGTGTAGGACTAACATTCCTCCAAGTTACAAAAACTCGTTAAAAATTTATTCTTTTTCTTCTAGCATCGCGGTGTGTTATCTTAAATTTAAGAAATCAGTGCTACCAACAAAAAATTAAGTTTCAATAAAAATCCCTAGAAATTCACTAACGTGCGCGAGGGATATGATATGTCCATGAGGACAGTTTAAACTACCCTCAATTCGATAAGTGGAACTTGTGGATTTAAAGCTCTTAATGCCTGCATGATTTACACGGCCGCCATATTGAAATGGTCTGGCTGGTGACCGTGTAGTTTGGGTGTAAGACGCGTCTCATAAAAAGCTATGTTTTTACAAAATTTGATAGAGATCTGATGATTGACATCAAGGCTCTAAGTAAGGGCCATTATTATGAATTATATCAAATATTCTTGTACTTCTTCCTCATCCTCTCCCCATACCAGAAGGTCATCAGCAAACAACATTGCCTTCATTTTCCTTTCCCCAATGCTATTTACCACTTTCCGTATGATTTCATCCATCACCACTATAAATAACAGGGGTGAGAGGGCACTTCCCTGTTTCAGACCACTCTCCAGTTGAAACCATTCCGTTCTCTCTCTTCCCACCTTTACACAGCTTTTGCTTCCCTCGTACATTGCTTTCACTCTTGCCACAGTCTCCTTGTTCACTGCTTTTGCTCTCATTGCTTCCCATACCTTGTTTCTATTAATACTATCATATGCTTTCTCAATATCCAAGAAGGTCATCACCAGATCTTTCCCATATTCATAATGGTGTTCTTGTAGCTGTCTTACTGCAAAGATGAGGTCAACTGTTGACCTTCCTGGCCTGAATCCATACTGTTCTTCCCTCAGCTCATCTTCAACTTCTGTCCGAATTCTTCTCTCCAGTACCTTCTCAAATATTTTGGCGCAGTGGCACATGAGTGTAATTCCCCTGTAGTTCTTGCATTCCTTCCTACTTCCCTTTTTAAATATGGGTATTATTATCCCTCTTTTCCAGTCCTCTGGTATTTTCTTCTCCCTCCATATCACTTTCATTACTCGAAAGAGCCACTGTGTTCCTATCACCCCTGCTGCTCTCACCATCTCCACACTCACTTCGTCTATTCCCGGTGCCTTTCCCCCTTTCATCTTCTTTAATGCTTCCTCCACTTCTTCTTCTGAAATGTCTTGGTCACTGTCTGTTTCTTCCTCCACAATGTCCACTACGCTGGTTTTAGTTGGATTTAGGATTTCCTTGAAGTATTCTCTCCAGATATTCTTTACTTCTTCCATATTTTCGACCTCCTTTCCATTCTTGTCCACCATTCTGACATTTTCCCCTGTATCTCTTCTCTTTGCCTTTATCATTCCATACAACACTTTCTTACTGCCATCACAGTCCTCCTCCATCATTTCTGTCCATTTCTCCAGCCATTTCTTTTTCTCTTCCTTCACTACTTCTCCTGCTTCTTTCTTCCGCTCTTGGTATTCTTCTCTTGTTCTGTCTGTCCTCTGTTGGAACCATTTCCTGAATGCTTCATTTTTCTTTTTCACTGCTTCCTTAGTTCTGGGGTTCCACCATGGTGTTTCCTTCCACCTTTTCTTTCCACTAGTTCTGCCACACACGACTTCCGCTGCTTCCACCAACACGTCCTTGAACCTATTCCATTCTTCTTCACCTGTTTTCGGATCATCCTTTGGTAATATATTCCTCACTAATATCTGGAACTTCTCCTTATTTCCATCCTCCTTCAGCTTCCATGTCCTTATTCTTCTTTCTTGGTTCTCAGTTCTCCTCTTTTCCTTCAGTCCTCTCACATTGGCGACCAGCAGACGGTGGTCACTGTCCAGGGCTTCTGAAGGTATTACCCTTATATCCGTGATACTCTTCTTTGTCTCCTTCCCGCATAGAATGTAGTCCACCACTGATTTCCTAGTCAAATCCCTGCTGTACTAAGTAATTTTATGGCTCTCTCTCTTCTTGTACCATGTGTTTCCAACCATTAGCCCATTTATCTTGCACAGTTCCAACAATCTCTCTCCTTCCTTATTCCTGTTTCCCCATCCTTCACCACCAATCACTTCCTCAAAACCTCTTCTATCAGTTCCGACATGGGCATTTAGGTCTCCCATGACTATCAGGTCTCTCCCCACTAACTGCTTCTGCAACTCCTCTTCAAACTCGTCCTTCTCGCCTTCTGTGCATCCCACCTGTGGTGCATAGACTTGCAGAATGTCCAGGTTTCTACCTTTCACAGTGATTCTGGCTCTAATTATTCTATCACTTACCCTCTTTACTTCCTCCCTCAGCCCTTCTCTCACTACCATTCCCACTCCTTTTCTCTTCCCCTCCTCATTTCCTATCCAGTATAGCTGCAAGCCATTTCTCAGTTCTTTTCTTCCTTCCCCTCTCCATCTGGTCTCTGCCAGTCCGAGTACGTCCAGTTTTCTCCTCTCCATCATATCCACAATCTCCTCCACTCTTCCCGTCAATGTAGTTATATTCAAAGTTCCAATTCGTAGTCCATTTCCATAGCCAGGTCTGTTTCCTTTTGATCTGTCCTTTCCGAGGCCCGTTCACGTTTTAAAAGCAGTTTCATATCCACTACAGGCTTGCTAGGCCTAACGTAGCTTCACCATAACCCTGGCAAGGGGCCTGTTTTTGGTCCGCGAGAGGTATTTTATTTCCCTCAAACCCTCCGGACAAGTCCGGCGAGCCCCCCTATCCGCCACCTGGGACGCGCCCGATAGAGGAACAGGCAAACCCCCACGGGGATGAAGTTCTCAGCACAAAAGAGTGAAGTGGTCATCACAACGAGGAAGAAGAACAGACTGGATATGGGCATAACACTTGGAGGACAGCAGTTGCAGAAAGTAGAATGATCAAGTACTTGGGAAGCATAATTGAAGAAAAGGGAGGCAATAGGATGGAAATAAATGAAAGGGGAAGGTGCGCAGATGGATTTTTTCAAGAGTGTTAGGGGGATGTTATGGAATAAAGACGTACCACAAAAATGTAAAGGAATCATCTACAAGACCTACTTTGTGCCAATTTTGACATATGGTTCAGAAACATGGGTGATGAAGGAAAGGGACAAGAATAAAATACGAGCAGTGGAGATGAAGTTCCAGAGGAGTAGGGTAGGAGTGACAAGAATGGACAGAGTTAGGAATGAGAGAGTCAGAGAGATGGTAAGAGAGGAACCATTGCAAAATAGAATAGAGCGATCTAGGCTACAATGGTATAGTCATGTGAGGAGGATGCAAGAGGAGAGGATACCGAAGATGACGTTTGGAATGGAAATGATGGGAAGGAGGCCAAGGGGAAGACCAAGGGACAGATGGACAAAAGAAGTTAAGAAGAGTGAGGAGGAAAGAGGAGTGTGCTGGGACACTGTAAATGACGAGAGATGGTGGATGGACAGGAAACGATGGAGAGGCTTATGTTCCAAGCAGACCCGACCAGCGGTTGGAAACTGCTCAAGATGATGATGATGATATCAAATGTTGCTTCTTAACAATAATATGAATTACAATGATATTAATAGTAATAAAAATAAATAATAATAATATTTATTTGGAATAATTCAATGGGCTCTTACTGATATGATGTTTTAATCCGTTATTTGATTCTTTATCTTCAATTCGTGGCAAGCAGATTTTTGAATTTCTCAAAACGGAAGTAGATAAATTGATTTTGATTTGACCATATGGTCTAAATGTTGTTGTGCATATCTTGTCAGTAAAACCGGAAGTAGATATTTCGTTTTTGATTTGACCATGTGTGGGTCAACACTAGCACTCGTAGTGATATAATTAGTGATCTACATATGACACAGGAAGTGGTCTAACGCTTGGTGTCCGTGACTTGTCAGTGTAGTGTGTGTCACCATGCCGCCAATACGTAAGGGGCGTTTGGTTAATGCACAAAATATTCAAATTGAATTATAAAATTAAAAAGCAGAAAGCAGTAAGATTTAGCAACGAACCTGGAACTGGTCGGCAACAAGATGAAGACGTTGTAATCACTGAACGATCAACAACTAACTACAAATAAAATTACTTCACAGAAACGAAAACCTTGCCAACGGAAGACTACGACAGACGATACTGGGTACAGTCCAGCCGCCGAGTGTCCAGCTCTGGCATTTCTCAAGTGGGAGGGAGACCGTGTTGCCGGTTCTTTATCGCGAAATATAAAACAATGTGGACTACATAAAATATTTCACATGTTTTTAAATGAATTGTGACGAACCGCTGACCATATTACTGGAGTAATATACTTACACACGGTTAACCGGTAAGTGTGCACACACAAGACAATACACAACATACCTGCATTCACACACAGTACAACAGAAGATAGCCTTGGCAACATCGAGCTAAATTTAAAGACCGGCTTACCGGGAAAACAGCTGATTGGTACAAGTGACAACATTCTTCATGTTAGTAACATGGAGGAAATAATAAGAGGAGATGCCCTGAGCTCGTTTGAGTGAAGCCAAGCGCTGCAACCAAAGTGGGCGTAACCTTAACTCGTATTCGGTGTTCTGTGATATGCATGAGACATTGTGAATGGTCAGGCCTTCGGAACTTAGATAGGATTGGCTAAACCTTATTTTGGCCCTGGTCTCTTTTCGCGCTCCGGTTATGCAACTTTGGAAACGTAATAGCAGTAGTGATCAGATATTTAAAAAAAAACTCTTCAATTCTAATCTGAGCATGTGCACCCTCTATAAAATAAATAAATTTAAAAAAAGCATTCCTCTGCAAATCCCAAATTATCAAACGCTGTCGGTCAATAATTACGGTAGGCCTACGTAATTAATCAATTCGAGGTTAATCGTCAAGTTTCTATCCCCCCCACACACAAAAACAAGAAGTTCCGTGACGAACTAAAGATCCTACTTTCCTAAAAATGTAAGATTCATGCCAATAATTAATCTATATTGATCTATCTAGAATAATGACGAAATTATGTTGGTAATATCGAAATTTCTAATTAGTTCGAAATACCGTATACCTGGCATAATGTAGCCTAATAGAGAACTACAGTTGGCAGCCCTGGTGACTGAATATATTCTTAGTTCCATCTCTTAAGGTACAGAATACAAAATTTTGTTGAAGTCCAATGGATAGCATGGACGTTACATGCAGTTAAACATTGGAACTAACAGCGCGCGTAAAACCATGTTGGCAACAATGACATACATGTATTGGTCAGAAATAATCTGAAATAATATGATCTATTGTTGTGTCAATTTTAAATGAAATCCATTAGTTAGTATAGAAGTTACATGCATTTTAAAATTGGACCTATCAGCAGGCTAAGAATCATGTTGGCAGCACTGGTGTAGGCCTATATTAGTTACTACAAATTAATCTAGAATGCCAGGTACTATACGTGTGCAAGGTTTAGAGCTATTGGCTTGCATACTGTCTGATATATTGATATTAGGGTAACAAAAATAGAGCCAGTATTTATTAACAGTTGGCAGCCCTGGTTACTATTAAGAATCGGCATAGTCATATCTGTTATGGTACACATAGCACACACGAAATTTGGTTGAAATACAAATTATAGTATAGAAGTTACATGTATTTAAATTTGGACCTCTCAGCAGGCTTAGAATCATGTTGGTAGCACTGACATATATAAGTTACTCCAAATTAATATAGAATGTCAGGTACTATACGTGTGCATAGTTTAATGCTGTCGGCTTGCATACTTTCTGACATATGGATAGTTGGATAAAAAGAATTGAGCGCATTTATTAACAGTTGGCAGCCCTGGTGACTGTTAAGAATACTCTCAGTCATATCTGTTTATGTACACATAGCACATACGAAATTTGGTTGAAATCCAATTGATAGTGTAGAAGTTATATGCATTTAAAATTTGGACCTATCAGCAGGCGTGTAATTATTTTGGCAACACTGCCATATATGGCTTCCAAAAATTAAACTGCAATAGTATTATCTATACGTGTGCCAATTTTGAAATAGCTCCCATTCATACCTTCCAAGATGCTTTAAACTAAGCACGTAAGTTATATACGTCAGTACTACCAACATGATTCTAAGCCTGCTGAGAGGTCCAACTTTAAATACATCTAACTTCTATATTATCATTTGTATTTCAACCAAAATTTCGTGTGTGCTATGTGTAGTATAACAGATATGACTATGCCGATTCTTAAGAGTAACCAGGGCTGCCAACTGTTAGTAAATACTGTCTTTATTTTTGTTACCCTAATATCAATATATCAGAAAGTATGCAAGCCAATAGCTCTAAACTTTGCACACGTATAGTACCTGGCATTCTATGTTAATTTGGAGTAACTAATATAGGCCTACGCCAGTGCTGCCATCATAATTCTAAGCCTACTGATAGGTCCAATTTTAAAATGCATGTAACTTCTATACTAACTAATGGATTTCATTCAAAATTGACACAACAATAGATCATACAATTTCAGATTATTTCTGACCAATACATGTATGTCATTGTTGCCAACATGATTTTACGCGCGCAGTTAAATCCAATGTTTAACTGCATGTAACGTCCATGCTATCCATTGGACTTCAACCGAATTTTGTATTCTGTACCTTAAGAGATGGAACTAAGAATATATTCAGTCACCAGGGCTGCCAACTGTAGTTCTCTATTAGGCTACATTATGCCAGGTATACAGTTTTTCGAACTAATTAGAAATTTCGATATTACCAACTTAATTTCGTCATTATTCTAGATAGATCCATATAGATTAAACATTGGCATGAATCTTAAATATTAAGAAAAGTAGGCTCTTTAGTTCGTCGCGGAACTACTTATTAATTGTAGGCCTACTGTTTATTAATTTTAAGGTTTGTATTCTTGAATATCAAAATGTGTACGATCAATGAGTGAAAGTGGCTGTGCTCGAAATAAGGCCTAAAACTGATGAATGCTTCAACACCAACACGAACTTAAAACTCAATTTGGTGTAAATACCGTAATTAGTTCGGCAACATTAGTTCCCAAGATGTTCCTTCTTTGGTATAACTCACACCTTCAGATACCTGTATTCAATTTAATCAGTTTTTCAGCGTATTATTACGTTTTGCCGCGTCTTTCTTACAAAACTAGCCTTGCAAAGGTGCTCTCATATTTCTATTTAAATTGGCTTTTAAAACGATAACGCAGTTTATTTGTGCCAAGTACCGTGATGTACAGAGTGTATTCTGTCTATCAAAGAATACATCTTGACATGTCATTGCAGTTTTATGTCTCTTAAATCCAAGACTAGATGGAGTGGTTTACGGCTTTAAGCATAGAAACAGCCATTTTCTTGCTACCCAAAGTGGGCGTTCGTTTGGCTCCAGCAGCTTGCGCTAGGCAGCGCAGCGAAGGCATCTCCTTCCGTTCTTTCCTCCATGGTAGTGAGCGACTTCGCCAACATAGGCGGAATTCCATTGCGATCCAAGAATTTAGGTTTTGTAGCCGCAAAATGTCATAATAACAAAATGATGCATAACATTGCAAATGGGGTGTGGGACTTCCACCTTACATAGTGAAGACGCTAGAGAAGAATTACAATGATGGCAAGTTTCTAGGTTCTATTAACAAGCTTTTTACCCCTCTTCTCCCACCATCGCCAAACATCAGAGCTCGACACTCAGCGGCTGGACTGTAGTATGGTTTCGTTCAAACAGTTCTTCTTTGTTATCCTAAAATCTTAAATCCCAAGTCATGTTTTCAACGTTAAGATCCTAGCCTGAAAGGCTAGAACTGTGAATTATTTCCAGGTTAGTAGAGGTAATTAGAAGTGATATTCCTTACCAAATTTAATTGGACACATTATCGTGTTGACCGACTGAAAATAGTACATTATGCAACCAGCCTATAGTGGCAATAATTCAGACACGAGTATGTTTATGAAACGAGCGTAGCGATTTTTATAATTTGCATACGAGTGTCATAATTACTATTATACCTTGCCACGGTGGGTGAGTGGTTATAGTGTCGGACTACCAACCCCAAGATTGCAGGTTCGCCCCTGGCCATGGTAAGTGATTTTTGAAGGCGACAAAAATCACGATACTCATGTCATACGTTGTTGGCATGTTAAAGAACCCATTTGAATTCAGTAGGCCGTGTTCAATGGCAAAATTAATCTCGGGATTTTCCGCCAACACAAAGTTCCTCCATTCTCTACTTGAAAGCGCTGTAGTGTCAAGGAGTTTAGATATCTAACATCCTTGACTTTCAAAGGAACGACGAAATTCGACATGCAAGCTACCCTCTGGGTGTCAATTAAGAAAGCTTGCACCAGGCACCCGAGGCCATACGATATTATTACGATATTATTATTATTATTACAATTATAGGCGAGTTGCATACGACTGTTTATGTTCGACGATAATTATAAATTTATTATATGTTTTAACATAAATATTCACAAGTATCTGTGGGATTCTGTTACTTCAGCTAATGAACAGGGCAGAGCTAGTGAGCTGAGCTCATGCGTGGGTCAAAGCACTTCGAATGCCGAGACCATTTACTTTGCTTGGCAATGCTATTGTTTACAGCCTGCATGATGTCTAATGCTGATCAAGGCTAGCATTCACTAATATTGTCACCGAAGTCGTTTGAAAGCACTGCGCTGTGTAGAAATTGGAGTTGGGGATATTAAGGTACAGTGCTATTCCTTGTCTCATATTCGCCAGTTTATTTACGCGAACATATGGACGGTACACATTCCATGTCGGTAATTTATATAGAAGGATGCTGTGTTGCTAACTTCTGGACATAGATTCATAAATTTCTTGCATATGTCATACTATTTTCTTGTTACCGTAAAGGTTCGTGCTGATTTTGTCTTTGTTTTTGGGATTGTAACTACAATGGTCGATCCGATATCCAATTTGAACTTTCAAATCATGTAATTCATGTCCGACATGTTAGATTTTGAGCGCATGCGCGAAAGTATCCTTACCTAATTGGTCAATGAATGAGCTCTGATTGGCTGGAGAAATTGTCTCATAATGAAAAACAGTACTTTAATGACCATCATTAAGATATAGTTTTCTGACGTAAAATATTTACATTTCGACATCGTCGAACATAAACAATTATTTTACTATATTCTCGAGTGAAGACTGGAACCTGGTCACTTTTCTTCATCTTGAATACAACAGAAAAGAAGAAGGTTCGATTCCTACATCAGCCATCCTAGAAGTGATATTTCGAGATTTCACACTTATATTCCAGACAAATGACAGCAAGACACCTAACGTAACATCACGGCCACATCTCTTCCATTGCTAGTACATATTATAAATTATCAAAGTTTCCATTTGAGAGTGAAAGCTGGTCCCACCACTGGGAACCGAAAGTGTCGGCAATGCAGTCGTGTCATCCATCATCCTAAAAGTTCAAGAGCAAACCATCCGCAGGAATGGTGATGATGCTCACCCTGTTGTTTGATTACCGGGGTTCATTTTAAGGAACTTGGTGTCTCAATCACCGGGGAACGGTACCGCGCAACACCAGAGAAATTACGGTGTGAAATTAAGGCAAGACGTCTAAGAAACTGTGACAGGGGGTGTTGCTGTTTCATGATAACGCACGTCCCCATACCACAATGGTCGCAATGCAGAAGGTACGCCAAATCAAGTGCGAGACACTCAAGTGTCTGTCCTATATCCTGATCTCTCCCCTTGCGATTATCGTGCCTTCGGTTACTTAAAACGGCCTTGAAGGGTCAACGATTCTTTCTGGACGAGGAAGTGCAGCAGGTGGTTACGGACTTACTTCACGCAGCAGGACACGGTGTTTTACCACACGGGGATCTTTAACCTGGTGAATTGGTGGGATGAGTGCCTCAATGCTCACGGCAATTTTGCCTGATTGCCAAACCGATTCTGGACTGTACGGCCGTCAAACGAATACGTTTTGATCACGCCTCATGAATATACAGATACTACAGTGAGATTTTTTTTTCTGTAGTGGGGCCAGCGGCCAGCCCAGGCACGCGCACACCTTCCGCCAGCCAACCGAAGTCGGGCCGCAGATAAAAACATTAACTTCAACCTAACGAGGCGAGCTAACTAGGCTCACTAAACTTTCATAAACGAGGGTGTGAAGCGTCAGCACACAGATAAGGAGGTAACATAAACAGCTTCCTGAAAGATTTAATTAAAGAAGCACAGGTTACTTTTTATTATTTCTTGGGAATCTGGATGACCTTACGTCACCAGTTAAAAAACTTACCTTTTCCCAGAAAATGCTGAACATTTTCTCCTTCAGCTGACAGACGGTAACTTTGGAAGCTACATCGTTACATTATGTAGTTATTTCTGTCCCCCCCCCCTGCGTGTTTACAGCCATTAATCGAAGCACGGACCTACGCCCATTTGATGTTTATTTGTGGGGTAATTTAAAATACAAAGTGTACAGATCAATTACCCGTACTCTAGTGGAGCTGAAGAACACTATAAGGCAGGAAATTACAATTTTTAAACGCTAATTTATTTACACGATACAACGCCTGTCTGTTAGCTGAAGAAGAACATTTTCAGCATCTTCTGTGGAAAGGTAAGTTCTTTAATCATGATTTGCTGGTGAATTTATCATTACAGTAAATAATGTAGACTACTCTGTTAACGTTTCCACCTACACGCAATCTGGGGACAGAGTTTGGTTGGCTGGCGGAAGGCGTGCGCGCGCCTGGTAGCTCTAGCCCCACTCCAGCAACAGATAGACTCAATAAACACCGAAGTATGCGCGGATGATGACCACGATGTCAAAAGACCCTAAATACCAACAACAGCACACTAAGTACGAGACTAACAGGAATCTACTGTAAATTCGGTGCTGCATGTATTTATTTTATACTAGCACATGTTGATCCTCCATCAGCTCACGAAATTGAATTTTGTTGATGAAATATCACTACACATGCTTTTCTTGTGTTTCCGCCTCGTTGCGAAGTGGCTAGTATTATTGGCTGTCACCACGGAGGACTGGGCTGGATTCCCGGCTCTGACAAAAAAAAAAAAAAAAAAAAAAAAAGAGAGTCTGAAAGACTGGACTTTATATCATTTTAAATGCTACAAATGCTGAAAAATGCTAGAAAGGCTGGAAGCTTCTCGCTTCGCTCGAAGCCAAAGACTCTTGGCATGTTAGATGATCAAGAAACAATCACAACGGTAGAAAGTTACAAGTCATGAGGGAGTTGGAGCGCGCGGTGAAAGGAGGGAGCTGACTGGATGACGTCACGCTCGCCGTGTCGTTGCCGTCTCGTAACGCCAGAGCTCACCAGTGAACTCAGTACACATGTAGCAAGCGGTACTATGACGTCACACACCTCTGTGCATTCTCGGTACATTTCGTGACGTCGCCGTAACGTAATGCCTAAGTCAACTAGATCATTTAAAATGATTAAAAAAAATCTGGTCTGAGGGCTGGAACGGGGTACATTCAGCCTAGAAAATCAAAACTGAGAAGAGGTGGGATTGATTCCATCTTCAGTCATCCTGGTAGTGGTTTTCCGTGGTTTCCCCACTTCTACTCCAGGCAAATGACTGGATGGTACCTAACTTATGGCCACGGCCACTTCCTATCCAAATCCTACCTCAATTACACAAATACACACAGCACAAACATCACAGTGACACAGGCCATCAGACAAAATCTACACACACCCAAGTACATGGGACTACAATACCACAATGTCGCAAAGCCTCTAAAAGAATCAACAACAACTTTTTATTTGGTCTGAGTGACATAATCAGGACATTTCTGCACGATCGAGAAGTTGACTTGCGACGATACGTACTAAAACAGCATTCTGTGCTACTGTTAATGTGTCTTACCAATTTGAAAGGAGTTCCATTTGTGACTTCAAATACAAAGAATATTTAATCATTTTACAGTTGTACGTATAATTCATTTTGCTTACTGTCCCGTTCATTCAGTCTCCTGACCTTAGTGTCAAATTCCTGCATGCCAAAGAGAAAGAGAGGCGGTTTCTCTAAGAAGTACTTCCCGGTCCTATTAAACACAAAAGAATAAGAGAAACCAAACACAAGCAAAATGTACCGGTACGCTGCTTCGCGGTAAGTCGCTGTCCGATGAGTGCCCTCATTTAAGTAATACCACTTGCAGTTAGAAATTCGTTTCGGTTATGTTGTGGTGGACAAGACTGTCGTAATATGAGCGTCAAGCAGAACCAATTTTCAAACGAACTCTAGATTGTCCTAGTATGTCATTTTGTGGAAGATGACAACGATGACGACGACGATTTTGTTGATGATGATGATGATGATGACCTGAATAATTATGATCAGATTAATACGACGGTGGACCCAAAAGAAACCGGACTGTGAGCGTGCTGCCATTCATGGACGTAGTACTGAGTTATCCCGCTAGATGGGGTTAATAGAGACCTTCACGAAACAACTGCCCAGGCGGCGTCAGTTTGTATGTCACCGTTTGATCGCAGTGTTGTTTTTCACTTACAGTTCTCGTGTTCAATCTGCGAAGTCGTTATGGCAGGTTTAAAAGAACGCTGTGGTCATAGGCAACCTGGCAGGCATGTTTATCGCCGCATTGCTCAAGTTTTGAAGAGGTTGCCTATCACCATTGCGTTCGGCGTTGGACCGAATCATCTCACCTCGTTTAAAGCGCCTAAAACACTCAAAACGTGTGTGCGACTCATAGCATCCTCCTTGGAAGCCTGTTGAAGCATTTGGTAAGCTTTTGTTGACGACTTTTCAAGCATGAAACACAATTTTAAACACATTCTTTGTTCTTTTAAATCTGCCATAACGACTTCGCAGGCGGGACACAAGAACAGTAATAGGAAAACAACACTGCGATCAAACGGTCACATATAAACTGACGTCGTCCAGGCAGTTGTTTCGGGAAGGTCTCTATTAAACCCATCTAGCGGGGAAACTCTCTACTACATTCACAAAATGGCAGTGCGCTCTCAGCCCGGTTTCTTTAGGTTCCACTCTCGTAGTAATAATAATTAGAATTATAATATTGTTTATGATTCATTTAGGGTCGTTGCGACATTGTGGTCATGTAGCTAGAGTACTGGGGTATGTGTGACATTTGTCTGATAACCTGTGTGGTTGTGATGGCTATACTAGTTTATTGAGGTAATAGAAGCCATTTTTTCAGTGTGTCCCAGTAATCTATCATAAAATGCTTTTCAGTCGGTCAACACGATTGTGCCCAATTAGATTTTTTTGACCAAAAAGTCTGTTAATAAAGTGATAAATATTTCATGTAATATTACTTTCAAGTTAACCTTCCTCCATCATCGCTGAAAGTTTGTAACATCATCACGGATACACCCCGTATAATGAAAGATTGAACCACCAAAGATGATTGGGTGACTAAAATTCAACCTTTATACTGTTCGAAAATTTTCAATTCGCTTCCTTGACTGTAATTCAACATTCGGAATGCAATTCCTGTGGTTTTGAAAAACATTTGTATCCATAGGCCTAGGCCTAAACCCTCATTTTAATTCATTGTTGTGCTTGATATGTTTTCAGTCAAACCTATAAACTGTGTTTTTGTAACGCAAATTCACACACTGAAATTTTAATGAATAACCCGAGAGGTTCAAGACGCGCTTCATGACTGTAGGCCACTGCATTGCTTGCGTTCGAATATCAGAAGTTTGAATCCTGGATTGGACAACACCCATTGTGGTTGTGGATTTTCTATTTCCTTTCAGTGAAATGATGCAAAGGTAACTCATTTATTGGCTCCATCTACTACCCAGTTCTAGACCCAAATACGCGTACTTACAGTTAGGCCTGCACTATTAGGACGTGAGTTAACAGACAAATGCACTCAGAGCTTTTGCCCAAGATATCCCCACCTCATAAATGATGAAACAATAAAACAGCAAGCATTCTGGAGAAAAATTCAGCCCGAGTCTGGGTTTTCAATACCGGCTTCTGGAGACCCGCTCCATTTCTTAAATGCATTATTCTGAGACTGTACTGTATATTTAAGAAAAAGCGAAGGATGAATATTTCCGGGAAGGTTTAGTGGCTGAGAAGCCAAGACAGACAGCCCGATAACGGGATATCTCAGGCAGGCCACTGACCCTGGCTGAGTCTGTCCCCAAGGACGTGCGCATTCCTCGGGCCTCGCTCCGTGGGACGACCAGCTTGGCGCCTAATAATTAACCACACGCATCTTGCCTAGGATAGGACTCACTCCAGTGCCACGGACCACGATACCTTCCGGGCGGAGAGCCGACAGCGTTATGCACAGTGGTTCAAGGCCAGCTTGTACGCTCTTAGATCAACAATAGTCAGTAACACGGGAGCGATATCTTCCGGGAGGAGGGTCGGGAGCGTTAGGCACAGTGGATCAAGGCCAGCATGAGCGCTCTTGGATTAACAATACTCAGTGTCAAGGGGGCGAAACCTTCCGGGATGAGAGCCGGCAGCGTTAGGCACAGTGGATCAAGGCCGGCATGAGCGCTCTTGTGTCAACAATACTCAGTGTCAAGGGGGCGGTACCTTCCGGGGTGAGAGCCGGCAGTGTTAGGCACAGTGTATCAAGGCCGGCATGAGCGCTCTTGTGTCAACAATACTCAGTGTCAAGGGGGCGATACCTTCCGGGATGAGAGCCGGCAGCGTTAGGCACAGTGGATCAAGGCCAGTATGAGCGCTCTTGGATTAACAATACTCAGTGTCAAGGGGGCGATACCTTCCGGGATGAGAGCCGGCAGCGTTAGGCACAGTGGATCAAGGCCAGTATGAGCGCTCTTGGATCAACAATACTCAGTGTCAAGGGGGCGATACCTTCCGGGAGGAGAGCCGGTAGTGTTAGGCACAGTGGACCAAGGCCAGTATGAGCGCTCTTGGATCAACAATACTCAGTGTCAAGGGGGTGGTACCTTCCGGGATGAGAGCCGGCAGCGTTAGGCACAGTGGACCAAGGCCAGCATGAGCGCTCTTGGATCAACAATACTCAGTGTCAAGGGGGCGATACCTTCCGGGAGGAGAGCCGGTAGTGTTAGGCACAGTGGACCAAGGCCAGTATGAGCGCTCTTGGATCAACAATACTCAGTGTCAAGGGGGCGATACCTTCCGGGAGGAGAGCCGGTAGTGTTAGGCACAGTCGACCAAGGCCAGTATGAGCGCTCTTGGATTAACAATACTCAGTGTCAAGGGGGCGATACCTTCCGGGATGAGAGCCGGCAGCGTTAGGCACAGTGGATCAAGGCCAGCATGAGCGCTCTTGGATCAACACTACTCAGTGTCAAGGGGGCGATACCTTCCGGGAGGAGAGCCGGTAGTGTTAGGCACAGTGGACCAAGGCCAGCATGACCGCTCTTGGATTAACAATACTCAGTGTCAAGGAGGCGAAACCTTCCGGGATGAGAGCCGACAGCGTTAGGCTCAGTGGATCAAGGCCAGCATGAGCGCTGTTGGATTAACAATACTCAGTGTCAAGGGGGCGGTACCTTCCGGGATGAGAGCCGGTAGTGTTAGGCACAGTGGATCAAGGCCAGCATGAGCGCTCTTGGATTAACAATACTCAGTGTCAAGGGGGCGATACCTTCCGGGATGAGAGCCGGTAGTGTTAGGCACAGTGGATCAAGGCCAGCATGAGCGCTCTTGGATTAACAATACTCAGTGTCAAGGGGGTGGTACCTTCCGGGATGAGAACCGGTAGTGTTAGGCACAGTGGATCAAGGCCAGCATGAGCGCTGTTGGATTAACAATACTCAGTGTCAAGGGGGCGATACCTTCCGAGATGAGAGCCGGCAGTGTTAGGCACAGTGGATCAAGGCCAGCATTAGCA
The DNA here is from genome assembly GCA_946902985.2 of Meconema thalassinum. NCBI lineage: Eukaryota > Metazoa > Arthropoda > Insecta > Orthoptera > Tettigoniidae > Meconema > Meconema thalassinum. Next base: position 2,008,128,309 of record OX336388.2, read on the forward strand.
CTCTTGGATCAACAATACTCAGTGTCAAGGGGGGCGATACCTTCCGGAAGAAGGGCCAGCAGTGTTAGGCACAGTGGATCAAGGCCAGCATGAGCGCTCTTGGATCAACAATACTCAGTGTCAAGGGGGGCGATACCTTCCGGAAGAAGGGCCAGCAGTGTTAGGCACAGTGGATCAAGGCCAGCATGAGCGCTCTTGGATCAACAATACTCAGTGTCAAGGGGGGCGATACCTTCCGGAAGAAGGGCCAGCAGTGTTAGGCACAGTGGATCAAGGCCAGCATGAGCGCTCTTGGATCAACAATACTCAGTGTCAAGGGGGGCGATACCTTCCGGAAGAAGGGCCAGCAGTGTTAGGCACAGTGGATCAAGGCCAGCATGAGCGCTCTTGGATCAACAATACTCAGTGTCAAGGGGGCGATACCTTCCGGGATGAGAGCCGGTAGTGTTAGGCACAGTGGATCAAGGCCAGCATGAGCGCTCTTGGATTAACAATACTCAGTGTCAAGGGGGTGGTACCTTCCGGGATGAGAGCCGGTAGTGTTAGGCACAGTGGATCAAGGCCAGCATGAGCGCTGTTGGATTAACAATACTCAGTGTCAAGGGGGCGATACCTTCCGGGATGAGAGCCGGCAGTGTTAGGCACAGTGGATCAAGGCCAGCATTAGCACTCTTGGATCAACAATACTCAGTGTCAAGGGGGCGATACCTTCCGGAATGAGAGCCGGCAGCGTTAGGCTCAGTGGATCAAGGCCAGCATGAGCGCTGTTGGATTAACAATACTCAGTGTCAAGGGGGCGGTACCTTCCGGGATGAGAGCCGGTAGTGTTAGGCACAGTGGATCAAGGCCAGCATGAGCGCTCTTGGATTAACAATACTCAGTGTCAAGGGGGCGATACCTTCCGGGATGAGAGCCGGTAGTGTTAGGCACAGTGGATCAAGGCCAGCATGAGCGCTCTTGGATTAACAATACTCAGTGTCAAGGGGGTGGTACCTTCCGGGATGAGAGCCGGTAGTGTTAGGCACAGTGGATCAAGGCCAGCATGAGCGCTGTTGGATTAACAATACTCAGTGTCAAGGGGGCGATACCTTCCGGGATGAGAGCCGGCAGTGTTAGGCACAGTGGATCAAGGCCAGCATTAGCACTCTTGGATCAACAATACTCAGTGTCAAGGGGGGCGATACCTTCCGGAAGAAGGGCCAGCAGTGTTAGGCACAGTGGATCAAGGCCAGCATGAGCGCTCTTGGATCAACAATACTCAGTGTCAAGGGGGGCGATACCTTCCGGAAGAAGGGCCAGCAGTGTTAGGCACAGTGGATCAAGGCCAGCATAAGCGCTCTTGGATCAACAATACTCAGTGTCAAGGGGGGCGATACCTTCCGGAAGAAGGGCCAGCAGTGTTGGGCACAGTGGATCAAGGCCAGCATGAGCGCTCTTGGATCAACAATACTCAGTGTCAAGGGGGGCGATACCTTCCGGAAGAAGGGCCAGCAGTGTTAGGCACAGTGGATCAAGGCCAGCATGAGCGCTCTTGGATCAACAATACTCAGTGTCAAGGGGGGCGATACCTTCCGGAAGAAGGGCCAGCAGTGTTAGGCACAGTGGATCAAGGCCAGCATGAGCGCTCTTGGATCAACAATACTCAGTGTCAAGGGGGGCGATACCTTCCGGAAGAAGGGCCAGCAGTGTTAGGCACAGTGGATCAAGGCCAGCATGAGCGCTCTTGGATCAACAATACTCAGTGTCAAGGGGGCGATACCTTCCGGAAGAAGGGCCAGCAGTGTTAGGCACAGTGGATCAAGGCCAGCATGAGCGCTCTTGGATTAGCAATAGGCCTTCTCAGTGTCAAGGGGGCGATACCTTCCGGAAGAAGGGCCAGCAGTGTTAGGCACAGTGGATCAAGGCCAGCATGAGCGCTCTTGGATCAACAATACTCAGTGTCAAGGGGGGCGATACCTTCCGGAAGAAGGGCCAGCAGTGTTAGGCACAGTGGATCAAGGCCAGCATGAGCGCTCTTGGATCAACAATACTCAGTGTCAAGGGGGCGATACCTTCCGGGATGAGAGCCGGTAGTGTTAGGCACAGTGGATCAAGGCCAGCATGAGCGCTCTTGGATTAACAATACTCAGTGTCAAGGGGGTGGTACCTTCCGGGATGAGAGCCGGTAGTGTTAGGCACAGTGGATCAAGGCCAGCATGAGCGCTGTTGGATTAACAATACTCAGTGTCAAGGGGGCGAAACTTTCTGGGATGAGAGCCGGCAGCGTTAGGCACAGTGGACCAAGGCCAGCATGAGCGCTCTTGGATTAACAATACTCAGTGTCAAGGGGGGCGATACCTTCCGGAAGAAGGGCCAGCAGTGTTAGGCACAGTGGATCAAGGCCAGCATGAGCGCTCTTGGATCAACAATACTCAGTGTCAAGGGGGGCGATACCTTCCGGAAGAAGGGCCAGCAGTGTTAGGCACAGTGGATCAAGGCCAGCATGAGCGCTCTTGGATCAACAATACTCAGTGTCATGGGGGGCGATACCTTCCGGATGAAGGGCCAGCAGTGTTAGGCACAGTGGATCAAGGCCAGCATGAGCGCTCTTGGATCAACAATACTCAGTGTCAAGGGGGCGAAACCTTCCGGGAGGAGGGCCAGCAGTGTTAGGCACAGTGGATCAAGGCCAGCATGAGCGCTCTTGGATTAACAATACTCAGTGTCAAGGGGGTGAAATCTTCCGGGATGAGAGCCGGCAATTTTAGGCACAGTGGTTTAAAGCCAGCATGTGTGCTCTTGCATCAATAATAGGTTGCTCAGTGCTTGGGTGGCGACATCAAATGCTTGACAGTACCGTGTATTGAAACCTAGACCCTCAGGGCTGGGCTCTAAATCTGAAATCTGAGACTACTGCATGATTATTTAAAACCGAATATTTTTCTACCAATAAGCTACAGCAAAGGTAGATTGTACAGCTTCCGGCCAATCTTCTGCAGAGCAGTTGCTGTCCTCATCTTGCTCCCAGCGATTGCCACCTTTCCTTACACCTCAAGAAATTTCTGGGCTCCAGTCAGCATTTTCACACTGACGAAGAACTGAAGACGACTCTCACTCGCTGGTTCCATTCACAGGCGGCAGATTTCTATGACACGGGACTACAAAAGTTAATACCAGGGTATGACAAGGGTCTCAATTCGTTTGGTGCCAATGTCGGAAAATAGTTGTTACATTGCTCTACCTTTTGCCGATAAAGGTTTGCATATAACTATGTTCTCTCCTTTTTTTTTAATAGGGAAACTTACTTTCTGTATGCGCCTCGTACAAGTGCAACGCATATCCAAGTAAACGGGACTACGGACCTAGCTATCGTTAACCCATAAAACAAGTTAACAACAGCAACAACACCTTCCAAACTAAGGTGGTCCCTTTAGAATTCTGGCACTGCCAATTCTGGTCTGAGGGATGGAACAGGTTACACTCAGCCTTTTAAGGCAAATCTGAGAAGAGTTGGGTTCGATTCCCACCTCAGTCATTGCGGAAGTGTGTTTTTGTTGATTTCCTCTTCTATTCCATGCAAATGGCAAGTTGATTTCTTACTTAAGGCCACGGCCGCCTCATTCCCAATCCTTGCCTTAATTAGTCTACTAATACACACACTAATACCGCCACCACAAGAACACAGGTTGTCAGATAAAATACACACACCAAAATAAACGGGGATAGATGACCATGGTGTCGCAAAGCCCCAAAATAAATTAACAATGGCATCAACAACAGTGGAAAGATCCATTTGGAACTGTTGTGTAAGACTTCAAATTATGAGCGGAGTCAGGATTCGACTGCTATTGTGTCGCCCGAGGTGGTGAAAGGGTTTTGAGAACACCTGCCCGGAGAGCAGGAGTTTCGGGTCCGAATTTAACTGCGGTCATATTTACAAGTCCAAATAAAAAAATACATTTACTATTGTTGATGTAATTTGTTTTAATGGCTGATAAATTAAAAACATCTCAACTTTGTTTGCCTGGATAGCAGGAATTCCGGATTCGAATTCTAACTGCGATCACACATTTTCAAGTACAACTCAACAAACATTTATTACAGTTGACTTAAATAATACATAATAATGTTATTGGTTTTACGTCCCTTTTAACAACTGTGGCTTTTATAGACGCCGGGGTGTCGGAATTAAGCCCCGAAGGGGATCATTAACGTGCCAGTAAATCTACAGTCACGGTTCCCTCGCATTTGCGCGCCTTCAAATGCCAATTGGCTGCGCCAGGATTCGATCCTGCAATCATGGGAACAGCAGACGAGAACGTTACCGCTGGGTCACGCAGCTAGCCTGACTTAAATCGTTTTAATATCTGCGAAGTTCAAAATACCTCAAGTTTGTTTGGAAATAGACAATGATGTTTCTCCTGTTGCTAATTATATCGTGATCATCTGTTCCGTTCACTTGGGTGTGTGTCTAATCCTGTGTTACTGTGGTTCTGTACTGGTGTGTGTACGTGTATGGATGTATGAAAAGAAAGCGACCATGTTATTAAGTTAGATACAATCCCGACATTAGTATAAAAGGAGGGGGTGATGATGCAGTGATCAAACTGCTTGTCTCTCATCACGCGCACCGGATTCGATTCCCGAAAATGCATGCACGTTTTTCGAAGTGAAATATCACGAACTTTAGCTTGGATTCAACGTAAAAATGAAGGTACCGTGGTTAAAACCTTTGTCTGAAGTTTGAGTTGAAAAACATGAAAAAAATCTGTCTTTGGTCAAGTATGAGTGCCAAATCCAACTCTCTCTCCAATAGTCCTCACAAGATTCAGGACAGCCCATAACAACTTTCATATGAAGATTGTTGTTGAATTATTCCCTGGCTTTGTGATATAGCATAAAGGTCATTACTGAAAATATTATTGGCTTGGATCCCTTTTAACTACTGCGACTTTTAGAGATGCCACGATTCCGGAGTTTCACCCCGAAGGAGATCTTACTTACACCAGTAAATCTTCTTACTAGGCTCCCTTGCATTTGCGCACTCTCAAATACCAACTGAATATTCCATGATTGAATTCTGCACTTTGGGAGCAGCAGGCGAGAACGTTACCGCTGCGCCACTCAATCAGTCCGTAGTGATCATGTAGCCCTATGTACTTGGGCCCGTGTGGAATCTGTCTGACAACCTGTGACATTGTGATGGCTAAACTAGTATTTATAATTAGAGCTATGACTTGGGTTGGAAGAGATCGTGTCCTTATTTTAGGTGTCATCGTGCCATTCGCCTTGAGGAAAAGTGTGAAACCACGGAAAACAACCCCTAGAATGGTTGAGGCCAGAAATAAACTCATTGACAGAGTCAAACCTGGAACTCTGCTATTATAGCCAAGAATGATAATCATTTCGCCATGAGGTGCACTCACACCAAGATTAAACTCCTGAATGTCAGAGTCTAATGTCGTGACAGTAATCTACATTATCTACTCGAATACCATGAAAGACAACCCACTAAATACATGATAACAATAATAATAATACCAGCCATGGTGGTCCAAAGTGCTACCGCTCTATATCGTGCCTCACTGGTATCTGGAGAGCGTAGGTTTGAATCCCGCCTCTGCTAGCCTGATAATGATTTTCGTGGTTTCCCATTTTCACCACCAGGCAAATGCCGGGATGGTACCTGCTGCCAGGCCACGGCTGCCTCCTTCCCTATTCCTTGTCTATCCCTCCCATCCTTCCCCATCCCGTCCCATCCCCCATGAGGTCCCCTGTTCGCTTGGCAGGTTAGGCCACCTGGGCAATGTGCTGATCCCGCCTACCCAGTTGTATCCCCGACCCAATGTCTCAAGCTCCTGCCCGTAGAGGCGATAAAGGTAGGATCCCTCGCTGAGTTCGTGGGAAAATCCTACCTGGAGGGTAAACTGACTAAGAAAGAAAGATGTATTATTTGTGAAAAAGGATATGGGATAATAATGTACTAGTCTAATATAAAAGTATGGCTCTCGTGAATTCAGAAGTTGTTAGTTCTAGCACCCCAGCCTGAAGAAATACACCATCACTGATCGTGATGTTCACGATTGTGCAGGGACTCATGACGCTGCATCTCACTTCGCTTCTTTGTTCCATTCAAATTACCTGATTGAGCTACGAAGGCGTAGACTGTTATCCCAATTGTGGCCCCTGTAGGACACTGATTGTGTAGTTCATTCCATCCTTAGCGAAGAGATCACCTCCTCGTAATTGGACGAGGTGGAACCGCTACCAAAATTAGGTCAAGTTCAAGGACCTCGAAGAGCGAGCGGTCGCAAGGTCGCCAGGTCATTGATACTCAGCCGCACTAGCACAAACACGTCATCCATTCATTCCTCCGTTCGAACTCCGGGGTATTCCCTACAAATGTACGAGGACTGAAAGGGAAACTTGAGTCCAAGCTTGAAGTTGATACTGAAGCAAATGGATAGTTTAGGGTAGTATCTTAACCCACCTTTAAATAAACATGATATCTCTTCCAAGAATTGGGATTTTACGGCCGTCTTCTGTGATCGCGGGGTACATATTGTGACTCCGAATCAAGAGGTCCTTAATTTAATTCTGGTCTTAGGTTTTGTGTGGATAACGCACAGGCTCGTGAGGCATAAATGAGAAAAGATGGGCTCGATTCCCAACTCAACTATCCTAGAAGTAGTTTTCCGTGGTTTTCCACTTCTACTCCAGACTAATGACGGGATGGTTCTTAACATAACACCTCAAGCAGGTGAGTATATTACCGCAGCGTCATGCAGCCAACGTATCCGCATAATTAGTCCTGTAGTAAAATTCTTTAATAATAATAGTAATGTTATTGTTTTTTAAGTCCTTTTTAAATGCTGAGGCTTTTAGGGGTGCTGCGCCGGGATGCCGAAAGTTTGCCCCGAAGGGGTTCTTTTAGGTGTCACTAATTCTACTGACACGGTTCCCCCTTATTTGGGCATCCACAAATACCAAATGACTGCGCCAAAATTCGATCCAACAACTTTGGGGACACTCAGCCAGTCACACGAAACTCTTTCAATTCACTTGTGAAAAAGGATCAATTGGTTTCACTTTTCTCATATTTAGAGATACTGATTCCATCTGTGCTGTAGGTTTGCATAGAAAACTATTACTAGAAGCATGAAATAAACAATTTTACTGTTCAAATCACCAACACAGATAGGTTATAGTATTAAGTTAAAAGCTACAACAAATAATGTTAATTTTATGATGTTTGAAGCCATGGTTTCAAAACCCATAATGTTCACGGCTAGTCAGGCAAATCGTGAAGCCAAGTGATTTAAATCACTCAGGCTCAAACTCATGATAGCCTAAGTGTAATTGATCTGATGATGATCGCTTGACGATCAAAAATGGTCATCCGAGTGTATTTATTAACCTCATGTAATTTTTTTCAGGATTAGGGAATAACCCATGTCATTTGGGTATACTCGTGTTGGCTGATTGAAAAGAACCAAACTTTTGTTTTAAATAATGTTAAATTTGCGTCTTTATTTTGGTGACAGGTGAGATTCGGGACCATACTAATTACAATTCCCCTTCATTATTAGACTACGTGTAGGCCTAATCATCCATCGGCCTCCAGGAACTATCGACTAGTGGGACGTGGGTTGGCGACCACGGGACCCCAGTTAAGTCCGGCATTGCTTCCACTTACTTGTGCCTGGTTCCCTTCTGTCATCTTTCCTGTCGACCATTCTTGGTTAACTCTTGTTCTCTTCCAACCCCGACTGTATTAGGGTATCTGAGGCCGAGGAAGTATCCCTTTTCCGCAGTAATTGGTCATTGCCCCAACTTTCTTAATATTCTCATTCTTCAAAAGCTCTTGTTAGCCTACTTTTCACGTTTTGTAAACACGAGGAAAAGGTAGACTTATGATGAGACCGATCCGGGCAAATGTGTGTCTGTCCGTCCTTCTGTCTGTCTGTGCCCGCCCCCCCCCTCCCCCCTATCAACTCCTAAACGGCTGCAGCTATCGAATCCAAATTTGGTATGAGTAAAGATTTATACCTGAATATCTTACGGCCATATTTGAAAATGACGTCACTGCTACCAACAGCTAAAAAATCACTATTGACATTTGAGCTCTATGTTGGATATCTCGGAAGGTATTCATGGGAGCTATTCCAAAATTGGCACACATATAGATAATAATATTTCAGTTTAATTTCCAGGAGATCATGCATAGAAGTGGTACCAACATGATTCTAAACCTGCTGATAAGTCCAACATTTAAAAGTATGTAACTTCTATACTATCAAATGGATTTCAACCAAATTTCGTATGTGGTTCGTGTACTGCAACTGGTATGACTCTGTGTATTCTTAAGAGCCAGCAGGGCTGCCAACTGTTTATAAATGCTCTTTATATTTTGTTAACCAAATATCAATATATCGGAAAGTATGCACGCCAACAACTCTAAACTTTGCATACGTATAGTACCTGACATTTTTGATTAATTTGGAGTAACTAATATACGTCTATGCTGCCAACATGGTTCTAGGTCTGCTGATAGGTCAAATATTTAAATACATGTAACTTCTATACTAACAAATGGGTTTCAACCAATTTCGTATGTGTTTGTGTACCATAACAGATATGACTATTCGTACTCTTAAGAGCCAGCAGGTCTGCCAACTGTTAATAAATGCTCTCTCAATATCTTTATCATAATATCAATATACCAGAAAGTATGCAAGTCAAATGCTCTAAACTTTGCACAGGTATAGTACTTGACATTGTAGATTAATTTGGTGTAACTAATATACGTCAGAGCTGCCAACATGATTCTATGCCTCCTGATAGGTCCAATGTTTAAATACATGTAACTTCTATACCAACAAATGGATTTCATCCAAAATTGGCAGAACAATAGATCATAACGTTTAAGATTTATTCTGAGCAACATATACATGACACTGTTGCCAACATGTTTTTACGCGCGCTGATAGATCCAATGTCTAACTGCATGTAACGTCCATGCTATCCATTGGACTTCAACCAAATTTTGTATGTGTATTCTGTACCTTAAGAGATGGAACTAAGAATATATTCAGTCACCAGGGCAGCCACTGCAGTGCTGTATTAGGCTACAGACCTACTATTTCCGGTATATTTTGAACTAATTAAAAATTTTAGTATTACCAACTTAATTTCGACTATATCCTAGATAGGTCTAGATAGATAAATTATTGGCATGAATCTTATATTTTAAGAAAAATACGCTCTTTAATTCGTCACTGAACTATTTGTTTTTCTTTTCATAATATCACATACCTTCTGCTCGAGACCCTAAAAGAGGCGGGGTGTGATTAGCCCCACCAATTATGGTGCACCCTGGTTTGAGCTGCACCCTCAAGGGTTCACAGCTGGTGTGTTCAGGAGTTGGTGACCCCGAACTGGGTCAGGTTTCTCCCTTTTTTCAATGACTCTAGGACGGACCCTCTCCTCTTTCCCTTTCCTATCTGCCTTTCATGGCTCTGCTTCTTTCCGAGTCCTGAGTGTATTTCTTTCCCATCTCTGATTTATTTTTTACTTTTTCCTTAATTTTATTGTTCTTTTTGTCCCTTTCTTCTTGTAGAACGGATGTTAGTTGCAAAGCTAGTAGACTAGTTTGTTTTAGTAGTAGGTTTCATGTCCTCGTCTTTTATTTCCACGATCACTCAAACCATTAGGGGCCGATAACCTTGATGTTAGGTTCCTTAAAACAACAATTATCATCATTATTAGGGACCAAACATTTTGAAAATGCATATGCGCATATGCAAATGCATATTTTGTGGGTTTAATGAATTTATTGCATATTCTGAGCATTTTAGAACTTAAAAGGTTCATTCTGGTTCCGTATTGATAAACTAATTTGTCTAAACAGGATAAAAGTTCCAGCTGATCAATACTTTATTGATAAAGATCACTGGGTGGTCATTAATGGGACATGTTTCGAGGCCTAAATATTATTACTGACCTCTTCATCAGTCGATATGACAGAACGACACAAGAATATTTTGTTTGCGTAGCACTTAAAATTCCCTTAGGATTGAATCTTGTATGGTGATCCATAAAGAAGGATTGAAAAAAAAACGCCTAATATGAGTTACGGTATGTCAAAAGTCTTATGAACTAGGTCTATAAACACTTTCAATGGACGCCTCACGGTGGTACTTTAGATGTTATTGAAGACACAAATGTATGGTACCGGTTCGGTACGACAGCAACAGTTCAGAACACCTTGGTTGGAATCAGCAGTAGGACCACTTAATTCCTGAATACTTCACCAGCAATATAAAGATAATAAAAGCAATGAAGTCACTGCACTGAAAACATATCTTGCCAAATATAGAGCTTACGAAGTGCATAACTTCAACACTTGCCATGGCAGAGATTGGCCTCTAATCCGTCTTGTTAGAGCAACGATAAATAACCAAATTTATTATATTGGCAAATAGCAAGAGGTTAAATTGTATGCATTACATACCGGTACCATATATTTGTGTCTTCAATAACATGCATTACATACAATTTAACCTCTTGCTATTTGCCAATATAATAAGTTTGGTTATTTATCATTGCTCTAACAAGACGGATTAGAGGCCAATCTCTGCCATGGCAAGTGTTGAAGTTATGCACTTCGTAAGCTCTATATTTGGCAAGATATGTTTTCAGTGCAGTGACTTCATTGCTTTTATTATCTTTATATTGCTGGTGAAGTATTCAGGAATTAAGTGGTCCTACTGCTGATTCCAACCAAGGTGTTCTGAACTGTTGCTGTCGTACCGAACCGGTACCATACATTTGTGTCTTCAATATCTTCTAAAGTACCACCGTGAGGCGTCCATTGAAAGTGTTTATAGACCTTGTTCATAAGACTTTTGACATATCGTAACTATCGATGTGGGCCGGGTAAATACCCAGTGGGAAGGTAAATATAAATTGGATATTTACCCGGTTATATACCCAGTGGTCATTTAAATACCCAAAATGAGGTTATTTTCTGTTTTTGAGCTTTGCACAACACTTTTTGATGTGTTGATGAAGTGTTGGACAAACAAGGACTGAAACACAGGTATTTGATGCCCTAAATTGAAATGAAGAACAATATTGATCCTTAAAAAAAAAAAATATGGGTGTCCGGGTATTTTTGGGTATTTATATGTTTTGGCACTGTAACCTTGTCTTGTGTAACTGTTAATTTTCTATTTACTAGTCTTTTTGGTTATTTGATTATTTATATGAATGATATTACAAACTGTTCTGAAAAACATATACAGTGTGTTGAAAACTGTATATTACACCTTTTGTAGAACTTGGCCAATACTCTGAATAAATTTCCCCCAACTTTTATCTCAATGTTTGCAAAAGGCCTAGTTCAATTCTAACCTTGAGTTTTTCAGGTTACAACTATTGAATTTTATCTCCGGATCTAATTCTATTTCTGTTTTTAATTCTAATTAAATTTAATTTTATTAACTATCTAATGTTGTTACATTTCTAAAAAGTTAATGTAGAATATTTTGCATACCGTTACCCATTTTTAAGGTTCAACTTACCACGATACAGGATTTTTAATGAAAAATCTAAAATACACGGCTATTTTCCCAAATTGGGTATTTACCCGAGTATATACCCTGGGTATTTACCCCGATTTATAAATACCTAGGTATTTTACATCACTAACCGTAACTCATATTAGGCGTAAATGTTTCAATCTTAATTTATGGTGCACCATACAGGATTCAATTCTAAGAGAATTTTTAGTGCTACGCAAACAAAATATTCTTGTATCGTTCTGTCAAATCGGCTGATGAAGGGGCCAATAATAATATTTAGGCCTCGAAACATGTCCCATTAATGACCACCCAGTGATCTTTATCAATAAAGTATTGATCAGGCGGAACTTTCATCCTGTTTAGACTATTCTGAGCATAACAGAATATTTTAGCATATGCATTTGAATTTAAGTTTAATTTAAAAACAACTTGAACAAAATTGGTTTTGCCTGCGTGTTGGACTTTCTGAGCCACAGATAACGAGACAACAGTATTTTAAGCCTGGTTATTTCAAGAAGCTCTCTATAAGCCAGAGTAGTTAAAAGGGACGTAAAACCAATATCATTATTATTATTATTATTTCAAGAAGAGAATGCGTTGTTACATTCCTTTCACCATCCCGGCAGCCAGTAGCCCGGGGTTAGTTTTGTGATGAGTTTCTTCAGTGTTACTTTATCCTTAGTCTGCGCATGCTTTGCTCAAAATGCTTAAAGAGAAGAGAAGCAGAAAGTATTTAATAAATCAGTGGGTGTCAGGTAATAGTGAGTATTCAACTGATGGCGTTGTCGTCTATTGTCAAATCTGCTCGAAGGAAGTGAATTAATGTGAAAAGAAATTTAAACTTGAAAAACATCGTCATCATCATCCAACGGAACGATCATGTTGAAGCACCACATCCCACGAGATCTCTGAAGTTAAACAAATTCTGGCGTGGTTTGAACTCGGATGGATGATAAGTTCAGGTAGGCCACGTTCTGTTGGCGAAGGACTGGAAGGAGGAGAGGAAAGGAACTAGCCACCCTATCGTAAGTTTACTTCGGTTCAGAACCGCCTCATTGGAGGTGAAAAACAGCCTGCGAACTGAAAACCACTTTCTTTCTATTATGCTTTGTGGTCCCGCGTCACCACTAGGTATCTTCCACGAGACCCTGGGGTTCCGAGGAATTCAGTTTGTGGACCACTGGAATAGACGGCTAACACACCAGCCCGGAATGCAGGAATTTTGTGTTCACAATTAGACGCCGTGCCATTGATGGTCTCATTTTCAAGTCTTACTCAAAAGTAATAATATTGTGAATGGAATATTGGATTTAACGGCCAGTTAATAGCAGCTGGAGCTTTTAGTTCTTGCAGTAAAGAGGCGCAGCTGCGCGTCATAAAAAGGAAGGTAGCGCGCAGTTCATTACTCCTATGGGGGTCCAGGCGGGGACACCAATAGCCCACTGATGAGCTAGCTTGGTGTCCGAGGCAAAACCCCACACAAGACACGGCACAAACCTAGAAAAATTGCTGAGTTTTAATATTGTGAATGTTAAGAAAACCAGGTTCATTGATATGAAGTACAACCTACCTCATGGAAATTAGAGCCTATACATATTGATATGTAAATGTGAATACCTTTGAATAGGTAAAGTAGTATTATTCCACGTAAGTTAATGCCTTAATGTAACTAAAGTACACATAGAGGACTAGTTTCGATTAATTTGTAATCATTCTGAGCTAAAATTAAACTGAAAATACAATTATATTATGACTCTATGAGTAATGATATCAGTGGCGGCTGGCGGTTATTTGTTCTGGGTGTTGCACTATTTTCATTAAGGTGGTACATGGGCACCCGCAGGATTTTTTCTAGGGGGAGGGGGGGGGCATATATTATTTATTTCATTACCTATATGTCACTAGGTGATATTGACGCGTAAACCCCCACACCCCTAAAATTTTCGTTTCAATTCTTTCTAGTTTCATGACATTCATTATTTGACTGCTCTTAAACCGTTGGGTACATGGAATTTATACCATGAATGGGAGGAATATATATAGATCAGAGTTTTTGTCCAGGAGTTCGCTTTTCTTGTGGAACATCGTCATAATGTTCATTTCTTAAAAACGGATAAAAGACAGTTGTATCACCAGGTATCGACAAAAATAAAAACTCAAGCAGTTAATTAAAATGTTAATGTTAATCCAGTTCGCCGATTTTTTAAATAACTGAAGATATTCTCAAATATTCCCAAATTACCAAGTTAAGTAAAACTTTGGAATTATCCCTACATCTAAATCAGTTAACCATTAGTAACTTCAATTTATGAAATGAACTGGTGTGACAATGAACAATCATTCATAACGAATGCCGCAGTTCAGAGACATCACATTTTCATAGAATTAAATGGAATATAAGTTAGTCTACATGAAAACCTTCATGAGAACAAAACAACGTAAGTTATATACGAGGGCGAGAACTCTGAGTCCGAGTCATGTACGCCCAACATTGCAAGACATAGTATCGGCAGTTGACGGAGCATGTCGGATGTTTCCGTACGCGCCTGCGCCTCGACTTCCTTGTTGCAGTCAGCGGGCAACGACTAGCCGTGTTAACTGTTGGAATAGGGATTACTCGGTCTAGCATCTCTGCAATATCCTTCACTATTGAGATCTGGTCGGTGCTAGGGGCTGGCAACGACCAAATGGACGAGCGCTCCTAGAAGGCTGGCACGCTACGCTTTCTCAGGCAGTTCACAGTAACTTACTATAAGATTTCCTGAATTATTAAAGAACAGAGTTATGAATTCCTATACATATAAAAGGAAACATACAACTTTTATTACTAAAGATATTATTTAGGTATTAATTGCTTTTCATGAATTAATCTGGTCGTTGTGCAACACTGCAACCTTATTACCGGCCGCCACTGAATGTACGCGTTATAAATCTAAATAAAAATTAAGCATTATAAAATATTCATTATAAAAATCGTTTTAGTATCCGTTAAATAACTTAAAAATTTTAAATGAAATCTTCTTAAAACAAATTAGGAATCACAAAAAATATCCTCTACATTGATGCTATTTGGAGAGTGCTTATTATCTTGATAAAAAAGTTATATTTCTTAATCAGATTTGTTATATTGGATATTGAATGAAACTTTTAAAAAATTATAATGAAAATTTTGCTGATTACAATTTAATTATCCTACAACAGTTTTTTTTAAATTACAGCTTTGTTATCGCGATAACAATCTCCAAATAGTGTCAATATAGACGATTTTCTTTGTTACTGATACATTATTTTAGAGAAATTTTATTTTGTATTTGGAAGGTTATTCAACGGATACTGAATATATTTTTATGGTGAACATTTTTATGTTAGTGCTTGATTTGTGTTTTTGATTGATAACGATGATATTATACGCTGCTGATACACTAATCAATTTTTCAAATTAATTTTAGTCGCCTCCTTGGTGTAGTGGTCAGCATGCTTAGCTGCGACCCCATTGGTCCATGGTTCGTTTCCCGGCTCTGCCACGAAATTTGAAAAGTAGTCTGAGGACTGGAATGGGGTCTACACAGCCTCGGGTGGTCCAAATGAGTAGAGCGGGTTTTATTCTCACCTCAGCCATCCTCGAAGTGGTTTTACTTGGTTTCCCACTTTGTCTCCGGGCGAATGCCGGGATGGTACCCACCATAAGGCCACGGCAGCCTCCTTCCCTCTTCCTTGCCTATCCCTCCCAATCTTCCCCTCCCTTCCCATCCCTCATGAGGCGCCTGTTCGCTTGGCAGGTGAGGCCGCCTGGGCGAGGTGCTGGTCTCATCTTCCCAGTTGTATCCCGGGACCAGGTGTTTCAAGCTCCAGGACACTGCCCTGGAGGCCATAATGGTGGGATCCCCCGCTGGGTTCGAGGAAAAAGCCAACCTGGAGGGTAAACCGACTAAAAGAAGCGAGAAAGTAATTTTAGCTGAGGATGATTACAATGAATTTAATTCAGTTTAGTTTAAGTAATTATTTAAATTGATATGTGATTAATCGAAACTAGTCCTATTTATTTAATATACTTTCATTGAAGTATTGATTTAGGTGGAATACAACTATTTTACCAATTCATAGGCATTTTAATGTAATAATATTCAATTCAACGGATATTGAAGAGGAGTGGAACAATGAGTTGCAGTATTCCGTATATAATGAATCTGAACGGTGGCGACAAACAATAGCAGAAGTTGACACACACAATACCTCGGAAGAAAAAGGGAAAGCATGCGCGTTATTATGGTGTAACTATGAGAGAGCAGTGATACAAGATAGTTTCCTATTTTCGAAAATCTTTATTATGATTACTGCTCTCCACTTTCTTCAAGCAGGTTACAATAACCTAATGGTTTTAGAAATTGCACAGTGTGGGAAAGTCAGTTGATAACTCACAGTGCAGGTACAGATCGTTGAAGAAATGTATTGCTTTGCATTATATTCTTTTAAATTTCTCAATTTCTGGCTGTTAGGTTTGAGATTTCGCAGTTAACTCTCGGGGAAAATTTAGGTCAAAAGTTTATAAGGTAAAGTATTATGGGTTGTAGCCACATCATGACGTCAAATAATACTTTATTGCCTCCTACTCAGTGGCGTAACTACGGGGGATGATTAGGGGGATCAATCCCTGCCCATAGAGCCAAATAATAAAGATTTGAAATTTGATGAAGTTTTGAATAAAACCAATATTTACATTGATGACAAGCCATTATTTTCACTCGTGTAAGAGTTTTGTTGTTAACCTAACTTAACACTTACTGAATGAGCAAAATGGTCAGCTGTTCAGATATCCAGAAGGGTTGCAGTGAGATGGGCATAGCTAGGCTTGCCATATTTTTGGTGAGTGAGTGAAACCGGGACACATTAATGGGGGGGGGGGGGGGGAGGGAGGAGGGGCAGAGCGGAGGGTCCTCCCCCGGGAATTTTCTTAAACATTAGAAGCAAAATGGTGAGTTTTAAGCCTTTTATCAGGCACCCTAAATGGTTGGTTCTACACACCTTTTAAAAATAAAAATAAAGGATTTTTGCTACATAAAATTATATAATTTTTCCTTTTTAATGATTTTTTTCTTTGTGGTGTTTGAAGCCATATTTTCAGTGTTGCCTTAGTAAACAAGAGTTTAGTGCTTTTCAGTCGGTCAACACGAATGTACCCAAAAGAGATGGGTTATGCCCTAATCCTGAAATAAATTACATGAGATTAATAAAACACTAGGATGACCAGTTTCGATCGTCAAGCGGTCATCATCAGATCCATTACACTTAGGCTACAAAATCTATGTTTGAAATACAGGTGAGAATATTTACAATATGTACAATTATTTAGTTGCAGTATTGGTACTGCAACTGTCAGTGTATGATAAATGCAGTATATATGTTAGGTGAAATGCTAAATGGTGATAGCTATCCGTAGATTGTACTTTAGAGAGATTATATGGTTGTAAACTATGGTTAAACTATAAAATTTAAGGCTAACAACTTACTGCTCACTGTGCAGTCTACCGCACAGTGAGTTCCAGTGAGCACGAAAACTGCGAGTAGCTGTAGTACGGAAGACAATCAGATAAGTAGTTAGCCTAAAATTTTATAGTTTAACCATAGTTTACAACCATATAATCTCTCTAAAGTACAATCTACGGATAGCTATTACCATTTAGCATTTCACCTAACATATATACTGCATTTAGCATACACTGACAGTTGCAGTACCAATACTGCAACTAAATAATTGTACATATTGTAAATATTTTCACCTGTATTTCAAACATAGATTTTGTAGCCTAAGTGTAATGGATCTGATGATGATCGCTTGACGATCGAAACTGGTCATCCTAGTGTTTTATCAATCTCATGTAATTTATTTCAGGATTAGGGCATAACCCATCTCTTTTGGGTACATTCGTGTTGACCGACTGAAAAGCACTAAACTCTTGATTTTTTCTGGTCTATCATCTAGAAAGAAGTGTTAATAAAATACAATTTAAAATACTGCATAAAATTGTTTAATTGAACAATTTCTAAGTCTTATTATTTTTTGAAAAAATACAATTTTTTGTCTAATTACAAAACCAATTACAAAAAACTTCTTTTGTAAAACTAAAAGAACAATTAGGCCTAATTAATGAGTTAACAATTTGGGCTATTGTTTTGAGTCATTCGTTTGAATACTTCTAACCTCTTTGACGGTGTGCGCGATAGTCAACGATGTTGATTGTTGAAAAGTAACCGATTCATAAAAGATTCATTACTTTTTACATCTTACAGCCGTTTTCCGTGACATTGATTAAACCGGGCGGGACACCGGGACAACAGTGAAATTCCGGGACTGTCCCGGTCAAACCGGGACGTATGGCAAGCCTAGGCATAGCACACTATCTTTCCGCATCCCTTTCCAAAATACACCACTTGCCATTTACCATTCTGTTAGTAACCGAGTGTATGTGCAATTCTGGACAGTGAATAATATTGTGGTGTCGCTCCTTTTAGCTTAACTTAAGTTGAAAAGTGTAGTTTATTAATATTTATACGATACAATGTCAGGGAATAGAAATAGCCAATTGACTTCGCGAAGAAAACTGGAATTTATAATTTAATATTAACAAAATTGTTAATTTTCGAACATTTGCATATTGATAAGTGCGAATACAATGTATTAAATGCTAGGTAAAATCAAACACGAAACTAATATAGTTAGGGAGGATTTGAAACTTTGCTTATATTGATTATGTCTCACTATGTCCAAGACCCCCTCCCCCAGTGTAATTTTGACTCAGCTCATCCCCCTCCAGAAGCAAACCCTAATCCACAGGGGTTTTTGATTTCTCTCTGCTGCATTCCAATATTTTTGATTTACATTTACTAATTTTCATTAATTTTGACATTCAAATAATAGGTTGGTTGGTTCCTCAGCTTAAGAACTGCGACAACGCGGTCATGTAGCTCCGTGTATTTTGGGTGTATGTAGAATCTGCTCTGATAACCGGTGTTAATTGTGATGGTTGTGTTAGTGTGTGTTATCTGTAATTCAGGAAAGGACTGTAGACGATCAATTTCAAGTGGTTCTTACGTTTACTACCAAACGCTACCGTCAACGACACCTATCCGCGAACTTGGCTACTAGATGCCACCGCAACCAGCACCTGCTGGCGAACGTTGGAACTTAATAGCGTTAATCAAATCTAACCTACACTTTTAGCTTCACACAATTGTAGTTAGTGGAAGGTTCTTTCACATGTCATAGAGCTATGACATGGGCCCGCCAGCTTCAAACACAATCCAATCGTTTGTCATCAATCTGAATATTGGTTTTATTCAAAATTAAAAACTTCATAAAAATTCAAATGTTTATTATTTGGCTCTGAGGGCAGGGATTGATCCCCCTATTCATCCCCGGTAGTTACGCCACTGAGTGGGATGCAGTTAAGGATTTGACGTCATCATGTGACTACAAGCCACAATTCTTTACCTCTGCTTCCACTAATGCATTACCCATGGAACGATCGTAACGGGGATAGTGAATGAGTGAGTAACTGGTGAAACATATATAACCTACTTGAAAAGGAAAGCAATTTGGAGACAAAAGAGGCAGAGCAAACGTTCTAACTACACACAATAATGCAACATTTCAAAATCTATTAGTAAGCACCATGACATTACATTATTGGAGTTAGTGGATGAGGGTTGGTTAATTAGGTGAATATAGTGATGAAGATAGTGATAAAATAACCGAAGTAATCATAGATATGTGAAAGTTTAGACGAGTGGATATGAACGATATAAGGAACTGACATTGCTCCCAAGACCGTTAAGTATCGACTGATTGCCCTCGAGGTTGAACACCAGTCGTTGTAATACTGAAATGTTATCATGAACACGTGCCACCTTGAGAGAAAATTGGTGTACTTCAGTTGAACGATCCTAGATGTATTGTACCCTTGGAGAGAAGCACTACACGAGAAAGACATTCGGGGGTTGATCGGTCCATACAAAGTATAAAGAGGAGAACGTGCTTCTTACAAATTTCCAGGATTCATAAAGGAACTTAAGGCTATAAATGAAATATGACAGGTTAAACTCAACAATTTAATACGGATAAAAATAACAATTAACAATAAACCACCCTCGTCGAAGTATTAAAATACTGGTTCAAACACCAGTCCAAGAAAAACTACCTCCAAAATCAACTTAGACAGTTGTAAACGAGGGATACAAGACTATCACCTCCAAGAACATTAAAGTTTAAACAAGAAAATATCAAATACAAATTAAAACAGAAAAACATGTTTATTGTGCTGTGTGCGCGTTCGGACAAGGAATGATCTGAGTACTTGACGGGTAGTTCACTTCCGATCGACCACACGATTAAGTCGTGAAACCCGTACTGCGAGTTGGTAAATCATGATAATTATGGGAATACACTCTTAAATGGTTAATACAAAATATAAAGACACTGACATAGTCTACCCTTACAGAAAATCAATCATACGCGGATAGTATATTTACACTTATGTGACTGCCGAACAGACGGTCTTAGGTCAAGCAAAAATAACACATAGCACCCACGTGACAACAAAGATAACGGCACGCCGCTTGCGACCTTTAAACTGACAAGTTAATATGCTTGCCAAGAATCCAAGCAACAACAACAACCAAATTAAAATACCCCAGCGGGCTGAATACAAAAATTTACATGTGACACTTCGATTAATACGAACTGAAATATTTAAATAGGGGCGTGGGCAACTATCCCAATTAATATCAAAAGCAAGCTATAATATGCCAGGCAAGCACTCTAACAATTAGTTACAGGAAAGCGTAGTGCGCACACTACTTCCTTATCAACATTCAGAGATCTGAGTACATAGGTCAGACAAGCTCAAGTGTGCCATAGTGTGTCAGTAGAAACTCACAGCCTCTGAAATCGCGAAAAATACATCATAAAACATCAATATTTCTTGACCAACCACTCATGGTGTCAAGATCCAAATATCAGCAATACGTCCCTCGGGTACGTTTACTGAATCGCGAGGAGCAACGGAAATTGGGTCGCCATGCCCATATTCTGCTACCTCTTCGAAGAATACCATATAGCACACACACATCTCCATACCTGACCAAAAGACCTCTATCGTACCCCAGATCCCGAATACAAATACCACACAAAAATTCTACTATATGACTACAGCAAGGCGGACGGCCTTCTGTAACAACATAAAGTTGCTCAAAGCAAAACAATCTAAGCATTTTCCTGGATAAAAAATTACAACCATGAAGATGAGAAATCCCCCCATTGTCTAACATAAACTTTAAATGCAGTCCCACTTATCACCCTTATCTAAGTTTTCAGCCGTAAATAATCTCGCTAGTGTCTTACATTCATGCGCGCTGCAACATGAAGGTAAGAACTCTATCAAACAAAGCAACGGGTAAAAACCCAAGAAAAACACACAAGGAAAATTAATCTAATATTTACACAAAGTCACGTGATGCTATTTAACTTATTATGTCAGTGAAACGAATCTACATGTAATCACAGCAAAGCAAAATTATTTACAAAAACACAATTTCCCTATTAATTATACACGATCCCTCACTCATCTCATTCCAAGCTGCCCGGTGCCGGGATAGCACCCGCCACCTTCCATGTTCATGGCCTAGCCCATCATGCTAGGCATCAAACCATTGGATACGACACTATCCATTCTTGAAGCCATGGTTACGGTCATCTTGCTAAAGAAATATACAGTTATAGTTATTATTTCAGGCTCCTAAATGTACTGCATAATTGAGCTATTCAATTTACCCATAAACTACGTGCAGTATCGGAGACTTTCCCTATACTGTGTGGATATTTTCCACCTAAAAACACAAACACAAATCTATGTTGCACGTCACGCAACACAACAAAAATATTCAAAGTATCTCGTGCTGCCCAAGCACCCGCAAAAGTTAATCAATCAGCGTGCCATGTCTTCAGACAAAATGACATCCTACTCGCTCGAAGATATCTATAATTGTGACGGCGTCTGTTCACAGACCACTATATTTATATGATTCAATCAAATCTCATGTGGAAGGGGGTAACTCGCTCCACAAAAATAGTAATAATAGTCGCACACGAATGGGAGACATCTCATTCAGCTCGTAAAAATCAGAACAAACAATTGACACTAGCGTGCAGAAAATCGCATCGTAGGAACATCTATTTATCAGGCTTTGCGCGCAAACACACTGCGAGGGCAAATTTGGCGTCTTGCTCTCATTGGCTATATTTCAAATTATACGGTGACAGCAGGGTGATGACCTTTCTCCCACTCTCATGTTTGGTCATAAACTCACTCATCAGTTGGCCTATCAACTTCCTTCTCCAGCGTTTAATACCATGAAACATTTATACCACTCATTTTGAACAAGTCAACGGCTCCCTGGCTTGCATCCACCTTTCTCTTTTTCCTTGAACTGGCTATATTTAACTTAGTGTTGCTTCAATTGCGACAGCGGTAGCAATGCATCGTCCCAACATACAGACTACTGTTTCAAATATGACGAACATTTTCTCAACTGAGCTGAATCTTTAGCTGAAGAAATAAAATTATTTGAGGACTTGAATGTAGGCATACATCCAAGGGCTCAGTATATACATTTCAGATTCAAGAAAATGTCCGACATTCAATCGGGACATGCTTCCGTGCAATAATAATAATAATAATAATAATAATAATAATAATAATAATAATAATAATAATAATAATAATAATTATTATTATAATTATCACTACAACTTCTTCTTCTTCTTCTTCTTCTTCCTAGCATTTGTCCCGCCTGCTGGCAGGGTCTGCTGTGAGGATTCGTTGTCTCCATTTCTTTCAGTCTTGAGCCATATCTGGGTGTAGATGTGCAGTCTTCAGGTCATTATGGATAGTATCAACCCACCTCTGCCTTGGTCGTCCCTTGGGCCTCTTTCCCGTGACTTCCACTACATTATCACTACAACACTGTCATCAAACCAGTACCGCTATATACATCTGAATGCCTTATCCTATCCGAGAAATGTTTGCTCGCGAAGTTAGAGAGAAAAGAAAGAAAGGCCCTGACTACAAAAATGGCATCTACATCAGAAAATCCTAGCATGAAATTTACTCGAGGATAGAGAAGATCACAGACACAATGCGAAAACCAGAGTTTGCTTCTTCGGTCATTTACGACGGATGATCGACTCCCGATGGACGAAACGTATCTTCAGTATATTCTACTCAAAACCAAAAACGACAATGCCATGGTATGTTAACGTCCAGAAAGATCTGAAAGAAATGGGGATACGAGCAGAAGATGCACAAGACCGAAATCTTTATAGAGCAGCCATCAACACGTTTGGGACTTTCCGGGACGAAAAACGGACAACTGGTGCGAAATGGACAGAGGAACGTCGTGCTAAACACAGTGAGCTCATGAAGACAATGTGGATCAAGCGAAAAATGAGCAAATGCCAGAATGTAAAATGAGGCTTATCGTGGTCCCTAGTTGGCCGATTAGAGAAATTGAATGAATGAATAATAATAATAATAATAATAATAATAATAATAATAATAATAATAATAATAATAATAATAATAATAATAACAATATTAATTACAACACGGTAATCAAACTCAAGGTACTATACACCTCTGAAACACTTATCATTGGGAACAGATCACTAATCAAAGATATACGAAAACAAATAAGAACACTCTTGAGGAATATTTTTGGCCTAGTTTGTACTGAGGGAATTTGGATGAAAGGGAAATCCCAGGAGCGCTATCAGCATTGGTAGAAAATCTTTGACACATTCAGGAAATGAAGTTTGAAATTTTGTGGGCATATTCACAGAATGAGTGATCACAGGCTGTCCAAACGAATTCTAATTGTTACTCTCTCTCTAGAGCCTCCGTGGCTTCGGCGGCAGCACGCCGGCCTCTCACCGCTGGGTCCGTGGTTCAAATCCCGGTCACTCCATGTGAGATCAGTGCTGGACAAAACGGAGGCAGACAGGTTTTTCTCTAGTACTCCGGTTTTCCCTGTCAAAATTTCATTCCAGCAACACTCTCCACTATCATTTCATTTCATCTGTCATTCATTTAATCATTGCCCCAGGGAGTGCGTCAGGCCTCGGCAGCCGGCACAGTTCATATCCTCGTCGCTAGATGGGGGCATCATTCATTCCATTCCTGACCCGGTCGGAGACTGGAAGCAGGCTGTGGATTTTTTCCCTCTCTCACTCTCTCAAAAAAAAAAAAAAGGCTAAGAACAACTGGCTGCTTGAAGTTGAACAAGTAGTTCCGTGAAGAACTATACAGCCTATTTTCATATATCCTATTCATGTTAATTGCCTCTATCAACATAAAAATTTCAGTTTGAAGGTTGTGATAGATTCGTAGATATTGAGAACCGTCTAAATATTTCAGATGGTCGCCAGGTTGGATTTTTATTTTTGTACTATTACATTAAGATTATTGTGTACGTGTGGTATTCAAACTTCAATCGGATGATTAGAACAGAAGTAAAAACGGGATTTTAAAATTTCACACAGCTGCCATCTTGTGATTGTACGAACAATTGAAACAAATTAGATGCCTTTGGATTAACATGTGTATAGGCATTTAACGTGCAACGTTTCACTGCACTCGGATTGCTAATTCGCGAGAAACGTCCATTTAAATATTTATACTTCGCGTCGCCGCCATGTAGGATTTGTGCTCACCAGGTTACTGAAAGTCCTATAGGTGAACATATGTTCATAGCCTCTATGAACATTAAAAAAATTCAGTTTGTTTGCTGTAAAAGATTCATATATATTGAGAATGGTCTAAATATTTCGGATGCTCGCCATTCTGAAGTATTATATGTATAGGCCATTGAGTTATGTACCATTCAAGGACAATTATTGCCTAGGTTCATTATTCGAACTTTCACTTCGATCGCATGATTACGACACAAGAAATAAAAACTTAATTTTAAAATTTCACACAGCCGCCATCTTGAAGTTATGTAAACAATTGAACTAAATTAGATGCCAGTGAATTACAATATGTAAAATCACTTACTGTACCATATTTCACTGCGCTCAGAGAGATAAATCACCAGAAAAGTCGATTAAAATATTTTAAATTCGCTTGGCCGCCATGTTCGTTTTGTACTTTACAGGCTTATGAAAATTACATAGACAAATTTGAATCAGTACCCTTTATCACCGTACCAAATTTCAGGTTGATATCTGTAATAGTTTCGGAGATATAGAATGTCAGTGAAATATTTCGCACAACCGCCATTTTGAGGTTATCTAAACGATTGAACTAAATTAGACCCCAGTGCATTACAATGTGTATAATCATTTCCTGTACCAGATTTCATTGCGTTTGGAACATTAAATAGCGAGAAAAAGTCTATTTAAAAATTTCAAATTCGCTTGGTCGCCATGTTCGTTTTGTAGTTAACCGGTTTTTGAAAGTCTTATTGATGAACTTCCAGTAGTGCCCTTTATCTCCGTACAAAATTTCAGGGTGATACCGCTAATAATTTCAGAGATATGGAATGCCGGTGAAATATTTCGCTCATCCGCCATCTTGTGGTTATGTAAACAATTGAACCAAGTTAGATGTCAGTGCATTTCAATGTGTATAAACATATACTGTACCAAGTTTTATTGCGTTTGGTTGGTTAAATCGCGAGAAACGTCCATTTAAATGTCGCAAAATCGCGTGGCCGCCATGTTGGTTTTGTAGTTACCAGTTTTTCAAAAGTCACATAGGTGATCTTATAGTATTTCCCCTTATCACCGTAGAAAATTACAGGGTGATATCGGGAATAATTTCGGAGTTATTGAATGCTGGTGAAATATTTCGCACAGCTGCCATGTTGGATTGGTGAGACGTAACAAAATTTGAAGGGCACGTTCGGGGTCGCCGGGAATAGTGCTATGAACTTACCGAGTTTCATTGAAATCGCTCCGGCCGTTTAGATTTTATTAGGGGGGGACATACACACACCTCACACACACACACACACACACACACACACACACACACACACACACACACACACACACACAGACACACACACACACACACACACACACGGAACAAAGGTGATCTCATAAGCTTATATTTTCAAAATTGAAAATAGGCTAAAAATACATCTCAAGTGACATGGTTCTGGACATATCTAAATTTAGAGAAAAAGTTGACAATCATCAATTTACAGACCACCTAAACATTGCATCCAAAAGAACTTGGACGGAGGACCGAAAAAGCCATGGCGAGGAGATGAAGAGGTTTTGGGAGGACAAGAAAGCAAGATAAGCTAGATAGGTTCAATCGCGTTCCTCAGACCGGGAAAACGATGTAAAAATATAACAATAATAATAAACTCTTACACTCAATAAGAAATATGAACATTAAGACATCAAGAAAGAAGAAAATAATTCGGAAAATACTAGGAGCAAGATTCACTCCTTACTGGTACCGACTACAGTCAATCAGGACAACTGAAAAATACTCAAACATCGAAGTCGACATCAGAAAAAGATACGAGCCTTACAGTAGTCGCATATGATGTATAACATCTGACATGTTATCCTACTATGAAATTGAGATGAAATGTATGTGAAGTCATCTGTCATGTTATCCTATTGGTATACTACACAGCTTGGACATTCTTAAAATGTTACTTTACGCTCCGTTTTCATACTGGTACTCTGATGAATGTATAGATTGATGGGAGATATGCTACTGTCACACTTGTTTGAACAAACATCACATATTATATTGTATATTAAGAGGAGGAATGAAACCTTAGTCTCTAGCCTATCTATAGACTACTAGAAATAATGTTCAATACAATAAAATTTCCCAGCTCCTGCTTGGTGCAAACTATTGTAATTAAAATTACTTAAATCGTAATTTCATGTAGATTCTGTTAAAATGACGCATAATGTTATGATAGAAATCGTTTAAATCGATAATCCGGTAGCAAAAATAACTGCCGGGACTGGGGTTCGAACCTGAGACCTCATGAATCGCAGACCAAGATTTTATCCACACAGCCATTGCAACCACATAATTTTAGAGTACAAGACAGTTACTTATTTTCGCGTGCCGGTAATAATATGGAAGTATTTTTATGCTCCATTAATATTTTGCTTTTTTTTTCGATAATGTTCCTGCGTGGAATTGAGTTTTAAATTATTTATGAATACGCCTACTTGACAGTAAAGTAAATTCCTATAGTGGTCCATGAAAGGCTAGCCCAGTTCCCGTACAAAAACATCGATATATATATTACATTGATCACAGCATTACCGCAATGTGGGTTAATATCTGAACAGCCATTGTGCGGAAACATAATACCGGCTCTGCCGACTAAATACAATGTTTCATATTAAAGCATATCATCATTTAAATACTGATACGAAGATGCTTAATATGTGGTTTGTGTTTCAATCAGTTGACACCAGAGTTCGCATGAGCATTTACCTTTCAGTATGAAAGTGTTGAGCAAAGTTACTCGGGGAATGGATGCCCATCACTTTTACCCAGAGATTGAAAAACAGACTCTTAATAAATCTTTTTTTTTTTCAGCAAATAGGATATAATGAATATTTTTACACCAAAGAACGACAAATTGAAAATTATTTATTGTAGTAATCCGTATGTGATATGCATTTCACATAGCCGACAGTGCGTCATGGTATCAATCTACGACACCGCGCGCTCAATGTTTTCTCTTACCACTGCTTTAGCAGCCAGGAGGGATGCGATCCAGCTGGCAGTGCGTCTTCCACACTTCCCTCCGATCCACTTCCGTCCAATCTACTTCCGTCCGATCCACTACCGTCCCATTTTTCAAAATCACTCCCACAAAAAAGATCCAGCACCCGAGTGGAAAGATGTTACACATTAGAAAGTTGATTGACATTCTTCGGGCACATAACTAGACTGCCGAATACCCGACTAACCAAAAGAATACTACATCTCATATCATCACTCAAAAGTACAACACCATGGATGAAAGAAGTACCAAAAGACATGCGAACCGCTAACATAACCGACACATCAGACGTCCATCGTTTGTAAACAGATGGATCATCTCATTTGCGACTACTTGAGGGAACAGTGGGAAACATTATTATGGTTTAATGATAGGCAACATGGATTTCGGAAAGGTTACTCATGCGAGAGTCAGATGCTATCACTTTTCGAAGATATTAGCGAATCGTTAGACGATGGAGTTTCAGTCGACACCGTAGTTATAGATTTTGCGAAGGCATTTGATGTCGTGCCGCATGACATGCTACTCCATAAATTAGCTTCGACGAAGATTGATAGAAGAGTAATTTTACGGATCCAAGAATTTTTGACGGGTCGTTCCCAGAAAGTGAAAGTTGAAGGCCGATTCTCGGATGAAATTACCGTAACGTCGGGTATCCCTCAGGGCAGTGTAATCGGAACTTTGTTATTTTTGGCGTTTATAAATGACTTACCAAATGGGATTCGCAGTGACTGTCGATTGTTTGCGGATGATTGTGTAATGTATCGAAAG
This sequence comes from Meconema thalassinum, assembly GCA_946902985.2. Taxonomy (NCBI): domain Eukaryota; kingdom Metazoa; phylum Arthropoda; class Insecta; order Orthoptera; family Tettigoniidae; genus Meconema; species Meconema thalassinum. The sequence continues at coordinate 2,008,156,472 of OX336388.2, forward strand.
ATGCATGACTCACAAGATAATGCAGTACTTCAAGATGACCTGAACCTGGTCTATAAGTGGGCGATTAAAAATAAAATGAAAATTAACACAAGAAAATGTAGTCTAATAACAAGTAGTTCCGTGAAGAACTATACAGCCTATTTTCATATATCCTGCTCATGTTAATTGTCTCTATCAACATACAAAATTTCAGTTTAATTGCTGTAACTGATTCGTTGATATTGAGGACCGTCTAATTATTTCATATGGTCGCCAGGATGGATTTTTAATTTTGTACTATTACATTAAGATTATTGTGTACGTGTGGTATTCAAACTTCAATCGCATGATTAGAACACAAGAAGTAAAAGTGAGATTTTAAAAGTACGCACATCAGCCATCTTGTGATTGTGCAAACAATTGAAATAAATTACATGCCAGTGGATCAACATTTGTATAAGCATTTAACGTGCAACGTTTCACGGCACTTGGATAGTTAATTCGCGAGAAACGTCCATTTAAATATTTATACTTCGCGTCGCCGAAATGTTGGATTTGTGCTCACCAGGTTACTGAAAGTCCTATAGGTGAACATATGTTCATAGTCTCTATGAACATAAAAGAATTCAGTTTGGTTGCTGTAAAAGATTCGTAGATATTGAGAACCGTCTAAATATTTCGGAAGCTCGCCATTTAGGATTGTTATATGTATAGGCCATAGAGTTATGTACCATTCAAGGACAATTATTGCCTAGCTTCATTATTCAAACTTTCACTTCGATCGCATGATTACGACACAAGAATAAAAGTTAATTTTAAAATTTCGCACAGCCGCCATCTTGAGGTTATGTAAACAATTGAATTAAATTAGATGGCAGTGCATTACAATCTGCAAAATCATTTACTGTATCACATTTCACTGCGCTCAGAGAGTTAAATCACGAGAAAAGTCTATTAAAATATTTCAAATTCGCTTGGTCGCCATGTTCGTTTTGTACTTTACAGGTTTATGAAATATACATAGGTAAACTTGTATCAGTACCCTTTATCACCGTTCAAAATTGCATGATGATATCTGTAATAGTTTCGGAGATATAGAATGTCAGTGAAATAATTCGCACAGCCGCCATTTTGAGGTTATGTAAACAATTGGACTAAATTAGACTCCAGTACATTACAATGTGTATAAACATTTGCTGTACCAAGTTTCATTACGTTTGGATAGTTAAATCGCGAGAAATGTCTAATTAAAAGTCTCAATTTCGCTTGACCGCCATGTTGGTTTTGTAGTCACCAGGTTTTTGAAAGTCTCATAGGTGAACTTCTAGTAGTACCCTTTATCACCGTACACAATTTCAGGGCGATATCGGTAATAGTTTCGGAGATATTGAATGCTAGTGAAATATTTCGCACAGCCGCCATGTTGGATTGGTGAGACGTAACAAAATTTGAAGGGCACGGTCGAGGTCGCCGGGAATAGTGCTATGAACTTACCGAGTTTCATTGAAATCGCTCCAGCCGTTTAGATTTTATTTTGGGGGGGGGCACATACACACACCTCACACACACACACACACACACACGCACACACACACGGACAAAAGGTGATCTCATAAGCCTATTTTTTCAAAATTGAAAATAGGCTAAAATTAGAGAAAGTGCGAAGGCAAGATTTTCAATATAACATTGGCTCGGAAATACTTGTAGAAGAAGATTCTTGCAAATATTTGGGCGTTCTCGTAAGAAATGATATGAAATGGAGTAGTCATATAGGATGTGTAGTTTCTAAAGCTTACAAATCCCTGCACTTTGTAATGAGGGTATTAAAAGGAAGTAGTACCTCTGCTAAGGAATTAGGATATTTGTCACTTGTAAGACCATATTCTGGAATACGCCTCGACGGTTTGGGATCCATATCAAGTAGGGCTCATAAATGAGTTGGAAATGGTACAAAGAAAGGCCGCTAGATCTGTCCTCAGTGACTTTAATCCTAGGAGCAGTGTGAGCCGTATGTTAAAGAAACTTGGGTGGGAATCACTTGAGGCTAGGAGGAGGAAATCTAGACTCTGCGCTATGTACAACACGTATACAAATCAACCAGCATTGGGTGAGCTTAGCAAACGTTTGGAAAAACCTACTTACATTGGTAGGAGCGATCATCCTTTCAAAGTTAAGGGCCGACCACAGCGAACAAATTATGGTAAATACTCTTTCGTAAACCGTGCCATTGATAATTGGAACTATCTACCTGCCGCAGTCTTAGAGCCTTTTCCCAAACACATAGGGTTGTTTAAGAAAAGACTGACTATTTGTGTAAATACTCCAGTTTAATTGTTAGTGAATTGTTATGTACTATTATTTATTTGTAATGTATATCTAATTTGCCACCGGGGGACACACCCCCAATTGCAAATAAACGAATGAATGAATGAATGAATGAATGAATGAATCAGACAGAGACTCCTTCCTTAACAAAGTGAACAACTGGGAAGTCCAACCAGAGCAAGCAAAACCAACGCCTTACAGAGCTCAATGGTCTGACGAAAGAAAATTGGCATTCTCCAACAGAATGAAACAATACTGGCAAAATAAGAAAAACGTCAAGAATTGAGTCAAAGTACTTAACGCTTTCCAATATTGGGAAAATACGCTGTTAATAAATAAATAATAATATTCGTTTATACATTAGTCTTCCAGTGATCCATTGAGCTTTCTGTCTATGGTCATTCTGAATTCTTCTTAAGCATGAGAGTTTTACTTCGAACGGTCAATTAAAAAATTGGTTTCAAACTTGCTCAAAAGTTTATGACTCAACGTACGGGTGTGGCAGTGAATGATCATACACCAAGGTGCGAAAGTTTTAGTCACTTCCACTTTCTCACGGCGAGAGAGGTGGTATCTCATTTCATCTGTATTGCCTAGGTCAAACCTCACTCGCATTGCCCTCCTTCGTAAAGTAGGCGGTCCTCTTTGAGAAATACATTTTCGTTATTTGTGCGGATAGTAATAGGTTGATTCAGGCAAGTTATTTTCAGTAAGATTTAATAAGGCAGTGTCTTTCGTACCGATAACGCTTTGGTTGATGACGTGAGTTCATAACTTAGATGTTTGATTATTAATGTGCTAATTGAAACTTCGAGTCACTAATGTTGTTTAAATAAAGCTGCAAGTGTGTTCCACCACCTCCGACCACTCTGGGCGACAGCTTTTATCTCGCTTGACATCAAGTTATGCCTGTATTCGATCATCCCTGTACCAACTGCTATGCGAGTGAAATATGGAAAATGATGGCTAGCATTATCTGAATAATTAATGTTTGCTCTCACCGTTGCTTGAGACGAATCCTGGAAATATGATACACTGACCACAATACCAATGAACAAGTGTTTCGGCATAATGAACTGCCAAACCGTATTTTCACGACGTTAAAAATATATTTTGTGTTATGCGTCAAACACTTAAAAAGACCACAACATTCTTCCTCTTTCTTTGCGTCCTGTCCGTTATTAGAATGGCCGTGTGGCACAGTGGTAACGTTCTCACCTGCTGTGCCCAAGGTTGCAGAAGCGAATTCTGGCACAGTCAGCTGGCATCTGAAGGTACGCAAATAATAGGGAACCGTGTCAGTAGATTCACTGGCACATTAACAATACTCTGCGGGAAAACGTTCCGGCATCCCGGCGTCTTTAATAGCCGCAGTAATTGAAAGGGAAGCAAAACCAATAACATAATAATAACAAGAAGTTCCGTTAAGAACTATACAGCCTACTTTTCATGCCAATGATTATTCTACAGAATATGAACCTATCTAGAATAATGACGAAATTAAGTTGCTAATATCGAAATTTCCAATTAGTTCGAAATACTGTATACCTGGCATAATGTATCCTAATAGAGCACTACAGTTGGCAGTCCTGATGACTGAATATATTCTTAGTTCCATCTCTTAAGGTACAAAATACAAAATTTGGTTGAAGTCCAATGAATCGCATGGACGTTACATGCAGTTAAACATTGGATCTAACAGCGCGCGTGAAATCATGTTGGCAACAATGTCATGCATGTATTGGTCAGAAATAATCTGAAATAATGTGATAAATTGTTGTGCCAATTTTGAATGAAATCCATTAGTTAGTATAGAAGTTACATGCATTTTAAAATTGGACCTATCAGCAGGCTTAGAATCATGTTGGCAGCACTGACGTATATTAGTTACTCCAAATTCGTCTAGAATGCCAGGTACTATACGTGTGCAAATTTTAGAGCTATTGGCTTGCATACTTTCTGATATATTGATATTAGGGTAACAAAAATAGGGACAGCACATATTAACAGTTGGCAGCCCTGGTTGCTCCTTAGAATACGCATAGTCATATCTGTTATAGTACACATAACACATACGAAATTTGGTTGAAATCCAAATGATAGTATGGACGTTGCATGTATTTAAAGTTGGACCTGTCAGCAGGCTTAGAATCATGTTGGTAGCACTGACGAATATAAGTTTCTCCAAATTAATATAGAATGTCAAGTACTACACGTGTGCATAGTTTAAAGCTGTAGGCTGGCATACTTTCTGATATATTGGTATTTGGATAAAATAAATTAGGAGCATTTATTAACAGTTGGCAGCCCTGGTAGGTCTTAAGAATACGCTCAGTCATATCTGGTTATGTACACATACAACATACGAAATTTGGTTGAATTCCAATTGATAGTGTAGAAGTTACATGCATTTAAAATTGGACCTATCAGGAGGCTTATAATCATTTTGGCAACACTGCCATGTTTGGCCTCCTGGAAATTAAACTGAAATATTATGGTCTGTACGTGTGCCAATTTTGAAATAGCTCCCATTCATACTTTCCAAGATATCCAACATGGAGCTCAAATTTCAATTGCGATTTTTTAGCAGTTGGTAGCACTGACATCATTTTCAAATATGGCCGTGAGATATTCTGGTGTACATCTTTACTCCTACCAAATTTTGTTTCGATTGCTGCAGCCGTTTAGGAGATGATAGGGGGGGACACACACACAGCCAGACAGACAGACAGAAGGACAGACAGACAGACAGACAGACAGACAGACAGACAGACAGACAGACAGACACACATTTACCCGATCTCATAAGTCTACTTTTTTCTCATTTTTGCAAAATGTGAAAAGTAGGCTAATAATAATAATAATAATAATAATAATAAAATTAATAATAATAATAATAATAATAATAATAATAATAATAATAATATCGTATGGCCTCGGGTGCCGGGTGCAAGCTTTGTAATTTGACACCCAGAGGGTAGCTTGCATGTCGAATTTCTTTGTTCCTTGAATCACTATGAAAGTCAAGGAGGTTAGATATCTCAGCTCCTTGAACACTATAGCGCTTTCTAGTAGAGAGATGAGGAACTTTGTGTTGGCCAGGATTCGCTTCTGCAACCTTGGGCACAGCAGGTGAGAACGTTACCACTGTGCCACACGGCCATTCTAATAAAGGACAGGACGCAAAGAAAGAGGAAGAATGTTGTGGTCTTTGCCATTTTGAACCCGGCCTACTGAATTCAAATGGGTTCTTTGACATGCTATCATCGTATGTCATGCGTGTCGTATTTTTGCCGCCTTTCAAAAATCACTTACCACGGCAGGAGCGAACCTGCAAGCTTGGGGTTAGTAGACCGACACGCTATCCACTCAACCGCCGTGGCAAGCTACCAATAACATTATTATTATTATTATTATTATTATTATTATTTACTATGCTACATGTATCAATACATACATAACTACAGTACCATAAATCTGGATCGAATTCTAAACATTTTTATCAATTATTATACAATGCATAAATAGCGTCATATTTTAGTTGTAACTCCAAGTGTAGCTCATTACCGAAATATTTCCTAGTAGTTGGATTTAATAAAAATTGAAATGTAAATTTAATATTGGAGAATTCGAAATGTATCCTGTTGCTGACCGATGTGTTAGGCCTACTTATCTCTCAATTTTCTATATATTTGTAACTTTTCAGTAGGCCTATGAATGTTAATTAAGAAACAATTGTTAATATACTATTTAATCAGTAAATAGATATTTACAATTAGGAACATACCTTGGGAAACATACGGCAGCTCTCGAAACAAAATATATTTCATGCACTTAAATTTCATAATTTTTCAAATTTTGTCCGCCATGTTGGATCTGCCATTTTAAATTTGTAAATTTATAGTCCAAATTCGTAATCAGCCAAGTCAGAAACCTAGTAATACCAATTTGTGTCTAATTAATCCTGCGTCTTTTAGGAATTAGTCCACTATATTAGATCGGCGATTTTGATCATTACCATTTTAATATCACATTCGTAATTAGTGAGATCGGAAACATAGTTAAGTTATACCAATTTTTATCTACATTCACAAAGATTCAAACATTTTTCCACATTTTCCGCAATCCGTCCCACTGTGCTTTATTTTTAATTTAAAAACCATCCCAGCTTTTTCCTGGCGTAGGAGTGAGAAACGACGAATATCCACTTCTAAGATAGCTGTAATGGAAATCACTCCCACCTCGGAGGCTCAGTGCGTACCCCGAGAAAATCAAGCCTTAAGTGTATAAACGCTGGCTTCTTTAACTACCATACTTGTCTCTTTTCTGTTTGCATATTAAAACCTTCGGAGTATTCAAACCTGTATTTTCAGTGAAACTCAAAACAATGACCCACTGTGTAGTATAAACGTTACATTGGCTCTCACCGAACCGCATTTTGATGCAGATTAAGACAAAATCGCTGACCTTAGTAATACACTGTTCGCCTGCAGTAAATATCAACAAGCAATAGCCACTCTGTGCAACAATCTACAAGACTTACGTGTACCCTTTCCCTACAACATACATTACATAAAACATACTTCAGACCCCGAACAGACGCTTATATCTTCCCCTTGCACAGTTCTTGAGGACGTCTGATATCAATATTTGAGTGTGTACCAGTGTTCGAGCGACTTTTATTTATTAGTGCTCTGAGCCTCAAGTAATTCTGAACAATGACAAATGACTTAATGAGACTTTTCAAATTTTCCGACGTTAATATCCTTTATGTATTCTTCTTTCCAGCTCTCCCAGATTTTTACATACGTTTCTACGTTTTCCTATGACTCAGTCCTATTTCAGGTACATGAATCCTGCACCATATTTGTATTTTGCTGGCTGCATGACCAATGTGTTCTAGCGCCATAAATATAAATTTAAGAAACAACAAAAAATAACACGTTTCATCGGAAGCAACAGAAAGAACAACTAGTGCTGATAATAGGCCCATCAACTTAGGAACAAACTACAAGGAATATGCTTTGGAGACCCTGTGTATGAATCGAACAGAACAAGTCAATCAGCTACTTAAAAAGAACGCAGACTATTACGGAAGATGTTGGGCAACAGATGGGTTGACGGACAGGTTCGACTGAAATCAAATAAAGAAGTATACAGCAAGATGGAACCGATAACAACAACAATTAGAATGCGAAAATTGCTGTTTCATGGGCACATCTTCCGTATGAATAATGACCGACTCACAGCGAAAATCTGGAATTTTCTTAAACCGAAGATCTCCAAGTTGAAATGGTTCTAAGGGTGTGTGAAAGATATGAGACAGACGGGCATTACGAAGGATAAAATCAAAGACAGGAATAGTTTCAGAAGGATGGTGAAAAGCTATCAGGGTTTTATGGTAGAGGCAGAAGCCAGAATACGGAGAGGCCCTTTCACAGAGGAGCGGAATAATTAGCTGATAGATGGGCTCAAGAGATACTAGCAATATGTCAAAGCCGGAAGACGAACAAGATGCAGACACTGAAATGAGAGTGATTGTTAACACTCTGTCCATAGAGGCTCAAGTCGACGGTTAAAAAGAAATCTCCTCCTACTCGGTCACGGAAGAGCATAAGCATGTATCTGGCCTTGCTGTTTGGAAGGTGAAGCTTTTATCGCCGGGCGTTAAAATACGTTGTGGCAGGTCTGCGTCTCCTCCTCCTCTCCGGTATTTACAAACCTCGTAGTGAACTCAGAAAAATTCTAGCGAATGCGTATTCGTCACATTATCCTGGATAGTTTACATAGTTCTGGAGCAGGTTCACATTTGAGACGGTCTATTTAAAATTATAAATATTAACAAAACCAGATGAAAAACTAAAGCATATAGAAAAATTACGCTACATAGAAGCAAAATAACCAGTGATGGACGAAGCAACGAAGGGACCAGGTGGGTGGAAATGGGGGGGGGGGGGGCTATTTTGACAAAGTGAAATATCACTATAACTTTCTTAGTGTGTAAAAGATCGAATCCATTCAAAGTTCGTACTATTTTTCGGATAGGAGCCAAAAATATATGTTTGTAATGTTTTTTGATAGCACCAACCTTTGACCAAGGGGTGAGAAAAATTGAGTTTTGAGAACAATATCATACTTCCCATAATATGCTCAATTCCAAAACAGTTTAAAATGATCGATGGTCCTCTAAAAATACCTAAAACTTTTATCTGAAAGAGTTTTTGGTATGACCCACCATTACGACAAGGGATGAGCAACATATTTTTGAAATTCTAAGAAGATAAGCATTCTCTTAAGCTAATAATTTGGAACATTCGTAAGGTAAATAATAATTGGTAAATTGAGTCAATTTTAAATATTTTTCTTTGCTCGGTTTAATCTACATCCACCTTCCAGCGTGCCGAGAGAGATTTCTTAAAAATGAAGCGTCGAAAAGAACATTGTCATGTATTTCAATAACAATTATTTCTATCATCAACTGTCCATAGAAACTTACAATATATTTTCCACAAGGCAATTGGAAGTGCCACTGATATTAGTGGGTGAAGTGGGTGGAGATACCTTAGTGCCGGTAACAAAAGAAAGGTTAATATACTGTTATTGTATTGGATTCATAATTTTGGTTACCTTTCTGAGCGTCAGGAAATAAAAACCCGATATAGCAAATATTTACGGTAGTATACCACTTTTTGTGATACCAGATCTTATTTAACGCTGGTATTTGCTGGATGATGATTAATGGTTCATTCATTCATTCATTTATTTATTTGCAATGGGGGGTGTGTCCCCCGGTGGCAAATTGGATATACATAACAAGTAAATAATTATACATAACAATTATACAACAATTAAACTGGAGTTGTAAACGATTGAAAAAAATATGATTTTATCACTTTTAATATTATAACGTTTTAATTAAACAAGAAACACAATTAACTTTTAGTTGGGGCTGGGAGAGACCTCACTGCCGTAAAGTGGTTCGAGAATCGAAACTTGCTTTACTATCAACAAATGCTCGCGGGCCTTAGGAATTACTATTTAAACATAGCAAATAATTTAATCTATCCTCCTACCCTGAGTTTTCAGGCTGCGAGATGCCTATTTAAATAAGTGTCAGACTGCAGATGGCGTGTGACATACAACCACGTACAGCAATTGGAATGCAACGGACAGCAAGCCCTAGATCCGTTATGTGACAGAACTCTCACGATCACGTGGGTTGCATATTCAGCTCGACTTTGACATATTGCCATGGAAGACTGCGGGGGAGAAACCGCACCAACAACGCTGTCGGTTAGTTCCAATTCATAAACAGAGTAATTCAAATGACTTTTGGAAATGATCATGCATCAAAATATCATGGTTCGAATATTATAATTTAATGTTTTACTTAATTTTATGTTCGACCCTAACTATTATGTGTCAGAAAACTGTATCATAATGAGGCTCATTAAAACACTATTTTTCATTATGAAACAGTTTCTCCCACCAATCAGAGCTCAAGAAACAGTTGTGTGACCAATTAGATAACGATACCTTCGCGCATGCGCTTAAAATCCAACATGTCTATATAAATTACCGAAAGTGCACCGTCCATATGTTCGCGTAAATAAACTTGTGAATATGAGACAAGAAATAGCACTGTACCTAAATATCCTCAAATCGAATTTCTACACAGCGCGTTGTATTGAAACGACTTCGGTGTCAGTTTTACTGAATACACAATCTGAACATATGGCATTGAAGCACACAGAGCGCATGCGTCGGTTGTCCAGAGAGCTTGGAAAACAGAGATATACTACTCACCGCAGCACCCGATCACAACATTCTAGTAACTGAACAGATATTTATGAATATTTATGTTAAAACATATAATAAAGTTATAATTATCGTCGACATAAACAGTCGAATGCAACTCGCCTATAATGGTAATTAAGACACTCGTATGGAAATTATAAAACTCGCATACGCTCATTTTATAAAAATACTCGTGTCTTAATTATAGGCTCGTTGCATATTATGTTACAGTTACCATTACGTCCCAGAATTGCAAAAATCTGCGATAAATTTGGAAATTGGAGAAGTGTATCGTCAGACAACCTTGGCTAATATTGATGAATCAGATGTGATTAGGTTGTTGTTGATTAATTTAGGGGCTTGGCAACATTGCAGACATGTATCCTCTTGTGCTTGTTTGTTTGTGGAATCTGTCTCATTGCCTGTGTCAGTGATGGCTGTACTAGAATAGGAGGCAGCCGTGGCCCTAAGATTGGTACCATCCCAGCATTTTCCTGGAGTCTGTCTGTTAGGTAGTCAGCCCAGAGGCTCGTTAGATCCTCAAAAATTACCGCCTCAGGTTAGGTCGGTAGATACCCAAAAAAAACCAAGGCAGCACTATAATAAGGCATACTAGGCAAGGTGAGGAGGAAAGTAGTTTGCCATTGCTTTCATCACCGAGTCAGAACAATAGCACTGACCCTATGAGTAGAACCTTTCACAGTACACATGGGCGCTATTTGTGCCCTGAATGTCATTACTCAGCACCACCCTTACCTCAGTAGCTTCCATATAATCACATTCATGAAAGAGGCTGGGACATTGGGGGAAAGCCACATTTTACTCTAATCTGTGTCAAAAGACAAATTCAAATGTACTACATTCATCAAGAGATGGTAAACAGGCAATTTTTCAGGAGTAGGAGTAGGAAAATTACAAAAAATTACTCCAAGAACTGGTGGGGTGGGAATCGAACCCACTTCTTCACAGTTGAGCCTCATCAGATTGAAAGCACCCAGTTCCAGCCCTCACACCAGAAATAAAAGGCAATTAATTATATAACTTATTATCTAAACAGCTGGAGAGATTTCAATGAAACTCGGTAAGGTCATAGTACTATTTTGGCCGACCCCGACAGTCCACTTCAAATTTTAGTACGTTTCACCAATCCAACATGGTGGCTGTGCGAAATATTTCACTGGCATTCTATATCTCCGAAACTATTACTCATATCTCCCTGAAATTTTGTACTGTGCCAAACGGCACCACTAGAAGTTCATCTAAGAGACTTTCAAAAACCTTTTACTTACAAAACTAATATGGCGGCCAAGTGAAGTTAAAACATTTAAATAGCAGTGAAGTATGGTACAGCAAATGAGTATACAAATTGCAATGCACTGACATCTAATTTAGTTCAATTGTGCACATAACCTTAAGATGGTGGCTGTGCAAAATATTAAAATTAAGTTATTATTTCTTGTGTTCTAATCATGCGATCAAAATCAACGTTTGAATAATGAACGTACACAATAATCCTCATCTAATAGTACATAACTCTATGGCCTACATATATTAAAATCCAACATGGCGACCATCCGAAATATTTAGATGGTTCTCAATATCTATTTATCTATGACAGCAATCAAACTGAAAATTTGTATGTTGAAAGAGACAATTAATATAAGTAGGATATATGAAAATAGGCTTTTTAGTTCTTCACTTTTGTCTACAAAGTGTATTTTTTACTAAATATGTTACATTTTAGCATTGGATAAATAGGATATTCGTAACCTACAAGATCCCCATAAAATATTGTGCTGCAAAGAATGTATCAGTGTGTTTAACTGTTGTTATCATAGCCTAGGGTCTGAGCGGGCATCCCGGGAAGTAATAGCTGGTGGGTGTTTGACTATAGTTTGTTTCCGTACTTAATAAGTTGTGACATTATAGTAGTCTGATGATTTAAACGTTACTAAGTTGCTCCTTGAGTTTCAAGTATACAATATAGAACCGCTTTTTACGAAAATGACTTAAGTTACTCGGTTTAAACCATATTAATCCAGGCGTAATTCGAAGCTTACTGCATGACGCAACCTTAGCTTCATGCATGTTCCACTTACTGCATACATCGCAGGCACATTATAGGCTAGTATGTTGCAAGGAAATGAACGGGACAAGGTGAGAAGTGCCCTTGGCATTGTCCGAGGCCATTGCAGCGAGAATTTATTTTATGTTGTCAATATAGGGACAAAATTAAATCAATGATTGAAGCCATTTTGGTATTTAAGATGCTTTGAACACGATGACTTCCTGCCTCGGAGGGTGAGGATCGTACGACGGAAGATATGTCCATTACTTCTTATAACTAAATTTGTTTACTCAACTTGATGAAAAATTCTTCGCATTATAGTTTTTGATGAAATCAACGAATAGTTAAAATAAAAAAATCAATAATAATGAATTATTAACTACTAATATTGCATTCATATAAATAATTCAAAGAGGATATTAGCTTATTTAGTAATCATAAATCATGTTTACGTGCTCTTATTGGAATATCTTTGTAAACCTTCCCAAGAGTTATATGAAGTTCGCCTAGGATACTTGCATTGAAGTCACTATTCCATATCATTACATCACCCTTGCGAGCAACAATCGCTATTGTGTGAAAGAATGCAACGGACCATCAAACTGGCTCTGACGCCTTATATTGTCTACGGGCACGTATTGTGATTCTTATCCTAAATATACAGGGTTCGATTCCTGTCACATTCAAGATATTTAATTATGATATGAGGACTCCAATGGGGTCACTCAGTCTCTTTAGACAGAATTGAGAAGAAATGGGTTCGATTTCTACTTCAGCTGTCTTTGAAGTGGTTTCCGCCATTTTCCACATCATGCGAATGCCAAGATGTTACCCAAATTAAGGTCACGGCGAATTCTACCCAAATCCTAGCATCAATTACTGTAAAACATACATACACTAGTACAGCCATTACAATGGCACAGGTTATCAGTCAGATTCCACACACACACACACACACACATGTACATGGAGCTTCATGACCACGATGTCGCAAACCTCCTACTAAATGAATCAACAACAACACAGACACAATCACAAAACACAAGAAGTGATATTGAAGTTTTGCTTCAGTCATGGGTTTGGGACGTCCCTGATCATCAGTCCCATGCACATGTGGTTGGTTGGTTGGTTCTTAAGTTTAGGGGCTGCGACAACGCGGTCATGTAGCCCCGAGCACTTTGGGTGTGTGTAGATTCTGTCTGATAATCGGTGTTAATTGTGATGACTGTTATCTGTTTTTTAATTTAAGTACAGACTGCAACTTAGAATTTTTCAAATAGTTCCTACTTTTGCCGCCAAGCGCCACCGTCAACGACTACTAGGCCAAGTTCAGAACTTAGCTACTAGACGCCACCGCAGTCGGCTCTTGGCAACGAACGTAGAAACCTAAGAGCGTTGTTTACATTCATAACCTATCCAATTTAGCTTCACACAGGTGCAATTAGTGAAGGTTCTTTAACAAGCCATAAATCAATGCACATGTGTGTGCATGGTGATGATATTTGCCTGATAAAATGTGATAGTTTGGGTGAAGAACTGGAAGATGCGCCCCAAGTATTAAATATGATACTATCACATCATTTTCCTGGATTATGAAAAAGAAAGACTTAGTGGAAACCACATTTAGGTTACATGCTGTCTGCGCAGTGATTCGAACTCTGGATTTTAATTACGAGGCCGTGAAAGCCAACATGACGTCTTTTTTGGAAACCATTACAGGGTGGAGAAAAGCTGTAAGAGCTCTCAGCTCACGCAGTAAAGAAGTGGAAATACGCTTTATATAAGGGGATGTAGTGCATGGTTTACCACCCCTGCGGCGGTCTGGGCACGGTCACCAAGAGCCCACTGATTAGACTGACTTGGTGCACTTAGCTGACACCCCGCAAAAGACATGGCAAAAACCTTGAAGACTTGCAGGATTTCAACATCCTTTCTAGTTATTAAACGGATTGTTTACTAATGATCATTAATCGTGCTCAACCAGGGTGGATAATATTATTCTTAACATTGGTTTCTAAATACAAGTTGTCCAGCCTATAGCTAATATTCAAAGTCTTTCTGCTGCTTATTATTCCATTTTTCATCAGGGTCGGGGATGAGATGCATTGAAAGTATATGTGGTGGGTGGTTTATACGTCCGCATGCCCTTTCTGATGCCAACCTCATGAGAGGAGTTAATGAGAGATAAATGAAACTGGGCAAGGTGATGGAAGGAAGCGGCCGTGGCATGTCGGAAGGTACCGTCCAGACATTTGCCTGGAGTTGAAAATTGGAAACCATCTAAAACCATTTGAAGGACGGTCAATGGTGGGGGTCGAACCCACGTCTACCAAGTCCGTTGACAACTTAGCCCGATGGCCTAGCGCTGCGCGTTAGTGAGCGTAGCTACTGCTGTCGGTCGGCAATAATTAAAGTCTATTTTTCAAATTTTGTGCCAGTTTTGGGGTTTGAATTAGTTTATTTTAGAGCCCTAAATGACTCCTTTTCTGGTCTCAGGATACGAACTAAGACATCTGTCCCAAATGTTCTGCTCTTTTAAAAATGTAATGATGACTGGAACACGGTGCACTAAGCCCCGTGTGGAAAAACTGAGAAGAGATGGGTTCGATTTCCACTTCAACACCCATAGACGTGCTTTTCTCTGATTACTCACACTCCGGTAAGTTCCGGGTTTGTGTGTTTGTCTCGTTGCGTAGTGGCTAGCATTCTTGGCTGTCACAGCACTGCCAATCGATATAATTCTGGTTGGAGGCACTCAGCCTCCTGTGGCAAAACTGAGAAGAGGTGGATTCGATTCCTGCCTCAGCCTGGAAGTGGTTTTCCATGGTTTCCCACTTCTACTCCAGGCAAATGCCAGGATGGCACCCAACGTAAGGCCATGGCCGCTGCACGTCCAAATCCTACCTCAATTACAAATAGGCCTACGTACACTAGTACGTTCATCACAATGACACAGGTTATCAGGCGATTTCTACACACACCCGAGTACACGGGGATACATGACCACGATGTAGTAAAGTCACTAAGGAGTCAACAACAACGGAAGTACAACCGCGGGTACCTTCTTTTCATTCCTAAATCCAATTACAAGTACATAATTATACTGACGCAGAGAGCAATAAATCGCAGGTTATTAAACAGATCTAACTCACGCCCAAGAAACTGGGACAGTGGGCATTTCATTTTGAGATTATTAATGAAAAAATATCAACAACTCTAAACACAGATTAATACAACACATTCCAAAGATACGTATATTCGTATGTCTCCATTTTCAGAGCATATTTGTTTGTATTTGAAATTGTTCACCCCCTAAAATCAAGATTTCTTGGTTCTTTGAAAACTGATTTCTAGTGATATATATAAAAAAAAGGGATCGAGTCATTTTTAAAATTCACCGTATTATACCAATAACAAGCACAATACTAAAATCCCTTTTCGTACTTACCACGATTATAACACTTATCCTTGACATGCACAACCTCACTGATAAAACACTTCACTTGGTGATCACTTGCTAGCCGTGACCCAATGACCTGAGTAGAGTTACAACTACTGACCCGACAGGAAGCTGGTGGCGATGGACTCTCCATCCTGAGCGGCAGCGAGCCATGGCAGCAGGAGAAGCAGCAGAGGACTTGGTGTCTTCATGGCAGAGTGGCCTAGACTGGCTGAGCATTGCCTGGTCGCCTCACCGCACCGCACTGAGTGACGTCACAGACCAGCAACAGGAACACTACACTTCACACTTTCCCGCGAAAAACTTTACGCTACTTTATTTCATAACAAAACAAAGCAGGAAACAACACATTCCAGTGAGTCGTGGGTTCTTAATGAATGTGGCCGTAAAATGATCGAGTTGTCATCGTTTCACTCAGGGACTGTCTCAGGCCCCGTGCCTCATTGGTTGACAATTCCGGGCCTGGCGTTGGGGATTTAAAACTTTAAAGGTTAGTTGGTTCCTCAGTTTAGGGGCTGCGATAACGCGGTCATGTAGCCCCGTGTACTTTGGGTGTGTGTAGAATCTGTCTGATCACCGGTGATAATTGTGATGGCTGTATTAGTGAGTGTTATCTGTTTTTAATTCAAGTAAGGACTGCTAACGTTCGATTTCCAAATAGTTCCAACTTTTGCTACCAAACCCCAACGACAACAACCAACTAGTTCTGAACTTTGTTACTAGATCCCACCGCAATTGGCTCCTGGCGACGAACGATAGTCAAATATAACCTATAATTTAGCTTCACACAGGTGTAATTAGTGGAAGGTTCTTTATCATGCCATAAATCTATTACATGGGACCACCGACTTTACTTCCCCTCCAAAGAAAAGCATACTGAGGGATTTTAATGCTCTAAAAATTACGAGCCTTACAGTAGTCTCATATGATGTGTAACATCTGACTTAGAAGAAACCTCACGTGAAATTGTTGATATACCGGTATTTTATACTATTACTAGCAGAAGTACCCGTTCTTCGAACGGTGTTCGGTGTTAACACCAGACATTATAATAATAATAATAATAACAATGTTATTGGTGTTACATCCCTTTTAAGTACTGTTGCTTTTAGAGACGCACCAGACATTATCAATTGAGCTACTGTTGCAATGGTTAGCGGCTTGTAATTCCTTCATAAGTTTATCAGAACGAAGTTAATTTTCTGGGAATATCACACACACTGTTAATTTAAGGGCCTTATAATGTGGGTTTCGGAGATCCTTTATAGACTCGCGAATTTTTTGTCTCACATTGAGAAGTGCAACATATGCTTTGGTCGTCCTTCTAGGATAATTTTTATATTTCGCCTATTTTAGCATGTATTTTGAGAAGTTTTTCCCTATATCCACCCTTCTACTGTATGAAAAGTACGGTGAAGAGTTTTATAAATGATTGGTGTATTGACTCATGTTTACCATACCTAATTTTACGATGCATCAAGCATTCGAACATGAGATATAGGCGTACATAAGGATACACAGAAAGACAGACAGACAATTCTATTGTCTACAACATATCACCCAGAAATCCAAATATGGGTATATCTACCACACAGTATCAAAGAAAATCATCCTTACGATGAACCCGTATGTCGACAAAAAAAAAGAAAAGAAAAAAGATTAGTTGAAATGTGCTCTCAAACTAAATTCACCTAACGTGTACTTCCTGACATGAAATAGAATTGAAAGTCTTGTAGATGAAACGCAATACACGTCACATAAAAACTGCCCCTCTACGTTGTGATGGGTCCCCATACACAGGAAGACCTCTATCATAAATTATAAAAGCTTGTGGTGCATGAAAATTCAGGTTCTTTAGTCTCAAATGGCCCAAATTCCTAAAAGCCGCAAAAAATGCTGATTCAATTCAGGAATTTTTGAAAATAATGTTGTTGTTTGGAGATATAATAGACCTTCTGTACTATATGTCGCACGTGAAAATTGCATGAAAAAATCCTAGATTACCCCTTGACCCCCTTAATTCCATTGGTGAATTATACAGTCTACGTTGGTTCCGTGATAACCTTATATTTGCAAACTTTCACAGAAATGTAATAAATGTAATAAATTGCTTCTTACTGAAATAGATGGAAAGTTGGATGCCACCCCTTGAGATAATGTTGTCATGGTTACGGATTAGCATTCCTTCATTAGTTTGTTAAATTAAATTTAATTAGTTTTCTGGGAATGTTTCAGAAACTGTTGGTTTAAGAGCCCTATAATGTAGTTTTCGAGGACCCTAGAGTTTTATTTCTGGCACCGAGGGGCTTTGTCTCGTCGTTGTACGCCATAATATAATACTACTAATAATAATATAATATAGGGATAGGAATATAATAGACCTGCCATACCACACCCGCAGGTGTAAATCGCGTGAAAACATTCTAGACTACCCCTTGACCCCCTTAAGCGCATTTTACATATTGATGAAATTTACAGCTTAATTTGGTTCCATAATAACCATCTAGCCGTTTGCAAACTTTCACACTAATGTAATTAATGGAATTGCATTGCGTCTTACAGCAATAGATGGACCTCTGAGAATCTGTTGCCATGGTTATCGGCTTGCATTCGTTCAGTAGTTTATTAAATTAAATTAGTTTTCTGGGAATATCTCAAAAACGGTTGGATGTAGGACCTTAAAATGTGTTTTTAGGACCCCCAAATGTTATCTCTCACATTGAGGGGCTGAAAATGGGCTTTGTCTCGTCCTTCTACTCCTATTTCAGCATGTATTTTAAGGGGGTATGCCCCCTTTTATGATAGGTACAGAGAAGAGATACATCAATGATTAGTGTCGTGCCTCTGATGGATATCTGTACCAAATTTTGCGTTGATACACCCAGCCGTTCTCGATTTATAAGGGAACAAAGTTGTCCACAATCAAACAAACAGACAGACAGACCAAAACATTATTTTCGCGCGCATCTATCATAAAACAGTCTGAAACGTGTAAATAACTCAAATTTCCGTAGAAATTCAGAAAAAAAACAGACAAATTTTCTATTTATATATGTAGAGATACACTGTACGGCTCGGTGTTGCGTGTTTTATTGCACAAATTTAGGATTTACTCGCTAACCGTTGGAGATACACGAAAAGTGTTAAGGACCTTTTGGATAGAAAATTGAATGTTAAAGCTCATGTATGCCATCAAAAGGTTGCTATTTCTTAGCGTTCTTTTTTTTTTATTTGAAATGGAAATATCAAATTTTGAAACCAAAGGGTGTAGTGACGTCATAAATGTGGGTTTTACTCGCTAACCGTTGGAGATAAACGAAAAGTGAAGCTCGTATGGACCGTCAAAAGTTTGCTATTTCTTAGCGTTCTCTTTTTATTTGATAAGGAAATATGAAGTTTTGATTAAAGTGTGTAGTGACGTCACTAAAATGGTCGCCATTTTTAATAGTGCAAATTATCGAAATAAAATGTATCCTATATGTAAACCTGGTAAATCAGCTACATCCATGCAAAATTTCATTTAAATCGGACCAGTGGTTCTTGCGTTATTGAGTAGCACACAGACTGACAGAAAGACAGACACACACCATCTCATTTTTATATATTAGTATAGCAGAAGTACCCGTCCTTCGAACGGTGTTATATATTAACACCAGACATTATCAATTGAGCTACTGTTGCAATGGTTAGCGGTTTTTCATTCCTTCATAAGTTTATCAGAACGAAGTTAGTTTTCAGGGAATACCACACACACTGTTAATTTAAGGGCCTTAAAATGTGGTTTTCGGAGACCCCTTATAGACTCGCGAATTTTGTGTCTCACATTGAGAAGCGCAACATATGCTTTGATCGTCCTTCTAGGATAATTTTTTATATTTCGCCTATTTTAGCATGTATTTTAAGAAGTTTTTCCCTATATCCACCCTTCTACTGTTTGAAAAGTACGGTGAGGAGTTTTATAAATGATTGGTGTATTGACTCATGTTTACCATACCTAATTTTACGATGCACCACGCCTACGAACACGATTTATAGGCGTACATAAAGATACACAGAAAACAGACAGACAATTCTATTGTCTACAACATATCACCCAGATATCCAAATATGGGTATATCTGCCATACAGTATCAAACAAAATCATCCTTACGATGAACCCGTATGTCGACAAAAGAAAGATTAGTTAAAATTTGCTCTCAAACTAAATTCACCTAACTTGTACTTCTTGACGTGAAATAGAATTGAAAGACTTGTAGACGAAACGCAATACACCTCACATAAAAAATGACCCTCTACGTTGTGTTAGGTCCACATACACAGGAAGACCTCTTTCATAAATTATAAAGGCTTGTGGTGCATGAAAATTCAGGTTCTTTAGTCTCAAATGGCCCAAATTCCTAAAAGCCGCAAAAAATGCTGATTCAATTCAGGAATTTTTGAAAATAATGTTGCTGTTGGAGATATAAAGGATGATTGTAGTTTTACGTGACCATTAATCGCGAGATCATAAGCCACGGGACCTCCATTTTACGTGGAATCTGAACCACAGGGCATGGCATTTCACTTTGCAAATGTTTGGAGATATAATAGTCCTTCTGTACTATATGTCGCACGTGAAAATTGCATGAAAAAATCTAGGTTACCCCTTGACCCCCTTAATTGCATTGATGAATTATACAGTCTACGTTTGTTCCGTGATAACCGTATAGCCATTTGCAAACTTTCACAGAAATGTAATAAATAGAGTGACATTACTTCTTACAGAAATAGATGGAAAGTTGGATGCCACCCTTTGAGATAATGTTGTCATGGTTAGCGATTTCCATTCCTTCATTAGTTTGTTAAATTAAATTAGTTTTCTGGGAATATTTCAGATACTTTTGGTTTTAGGGCCTTATAATGTAGTTTTCGAGGACCCTTTAGGGCCCCCAAGTTTTGTTTCTGGCACCGAGGGGGCTTTGTCTCCTCGTTGTACGCCATAATAAAATAATAATAATATAATATAGGGATAGGAATATAATAGACCTGCCGTACCACACCCGGAGGTGTAAATCGCGTGAAAAAATTCTACTGTACCCCTTGACCCCCTTAAGCGCATTATACGTATTGATGAATTCTACAGCTTAATTTGGTTCCGTGATAACCTTCTAGCCGTTTGCAAACTTTCACACCAATGTAATTAATGGAATTGCATTGCGTCTTACAGCAATAGATGGACCTCTGAGAATCTGTTGCCATGGTTACCGGCTTGTATTCGTTCATTAGTTTATTAAATGAAATTAGTTTTCTGGGAATATCTCAAAAACGGTTGGTTTTAGGGCCTTAAAATGTGGATTTCGGGGACCCTTCAGGGCCCCCGAGTTTTGTCTCTCACATCGAGGGGCTGAAAATGATTTTTGTCTCGTCCTTCTACTCCTATTTCAGCATGCATTTTAAGGGGGTAGGCCCCCTTTTATGAGAGGTACGGAGAAGGGTTACATCAATGATTAGTGCCGTGCCTCTGATGGATATCTGTACCAAATTTTACGTTGATACACCCAGCCGTTCTCGAGTTATAAGGGAACAAATTTGCCCACAGACAATCAAACAAACAGACAGACCAAAACATTATTTTCGCTCGCATCTATCATAAAACAGTCTGAAACGTGTACATAACTCAAATTTCCGTAGAAATTCAGAAAAAAAAAACAAATTTTCTATTTATATATAGAGAGATATACTGCACCGCTCGGTGTTGACCGTGTTTTATTGCACAAATTTAGGTTATTCTCGCTAACCGTCGGAGATACACGAAGAGTGATAAGAACCTTTTGGAAAAAAAATTAAATGCTAAAGCTCGTGTATACCATCAAAAGTTTGCTATTTCTTAGCGTTCTCTTTTTATTTGAAATGGAAATATGAAATTTTGAAACCAAAGGGTGTAGTGACGTCACAAAAGTAGGTTTTACTCGCTAACCGTTGGAGATACACGAAAAGTGATAAGGACCTTTCGGATAGGAAATGAAATTTCAAAGCTCGTATGTCCCATCAAAGTTTGCTATTTCCTACCGTTCTCTTTTTATTTGATATGGAAATATGAAATTTTGAAACCAAAGGGTGTAGTGACGTCACTAAAATGGTCGCCATTTCTTAATAGTGCAAAATATCGAAATTAAAAGTATTCTATATGTAAACCTGGTATTTCAGCTACATCCATGCAAAATTTCATTTAAATCGGACCAGTGGTTCTTGCGTTATTAGGTAACAGACAGACAGCCAGACAGATAGAAAGACAGACACACACCATCTCATTTTTAGCCTATTTTCAATTTTGAAAAAATAGGCTTATGAGATCACCTTTTGTCCGTGTGTGTGTGCGTGTGTGTGTGTGTGTGTGAGGTGTGTGTGTGTGTGTCCCCTAATAAAATCTAAACGGCTGGAGCGATTTCAATGAAACTCGGTAAGTTCATAGCACTATTCCCGGCGACCTCGACCGTGCCCTTCAAATTTTGTTACGTCTCACCAATCCAACATGGCGGCTGTGCGAAATATTTCACTAGCATGCAATATCTCCGAAACTATTACAGATATTGCCCTGAAATTGTGTACGGTGATAAAAGGCACTACTAGAAGTTTACCGATGAGACTTTCAAAAACCTGGTGACTACAAAACCAACATGGTGGTCAAGCGAAGTTGAGATTTTAAAAAAGACTTTTCTCGCGATTTAACTATCCAAACGTAATGAAATTTGGTACAGCAAATTTTTATACACATTGTAATGCACTGGAGTCTAATTTAGTTCAATTGTTTACATAACCTCAAAATGGCGGCTGTGCGAAATATTTCACTGACATTGTATATCTCCGAAACTATTACAGATATCACCCTGCAATTTTGTACAGTGATAAAGGGTACTGATACAAGTTTACCTATGTATATTTCATAAACCTGTAAAGTACAAAACGAACATGGCGACCAAGCGAATTTGAAATATTTTAATAGACTTTTCTCGTGATTTAACTCTCTGAGCGCAGTGAAATGTGGTGCAGTAAATGATTTTGCAGATTGTAATGCACTGCCATCTAATTTAATTCAATTGTTTACATAACCTCAAGATGGCGGCTGTGCGAAATTTTAAAATTAAGTTTTTATTTCTTGTGTCGTTATCATGCGATCGAAGTGAAAGTTTGGATAATGAACCTAGGCAATAATTGTCCTTGAATGGTACTGTACATAACTCTATGGCCCATACATATAACAATCCTAAATGGCGAGCTTCCGAAATAATTAGACGGCTCTCAATATCTATGAATCTTGTACAGCTACCAAACTGAATTTTTATGTTCATAGAGACTATGAACATATGTTCACCTATAGGACTTTCAGTAACCTGGTGAGCACAAATCCAACATGGCGGCGACGCGAAGTATAAATATTTAAATGGACGATTTTCGCGAATTAACTATCCGAGTGCCGTGAAACGTTGCACGTTAAATGCTTGTACAAATGTTGATCCACTGGCATGTAATTTATTTCAATTGTTTGCATAATCACAAGATGGCTGCTGTGCGTAATTTTAAAATCTCGTTTTTACTTCTTGTGTTCTAATCATGCGATTGAAGTTTGAATACCACACGTACACAATAATCTTAATGTAATAGTACAAAAATAAAAATCCAACCTGGCGACCATCTGAAATATTTAGACGATTCTCAATATCTACGAATCTGTTACAGCAATTAAACTGAAATTTTGTATGTTGATAGTGGCAATTAACATGAGTAGGATATATGAAAATAGGCTGTATAGTTCTTCACGGAACTACCTGTTATATATTAGTATGATTGGCACGAATATTCATCTATTGTAAAAGGGAGTGTTTTACAGATATTGTAGTTTATGATTTGTAGCTTCCACCAGCACTAGCCTAAATAAAGAATACGATATGGATCAACTAGATTAATAGACGCGACACCGCTCATAACCTTAAATTCCTTATAAACAGGACCTCTTGATTCACAGACCAACACGTAATTTCATATGGATTCTGTTAAAATGAGTCGTATTGATATGATAAATATCGTTTAAAATGATAATCTGGTAGCAAAAATATCTACCCCGTCCGGGATTCGAACCCGAGAGCTCTAGATTCACAGCCATAGCCGCTAATCCCACGGCTATTTCGACTACGCAAATATTGTGCACTAGGTAGTGACTTATTTCCACGTTCCAATAATACTGCATTATGGAATTAAGTTTCATTTACATTTTGCTTGTTTCGATAATGTTCCTGCGTGAAATTGAGTTTCAAAAGCCTTATGAATAGGCCCTCTTGTGAGTAAAGAGAATGTATTCAGCAATAGTTCATGAAGGCTTGCTCAATTCTCGTATAACCACAACGATTAAATTATAATGATGACTGCATTACTGTAATGTGGGTTAATATTTGAATAGCCATTGTGCAGAAACATAATACCGGCAATGCCGACTACTTACAATATTTGATATTAAGGCATTTTACCATTTAAATACCGATACGAAGACTTCGAACATGTACCATGTGCTTTGTGTCAATCACTTTACACCAGAGTTCGCATGAGCGTTTACCGTTCAGTATGTCATATACATTCCACATGGCCGAGAGTTCGTCATTGTATCAATTTCCGACACCGCGCGCTCATTTTTAGCCTATTTTCAATTTTGAAAAAATAGGCTTATGAGATCACCTTTTGTCCGTGTGTGTGTGCATGTGTGTGTGTGTGTGTCCCTAATAAAATCTAAACGGCTGGAGCGATTTCAGTGAAACTCGGTAAGTTCATAGCACTATTCCCGGCGACCTCGACCATGCCCTTCAAATGTTGTTACGTCTCACCAATCCAACATGGCGGCAGTGCGATATATTTCACTAGCATTCAATATCTCCGAAACTATTACCGATATCGCCCTGAAATTGTGTACGGCGATAAAGGGCACTACTAGAAGTTCACATATGAGACTTTCAAAAACCTGTTGACTACAAAACCAACATGGCGGCCAAGCGAAGTTGAGACTTTTAAATAGACTTTTCTCGCGATTCAACTATCCAAACATAATGAAACTTGGTACAGCAAATGTTTATACCCATTGCAATGCACTGGAGTCTAATTTAGTTCAATTGTTTACATAACCTCAAAATGGCGGCTGTGCGAAATATTTCACTGACATTTTATATCTCCGAAACTATTACAGATATCACCCTGCAATTTTGGTCGGTGATATAGGGTACTGATACAAGTTTACCTATGTATAATTTATGAACCTGTAAAGTACAAAACGAACATGGCGACCAAGCGAATTTGAAATATTTTAATAGACTTTTCTCGTGAGTTAACTCTGAGCGCAGTGAAATGTGGTACAGTAAATGATTTTGCAGATTGTAATGTACTGCCATCTAATTTAATTCAATTGTTTACATAACCTCAAGATGGCGGCTGTGCGAGATTTTAAAATTAATTTTTTATTTCTTGTGTCGTAATCATGCGATCGAAGTGAAAGTTTGAATAATCAACCTAGGCAATAAGTGTCCTTGAATGGTACATAACTCTATGGCCTATACATATAACAATCCTAAATGGCGAGCTTCCGAAATATTTAGACGGTTTTCAATATCTATGAATGTTTTACAGCAACCAAACTGAAATTTTTATGTTCATAGAGACTATGAACATATGTTCACCTATAGGACTTTCAGTAACCTGGTGAGCACGAATCCAACATGGCGGCGACGCGAAGTATAAATATTTAAATGGGCGTTTCTCGCGAATTAACTATCCGAGTGCCGTGAAACGTTGCACGTTAAATGCTTATGCAAATGTTGATCCACTGGCATCTAATTTATTTCAATTGTTTGCATAATCACAAGATGGCTGCTGTGCGTAATTTTAAAATCTCGTTTTTACTTCTTGTGTTCTAATCATGTGATTGAAGTTTGAATACCACACGTACACAATAATCTTAATGTAATAGTACAAAAATAAAAATCCAACCTGGCGACCGTCTGAAATATTTAGACGGTTCTCAATATCTACGAATCTGTTACAGCAATTAAACTGAAATTTTGTATGTTGATAGAGACAATTAACATGAGCAGGATATATGAAAATAGGCTGTATAGTTCTTCACGGAACTACTTGTTTCTCTTACCACTGCCAGCTGGATCGATCGATCAAGTTGGCAGTGCGTCTTACACTTCCGTTCGATCCACCAGTGCCAGCTGGTGCCACCTCGATCGTTCCGATCCGCTTCCGTCCCATTTTTCAAAATCACTCCCACAAAAATATCTAGCAACCGAGTGGAAAGATGTTACACATCAAAAATCCGACGACTTCGGCGGGTTTGAACCCGTGATCTTGGGCATAGAAGCTCAGCATGCTACCAACTACGCCACCGAAGCCGCTAAGTTTCTAAGGTTACTTCCTCTAGCTAAGGGAATGGGGTATTTGTGACTTCATCATCCGCCCACCTCGTGGCTAGTGCCTTGCATTCTTGGCTGCCACCACGCAGGTGAGGATTCGATTCTCAAATCTTCCAAGAAATTTAATTCTGGACTGAGGACTGGAACCGGGTTTACACTCCCTCGTGAGGAAAAATTGAGAAGGGGTGGTTTCGATTTCAGCCATTAAGGAAGTGGTTTTTCGTGGTCTCCCACTTCTACTACAGGCAACTGCCAGAATGACATCTTAATTAAGACCATGGACACCTCCTTCTCAAAACCTACCACTAACTAGAAATACACACACTCTGTGGCATAACTACGGGGCTGATCAAGGGGATCAATCCCTCCCCAGAGTCGAATAATACAATTATTACATTTGTTGAAGTATTTAATTTTTATCGTTGGATTGATGACAAATTATTGAATTATGTAAGCTTATACTTACTAATTTGAAAGCATTTGTTTCCACTCGTGTTTTTTTCTAACGTTAGGCTAACTTAACAGTTACTGAATAACCGAAATAGTCAGCTGTTCAGTCATCCAGAAGGGTGGAAGTGAGATGGGTCGGGTACTATATCTCCTAATCCCTTTACAAAAATACACCAGTGTTAGTATCCAAGTGTGTGTTGTTTTGGAAAGTGAATAGTATTGTGGAAGCTGGGAACTAGTATTTATTGATAGGCCATATAATATACATTGACGGGAAATACAAAGGACCAGATGATTTCACTAAGATAACTAGACTTAATAATTTAATATCAACAAAATTTATTATTTTCCAACATTGACAGGTGCTTTGTAACTTTGGGCTCTTATTTTTTAATTCATTCATTATGTTCCAATTTATCCAAACCCCCATCCACTCAATGTAGTTTTGTCCCAGATCATCGCCCTCCAGAAGCAAGCCTAATTTGCGCCACTGCACACACTAGTACAGACAGCTATTACAATGAAACAGGTTATTAGATTCTACACTTACTTAGAACTCCACTTCCCCCCTGGGGCTCACATCTAGTGGAACGTAGTTTGGCAACCACGGGGCCCCAGCTGAGTCCGGTATTGCTTCCACTTACTTGTGCCGGGCTCCTCTCCGTCTTCTTTCCTGTCGACCTCACTTTGTCAACTCTTGTTCTCTTCCTACCCCGACGGTATTAGCGTATCCGGGGCCTAGGGAGTCTCTTCCTTTCCCGCCTTAATTGGCCCTTGTCTCATCTTTTCTGATACCCTCCTTATGCGAAGGGTCAGCCTTCTTTTTCTTTTCATGTTATCTCCTGCCTTCTGCTCAAGGCCCTCAAGGAGGCAGGGTGTATGTAGTAGCCCCACCTCTTCTGGTGCACCCTGGATATTGCTACACACTCAGGGGCTCACGACTGGTGAGTTCGGGAGTTGGCGACCCCGAAGGATTCCTGAGCTGGGTCCGGTTTTCCCCTTTTGTCCCTTACCTGTGGGGTGGACCCTCTCCTCTTTCCCTTTCCTATCTGCCTTTCATGGCTCTCCTTCCTTCCAAGTCCCTCAATCCGCATTCTTCGTGGGTTGAGGGCATTTCATTTTCTCCTGTCCTTTATTTGCCGTATTCTCCTCTTGTTTTCCAGTTCTTCTTCTAGTATATAAAAGGGCAGATAACCTCGATGTTAGGCCCCTTAAAACAAAAATTATCATCATCATAATCATCATAAATCTCCACTAAATGAATCAGCAACAACAACTCGTCACCATCTTCAAAATTCAGCTTTGGTGGGCTTGGGAACACCGTAGCTTGACGGTGTGTATCAAATATATGAGAGAACAAGTTTTTAGCAGAAAATTAGTTCAAATTTAAAACAAATGGAATTTAAATTCACCGCGATAAAACATATATAGGGTATGAATGTAATAACTAATTACTAATATGTTCTTGCCCCTCGGCCTAGGGCATACAGGGGGCTTGGGCTGTAACTGTGTGCATCTGGGCAACTCTTGGCTGACACGTTCACGTCGTGGGGGGCGGGCAACACTGAATTACAGTGACTGAGTGCAGTCAGGGACCGAGATGGCGCGGTATATCCCCGAGCTAGTAGGTCTCGAACACCAGAGACAAGTGGATGAGATTGTCCACATGGGAGAAGGGAGAAAACCCTGTAAAAATCTAGTAAGTCCAGGGACTATGAGGAGGCAGCCCCTCCACTGGACTAAGGCGCAGTGGGCCAACAACTCACTAGCCCGAAAATCCAAAGTTAAAAGAAATCAAAAGGAGAAAACCGGCCTGATTAAATCATTGACGACTATGCGAGGAAAAAGGATAATGAGAATAGGAACATGGAACGTAAGGGGTATACAGGGGAAAGAAATAGAACACAAGTGCAGGGTAATAGAACCAGAGGGAGACCAAGGAAGACGTGGGAGGAAAATGTCAGGAGGGCAGTCGAGGAGAGGGGAATAGAATAGAGGAAAGCAAAACAGCTGAGCAGAGACAGGAAGGCTTGGCGCTCCTTTTGTAAAACCTCGACACCGATGGGTAGAAGAGGATTCGACTAAGTAAGTAAGTACTAATATGTTCTTGCTTCGAGACTCATCGGTAGCTACCGGGAACATTCTGGTACAGGAAATGACGTCATAACATGGCGCGACTGCACTACACCGGCTGCATTAGTCAGTGTGCCAATTGAGTTTCATTTCCACCTATTGAGTTATTGAAAGTTATTCTCATCTGTTTTTGTATGTTATATTATTGTTTGGGGGGGGGAGAGAAATTCGAAAGTTTGAGAACCACTCCTCATCACGACCCGCATGCTACCTAAGGGCGTCAACCAAACAGACCTGCACCAGACCTCCTCGTAGTTCCTACATCAGTATTATTTAGGAGTTTAGGAGATCTTGGTCATCAGCCTCGTGTATATGAGTGTGTTTGGTGTTGTTATGGTCGATAGTTGGTCCTGGTATTTACATGAAGGGGGTTGTGATAAACTCCGAGAAACGAGGAACCGTACTCAGAAGTGCCATGATTCATACCTCTTACCCTCGAACACTTGTAGTCAAGAAGCGTGGCCTGACGTATTCGACTACGCTGCTGGGCTTCCGGTCTTAAACCCTAAGCAAAACCTAAATAAGGCAGGTTTGCTTTGGCCACCCCAAAAATAAGGGGTAAACCGTAAGAGGTTTAAGATATTTACGCTCAATCATAGTCAATAAATTTTGCAAATGACACTTCAACTATAAGGAAAGAAAAACAACTGTGGCCTGACCTACCTAGTGATTGCTGATCAGACATGTGGCCCGCAGATGGTGGGGTAACGCGTGATGAGAATGTCGGGTTCCCTCGATCGTTAATCTTGGATTTCTTGATCAGGGTCATTACCTCTCGGATCAGGCAACTTCTAAATTGCCCTCACGATACTGAGTGCAGCCTGTTCCAGTCCTTATGCCAGTTCTAAAATACCCGAGTACTGAGAATCAAACCCTGAACTTCCTACATAAGAGGCATACGTACGTCTACCCCTTTACCATGCAGTCGGGTACACTTCGAATATGCACACCTAATATCTCGTGACATTAAACTGCTGAGTTGGTAGCAGACAACTGCAAAAACTCATCTGGGAGTGGGAAGTGACTTCCGAGGAAGTCTGACGAAGGTCTTGCAAGTTAACGCCATAGGAAGTTCTGCGCTTTTTGATGAGGATAAAATGATGCTGAACACACCATAAACACCCAGTCATTGACCTTGGGGAGTTAACCATAGGAGTTTAAAATTTTCACTGCCCGGTCAGCAGTAAAACTTGTGACTCTTTGCGATTAATATTAGCACGACAACCACTTAGTTACGGAGCTAAACAACCTGTAGTGATCATATTGTTCAGAACAATCACTGTATACATTTATAAATCTGCCCTTTTGGCGGGTCGATGGCGTAGTTGGTAGCATGCTGAGCCTCTATGCCCAAGGTCACGAGTTCAAACCCAGCCGAAGTCGTCGGATTTTTTAAAAGCGTTAAAATCCCCCAGTATGCCTTCCGTCGGAATGGATGTAAAGCCAGCGGGCCCATGTCATAGATTGATGGCATGTAAAAGAACCTTCTACTAACTAAACTTGTATAAAGCAAAATTTATAGGTTAGGTTTGATTTATGCTCTTAACTTCCAACGTTCGTCACGAGGCGCTGATTGCGATGGCATCTATTAGTAGCCAAGTTCACAGCTAGGTGTCGTGGATGGTAGCATTTGGTAGCGAAAGTAGGAACTATTTGAAATTATCGTCGGCAGTCCTTACTTGAATAAGAAAACCACTAATACAGTCATCACAATTAACACACGTTATCAGACAGATTCTACAAACACCCAAAGTACACGTGGCTAAATGACCGCGTTGTTGCAGCCCCTAAACTAAGGAACCAACCTGGACAGAGGCGGGGCTATCCATTTCATTTAGAGGAGTCTTCAGCAAGTAACATTAAGTACAGTGACAATAGTTCAAGTTAGTTGCAAGCAATTGCAGGTTAAACACCTGCAGGAAGGGCGTTGACCTTCCAAACAATAACAAAGACAATGTGGGCGCATTGAGTGGGTGGGTGGGTATCTCCTGCTGATCGTTAGATGCATCTCATACTTTGGATACACATTAATTCTATAATAAAGTTGAATATGTCATTCTGAAAAGACCAAATAGCCTACTTTCTTCTAGAGGTCAGTTTCTCCCCAAGATATTAATTCCTGTCTTCTGCAATTGATTGATTCAACAAATTGTATTTTGTACAGTGTGTTTGTGTTTGAGTCTTCAGTCTTTTGAATGGTTTGATGCAGATCTCCATGCCTCCCTGTCCTGAGCTAATCGTTTCATCTCTACATAGCTACCACACCCTACATCCGAGGCAATCTGTTTAACATATTCTAACCTTGGTCTACCCCTACAGTTCTTGTCCTCGACCCTTCCTTCCATAACTAAGCTTGCTATTCCTGGGTGTCTTAGTATGTGTCCTACCAACCTATCTCTTCTCTTCATTAGCAGTCGCCAGAAACATCTCTCCTCTCCCACTCGCCTTAATACCTCTTCGTTTGTAACCCTATCTACCCATCTGATCTTCATCATTCTCCTGTAACACCACATTTCAAATGCTTCAATTCTCCTCTTTTCTGCTGCACCAATAGTCCAAGTTTCACTTCCATAGAGCGCCACGCTCCAGACAAAGGCTTTCAAAAATGACTTCCTAATACCTAAATCTATATTCGATGTCAACAGATTCCTTTTTTGTAGGAAGGCTTTCCTTGCCTGAGCCAACCTACTTTTTATATCCTCTTTGCTTCGTCCATCACTGGTTATTCTGCTTCCTAAGTAACAAAAGTCTCCAACTTCCTTCAGCTTTTCACCTGCCAATTTGATCTCCATAGAAGTTTCTGATTTATTTCGGCTGCATTCCAGTATTTTTGTTTTACATTTATTAATTTTCATCATGTATTCATTCTGTAAGACGGAGTCCATACCATTCAAAAACTGATTCAAATCCTCAGGCGTGTCGGCCAAGATGACGATGTCATCAGCAAATCTCAGAGTTGAAATTATTTCTCCTTGAATCTTCACTCCCACTTTAAATTTTTCTCCAATTTCCTTCATTGCTTGTTCAATGTAAAGATTGAAAAGTAAGGGTGATAAGTTGCAGCCTTGCCTTACACCTTTCTGAATACCAGCTTCTCTCTCATGTCCTTCAGCTCGAATGACTGCTGTCTGGTTTCTGTATAGATTGTATATCACCCTCCTATCCCTGTACTTTATTCCAATAGATTTCAAAATGTCAAACAATTTAGTCCAATCAACGTTATCAAAAGCCTTTTCTAAGTCTACAAATGCCATGAACGTTCTCTTACCTTTCCTTATTCTACCTTCCAAAATCAGCCTAAGACTTAGTACAGCTTCCCTTGTTCCTACATTTCTCCTGAAACCAAACTGGTCTTCACCCAACTCCGTTTCTATCTGGCTTTCAATCCTCTTGTAAATTATTCTAGACAGGATCTTTGAAGCATGAGTAATCAAGCTGATTGTACGGTAATCTTCACATCTGTCAGCTCCCACTTTCTTTGGTATAGGGATGATAACATTCTTCTTGAAATCAGGGGGTACCTCACCTGTCTCATAAATCCTAAACACCAAGTGAAATAACCTGATCAGACCTTCATCTCCTATGCAGCGTAGCAACTCAATCAGTATATCATCTATGCCTGGTGCTTTGTTCCTGCCTAAGTCCTCTAATGCTCTGTCAAATTCTGATCTCAATATTAAATCTCCTTTTGCATCCTCATCAATTTCCTTCTCCCTTTCCATTACATGATTCTCAATCTCCTTTCCCTTATACAAGCACTCTATGTAAGCTTTCCATCTCTCAACCTTTTCTTCCCTATCTGTTAGAGGCTTTCCATTTGTGTCCTTAATATTACAGCACTTAGTCTTCTTTTCCCCAAAAGTATTCTTAATCCTTTGATAAGCTGTGTCTACTTTTCCTAATTTCAGACAATTTTCTATACCTGCACATTTCTCTTTCAACCATTCTTCTTTCGCTTCCTTGCACTTCTTGTTAACCTCATTTCTCAGACGTCTGTATTCTGCTTTCCCCTTTTCATCTCTTACATTCTTGTGTTTCCGCCTTTCATCCATCAATTCTAGTATATCCTGAGTGATCCACGGTTTTCTGCAGTACATTATTTCTTACTAACAATGCAATTACAATTAAAATGTTTGTATTCCAAACATGCTTTGGTAATATATTATAGTTGTTGTTGATTCATTTAGGGGTTTACGACAACATGGCCATGTAGCCCAAGTGTACTTGGGTGTGTGTGGAATTTGTCTGATAGCCTGTGATAGCTGTATTAGGGCTTAATGTTTTTTTCAAATTTTAAATTTCATCCAAAGAGAAATCTAATAGGCTATTTGGTTTCTAGAAATATTTACTTTACCGGAAAAAACCCTCGCTAAAATAAGGCTGAAATAGTCAACCATCAACGAAGCCATTCTTTGAGTGTTGCCTATACAAACTATTATGTGTTGCTCTTCAGTCGGTCAACACGGATTTACCCAATGAATGGATGGGGTGCAATCTATAGATATGTAAATACATGCCTGATTTTTTAAAATGTATTAGTTAATTATCAAGTCAGCTTCGGTGGCGTAGTCGGTAACATAATGAACTGCTATGCCCAAGATCGCGGGTCCAAGTCGTCGGATTTTTAAGAGCGTTAATATCCTTCAGAATGCCTTCCTTCGGAGGGGAAGTAAAGCCCATGTCATAGATTTATGACATGAAAAAGAACCTACCACTACAATTGGTAGTGTATAGCTAAATTTGTAGGTTATTTGGTTTAGAAACGCTCTGTCTAGTTCCAACGTTTGCCGCTGGGTGACAGTTGCTCCTGGTAGCCAAAATTGGAATTACATGAAATTGAACTTTCATTCACCTTCATTCATTTCATCTGTCATTAACTCCTCTCGTGAGGTTGTCGTCAGGAAGGGTATCCGGCAGTAGAAACCATCGGCCACGTGGAATTGCATCGCATCTCAACCCCGACCTCATTGGAAGCGAGATTAATGAGAGGTGGACATAGATATATTAGTTATCACGATTAAATGGTGATAATTAGGGCTCGGATCGATATGCTCGATAAAATCTCCAGATATGCTAGAAACCATGTGTTTTATGCTCGATAGATATGCTCGAAAAAACCATTATATGCGGTTAAATATGACGAATATGCTCGAAAAACACCGTTAAAAATATAGAAAGGAAAGTGAAACGAAAAAACCTATAACATACCTTTATATACGAGCTTTATTTTCTAATTGTATGTATGATACACTGCAATATACCCGCATTCAAGTTTTTCAAGTATATATAACAGAAGTTTTCTTATAAAAGTTACAGTTTAATAGTCCATTTACAAAATGTTCAGAACTAGGCGAGTCAATGAAGTAGATGTGCATTGGTCTGTACAATAAGAATTTTTTCTATGTTTTTAGTTTTGAATGATTTTCTTAAATCAGTCAATAAAAGTTTCAATGACGAGAATGAGCTCACTAAAAGTTAAAAACCTGTGGTTCTATTATTCGCACCAGATAGGCTTTTCGATAATTATTTCTGTTTTCGAACCTTAAGGATCGTCAGGGCCCGAATTCGGGAGGGAATTCGAAGACAAACAAACTATTTAGACGAAAACCACAAGAATATGCATTTATATGCTTCTATTTTGAAAACCGTGGTTTTATGCATTTATATGCTCGATACATTTCAATTCTGTTGGTCCCAGAGATATGAAAATACCACATAAGGGTTCTTTTAATCTGTACTATTCAGGAAAAAATATGCAAATATGCTCGAATCCGAGCCCTAGTGATAGTTAACTAATACATGTAATTTTTCCAGGAGTGTATTCACATAGTGTGTGTATAATTTGTACCCCGCTCATTCATAAGACGAATAACAAATAACAACATAAGATATTGGTGACTTCAGTGGCGAAGGTGGTAGCATGCTGAGCTTCTATACCGAGGTCGTCGGATTTTTTTAGAGCGTTCAAAATCCCTCAGTATGCCTTTCTTCGGAGGGGGAGTAAAGCCGGCGGAGCCCATATCATAGATTTATGGCATGTAAAAGAACCTTCCACTAACTAAACTTGTGTGAAGCAAAATTTTTAGGTTAGGTTTGATTAATGCTATTACGTTCCAACGATCGTCACCAGGTGCTGGTTGCGATCGCATCTAGTAGTAGCCAAGTTCACAGCTAGGTATCGTAGACGGTAGCAGTCTGCAGCCCTTACTTGAATTTAAAAAAAATACCACACCTTAATACAGTCATCATAATTAACACCGGTAATCAGATAGATTCTACACACACCCAAAGTACACGGGGCTACATGACCGCGTTGTCGCAGCTCCTAAACTAAGGAACCAACCAACCATCGTTAAGATCGGTCAGCTGGAATGTCAGAAATAGTCGTTGCAAATGGTTGAAAGGCTTAGCATTTTGAATGTATAGATATAAACTCATTAAAATCTGTGATCATTTTTTATTTCCTGAAAACCTTCAGTAAACTGTTACAAAACCCGATGTCTAGTGTTAATAAGTTATTCTTGGGTTCACATTCTTGTTAGGAAGTTTACCATTAGTCAGAGAACTTGTATATGGGTGACCACTCCTAACTGTATTAGAGTGTACTCTGGTGAAGTAGTTTATCTCCATCCGGGCAGCGGGAACACCTGTACACTAGGCCGGAAGTAGATTGTATAACTGTTTTAACTCTCGACACCAATATACGAAAACAGCACGAGCACTGTCAGAGGCTCTATCATGAGACACTAACGTGCACTTAATCATTCCCATATTGTCTACTAGTGGTGTAGTGGTTAGCAAAATTAGCTACTAAAGCAGAGGTTGATTTCTGGCTCTTATTTATTTATTTATTTAGCGTATGACTTTTAGTGCCGTGAGTGCCCGAGGACATGTTCGGCTCGCCAGAGGCTGTAGCTGCTACAATGCAGACACCCATGGGGTGAGCTACAAGTTCCGTTCAATTTCAAGTAGATCCAACTTTCGTTACCGTACCAGATGTCACTGACACCTAGTGGTGAACGTTGGAACTTTGATAGAGCGTTTCAACGAAATCTAACCTAGAAATTTAGCTTCACACAAGTTTAATTAGTGGAGGGATCTTTTACATGCCATAAATCTATGACCTGGGACCGCCGGCTTTACTTCCCCTTCGAAGGAAGGCATACTGAAGGATTTTAACGCTCTTAAAAATCCGACGACTTCAGCCGGGTTTGAACCCGCGATCTTGGGCTTACAAGCTCAGCATGCTACCGACTATGCCACTGAAGCCGCTTTTCTGGCTCTGCCAAGGTACTTAGCCTGATTATGACCTGAGGGCTGGAACGAGGTATACCCATTCTCGTGAGATTAATATTGTGGAGAGGCGGGTGCTAATCCTTTTGAAGTGGTTTTCCCCTAGTTTTTCACTTCTACTCCTGGCAAATGCTGGGATGGTACCTCACTTAATACCATGGCCGCCTCCTCCAAACCCTACTTCCAATTACAAATATTCACATGTTTTCTTCTTCTTCTTCTTCTTCTTCTTATGGTTCCTATCCGTTCCGGATGTTGGCTACCATCTTGACTGTGCTGTTCCTATCACTTGCAGCTCGGAGTAAATCAGTAGATGTTTTTGAGGTCCAGGCTGTGAGATTTTTTAACCAGGATATTCTTCTTCGTCCAACACTTCTCTTCCTTGGTATTTTTCCCTGAAGAATAGACTGTAGGAGAAGGTACTTGGTGGTATTCCTCATGATGTGTCCTAGGTATTGGATTTTCCTTATTTTCACGGTGGTTAATACTTCCTTAGTTTTTTTAATTTTTTGAGAACCACAACATTTGTGACATGGTCTGTCCATGGTATCCGCAATATTCTTCTGTACAGCCACATTTCAAAGGCCTCTAACCGTTTACATAAAGACTCTGTCAGAGTCCATGTCTAAGCACCGTAAAAAAGAGTAGAGAACACATAACATCGCAAAAGCCTGATTTTCGTAGTCATTGTCAGCCCATGATGTTTGAACAAATTCCGCATCTTATTGAAAGTCGTCCGGGCTTTCCCAATTCGAGATTTCACCTCATCAGAAGAGTCCCATTGGTCATTTATGGTAGTGCCAAGGTATATATACTTATGCACTTGTGCAATGGGTTTCTAGTCTATATTTAGTTTGCATGCAGAGACTTTGTTTTTACTAATGACCATCAATTTTGTCTTCTGAGGGTTTATATCTAAACCATATTCATGTTTTTTTTGGATAACTTTATCAATGATATGTTGCAGGCTTTCTTGACTATCCGCAAAAATCACAGTGTCATCGGCATATCGAATGTTATTTATCCAGTTACCATTTAAGAGCACTCCCATCTCAACATCCTCTAGAGCTTCTTTAAAGATATATTCCGAATAGATGTTAAATGACAATGGAGACAATATTGTTTTAGATCCCTTAGTTGGGGGGTAGTTAGGGCTAAAACATTTATGTTATTGTACTAATTTGGAAGGTGATTCCTAGGAGAGGGTAGCTTCCCGTAGCTGGGAGAGCTTATCAGTGTAGCGTGTTGTTTGGTGTTCAAATGCTAGGGGGTGTTCCTGCAAAGATGCAAGAGTCTACTAGGGGATGAACCTCTGAGTGCAGGCTAATGTACCGGCCTGCCAGCTGGACGGAGTGAGTGATATAACAGACGTGCTTATGTCAGCGGCTCGCTGCTATGCGGTCGCGTGCGGGAAGCACAATGAAACCTTGAGCAAGCGATTACTGGCTACTATTGTCACGGTCAATCGTGACGAGAGTCAGGAAGGGTATGAGGATGTAAAGAGGCGTATAATTATCAAGACATGTGTAATTTACTGACCATGTGTTTATTGGTCAGTGAGTGTGAAATTGTAAGTCCCTTTTAGGGGAATGTAAGTAATGATACAAGTTAAGTGTACAAGATTGTGGATGGGTGTTTACAAAGTGAAGGATATCTGAACACTTGCTGAGTCTCACCTGATGATGGTAGCTGGAACAGGGCCTTCGGCGACACACACTGTATGACCGATAATGCTCCAAAAAAGGCCTTCCTTCTTATAGTTCCTGTCGTTGCTTAGTCAGCATTCCATTGACGTAGCTGCCCCAGTTAGTTGTAGTGTTAATGTTTATGAATGTGTTGCAAGTGGTTGGCTAACCTCCCGAGCTGGGTGGTCGCCTCTTGCCGTGTAAAAGTGATGTTCTGGTCATATGATGTTTGCCAGTTGGGGTGGTTTTTAGTAGATGATGGGGGGTGGCTTTCAGGGGGTACAGCCCCCCGGGCCTGTACAAGTCTTCTTCTTCGATTAGTTCGCGTCCCCGCGAACGGGAACGGAACGTGGAGTAGGGGTGACGATGGATAGTTTTTG
The DNA here is from genome assembly GCA_946902985.2 of Meconema thalassinum. Taxonomy (NCBI): domain Eukaryota; kingdom Metazoa; phylum Arthropoda; class Insecta; order Orthoptera; family Tettigoniidae; genus Meconema; species Meconema thalassinum. The sequence continues at coordinate 2,008,194,475 of OX336388.2, forward strand.
GTTTCTTCTTGTACCTCTTCTTCTTTTCTTCAGTGTTGGTGTAGATGTGGGTGTGTTGATGTCGTGGTGAGGTGAGATCAGCTTGTGCTCAGAGGGGTAGGTTTTGGGATATACATATGATAATTTAAAACAGTTCATTTAAAAAGTTGACATTTGAAATATTAAAAAGTACAACAACAAAAAATACGTGATTTTGACATTATATATATGTTGGTATTGTGCAGGGAGGAAAAATCCCAGGGCTGGACGGGTGGTTGTGCCGTCCGGCGCTGTATTGGGGAAAAAATTGCTCCCTGCAATGTTTTAGTGTGAAAGATGGAAGAAAATAGAGAAAAATAGGTGTCCCAGGGTATAAGTTAAAGGAATACGTAAAATATAGTTTATTGTGTTGGGGTAAAACGGGACACCTTCACAAATTTTATCGTTAGTAGAAAGAAAAATGAAAGAAACAAAAGCATAATCAGTGTGCATATGATAATTTGTGCCTAAACATAGTGAATATGGTAATAATACCGCACAAAGTAAAAATCATGAACATAGTAAAAATGATGAACATGGTAAAAATAATGGTTGCCATATTGGTGTTCTATGTGTATGTATGTTGGCTAACCCTGTGGAACCTTTAATTATATAACGTCATGATATGACGAGGAAATAAAAAATAATTTACAACTTATGATTATTACTTAACATTTATACCTTGTGGAGCTCCTTTAAATGGCCAGTTATTTTGTACCTATTATTCTTAGTGCGCACTTTACCGTCGTGCCTTGACTACCGCTCCCTATTCGGTCGTTCCTGGTGCGGTTTAGTGGCTAGTCCGCTATTCCTTCCTTGTACTTATTGTATAACCTCGTGGTTTTCCGTCGTGGGTCGGAATTCCACCTTAGGGTCGAAGGTTCGGCACTTACAACCTCCGTGCCACCCTTCGATCCTGAAGTAACGCTTCATTTGCGTATGCGGGATATGTTTGCGTTCAGCGATGTTCATCATCCCACGTATGCTGTCCACCGCTGACCGCTGACGTTGTCACCTTCAAGGGTGCAACTAAAAGTATGCGAGGGTGTATGTGTTTATGATGTAGGAGAGTGTGTACAAGTTGGTGTTGGAAATATATTTACAAAAGGCTTGTGTGCAATCCTCGTCATCTGCAAAACAAAAATGTGTTAATGGCCGTTTATCTGGAAACATGTACATTCCTTGCTTTCCTGCAAAAATAGAATATGTTAATACATGTAGCATTTCCATCGCTGCGCATATTATAAAAAATCACTTATGGCGCCACTCAAGTCTAACTTAATCTAGGTTAGCTTAACGTATTGTCGGGCTTACCCTGATGACGGGTTTGTTTGTCATCAGGCGCCGAAATATTTTGCCTTAACCTTACTTATCTTAATGTATTTTATCCTATTGTGTTATCGGGCTTACCCAGGCAACGGATTTGAGTCGCCAGGTGCCGAAATGTTTATCTTAATTATGATAAATGAAAAAAAAAATTGATATTCATAAGCCGAATGGTTTTGCATTAATCTATTGCCGAAATATGCTGTGCTATTATTGAGCAACAGCGGTTATTAAATTTGCTTAATTCTAAGTTGCGTGTCAAATGCAACTGTCTTACATGCTAAAATTTCGACCAGAGCGATCGCCTGAGGCAATTTACTTCCTCAGATCACCACCCGCACGCATTCTAGAAACACCGGTTGTTCTAGAACCGCCGGATTCCGCTCCCTTAATACTAGTTGTCGACATTTATATTATTACTTAATAACTAGTAATTAATAAAGTCCCGGGCGACTGCGGTGCGAAAAGTGCAAACGCCTCGCCCGGCCATCCTGTACATTTTATTGATGTATTCATCATTGTTGGGCTTGCCCACTAGAACCCCTGTTAGGGCTCGCTGTGCTCCTCATTTAATATCTCTGGCTGCCCGCTGCGTCACCATTTATGTGGGCACTGGACATCGTTCGGGAAAAATCGTCCGATAAAATAGTATCGTCCGGGAATTTGAACGTCCGGGATCCTCTTCGCCTATATTGGAAGTAATAATAACATCCGGGAATTTTAGCGTCCGGGCTCCTCTTCGCCTATATTGGCATTGTTGGGTTGGCCCACGTGAACCCCTTTAGACAGCTCGCTGCATGCCTATTTAGTATCTCTGGTTGCTCGCTGCGTCACCATTTAATATCTCTGGTTACCCGTTGTCAGCCATTTATGTGGGCGCGGGACCGAATGACCACATTCATTCCATATATATTATTGATTATTTGTTAATTCATTCTTCATTTGTTTGGTTGTCTTCACCTATGCTACGCGGGGCAAGGACTTGTCGGATCTAGGATTGATCCCGCTGAACCCTGAGACCCTGCTTCACTCCTGCGAGTAGGAGACTAACTTCCCGCCATGGAAGTTCTACTTACTTACATGCTAAACTAGTAGTCTAGTCGTAATTTGGTCGTCCGTTGGTTCCTCTCCTGAGTCCGGTGCGGAGTTGGCTAATTCTCCCCCCGTTCGTCAAAAGTCTCCCCAGCAGGTCTTGGCTTCGACGACCGTGGCGCACAGTGGGTGTAACTTTCCTCTGCCAAGGGGGGGGGGGGGTAGGCTAGACGCACCCCCGGTTTTGGCGTTTGCCCGCGCCAGGCCATGAATGCTTCAACCTTACGTAGTTCGTCTCTTTGGTCTGGGTCATTGAGTTAACTTGGGTAGGGCTCATCATCGCCTTCCCCAGCTCTGCTCCTGTGTGGCGCCTCTGCCCTTCTGCTTACGCTGTCATCACCATTCAGCGTGTCTCAGATTCCTTTTTGTGTTAATTAATTTTAAAAAAATTAGTGTGATCTGTAAATAATTTACTGTGTAAATAATGTAAAATTTTTAGTGTTCTGGGGGTTGTAGAATCTTCTAAATGCATGGACTACTTTAGGTATGTAGTCGCCATGTCAGATGTCTAGCGTTGATGCCTTGTGGAGTTTCCTGGAGGCGTTAGTAGGTTTCCATGTCGTTGGGTACCTTGTTATTGGGATCCGGGGGGTGTTATTTGTTGAATAGGCTTAAAGCATGGTAGGAGAGGGTTGCGCATCTTTGGACTCCACGTTAATGGTGGCCGAGAGCCGGTGATGCTGCTGGGATGTCTTTACAGTGAGTGGACGGGGGTAGGTATTTCCCAGGTTTGCAAAAATTTTCAGAAAGTGCCATGCAGGTTCAATAATAATAACCCAGGTGTGTGGGTAGGATATTTCATGCGTGCGGATGGATATGAGGCGTATCCGCTCTCATTTATGGATAGGTATAGGTCGAGGTGTAATAATACTATGTCCCTTGCATGCGGGATTATTTAATAAGAAAATATTTGTTAGTTTAAGTGTGGCCGCATCTCTTTATATTGAGATGTGCATGACGCTTGCTATTCTTTCTGACACACCCCTAATACTCGGATGTTAGCATTGAGAGCCAGGGCGTAGTGAGCCCTCTCTTTAAACGCATGAAGTCTATCAACCCCGATGTATATTCTGGCATGTAGTTTAGCTGTTTTTATGTGTTTATGTGTTTGTGTTGGCTAATGTTGTGAGTGACAAGGTTATGGAAGGAGAAAGGTGGTATAATGGTAGCCCGTAGGTGGTGCCTTGGCCATCTGCTGGCACCATCCATCTCTACTCCTGTCATCCTCACTTGGTCAATATCCGCTTTCTATCCGCTCTTTGGGATGGTTAAATGCGGTGACGCTGTGACGTCACGGCCTAATCTGGCCTCTTATCTCTAATGTTAAAGTAGCAAGTGAATTTGTAATGTAACTGGTCATGTCCTGATCGCCTATGATGGTTTTGGAATTAAAAAGTAAAAAGAGAAGTAGTTATTGGGGGGGGGGGGGTTGTTCCTTCAGAGCACCTGTCTGTATTCGCCCCTGATTAGTGAGCGCGTGTGGGAAGGACTTGGTCGTAAATGTGATTAGCGCAGCTGCGTGTGTGTGGCTATGTTCCGCTACAGCATGCGGGCGGGTGGGCTGTTATCGCCTATGTCCTATCGTGTGTCGCGTAGCTGAGTGTCAGGTGGGGCGTGTGGCTTGTCAACATCTTTGTAAACATGCTCCTATGGTCCTAAGATAATATGGCCCACGGTATCTGCATATTGCTAAATGCCAGGCCTATTGTAACATTGCTGAATTCTGTGCCAATATTCATGTGTACTGTATGTTAGTGTTGGTGTAGTTTTTGTTTTTGTATGATCGTGTCATCATATTTGTGTGCCATCAGCACGTCTGGGTGCTCTAGGAATGTCTACCAGCAACAATGTTGAAATGCGCGAGAATTTGCAACGCAGTGGTGTTGTGTTTATGTTTTCATATGGGGGCGTGGTGGCTCAGCGGTCTAGCTGTATGCCTCTCACCAAGGCGGTCCGGGTTCGATTCCCGGTCAATGCATGTGAGATTTTCGAAGTGAAATGCCATGTCCTGTGGTTCGGATTCCACGTAAAAAGGAGGTCCCGTGGCTCATGATCTCAAGATTAACGGTCACGTTAAACTACAAGCTTCCTTTCCTTTTTTTTTGTTTTCATATGCTTGTATACGGGAAGTCTCTGATGTTACGTATGTCGGCTGGCGGAACGTGCCTTTTGCCAATGTCCGAGTGTTGTCACTGTTTGGGATTCCGGGCGGGCCAATGTGTCAATCTGTCCTGTTTTTGCTAGCATCGTTGTGTGGTTACTTATTCCGTAAGACCTTTGCCTTGTGAAATTGCTGTACTTGTGTTTGGGAAATCTATTTCCAATGTCTGGGGTAATCGAAATTTTGCATGGTTTTTGGCCGGAGGAAATGTGGTGTTACCTGTTTATGTACTTGTATGGGGCCAACTTCAGTCTAATTGGGATTCTGGATATTTGTTTTCCACGGCGTCCGATTTTTGCTGGACATTCGGACCCGCGATCCCATGTAATTCTCCGTGTTTCATGTCTGCGTTGTCTGTTGGGATTTTTGCCTTTCTAGTGTGGTTTCTGATTGTGTTTTTCGCGCCAAAAATACCGTTGGTTATTTTGTTTTTGGCACGACTGTGTTGTGTGATCGTGGGTTCGCACCCGCCTTGGTTTAAGGTCCTGGTGTTACAATTTTTTGTACTGTATGTCCCATGGCACGTGTATCGTGTGTTTGAGACACGCAGATGAAAATACGCTTTGGCGTGAAAAATTTGGGTCTTTTGGAATGCTCCTCGTATTCTTATTTTGGGAGTTGTGGGGTTTTGAAAACAGCGTGAATGAACGTGTGTATCACAGCCAGTCCAGGCCGCTCGTAAGTCGCCTGCGCTGGTGAAGGTCGCGCACTCATGAGTGTGTTATCGCTGACTGCGATGGTGTCTAATTTCATTGACGTGTGCACTATCTGTTACTTGTCTGGCGATGTGCATATGTCCAGCACGTGTGTGTGTGGGAGCTTGATTGCTCGCTCTCTTGTTGTGAGCATGGCTTTCCGTAATGGAAAAGAACCTTCGACGAAAAACGTTCGTGTCCCCAAATCTTATGTTATTGTAGGCGTGGGATGAATATATTCTTGTTAGTGGTACCAGATGTCATTATGCATGTGTGTCACTGGGCCGCTAGTTGCGTGTTTGGTGACTAGGTGTCGGAGGTGATTTTATTGTTTTGTGCGTATGAATACCTGTTAGTGTAACTGTCCTTTATTATATCCTCCCATTGGATAGTTACCCGACCTTGCCCTCCTGGTATCCAGAAGGTTTGCGGGTTCGAGACCGTCTTTGTCCAGGGTAAGTATTCCTGGTGCCTTTTAGGCTTGTGTCTTCGGGATAGTTTTGCTAAGTATAACTGACTGTTTTGTATGGTATTTCGTTTATTGTGTGACTTCCAAAAATAAATAGTGGTGTTTCCCCTTGAGCTGTGAGTGTTACCCCATGGCGTTTATGTTTAGTTTGAGCGCTGTTATAGAGGACAAGAGAAATTCATGCTGTAGGCAGTGTAATAAATAGCGTACGCCTATGGATCAAATATATACAGTTTAGCTTGGATAATTCGCATTTCACGGGGTTAGTGAAAGAGAAAAAAAAAATGAGTTATCCAAAAATTCAAATTAAAAAAAAGTTCTTTGAAAAAAAAAAGTAGAGAAAATATATTGTATGACGTCTACATAATGCTTTATGCTTACCAAAGCAGGTTGCCATACGGCGGTACCTTGTAAAGATTGTATCGTAAATAATTTCAAAAGGTCCAGAATGAAAGGTAGGAACTGAGTGTACTATTCGCTTATTTGGCGACGTTAGTAAGGCAGTAATCTAGTTCCGTCTCAGGGGAATCTACTATTTTTCAAAAATAGTGTGAGATTCTTAACTGTTTCTCCCGATTAGGGCTCTCGGCCATCACGAGAGATTCTAGCAAGTTGTAGGAACGGCACATAGAACACTTAGTAATTTCTACTTAGAAAGACCCGCCTAAGCTCCATGCTGTGGTTTGTTGCTTAGGCTGTATTCGGGACCGTTCTTGCCTACCCTGAGCCGCGTGGCCCACTGATTGGCCTCCGATTGTCTTTGCACCTTAAAACTTTACCTTATCCAAGCTATAATCTGAACTAACTATGATTATAAACCCATGATGGCCTGAAAAAAATTCTAGGGGCCAAGAAAAAATTAGGGAAAATTTCAAATTATATAATTTTGAGTTGGCCACATTCTGCTGTATATACGTGTGAAATCTACCGTTTACAGGGGTGAAATCTGCCCTTTGTGTATCCATTATCGTGTTTCCCACGTGAAAAAGAGCCTACCTGTATCTATAATTGTGATGCAAGTGACATTGGTGTGTGTTATATTCCTGGTGAAAGTTGTTATCCCCTTCCGAGCGTCCTTGCTCGGGAAGGTGGATACTGTCGCCCTGTCACTAGGGCATAGGCCCCTGAAACCCATTGAGGTGCTTCTTTGCCATTTTCTGGAGGAATTTGTAGCAAAGTAAGCCTGGGCCTACTTTCACCGTAGTGCCTGGATGTTGGCCTGCATGTGGTTGTGTCTGAGGGGCTGATTGCGCTCCACGCTACCCTAGCAGTGTTTATAGGGGTGTGTGTATTCCTGCCTGCCCGGCCTCGTGGGGTAAGTAATAAGGCCTTTCTTATACCCCGTGTACTGTGTGTCTGCGCCAGGTAAGAGTGCGCGGGTGTGTGTTGTGCAGCCTGATGGGCCGAAGGCAACACCCTCTTATGCATTTGCACCTGGGGTGCACATGCTGGTGCCCGCTTCCATTCTGGCAAAATTGCCCTTTGAACTAGCGGCAAAGGCCGTTTAATTGCCTGTGATTGCCCTGGCGATGTAGTGGAGTGTAGTCTAACCGATTTCTGGCCTATGGCCACGGTAGACTCCTGCCCTTGTGATTGCCTATGTGTGTAGGTCTGTGTGGGCTTTATGTGCTGTAGGGCGGGCTCTACGTTCTCAGCCCATGACATGTTTACCTCCCGTTTTCTCCCTGTGTAATTATGCGTGCCCGAGAGTCCTGGCGTCAACTCCCTCTCGTTCGTCCGTTCCTAAGGGGTTGGCGTAAGTTCTTCCCTTCGGTTTGACAAAATTGCCTTCCGAACCGGAGCTGAGGAACGTGTGTTAATGTGACCTTGGCTCTGTGGTTTGTTGGAGTCTAGCCTGGCCGTTTTCTGGACTGTGACCACGGTGAACTCCTTCCCTTGTGTGGCAGTACGTGTCGAGAGGGACATCCTCGCAAATTGCCGAGTTAGCGTATCTACGCTTATGTCCTCTCTCGGCTGGGCTGGCGGCCCTGCCATGAACTCAAAAATGGCCTTGTTTGCCTGGAGTTCCTTATATTCCTCCCAAATTTGGGCGTACTGCCTATTGAGGCTCATGGCCTGTTCGGCAACTTTGGTGCCATTAGTCCCTATCCGTTGGTGTTCTGTTATGAGTGTTTCCCATTGCTGGAACAGGAATTCGTGTCGGCAGTGTAGTTGCCAGTGTGCCTTAATGATTAGTGTACGGAGGGTGGGGATTTTCGCCCGAATCTTGTGATTCTTGGCGCTGCGGAGTGGCCGGACAAGTGTCCTTATAATCCGCATATACTGGGCGTGCAGGAGCTGCTGAAACCTTCTGAGGTAGTCCTGCCTTGTTTCGAAGACCTTGTGCCAGGCAATTAACTCCTGGTATTCCCCAATGCTCCTCAGCACAGCTAGGCGGTATAGAGGGGCCATGCTGAATCAAGTGTATGTATATTAAAAAAAACTGTGCGTGTTTCGCAATGTCTTATATCTCTGATTCTTTCCAGGGGGTGGGGGTCGGTTTGGAAAAAAATCCCTTGTGTAGCTATGGTAAAGGGAAAAAAATAATGCCTTCTAAAAAAAAAATTCAACTTTTTCGTTTGGCTGCGTGCGGTAGGGGTCGTTTCTACCACGAGAACTCGTTGTATGAGTCCTACCCTTACTGTGCGTGGTAGCAGCGCCTCCACCAATATGTTTTAGATCCCGTAGTTGGGGGGTAGTTAGGGCTAAAACATTTATGTTATTGTACTAATTTGGAAGGTGATTCCTAGGAGAGGGTAACTTCCCGTAGCTGGGAGAGCTTATCAGTGTAGCGTGTTGTTTGGTGTTCAAATGCTAGGGGGTGTTCCTGCAAAGATGCAAGAGTCTACTAGGGGATGAACCTCTGAGTGCAGGCTAATGTACCGGCCTGCCAGCTGGACGGAGTGAGTGATATAACAGACGTGCTTATGTCAGCGGCTCGCTGCTATGCGGTCGCGTGCGGGAAGCACAATGAAACCTTGAGCAAGCGATTACTGGCTACTATTGTCACGGTCAATCGTGACGAGAGTCAGGAAGGGTATGAGGATGTAAAGAGGCGTGTAATTATCAAGACAAGTGTAATTTACTGACCATGTGTTTATTGGTCAGTGAGTGTGAAATTGTAAGTCCCTTTTAGGGGAATGTAAGTAATGATACAAGTTAAGTGTACAAGATTGTGGATGGGTGTTTACAAAGTGAAGGATATCTGAACACTTGCTGAGTCTCACCTGATGATGGTAGCTGGAACAGGGCCTTCGACGACACACACTGTATGACCGATAATGCTCCAAAAAAGGCCTTCCTTCTTATAGTTCCTGTCGTTGCTTAGTCAGCATTCCATTGACGTAGCTGCCCCAGTTAGTTGTAGTATTAATGTTTATGAATGTGTTGCAAGTGGTTGGCTAACCTCCCGAGCTGGGTGGTCGCCTCTTGCCGTGTAAAAGTGATGTTCTGGTCTTATGATGTTTGCCAGTTGGGGTGGTTTTTAGTAGATGATGGGGGGGTGGCTTTCAGGGGGTACAGCCCCCCGGGCCTGTACAATATACAGCCTTGCCTTACACCTCTTAGAATATCTATATCTTCCGTGTTCTCGTTACCCAACCTCACATAAGCAGATTGATTCCAGTACAAATTCACAATTATTCGTAAATCTTTATCATCTAACTCACATGTTTACAGATTTCCTAATAACACCCAGACATTCAACGCCCACTCAAGTACACGAGGTTGATCATTAAGATGTCCCGAAATCGTAGGCTGAATTAACAACTAATGGGTTTCGAACCACAATTTACCGAATGATGCCAATCTCTGCCCTGACAATCTGATGTTGTTGTGAATTCATTTAGGGGTTTTGACACATTATGGTCATTTAGTTCCGAGCACTTGGGTGTGAGTAGAATTTGTCTGATTACCTGTAATGTTGCAGTATCTGTAATAGTGGGTGTATTTGTAATGCAGGTGAAGATTGGGAAGGAGGCAGCCTTGGAATTAGGTTAGGAACCATCCCAGCATTTGTCTGGAGTAGAAGTGGGAAACCACGGAAAACATTTCCAAGATGGATAAGGTGGCAATGAACCCACCTCTTCTCAGTTTTGCCTCACAAGGCTGAGTATAACTCAGTCTAGACCACAGACCAGATTTAAATTTCTTGGCAGAGCCGGGAATCAAACTCGGACCTCCGGGCCGATATTGCAGAATGTCGGCCGCTACACCAGGAAGTGGACTCTTATCTTCTGAACAAAGCCAGTTTGGTAATGGATTGGTTGTGATGGTGATTGTTGTTCTAAAGGACAAAACATCTAGGTCGTCTGTCTCTAATGATTGGGTGGTACTGAACGTAATATCAAATAAGAGATTACCGGTACATCGAATAATACTATCTTACATATTATTTGACCAGATGGACAAACAAGATGTTCAGTAAAGAACATATAGCCTACTTTCTCCTAAATTTATGAGTATAGTTATAACTCGTTGTTATTATCAAAGAGTATAATAGAATCATTTCTTGGTTGAAGACCTTAGAAACTATTTACCTCTACCAAACGCCACAACCTAGAAAAAAACTACTACCATCATTGAAGAAAGATAGATAAGAAGTATCTCAAGAATGTTGTGGATCTGGAGACATAATCGACCGGACTGGCTGCGTGGCTCTCGGTAACGTTCTCGCTTGCTGGGCCCTAGGTTGCAGGTTCGTATCCTGGCGCAGTCAGCTGGCATTTGAGGGTGCACAAATGCGAGGGAGCCGTGTCAGTAGATTTACTGGCACGTTAAAGATCCCCTTCGGGCCAAAATTCCGGCACCCCAGCGTATCTAAAAGCAGCAGTAGTTAAAAGGGTCGTAAAACAAATAACATTATTATTATTGTTATTACTACATAATCGACCTGCCGTGGGCAACATCCAACTTTGAGTTGAGGCATGTCTTTACACGTCTGGTTGTGCATGGCGTTCACAACCCTAATTGAATTAACAAATCTTTCCGTGTCCCTACAGAGACGTGTGTATACAAACTATGTGGATATTTTCGATTGCTATTTGCCTGAAATAAAAGTATTAATAACCTGAATTAGTACCAGCGGCTAGAATTCAGTTACTATGTGAAATCGTTTTGTTCTTTACTTCAAATAACATTTTCAAATAACGCACAATAGACTGTAACAAACCCTTTAAAATAAGAAGTAAAAATGTATCATAGTATCATCCTGTCATTCTTCAAATTCGATGCGCATAGAATGCCAATGGTATACTATCAATGGAGTTCCATGTAGACCAGTCGTGAAATCTAGTGGAGAAATATCGAACAATATAATCCTAACAGGGCGAGTGCATTCTAGCGGCCATAAGAAGAAACTTTTCAATAAAATCTTGAAGTTAATAAGTTGGCCGGCGTGCAGTTACCTTTTTGGCTGCTAGATGTCTCGAGCAAATCTGCTGGCGAATTATGTTTTAATTAAATATATGTTTTGCACCGTAATATGCACAATATAAGGCTTAATTTTAAAATGTATGAGTCATTACAAAGCAACAAATATGTAAAATTTCAAGCAAAAAACCAAACTCTGATGGGGTTTGAACCATAGGCATATGAATGATAGACTAACGCTTTACCACGGAGCCATTTGTGCCAACGAACATTGATCTATATAAAATGACTTACATAGAACTTGTTAGCAAATAATTTATTTATTTATTTATTTATTTATTTATTTATCGTATGGCTTTTAGTGCCGGGAGTGTCCGAGGACATGTTCGGCTCGCCTGAGTCTGTAGCTGCTTCCAGCGGACACCCTAAAGGGTGAGCTACAAGTTCCGTTCAATTTCAAGTAGTTCCAACTTTCGCCACCAGATACCAATGATACCTAGTTGTGAACGTTGGAACTTGGATAGAGCGTTCTGACGAAATCTAACCTAACAAATTTTGCTTTACACAAGTTAAGTCTGTGAAAGGATCTTTTACATGCCATAAATCTATGACATGGGACCGCCGGCTTTACTTCCCCTTCGAAGGAAGGCATACTGAAGGATTTTTATCGCTCTTAAAAAATCCGACGACTTCGGCCGGGTTTGAACCCACTATCTTGGGCATAGCAGTTCAGCATGCTACCGACTACGCCACCGAAGCCGCTAGCAAATAATGATTTAGACCTAACGATTTCATCAGTGGAGTATATTATTTATGTATAAAGCATTTCATACAAAGTTTATTTATTTTGTATCAGTACGCTATATTGCATGCAATACTCAAATTAGTGAAATATAAGTCAGGCACAAGATATCCGCTGCCATCTTGTCTTCTTACCGAGACGGCTCAGCTTTTTAAAATCACTTCTGCACTATAGTATTACAAAATAAACTTTTAATTTCGAACGTGCCTCTTCCATTAGAACAGTTAAATCGATTCTCGGCTCGATAATCGGAACTGGTGGGTCCCATAATATGGATTATAAAGTTTGCATAATTCGCACGGCCGCCATCCTGAAATGGTACGGCGGATGACCTTGTAGTTTGGTCACAAGACGCGTCCTATATGAAGGTATGTTATTACCAAATTTGGTAGAGATCGGATAATTTGGTTAGTCACTATTTGATTTTACGTTTTGAACGTTTGAGTGGCCGCCATTCAGATCTGGTAAAGATGGCGGCGATATAAAACATGACACTGAGGTGCCCTTTGCTTGTTCTACCTCTGTACCAAATTTCGTTCAATTCGGTTTCACCGTGTTCGAATTGATAGGGGGCGACAGACATTCAGAGCACACACACTCACACACACACACACACAGACTCACACACACACATACACACACACAGACAGACACACAATTTTTGGCCCTGTAGTGATCTCATAAGTCTACTTTCATTTTTTGCAAAAATCGAAAGTAGGCTAAAAATACGATAAATAAACGAAAGACATCAAAAATGGAATTGTACCAACACTTGAGAAATGATAATTATTGGAATACCAAATGAATAGAGCAATGAAAGACAAAATGAACAAGTAGTTCCGTGAAGAACTAAAGCTTATTTTCATATATCCTACTTATGTTAATTGCCTCTATCAACATACAAAATTTCAGTCTGATTTCTGTAATAAATTCGCAGATATTGAGAACCGTCTAAATATTTCGGATGGTTGTCATGTTAGATTTTTACATACAGAATACTGAAGACCCCGAATCCGAAAATCCGCCTAATACGAACAGGGCCATGAAAAAATACCTACCATAATTGTTTTGAATTTTAAAACAGGAAATAATGAAGATTAAAATTCAACTAGTTTTTCCAAGTAAAAACGTAAATTTAGTAGGACATGAAATAAATGCTACAGGAGTAAAAAGTGAATCTGTTGGCTATCTTATACACAAAAACTAAAAAACGGAAGGCCTAGCCGTACTAACAATGTGCATAACAACGTTTGAATGCAATGTTCTTTACGTTAACGACAAAACAAACGAAAAAGCAATTCAACAATTAAGAATAGAAGTCAGTCAATTTTTGTAAAAAAAAGAAGAAGTGAGCTCACGTTCATATTTATAAAACACTGTGGTTTTATCGATTTGTCGAATACCATTAGTGGAACCTTATGTGCCGCAGAAGCATTGCTACAAGCTAGGTAGACACCATCAGTGCTTATAAAACATTACATTAGAGATCAGTATTGCTTTTCGAGCCTTAAAGTCAATATATTGCCGTATTTGACGAAAATCCACCTAATCTGAATTTTCACTAATCCGAACGGAGCTCGGTCCCAATTAGTTCGGATTAATGGGACTCTACTGTATGTAAGTCTTAGAGTTATGTACTATTACATGGAGATTATTGTGTACGTGTAGTATTCGAACTTCAATTGCATGGTTAGGACACAAGAAGTAAAAACGAGATTCTAAAATTTCGTACAGCTGCCATCTTGTGGTTATGGAAACAATTGAAATAAATTAGATGCCAGTGGATTAACATTTGTATAAGGATTTACTGTACCAAGTTTCACTGCACTCGGATGGTTAAATTGCGAGAAACGTCCCTTGAATATTTATACTTCGCGTCGCCGCTATGTTGGATTTGTGATCACCAGGTTATTGAAAGTCCTACAGGTGAACTTATGTTCATAGCCCCTACAAAAATAAAAAAAATCAATTTGATTGCTATAATAGATTCGTAGATATTCAGAGCCGTCTAAATATTTCGTATGGTCGCCATGTTGCATTGTTATATGTATAGGCCATAGAGGCATGTGCCATTAAAGCCAAATAATTGTTTGGGTTCATTATTCAAACATTTACTTCGATCGCATGATTACGCCAAAAGAAATAAAAACTTAATTTTAAAATTCGCACAGCCACCATCTTGAGGTTATGTAAACAATTGAACTAAATTAGATACCAGTGCATTAAAATGTGTATATACATTTGCTGTACCATGTTGCATTGCGTTTGGATCATTAAATCGCGAGAAAAGTCTATTTAGAACTTTCAACTTCGCTTGTCCGCCACGTTCGTTTTGTAGTTAAACGGTTTTTGAAAGTGTTATAGATAAACTTCCAGTAGTGCCCTTCATCGCCGTACAAAATTTCAGGATGATACCGCTAATTGTTTCACAGATATAGAATGCCGGTGAAATATTTCGCACAGCCGCCATCTTGAGGTTATGTAAACAATTGAACGAAGATAGATGTCAGTGCATTACAATGTGTATAAACATATACTGTACCAAGTTTCATTGCGTTTGGTTCGTTAAATCGCGAGAAACGTCTTTTTAAAAGTCGCGACTTCGCTTGGCCGCCATGTTGGTTTTGTAGTTCCAAGTTTTCAAAAGTCACATAGGTGAACTTCTAGTAGTTCCCTTTATCACCGTACAAAATTCCAGGGTGACATCGGTAATAATTTTGGAGATATTGAATGCTGGTGAAATATTTCGCACAGCCGCCATGTTGGATTGGTGAGACGTAATAAAATTTGAGGGGCACGGTCGGGATCGTCCGGAATAGTGCTATGAACTTACCGACTTTCATTGAAATCGCTCGAGCCGTTTCGATTTTAAAAGGGGGGGGGGGGGGTGGCTGGGTCACACAAATGCACACACACACGCACACACGGCCAAAAGGTGATCTCACAAGTCTATTTTTTCGTAAATGAAAATATGCTAAAAATGAACCTTACAGTTTAATATCAACAACATGATTATTTGTGGTCTTGTCCATTTACACATTGATCAGTGAAAATACAACGTATCACATGCTAATGAAATCTAACAAAAACAAGTAGTTCCATGAAGAATAAATTGCCTATTTTCATATATTGAACCCAACGGTGTTAGGCTGACTGGTGTTGAACATGAATCTCTGAGATAGGTGAGTACAGACTAGAGATACCAGCAAGAAACGTACACAAGATCTTTTGAGGGAGTTTAAGCCATAAAAACGCGCTGTCAAAGGCAATTAATATTAATTAATTGGCCGATCGATCCTCGAGCACACTGACGGATATGTGATCAGCGAGGAAAAATGGACCAGGAAAACGTTATTTCAAGACCAGAAATATACGGAGAGAGGAGATGAAGCTGCAAGGAAATTTTCGACCTACTTTTTTTAAATCTCCAAATGAATATAAGGTCAGTGGAACGAAGAGTCGGGGTCAGTCGAACCATAGTCTAGTGCGAAGCGCACGTTGCCGGAGTCCAGGAAGGGACGCGCGGACTTCAGTATGTTGAGTGTTCATCAACATCATAACCATGCAGTAAGGCATTAAGTAAGAACGATTAATGTAGTCAGTTGAACCGTACTTAAGTGCAGAGCACACGCCGCCCGAGTCCAGAGTGGGACGCGCGGACTTTAACAGTTTAAGTGCATCAACATAATAGCCATGCAGTAAGGCATTATTAAGAACAATTAATAAGGACAGTCGTGCCATACTTTTATAGTCGGCATTACGAGTGATTATTAATGAGTACGCAGATAATGTACCGTGTGATGTACAAGGTAGGACAATGTCAGATGAGGAAATCGTACCTCAGGATGAGGAGATATTATGTGGTATCATAATAATGTGCGTGGAACTGTCCAATGTTTTGTTATAAGCAGATCATTAAGGGGGACTGTAAGTCCGGCCGAAGGACAATTGAAAGTGGTAATTGTACAAGTACAATGTACAATGGACGAGCGCAATATATAGGCTATTGGTTAGACATATAATAGGATGTCGAACTGCACAGGTATAAACTTTGTTATGCGAGTGATGAAATTTTGCAGGGATACCACTGTAATTAATGCTCAGGACGATGTGCAAGCATATTTATGCGATATCGGGAAATTTATCTAAGGATAGAAACTGAAGACAGATGGGGGACCGCTAGGAATCATTAGGCAGAGAATCGAGACTTTCGAACAAGATGCGTGATAGCAGTGAAGGATAGATCTTCAACGCCTGCATTTTTGATATTCTGCAAGGAAAGGTCAACCATTAAAAAATGTACATAGCGATCGTGTGATTTTAGTGATTATCATTTAAATATATGTAAAATTAATAGTGTAATAAGTGATATAACGTGTTGTGTGAGAAAGGAGGCAACAGCTTCGACATGGAGAAGCAAAGTGCAGTGTGTTTTGTAAGGCAAAAATTATGTAAAATGTGTGTGAAGAGTGTGATAATGTCTTGCTAATTTGAAAATGACGGTGGGCATTACTGGAGGAAATGTGTGGTCGGAGCCACCAGATTAACCAATGTGAGTACCCAAAAACCATGATTTGTAGTAAATAGAGTCCACTGTATGTTGAGTGATTTCAAAATTTATAGAATATGCCAAAAAGAGTCAATTTTGGGAGGTAGAACCTCGAGATATTAATGTTGTGTTGATTTTAGTCAAGTTGAGATGTCTTTGTACATCATTGAGTGGATAAATCGTTACCACTAATGTAAAATGGCAATTGAGTTATATAGAAAGTTAACGTAATGAACACGGATGTTTGATTATATAAATACGGTTACGTTGCGTCGGTATAGGGAAAATTTATGTCAGTAATAATAATAATAATGAGAATAGATGAATACACATCAGGGAGAATGTTTGTAACCAGAATATATATGCAAATTGGAATACTTGTGTATCCAAGCAGTAGGATTATACGTGAAGGGCTAAGCAAAGGAATTTAATATCAGAGTATATTATGATAATGGAAATAAATATGCAAGAATATAGGAACTGGAAGGGTTTAATAGTGACTTGAATCGCAGCTTGATGAATAAGCTTGTAAGAGTAATTGATAAATTTTATCTTACTAATTAAAGGACGGGATCATATCACCATGGTCATGGGAGCCAGGTAATCTAATCGACGTGTGAAATCTCGTATAGCCAAGGGCATACAGAGATATTATTATTTGCCAGAGCGTATTTAGTGACGGAAACCCTAGCTCTGAGGATTGCTATGAAATGTTCCGGGTTCGAATCCAGTGGTGCATGGGAGGATAACAATGGACACCTCAGCATGACACCTGATATCAACCGAGAACTAACTATTGAATAAATTCAGCTCCTGGGAGTGAATTTTTGACGGCAGGAAGTGTGCCTGACCGTGTTCTTTAACAAGATGCCGGTTATCCCAATTCGACATGTGTATGATGACTCTCGTTCCTTCATTTAATGTAAATGGACCTGTTGAGGCCAGCTATTAATATCCTAAGGATAGGGATAAATGCTTAAACAATTCCATACCCTATCTTGCATACAGTTTAGTTAGATCATATGTGTTGAGCAGATCAGTGAGGCTGCACTATTGTATTTAAAGCCACATGCAACTGCTTGGAGATGAAAGAGAGGGACAGAGCGAGGGACGTGGCAAGTGTTTTGTTACGGCCCAGCGCAGACCCATTGTATACAGGAAGAGCCAGGGGAGAGATTTTAAACCACCCTTGGAGGGTGATGTTTAGAGTGGAAAGACTTTGAAACCCTGTTTGTAATAAAAGAATCATTGTTGTATTGTATAAAGAATTTGTGTGGTTTGAAACACATTGATAATTAAGGATCATTTTGATAACTTAATACTTGGCAAACTTATTAGATGTTGAAAGTTGCATTTTTATACTGACATTGTCGCCTATTTCCGAAGGTGGACGCTAGATGTCATATGCTATGCCCACGCAAGGGTAGCATAAAATCCCACCCGACACAGCGGTAACGGAATCATTGAGATTGAACTCATGACGGCATACAGTGGAACTACATAAAGGGGTATAATTACAAGTAACAGTGGAGTTGCAAGTACATATGATGTGCAACCCATAAATTGGTTAATGCATGGTAGAGCATTTTGGTGGGAAGAGAAATACAGAACATAATTGTACGCATAATGTGAAATAGGATATGTTGAGAATAAACAACTAGATTGTGAAATTAAAGTGGTCACAATAGGTGACGGAAGATTGTAAGTACAGTTATATGTGTAATTTACCAGTGCATCAGCGCACTTGAGAATGAATTTTATGTTAATCTCATGGTAATAATAATAATAATATCGTATGGCCTCGGGTGCCTGGTGCAAGCTTTGCTATTTGACACCCAGAGGGTAGCTTGCATGTCGAATTTCGTAGTTCCTTGACTATGAAAGTCAAGGAGGTTAGATGTTAGATATCTAATCTCCTTGAACACAATAGCGCTTTCTAGTAGAGAAATGAGGAACTTTGGGCTGGCGGAAACTCCCGAGATTAATTTTGCCATTATGAACATTATGGTAAATGAATAAATAATCATTTGGATTTGCGAGGATAAAGTGCGAATCTTAGTGGATTGAAGGAATTGGTTTTGCATTGTTTTATGTATTATTGTTGGGATTGTGTTTTGTTTGTGTGAAGCCATGATTTAGAGCTCAATTAAAGTCTTTAGAATAGAGTTGTGCTTTATTATTGTAGAGTTGATACCTTTTAGTCTCAGATCAAAAATATGCAACTGCTCAGTGGGTGGACGGTACACGCCTGAGGACTGATGCTAGCTAGAGGCAGAAGCATGTTTTCCATGGAAATTATTCACATGGGTACAATATGTTACTTACTTTTAATTGCCTGTATCAAAATATAAAATTTCAGTTTGATTGCTGCAATAGATTCGCAGATAATGAGAACCATCTTAATATTTCGGATGGTCGCCGTATTGGATTTTTATATACAGTAAGTAGGCCATAGAGTTATGTACTATTACATGCAGATTATTGCACACGTGTACTGTATTATTCAAACTTTAGTCGCATGATTAGGACACAAGAAAATCAAATCGAGATTTTGAAATTGTGCGCAACCGCCATCTCGTGGTTATGAAAACAATTAAAATAAATTAGATGCCAATGCATTTCAATATGAATAAACATTTGCTGTACCATGTTTCACTGCACTCGGATGGTTAAATCGCGGAGAAAAGTCTAATTAAATGTTTCAACGTCGCTTGGTCGCCGTGTTCGTTTTGTATCTAACAGGTTTTTGAAAGTCACATCACTTGGATGACCTTCTAGTAGTATTGTAACGTGTCGAAAGGGTTGTAAGGTTATATGGGGTCGCATCTGGTGTTTGCACACAAAGGAAACACAATCCATCCCTAGTAATACACAACTCTAGCTTGGACACATTTTCTTCACATCTGACACCCACCATTTATATGTATTCATCTCACATTCCACAATTGTAATCGCTTCCTTTATATCCCAATTCAAGCAAGCATTCATAGAACTATTATCATCAACACATATCATAACCATGCACATCATAAAACATATCACTATCTGTAGTTCAAAACATAACGTAACCATTGTAACACACATCAATGAGTGCCCCATCAACAGGTGGCCATGCTTCTAACCTAAATGTGTCTACATGGTTCAGTCTCACCTTCTAGTAGTGCCCTTTATCACCGTAAAAAATTTCAGGGTGATATCAGTAATATTTTCGGAGATTTAGAATGCCAGTGAAATATTTCGCACAGCCGTCATGTTGGATTTGTGGGACGTAATACAACTTAAAGGGCACAGTCGGGGTCGGACGAAATAGTACTTTGACCTTACCGAGTTTCATTGAAATCACTCCAGCTGTTTGGATTTTATTAGGGGTGTGGGGGGCACACACACATACACACACACGGACATAGAGTGATCTTATAAGCCTATTTATTCATTAATGAGAATAGGCTAAAAATTCAGATAGGCGATTTGAATCTTCTGGATCGTATATTCTCTTTATGTCCGAGACCTCACCCCCACCCACTAATGATTTTATGTTCGACCCTAACTATTATGTGTCAGAAAACTGTATCATAATGAGGCTCATTATAACACTATTTTTCATTATGAAACAGTTTCTCCCACCAATCAGAGCTCAAGAAATAGTTGTGTGACCAATTAGATAAGGATACCTTCGCGCATGCGCTCAAAATCCAACATGTCTATATAAATTACCGAAATTGCACCGTCCATATGTTCGCGTAAATAAACTGGTGAATATGAGACAAGAAATGGCACTGTACCTTAATATCCCCAAAATCTATTTCTACACAGCGCGAGGTTTTGAAACGACTTCGGTGACAGTTTTACTGAATACTGGAGCACAATCTGAACATATGGCATTGAAGCACACAGAGCGCGTGGAAAACAGAGATATACTACCCACCGCAGCACCCGATCACAACATTCTAGTGACTGAACAGATATTTATGAATATTTATGTTAAAACATATAATAAAGTTATAATTATCGTCGAACATAAACAGTCGTATGCAACTCGCCTATAATGGTAATTAAGACACTCGTATGGAAATTATAAAACTCGCATACGCTCGTTTTATAAAAATACTCGTGTCTTAATTATAGCCATTATAGGCTCGTTGCATAATGTACTATTTTCACTGTGCTCAACCCCCTCCAGAAGCAAATCCTAGTTTCACCACTGAGCGGAGAGGTCTGAACACTCGGAAATTGTGCGGTTTAGGATTTATGTCTGAAACACAAAACACACAAATGTCTCGAATATCCAAATACCATCGGGATCAGAAGCATGGAAGAGAGGAGCCCAGCAAGTTATTAGTGAAAGCAATACCGGACTTAACTGGTGTTTTTTATTTAGCGTATGGATTTTATGTGCCGGGAGTGTCCGAGGACATGTTCGGCTCGCCAGAGGCTGTAGCTGCTTCAAAGGGACACCCATGGGGTGAGCTACAAGTTCCGTTCAATGTCAAGTAGTTCCAACTTTCGCTACCAGATGTCACTGACACCCAGTGGTGAGCGTTGGGACTATGATAGAGCGTTTCAACGAAATCTAACCTAGAAAGTTAGTGAAAGGATCTTTTACATGCCATACATCTGTGACATGGGACCGCCGCCTTTACTTCCTCTCCGAAGGAAGGCATACTGAAGGATTTTAACGCTCTTAAAAATCCGATATCCGATGCGCCGTTACTTCGGCCGGGCTTGAACCCACTATCTGGGGCACAGCAGTTCAGCACGCTAGCAACTACGCCACCCAAGCCGCTCTCAACTGGGGTTAGGTATGCTCTAGGCCACGGGTATGCTAATGGAAGTGAGTAGAATAGCAAGACATTTTCCGTTATCTGGGGGCAAATCAATTTACTAAATAAACCCGATTCGTGTTTTGTAGTGATTTTCTATGCCAGTGTTACGCTCTGCATTCACTACTGATTGGAGATCTTTCATGCATCTCGTCGACCTTGTGCTCGTGTCATGGTCTGTGTACATTCAAACAGTTGTTGCTCCAAACATTATTCCATCGACCACCTAACCTTAAATCATCGATAACAGTGATATCTGTGACTATGGCTGCCCTCTATAGTTAAGTCAACCTTATCATCATCTTGTTTTATTTCGACTCAGAAGGTAGACGGGTGGCGAAATGTTTTCCGAAAAGATTTCGTATGTAATGTTATGAAGGTGACGTTCCGCGACGGAATTAGTTCCTCACCCATGGAGGAGGAGGGTGTGCTACGCCACTGAACTGGAGTGATGTGATATGTGTTGGCGAGGAGAACGAAAGGAAACAGTGGAACAGTTAGCCAGCGAGCTGTAAAAGTGACGCAGCCCATGCGCCGTTACTTCACCCAGGAGTGTGTTGAGTGCTGGCGGAAAGTGAGTTCTTGCCCGCCTGTTCCACTAGCCTCGCGCTTCGCGCCACCCCGGGGCGCCCCTCCACGTGCACCATGTTCCTTTTGGTTTTAACGAAATACGCAAATTTAAAAAAAAATGGTTTTCTAATATCCCGTAGCATTACTTCAAATGGACGCAAAACATACTCACTTTTTTTTTTTTGCGAATTTCAACAATAATCACGATTCTATAGACAATGGGTTATATGAACAAAACTGATTATAAACTTCGAAGTATATACTTCGAGCATGAGCATCAGTTTTGAGTATATACTCTGTTTGTTATGAATAAAAGATCTTGAGTATCAATTACAATTTCCCCTCCTTTTGGAGTAGGCCTATATACTGTACTTCACTTTGGAGTATATACTTCACTTGTGCCACGATGGTACTCTCGTTTCGTCGACTATTTTACATGCCATTTGTTAATGCAAACCAGTCGTCTGCTGAAGACTTGTCTTGTTGATTAATTGAAAGTTCCTGGTTAATTGAAATGTCTGTTAGTGGGGATGATTATGAGTCGTCAGCTGCAAAACATCGTTTAATCCACTTGTGAATAAGGATCATGTCGTAAAATTATTTATTTTATTATTTTATTTTATTTTACTTTATTTTATTATTTTTTCATTTGTTTGATTTTGTTTTGTTTTATTTTATTTCGTTTTATTTTGTTTTAAATTGTTTTTTTTTGTTCTGATTTATTTTTGTTTTTTTATTTTCGTTTGTTTATTTTGTTTTATTTTGATTTTGTTTTGTTTGTTTTACTTTTATTTGTTTTGTTTTATTTTGATTTTGTTTTGTTTGTTTTACTTTTATTTGTTTTGTTTTATTTTGATTTTCCAGGAAACAAACACAAAAACAAAAAATACGAAGCAAAAGGCAAAATTCAAAAATAAAAGCAATAGCAGAAAACAAATAACAAGAAACACAAAGCAAAATTCAAAAACAAAAGCAAAATCAGAAAACAAAAAACAAGAAACACAAAGCACAAAGCAAAATTCAAAAACAAAAGCAAAAGCAGAAAACAAACACAAACCCAAAACCAAAAATAAAAGCAAATAGTAAAATTCAAAAGCATAAGCACAAAGCAAACACAAAACCTAAAAAGCAAAAAGCAAGAACAAAAAAGTAGAAAACAACAAACACAAAAGATACGTGAGGCAAAGTCCAGAGAAACGTTTCTCATGAAAATGATTCTTTTTCACAAGTGGATTAAACGAGTTTTGCAACTGGACGACTCATATGATCGTATATCAAATGTTTCAGATTTGGCATTAGTAAGGATTGTCTGTGACTATCCTTCAGTATTTGACAATCCTCAAACAACTAACTCGCGGAAGGAAAAAAGTGAATGTTTAAAAGCTTGAAAGATTCGCTACGCTGGAAACCTGGAAACTTTGGCAAATGTAGGCCTATCACAGAAAGTCAAATACTGATGAAAATCAATTGTTTTTTTACAGCTTTTCCACTTGTTCCGTGTATTTGCCCAAAAGGTAATCAGAAAGTCATAGAATATTATCTATTTTAAACTGGTATAATGATATACAGTCCCTCTCTGAAACTGTTCTTCGTAATTTATATACTTTCCTAGCCCGAAAGTTATTTACATCTACAAACATAACCTCAACCATCTTGAGATTACACAGCTGAGCATGGTAATGGCCAGACTTCAGAAATGGTGAGTATATACTTCAGATTTGTAGCATATACTTCTATTATTCATACCACATTGGAGTATATACTCACTAACTGAGTATTTACTCCCACCCTTGAGTATGTAGGTTACTTCTCAGTGAGTTTAAACTTCAACTTTTATTCATACCATTCTGAGTATTGTACCCGATTGTCATCATGTGGACCATGTGTTCGTATCCCAACTAACTCACGGTCTTTCGAGGTATGGGACGTTCCTGCCCACCATACGACCACATGCTCAGGATTTGAGTCTACCAGGTAACTACTCTACAGGAAATACACATCATATTCCTAAAGATAACACATTTACTGGTCTAAAATCAATGGCTATACAACAAATACAAAACAAAGGACAAATTACATTTAATTCCCACAAATAAAATAGGGTTGTTCTGTGAGCTTTCTTCGTAAAATAGTGCTACACTGCACTCAAATCTAATTCTAGCATCCTGTCAATGATATTTTCAGACTTCCATGGGTTTCCATAGTGTTCAACAACTAACACAACTTTAGTTAATGGGAGTACCATAACACAAAAATCACATATCCCATAACATGATACTAATAAAACATTATTCCATTTCTTATGGCATTTACCTTGATTAACATGAATTCATTATTTTCTGCAATCATTAACAGATATTTGTTGTGTTGCGTGAATCATCTTCCTTCCTTCCATGCATATGAACGCCTTAGGAAAAGTGGTACATAATTTTATAGTTTCACCATATAACGATTTTCTGGGTCTTGTCGGGCTTATCAACGTTACAAATGTGTCATGTTCTGGGAAAAACACATACCCGTCTGCATAAATTAGCAGGAATGGCAAAATGCACTCTAAAAGAAGATGCCTACATTATTTTGGTTCAGTTTTTCTCCTCAGAGAATAATTGAGCCAAATATTATCTGATTTCTATGATTCAACAACGTATGTGAGTTGCAACCCACCGTTCAATTCACTTTGTTGTTTGTTTGAGTCTTCAGTCTTTTGACTGGTTTGATGCAGCTCTCCATGCCTCCCTGTCCTGAGCTAATCATTTCATCTCTACATAGCTCCGACACCCTACATCGGAGGCAATCTGTTTAACATATTCTAACCTTGGTCTACCCCTACAGTTTTTGTCCTCGACCCTTCCTTCCATAACTAAGCTTGCTATTCCTGGGTGTCTTAGTATGTGTCCTACCAACCTATCTCTTCTCTTCATTAGCAGTCGCCAGAAACATCTCTCCTCTCCCACTCGTCTTAATATCTCTTTGTTTGTAACCCTATCTACCCATCTGATCTTCATCATTCTCCTGTAACACCACATTTCAAATGCTTCAATTCTCCTCTTTTCTGCTGCACCAATAGTCCAAGTTTCACTTCCATAGAGCGCCACGCTCCAGACAAAGGCTTTCAAAAATGACTTCCTAATACCTAAATCTATATTCGATGTCAGCAGATTCCTTTTTTGTAGAAATGCTTTCTTTGCCTGAGCCAACCTACTTTTCATATCTTCTTTGCTTCGTCCATCACTGGTTATTCTGCTTCCTAAGTAACAGAAGTCTCCTACTTCCTTCAGCTTTTCACCTGCCAATTTGATCTCCATAGAGGTTTCTGATATATTTCGGCTGCATTCCAGTATTTTTGTTTTACATTTATTTATTTTCATCATGAATTCTTTCCGTAAGACGGAGTACATACCATTCATAAACTCATTCAAATCCTCAGGCTTGTCGGCCAAGATGACGATGTCATCAGCAAATCTCAGAGTTGAAATTATTTCTCCTTGAATCTTCACTCCCACTTTAAAATTTTCTCTAATTTCCTTCATTGCTTGTTCAATGTAAAGATTGAAAAGTATGGGTGATAAGTTGCAGCCTTGCCTTACACCTTTCTGAATACCAGCTTCTCTCTCATGTCCTTCAACTCGAATGACTGCTGTCTGGTATCTGTACAGATTGTATATCACCCTCCTATCCCTGTACTTTATTCCAATTGATTTCAAAATGTCAAACAATTTAGTCCAATCAACGTTATCAAAAGCCTTTTCTAAGTCTACAAAAGCCATGAACGTTCTCTTATCTTTCCTTATTCTACCTTCTAAAATCAGCCTAAGACTTAGTACAGCTTCCCTTGTTCCTACATTTCTCCTGAAACCAAACTGGTCTTCACCCAACTCCGTTTCTATCTGGCTTTCAATCCTCTTGTAAATTATTCTAGACAGGATCTTTGAAGCATGAGTAATCAAGCTGATTGTACGGTAATCTTCACATCTGTCAGCTCCCACTTTCTTTGGTATAGGGATGATAACATTCTTCTTGAAATCAGGGGGTACCTCACCTGTCTCATAAATCCTACACACCAAGTGAAATAACCTGACCAGACCTTCATCTCCTATGCAGCGTAGCAACTCAATCGGTATATCATCTATGCCTGGTGCTTTGTTCCTGCTTAAGTCTTCCAAAGCTCTATCAAATTCTGATCTCAATATTAAATCTCCTTTCGCATCCTCATCAATTTCCTCCTCCCTTTCCATTACATGATTCTCAATCTCCTTTCCCTTATACAAACTCTCTATGTAAGCTTTCCATCTGTCAACCTTTTCTTCCCTATCTGTTAGAGGCTTTCCATTTGTGTCCTTAATATTACAGCACTTAGTCTTCTTTTCCCCAAAAGTATTCTTAATCCTTCGATAAGCTGTGTCTACTTTTCCTAATTTCAGACAATTTTCTATATCTGCACATTTCTCTTTCAACCATTCTTCTTTCGCTTCCTTGCACTTCTTGTTAACCTCATTTCTCAGACGTCTGTATTCTGCTTTCCCCTTTTCATCTCTTAGATTCTTGTGTTTCCGCCTTTCATCCATCAATTCTAGTATATCCTGAGTGATCCACGGTTTTCTACCTATTCTTTCTTTCCTACCAATGTTTTCTTCTGCGGATTTTGTTATTTCATTCTTCAAAAGTGCCCATTCGTCTGCAATTGAAGTTTGTTTAGGGTTTTTCATTAGTCCTTCCTTTATACTCTTCTTGAATCTTTCGTTTACATCCTTCTCTTTCAGTCTGTCTATTGCCCACCTTTTTGGCTTTTAACTTTTCTTCAGTTTCTTCAACTTTAATCTGCATTTCATTACAACCAGATTGTGATCAGAGTTTATGTCAGCACCAGGATATGTTTTACAATCCAAAATCTGGTTTCGAAACCTCTGCTTGACCATAATGAAGTCGATTTGGTAACGCCCTGTATCTCCTGGTCTCATCCATGTGTATATTCTTCTATTGTGGTTATTGAATAAGGTGTTAGCTATGACCAATTCATGCTCGGTGCAGAATTCTACCAGCCTGCTTCCTCGATCATTCCTTTCACCTAATCCGAAATCTCCTACTATCTTCCCTTCTCTCCCTTTTCCTACCACAGCATTCCAATCTCCCATTACTATAACATTTTCATCACCCTTGATATACCTCAGAATTTCGTCTATTTCTTCGTAGACCTTTTCAACATCCTCATCATCAGCTTGACTGGTAGGCATATAGACTTGTACCTCTGTAGTGCAGGTAGGTTTTGTATTGATTTTTGCTACAATAATCCGTTCACTATATTGCTCATAATATTCCACCCGCTGTCCAAGTTTCCTACTCAATATGAGGCCAACCCCAGCTTGGCCATTGTTTGATTTTGTGCTAATGACCCTATAGTCTCCTGACCAAAAGTCCTGTTCTTCCTGCCAGCGCATTTCACTAATCCCAACCAAATCCAACCTCAACCTATCCATTTCCCTTTCTAAGTTTTCTAACCTTCCACTTCCTAGCAGACTTCTAACATTCCACGCTCCGATCCGTAGAATGTCAGATTTCCTCTTTGTCACTTCTGTGATGTTAACCCCCTCTCGAGTAGTCCCCACCCGGAGATCCGAACGGGGGACTAGTTTACCTCCGGATTGAAATTTTACAAGGGAGGAGGCCATCATCACATGTAATTATGCATAGAGAGGTGCATATCCTCGGGAATAGCATACGGCTGTAGTTTCCCGTTGCTTTCAGCCGTGCAGCAGGACGCAGTGTAGCCATTATTGGCTTATATTATCAATATCTTAAACCGTCTATAAGACTAGTAAAGAATTGATTTATTCTGAAAGGCTGCTACTCCCTTTCAGAATTCACTTGGCATCATCAAAATAATCATATCTTACTTGCATATTTAAATATCGAGATTTCTCAGTGTCCTAGTGTGACTAATTTACAAGGGACCGGTCGGACGACCTTCCTCCCCTTAGCAGGCACTAAAATTCGTTCCAGCTGGCTCTCCAAGATGGCCGCTGCAGAAATGGTCTACCATTCCCCTCTCTCTCACTCTGTCAAGATCAAGGTCAGGTTTGTTTACAAAGTGCAGACTAGAGTAACACTGAGTGTGGCTCCTAAATAATTGAGTCAATTTAAATATTTAACATCTATCCTTATAGTGTCTTGGGCTCAAACTGGCTCCTTAATTAACATTCATGGCTGGGGTGGCATTCTAGTGATAGTCTTGCCGTTCTATGGTGACGACTAGTGGCTTTTAGACGCGCATCATAGTGAAAATCCAATGACTTTCACCAGCAGCTGTCAATAAAATATAAGGAAACCTGCGTTCCTAAACGACGAATATGATCCTCACCTCACAGGGTGGGTCATTAACACACACATGCTCACAGCGTCTCGACGGACGTCAATAGTGGCATAAATCAAGCAAGCGTTGGATACAGACAGACTCTGTCCAATTCGCTGCGACATAATACAGTATGCACAAGGGCGATACTACTCGTAGATTTGGCCAACTTCTCACCTAACGTGCTAGCTATACTAGTTGTCCCCGCTATATTTATTACGTAAATCACTGGATTCTACGTTAATTCTGCACGCTTACAAGCGGCTAAATCAATACTTCACATATATGACTCCATTATTAAGGCACCCGCGTTCTCTGTCATACCACTTAAGCCAAAGCTTTACATAGCTCCTAACACAAATGTATCAAAATTTACTGGCTTACTTTACTTTAATGGTCCTCAAACAATAATCCTAAGGATTGACCATATCAAATATTCATTCATATTTCACTGACACTGAAAAAGCTCTCGTATTTCTTTATATTTCACGTTATACTCTCACTGTTTACCAAATACAGTATCTTTACATTAGACATGACACTATTTGAACACTATTTAGGCCAAAAATGCCTATTACTTTACTGTTTGCCGACCCATAATATTATTTATTATTATCATTTAACGTTACCGTTACATCCTTCACTATTTTTGCCTGAATGGCCTTAAACAAATCACCATCCAGGCCATATTTTATTCAAGACGATTGGTGAAAACTCGTTCAGTAAGTGACTATTACATCTTACTCAAAGTGATAAATCGTTACATGGTGAACTACTTACAAGGGAACGGATCGCGGTGTAAAATTCTGATCTGGTTGAAATTTAGTACACAATATTCCTACAAAGTTGTACAATGACGAGGTGAAGACCGCAAGGGCCGATATCAATTTTGAACGCCGAAAATCTGCCGGACGACGGCATGAGCGAAGAGGTGAGAAGAGGTAAAGCTGACCTTCAATCCTAGCAGCACGCGATGACTCCCGGCCACTAGGCAGCAACCTGCCGTGCTGCGATGCATTCCCCACCTTAAACGTTCCCCTCACTCTTCTTGCCTCTCGATTAGAGTATAAAATGCAACATAATGTGATGTTTTGCACTTGGCTATTCTGTAAATAAATAAAACAACCTTTTTTTTTCTGTTTTACTCTTTGTAGTCCTTGCAATAGTGAATGCTTACAATAAAGTGGTCAATGCAAAGAGATTGGTTGCACCACGCGCACCTTGCAACACTTTCGTTTATACACATATCGCAAGCATTTTGGATAGCACATTCCTTGAAACGAAATTGAACGGGGTTCGCAAAGCAAGCGGACTGTATTTCAACATAGCCGGATTTGTACCAACTATACTTCCACATGTTACGAAACCGCGGAGAAGATAGTTGGTTGTGGGTCAATGATTGGGTTTTTAAAATATTGTGGCGCAAATGAATGTTAATATCAAAATTGTATAATACAATTAGGTCATAAAAATAACGAACAAATTGTTTCCATATCCGGAAACCAAGCATATCTAACGGCTGAATCATTCCAGTAGTTTTCTGGGGAATAGTTTTAACAATGATAGTTTTGTTGACGGATTTTGACGCTAATATATTTGCTTCACTTTGTGCTGTCCACGAATTCAAGAGTAAAATACTGTCGTTTGAATATAAACATCTTGTAACCACTTTTGAAATAACTTTTTAGTTAACTTTCCAGACGGGGACGGCAATACAAATAAATTATCTGCTGTAAACAAAGTTCTTTTGACAATAGAGCCAAATTCACCGTCCTTTTCTTTCAACACAACTAACAGTTTAGGTAACAGTTCTCCATCGACCTAGATGTTAGGCCCCTTAAAACATCAATTATCATGATCATCATCAGTTCTCCATCGACTGATATTACAGGCTGAATTGTATAGCTGTGTGTTAATGAGTTCAACGATTGCGCTTCTGCGAAAATTATTTTGTCTCCCTTTACATGTAGCGTATGTCCTGCATTGAACTCTTCGTTAAACCCGCTTTGATCTGTGTTAAAAAAACACTTTGGAGAGAGAGTGTTTATTAATTCGGATACCTTCTCCTACAAAAATTGTTGCGTTGGACCCAAGGTCAAGCTGATCGGCTGTGTAACTTTTGGTTACACAGTTCGCAACTTTTCGGGAACCAATATTGAATTTATTTTTAAACTTGCGAACCCAGAAAGTTGAGGCACGGATGGTATCGTCATGAACACGCCGAGCATTCTTCAGAGCCCATTTCCTAATGTGTACGTCATGGACGATTTTTGTTGTTATTCAGCCTCGCCTTTTTAAATTCTTCAAATGTTTCTTTGGTGATAAATATCAGTTATTCATCCTTTGTACCGCCTGATTCTACTTGTAGCTTCCATCTAGAAAGGTACGACTGGTGCCGTATTTTTTTAAATTTGTGCTGAATGACTTTAAATGACCTTTTATTCCTCCTTTGTTCAGCCAATAATCAACCACCTTTTTTGTTTGTTTGTGACACTTATTGCAGGTGTTGTGGTAGCATCTTTTTCACTGTCAGTGTCGGATATTGCAAATTCATCGTCTTGAATAACATTGTTATTGTCAGGCAAAACTAACGTATCCTGATGTTCAATGGCGACCTGCACATCACCAACCCTTTCTGCAATAAGGCCTGTAAACAAGGATCATGATTCAGTCTTGGTGCATGTCTGCCTTTGCCATGAGAAAATGTAAACAAAGTTTTTACTTACGGTACAGTTCAAACCCCAATTCTCTTTCACCAGGTGTTATTTGGCTTCCACAGCGATCACTTTCAGCAAAGCAGCTTTGTAGACAAACTACCACATTCCAAGGATTAAAATTTGGAAGGTGTTCCAATTGAACATCGTCGTCGTCACTTTCTGACATTTGTAAATATTCTGACTGTAAAATAAAGGATTTAACATTAATTGCTCTCTTTGCCAGAAAAATTAATCACAGACACAATAAAATTGCCATATTTACATGGCTTGATGGCGGAACGATTTGGGACCTGTTCACCCGAAACATAACTCTTGTTTTGCATAGCCCCACTGAACTGATAAGGAAGTGAGGGTTGAGGGGAAGTTGGAAGATGGGGAATGCAACGCAGCACGGCAGATCACTGCCTGGTGGCCGGGAACCATCGAGTGCTGCTTGGATTGAAGATCAGCTTTACCTCTCCCCACCTCCTCACTCATGCCACCGCCCGGCAGGTTTTTTGGCGTTCAGAACTGAAAGTGGCCCGTGCGGTTTTCACTACGTCATAGTACAACTTGTACAACATTGTACTACAAAGTAGCCGCTTGCTTTGCGAACCCCGTTCAATTTCGTTTCAAGGAATGTGCTATCCAAAAAGCTTGCGAAATCTGTATAAAAGAAAGTGTTGCAAGGTGCGCGTGGTGCAAGCAATCTCTTTGTATTGACCACATTTTTTGTAAGCATTCACTATTGCAAGGACTACAAAGAGTAAAACAGAAAAAAATAAAAGGTTGTGTTATTTTATTTACAGTATAGCCAAGTGCAAAACATCACATTGTGTTGCATTTTATACTCTAATCGAGAGGCAAGAAGAGTGAGGGGAACGTTTAAGGTGGGGAATGCATCGCAGCACGGCAGGTTGTTGCCTAGTGGCCGGGAGCCATCGCGTGCTGCTAGGATTGAAGGTCAGCTTTACCTCTTCTCACCTCCTCGTTCATGCCGTCGTCCGGCAGATTTTCGGCGTCCAATATTGGCGTTCAAAATTGAAATCGGCCCATGCGGTTTTCACCTCGTCATTGTACAACTTTGTAGGATTATTGTGTACTAAATTTCAACCAGATCAGAATTTTACACCGCGATCCGTTCCCTTGTTAGTTATAATTACATTATAAAAAATGGGTACTCACTTTTTTTCCTCTTTGCTGGATAGTGCCAGCGCCTCAGCTGTAGCGCTACCATGACGCTTGACTTAAGCCATCATGTTATCCTTGACACAACACTTAGATTCATACACTTCCCACATGATACACATATTTTTATCAGTGGTTTTTATCATTGCAATACACTGCATATTAATCACTATACACATGAACACTTTAAAACACTATTTCACAATTTATATACATTTATCCACTACTTCACATGTTGATACTTAAATTGGACTTCTCCTACGCCTGATGTCAGAGATGCGCTGCAATTATGACAACCGCTGGTCTCCGTGACAATCTAACAGCGTTTTACGGACGTTCCATCCTCGTTCCCTGCAATCTTGTTCAGCTCACTATCCAAATTAGGTGGCAATGGTTTCCAAGCTCCCATCATTGTAGTGTTTCTGATGATGCTGTCATATATAATTCTGACAATACCTCCCGGTATAAGAACTGTTCAAAACATTATAAGTTCCTTTTCGCTGTGGCGATTTTATATTTGCGTCAGATAATATGTAAATATCTGTAATACTTTACTTTCGACGCACTTCATGATTACTTATGAAGCTTTTATAACTTGCTTCTATTGTTCTCCAACGGCGACGCGTTGATACTTTAACATTTGGCGCGCTACTAGCAACGTCTTAGTTACGTGTGTACTGTAGAAGACTGGTAAAGAACTGGTGACGAACTGCAGAAGACTGCTGATGAACTTAGAAGAAGACTTGGCTTGCCTCGCTCCCCCTATATAAAGGATTCTTGTACGAAATAGTCCACTGGACACATGAGAGCGACTCCTTTCTTGAAATAATACCTCTTCAGCCGAAATGACATCTACATCTTGTTTATTTATGTGTGGAGGTTTCAAAAACATTCGCGTGCCGGCGATCGCTTCGGCCAATTAATTACAATTAATTGCCTTAGTTCAGCGCGTGGGCACGCTATCATGGTACTTCCCCGTTGACTGGTCACTAAGTCAATGCTCTTGAGCGTAGAGTAGGTTGTGATGCATTCATTTGGAGATAAAGGCCTTAATTTAGGTGAAAAACCATTCCTAAATTACCTCTCCGTGAATATATTCACCTGGGTGTATATTTCAATGCATTTCAATACTCCACTTCGCTGTAATCAATTAATTTCCATGTGCAGTCGATCCCGCCATAGCTTGCACCGTTGTCAAGCGGTGGATACCCGAGTCATTAATTCTGAGCTGTCTCTCCGCTCCAGACGTAAGTAGTTCGGTAGGCGCCTAGACTACTCCGCCCACTTGCTAAGGGTCATTTGTAAAACTTCAAACTGGCCTTCTCTCACTTTCGTATGCTCTGAAAATGTATATTTCCTTGCATTTGGCTACAGTTCTTCCCTTAAATTGCTATGATATTCACCTATAGATCGTGAAATCACGCTACATTCTTATATGTCAGTATACCTCTCATTGCTCTTTGTGTTCCCAATAATTGCTCCCCCGCAGAGATCAATGGTTCGACTCTAGGCATAACCATGTGCCTGGTCTTTTCTGATGAGACCTGAGTTCGATGCCAGACTGCCGTGGCCAGTTGGGCACATTTTTCCCCTGCTAAGCTCGGAAAATTCATTTCATAAGTGAATTTTTCGGGCCTTTCAGATGGCATCGACTCCATGCAATATTTACCTTAAGCGGTCAGTGCTCTCGGCAATGGGATTTCTCGTTCCCCACTCCACTCTGTCTGCTTCCTCGTAGACTCTCGTTCTGCCTTCGCAATTGTTCATTCATCCCCTCTAGCTCGGCAGCGGCTTCCCTCAACTGGTCATAAAATTCCTGCAGTTGACAGCTGCACTCTCCCTTCGTAACCGTTAGGTCTGCGAGCTGGTCGCTTCGCTCCGTCCCTTCCTGAGACTGCAAGCTTTTCTCAAGATTCTTTCCGTGCATACGTAATGATTCCCCGTCCACTTGGGTGTACAATGCTTGCTCCTCTCTTGTCTCATAGTCTTCTGGTGGACTATATAACTTCAAATTAGCTGCATTTACAACAACTTCTCTACCTGTTGCTTCGTCTTTGATCCGATATGCATTATTTTGCAGATCCCTTATAATCAGGTAGGGTCCGTGATAAGCATGCTGAAATTTCTTATATTTCCTGCTCTCTGGATCTGAACTGGCGGGTTTCTTCAATAAGACGTATTCTCCTACGAGTAACGGTCTGTGATAACGTTTCCTCCTGTTTCTTCGCTGCCGTCTATCTGCTTGTTTCTTGAGATACTCGAACGTTCTCTGGATCCTCAGCTCACGTCCAGGTTGTGCATCGATGGGTGTCCGAATGACATTATTCCATGGCCTCTCTGGTCTTCTATCGAGATGTAGGCTCACTGGCACCTCTCCTGTTGCTTCGTGTACGGAATTGTTAATACAATATTCAATAATCTCAAGTACGTCAATCCATTTCCAGTTCTCAGTAGAGCAATATATCTTCATGTACTTTTGCAGTTCCCTCATAACTCTTTCTGCGGAATTCGACTCCGGGTGTCGAACTGTGGACAAAATCTGTCTTATGCCCAGATTCTCCAACTCCCTGCGAAATTCTATGCTGGTAAAACAACTCCCATGATCCGATAAGATGTTCTCTGGCTGTCCTAACATAGGAATGATTCTTTCCTTCAGCCTCTTAAGTACCTGTTTCGTACTGGTTTTCTGAATTGGACACAGGACTACCATTTTGGAAAACACGTCTAGTGCAACTAGGATGTGTCTATTTCCTCTTCTAGCTCTAGGAAGCGGCCCAAAGTTGTCCAGTGCCAGAAGCTGACATGGCTTCTCTGGTAAGAGCGGTATAGGTTTCTGCCTCATTAAATACGAGTTAGGCTTTACTCGTTGGCACATATCACAAGTACTGATAGTATTCCTGACTGTCTCTCTAAGTTTTGGCCAAATAAATGCTTCTTTAAGCAGGGAAACAGTCTTATCTACACCGGAGTGACCAAAAGCTCGGTGTGCTAACCATACTAGCCTCCTCTGTAATGCTGGTGGTACGACTATCCTAGGTTTGGTGTGGTCTGAGTCGCTCCATTTATGTAACATCTGGTTAAACCATAGATATTCCGTTGATAATGCTTCAGCTTCCACATACATCGGAGTTCCTCTATCCAGCTTTCCCTCGAAGTAATGAATCATCAACCGTATCCAGAGATCTTCACGTTGAAAAACAGTGATGTTCCTCAGATCATCTAAGGTCTTCTTATCTCTATCTTCTATCTCGATAGCTAGAACTTCTTCTTCATTAGCTGTAGGGTATCTGCTCAGCAAGTCAGGTATGATATTGTCCTTCCCCGGGCAATACTCTATTTCCACTTGAAATTGCTGTATGTACAGGGACCACCTCGTCAGTCTTTGACTCGACAAGTCAGTTTTCAGCAGGAACGTTAGGGCTTTATGGTCTGTTCTCAATATAATTCTAAAACCATAAATCAGCTTTCGCCAATACTGCAAGGCATACAGTATCGCGAGTAATTCGATCTCCGTGACCGTATAATTCTTTTCATTAGGCTTCAACCTTCTGCTGATAAATGCAATGTAAGTTTTCTCCTCTGGCCTGTCCATGTTCTCCTGATATAACATAGCTCCGATCCCTATAAATGATGCGTCAGTCTGGATAATAAATTTCTGAGTGTAGTCAGGATATCCCAATTTCACATAATCTAACAACATCTGTTTAGATTTCACGAAGGCTTCCTCGCATTGTTCCGTCCAGCGCCATCTTCCTCCCATCTTAAGTAAGTCTTGGAGTGGTGCTACGGTCTCGGTATACTTCGGACAATGGTTTGAAAAGAATCCAATAACGCCTAGATATTGCCTGACGTTCTTTACCTTCGTTGGTCTCGGGAAATGTTTAATGACTTCCAATTTTCCCGGATTAGGTCTGACTCCTTGTGCATCTATTACGTGGCCTAGAAATTTAACTTCTCTCTGAGCAAAGTTAGACTTCTTTATATTGACCTTAAAGTTAGCTTGCGTAGATCTCTGACATGCTCTTCGACAGTTTCAGATGTCAGTAGTATATCATCTACGTAACATATGGTTGTGGCTTTTACTTCTTCGGATAGATTCCGATCTAGCGCTCGTATCAATGCTGAACCTGCTGTCTTTAATCCAAATGGAAGACGCACGTATGAATATGTGTGCTGGTCAAATAAAAATCCAGTTAACAAACTTGTTTTCTCTTCCAGAGCAAGATGGTGAAAACTTGCCGTCAGGTCAAGATTTGAGAACACAGTCTTTCCTTTGAACCTTCTGAGTACCTCCTTAATGGGCGGCACTGTATCAAATTCCGGTATGACCTTGGAATTCAAATTTCGTAGGTCCAGGCATATCCTCACACTTCCGTCCTGTTTAGGTACAACTACCAGTGGGCTGACATAGGGTGTGGCTGTCTTTACAATGACGCCTGCTTCTAGCATTTCCTGTATCGCTTCTTTAACCTTTAAATAATGTTTCTCAGCTACAGGATACGGCTTCTGTTTAAATGGTGTCCAATCGCTGACTTGGAACGCATACTGGAAATTCTTGATCAGGCCAGGTCTCGAATCGAAGACTCCTTTATACTCAAATAGCAGTTCCCTTAGCATTTGCTTATATTCTGGACCAAATTTAGCTTCTTCAATCTTCTCTTCCAGGCCTTCTTCAAATTTTGGTTCGAGATCCTTTTCAATGTCTGCGGCCAGTGTTGCCAACTCTTCCTCGATGTCTTCTGTTGTCGACACTGCATCCCCAGTCATATCTCCGTATGTATGCCATACGTATTCTTCTGGTCTCGTTTCATTCTGCTTTAATGAGAGTTCTAACTCTTCCTTTCCCTCACTTGCGCGAAACATCACAATGTCTTGCGAGAGATCTATAATAACTTTATACTCTCTTATGAAATCCATCCCAACAATGATATTAAAAGGCAGCTTATTTACAAGTAGGAAGCTCTGTGAGAATGTAGAGTTCCCTATATGCAAATCTAAAAATACTTGGTATTTGCATATCATAACTTTATCTGGTATGACACCTTTTATTTTCACGCTTGAAATAGGTATTTTCAATACGTGAATTTTACTCTGGATTTCATTGTATAATGCCTGGGTTATCAAACTCACGGTTGACCCTGTATCAATGAGACTTCTTATCTTCATACCCGCAATGTTTACAATAATAATGGGTAGTTCCCTTCTTACATTGACCGTCCTTTCATCGAGGTCTTCGATAAGCTCCACAGGTTTGGCAATCCAGTTAACAACATTCACTGTATTCCATCCTGAACTTATCTCTCTTTGGCCATTTAAATTTGGTGTTTTTTTTTCAATTTCTCCATTCTTTGTGGAGTTCTTCTGTCTGTCTTCATGCTGCTGAAGCTCCAGACTTTTGGCACCGTCATCATTTTGATATATGTCGGGTGACCTTCTATTCCTAATCGCTTCATCCCAATGAACTCGCGATTGTCTTGGATCATCTCCGCGCTCTTCCATGTATCTTAAAGATGCGTGATAACGTTCTTCCGGCTCTTCATCGAACCCGCGACTCTGCTCTTGGGATCTCCATCCTTGGTTGTTCCCATTTCGGCCGTAACTCCTTCTGTGATCAAGCTGCTGGTCTCTGGTACCACGCTGATTCCAGTTTTTCCTTCCTCGGTTACCACGGTTCGATGCTCCTCGATACGCTAGCCTATAATTTTGGTCTTCGCGTCCTTCGCGTTGCCAGTCAGATTTTTCTGTTTCGGTGCTTGTAGATTTGCTTTTTGTCTGCACCTTGGTTGGCTCAATCGGTGTAGTCGTCATGTTTACTTGTTCCGCATTTCGACTTTGTCTTGTGTGCTGCACTGTGGTTAGATCAAGTTGTCTCAGCACCTCCTCCATATCAATTGCAGTTTTGGCGTTTGCCGAGATTAGCAGACGTTGTACTTCATACGGTAGCTGCTTGGCTATTGCTATGCACAAGTCTGACTCTCTAAGCCCTTCATCAAGCTCTCGAAAACGGCACAATTGATTCACAAAGAATTCCCCGTACTTAGTCGGATTACTAGTACTGTAACGCCTGGAATACAAGTCCAATCTGAGGTTCTGTTGTACGCTCGCGTTCCAGTATCTGCTTAAAAATGCTTGGCGAAATTCTTCAACGGTGTCGAACGTGTATCGAAAACTCCTAAACCATAGGGCACACTCCCCCTCGGTTAGTTTTTCAATCGCTCTCAACCTGCGCTCTGGCGGTATTTTCGCGTCATTCAAGTACTCGGAAACTTCTTTAAGCCAGTACTTGGGTGTCATGTGAGAATTACTCCCAGAGTATTTCTTTGGTTTCTCGTCACTAGCCCTTATAACTGTGACTATTTGACTTTGAACAGCATTTTCATGCGGTGTTGACATGGCAATTGGCATACCAGGTGTGGTATACGGACTGTCACTTGGCATGGCTGCATTCTTTGGAGTGGGCTGTATTTCTATATCTGCCCATTTATTCCTCCTATTCTCGTCTATACTTCCTTCGCTAGACCTAGGATTCCGCAACATAGATTCCTCCTGCGCGATCATTCTCGTCTCGATTTGACTGTGTCTATTCTCTGCCCTTTCCAAACGAGCTAATACCTCTCGTTCTATTTTCTCTAGGCGATCTCGGTTTCTTTCTGCCATAGAAAATACCTTTTCCTTATCGTCCTTAAGGTTTTCCTTCAGGTGGATAATTTCCCCTGCTAGACTCTCTCTTACTTCGGCAAGAGTCTTATCACTGGCTTCAGTCTTTAAGCCTTCTCGAAGTTCTAATTCTTCTCGTAAGCCTGTGACTTCCTTTTGAATGTGACCTTGTATATGAGAGATTTCAGTCCTTATTTTCGTGATTTCTCCCTGGTCCCCGTCTTGTCTTTTATGGATAACTGCTAAGTCGTTCTGAGTTTGTTCCAACTCTTTCTGTACTTTCCCGACTTGCCTCTTCATATTTGACATTATCTCCTTATTCCCTTGATCAGAAGTTTTTATTTCTTGAATTTCCTTGCATTGGTCAAGGATATTCTGATCCTGTTTTCTTAAGGCTTCGTCTACCGCCTTGGCGTAACCTGCCATTCGCGTATTCCATTTTGTATCGCTATCCTCGAACCTTTGATCCACGGTCTGAGTAAACGTATTAAACTGCTCTAATTGACGTTTAGTATTAGCTTCATTCTGACTCTGAATGTCTTTAAGCTCCATGGACATACTGCTTAAATTATCGTTAATTTCACGCTGTGACTCTCTGCACGCTTGCAGATTATTCTCTAATTTTAATTCAATAGACTCAAAGCGTTTATCGCTATCACCTTGCATTTCTGAGATCACGCTAACAATATTCTTAGTTACCTCACGCTGGACAGACTCTTTAACGTCATCCATTTTCTTATTAACCTCTATTATGTTTGACTCTAATTGCGTGTTTATTGTAACTTGATTAGCCTCTAATTGAGTATTGACTGTAGCCAACATCTGGCTTACCTCAGTTTGACTAGCCTCTAATCTAGTATCGACTGTAGCCAAAGTCTGGCTTACCTCAGTTTGATTAGCATCCAATCTAGTATTTATTTCGGTTTGATTGGCATCCAATCTACCCGCTATTTCATCTTTAAATTCTCTAATTTCTTCCTTTCTCTTAGCATTAGAATTATCAAAATGCTCCCTTAACTCAGCAATACACCTGAGTACGTCTTCAGTTCCAGCCATCCTGTACTTCTTAATTTGAGATATAGGTAGGCCGCAGCTGAATACGCTGGCGCGTTCTATTGGAAAGGAAAGGATTCCGGTCCCACGACAACAACAACAACATATTATAAAATGTCAAAACCAACTATGGAATGGGTGTAGACCCTCGTACCCGTCTGACAATCGTGTCTGACGTCTGAATATCATTTAGAAAGACTCACAATCGCTCAAACAAAGTTTGAGGAAAAATATCATTTCTATGGTTTTCCCCATGAAAACCATGCTATTATTATGGGGTTTATCTGAATCCCATAAGCCATCCACGTACTGGGCGCCATTGATAAAGATTAATGTATTGATGCTCACCCTCATGTGCCTATGGCGACCCGTAATTTCAACAGGCCCCACTCACGGGCGACATTGATAATGATGAGGGTAATATATAGGGATAACACGCTTTGCCCCACACACCTGGGTGACATGATAATTAAAGGGGTTTGTGTGTAAGTTACATTTACATTTAAGCATGTTTTATGGAGGATTATCAATAATTTATATCACGCGATGCCTTATTAACAAATGGGACGCGGCCTTTCCTATTCTGTCCTAATTTCTATGCTATATTTGCTTCTACCATTAATATCTTGGCCGACTTTTTAGCAGTACCTGTGACTCAATCCCAGTACAGAGACTTCTCCTCCATGTACCCGATTGTCATCATGTGGACCATGTGTTCGTATCCCAACTAACTCACGGTCTTTCGAGGTATGGGACGTTCCTGCCCACCATACGACCACATGCTCAGGATTTGAGTCTACCAGGTAACTACTTTACAGGAAATACACATCATATTCCTAAGGATAACACATTTACTGGTCTAAAATCAATGGCTATACAACAAATACAAAACAAAGGACAAATTACATTTAATTCCCACAAATAAAATAGGGTTGTTCTGTGAGCTTTCTTCGTAAAATAGTGCTACACTGCACTCAAATCTAATTCTAGCATCCTGTCAATGATATTTTCAGACTTCCATGGGTTTCCATAGTGTTCAACAACTAACACAACTTTAGTTAATGGGAGTACCATAACACAAAAATCACATATCCCATAACATGATACTAATAAAACATTATTCCATTTCTTATGGCATTTACCTTGATTAACATGAATTCATTATTTTCTGCAATCATTAACAGATATTTGTTGTGTTGCGTGAATCATCTTCCTTCCTTCCATGCATATGAACGCCTTAGGAAAAGTGGTACTTAATTTTATAGTTTCACCATATAACGATTTTCTGGGTCTTGTCGGGCTTATCAACGTTACAAATGTGTCATGTTCTGGGAAAAACACATACCCGTCTGCATAAATTAGCAGGAATGGCAAAATGCACTCTAAAAGAAGATGCCTACATTATTTTGGTTCAGTTTTTCTCCTCAGAGAATAATTGAGCCAAATATTATCTGATTTCTATGATTCAACAACGTATGTGAGTTGCAACCCACCGTTCAATTCACTTGGCATCATCAAAATAATCATATCTTACTTGCATATTTAAATATCGAGATTTCTCAGTGTCCTAGTGTGACTAATTTACAAGGGACCGGTCGGACGACCTTCCTCCCCTTAGCAGGCACTAAAATTCGTTCCAGCTGGCTCTCCAAGATGGCCGCTGCAGAAATGGTCTACCATTCCCCTCTCTCTCACTCTGTCAAGATCAAGGTCAGGTTTGTTTACAAAGTGCAGACTAGAGTAACACTGAGTGTGGCTCCTAAATAATTGAGTCAATTTAAATATTTAACATCTATCCTTATAGTGTCTTGGGCTCAAACTGGCTCCTTAATTAACATTCATGGCTGGGGTGGCATTCTAGTGATAGTCTTGCCGTTCTATGGTGACGACTAGTGGCTTTTAGACGCGCATCATAGTGAAAATCCAATGACTTTCACCAGCAGCTGTCAATAAAATATAAGGAAACCTGCGTTCCTAAACGACGAATATGATCCTCACCTCACAGGGTGGGTCATTAACACACACATGCTCACAGCGTCTCGACGGACGTCAATAGTGGCATAAATCAAGCAAGCGTTGGATACAGACAGACTCTGTCCAATTCGCTGCGACATAATACAGTATGCACAAGGGCGATACTACTCGTAGATTTGGCCAACTTCTCACCTAACGTGCAAGCTATACTAGTTGTCCCCGCTATATTTATTACGTAAATCACTGGATTCTACGTTAATTCTGCACGCTTACAAGCGGCTCAAACAATACTTCACATATATGACTCCATTATTAAGGCACCCGCGTTCTCTGTCATACCACTTAAGCCAAAGCTTTACATAGCTCCTAACACAAATGTATCAAAATTTACTGGCTTACTTTACTTTAATGGTCCTCAAACAATAATCCTAAGGATTGACCATATCAAATATTCATTCATATTTCACTGACACTGAAAAAGCTCTCGTATTTCTTTATATTTCACGTTATACTCTCACTGTTTACCAAATACAGTATATTTACATTA
This sequence comes from Meconema thalassinum, assembly GCA_946902985.2. Taxonomy (NCBI): domain Eukaryota; kingdom Metazoa; phylum Arthropoda; class Insecta; order Orthoptera; family Tettigoniidae; genus Meconema; species Meconema thalassinum. Next base: position 2,008,236,808 of record OX336388.2, read on the forward strand.
GACATGACACTATTTTAACACTATTTAGGCCAAAAATGCCTATTACTTTACTGTTTGCCGACCCATAATATTATTTATTATTATCATTTAACGTTACCGTTACATCCATCACTATTTTTTGCCTGAATGGCCTTAAACAAATCACCTTCCAAGCCATATTTTATTCAAGACGAGTGGTGAAAACTCGTTCAGTAAGTGACTATTACATCTTACTCAAAGTGATAAATCGTTACATGGTGAACTACTTAGTTATAATTACATTATAAAAAATGGGTACTCACTTTTTTTCCTCTTTGCTGGATAGTGCCAGCGCCTCAGCTATAGCGCTACCATGACGCTTGACTTAAGCCATCATGTTATCCTTGACACAACACTTAGATTCATACACTTCCCACATGATACACATATTTTTATCAGTGGTTTTTATCATTGCAATACACTGCATATTAATCACTATACACATGAACACTTTAAAACACTATTTCACAATTTATATACATTTATCCACTACTTCACATGTTGATCCTTAAATTGGACTTCTCCTACGCCTGATCTCAGAGATGCGCTGCAATTATGACAACCGCTGGTCTCCGTGACAATCTAACAGCGTTTTACGGACGTTCCATCCTCGTTCCCTGCAATCTTGTTCAGCTCACTATCCAAATTAGGTGGCAATGGTTTCCAAGCTCCCATCATTGTAGTGTTTCTGATGATGCTGTCATATATAATTCTGACAATACCTCCCGGTATAAGAACTGTTCAAAACATTATAAGTTCCTTTTCGCTGTGGCGATTTTATATTTGCGTCAGATAATATGTAAATATCTGTAATACTTTACTTTCGACGCACTTCATGATTACTTATGAAGCTTTTATAACTTGCTTCTATTGTTCTCCAACGGCGACGCGTTGATACTTTAACATTTGGCGCGCTACTAGCAACGTCTTAGTTACGTGTGTACTGTAGAAGACTGGTAAAGAACTGGTGACGAACTGCAGAAGACTGCTGATGAACTTAGAAGAAGACTTGGCTTGTCTCGCTCCCCCTATATAAAGGATTCTTGTACGAAATAGTCCACTGGACACATGAGAGCGACTCCTTTCTTGAAATAATACCTCTTCAGCCGAAATGACATCTACATCTTGTTTATTTATGTGTGGAGGTTTCAAAAACATTCGCGTGCCGGCGATCGCTTCGGCCAATTAATTACAATTAATTGCCTTAGTTCAGCGCGTGGGCACGCTATCATGGTACTTCCCCGTTGACTGGTCACTAAGTCAATGCTCTTGAGCGTAGGGTAGGTTGTGATGCATTCATTTGGAGATAAAGGCCTTAATTTAGGTGAAAAACCATTCCTAAATTACCTCTCCGTGAATATATTCACCTGGGTGTATATTTCAATGCATTTCAATACTCCACTTCGCTGTAATCAATTAATTTCCATGTGCAGTCGATCCCGCCATAGCTTGCACCGTTGTCAAGCGGTGGATACCCGAGTCATTAATTCTGAGCTGTCTCTCCGCTCCAGACGTAAGTAGTTCGGTAGGCGCCTAGACTACTCCGCCCACTTGCTTAAGGGTCATTTGTAAAACTTCAAACTGGCCTTCTCTCATTTTCGTATGCTCTGAAAATGTATATTTCCTTGCATTTGGCTACAGTTCTTCCCTTAAATTGCTATGATATTCACCTATAGATCGTGAAATCACGCTACATTCTTATATGTCATTATACCTCTCATTGCTCTTTGGGTTCCCAATAATTGCTCCCCCGCAGAGATCAATGGTTCGACTCTAGGCATAACCATGTGCCTGGTCTTTTCTGATGAGACCTGAGTTCGATGCCAGACTGCCGTGGCCAGTTGGGCACAGTATATACTACAAAATTGTTGAGCATGAGCATAAACTCCGTTTTATTCATTCCACCCAAATGTTTGGGACTGGTTGCGTGGCGCAGCGGTAACGTTCTCGCTTTCTGTGCCCAAGGTTGAAGAACCTAATCCTGGCGAAGTCAGTTGGCATTTGAGGGTATGGATTTGTGTCAATATATTGACTGGCACGTTAAAGACGCTCTTCAAGACAAAATTCTGGCATCCTAGCGTCTCTAAAAGCCTCAGTATGGTAGTTAAAAGGGACGTAAGAATAATAAAATTGTTCTTATCTATTATGTTCGAGCGAGCTTTTGCGAAACTGGCTTGATTTTTGAAAATTCTATGTATTACTTGAGTTATATGCCCTATCTGGAGTAGAACCCTCGACCACTAATACTAATGAATTCAGCTTCTAAAGGTTACTTTATTATTATTATTCTTTCTTCATTTAGGCCAGCTATGGACCACGTTATTTCAACTGCTTCCTTCTTTGGGCCTTGATCTTAGCCCAGTGTTCACGCATTCGCTGCCTGTAAAACTCCCTTCTTTCATCAGACCACTTCCTTCCGGTTTTTAAATTCACTTTTTCTTGGAATTGGTGGTGTGTTCCAAGCTTTTCCTTTAAATGATCACCTTCCATCATGTCTGCGTTGGGTTACTTCATTATTATTATTATTATTATTATTATTATTATTATTATTATTAGGTCGCCTCCGCAGCGTAGCGGTCAGCATGGTTAGCTGCCGCCCCGGAGGTCCTGGGTTCGATTCCCGGCTCTGCCACGAAATTTGAAAAGTGGTATGAGGACTGGAACGGGGTCTACTCAGCCTCGGGTGGTCCAAATGAGTAGAGGGGGCTTGATTCCCACCTCAGCCATCCTCGAAGTGGTTTTCCGTGGTTTCCCACTTCGTATTCGGGCAAATGCCTGGATGGTACCAACTGTAAGGCCACGGCCGCCTCCTTCCCTCTTCCTAGCCTCTCCATCCCAATCGTCCATCCCTTCCCATCCCGCATGAGGCCCCTGTTCGCTTTGCAGGTGAGGCCGCCTGGGCGAAGTGCTGATCACACCTCCCCAGTTGTATCCATCCCGACCAGATGTTCCAAGCTCCAGGACACTGCCCATAGAGGCGGTAGTGGTGAGTTCCCTCGCTGAGTCCGTGGGAACCACCAACCTAGAGGGTAAATTGACTGAATAAAAAAAATTATTATTATTATTATTATTATTATTATTATTGATGTGTAACATCTTTCCACTCGGTTGCTGGATATTTTTGTGGGAGTGATTTTGAAAAATGGGACGGAAGTGGATCGGAACGATCGAGGTGGCACCAGCTGGCACACTTCCTTTCGATCGAACGGAAGTGTGCTCGAACGGAAGTTTGCTAGCTGGCAGTGGTGGATCGAACGGAAGTGTAAGACGCACTGCCAACTCGATCGATCGATCCAGTTGGCAGTGGTAAGAGAAACAATGAGCGCGCGGTGTCGGAAATTGATACCATGACGTAGTCTCGGCCATGTGGAATGTATATGACATACTGAACGGTAAACGCTCATACGAACTCTGGTGTCAAGTGATTGAAACAAAGCACATGGTACATGTTCGAAGTCTTCGTATCAGTATTTAAATAGTAAAGTGCCTTAATATCAAACATTGTAAGTAGTCGGCATTGCCGGTATTATGTTTCCGCACAATGGCTATTCAAATATTAACCCACATAACGGAAATGCAGTCATCATTATAATATAATCGTTGTGGTTATACGAGAATTGAGCAAGCCTTCATGAACTATTGCTGAATACATTCTCTTTACTCACAAGAGGGCCTATTCATAAGGCATTTGAAACTCAATTTCACGCAGGAACATTATCGAAACAAGCAAAATATAAATGAAACTTAATTACGTAATGCAGTATTATTGGAACGTGGAAATTAGTCACCATCTTGTGCACAATATTTGCGTAGTCGAAATAGCCGTGGGGTTAATGACTGTGAATCTAGAGATCTCGGGTTCGAATCCCGGACGGGGTGCATATTTTTGCTACCAGATTATCATTTTAAACGATATTTATCATATCAATATGACTCATTTTAACAGAATCCATATGAAATTACGTGTTGGTCTGTGAATCAAGAGGTCATGTTTATAAGGAATTTAAGGTTATGAGCGGTGACGCGTCAATTAATCTAGTTGATCCATATCGTATTCTTTATTTAGGCTAGTGCTGGTGGAAGCTACAAATCATGTAATAAAATGAGTTCCGTATTATAAACTACAATATCTCTAAAACACTCCCTTTTAAACTAGTTTAATATTTGTGCCAATAATAGTATAAAATACCGTAGTATCAACAATCACCCGCGAGGTTTCTTCTATGTCAGATGTTATACATCATATGCGACTACTGTAAGGCTCGTAATTTTATTATTATTATTATTATTATTATTATTATAATTATTATTATTATTAAAATGGATGAGTTGTCATGCAGTTTCAACAAACAGTATGCATATTGGTTAGCCAATTATGATGAGTCGAGATGTGTATATTTCCAACAACTTTAAGTCCAAGTTGATACAATATATCCTCGTGCCTGACAGAGTCCACCTAAATCTTTCCGTGACATATGTTCCCCACTCTCGGTGCCACCAGAAGTCACTTCTTACCCTACCAACTTTGCTTTGACGTATGTCTCCCCCTTCCCTGGTAAATACCCAGGGAGAATGTAATGTATCCCACCCAGGGAATGACACGTGAATGCCTTAATTCACATAGAACCCTGGACTCCAGAGAGAACAGCTATCGTGTGTTGAAGCATTCAGAAACTTGTTCCTATTCATTGCCAACAAAAGAACAACGAAAGCTTAGAAAATATCAATAAAACGGAACATAAAACCTCTAATCCTTTGTTGGTGTTCTTTGTGAATAATGGAACGACGACAAGCGAAAAGGAAGATGTGATAACTCAGTCATAACAGTCATGGAACTTATTTATTGAAATAGAGCATTATAATAGGCTGATTTTAATTATATTCTTAGACGTTATTGGTTCAAATCGAAAGTGTGACATACGAGGTTATACAGTAAACTACAACTCTCATACTTTACATAGACTTGTTTTGCAGTTTACCAACAAGATAAAAAGTAACGCCAGTTGTATCATAATGAATCTTGCAACGTAGTCGTGATCGTTAAAAGGTGCACCACGACCGCGCGGGCAGCTTTAGCAAGTCCGGAGATTGTAAATTCGAATCCCGGCGCTGACAACGGCTATCCTGAGTGCAATTTCTTCGTGGGGTTTTCCACACTCTTTTCGGGCAAAGGCCTGGATATTACCTTCCTTCTAGTCTCGGGCACCTTTCTCACCCCTGTCCCTAATACAGTTACACACACTACTACGGTCATCACATAAATACAATTATCAAACAAGTTCAATATAAACCCAACTGCATGGGGCTGATGACCAAAATGTCCCAAGCCTCTAATATGAATTAACAACAACGGTAGGCTATCATAATGAAACACTTTGAATTACGGTGGGTTTTCAAAGAGACCGCTGCGTTACGGTCTTAATATGGTAGTAACTTGCGTACGCAATAGAGTGCATTGAGCGTCAGAATACAACACGAGAGGCTGGCTAGTTCCTACTCTTGTTGACAGAGTCCACTACCATACAATCGCTCTGTGAACGCTTTACTACTTGAGTAGAGACTTCTGTCTGGCGGCCGCCATCTATGACCCAAGCGCACAGCTCGCTTGCAAGAATAGGTAGACGGACGTTCTCAATCAATTCTTTCACTGTAACATTCACTCTGTAACATATTCCAGTGTTTTGATCATAATTGACGGATAGTACCTTTATTCCAAGTGCTGCTAAACAATATTTTACCCGCATAGTAGCATAGGTGAGAATGGAGAAATATAGTCTAGTTGCAGTGCAATATTATTTGTGAATTGGCAGAAAGAAACCAGTGTATACAGTATATCACGTGATAAACACAACCCATCCTTTGTCGTATTCTATACGATCACCTGCAAGTTCGCTTTATTATCTGTTTAGTTATTTTCTTTTCACAATAGCGAGTAATCCTCTCCATCTCTTCACGATAAGAAAAACTAAAATGGTGTTCAATGTATTCAAAATAAAATCTATTTGTATCGATGTATAAGGCATTAAACGTGTTGAATTCATCCCATCCTTTCCACTTTTATTCCACCATGAGTTTCCTTTAATCTTTCTGTTTTCTTTTAATTGAAGGGAATACCTTTCCGATCTCCTCCCGATAAAACATAAAAAACGAATGAAGAATATATATGTGTTGGTAGCCTATTAAAGTTTTTTTTGGCCCCAAATTCATTCCCATCGATTGTCCGTTACTTTGTGTTGTAGTAACACCAGAAACAAATTTTAATTTTGGTTTAAATTTTTTCTTGTTGTACGTTCATGAGGTAAAAGGAGGAGAATCATATATTTGACATTACTAATTATTATTATTATTATTATTATTATTATTAAACCGGACATCGGTAGAGCGTGGATTTGAATCCCACCTCGGCTGTCAGGAAAATAATTTTCGTGGTTTCCCATTTTAACCACCAGGCAAATGCCGGGATGGTTCCCTTCAACAGGTCCAAGGCCGACTTCATTCCAAAATCCCTCCCCTGACCCTTCCTTAATTAGACGCAACTTAGCGGTCACCTGGGCGATTGGCCTGTCACCAACTCCAAATAGTCCCTCGTAGAGGCCGTGGGTAAAGCCAAGCTGGGAGGATAAGCGAATGAAATAAAAATAAACAAATACATAATAGTACATTATGCAACGAGCCTATAATGACAATAATTAAGACACGAGTATGTTTATTAAACGAGCGTATGCGAGTTTTATAATTTCCATACGAGTGTCTTAATTACCATTATAGGCAAGTTGCATACGACTGTTTATGTTCGACGATAATTATTATAACTATTTTATGTTCGAACATAAATATTCATAAATATCTGTCGAGATTTCGCCAGTTTTATGTACTGAACAGAGCGCATGGGACGCACAGAGTACCTTGTATTTGACCATGGCCTCCTCGATTACCCCACGATGACACTAGGCCACGCAGTGAAATTTAAATTAGAAGGCCTTGGAACTCAGCGCAGGTACGATGCTATCCTCACCTAATTGGTCAAACAACTGTTTCTTGAGCTCTGATTGGTGGGAGAAACTGTTTCATAATGAAAAATAGTGTTATAATGATCCTCATTATGACACAGTTTTCTGAGATATAATATTTACATTTCGACATCATAGAACATAAATAAATAAATAAATAAATAAATAAGATACTCACATTTGAGGGGTTCCTAGAGCCAGAAACAGCGACCAAGAAGAAACAACATTGGACAGCTGGAAAGAAAGAAGCTGTGTGCAAGAGAATGAAGGAATATTGGCGCCAAAGAGAACTGAAATCATGAAGAGTTATCTACGTGGTCCTTAGTTGGCCAAAATCGACTATGATGAAATAAATAAATAAATAAATAAATAAATAAATAAATAAATAAATAAATAAATAAATAAATAAATAAATAAATAAATAAATAAATAAATAAATAAATAAATAAATGTACGGCATAAGTGTTTAACCAACTGACCTACAACAAAATGTTACCAAATAAATAAGACTAGCATTACCCGTCGCGGCTTCGCCCGCGAATATTCTAGTTGTAAAGAGTACACTTAACAAAATCTCAATCATAAATGCTATGACTGATTTATCCTTGGTATGAATAATCAGACTTTATCAATTCAGCTACTGGTGCAGTGGTTAGGGGTTTGTCATTCCTTCATAGGTGCATCAGAGCGAAGGTAGTTTTCTGGGAAAATCACAGACACTGTTAATTTAAGGGCCTTTAAATGTGGTTTTCGGAGACCCTTTATAATCGGGTGAAAAAGACCTTTCGTACTGCCCCCGTAAATTGAATTATTTAGGGACAAAATGAGAGTATTTTCTGTCCCCATGATACAATTTAACTAGCAAATATAATTTCTGGAAGTGTGACACAAGAGTGTCGTGTTACAAGCTTGAGACTGTGGGAGAGCCCGATCACGTGATAGATTGCACAATGGACGCTTCTAGAAGGCTATTGTTAGCATAGCAACAGCGAGTTTGGAAATTAATATTATAAATATTTTTATAAATTATGCTATTGGATCCCAGTCCAGAGCCAATGAGGAGAGGTCTTATTGAAGACGGGATCAACTTTAATTACACAACATGATGAAATTATACATTTAGGCCCTTAGAAGAAGATTTTCATATTTGGTAATGAAGAGAATATTAAGAGAAATTATGTCTGATACTTTAAAAACCACAGATCGGTTAATCTACGCAGTAATAAGCATTACTAATCTTCGCGCTCAAATTATGGTGGGAGATTGATATGGCCGCCAAAAATATGACTTGGAGAGGGAGATCCAAGGATCGAGGTTCTTATTCCAGCAGACTTTGAAGAGCGAGGAAGTGTTTTACTGGGTTAACGGAGATCCCAAGGCTTAGTCCGAGTGCGACGACTGTCGACTTGTGGAGACGCGAGTATAGCTAGGTGGAACGGTAGAGATCACTGCACTTCCATTCTGTGTGAAGTTGCGAGGAACATAGTATTGATTATATCTCATACAATATTGAGATTTGAAGTTAAATAAGTGAACACATATTAAGAACAGGTCGCCTAATATACAGGGTGTATCTTAATTATACCGACAAAAAATTCAGGGACGCTCTGCGTGTTATGTAAAAGATGATGCCACAATCGGATTGGCGGAGAAAATTTTTCCCTTCGAGAAAATGAGGTTATTTTGTTACTTCCGGGCGCGCGATTCAAATCTACCAACATGCCGTATTTGCTACCCAGGGAGCAAGCCGCCGGCCACTGCCGTGCTTCAAGAAAGGGAAGGGAATGTGATAGAAGGAGACAGAGATAATGCTGGCGGGCATGCGCAAGTTTCCTCGTTCGCCTCGTTCGCCTCGCCTCTGTCTCCTTCTATCACACTCCCTTCCCTTTCTTGAAGCACTGCAGTGGCCGGCGGCTTGCTCCCTGGGTAGCAAATACGGCGAGTTCGTGGATTTGAATCACGTGCCCCGAAGTAACAAAGTACCCTCATTTTCTCGAAGGGAAAAATTTTCTCCGCCAATTTTTTGCGGCATCGTCTTTTACATAACGCGTAGAGCGTCCCTGATTTTTTTGTCGGTATAATTAAGATACACCTGTATATTGTGAAAAGTCGAGGGCTTAAATATTCACCGTTTCGACAATATCAGCCTGTCTAGTTACATTTCCAAATGTGTTGGAAATAGAGCTGAAGATCATTATAAATTGCAAAGTGAAGTTGACGAACGCAGTTCAAGTGAACAGTGGCGGAGAACTAGTAATATTGGCGCAACACATAAACATTAACAGAATGACTATTATTTTTCTTCAAACATTATCATTCAACTTAATTAATTTTGTTGATATGATGAACTAAACAGTCATGCGCCAGAGACATATTCAATAATAGGAGTTAAGATACAACGATGGAGCTTCGTTAGACAACGTATTCTTGAATACAGACGTAGTGTACGGTCCATCTTGTGCATTTTCGTCAGTCTACGAAAACTAATATAACATCAATTAGCAATGGAAACATTTCATTCACTATTTATATGAATATTTCCATAATTGTATTCCAATGATGAAGCCGATACATATTTAAGACGGAGAATGGAGACTATACAGAAGAGATTTGTCAAGATGCTAGGGAAGGTAGCCCAGCAACCCAGAAGAATTTGCCGGAAGGATGTCGTTCGAGCCCAGCCGAATGTTGATGAATTCCAGAGAGAGAGACGTTTCTTATATCTGAGGTCGCAGATCCGAGGTTCGAATGCAGATCCATCTCAGTGTCTTGTACTGAGGAAACATCTAACGTATTATGGCAATACTTACATTGATCTTCAAGTTTTCGTCTAAATAAGGTATTAGTGTATCTCAATTGTTATATAGAGCTTAATTAGTGACATTCTGAGCCAGCGATCTTATTCCATATTTTCAGCGATCTTATTCCACATATTTCTATGTTTTCACATTTTATGTATTTCAGTGCTTTTATGTAGTTTACACTTCAGATGTGTGTTGAGATTTTTATGCTGCAAGATTATTTGGAAGATGATTGCATTTCATATATTTTTCAATTTTATTCTACGGATCAGTTGTGGAACTGACATTAAAATTTTTGTTTGAGGAACCATATTGCCTCATTGGAGACTAGTCGTTTCGACTCTCGAATTTTAAGAATTTCATTTAAACCAAGTATTCTGGCATTGTGTCATAGCTTCAAATTAAATTCTTATTAAATTTAATTTGAGCACTTTAATGTACCAACATATAACTTCAAGAAAATAAGAAACATCGAATGATATTGTTATATCATTATTGTACATAAACTATCGACGATCTAAGAAATACTAGTCGTTTGATAAGACCGAAGTCTTTATCTCTATGAACATTCTTTGTGTAGAGTAGAAAAAACATTAAGACATTGACAAACCATTCTTATTTAATATGTTAGAGGAAATTCCTTTTGATAGAAGATTATTCAAATCTTTGGCTAGGAATTCAAAGCTAGTTTATCCCGGTCAGGATTGATTTCTATCTGACACTATAAATAACATATGTGTTATTTTATCTTATTTGTGTAACATCAAGTCATTTTGTGGACATGATATTACAACGATAAACAATTTATAGCTAGACAAGTGAGATGAAACAGAAGTATTATTTTTATTACATGTATTTGCGACAGACGAGTTAACAGTTAAATATCTTGTTGTGGAGTAAACTTTAGGAGGTTAATCACGTCTGTCTAATATCGATCATTATAATTGGAAGTTTCGTTTGAAGAACTTACGTATGTATAATTGCAGTCCAGTAGTCATGTGCAATGATACTGAGGGTCATGCCATTTTTTGAGAGAAGTTCCTACATAAGATATGTTAATAACAATTAATCCCTTTTGATTATTGTTTAACATAGTAGATGATAATTGTTTATGCCATATATACTGTCATATGAGGTTTTGTAGAGCTATGGAGTGCTCAGGCGAGGGAATTCCGCATTATAAGGAAGTCACAGTACTGTTGTTTTTTGATAAAAGGCATGTATCATGATAAGAGCCGTTGTATACAAGTAGTTCAGTTCTTGTGAATTAACGATTTAGCTGTGTTAACAGGAGGGTTTCAGCGGAAAAACAACTTGAGAAAGATTGTCTACTCACGCGTATAATACAATTATTAAATTTTTATTAAACCCGAATTTATGTAATTAAGTACAGTTCACCTTAATCAGTCGACTGTATTATACCGATAATGTAATGAAACCTATATAAGACGAGGTGTATGCAGTATATTAAAACTACGGAACGTTATAGAAGGATGGTTATGTGAAAAACCAGTATATATATTTAGTTAAGAATTATATTGTAACCGAGAAGTTAGAATCTCGAAAGTGTCACGTTAGCAACACTAGATAATGGATATTAATATAAACATATTGCATGTAAATAATTTTGTGGAAATGATTTAATTAGTTAAACAATTTAATAGGATTTATTAATCAATTGTTTTGGAACAGTGTGAGTTTATGAGCGGATGTTTTTTGGTGTGAATGATTATTCATTGTTAAGAGAAAATGTGGAACCGTATTGGTCTAGAACAATAACGGAGTGCAAATGAAAGAGTGTATAAAATTTTTAGAATGATTGGTTATGAAACAGAGCAGTTAATTGAACTTTTGTAAGATCTAAATGTTAATTTTTACGTGTTTTATAAATGCACACACATGCAGTCTCTGTGGGCTAGCATGAGTGATTCACCGTTAGTAGTAGAGAGCGATGACATAATATTTAAGCAGGTGTAGGCCAACTGCCTTCTATTTATTGTATAAACCAGTTTTGAGTACGGCGTGATGCCAATATTTCATTGATGAAACAAAGCCACGGCACGTGCGTTATACAACGCAGGTTTGTGAATGAAATCAGGTGTCTGGAATGCCATTTAGAGGCTTCATTAAACGTTTTTATTTTTACGCAGTGTGGGCTTAGAACAAGCCAAGATTTATACTCATAATTTTTAATACAGCATTGTAGTAAGATGTAGAATTGAGAGGAGGTGAATGTTTGCGTGTTTTTTAATTTTAATGTCTATTGTTAAATTAATTTATTGTTATTTGTTTATAGTAGATTAGTTTACATTTTTGTTAATAAATTTGTTCAGATTGTTTTCCATTGTTGTTGGAGTGTGATTCATTTTAAATATAAGACGCAGAGTATTGTGGATGTAGTGTAGGCGAAGCTGAAGTCCCAGTCCCCGAGGTAAGTAAAGGTGAGTGCCCCGTGTAGTTGGTTGTTGATCCACAATATTCTGGTAACTGCTGTCTGTAAATCCCTAAAGACCATGATGGAAGCGATTTCTAATGTTGTATTTGCCGGAGCAATGAGAAATAGGCAATCCAGTGGGGGCAATGGATATTCCAACGGGATCCTTTCCTGATTATCGGGTACAGTAGGAATGGCGCCTATGAACTTTGGGGCTACGAAATTAGCTTCGTTGTGTCTCTAAAGGAAGTTGGTTTGAACATTTCTAGTGAAAGAAATAATTACCAGACTTGTGGGATGTCATATCCAATTTCGGATGGATGTGAGTGTAATTATATAGGCTTAATTTAAATTAATATTAGGAAGGTTACACTCAGATAAAGATCAGATCTTAGAAACCCGAGAAAGGTGTAATAGGTAGACAGTTTCGAAAAATGACCTACGATCTGATATCTATTTTATTTTACCGGTACATGACGATTGCTAAGGTCATGTGTAAACTAAAGCTAACTTGTTTTGATGATTGTATTAGTAGAATTTCTTTGTGGTAGTATTTTTAGCCTATTTTCAATTTTGAAAAAATAGGCTTATGAGATCACCTTTTGTCCGTGTGTGTGTGCGTGTACGTGTGTGTGTGTGTGTGAGGTGTGTGTGTGTCTCCCCCTAATAAAATCTAAACGGCTGGAGCGATTTCAATGAAACTCGGTAAGTTCATGGCGCTATTCCTGGCGACCTCGACCGTGCCCTTCAAATGTTGTTACGTCTCACCAATGCAACATGGCGGCTGTGCGAAATATTTCACTAGCATTCAATATCTCCGAAACTATTACCGATATCGCCCTGAAATCGTGTACGGTGATAGAGGGCACTACTAGAAGTTCACCTATGAGACTTTCAAAAACCTGGTGACTACAAAACCAACATGGCGGCCAAGCGAAGTTGAGACTTTTAAATAGACTTTTCTCGCGATTTAACTACCCAAACGTAATGAAACTGGGTACAGCAATTGTTTATACACATTGCAAAGCACTGGAGTCTAATTTAGTTCAATTGTTTACATAACCTCAAAATGGCGGCTGTGCGAAATATTTCACTGACATTCTATATCTCCTAAACTATTACAGATATCACCCTGCAATTGTGTACTGTGATAAAGGGTACTGATACAAATTTACCTATGTATATTTCATAAACCTGTAAAGTACAAAACGAACATGGCGACCATGCGAATTTGAAATATTTTAATAGATTTTTCTCGTGATTTAACTCTCTGAGCGCAGTGAAATGTGGTACAGTAAATGATTTTGCAGATTGTAATGCACTGCCATCTAATTTAATTCAATTGTTTACATAACCTCAAGATGGCGGCTGTGCGAAATTTTAAAATTATGTTTTTATTTCTTGTGTCGTAATCATGCGATCGAAGTGAAAGTTTGAATAATGAAGCTAGGCAATAATTGTCCTTGAATGGTACATAACTCTATGGCCTATACATATAACAATCCTAAATGGCGAGCTTCCGAAATATTTAGACGGTTCTCAATATCTATGAATCTTTTACAGCAACCAAACAGATTTTTTTTATGTTCATAGAGACTATGAACGTATATTCCACCTATAGGACTTTCATTAACCTGGTGAGCACAAATCCAACATGGCGGCGACGCGAAGTATAAATATTTAAATGGACGTTTCTCGCGAATTAGCTATCCGAGTGCCGTGAAAAGTTGCACGTTAAATGCTTATACACATGTTGATCCACTGGCATCTAATTTATTTCAATTGTTTGCATAATCACAAGATGGCTGCTGTGCGTAATTTTAAAATCTCGTTTTTACTTCTTGTGTTCTAATCATGCGATTGAAGTTTGAATACCGCACGTACACAATAATCTTAATGTAATAGTACAAAAATAAAAATCCAACCTGGTGACCATCTAAAATATTTAGACGGTTCTCAATATCTACGAATCTGTTACAGCAATTAAACTGAAGTTTTGTATGTTGATAGAGGCAATTAACATGAGCAGGATATATGAAAATAGGCTGTATAGTTCTTCACGGAACTACTTGTTTTTAAGTGACTCACAGGAGAACAAAATTTTGAGTGAGTTTATTCAACATAGGTTGTACTTTAAGTTAATGCTAAGGTAATTTTAAGTTACTTTTAGACATTAAGGTGCTCAAAAATATATATGGAATAGGACGTTGCTCAGATGTTATTTTGCTCTGATATTGTTTATGTCTCTATAGCATTATATAATACTGCAATGGCAAGTGAGGATGTAAAGAGGATGTTAGAGGAATTGCAACAGAATTTGAAGGAGCAACTGCAGGGCAATTTAAATGATGTCCAAAATGAAATGAAGGCAAATTTCAATGTTGTTGAAGGTAACTTTAAGGAGGCGAAGCAGGTCCTAGAACAACTGAAGTGGGAACGAAAGGAGGACCTTAACACAGTGATTGTTAAAGATGTTGATTCTCTTACAGGTAAAGTCGCTGAAAGTGTTAAAGAGAGTTTCAAAACTGAAATTCAGGAAGTTAAGTCTTCTTTAGAGGGTTTGCACACTAGTGCCTCTAAAATGGTTGCAACTGTCACGCGATTACAGGCCAGCTCAAAGCAGATACAGGACGATGTAAGTGGTGTACGGACAGATATCGGAGATGTCCGAACTGATGTTAGTAATGTTAGGTTAGATGTATCCACTGTCCGATCCAAAGTAGACTCAGTACAAGCGGATGTGTCTAATGTACAGTCCAATATTGGTAATGTGAGGTTGGAGGTATCCAATGTCCAAGCTAAAGTAGATACAGACCAAGCCGATGTCACCAACGTTCAGGTTGACATAAATAATATGCAGTCAGATGTCACTGATGTACAGTCTGACATAGGTAAAATACAGACAGAAGTTAATACGGTATTTGTTGATGTATAAAAAGTCCAGGTGGACATCAATAAAATTAAACAAGAGGTAGAGGCGTCTAAAGAATTGTGTACACAGAATATAACTGCTTTAACGACACGTTTTGTTAACGATGTGATAAAAACTACAGCTTCTCTGGTCGAATTAATAGGTAACGTAGAAACTTTACGAACACAGGTTATCGACCATAATAGAATTCTTAAGGCAGATATTGAGAGGGCATAGCTGAAATGTTAAAATCTAATGTTGTTGTATGGAAAGACGAATGGAACAAATCTAGTGGGGGACATGTTAAGCAAATCCAAGATAACATAGAAAAGAAATTAGCCAGTACCCAAATAGAAATTAATAGAGAGGTTATCGAAGTAAGAACAGATCTAGGTAAAAGGATTGATACACTCACTGAAAAGCAAGTAGAGGATAGAACTCAATCTAGTCAGGATGTGCAAGCTTTGAAAGAATCGTTAGAGAGTAAAACTAAAACGATTGAGGAACGATTCAACAAGGTTGTCACTAACGTTAATACCATGAGTGTGAAGAAGACTAATGAACTAAAAGAATTATCCAAGAAGTTACAACATCTTAATCCAGGAGATGTTGCCAAGCTTGAGACGTATAAGGAAGATTTAAAGACTGAAGTAGGCCAACAGCTGAAGAAGATTATCGCTGAGATAGAAGAAAAGGAAAGGGAGAAGACAGATCTTGAAGATTCAAGAAATCAGACTATAAGAAATAGCCTAGAAGTGGAAGAAAGGGAAATTAGGCCGGAAGAAAGATTATTCAGTTTACGGAAGGTTTAGAGGAGAGGAGTAAAGAGCCCGAAAGTTACACTAGAGATTTTCGACAAAACCTTCAGAATTCATATCCGAGAAACGTGACGGTCATCAGGAACTTTGAAGACAAACCGTGTAAGTTCAGCAACCTGGATAGTTTCACACCGATAGAGTATATCAGAAATCTCAAAGATTACTTTATCGAAGCGCATATTCCAAGAGAGAGGGAAATGAAGATCGTAGAACGCTTTTTATCAGATGGGCCAATTGCATGGTTCAGATCCTTCAGATATACCTTCATGAACTTCGATGAATTCTCAGAAGCACTAATAAAGCGTTTCTGGTCTATTGAAGCACAAAATTCCCTACGCGCAGAAGTATACTCACGAAAATACTCAGGAACTCTTCCTACACGCTACACAGACTTCTTCACGAGTCAGTTAGCCAGGCTAAGGTTTCTTCAACCCCCGTTATCTACAGCTCAGTTGATAGACGTGATAGCCAGGATGCTCCCTGTTGAAGTCAGACGTCTAATTATCTCGTCAGGGATCAACTGAACCCATGTGCAAGTGGTTCAAGCGTCGAATCCATATTTATATTTTTAAAGGATCGAACTCAGAGTCGTCCGTGTTGAAGCCCCTTAATATTGGGTGTATTATTGAATTTTCTTACCCGCTAATGAGGACACTTCATAATTATACTATACCGAAGCTAAGAGAATAAGGTCGGTAAAACCTAATAGTTGTTTTGTGGTTATTTTGTATCGTAAGCTCTAAGACTGCGGCAGGTAGAGAGTTCCAGTTATCAATGGCACGGTTTTCAAAAGAATATTTACCATAATTTGTTCGCTGTGGTCGGCCCTTAACTTTGAAAGGATGATCGCTCCTACCCATGTAAGTGGGCTTTCCCAATCGTTTGCTAAGCTCACCCCATGCTGGTTGATTTGTATACGTGTTGTACATAGCGCAGAGTCTAGATTTCATCCTCCTAGCCTCCAGTGATTCCCACCCAAGTTTCTTTAACATACGGCTCACACTGCTCCTGGGATTAAAGTCACTGAGCACAAATCTAGCGGTCTTTCTTTGTACCATTTCCAACTCATTGATGAGCCCTACTTGATATGGATCCCAAACCGCCGAGGCATATTCCAGAATAGGTCTTACAAGTGACAAATATCCTAATTCTTTAGCAGAGGTACTACTTCCTTTTAATACCCTCATTACAAAGTGCAGGGATTTGTAAGCTTTTGAAACTACACATCCTACATGACTACTCCATTTCATATCATTCCTTACGTGAACGCCCAAATATTTGCAAGAATCTTCTTCTACAAGTATTTCCGAGCCAATGTTATATTGAAAATCCTGCCTTCGCACTTTCCCTATTTTTAAGAGACTACATTTTCTTGTGTTTATTTTAATTTTATTTACAATCGCCCACTTGTGGAACTGACATTAAAAGTTTTGTTTGAGGAACCATACTGCCTCATCGGAGACTAGTCGTTTCGACCCTCGAATTTAATAATTTCATTTAAACCAAGTATTCTGACATTGTGTCATAGCTTCAAATTAAGTTCTTATTCAATTTAATTTGAGCAATTTAATGTAACAACATATAACTTCAAGAAAAAAAGAAGAAACATCGAATTATATTTTTATATCATTATTGCACATAAACTATCGACGATCTAAGAAATACTAGCAGTTTGATAAGACCGAAGTCTTTATCTCTATGAACATTCTTTGTGTAGAGTGAAAGAAACATTAAGACATTGACAAACCTTTCTTATTATCTGTAAAGCTAAGAGCTTTGTTCATTTAATATGTTAGAGGAAATTCCTTTTGATAGAAGATTATTCAAATCTTTGGCTAGGAATTCAAAGCTAGTTTATCCCGGTCAGGATTGATTTCTATCTGACACTATAAATAACATATGTGTTATTTTATCCTATTTGTGTAACATCAAGTCATATTGTGGACATGATATTACAACGATAAACAATTTATAGCTAGACAAGTGAGATGAAACAGGAGTATTATTTTTATTACATGTATTTGCGACAGACGAGATAACAGTTAATTATCTTATTGTGGAGTAAACTTTAGGAGGTTAATCACGACTGTCTAATATCGTTCATTATAATTGGAAGTTTCGTTTGAAGAACTTACGTATGTATAATTGTAGTCCAGTAGTCATTCGCAATGATACTGAGGGTCATGCCATTATTTGAGAGAAGTTCCTACATAAGATATGTTAATAACAATTAATCCCTTTCGATTATTGTTTAACATACCGGGTGAGTTAGCCGAGGTCGTTGCGGCATGACTGTTGGCACTCGCTCACATCCGGGAGGTGAGGAGGATCGAATCCCCCCGCCGGCAACCTTGAAGATGGTCTTCTGTGGTTTCCCATCTTCCTTCCTGGCAAATGCCGGGGTTAGTCCCTAACTATAGGCCACAGCCGCTACCTTCCAACTCCTCGACCCTCCCATCCAACATTCCTCCCCAACGGTACTTGTAGCTCACCCATTGGGTGTCCGTCTCGAAGCAGCTACAAAACTGGCGAGTCGAACATGTCCTCGGACACTCCCGGCACTAAAAGCCATACGCTAAAAAAAAATTGTTTAACATAATAGATGATAATTGTTTATGCCATATACGGTATACTGTTATATGAGTTTTTGTAAAGCTAAGGAGTGCTCAGGCGAGGGAATTCCGCATTTTAAGGAAGTCAAAGTATTGTTGTTCTTTGATAAAAGGCATGTATCATGATAAGAGCCGTTGTATACAAGTAGTTCAGTTCTTGTGAATTAACGATTTAGCTGTGTTAACAGGAGGGTTTCAGCGGAAATACAACTTGTGAATGATTGTCTACTCACGTCTATAATACAATTATTAAATTTTTATTAAACCCGAATTTATGTAATTAAGTACAGTTCACCTTAATCAGTCGACTGTATTATACCGATAAAGTATTGAAACCTATGTAAGACGAGGTGTATGCAGTATATTAAAACTACGGAACGTTATAGAAGGATGGTTATGTGTAAAACCAATGTATATATTTAGTTAAGAATTATATTGTAACCGAGAAGTTAGAATCTCGAAAGTGTCACGTTAGCAACACTAGATAATGGATATTCATATAAACATATTACATGTAAATAATTTTGTGGAATTGATTTAATTAGTTAAACAATTTAATAGGATTTATTAATCAATTGTTTTGGAACAGTGTGTGTTTATGAGCGGATGTTTTCTGTGTGAATGATTATTCATTGTTAAGAGAAAATGCGGAACCGTATTGGTCTAGAACAATAACGGAGTGCGAATGAAAGAGTGTATAACATTTTTAGAATGATTGGTTAAGAAACAGAGCAGTTATATGAACTTTTGTAAGATCTAAATGTTAATTTTTACGTGTTTTATAAATGCACACACATGCAGTCTCTGTGGGCTAGCAAGAGTGATTCACCGTGTTGTAGTACAGAGCGATGACATAATATTTAAGCAGGTGTAGACCAACTGCCTTCTATTTATTGTATTAACCAGTTTTGAGTACGGCGTGATGCCAATATTTCATTGATGAAACAAAGCCACGGCACGTGCATTCCACAACGCAGGTTTGTGAATGAAATCAGGAGTCTGGAATGCCATTTAGAGGCTTCATTAAACGTTTTTATTTTACGCAGTGTGGGCTTAGAACAAGCCAAGATTTATACTCATAATTTTTAATACAGCATTGTAGTAAGATGTAGAATTGAAAGGAGGTGAATGTTTGCGTGTTTTTTAAATTTAATTTTAATGTCTATTGTTAAATTCATTTATTGTTATTTGTTTATAGTAGATTAGTTTACCTTTTTGTTAATAAATTTGTTCAGATTGTTTTCCATTGTTGTTGGAGTGTGATTCATTTTAAATATAAGAAGAAGAGTATTGTGGATGTAGTGTAGGCGAAGCTGAAGTCCCAGTCCCCGAGGAAATTAAAGGTGAGTGCCCCGTGTAGTTGGTTGTTGATCCACAATATTCTGGTAACTGCTGTCTGTAAATCCCTAAAGACCATGTTGGAAGCGATTTCTAATGTTGTATTTGCCGGAGCAATGAGAAATAGGCAATCCAGCGGGGGCAATGGATATTCCAACGGGATCCTTTCCGGTGTATCGGGTACAATACCACACCCACACGTGGAAATTGCGTGAAAAAATTCTAGAGTGCCCCTTGACCCCCTTAAGCGCATTATACTGTAGGCTATGTATTGGTGAATTTTACAGATTAATTTGGTTCAGTGATAACCTTATAACCGTCTGGAAACTTTCACACTAATGTAATAATTGGAATTGCATTGCGTCTTACAGAAATAGATGGACCTGTGAGATTCTGTTACCATGGTTACCGTGTTGCATTCTTTCATTATTTCATTGTAAATATACTTGTTTTAAGGTATTTATTTAATTGCGAGGCATTTAAAGAGTAAGTGATTGCGTTTCGCTTACGCGTTGGGTTATGCTGAACCTGTAGGCACCCCATATGTGTAGGTTGGTGTTAATGGGACCTTATTTTCGGTACAAAACTGGAATGGGACCTTAGCAGAATAATATAGGGAGGGATATTTCAAAAGGACCGGTATATAACAAATTAACGATTCAAAATGGTTTTACACGTAGGTCCATGCACATAGAAACTACTAACAAACAAATTGTTTCGTGAATAACTTAATTGCATATTTTCATATTTTAAACCGGTCTTTTCCATTTAAAAGCTCTCCCGTCCATGAAATGAAATTTCCATATCATGGTCCAAATAGATTTGTTGTTGTTGATGCTTTTGGGAGCTTTGTGACATCGTGATCATATAGCCCCATGCTCCTGGCTATGTGTCGAATGTGATGTCTGAACTTGTACGTATATTTGAAATTAAGTTAGATTTGGGTAGGAAGCAGCCTTGGCCTTTGCCTGGAGTAGAAGTGGGAAACCACGGAAGACCACTTCCAGGATCGCTGAGGTAGGAATCTTCTCAATTTTGCCTCACGAGGCTGAGTGTCCCCCGTTTCAGACCAGAATTAAATTTCTTGGTAGAGCCAAAAATCAAACTCGGGCCTCCTCAGTGTAAATAACTTTTTGTACATGACTTACATTGTGATTAAGTATAGAGCAACAATTTCTAGCTCAAAACTCAATGTTCAAACGTTGTAGTGTATGAACACCAGTTTTTGACACCATTTAGGAAGTATATAATACTAGCAGGTACCCGCGGCTTCGCTCGCGATCAAGTCAATGGGGACGATGCAATTGTACACCTGCTGTTAAGTGTGTGCGATTGCGCTTTGTTAATAGAAATTGCGAATATTGTTTGAAGAGGGAACTGCACTCTTGCACACTGGAATGGCAAATCTATCGGAATATGGGGAATCAAAAGTATTTTTCCTTACCTATAGTAAAATATCTCCGACCTTGGCCGTTGATGTACATTATGCACTCTCTTCCAGTGTTACATCCCAGGGATTGAAATTCTCCAACAACCCTTTTGCCTCACATGCCTCTCTAAGTAATTAAAATTCCCAACTGTTGTTGTTTGAGTCTTCAGTTTCTTGACTGGACTGATGCAGCCCTCCATGACTCCCTCTCCTGAGCTAATGTTTCATCTCTATATCGCTACCACACCCTACATCCGAGGCAATCTGTTTTACCCTGGTCTACCCTACAGTTCTTGTCCTTAACCCTCCCATCCATAACTAAGCTTGCTATTTCTGGGTGTCTTAATATGTGTCGTACCAACCTATATCTTCTCTTCAATAGCAGTCGCCAGAAACATCTCTCCACTCCCACTCGTCTTAATAGCTCTTTATTTGTTACCCTATCTAACCATCTGATCTTCATCATTCTCCTGTAACACCACATTACAAACGCTTCAATTTTCCTCTTTTCTGCTGCACCATTAGACCAAGTTTCACTTCCTTATAGTGTCACGCTCCAGACAAAAGATTTCAAAAATTACTTCCTAATATCTAAATGTATATTCGATGTCAACAGATTCCTTTTCTGTGGAAATGATGTCCTTGCCTGAGCCAACCTCTTTGCTTCGTCCATCACTGGCTATTTTTCTTCCTAAGTAACAGAAGTCTCCTACTTCCCGTAGCGTTTCACCTGCCAATTTGATGTGCATAGAGGTTTCTGATTTATTTTGCCTGCATTCCAATAATTTTGCTTCACATTTATTGATTTCCATCATGAATTATTTCCTCAAGACGGAGTCCATACCATTCAAAAACTCATTCAATTCCTCTGGCGTATCGGTCAAGATGACGATCTCATCAGCAAATCTCTAAGATGAAATTATTTCTCTTTGAATCTTCGCTCCCACTTAAAATTTTTCTCCAACTACCTGTTTATTGTGTTTTTAGAGATCTTTGAAATGCGTTGCCCTCGCACATGGTGTAGATGCATTGTCAAAAGAAAACATTCCATGTTACGAACATGGGCCGCATAACCTGCCCCGAAAGCCTATTCTGAACAGCAGTTCCTTGAACTCAGATTTGCCAACATTTTATTGTATCTTTCCATGTGGTATATCTCTGTACCTCAACACACAGAAGAGTGCGTTAAAAATCATGTCTTGTGTAAATTTTGGAAAAGGTAGTGAGTGTGGTTTTTGCCGGAGTGGATACTCGCTCGTAGAAATTCTTTTCAGTAAAATAGACTGGTTCACAATTTTGTAAGTGCACATTGAGGTATGTGACGGCGGGATGCCTTAAGTGTTACGGACACGGCAATAGCCACCACAGAGCTTCGTTGCTACTGAAATAACGACCAGACTGTTATTTTTACTTAAATATACGGGATTTGTGAGCCCAGTGTTTATGAAATTGAACGTAGCTATATCGCTACCTTTATTTAGTAGCTGCTACTGTAAAACTTTCTTCAGCTATTCCCAATTAATTGGGGTCGCCGTAGCCAGCCAGGCTCATTTCGGTTTTGGCCGGGGATTTAAGGCCGGATGCTCTTCCTGACGCCACGTGATTTTCCAGGTGAAAATTCCACCCCGCTGTCACCGGGATTCGAACCCCGGCCGTCCTGGTGAAAGGCGAGAAGCTAAGCCACTGCGCCATCACGCTTCCCTAGAAGGATGAAAGGATGCCTATATGTTATCCCAGGGTATAAGCTGTCTCCATTTCAAATTTCATCCAAATCCGTCCAGCCGTTTTAGTGTCAAGAGGTAACAAACTAACACACACACACACAGACTTTCACAATTATAATATATATAGGGATATAGGGATATTGGCCATCCAGTGTTCTGAATATTATACCTACTCTATTTCAAATCGAATCCATACCTTCCATAGTTCTGTAGATCTGTACTGCATTAAATGAGGCTATGTGTTGAATTAAGTCCAAGGGTAAAACAATTACCATTTGTTGACACCTAAAATAATTAAAAATAACTGTTGTTGACACAGAATTGATTTTCCACAACATCCATTAACAAGAAGTTCCGTGAAGAACAGAAGAGCCTACTTTTCCTAAAATTAGGATTCATGCCAATAATTAATCTGCAGTATATGAACCTAACTAGAATAATGAAGAAATTAAGTTGGTAATATCGAAATGTCTAATTAGTTCCGGCAAAAAAACCTCCCTGATTTCAATAGGCATTTGCAAAAAGAATAAGAAACATACAGAACAATTACTTATATTTGTGAATAGCCTATATGATGCCATTTGACATCACTTAGTACACTTTATTTGGTTTTGAAAATTATGTCCGATAAATGATGTCCCCCATTGTTAAGACATTCACGAAGTCTTTCCCTGAAGTTGTCCATAGTTCTTCGTGTAACTTCCCTTGGAATGGCTGCCACTTCCTGCCTAATGGCATCTTTTAGTTCTTGCAGAGTTCTGGGGCGATGTTTGTACACTTCAGCCTTTAGGTAGCCCCACAGAAAGAAATCACAAGGTGATAAGTCGGGTGACCTTGGGGGCCAGGAAATGTCTCCTCTTGAAGAAACAAGACGTCCAGGGAACAACTCTCTTAACATTCCCATGGACCGCCGAGCAGTGTGAGCTGTGGCTCCGTCCTGTTGGAACCAAACTTCTTCTTCCTCATGGTCTAAAACAAACTGGTTGAACTTGGGTCGGAGAAATGTCTCTATCATGTGACAATAGCGATCGGCATTGACCGTTACTGTTTGTCCATCTTCTTCAAAAAAGTACGGTCCCCACACACCAAATTCCGCAACGGCGCACCAAACTGTGACTTTTGGGCTGTGTAGTGGTTGTTGGTGGAGTTCCGTAGGATTTTCTGCAGCCCAGTAGCGGAAATTCTGTTTGTTAACAGTTCCACACAAGTGGAAGTGGAATTCATCAGAAGAAATGAAGACAGCATCTGGGGGAATGTTCTGCAAAATGTCATCACATGCAGCCCTGCGAGTTTCATAATCTGCTTCAAACAACTTTTGGGCAACCATTATTTTGTAGGGATGCAGATGAAGTTCTTTATGCAGAATTCACCTTACACTCCTTTCTGACAATCCCAGGGCAGCTGCATGTTTAACCGCTGAACGCTTTGGAGACTGTTGGATGGATGTTCTCACTCGCGCCACATTCTCCGGTGTTATTGCAGTACGAGGTCGGCCAGTTGGCTTTCTTTTTAGTGCTGACCCTGTTTGCCTAAAGTTTGACACCCACAGTCTAATCGTTTTCGCGTTAGGAACACTATCACGTCGGCCAAGTTCGAATAGAATCCGAAACGCTCGTTGAGTAGAAATCACAGAACCACCATTTTTAATAAACTCCTTCACAACAAACGCCCGATGCTCACCGAGCCAAGCCATGGCGAACACTGAAAATGGCACGCACGCCGCTACGGAACAATACCCCCTCCACATCTCTACCCCCACTACAACTCACGCGGTGGCTTGCTCAAACCGGGGAGGTTTTTTTGCCGGACCCTGTACCTGCTATAATGTAGCCTAATAGAGCACTAAATTTGACAGCCCTGGTGACTGAATATATTCTTAGTTCCATCTCTTAAGGTACAGAATACAAAATTTGGTTGAAGTCCAATGGACGTTACATGCAGTTAGACATTGGATCTATCAGCACGCGTAAAAGCCTGTTGGGAACAATGCCGTGCGTGTGCTCGTCATAAATAATCTGAATTATTATGATATCTTGTTGTGCCAATTTTGGATGAAATCCACTTGTTAGTATAGAAGTTACATGTATTTTAAAATTGGACCTATCAGCAGGTATAGAATCATGATAACAGCACTGACTTATATTAATTACTCCAAATTAATCTAGAATGTCAGGTGCTACACGTGTGCAATGTTGGATGTTGGCTTGCATACTTTCTGATATATTGATATTAGAGTAAAACATATTGACAGAATTTATTAACAGTTGGCAGCTCTGATTGCTCTTAAGAATACTTATAGTCATATCTGTTATGTTACATATAGAACATAGGAAATTTGGTTGAAATCCAACTGATAGTATAGAAGTTACATGTATTTAAAAATTGGTCCTATCAGCAGGCTTAGAATCATGTTGGTAGAACTGACGTATATAAGTTACTCCAAATTAATCTAAAATGTCAGGTACAATACGTGTGAATAGCTTAAAGCTGTCGGTTTGCATACTTTCTGATATATTGGTATTTGGATAAAAAGAGAGAGAGAGAGCAATTATTAACAGTCGGCAGCACTGGTGGCTCTTAAGAATACGCTCAATCATATCTGTTTATGTACACATATTACATACAAAATTTGGTTGAAATCCAATTGATAGTGTATCAGTTATATGTATTTAAAAATTTCACATATCAGAAGGCTTAAAATAATTTTGGCAACACTGTCATGTATGGTCTCCTGAAAATTAAACTGAAATAGTAGTATCTATTGTGCCCAATCAGTCACGGCAGTCTGGCATCGAACTCGGGTCTCATCAGAGAAGACCAGGCACATGGTTATGCCTAGAGTCGAACCATTGATCTCTGAGGGGGAGCAATTACAGGGAACCCAAAGAGCAATGAGAGGTATACTGTCATATAATATTGTAGCATGATTTCACGACCTATATGTGAATATCATAGCAGTTTGAGGTGAAGAATTGTAGCCAAATGCAAGAAAATATTCGTTTTCAGAGCATACGAGAATGAGAGGAGGCCAGTTTGAAGTTTTACAAATTACACTTAGCAAGTGGGCGGAGACCTTAGGCGCCAAGCGCACTATTTACGTCTGGACCGAGGAGACAGCCCAAAATTAATGACTCGGGTATTCACCGCTTGACAACGATGGAATCGGGAGTAGGGATGATTGCCCACGGAAATTAATTAATTACAGCCAAGTGGGGCATTGAAATGGAGTGAAATATACACCCAGGTGAATATATTCACGGAGAGGTAATTTAGGAGTGGTTTTTCACCTAAATTAAAGCCTATCTCTCTAAATGAACGCATTACAACCTAGCCTGCGCTCGAGAGCAGTGATTTTGTGACCAGCCAAAGGGGAACCACCACGATGGCGTCCTGATGCGCTGAACTAAGGCAATTAATTGTAATTAATTGGCCGAAGCGATCGCCGGCACGCGAATGGTTATGGAACCTCCACACTTAATTAAACTAGGTGTATATGTCATTTCGGCTGAAGAGGTATTATTTCAAGAAAGGAGTCGCTCTCATGTGTCCAGTGGACTATTTTGTACGAGAAACCTTTATATGGGGGGGAGCAGCTCACACCAGCCAGTTGTCTTGTTGTCTTCAGTCTGTATACACGTAACTAATACGCTGCCAGTAAGCACGCAAAATGTTAAAGTATCAACGCCCAGCCGTCGAAGAACAATAGAAGCAAGTCATAAAGCTTCATAAGTAATCATGAAGTGCGTCGAAGTAATTTAATACAGATATTTATCTATTATCTGACGCAAATATAAATTCGCCACAGCCAAAGAGGAACTTATAATGTTTTTGAACATTACACATACCGGGAGGTATTGTCAGAATTGTATATGACATTATCATCAGGATCACTACAATGATGGGAGCTTGGGAATCATTGCCACCTAATCTGGTCAGTGAGCTGAACGATATTGCAGTTGACGAGGATCGAACGTCCGTAAAACGCTGTTAGATTTTCACGTAGACCAGCGGTTGGCGTAATTGCATCGCATCTCTGAGATCAGGCGTAGGAGCAGTCCGATTTAAGGATCAACCTGTGAAGTAGTGAATAAGTGTACATAAATTGTGTAATAGTGATTTAAAAGTGTTCATGTGTATAGTGATTAATATGCATTGTGTAGAAGTGAAAGAGGCCACTGATAAAAGTATGTTTATCAGGTGGAAAATGTGTGAATTTAAGTGTTGTGTAAAATATAACATGATGGCTTAAATCAAGCGTCATGGTAGCGCCAAAGCTGAAGTGCTGGCACTATCCAGCGAAAAAGAAAAAGTGAGTACCAATTTACAATGTTATTATAACTAAATAGCTCACCATGTAACGATTTATTACTTTGAAACTAAGATGTAACAGTCACTTACTGAACGAGTTTTCACCACTCGTCTTGAATAAAATATGGCTTGGAAGGTGATTTGTTTAGGGCCATTCAGGCCGAAAATAGTGATGGATGTAACGGTAACGTTAAATGAATAATAATAATAATAATCTGGGGTCGGCAACAGTAAAGTAATAGGCACTTTTGGCCTAAATAACGTTCAAGGTGTGTCATGTCTAATATAAAGATACTGTATTTTGGTAAACACTAAGAAAGTAACGTGGAATATAGCGAAATACGAGAGCTTTTTCAGTGTCAGTGAAAGGTGAATGAATATTTGATATGGTCAATCCTTAGGATTATATTTGAGGACCATTAAAGTAAAGTAAGCCAGTAAATTTATACCTTGTTGTTAGGAGCTATTTAAAGCTTTGGCTTAAGTGGTATGACATAGAGAATGCGGGTGCCTTAATAATTGAGTCATCTATGTGAAGTATTGTTTGAAGCCGCATATTGCGTGCAGAAATAACGTAGAATCCAGTGATTTACGTAAATAAATAATTGCGGGGACCAACTAGTATAGCTTGCGCGTTAGGTGAGAAGTTGGCTAAATCTACGAGTTAGTATCGCCCTTGAGCATACTGTATTATTCGCAGCGAATTGGACAGAGCCTGTGTGTATCCATCGTTTGCATGAATTATGGCCACGAATGACGTCCGTCGAGACGCAGTGAGCATGTATATAAATGATCTACCCTGAGAGGTAAGGATCATATTCGTCGTTTAGGAAACGCAGATTTCCTTATGTTTTATTGACAGCTTCTGGTGAAAATCGCGGATTTTCACTATGATGCGCGTCTAAAGCCACAGTAGTCACCATAGAACGGCAAGGCTATCACAGGAATACCATCCCCAGCCATGAATGTTAATAAGGAGCCGAGTTGAGCCCAAAACACTTTAAAGATAGGTGTTAAATAATTAAATGACTCAATTACTTAGGAACCACACCTAGCGTAACTCCAGTACTGCAATTGTAAACAAACCTGACCTTGACAGCAGATGAGAGGAGGTGGGGTAGTAGACCACTTCTGCGGCGGCCATCTTGACTAGCCAGCTGGAACGAATTTTATTGCCTGCTGAGGGGAGAGAAGGTCGGTCGACCGGTCCCTTGTAAATTAGAGTCATAGTTGGACACTGAAGAATCTCGATATTTCAATATGCAATTAAGATATGATTATTATGATGATGCCAATTGAATTGAATTGTGTGTTGCAACACACATACGTTGTTGGATCATAGAAATCAGATAATATTTGGCTCAGTTATTCTCTGAGGAGGAAAACTGAACCAAAATAATCTAGGCATCTTTTTGGAATGCATTTTGCCAATTCACGCTAATTTATGCAGACGGGTATGTGATTTCTAAGAACATGACACGTTTGTAACGATATAAGCCCGACAAGACCCAGAAAATCGTTGTATGGTGAAACTATAAAATATTCTATCCATGTTTATTTTGGAAGGGATAAGTACCACTTTTTTAAAGCGTTCATATTGATGGAAAGAAGGAGGATGATTCACACGACACAACAAAATATTTGTTAATGAATGCAGAAAATAATGAATTTATGCTAATCAAGGTAAATGCCATAAGAAACGGAGTAATGTTTATTAATGTCATTTAGATGTGATATGTGATTTTTGTGTTATGATACTCCAGTTAAGTAATTGTGTCACATGATGAACACTATGGAAACCCATGGAAGTCTGAAAGTATCATTGATAGGATGCTAGAATTAGATTTGAGTGCAGTGTAGCACTATTTTAAGAAGAAAACTCACAGAATAACCCTATTTTTATTTGTGGGAATTAAATATAATTTGTCCCTTATTTGTATTTGTTGTATAGCCATGATTTTATACCAGTAAATGTTTTATTTTAGGAATATGTTGTGTATTTCATGTAGAGTAGTTACCTGGTAGACTCAAATCCTGAGCATGTGGTCGTATGGTGGGCAGGAACGTCCCATACCTCGAAAGACCGTGAGTTAGTTGGGATACGAACACATGGTCCACATGATGACAGTTGGGTACACTATATGTGTGCCCATTTTGGAATAGCTCCCATGCATACTTTCCAAGATATCCAACATGGAGCTCAAATTTCTAGTGCGTTTTTCAGCAGTTGGAAGCACTGACATCATTTTCAAATATGGGCTTGAGATATTCCGGTATACACCTTTACTGATACTAAATTTGGTTTCGATTGATGCAGGAGTTGATAGGGGGAACACACACACACACACAGCCAGACAGACAGAAGGACAGACAGACAGACACACATTTTCCCGGATCGATCTCATAAGTCTACTTTTTCCTGATCTTTGCAAAATGTGAAAAGTAGGCTAAAAGTGGTATTAGGAAATGTGGCTTATTGCCGTGGTATCCTGATGCCTTTGCTGTTTATTCTACGCCCATAGAAATTAAGAAAAATCCTCTAATTCACCTATCAGACATCTAATATGAAACACTGCCTGCATCAAAATAATTTGCAGTAGCGAACACTTCTAATTATATGAAACATACCTTCTAATGAAAGTGGATAAGGAAAACACCAATTGCTGCAACAAACCGTGGACGCCACTACAAAACTGCCGCCTGAATCTACCCATAGTGCCCTGGAATCCAGGTTTTCTGCTCCTTTCATTAGGGTCTCTGCTGTAGCTCCAGAGTGTGTTCAGAGATCCGCATGCCATTTGTTGGCTTATCCTACTTGATTAAGTATTTATGTGTCAACAAATGGTGACCCTGTCAAAATTCATCTCATCCCCGACCCCGTTGGAAACGGGAGTAATAAGGGGTAGACATACAGGGTCTTTTATATAAAGTAAGAACGGCAAGCGGCAGTATTGTTATCCGATGGTGCGGTGACCTTGGCCGAGCTTGTGGCGTGCCAAAGTCCCCTGCTTTAAGCGTGTGTACAATCCTATATGAAATATTACCTCATAAAAGATGCTGTACGTGTCGTCCTTTCTGGGTTATACAGGCATTGTATCTGGTAACCACATTCTGGCTGACGCGAGTGAGTTCTGCCACTGTATTGTTTTTGATTGCATGCGTAATGTTTCCTTTCAGTTCCTCCAATGTGTGAGGATTTGTTAAAATTTGTTAAAATAAGGATGGTATATTGGTTTTAATGGCCAGTGAGTTAAAACTCAGCATTTTTTCTAGGCTCGGACGCCAAGAGCCCTCTGATGAACCAACTTGGTGTTCCTACGCTAAACCCCACACAAGACACGAAATAAACCTAGAAAAATTGCTGAATTTTGTTAAAATAAGCCTTACATAAAAAAAAAGATGTTGAAATGATAACTGTCTCACCATGTTAGCGACTGAACACCTGCATGCTTATTGCAAGGCCAAGTATATACTATGCGCGCGGTTTCAATACTACAGCTGGGGACCGTGGCGCGCCACAAGCTCGGCCAAGGCCACCGTAGCAGCGGATAACAAAACTGCCGCTTCCCGTTCTTATTTTATATGAAAGACCCTGTACATAAAATAACATGCATGTTTTTTAAATTACATTGTCGAAAACATATTGTATATTCATATGGATGGAAGTTCGTTTCAAACTCAAAACAAACCGCCATTGCGAGATACGTTAGGTAGAGTTCAGCTGTTTCCCTCTACAATAACGATTCTTTAGGGCAGGGGTGCCCAACCATTTTTAACTAAGGGCCACATTGTAAATAGTAGGGAGACCTTGTAGCCAATGACACTCCGGGGGGTTGAGGGATATGGATTTTATTTTTAAATATAGAGTTGCAATATGGTGAGTTTTGTGGCTGTCTGAGCTTAGTTTTCTTAGTATTGTTGCCATTTTCTATATTTATTTGTAGTGGATAGAGAAAAATAGAACACTAAAAATAAATTAAATATTTTAATAAATCCCTTTAAAATAGAAGTAGGATGATATTCAATACACTCACACAGCATGAAAAACAAAGGGTGAGTATTTATGTTTATTTGACACAATTAATAATCAAATTATGAAATAATGATAATTTAGTTAGATCGACGACTGGAACTAGTTTCAAAGTTTTGCCAGCACGGCGTGGGCAGGTCAGAATAGACTCGCGGGCCGTAGATTGGGCAGTCCTGTAAAAGAGTTGAGTGGTCAGACTGGGTCATCATAATTCCTTGTTAACCCTTTATAGGGCAAAAGACTGGGGGTATAAAATATTTGGTATTTTTTGCACATTTGTAATTGGGGGTGATAGATGAATAGGAATATGTAACAATTTTATGGGTGTGAATTATATTTTATGAAATATGGGGTGGGAAATTATTATCCCACTACCCATACCCGATAGTATGTTTTCTTAAATGAGCAATGGGATAATAATCTCCCACCTCCAAATTATGATGATACTGTGTTTATCACTCAATAATGAGGTTTATTTAACAGGATATAATATATAACAAGAAGTTCCGTGACGAACTAAAGAGCCTACTTTTCTCGAAATGTAAGATTCATTCCAATGATTAATCTATATTGAACCCTTTACCCTATGATGGTTAAATGATTCTACTTTTTATTTCTTCAATTAATAAATATTTCAACCAGCATCATGAAAGTAGCCAGACAGCGATGAGGAAATCTCAAGCATTTGTTGGAGACAGTAGGGACATACCTGCAACAGTTTAACAAAAGGCTAAGTACTTGAGCTATGAAAAGAAATAGCAGAGCGATGTATCACAGGGACAGGTGTGGCTACCTCAATTTTAGAAGCGACGCGCGGTGAGACATGGTTCTGGTATGTTCATTGTGATATTCGCGCCTAGAAGAAATATGATGCAGTAACGTGAATGGCTGATGAAGAAAATAGACACTCCCAAGACGCCAAGATCTACTAGAAACCGCCAAATTACAGAGAAATGGAGAACCAATGAGAAGAGAATGCCTACTTGCGCGCCAACTCTGGCTGGGGTACGCGGTGGCTAGCATTCACGCGGGAAATCGCCTAGACAAAATCTCTACGATCGATTCTAGGATTAATGGGCATATTCTTGACCTGTGCAATATTACGAGTTCAGTGATATCTATTTCATTCCTGTATCACAATTACTTCGATAAATTTTTACATAAAATCCCCCTCCATCTAGACCCAAGGGCCAGTTCATTTATAAGTGTGTCGAAGAGCCAAGACATTGACTTTTATTCCGTGTGTCGAGAACACAGGACTTTTATTCTGTGCGTCTACAGACATTGACTTTTATTCCGTGTGTTGAGGACACACTATTATTATTCTGTGCGTCTACAGACATTGACTTTTCATTCCGTGTGTCTAGGAGACATGACTTTTATTCCGTGTGTCGAGAACACAGGACTTTGATTCTGTTCGTCTGAAAAGATAGACTTTTATTTTATGTGACGAGGACACAAGATATTCATTGTAAAGTGGTAAAATCAGTGATAGATAGTCATAGTACTATAGTTATAGGGACAGTAGCGTCGAGAATTCGCCAACGAACAGTGACAGGGAATTTAGTACCTGAACAAGCGAATTTAGTAGTCAGGCATAAAGTGTATATTAACCTAATTTTTGTATCAGCGCAAGGATGACATCGATGAATGCAGAGGAAGTGTGGAAGTCTCAACAGTCCGTCCAGATGGCTGATATGAGATAGAGAACCATCAGTTGGGGAATGGCGCCTGATGTTCTTTGACGGGTGACTACAACACGAGATGAGTACAAATAATATTTTATTATTTATTAAATTAACTTATGGTTTATGGGACATATTTTTGTAAATACTTTGCTTGTGTGATTTAATGTAGTATATTTTGTTTGATCTGGCACACTTTTGTTTGGAAGCAGCTCGCACAATGGTAGTTAATGGAAGGTTCTTTTCTTTGTGTTGTGTTAACTAACGTATCTATGTGAACGGCCGTGTTCGCCTAGGTTACGAAGTGCGGTTAAAAACGTCTCTCGGAGATATGTCGTGTTTCAGAAGTAGGACTGAATTAATATAATTATATAGTAGATTGGAGGGTAATTAAATTTTGTTGAAAATTATTATTGATCAGATTCAGTGTGATTATTGCCTTTGGAGCAATGTAATTTGTGACGAAGAGTACTCAGCTCTATCGTAGGTTTTAAATATTGTGTTAAATGTTTGCGAGCTTTAATTCAGCAGACCCATGTGAAAGGTGTTATGTCAGTCCCAGATGTGTGTACTGTGAGTATATTGTTGTGGTATTACAAGCGGGAACTTCAGCAGAGACTGATTTCTGTCAGCTTGGTATCAGATTCATATTGCATCCTTGCGAGGACAATTATGGATATGTGATTATTGTCTGACCATATGTTGAGTGGGAAGAGATGTTAGCGGCTGTTGATTCCTTGAGATAACAGTTCCGCTGGTCGGCTATTTATATACACTGGATGGGGGACATGACTGGTATTGTGGAAAGGGGTGAGTTGTTGTCACAAGGGCTGACTGAGTTTCGCAAGCAGAGCTCATTAAAGTGGAGTGCACGTCTGGTTCCCAATTACTTGAAAATAAATATAAATGTGAGAAACTGATCAATGGTAAAATTGTTTAAATAAATGGGAGTTGCCTACGAAACACGATTACCTTCGAAGCGTTTCCTTAACATGCAGTTTTGTCAATATAAAGTAATCTTAACCACTCAGGTTGTTTGTTGTTGTTGGTTTATTCTTTGTTTATTTGTCCATGTCAGTGGCCCGTGAGTCACGTGCGGCGCTGTGTTTCCTTGTTGTTGAGCATCCGGCCATTGTGGCGGCTCAGTTGGTTAAGTGTGTCTCCACACTAATAAGGGTCTCAGAGAGATGCCTGTAAATAGTAGAGTTGTAATATGTGTGTCAGAGTTAGATTTAAGGATTTTTATTAATGTTATGCCCATAGCCATAAAAGTTGATTTTACGAGATGATTGTTCGTGAGCACCGTGGCTGTTAACCCGTTGTGAACGAATGATCATCCAAGTACTCATTTCTCGTAGATAGTCATCACGCGAACATAAATTCACATGCAAGATAGTGGAACTTGGGTCCACATTTTATTAGAAAAGGGGGGATCTGTCTGACTCCTCAAAGTGATAAATATTCCTGTCAGGGGAAATTCAGGGAGGTTTTGTTTATTATTGTTTGTTTTATTCTTTTATGCACAAATTAGTTATTAAATCTTGTTATTATCTTACGTTTTGTCTCCTTTCTTTCTTAGTTATAGTTTTCATCCTATAACCCTTGCCTCAGAAAAGCACGTAGTTTGGCGGACGTAAACACCACACTATGAACTGAACGCGACCCCTTGATCTAAGATTCTTGCATAAAACACTGCTATTCTGAAGGGTTCATAGGTGAAAACTGGCGGCCAACGGTGGGGCTATTCACTGTGGTGTAACGGGGAGATTACACATGTCAATAGTGGCGCATTTGAGTAAAACTGGCATGCCGCAAGTGCAGGCAGATATGACAGTATTTAATCACCGGGAAGTGATATTTTATTAAAAGTAGTTGAGGCGAAGTGGATACCGCCAAATGTGTGAAAGATAAATTAAAATCAGGAGTTTGCAAAGTAAAATACGGTTCACGTTGTTGTCTTTTAAATTAAAGTAAAATTAAGATGTGATACCGGGCGCCCAATAATAAAGTTAAAACTAGATTTGTGTAGAAAGTCAAACTCATGGAAATATTAGGAGGCTGTAGCCTAAAATGACAATTAATACTTTGTTAATTAGTCAGTGTTAATATCAGATCAGGATAACTGTTTAATGACTAAATATGTGCTTGGGGTTAAAATTAAATTGAGTAAAACTAGAACTACTCAGAGATGCAATCAACTAATGGGATTAAAGGTAAAAAATAAATGAACTGAGTAGAATAAAGAAATTAAATGTGCATTGGATTTATGTGCGTGTCAAAGGGCATTGGCGTAGGCCATTTCCCATATGTCTCATATATATTGTAAAACATGGCAACGGTGGCGCAGATCCAGGAGATCATTGAGAGTGCAGCGAGGAGAACGCAGGAATTGTTGGATACTAAATTAGCAGAGCAAAGTGAAGCGTTGAACACTAAATTATCAGAACAGAGTCAATCTATAAACACTAATATGTTAGAGCAAAGTGAAGCGTTGAATACAAAATTATCTGAACAAATAAACACTAGTATGGTAGAGCAAAGTGAAGCGTTGAATACAAAATTATCTGAACAAATAAATACGAAAATGTCAGAACAAAGTAAATCGCTAAATACTAAACTGTTAGAACAAAGTGAATCATTGCGGACACAGTTAAATAACAGTAGAATTGAGCAAAATGAATATCAGGCGGAACAAGCTAGGTTATTAAAGAGTGAAATTAATGACACTATAAATTCACAGTTAGAGGCGCAAAATAATAAAAACACGAACCAATTAGCTTCGTTAACCGCAGAGATGAAAGAGCACACAAACCAACAGATGATATTACTGGCCCTTGATGTAAGCAAAAATAATGAGAAACAATTAGAGCAGATTAAACAAATGGAGAGTATTTTCGATAAAAAACTTAGCATTCTCGATGAAACGGTGTTAGCTAAATTAGAGCAGATTGAAATAGCATGCACAATGAATACAACCGAGGTCAAAATAGCCCAGGATAAGTTGGAAGGTCGATTTAAGGAGATGGAGAAAAGTGGCAGGGTCATTCAACAACAAATATCAGCAGTAGATGAGAACATATCAGGCATAATTAAAGATATGGACCGTCTCGAGATAAAATCAGCGGAACAGTGGAAAAGCCTAGAAACTGAACAAGAACAATTTAAGAGTACATTAGACGAAAGGCTAAGCCAGATAGAAAATAATCAGGATGAAAATAAGAGCCAAATTGAAGAAAAAATAAGCACGATTAAAGAACAGATCAGGAAAGATTGGAAGAAAATGAATATTGATTCTAGAGAGGAAAGATCCACTATTCTTAAAACAGTAGGCGAAAACCACACGCGTATTCAAGCTTTGGAGCAAGAGGTAAAAAATAGACTTAAAGAACAGACAGACAGGATCATTAAAGCCGAACTTCGCTCATTAGAACAATCGTCTATATTTAAAACGGGAGCATTGAAAGACAAGCAGGATGACTCACATAGTCCCCAACCCAGCATAGCAGGAAGTCACACTCAAGCAGAGAGCCCATTAACAACAAACACGGAAGGATTTCGTAAGAACGTAGATAGAAGCTCAACACCACAGGACGGTCGTCAGCCCACACAACTTATTCAAGTAATTCGCTCAAATGACTACAAGCCGCAGAAATACACCGAAAATTCAGGGGTAACACCGAAGGCCTTTATCAAAGAGATTGAAGACCATTTTAATGACACTGGGGTACCTGAAGCACGCAGATTGAGAATGATGGAGAGATTTTTATCAGGGAATGTTCTCACCTGGTTTTTAAGTTTCAAATACACATTTGGAACCATGTCAGACTTTAACTTAGCGTTTCTGCGCAAATACTGGTCTCCCGCCATACAACAGAGTTTAAGAATGGAGCTTTACTCTAGAAAATACCAAACTACCCAGCAGACAAAATACTAAGATTTCTTTAACATGCAAATGCTAAAATTTCGCGATCTGGATTACCCATTAAACGAATCAGATTTGGTGATGACAATAGCAAGGCAAATGCCAGTTAATGTACAGCAAGTGCTAGTAGCAGCAAACGTCAGTACGGCCCTACATGCAGAGCAGATATTACGGCAAATAGATGAGACCACATCTCATAGTCATTTTAGAGGAGGAAGACAACTGGAATTAGTCAACACTACAGAGGTCGTAAAGACAAAACAGGGAAGTACTAAAACGCAGGGTACTAATACGAGCACCTCCACACCTAGGCGAAACCAGGAAGAAGGGGAAAACAGACCATATCAGCGTAACGAAAATTACTACAACAATAGATACCAGAGCAACAATAGATACCAACAGAGAGGATATCAACAATGGCGTGATAATCGAAGGAATGACAGGCCTTATGGAAGATACGGTGATTATAATGCCAATCAACGATGGAAAGGAAGGAGAGATCAAAATCAAGGAGATCAACGTAACTATCGAGATGACTGGGATGATAGGCACGCTCAATCACAAAATTACTTAGAGGAGTTACACGCTAATCAAGGTGGAGAGCTAGGAAGATGGGAAAAGGCCATTGGGAACAGAAAGAACCCAGATACACATACCGAGGAAGCTGGAAGTCTACTGAGACAAGAGGAATATCGTGGACATGAGCGACAGAAGGATGATGGGAGTCGAAATGGAGCTAAAAAAAAATGTTAATTTTGGATCAAGGAGACAGTCTCAAAACACAACAGTCGGAAGTTGAAGATGGATGGATAGTAGCGAACATACAAGAATGGATTGCTTTACCAGAAGACTGCCTGGAGGAGACGGTGAAACCACGGAACGATGAAATTAGGCAATTACCCATTATTTACGCAAGGATTGGTGGAATTAATATAAGATGTTTATTGGATACAGGGTCACAGATCAGTCTAGTATCGGAGGCCTTGGTTCGAGAGTTGGGACGGACTCAGAATATTCCTGTAATTCTGGTACCACAGCTCAAAATGAGGGGTGTTATTCCTGAACGCACCGTCACTTGTAAACGTCAGGCATACTTAGAGCTGAACATATTGGAACATACTTTTGGGCAAACATTCATTATCATGGCAAAGATGAATTTCAATATAATTCTTGGTGCAAATTTCATTTGTGACTATCAAGCAGTGATAGATTTACACAAGAATACAGTCAGTTTTAGAGAATATGACCAGCTGAAAAACGTGGGATTGCATATGGATGAAATCACTACCGGAAGAGATGTAAATTCTTGGGCATTGGAAGCAATATCAGAAGAGACGGAAGAGGAGGTACGAAAGGCGGAAGATAACATCGTAGAAGGGGCTGTTGTGGAACTAGATGAGGAGATAGAATCCCAGGAGATATGGTCTTTATTAACAGAAGGAGATGACAGCGATGCACAATTTGAAGAGTTACTACAGGAGCGGCTCAATGACATTCAACTTGGGGATGAACACAGAAAACAGTTGGAAGAGGTTTTAAGGAAGCACAAATCAGTATTTGATACAGTACCTGGGAAAATTTTAAATTTCAAGTACTCTATGCAAGTCGAGGACTGGTCACCTTTCAAAAGCAGATTGTACCCAATTCCTGAAAAATATCGTGGACAAGTTAAAATCATTATAGATGAGATGTTAGAAGCTGGAGTGATAAGGAAGACACCTACACCTTATCTAAATGCGATTTTGGCAGTCACAAAACCAAATGGATCTATTAGACTTTGTTTAGATGCCAGAAATCTCAACATGAGACTCATTTTTCCTGAGTATGACAGAGCGCCAATTATCAGAGACGTATTAAAAGGCTTTAAAAACAAGAGCATTTATTCATCAGTCGATCTGACGAGCTCGTTCCATCATCTTGAGTTGGATGAGAAGTCACAGCTTCTAACTGGCTTCTTATTCGATAACCAGACATATTGTTTCGTCAGAATGCCTTTTGGGGTCAAAACAGCGGGCTGCGCTTTAATGCGAGCACTGGACCGGAACCTAACCGAGGAAGTAAAGGAGATGACGGTGCGATACATTGACGACATTCTGTTGGCATCCGACAACATTGAAACTCACATGGAAAATTTAGATAAAGTATTGGGCAACTTGAACGCATCGAATTTCAAAGTAAATCTGAAGAAATCGCATTTCTTCAAGAGCGAGATCTTATATTTGGGTCACGTCATTGACAAGGAGGGAGTGATGCCAATCCCAGCTAAGATTGATGCGATAAAGAATTTCCCTACACCAACGAGAGTCAAGCACATTCGGGCTTTCTTAGGCGTAACGGGATTCTTTAAAGAAAACTGTCCAGGTTATACGGAGACTGTAGCTCCAATGCAAGAAATGTTAAAGAAAAATAACAAATGGTCATGGAACGCGGAATGTGAGAAGGCATTCCAAGCAACAAAACAGCTATTAGAAAACTGCATTAAATTAGGCTATCCAGATTTCAAGCTCAAATTTATAATCCAAGCGGATGCTTCACTAATTGGGATAGGTGCTATGCTCTACCAAGAGGATCCAGATAACCTGCAGCACAAAACATATTTGGCATTTGTCAGCCGGAAATTGCGTAAGCACGAGCGCAACTATACTGTAACCGAGCTAGAATTGTTGGCCATCCTTCATGCGCTCCAACAATGGAAACGAATAATCTATGGTTACCCTATTGTTGTCAGAACTGACCACAAGGCATTAACATTCTTGTTTAAGACGTCAATGGCAAGCGAACGTGTGACACGTTGGTCTATATACATTCAGCAGTTCAGCATTGAAATTGAACATTGTCCAGGGAAGATGAACGTGATACCGGATGCACTCAGCAGGAATCCAGAGCCTGATAATGAAGAAACAGCGATGGTACAACACTTGGAGTTAACACCGAAGGACCGGGAATTCTTGGAGGAGTTACGTGAGATACAGCGAGAACAGGAAGCGGAACCATGGATGATGCTAATAATTAATTACTTCAAAAAG
Organism: Meconema thalassinum; assembly: GCA_946902985.2. Lineage (NCBI taxonomy): Eukaryota > Metazoa > Arthropoda > Insecta > Orthoptera > Tettigoniidae > Meconema > Meconema thalassinum. The sequence continues at coordinate 2,008,276,874 of OX336388.2, forward strand.
CAACTACCTACAGGAACACCTGCATTTCGAGAAGCGAAAGCCAAAGAAGGAAGATATGTTTATGTCAACAATTTGCTACACAAATGGGTAGATAATGACCACACCAAGTTACGCATATTAGTACCTGCATCGTTACAACGAGGATTGACATGGCATACGCACGAAAGTTACGGTCACGTGGGCTTAGACAAGTGCGAAGCGACAATAGGAGAGACATTTACATGGCCACGTATGAGAACAACTATATGTGACGTCATTACAACTTGTGACCCATGTCAGAGAACAAAGCCAAATAATTATTTACTGAGGCAATATCCTAGACCATTGCTACCTCAAAAACCATGTGAGCTACTGGCGATGGACTGCCTTGGTCCAATTCCGAAGGGAAGGAGAGGTTGCCGTCATTTGCTAGTGTTCATTGGTGTATTTTCTAAGTTTGTAGTACTATGCCCTATTCAGAAAACAACATCGAAGCAGGTACTCAGTCGCATTCGTAATAGAGTTATTCCAACCCTTGGAAAACCAGAGTTTATATTATCAGATCACGGCAGTTATTTCACAAGCGCCGAATTCAAGAAAGGAATGGAAGACATGGGTATAAAACATGTTTTAAGCAGTATCCGACATGCCCAAGCAAATCCAAGCGAGAGAGTAATTAAATCTGTAACTGCATATTTGAGAATCTTCATTCCGAACGAACACCACAAATGGGTCGATAAAATTAAGGACGTAGAGACATGCATGAATTCTACCAGGCACGAGTCAACAGGACAAATCCCTATGGTCCTACACAAGAACGAGTATCCAGTAAGAACGTGGAAAAGCATCATTAACTGTCCACAGGATCCCATGATAGCACCAGACTTGAGAATTGAAAGAACGAGAGCATACATGAGGAAACAAGCAGACCGCAGATTACGGCGAGTAAGAAATAAGAGGTTTCACGGTGATCTTGAAGTCAACCAGCTCGTTTTGGTAAAACGACCTGCTATATCGGACCCAGAAAAAGAAAATCTTTAGTAAGTTCTGCGTAAAATTCATAGGACCCTATTCTATCGTAAGAAACCTTGGAAATAATGCTTACAGAGTGAAAGAATTGAGCACAGGAACAATGTCAGTTTACAACGCTGCCAACCTAAAGAATTATCGTCGAAGTGAACCATGGTAGCGCCGAAATAATGACGCTGTTTGAATATACGGACGTCCTACTATCAACAAAGTCAACGGGGAGCAATTGACTACGGCACGTGATGAAGGAGGAAGTAGACTTGTTGTTGACAAACATTAACGAGGCAAGTAAGGTGTTGCCGCAAGCATCGAGCGTCACGCAAGATTGGAAGGGGAAGAGACAAGCAGGATATGAAAACGAGTAAATGCCATTGAAGACAGGAGCGCCTAGACCAAGTAAGAAAAAGGGGTGATTCTGGAAATAAAACAAATTGGCCTACGGAAGTATTGTAAAATTGTCGACTTTATTCCTAAGTTCGAAATTTTGTGAGTGGGAGAGTTGTGAACCCTTTACCCTATGATGGTTAAATGATTCTACTTTTTATTTCTTCAATTAATAAATATTTCAACCAGCATCATGAAAGTAGCCAGACAGCGATGAGGAAATCTCAAGCATTTGTTGGAGACAGTAGGGACATACCTGCAACAGTTTAACAAAAGGCTAAGTACTTGAGCTATGAAAAGAAATAGCAGAGCGATGTATCACAGGGACAGGTGTGGCTACCTCAATTTTAGAAGCGACGCGCGGTGAGACATGGTTCTGGTATGTTCATTGTGATATTCGCGCCTAGAAGAAATATGATGCAGTAACGTGAATGGCTGATGAAGAAAATAGACACTCCCAAGACGCCAAGATCTACTAGAAACCGCCAAATTACAGAGAAATGGAGAACCAATGATAAGAGAATGCCTACTTGCGCGCCAACTCTGGCTTGGGTACGCGGTGGCTAGCATTCACGCGGGAAATCGCCTAGACAAAATCTCTACGATCGATTCTAGGATTAATGGGCATATTCTTGACCTGTGCAATATTACGAGTTCAGTGATATCTATTTCATTCCTGTATCACAATTACTTCGATAAATTTTTACATAAAATCCCCCTCCATCTAGACCCAAGGGCCAGTTCATTTATAAGTGTGTCGAAGAGCCAAGACATTGACTTTTATTCCGTGTGTCGAGAACACAGGACTTTTATTCTGTGCGTCTACAGACATTGACTTTTATTCCGTGTGTTGAGGACACACTATTATTATTCTGTGCGTCTACAGACATTGACTTTTCATTCCGTGTGTCTAGGAGACATGACTTTTATTCCGTGTGTCGAGAACACAGGACTTTGATTCTGTTCGTCTGAAAAGATAGACTTTTATTTTATGTGTCGAGGACACAAGATATTCATTGTAAAGTGGTAAAATCAGTGATAGATAGTCATAGTACTATAGTTATAGGGACAGTAGCGTCGAGAATTCGCCAACGAACAGTGACAGGGAATTTAGTACCTGAACAAGCGAATTTAGTAGTCAGGCATAAAGTGTATATTAACCTAATTTTTGTATCAGCGCAAGGATAACATCGATGAATGCAGAGGAAGTGTGGAAGTCTCAACAGTCCGTCCAGATGGCTGCTATGAGATAGAGAACCATCAGTTGGGGAATGGCGCCTGATGTTCTTTGACGGGTGACTACAACACGAGATGAGTACAAATAATATTTTATTATTTATTAAATTAACTTATGGTTTATGGGACATATTTTTGTAAATACTTTGCTTGTGTGATTTAATGTAGTATATTTTGTTTGATCTGGCACACTTTTGTTTGGAAGCAGCTCGCACAATGGTAGTTAATGGAAGGTTCTTTTCTTTGTGTTGTGTTAACTAACGTATCTATGTGAACGGCCGTGTTCGCCTAGGTTACGAAGTGCGGTTAAAAACGTCTCTCGGAGATATGTCGTGTTTCAGAAGTAGGACTGAATTAATATAATTATATAGTAGATTGGAGGGTAATTAAATTTTGTTGAAAATTATTATTGATCAGATTCAGTGTGATTATTGCCTTTGGAGCAATGTAATTTGTGACGAAGAGTACTCAGCTCTATCGTAGGTTTTAAATATTGTGTTAAATGTTTGCGAGCTTTAATTCAGCAGACCCATGTGAAAGGTGTTATGTCAGTCCCAGATGTGTGTACTGTGAGTATATTGTTGTGGTATTACAAGCGGGAACTTCAGCAGAGACTGATTTCTGTCAGCTTGGTATCAGATTCATATTGCATCCTTGCGAGGACAATTATGGATATGTGATTATTGTCTGACCATATGTTGAGTGGGAAGAGATGTTAGCGGCTGTTGATTCCTTGAGATAACAGTTCCGCTGGTCGGCTATTTATATACACTGGATGGGGGACATGACTGGTATTGTGGAAAGGGGTGAGTTGTTGTCACAAGGGCTGACTGAGTTTCGCAAGCAGAGCTCATTAAAGTGGAGTGCACGTCTGGTTCCCAATTACTTGAAAATAAATATAAATGTGAGAAACTGATCAATGGTAAAATTGTTTAAATAAATGGGAGTTGCCTTCGAAACACGATAATCTTCGAAGCGTTTCATTAACATGCAATTTTGTTAATATAAAGTAATCTTAACCACTCAGGTTGTTTGTTGTTGTTGGTTTATTCTTTGTTTATTTGTCCATGTCAGTGGCCCGTGAGTCACGTGCGGCGCTGTGTTTCCTTGTTGTTGAGCATCCGGCCATTGTGGCGGCTCAGTTGGTTAAGTGTGTCTCCACACTAATAAGGGTCTCAGAGAGATGCCTGTAAATAGTAGAGTTGTAATATGTGTGTCAGAGTTAGATTTAAGGATTTTTATTAATGTTATGCCCATAGCCATAAAAGTTGATTTTACGAGATGATTGTTCGTGAGCACCGTGGCTGTTAACCCGTTGTGAACGAATGATCATCCAAGTACTCATTTCTCGTAGATAGTCATCACGCGAACATAAATTCACATGCAAGATAGTGGAACTTGGGTCCACATTTTATTAGAAAAGGGGAGATCTGTCTGACACCTCAAAGTGATAAATATTCCTGTCAGGGGAAATTCAGGGAGGTTTTGTTTATTATTGTTTGTTTTATTCTTTTATGCACAAATTAGTTATTAAATCTTGTTATTATCTTACGTTTTGTCTCCTTTCTTTCTTAGTTATAGTTTTCATCCTATAACCCTTGCCTCAGAAAAGCACGTAGTTTGGCGGACGTAAACACCACACTATGAACTGAACGCGACCCCTTGATCTAAGATTCTTGCATAAAACACTGCTATTCTGAAGGGTTCAATATGGACCTAATTAGTATAATGACGACATTGAGTTGGTAATAACGAAATATCTTATTAGTTCGAAATATAACTAGCATAATGTAGCCTAATAGACCACTACAGTTGGCAGCCCTGGTGACTTAATATATTCTTAGTTCCATCTCTTAAGGTACAGAATACAAAATTTGGTTGAAGTCCAATGGATAGCATGGACGTTACATGCAGTTAAACATTGGATCTAACAGCGCGCGTAAACTCATTTTGGCAACAATGTCATGCATGTGTTGGTCAGAAATAATCTGAATTATTATGATCTATTGCTGAGCCAATTTTGGATGAAATCCATTTATTTGTATAGAAGTTACATGTATTTTAAAATTGGACCAATCAGCAGGCTTAGAATCATGTTGGAAGCACTGACTTATATTAATTACTCCAAATTAATCTAGAATGTAAGGTACTATACGTGTGCAAAGTTTAGTGCTGTTGGCTTGAATACTTTCTGATATACTGATATAAGGGTAAAAAAATAGAGACCGCATTTATTAACAGTTGGCAGCCCTGCTTGTTCTTAAGAATACGCATAGTCATATCTGTTATAGTACTCATAGCACATACGAAATTTGGTTGAAATCCAATTGATAGTATAGAAGTTACATGTATTTACAATTGGTCCTATCAGCAGGCTTAGAATCATGTTGGTAGTACTGAGGTCCATTAGTTATTCCAAATTAATCTAGAATGTCGGGTACTATACATGTGCATTGTTTAACGCTATCGGCTTGCATACTTTCTGATATATGGGTATGTGGATAAAATAAATTGAGAGCGTTTATTAACAGTTGGCAGCCCTGGTCGCTCTTTAGAAAACGCTCAGTCATATCTGTTTATGTACACATAGCACTTACGAAATTTGGTTGAAATCCAAGTGGTAGTATAGAAGTTGTATGCATTTAAAATTTGGACCTATCAGCAGGCTTTTAATCATTTTGGCAACCCTGCCTTGTATGGCCTCCAGGAAATTAAACTACAATATTATTATCTATACGTGTGCCAATTTTGAAAAAGCTCCCATTCATACCTTCCAAGATATCCAACATGGAGCTCAAATTTCAGTTGCGATTTTTCAGCAGTTGGTGGCACTGACATCATTTTCAAATATGGCGGTGAGATATTCAGGTATAGATCTTTACTCCTACCAAGTTTTGTTTCGATTGCTGCAGCCGATTAGTAGTTGATAGGGGGGGACACACACACAGCCAGCCAGACAGACAGAAGGACAGACAGACAGACAGACAGACAGAAGGACAGACAGACAGACAGACAGACAGACAGACAGACAGACACACATTTGCCCGATCTCATAAGTCTACTTTTTCCTCATTTTTGCAAAATGTGAAAAGCAGGCTAAAAACACCCATCACGCTCTATAATTTAAAAAAAACCGTAACTCGCACGCAACACAAGGTCAGTGACCTATATCATCTTTGCCGAAAACTGCACACAAAATATAAAAGTGATTTTGGAATGTTAAAAGTTAATATATTTGAATATAATTGAACAATTTCAAAATAGTATTTACTAAAATCACAGAAAATTAATTTTAAAAATCTTCTATTCTATGGCAAACACCCTGAGCAGGATAATTATTTCCATTCTAGCTGAAATATATTTACCAAAACTATTATTAACATTGTATTTCAGTTATATACCAACGTTTACAAATCTCTTATCATACTAATATATAACAAGTAGTTCCGTGAAGAACTATACAGCCTATTTTCACATACCTTGGGTATATCGTCTCCGAGGAAGGGGTGCGCACCGACCCAGAGAAGACCGCAGCTGTGAGAGAGTGGCCAGTTCCGAAGGACAAGTCCCAACTACGAAGCTTCCTGGGATTCTGCACTTTTTACCGTCGCTTCGTGAGACGACTCGCCGACATCGCCAAACCTTTACATCGACTAACTGAGAAGGACCAACTCTTCACGTGGACAGCAGAATGCCACAGTGCCTTCGAACAACTCAAGCAGGCTCTGTGCACCGCGCCTGTTCTGGCCTACCCCAGACCTGGAACAAGGTTCATCGTCGATACCGATGCCAGCGACTTTGGCATAGGGGGGATCCTGTCGCAAGTAGTGGACGGCGAGGAGAGAGTTGTGGCCTACCTCAGCAAGGCCTTGTCAAAGTCAGAAAGGAACTACTGCGTCACCAGGAAGGAGCTGCTCGCCATCGTGAAGACCATTGAACACTTCCACAAGAACTTGTACGTGCAAGAATTTCTCATCAGGACCGACCATGCATCCCTGCGGTGGCTCCTGAACTTCAAGCAGCCCGAGGGTCAACTTGTGCGGTGGTTAGAGAGGCTTCAACAGTACAACTTTGAGATTCAGCACAGGAACGGCCAACTGCATTCTAACGCCGACGCCCTGTCACGAAGACCGTGCTCCGAAGACAGCACCTTCTGTGCCCGAAGGGAGGAGAACCCCGGGATACAGTGCCGAAGGACTACCGTGGAATTTCAAGGGAGCTGGAGCCAAGAATCTTTCACGCGGGCACAAGCAGAAGATGATGACCTGGGACTGATAGCCGAATGGAAGAGGGCCTGTGTCCACAGACCCGCGTGGAACATTGTGAGTGTCTGCAGCCCAAAGTTTAAGTCCTACTGGGCGCAGTGGGACTCGCTGGTTGTGAGGGATGGCCTCATATGCCGTACCTGGGAGAGCACCGACGGGAAGACATCATGGGAACAAGTCGTCGTTCCAAAGGCTATGACGGAGGAAGTCCCGAAGGAAGTCCATGGAGGATCATCTGGTGGACACCTAGGGATAAAGAAGATCCTGGAGAAGCTGAGAGAGCGGTTCTCCTGGATCGGATGCCGAACAGACGTGGAGAACCACTGCGCGAGGTGCCACGATTGCGCAGCCAGCAAGGGCCCAGGACGAAGACGACGGGGTCCACTGAAGACCTACAACGTGAGCGGCCCCATGGAGAGAGTGGCCATTGATGTTGCTGAGCCATTCTCGTTAAGCGAGGCAGGGAACCGCTACATATTGGTCGTCAGCGACTACTTCACCAAATGGCCGGAGGCCGCGACGATCGCAGAGACCCTGGTGAAGGAATTCGTCAGCCGGTACGGAGTACCCCTGGAGCTGCACTCCGACCAAGGGAGGAACTTCGAGTCGCAGGTGTTCCAGAACCTATGCCAGCTGCTGGGAATCCGGAAGACAAGGAGGACGCCGCTACACCCTCAGTCCGACGGGATGGTAGAGCGATTCAATCGCACCATCGAGAACCATCTCCGAATAGTCGTCAGCGAGCACCCGAGGGATTGGGACAGACATCTTCCTCTATTTCTCCTGGCCTACCGCGCCGCCGTGCATGAAGCCACCGGGTGCACACCAGCCCGGGCCATGTTTGGGAGGGAACTCCGTCTACCAGTCATTCTTGCCTTCGGCCGACCTGGGAATGGTCCGGTCCCGGTAAGCCAGTATTGTGAAGAACTGGTCGACCAACTGGAGGACGTGCACGCGTTCCCAAGGAGGAAACTGCTGATCGAGACCGACCGAATTAAGACCCGATACGACCAGCAGACGGATGCCGGCGGATTCCACGAGGACGACCTGGTCTGGCTCTTCAACCCATTACGGAAGGAAGGACTGTCACCCAAACTGCAGAAGTCCTGGGAGGGCCCGTACCGAGTCGTGGAACGGATCAACGATGTCGTCTACAGGATCCAGCGGAGCCCGAGGGCGAAGATGAAGATCGTGCATCGAGATCGCCTGGCAGCCTACGGAGGGACACTGACGGCCAATGATTGATCGGGATGATCTGCCTTTTAGGAAGGGGGTGGTGTTACGACTGTGAGTTTGTGTCATCGCTCGCCGCATGAGTCACAACTGCCCCAGGGCTGGGCTGTGCCCTGCCTCAGTGTATTGCGTGTGCCTTATGCAACAGGACTACTAGGACAAAGGGATGGTCCAGAATATTCGTAACTCAGCCAGTGAAGGAAACCTCGAGAAGCCGTGAACCCTGGATGGGTCTAGGAGCATTTATTGAGTCACCGGCCTGCTATATAAGAGCGACCTGTCAAGCAGTGTGTGTTGTGTTTTACGAGCTAGTGCGAGCGTTTATCCTGAGCGATAGAATTGTGGTGACTTGCGAAACCCCCAGTGAAGCCGATTCTCTCGGCAGCGAAGGGAGTGAGAAGCATACAGGGGACTGCCTGTGCTTTGAGCGAGTGTGCTTACCTAGTGCGACAGAGGTCATTGTGGTGAGTTGCAAAACAGTGAGTGACAGACTTAGTGCAGCTATTTCCAGCCAGCGTACGGGACCGGACTCATTAGCGAGAGGATTAACTGCAAGGCCGAGTGAAAGGGGGCAAGAACTCTCCATAAGGAAGAGACTTGAGGAAACTGGAGTAAGGTAATAATTGCTTGTATTTGCTGTTGAGTGGTGTATCCTACTGGCCGCAATAAAGTTAATTATTTCTTTAAAGGAACAATCTGTGTTGTGCTTCAACCCACCATAATCCAGTCAACAAAAGTGCCACTAGGGGGGGGGGGGGGGTGGCACGTAACAATATTACTAGCTGAAGTACCCGTGTTTCGCTACGCGTCATACATAAAATAAAATGTGAAGGTGACAGTTAAAACAGGGGATAGGCGAGGTGCTGCGCAGAGGGAGATTAAGGATGGAACATTTTGTCCAACTACACCTCTCGGCGTGGACCGTGTTTTATAGCACAAATTTAGGTTTTACTCGCTAACGGTTGGAGATAACTTTCGGATAGAAAATGTAATTTTAAACCTCGTATATGCCATCAAAAATTTGCTATTTTTTAGCGTTCTCTTTTTATTTGAAATGGAAATATGAAAGTTTGAAACCAAAGGCTGTAGTGACGTCACTAAAATGGTCGCCATCTTTAAATAGTTCAATGTATTGAAATCAAAAGTAACCTATATGTTAACCAGGTAAATCAGCTACTTCCATGTAAAATTCATGTAAATCGGACCAGTGGTACTTGCGTGATTGAGTAATACACAGACACACACCATCTCATTTTTAGCCTCGCTTCGCTCGCGTCATAGTCGTGTCATATTGTTATTCAATGAAATGCAGGTTTAACCCCGTTAACACCCCTTTAGAACCTGAATATCCAAAATGCCTCCTTAGTAGATGTTTTCGACACACAACAAACATATACCCAAAATTTCATTCTGCTAACATTAATAGTTTGGGTTGGTCGATGAGAGTAAACATACAAAAATCCTTCCTTAGTGGACGTTTTTCTTCCAGAATTTCACCCCTCCTCATAGGCCCCTTGAATTGGATTTATGAAAAAACGGTCGAACACCTATTTATTTTATTTATTTATTTATTTATTTACTTTTAAGCTGATTGATTTCCTCCGAGTTTCCAACTCCTCGCCTATGTTGTTTAAGAGATACATGCTCCGTTAAGAATCTTTCAACCCCCACTTTTCATCCCTTTCACCTCATAATATACACTACTTCGAAAAAACATTAGACATGTGTCAGCTTATTTTAATTGATTAGTTTATATGCCAAGTATCACATCCCCAAATGAAACCACTCGTGAGATATTGTTATTCAATGAAATGCACGTTTACCTCCTTAACACCTATTTAGAACCTGAATATCCAAAACTCGTTCCTTAGTGGACGTTTTCGACATACAACAAACATATCCCCAACATTTCATGTTTCTAACTTCAATAATTTTGGCTTGGCGATGATGAGTGAGTGAGTGAGTCAGGACATTTTCTTTCATTTATTTTTGATAATTTCTCCCCACCCCATGAACCCTTTAAATTGGATTTATGAAACAAACGGTCGAACACCTATTTACTTATTTAAAGCTGTTTTCGCCCTGATTTTGATGAGTGAGTAAGTGAGTCAGTCAGTTAGGACACTTTCTTGCCTGTTTTTTCCCCCAGAATTTCACCCATCTCCAAGGGCCCCTTAAAATGGAGTTATGAAAAAACAGTCGAACACCTATTTACTTGTATTTTAAGCTGTTTTTCCCGCCGAATTTCAAACTTCTCGCCTATGTCGTTTAAGAGATACACGCTATGTTAAGAATCCCTCAATCCCCAATTTTCATCCCTTTCACCTCATAATATACACCACATCGATAAACCCTTAGATATATGTCTGATTATTTTTAATGATTAGTTTATATACCGAATATCACATCCCCAAAGAAACAACTCATGAGAAATCGTTATTCAATGAAATGCACGTTTACCCCCCTTAACACCTATTTAAAACCCGAATAAACGAAAAACATTCCTTAGTTGACGTTTTCGACATACAGCGAACATATTCCCAAAATTTCATTTTTCCAACTTTTATAGTTTTCGCTGGGCGTGATGAGTGAGTGAGTCAGACAGGACATTTTCTTTCTATTATTTTTACCAGAATTTCAGCCCTCCCCATGGGCCCCTTAAATTAATTTATGAAAAAAAAAACGGTCGAACACCGATTTACGTATTTATTTAGCTGATTTTTTTTTCGCTGAGTTTCAAATTTCTCGCCTATCTCGTTTAAGAGATAGGCCTACACGCTCCGTTAGGAATCCTTCAACCCCCACTATTCACCCCTTTCACCTCATAATAATACACCACATCGAAAAACCCTTAGACACATGTCTGCTTATTTTTAATGATTAGTTCATATGCCGAGTATCACATCCACAAATGAAACCACTCCTGAGATATTGTTATTCAATGAAATGCAGGTTTAACCCCCTTAAGACCCCTTTAGAGCCTGAATATCCAAAAATCCTCCCTTAGTGTACGGTTTTGACATACATCGAACTTATCCCCAAAATGCCGTGTTTCCAACTTCAATATTTTTGGTTGGGCGATGACGAGTGAGTGAATTTGTTTTTCTTCAGAATTTCACCCCTCCCGATGAACCCCTTCAATTTGATTGATAAAAAAACTGTTGAATAGCTATTTACTTACTTTAAAACAGTTTTTCCCCCTGAGTTTGATGAGTGAGTCAGTCAGTCAATCAGTTAGGACACTTTCTTTCCTGTTCCCCCCCCCCCCCAGAATTTCACCCCACCCCATGGGCCCCTTAAATTGGATTTATGAATAAACGGTCAAACACATATTTACTTATTTTTATGCTGATTTTTTTCCCGCTGAGTTTCAAACTCCTCATCTATTTCGTTTAAGAGATACACGCTCCGTTAGGAATCTTTCAATCCCCACTTTTCACCCCCCTCACCTCATAATATACGCCACATCGAAAAACCCTCAGACTCTTGTCTTCTTATTTTTACTGATGAGTTTATGTGCGGAGTATCACATCCCCCAATGAAACCAATCGGGAGATATTGCTATTCAATGAAATGCAGGTCTACCCCTTTAACACCCCTTTAGAACCTGAATAAACAACAAGATGTTCAGTAAAGAACATATAGCCTACTTTCTCCTAAATGTATGAGTATAGTTATAACTCGTTGTTATTATCAAAGAGTATAATAGAACTATTCTTTGTTGAAGACCTTAGAAACGATTTACCTCTACCAAACGCCACGACCTAGATAAAAACTGCTACCATCATTGAAGAAAGAAAGAAAGATAAGAAGTATATCAAGAATGTTATGGATCTGGAGACATAATCGACCGGACTGGCGGCGTGGCTCAGCGGTAACGTTCTCGCTTGCTGGGCCCTAGGTTGCAGGTTCGTATCCTGGCGCAGTCAGCTGGCATTTGAGGGTGCACAAATGCGAGGGAGCCGTGTCAGTACATTTACTGGCACGTTAAAGATCCCCTTCGGGCCAAAATTCCGGCACCCCGGTGTCTCTAAAAGCAGCAGTAGTTAAAAGGGATGTAAAACCAATAACATTATTATTATTATTATTACGACCTGCCGTGGGCAACATCCAACTTTGAGTTGAGGCATGTCTTTACACGTCTGGTTGTGCATGGCTTTCACAACTCTAATTGAATTAACAAATCTTTCCATGACCCTACAGAGACGTGTGTATACAAACTATGTGGATATTTTCGATAATATAATCCTAACAGAGCGAGTGCATTCTAGCGGCCAGAATAAGAAACTTTTCAATAAAATCTGGAAGTTACCTTTTTGGCAGCTAGATGTCTCGAGTAAATCTGCTGGCGAATTATGTTTTAATTAAATATATATTTTACACCATAATGTGGACAATATAACGCTTAATAACATTTTCAAGTAACGCAAAATAGGCTGTTACAAACCCTTTAAAATAAAAAGTTAAAATGTATCGTAGTATCAACTTGTCATTCTTCAAATTCGATGCGCATAGAATGATAATGGTATAGTAATCAATGGATCCCCACGTAGACTAGTCGGGACATCTAGTGGTGAAATATCGAACAATATAATCCTAACAGAGCGAGTGCATTCTAGCGGCCAGAAGAAGAAACTTTTCAATAAAATCTGGAAGTTACCTTTTTGGCAGCTAGATGTCTCGAGTAAATCTGCTGGCGAATTATGTTTTAATTAAATATATATTTTACACCATAATTTGCACAATATAACGCTTAATTTTAAAACATCTGAGTCATTACAAAACAATAAACATATAACATTTCAAGCAAAAAAACTAGCTCTGATCGGGTTTGAACCATAGGAATCTGAGCGACAGGCTATCGCTCTACCACTGAGCTAATTGTGTCAACGAATATCGTTCTATTTAAAATGACTTACATAGAACTTGTTAGCAAATAATGATTTATACTAAACGATTTCATCACTGGAGTATATTATTTATATATAAAGCATTTCATACAAAGTTTATTTATTTTTTATCAGTACGCTATATTGCATTCAATACTCAAATTAGTGAAATATAAGTCAGGCACAAGATATCCGCTGCCATCTTGTCTTATTAATGAATCAGCTGAGCTTTTTAAAATCACGTCTGCACTATAGTATTACAAAATAAACTTTTAATTTCGTACGTGCCTCTTCCTATAGAACAGTTAAAACGATTCTCGGCTTGATAATCGGAACTGGTGGGTCCCATGATATGGATTATAAAGTTTGCATAATTCGCACGGCCGCCATCCTGAAATGGTATGGCGGACGACCTTGTAGTTTGGTCACAAGACGCATCCTATACGAAGGTATGTTGTTACCAAATTTGGTAGAGATTGGATGATTTGGTTAGTCGTTATTTGATTTTACGTTTTGAACGTTTGAGTGGTCGCCATTCAGTTTTAGTAAAGATGGCGGCGATATAAAACATGACACTGAGGTGTCCTTTGCTAGTGCTACCTTTGTACCAAATTTCGTTCAATTCGCATTCACCGTGTTCGAATTGATAGGGGGGGACAGACATTCAGAGTACACACACTCACACACACACACACAGACTCACACACACACATACACACACACAGACTCACACACACACATACACACACACAGACAGACACACTTTTTTCGCCCTGTGTTGATCTCATAAGTCTACTTTCATTTTTTGCAAAAATCGAAAGTAGGCTAAAAATCCTCTCTTAGTGGTCATTTGCGGCCCTTGGGGAAGCAGCATACCAAATTTCATTCCAATCCGTTCGGTGGTTTCTGAGATTTCGTGAATAATGAATGAGTGAGTGAGTGAGTGGTATTTGACAAATATATAGTAGAAGATAGTGTCAAGTCTTTGTTATGCTAAACTCGGTTGACAGTGCGGTGTGAGTAGGTGAGTAACTAACGGGATTTCAAGTCAAGATCCTCATTTTCTATACCGGTAGTGCAGAGTGCAACTGGCATCCAGACGGCCGTGTCTCGACATGAGCTATGTTGCCATAGAAACTATCTGCCTTGCCATTCCTTCATGAGTATATTTTATGATTTGATTAGCCTGCGCTTGAGTGCAAAAGGCCGAAATCAGAAGAATGAGAAATACTATCGAGAATTCATGTAGCCAGCGGTTCCTTCTGGGTCCTAAACTATGTGTATGCATAATTTGGTTGAGATTGGTTGAACGGTGTAGATTTGTATACGGAACCAACCCACCCACCCACATACATACAGACTTTCACTTTTATATATAAGATGGCGTACAACGACGAGACAAATCCCCTCGGTGCCAGAAACAAAAATCGGGGGCCCTAATGGGTCCTCGAAAACTACATTATAAGGCTCTAAATCCAACAGTTTCTGAAATATTCCCAGAAAACTAATTTAATTTAATTTAACAAACTAATGAAGGAATACATATCGGTAACCATGAGAACATTATATCAAGGGGTGGCTTACGACTTTCCTTCTATTTCTGTAAGAAGCAATGTCACTCAATTTATTACATTTCTGTGAAAGTTTGCAAATGGCTATAAGGTTATCACGGAACTAACGTAGACTGTACAATTCATCAATGCAATGAAGGGGGCCAAGGGGTAACCTAGAATTTTTTCATGCAATTTTCACGTTCGACATATAGTACAGTACAGAAGGTCTATTATATTTCCAAACAGCAACATTATTTTCAGACATTCTTGAATTGAACCAGCATTTTTTTGCGTCTTTTATGAATTTGGGCAATTTGAGGCTAAAGAACCTGAATTTTCATGCACCACATGCCTTTATAATTTATGAAAGGGGTCTTCCTGTGTATGGGCACCTAGCACAACGTAGAGGGTCAGTTTTTATGTGACGTGTATTGCGTTTCGTCTACAAGCCTTTCAATTCTATTTCACGTCAGGAAGTACACGTTAGGTGAATTTAGTCTGAGAGCACATTTTAACTATTTTTTGTTGTTGTCGACAAACGGGTTCATCGTAAGGATGATTTTGTTTGATACTGTGTGGTAGATATACCCATATTTGGATATCTCGGTAATATGTTGTAGACAATAGAATTGTCTGTCTGTCTTTCTTTGTATCTTTATGTTGCCTACGCCTAGAACTCGTGTTCGGTTGCTTGGAGCATCGTAAAATTAGGTATGGTAACCATGAGAGTCAATACACCAATCATTTATAAAACTCTTCACCGCACTTTTCATACAGTAGAAGGGTGGATATAGAGAAAAACTTCTCAATACATGCTAAAATAGGCGAAATATAAAAATTATCTTAGAAGGACGACCGAAGCATATGGTGCGCTTCTCAATGCGAGACACAACATTCGGGAATCTATAAAGGGTCTCCGAAAACTACATTTTAAGGGCCTTAAATTAACCGTGTGTGTGATATTCCCAGAAAACTAACTTCGTTCTGATAAACTTGAAGGAATGACAAACCGCTAACCATTGCAACAGTAGCTCAATTGATAATGTCTGGTGTTAACAACGAACACCGTTCGAAGAACGGGTACTTCTGCTAGTCTTCAATAAAAACACCTTCATCTGTAAAACAATGCATTTCTTTCACTCAACACAAGCGAACTGGCGAGCAAGTGCACTGTGGAGACCTCTGGGATATATGCTTCTCTCCTTTGCTTTCTGATGACAGTATACATCAAATTAATGTGTTTTCAATATTTCTCTGCATCTAGCTTGTGGATGCATGTTGAACTGCTTGAAATGAAAGGGGTGGGAAGATTCTCCCCCTAACACCGTTCTATAAATACATGGTGGGAAGATAGTATCCCAAGGACCTATAAAGGGTGATAAGTTAACGAGCGTTTGTTTGATGAAATGCTCGTGCAAAGCTAAATCAACTTTAATGATCAATTAAGATATAATTGACGTTGGTGAAAACGACCCTAAACCTCTATTTAAAGCAATTGAGAAGGCGCGGAGCAGGGAGTAACCGCGTGCAAATGGAAGACTAGGGGTTGCGTGATCGCAACGATTACGCAGCATGCGGGCAACTACCTTCCATTTCAACGCGCTTACTCCCTGTTCCGCGCCTTTACAACCACTTTAGAGCGTTAAAATCCCTCAGTATGCCTTCCTCCGTAGGGGAAGTAAGACCTGTGGGCCAACATCATAGATTTATGGCATGTAAAAGAACCTTCCACTAACTACAATCGTGTGAAGCTAAATTTGTAGGTTAGATTTGATTAACGCTCTATTAAGTTCCAACGTTCGCCACCGGGAGCTCGTTGCGGTGGCGTCTAGTAGCCAAGTTCGTAGCTAGGTGTCTTTGAAGGTAGAACTCGGTAGCAAAAGTAGGAACTACTTGAAATTGATCGTCCGCATTCCTTACATGAATTACAGATAGCATACACTAATACAGCCATCACGATTAACACCGATTATCAGACAGATTCTACACACACCAAAAGTACACAGGGCTACATGATGGTGTTGTCGCAGCCCCTAAACTGAGGAACCAACCAACCAACTACTTCCTGTTCCGCGTCTTTTCAATCGCTTTATAGAGGTTTAATGTTAATTTTAGTAGATTTCGTTTACCACCGTCGTATACAATTACCTTCCAAGAGTATCCTCTGCCAATTACAATCCGATCGGTGAGGGGGTAGTCACTACCAGTTCCCTTGTGAGCTCAAGCGATGTCTATGTCCTATCACACCATTATCATCGTATAATCTAAGTGTTGTTTTGGAGGGGTAGATTACAGGATAGAAGGGAGGAATATAACCGTAAAATGTGTGAATACCTGCCACTGTAAGTATAGAGTCATTTTGCAGTCATTTATCCAAACCATTAGTCAGCAAATGTTTTTGTTTCAAATGAATGGTTGACCTTTCGCAAGTAGCCGCGGGTCCACATTCCCAAGTGATTCCTGCTCGCTAACGGAGTACTGATGGGATGGTAACACATGATTAGTAGTCTACCGTACAGATAGCTCGGGCCCCTTTGTCCCAGGCCCATGTTAATAACCTCTCAGCCCAATAGGAATCCGGGTTATATGTTGGGGAATAGGATCCTGGAGGGGTGACAACTACCAGCCCTTCACTTACCTCACTTCTGAATTTTTAGCCTACTTTTCACATTTTGCAAAAATGAGGAAAAAGTAGACTTATGAGATCGGGCAAATGTGTGTCTGTCTGTCTGTCTGTCCTTCTGTCTGTCTGGCTGTGTGTGTGTCCCCCCCTATCAACTCCTAAACGGATGCAGCAATCGAAACAAAATTTGGTAGGAGTAAAGATCTATACCTGAATATCTCACGCCCATATTTGAAAATGATGTCAGTGCTACCAACTGCTGAAAAATCGCAATTGAAATTTGAGCTCCATGTTGGATATCTTGGAAGGTATGAATAGGAGCTATTTCAAAATTGGCACACGTATAGATAATAATATTGCAGTTTAATTTCCAGGAGGCCATACATCGCAGTGTTGCCAAAATGAATATACGCCTTCTGATAGGTCCAAATTGTAAATGCATATAACTTCTACACTATCAATTGGATTTCAACCAAATTTCGTATGTGCTATGTGTACGTAAACACACATGACTGAACGTATTATTAAGATCCACCAGGGCTGCCAACTGTTAATAAATGCTCTCAATTTATTTTATCCAAATACCAATATATCATAAAGTATGCCAGCTGACAGCTTTAAACTATGCACACGTATAGTACCTGACATTCTATATTAATTTGGAGAAACTTATATACGTCAGTGCTACCAACATGATTCTTAGCCTGCTGAGAGGTCCAACTTTAAAAACATGTAACTTCTATACTATCATTTGGATTTCAACCAAATTTCGTGTGTGCTATGTGTACCATAACAGATATGTACATACCGATTCTTAAGAGTAACCAGGGCTGCCAATTGTTAGTAAATACTGTCTCTATTTTTGTTACCCTAATATCAATATATCAGAAAGTATGCAAGCCAATAGCACTAAACTTTGCACACGTATAGTACCTGGCATTCTAGATTAATTTGGAGTAACTAATATACGTCAGTGCTGCCAACATGATTCTAAGCCTGCTGATAGATCCAATTTTAAAATGCATGTAACTTCTATACTAACTAATGGATTTTATTCAAAATTGACACAACAATAGATAATATTATTTCAGATTATTTCTGACCAATACATGTATGTCATTGTTGCCAACATGATTTTACGCGCGCTGTTAGATCCAATGTTTAACTGCATGTAACGTCCATGCCATCCATTGGACTTCAACCAAATTTTGTATTCTGTACCTTAAGAGATGGAACTAAGAATATATTCAGTCACCAGGGCTGCCAACTGTAGTTCTCTATTAGGCTACAGTATGCCAGGTATACAGTATTTCGAACTAATTAGAAATTCCGATATTATCAACTTAATTTCGTCATTATTCTAGATAGATCCATATAGATTAATCATTGGCATAGATCTTACATTTTAAGAAATGTAGGCTCTTTAGTTCGTTACGGAACATCTTGTTCTAACGTTGTATGCTGGAAAATAATAATAATATTATACATACATTTTCTCTTGAGACTGTTTTGCCTTTTATCGACTAGTCTACTCTGCAAGCCTATGTTTGCAAACAAGTCGTCTCCATGTTCCCCTATTAGCAGTTAGCACTGAGACCTTCGCTGTCTCTACACCTCTCACTTGGAAATCGTTCAACACTGAATCTAACCATCGCCACCAAGGTCTACCTATACTTCTTTTTTCCCGATCAATGCATGTGAGATTTTCGACGTGAAATGCCATGTCCTGTGGTTCAGATTCCACGTAAAAAGGACGTCCCGTGGCTCATGATCTCGTGATTAACGGTCACGTTAAACTGCAAGCTTGCTTGCTTGCTTATAATTCGCTTAACCTTCTACAGCCGAACTCATCAACCTCATAGGTAATCTCTCCACCTACTGCTTCGGTGGCGTAGTTGGTAGCATGCTGAGCTTCTATACCCAAGGTCTCGGGTTCAAACCCGGCCGAAGTAGTCGGATTTTTAACAGAGTTAAAAATCCCTCAGTATTCCTTCCTTCGGAGGGGAAGTAAAGCCGGCGGTCCCATGTCATAGATCTATGGCATGAAAAAGAACCTTTCACTAACTACACTTGTGTGAAGCCAAAATTTGTAGGTTAGAATTCATAACGCTCTATTTGTTCCAACGTTCGCCGCCAGGTGCTGACTGCGATGCCATCTAGTAGCCAAGTCCGCAAGCTAGGTGTCGTGGGCGGTAGCATTTGGTGGCAAAAGTAGGATCTACTTGAAATTACTGTCTGCAGTCCTTACTTGAATTAAAATAGATAACACACAATAATACAGCCATCACAATTAACACCGGTTATCAGACAGATTCTACACACACCCAAAGTACACGGGGCTACATGGCCGCGTTGTCACAGCCCCTAATCTGAAGAACCAACCAATCTCTCCTCCCCCATTCTATACACATGACCCGACCATGTAAGTGGGCTCATACGAACAGCTTCATCTAGCGTGTTCAATTAATTTAGCCTTTATCTCTTCATTACGAGTAATTTACTGGCATTGGTCCCATTTATTTGTCCCAGAAATCATTCGCGCTACCCACATACCAGTTACCTCTAGCTTATGCATCAGATATCCAGAGTCTATCCAGCTCTCACTTCCATACAGCAAGGTCAGTCTAAATACTGAGTGATATAGGGAGAGTTTCGTTGTTGCACTAACTTCTTTCTTGCAAAATACTGTAGATCGCAACTGAGAACTCATTCGACTCTATTTTCTTTCCTGAGAGAATACACAGCAAGTACTAAAAATGTTTCACCTGTTCCAATTTAGTTCCTCCTTTCTGGCATAAGATGTCCAGGCTTGTAGGCCATGGTCCAGGCGAGATGTTGTTAATGCTGGACGCATTTTTGGTGAAATATCGGGAGATAACATCCTGCCTGGTCCACGGCCTACAAGCCTGGACAACTTGCACATAATTGTTACTACTAATAATATTATTAAGTTACTGTATTATATTGAGGGTGGTGATCACTGACTCAACAAGTAGTTCCGTAAATAACTAAATAGCCTATTTTCACATATCCATCTGGCCTTTCTTAGAGCACAAGAAATGAAAGCGAGATTTAAGAAAATGCACGGCCGCCATTTTTAAGTTCTCATAAAATTCCATTAAATTAGACGTCATTATATGAGGGCTTGCATGAAGATATACCGTACCATGTTTCTCAGCACTCGGATGAAAAGTCGCGATAAAAATCCATTTAAATATTTAAATTTCGTGTCGTCGCCATGTTGTTTTTGTGCTCACCAGGTTATTGAACGATCCATAGGTGAACTTATGTTAATAGCCTCCAAAATTTTAGTTTGATTGATGTAATAGACTCGTAGATATTGAAAACCGTCTATATATTTCGGATGGTCACTATGTTAGATTGTTATATGTGTGGGCCATGGAATTATGTACCATTAGATGAAGATTATTGCGTAGGTTCATAATTCAAAAGTTCACTTCTTGCGCATTATTAGGACACAAGAATTATATACTTAATTTTATAATTTCGCACAGGCACCAATTTTGACGTTATGAAATCAATTGAACTAAATTTGATGCCAGTAAATTAGAATTTGTATGAAAATTTACCGTACCAAGTTTCATTGCGATTGGATGATTAATAAATCGTGAGTAAATTACATTTAAATGGTTAAACTTTGGAAGGCAACCATGTTGGTTTTGTGATCACCAGGTTATTAAAAACATATGTAAACTTAAGTTAATAGCCTCTATCAACATACAACATTTCAGTTTGATTGCTGTAATAGATTCGTAGATATTGAGAGCCGTCTAAATATTTCCGATGGTCGCCATGTTGGATTTTTATACATGTACCCCATAGAGTTATGTACCATTAGAAGAAGACTATTACGTAGGTTCATTATTCAAACTTTCACTTCGATCGCGTGATAAGGACACACGAAATGCAACCTTAATTTTATAATTTCGCACAGCCGCCATCTTGACGTTTTAAAAACAATTGAACTAAATTAGATGACTATAGGTTATAATTTGTATAAACATTGACCTTACCGAGTTTCACTGCGCTCGGATGGTTAAATCGCAAGAGAAAAGCCCTTGTTCAACTTTGCTTGGCAGGCATGTAGGTTTTGAACTTCGCAGGTTTTTGAAAGTCACACATCTAGTAGTGCCCTTTATCACCATACACAATTTCAGGGTGATATCGATAACTATTGCGGAGATATAGAATGTCAGTAAAATAGTGTATAACACGCGGCCGCCATGTTGGATTGGAGTATCATATTAAAATTTGAAAGGCACGGTCGAGATCAGACGAGGCACTAGAAGGCTCTATATTTACCGAGTTTCATTTAAATCGCTTCAGCAGTTTAGATTTTATTAGCGGGGACTCACTCACACATACGCACACGAACGCACGCTCACACGGACAAAAGGTGATCTCATATTTTCATAAATGTAAACAGGATAAAATGTTGAGATCGTATGTACTAGTTTAATGACGTGACTCCACCACAATGTTATTCGCAGTGGCGCCTTTGTAGTTGCTAATAACGATATAGTGCTGCAAGCTCTTATCTGATTCGCTTCATTAAGACATTTATTGCAGTTTGTTGATTAAGACTTTTATGGTTTTCTGTGTTCTTGTCGTGTGATATATACCGCTAAAAATACTGCATGTTTCGGAAAGACACTTTTCTTCATAAAAGTGTTCGACTGAGTTAATCTAATACACGTGTGATTCCGAAAATAAGTTTCATGTATACAAATAATTTATGGTTTTTGGGCTAATGCCATGTAAAATTAAATTAGATACCAGACGTTTCGAAGGAACCTTGCCTCCTTTTTCAATGGAGTCAAACAATGTGGCCAAAGAAAGTATATCAATGAGATTACAAAACAAGAAGTTCCGTGACGAACTAAAGAGCCTACTTTTCTTAAAATGTAAGATTCATGCCAATGATTAAAGACGAAATAAAGTTGGTAATATCGAAATTTCTAATTAGTTCGAAATACTGTATACCTGGCATAATGTAGCCTAATAAAGCACTACAGTTGGCAGCCCTGGTGACTGAATATATTCTTAGATCCATATCTTAGGGTACAGAATACAAAATTTGGTTGAAGTCCAATGGATAGCATGGACGTTACATGCAGTTAAACATTGGATCTAACAGCGAGCGTAAAATCATGTTGGCAACAATGCCATGCATGTATTGGTCAGAAATAATCTGAAATAATATGATCTATTGTTGTGCCAATTTTGAATGAAATCCATTAGTTAGTATAGAAGTTACAGGAATTTAAAGTTGGACGTCTCAGCAGGCTTAGAATCATGTTGGTAGCACTGACGTATATAAGTTACTCCAAATTAACATATAATTTCAGGTACTCTACGTGTGCATAGTTTAAAACTGTCGGCTTGCATACCTTCTGATATATGGGTATTTGGATTAAAACAAATTGAGAGCATTTATTAACAGTTGGCAGCCCTGGTGGCTCTTAAGAATACGCTCAGTCATATCTATGTACACATACCACATACGAAATTTGGTTTAAATCCAATTGATAGTGTAGAAGTTATATGCATTTAAAATTTGGACCTATCATCAGGCTTATAATCATTTTGGCAGCACTGTCATGTATGGCCTCCTGGAAATTAAACTGCAATATTATTATCTATACGTGTGCCAATTTTGTAATAGCTCCGATTCATACCTTCCAAGATATCCAACTTGGAGCTGAAATTTCAAATGCGATTTTTCAGCAGTTGGTAGCACTGACATCATTTTCAAATATGGCCGTGAGATATTCAGATATAGATCTTTACTCCTACCAAATTTTGTTTCGTTTGCTGCAGCCGTTTAGGAGTTGATAGGGGGGAACACACACACAGGTAGACAGACAGACAGAAGGACAGACAGACAGACAGACACATATTTGCCCGATCTCATAAGTCTACTTTTTCCTCATTTTTGAAAATGTGAAAAGTAGGCTAAAAATTGATACATTTCTCTGTTCGTCACCAGAAGGGGGGGGGGGGGGGGTGTCAGGGTTAGATGGATATAAGGAAACCGAAACAAAAGGGAAGTGTATCTGTACGATACCCAACGTCATACAGGCAACAGCGAATAAACAGATGGAAACTCCTCCAGTGACGAACAACGGAGATCAAATCCATGCTCTGTAGCCATAGACGAAAAACGTACAATTTGAAATAGGTGAAGAACAGAGAAACTGAGAGGAACTATCTTCCTAGATCTTTAATAACTGGTAGCAAAGTGTCACTCAGCTGATATCCAGTGTCTCTGTTAAAAGTATTGGGGTTTTTACGAATTTCAACTGCCTCCCTTATAATTCTAGACCAGTTGTGCTTAACAAGGGCAAGTGCATGAGCATCCTTGAAACACACATCGTGCCCTGAAGACAGGGCATGTTCAGCTATAGCTGATTTGTCAGGTTGGTTTTGACGGATGTTCCTTTGATGCTCTTTGGTGCGAGTTGCAATGGACCGTTTTGTTTGTCCAATGTAGACTTTTCTGCAAGTACAAGTACACCCCAGATTGTAGTATTGGGGACAATTTATCTTTGTTTAATGCTAAACGTTGACCAATTTTCGTCATAGTGCCGAAAACTGTTTTTATCTTGAGCTTGCGGAGAATCTTAGCAACGCGCTCAGTGGTGTTGTGAATATAAGGGAGGTAAGCAGTTCCCCTCACGTCGGAGCTCTGAGAAGGATGTCTATCCCTCCTTCTGGGATGTAGGGACCTATATATATGGATTCATTATAGCCATTGCCCTTAACCTTCATGCGTTAGCGCCAACTTGAGTCACACCGGCGTTCGCACGGGCTGTCAGTTGACCGCCCACGTTTCTTCACGATTACCATAATGCTTTTTGTACTTTTCATGAATGATTGAATGCAATGAAAACAATGGAAATCTGATACAACTCGGCAAACACATTTATGATCAAAATTCTTTATTTAAACAATATGTAGTTAGACATCATACCAATATAGATTTTAGCTTAAAAAAATCGTCAACCATTATCTCACAAGAGTATTATTTTCCAATTAAACTAGAAAATTCATAAGTATAATTGGCGCATGAAGAGGTAACTTTGACACTTGAAGAAGTAATTTTGTAACATGACCTTCATAAAAGCCCTATTAAAAAATTACGAGCCTTACAGTAGTCGCATATGATCTGTAACATCTGACATAGAAGAAACCTCACGTGAAATTGTTGATACACCGGTATTTTTAGCCTACTTTCGATTTTTGCAAAAAATGAAAATAGACTTATGAGATCAACACAGGGCGAAAAAAGTGTGTCTGTCTGTGTGTGTGTATGTGTGTGTGTGAGTCTGTGTGTGTGTGTGAGTCTGTGTGTGTGTGTGTGTCTGTGTGTGTGTGAGTGTGTGTACTCTGAATGTCTGTCCCCCCTATCAATTCGAACACGGTGAATGCGAATTGAACGAAATTTGGTACAAAGGTAGCACTAGCAAAGGACACCTCAGTGTCATGTTTTATATCGCCGCCATCTTTACTAAAACTGAATGGCGGCCACTCAAACGTTCAAAACGTAAAATCAAATAACGACTAACCAAATCATCCGATATCTACCAAATTTGGTAACAACATACCTTCGTATATGATGCGTCTTGTGACCAAACTACAAGGTCGTCCGCCATACCATTTCAGGATGGCGGCCGTGCGAATTATGCAAACTTTATAATCCATATCATGGGACCCACCAGTTCCGATTATCGAGCCGAGAATCGTTTTAACTGTTCTAAAGGAAGAGGCACGTTCGAAATTAAAAGTTTATTTTGTAATACTATAGTGCAGACGTGATTTTAAAAAGCTGAGCTGATTCAGTAATAAGACAAGATGGCAGCGGATATCTTGTGCCTGACTTATATTTCACTAATTTGAGTATTGCATGCAATATAGCGTACTGATACAAAATAAATAAACTTTGTATGAAATGCTTTATATATAAATAATATACTCCAGTGATGAAATCGTTTAGTATAAATCATTATTTGCTAACAAGTTCTATGTAAGTCATTTTATATAGAACGATATTCGTTGACACAATTAGCTCAGTGGTAGAGCGTTAGCCTATCGCTCAAATGCCTATGGTTCAAACCCGATCAGAGCTAGACTTTTTGCTTGAAATGTTATATGTTTATTGTTTTGTAATGACTCAGATGTTTTAAAATTAAGCGTTATATTGTGCATATTATGGTGTAAAATATATATTTAATTAAAACATAATTCGCCAGCAGATTTACTCGAGACATCTAGCTGCCAAAAAGGTAACTGCACGCCGACATACTTATTAACTTCCAGATTTTATTGAAAAGTTTCTTCTTCTGGCCACTAGAATGCACTCGCTCTGTTAGGATTATATTGTTCGATATTTCACCACTAGATGTCACGACTAGTCTACGTGGGGCTCCATTGATTACTATGCCATTGGCATTCTATGCGCATCGAATTTGAAGAATGACAAGATGATACTACGATACATTTTTACTTTTTATTTTAAAGGGTTTGTAACAGCCTATTTTGCGTTACTTGAAAATGTTATTTGAAGTAAAGAACAAAACGATTTCACATAGTAACTGAGTTCAAGCCGTTGGTGTTAGTTCAGGTATTAATTACTACTTTTATTTCAGGCAAATAGCAATCGAAAATATCCACATAGTTTGTATACACACGTCTCTGTAGGGTCATGGAAAGATTTGTTAATTCAATTAGGGTTTTCGATTCCCGGTCAATGCATGTGAGATTTTCGAAGTGAAATGCCATGTCCTGTGGTTCGGATTCCACGTAAAAAGGAGGTCCCGTGGCTCATAATCACAAGATTCACGGCCACGTAAAACTACAATCTTCCTTCCTTTTTTTTCAATTAGGGTTGTGAAAGCCCTGCACAACCAGACGTGTAAAGACATGCCTCAACTCAAAGTTGGATGTTGCCCACGGCAGGTCGTATATGTAATAATAATAATAATAATATATATATATATATATTTTTATTTTTTTATTTTTTAGGGGAAGAAATGCATTTACGCACAGAGTGTCGGGCTCCTGCTACTGAGTAGCAGACTACCGACTAAAACTCCCCCTTTACTTCTGAACACTAGCCTGGAACCGTTTAGCACATTAAAACAATAATAATAATAATAATAATAATAATAATAATAATAATAATAATAATAATAATAATAATAATGTTATTGGTTTTACATCCCTTTTAACTACTGCTGCTTTTAGAGACACCGGGGTGCCGGAATTTTGGCCCGAAGGGGATCTTTAACGTGCCAGTAAACAAGGCTTCATAACTTAACATAACGAAAATGGTTGTTTGGGTAGATTATATAACAAAATGGGTCTTGGTCACATTGTGGTCGTTACGTTTCATATCCGGAAGTCATTTGTATCGCATGGTAACGTTATTGGGCCATATAACGTTATTCTGATATTGGTTATCCTAGAAACGAAATAGTATTGTCCGACAGAAATAACGTTATTTGAATAAGTCTCTCGAAAAATATCCCCTAATACCGTTATTCGGACTAATAACGTTCTTCGGATATCGGTTATCGTAGAAACGAAATACTAGTGCCCACCTGAAATAACGTTATCGGAATGCATTACTCGAAAAAAATCTCCTAATATCGTTATTTGGACTGATAACGTTATTCGAATATCAGTTAACCAAGGAACGAAATGGTAGTGCCCGCCTGAAATAACGTTATCGGAACACATATCTCGAAAAACATTCCTCCAATACCGTTATTAGGACTAATAACGTTATTCGGATATTGGTTATCTCAGGAACGAAATGGTAGTGCTCACTAGAAATAATGTTATTTGAATAGATCTCTCCAAAAAATCCCCCAATACCGTTATTCGGACTAATAACGTTATTCGGATATCGGTTATCTCGGGAACGAAATGGTAGTGCTCACTATAAATAACGTTATTTGAATATATCTATCGAAAAATATTCCCTCAATACCGTTATTAGGACTTATAACGTTATTCGCATATCGTTTATATATTACAAACGGCATCATCGATTGAGAATGGCACCATTTTGATACATTTTGCGTTGGAGAACTCCATAGAGTAGAAAGAGTGGAAGTGTCACTTTGCGACCTACGTCGTGTTAGGTTCTGAGTTTAGCCGCGAGGTTAATAAATACACGGAAGTGCTTACCGTGATAGGGTATTGTATTTTTAGCCTACTTTTCTCATTTTGCAAAAATGAGGAAAAAGTAGACTTATGAGATTGATCTGGGCAAATGTCTGTCTGTCTGTCTGTCTGTCTGTCTGTGCATGTCCCCCCCCCCTTATCAACTCCTAAACGGCTGAAGCAATCAAAACCAAATTTGGTATGAGTAAAGATCTATATCTGAATATCTCAAGGCCATGAAAATGAAGTCAGTGCTACCAACTGCTGAAAAACCGCAATTGAAATTTGAGCTCCAAGTTGGATATCTTGGAAGGTATGCATGGGAGCTATTCCAAAATTGGCACATAATTACAGTATATAGACAATAATATTTCAGTTTAATTTCCAGGAGGCCATACATGACAGTGTTGGCAAAATGATTCTAAGCATGCTGATAGGTCAAATTTTTAAATTAATAGAACTTCTACACTATCAATTGGATTTCAACCAAATTTCGTATGTAGTCTACTATGTGTACATAACCAGATATCACAATGCGTATTCTTAAGAGCAACCAGCTGCTGACAACTGTTGATAATTGCTGTCTCTACTTTTTTGCCCTTATATTAATATATCAGAATGCATGCAAGCCAACAACTCTAAACTTTGCACACGTATAGTACCTGACATTCTAGATTAATTTGGAGTAACTAATATTATGCCAATGCCGCTAACATGATTCTAAGCCTGATGATAGGTTTAATTCTAAAATGCATGTAACTTCTATACATACAAATGGATTTCGTTCAAAATTGGCACAACAATATATCATAATATGTCAGATTATTTCTGACCAAGACATGCATGACATTGCTGCCAACATGATTTTACGCGCACTGATAGATCCAATATCTAACTGCATGTAACGTCCACGTTATCCATTGAACTTCAATCAAATTTTGTATTCTGTACCTTAAGAGATGGAACTAAGAATATATTAAGTCACCAGGGCTTCCAACTGTAGTGCAGGTATATTTCGAATTAATTAGAAATGTTGATATTACCAACTTAATTTCGTCATTAACTTAGATAGTTCCATATAGATTAAACATTGGTATGAATCTTTAAGTTTAAGAAAAATAGGCTCCTTAGTTTGTCACGGAACTGCTTGTTGAACTTGCGAAAGTGGCGAATGTCCGGAAAACACTCTTAAATGCGCTTTTGAAGAAAGGAACAACAGACCGACACCACTTGAAATACATAGGCCTAGGTGGATAGCAAACGACCTTAAGCTTAATAGAGATCAAGTACTAGCGAATCAACTAGACAACGGGGAAAATTCAGTGTACATTAAATTAGTGTACACCTTACTTTATGAAAACATATTATCTCGACATGCAGAGCCTCCGTGGCTTAGGCGGCCGCACGCCGGCCTCTAACTGCTGGGTCCGTGGTTCAAATCCCGGTCACTCCATGTGAGATCTGTGCTGGACAAAACGGAGGCAGACAGGTTTTTCTCCGGGTACTCCGGTTTTCCCTGTCATAATTTCATTCCAGCAACACTCTCCACTATCATTTCATTTCATCTGTCATTCATTTAATCATTGCCCCAGAGGAGTGCGTCAGGTCTCGGCAGCCGGCACAGTTCATATCCTCGCCGCTAGATGGGGGTATCATTCATTCCATTTCTGACCCGGTCGGAGACTGGAAGCAGACTGTGGATTTTCATTTTTCATTATCTCGACATGAAGGTGTGAAATCCTTCCGGCTAGCTAGCGGTAACACCACAAAGATAACTATCACTGCTTCAGACTCTTTAACAAAACGTGTGCGTATCTGTTTAATCTCCTCCCGAAGTCAACAATGAAAGGCTCTCCCGCGTGCTTTCTACGCATGGAGTTCTCAAGGACATACGGAACGAGTGCTGGAATGAAGTATACGAATTTTCTGCTGTAAGTAATGGCATACGTATTGTAACAATTGAACTTAAATACCCCATTCCATCATATTTGACGGTCAATGATTGTAAAGTTCTGTTAACATATGAAGGATAAGCTAAATATTGCTTTTATTGTAAAGAAACCTCCCACTTACAAATAGACCGTCCGAACAGAAGGAATCGCCCGGTACTTCATGTCAGACAACAAACCCACAGCACGGTGCTGGGCGAGTCAGATGGGAGTAGTAAGCTAAGCAACACTACCGACATGGAAACTGCAGTACCTTCCCCTGAATATCCAGCCATATCAGAGGCCTTTCATAACAGGCCCCATTCTACAAACACATATAGCATTACGGAAGTAACTCAACCATCAGATAACGTAGCTGAAACATCCCTGACTACTTTACATAGCAATGAAGAGGGAACTGTGACGTCACGATCGGACAGCACGGGGAAGGGACACACCAGCAGGCAACACAGCAGTCTGTGCAGCAGCCAGACACTATTAAGACTAAATGTCCCGATATTTAGTTTGTAATTCTGACACCACGTAGCAGCACCAAAGTGAGGCAATTTCTCTTGAATGGAAGCTCGTATTTGCGATGTCAAAACCACTATGTATACTAGAGTGCAATAGAATTGATATCAATTCAATGCATTTTCCAAAATGTGAAAAACAAAGACGTTACTAGCAGTTTTTTATATTTCTGCTTAAAAAATGAAAAAAAAAAAACTGGTAATACAAAAACGGAGATTTATTTCCTGATTCCAATGCATTTTTCATAAATAATATCGGGTGAATGGAATCGTCGGCATTAGTTTGAGAATTGTTTTGAAATGGGTGGTAGGAGTAGCGGCGCGGCTATACAAGATCTCTAGCGCAAGGAAAATTATGAACGCGCCGAGTTGACGAATATTGTAGTTCGGCGAGTTACATGTACAAGTGCCTAGGCGTGGAACAATATCTGAGCAATAAAATTATAATAATGTCACGCTTATGTAACGTTGACACAATGTGTTTATACAGATACTTTCTTACTTCCTCAAACATTCTTGTTCTTGTTCTTGTTGATAATAATACATTGTAGGGGCTTGGGATATCTTGGTCATCAGTCCCATGTAGTTGACTATGTGTGTTACTGTATTAGAGCCAGGGATGGGGCAGGTGCCCTGAGTCTTCAAGTAAGGTACTATCACGGCATTTACCTGAAGGGAGTGTGGAAAACCCTGCGAAACACAAGACACAACTGAACTTCAGGTGCAACCACAATGGTAGGTTGATTGACAGATGAACTAGTCAATGAGAGATGTTGGACTGATAACAGTTTCCTAGGAAAAAAATCATAAAATAAGAAGGAATTTCTGAATGGCAATAAACAACTGTTGTAAGAAACATTGTTTCAGTTCCTTACCTTTTATTTCGTTCAATACGCCAATACACAAGCTCTGCTGGGACTTTCCTTCGTTTTCTGTGAGCGTACAAAGGAAGTGGATATTTATGCAGGACGCTTGCACCTAGAGAACATGCGCTTGACTGTCGTCAGTATCTATGGATATCAATTTTCCATTTTCACATTGGCTATGTCTTACTTTTCCACACAACGCATTGTTTCCGTTTGAATACGAACTCTCGTCTCTGAAAAATGTTGTCACTGAATAGTTCGTGGTCTTGTACTCTTACAATTATATATTAGAAGTTCAAAAAAAGACTAAACCCGTGGCGCGACAGCCGTTGAAGGGCCTAGTTCTACCAAGCAACCGCGGTTCAGCCATGTAGCTTGCAGATTGTGGAGTGACGTTTAGTCATCCAACTTGTACAAATAAATTTAAAGTGAAATCAAAACTGCTCAGTACTTTACACATTCTCTAATGAAAGCGTAATTTCAAATATAAACTAGGGAAAAAATCTTATGTAGACCTATGTGAAGAGTTTTTTTTTAGGGCCTGGCTTCCTTTTCTTGGTACAGGACTTACTGTCGACCAAAATATTATGTGCACTCGAGTTTGAAGGTTGTTTGTGAAGTAACCAATAGACCTATATAAAATCCACTAACATAATCATTTTCGTCGTTCTATTTTACTTTAGTTCATGTAGGTTTGGAATTTTTTATTTATATTTTAATTTTTTATCGCAGTTGAAACACAAAAGGTGACCGTTTTTAAGCGTGTTTCAACCATGCGTCACATTTAATAATTATTATCTCACAAACACGTCATCAGATCGAATCCAAATTTTAGCACAATATACATTGGAATGTTGTATAACAGGTTTATTAATTTCAACATTTTGTGTGTTCAAGAACGAATTTTGTTATCATTTTTGTAAGGTAAGGTAACTATTTCAACTATCGTCGTTGACTGCACCTCGGACTCGTGGCTGGCCCTCCCTGACGTTCATAACGCAATGGGGCAACAAATACCTTTACTTGTTCTATAGCGAACAAGAAGACGAATGTGCTGTGTGAACAGACATTCAAGATAAGTGACGAACTCCAATTACAATACAAATTGTCAGTTGTAACTCTTCAGTCAGTCAGCACTAATTTGCCCAATAACTGGGAGGGGTACAATGTATATAGCCTACAGTAATATGTAAATAACATTATATGTATTAGTTTATGGTCACGATTATAATGCAGCAATTTTAGTGATCTTAAATCTAATACATGTATTTTTTTTTCAGGAGTGTTACTTACATCTTATATACGTTGTACCCACCCAGTTATCGGGTAAATTAATGTTGACTGTCTGAAGAGTTACAAAAAACAGAAAATCGTCTGTGGTAGTACCGCGGCGTATATGGAGTTCTGTTTCGGAGGCGGGTTACTCGAACAACAGGGTTGAGGAGTCATTCCTCTCATTTCTACATTCTTTATTCTTACACTTCCGGAAATTTTGGGGGGGGGGGGGGGGCTTGGCATTCCTTACTACTTCCTTCTTACCCTCAGCGCATTTATACTGACCATGGCACGAAAGTCAAACCCCTGTGCCACGTACAGTATTTCGTTTCGCACTGCAATTAGTTTTGCGTCGCCTTTCACTATGTTATTGTGCTTAGAATTACATTGTGCTTCCATTTTAATTTTCGCGCTTACAATCAATATCATTTCGCACCCGAATATCACGCTCATGGCGAAATTAAAATGTTAACGCGTCCACAACCATTTTGTTTCGCATGCCAGACCAGATTTAATTTCAGACATGAAATGATATGTTCCATGCATTTTAAATTCACGCCGGGGGCGAAACTAAATGCTGTTTGGGAATTTTGTGTCATTAAAATAAACCGTGGCACTACATCCCATGAAAGGCCTAGGCCTACCAAGCGACCGCTGCCCAGGCATCTGCAGATATTGGTCAGCGCATCGGGTTCCCTCGGCCGTTAATCTTGGTTTTCGCGACTTTCACACAGCTACTCTCGAGGCTGAGTGCACCCCGTTCCAACCCACACGTCCGTTTCTAAAATCACTAACGGAGCCGGGAATCGAACTCGGGGCCTCCAGGTGAGAAGCAGGCACGCTATCCCCAACACCATGGGGCCAGCAATTTTTGTCACACCAGGAGCAAAATTAACAGTCGTTAAAAATGTTATTTCGCGCCGGGAGCAAAATTAAGAGACTGTAGCGGTTTTCATTTCGTGCCAGGAGCGAAATGAAAAGTCTTGTATCGAATTTTATTTCAGGCCAGGAGCAAAATTAAAAGTCTGTAATGAATTTTATTTCGAGCTGGGAGCGAAATTGAAAGTCTGTAACGAATTTTATTTCTTGCCCGGAGTGAAATTGAAAGTCTGTATTTTTATTTATTTCGCGCCGGAAGCGAATTTAAAAGACTAACGGTTTTTATTTTACGCCAAGAGCGAAATGAAAAGTTTTTAATGAATTTTATTTCACGTCAGGAGGCTTTTCACGTCAAGTCTGTTATGAATTCTGTTTGTAGCCGGGAGCGAAATTAAAAGTCTGTAACGGATTTTATTTCACGCTGGGAGCGAAATTTTAAGTCTGGTACGAATTTTATTTCGCACCGGGAGCGAAATTAAAAGTCAGTAATGCATTTTATTTCGCGCCGGAAGCGAAATTAAAAGACTAATGAATTTATTTCGCCTCTGCAGCGAAATTAAAATTCTGTTACCAATTTTATTTTGCGCCAGGAGTGATATTTTATTCCTTTGAACAATTTAATTTCGCGACGCTAATTTACATTGATGATACATTTCGTTTTGCATGCCAGTCCTGCCTTGAATCGGTTTCGGTGGTGGCTCCATTTTTCACCTAAAATGTAAAACTAACTGCACTTGATGACCGTAATGCTCTCCATCACTCGTACCTGTATGTACATCGTTAATGTATATGATCTACTAGAGATACTGTCCAAAAATAAATTGCCGAAAATAGAACACCTAACGAACACTAAAAATAATGGTGTTGCAGGTAAAATAAACTAAGTAAAAAGTAATTAAAGGGATCGATAAACTAAAAACAGGAAAAACAACATGGAAAATTAGAAGTCGTAAGTACAAACTGGCAATAATTTCAAAGGATCACTCAGAAATATCCAGAACTGAACAATAATTCAGAACTAGGCATCACAGTCACAGTCAATCGCAACATCAGACTAGATGCTCAGGAATCCCATACCGTCCGGTTAAGGGGTAAGGTCATCACTCTCCCACTTGACTTTCGCTCCCCTTTCCTGCTGCTGCGGTGGCCTTGGTCGAGCTTGTGGCGCGCCGTGGTCGCCTGCTTTAAGCGTGTGTACAATCCTGTATGATATATTACCTTATAAAAGATGCTGGAAGTGTCGTCCTTCCTGGGTTATACAGGCATTGTATCCAGTAACCTCATTTTGGCTCACGCGAATGAGTTCTGCCACTGTAATGTTTCTGATTTTGTATTTTATGTTCTTTATTGATCACTGAGTCAGTAGGCCTAGTGGAAAACTTATTTACAATTACGTGAATCTGTGCTAGTGAAGGTGACACTTCATCAGGAAATTGCTGAACTTACCCACCGGGCCGACTCGTACTTAAAATAAGTTTTACATACAAAAATACGATGTTACAATGATAACTGTCTGAACAAGTTACCATCTGAGGTTCAGACTGGCGACTGACAACACCTGCACGCTTATTGCAAGGTCAAGTTTGTACTATGCGCGCGCTTTCAATACTACAGCAGGGGGCCGTGGGGCGCCAGAAACTCGGCCAAGCCCGCTGCAGTAGCGAATAACAAAACCGCCGCTCGTCGTTCTTACTTAATATGAAAGACCCTATATGTAGACCATAGAGTTATGTACTATTAGATGACTATTATTGCGTAAGTTCATTATTCAAACGTTGACTTCTATCGCATGATTGGGACACAAGAAATAAAAAAATAATTCAAAAATTTTGCACAGCTGCCATCTTGAGTGTATGTAAACAATTTAACAAAATTAGGTATCAGTTCATTACAATGTATATAAACAATTGCTGTACCAAATTTCACTGCGTTCGGATGGTTAAATCGCCAGAAAAGTCTATTTAAATGTTCAAATTCACTTGGCCGCCATGTTCATTTTGTAGTTAACAGGTTTATGAAAGTCACTTAAGTGACTTTTATCACCGTACAAAATTTCAGGGTGATATCGGTGACAGTTTTGGAGATATAGAATGCCAGTGAGATATTTCGCACAGCCACCATGTTGAATTGGTGAAACATCATAAGCTTTGAAGGGCACGATCGGGGTCGGCCAAAATAGTAGGCCTACTATGACCTTACCTAATTTCATTGAAATCGCTCCAGCCGCTTAGATTTTATTAGGTGGGTTGTGGGGGAAGAGGGGGGAGGGGTGGGGATGCACACCAAGGCTCGGCGTAGGTGCGTGACGTCATGTCATGTCATGTCAGTAGGTAATCTGTGTCCTTGACTCTCCCCGCCTGCCGCTAGCTACGTGTGCGAGTGAGCTGTGTGTAGTATGTCGTGGTACCCTGCAAGCCAGGCAAGTGCTTTTAGGGCCATATGACCCAGGCGCACACTGTCTACGCTGGAACTCTCAGTTCAGGGGCGCGTGGCCGGCCTGTCGCGGCTGGATTTCTCGAAGTCGTTCTTCTCTTCTCTTCATATTATTATTATTATTATTATTATTAGACAATTATTATTGGCAATAAAATGTTATTGGATACCAATAGACTACGTCTCATACTGTTCCCGAGTACATTGTAGATCAATTCTCTATTATTGAATGGATTCATTTGATAGCAAAATTATGCCATTTACACTTAAGTTAGGCATACCCAAACACGATAAGTTATTAAAAAATGTTGATGTTGTTTCTTTCCCTTATTCGAAACGTACCACAAGCTTTCAATTCTCTTTGAAGCCTATCGTTAGCTCTAAACGACCTGTCTTGTTATGCCGATGGTTACTTCACATCTGATGGTGGGGTCCAGCATAAATCTTGTATCCTTCTTATGGCCAATAACAATTATTATTCTATTGTACTTTTGCTTCTAACACGTGGAAGACACGAAAACATGGATCGCGTAACATTTCTGAAATGTTACAGATGCATCTTAGATCTATGTCGGTTTTTGAACGGAGCTAGGTTATTAGACACTCCCCAGTGGTTGCAGCATACAGTCTCACACAAGAGCAACCTTTGCCTCCACCTATTTGTGCTTGACTACTCCCTTTCATGTGTACTTCTGGATAAGTTGTTCTCCATAAAATATGGTGATTAGACACTTTCGCAATCAACCAGCAAGTTCATTTTGTTTTTTCCATACATCCGCTTCAGGCTCAATTCTCAAGTATTCCTTTGGTTCCTAACTAGTAAATCATCGTCTTCATCGTTACCACCATCTTTATCATCATCACCGTAATGAAAACCTCATTCGTTGTACAAACACAAATTACGCACCATGTCACATTGCCTTCAAGCAATTCTTGCACTCTCTGTATATATGTGGCACAGTGTCCCTACATGATGATTACTATACTTTGGATGTTCATTCACTGAAAATTGCGAAATTAGCTTCGAGGTTTTCCTATGCCCAGAACATAGAATGCTATGAAAATCAAATGTTCTTAAATACGATGTGTGGATTACATATAAATATGCAATTGGATTAACTCACGACAGCTACTTGTAGCATTGGCCTTTGAGAATATTTTACGGAAGCTATTCTAACAACTCTACGAGGTGAGTTTCTCTCCGAGTTCCCATATGAATGTTCGAATTGCAGAATAAGAATGTAGAAAAAAAAGGAAAACTTGTGCTCACTGACCTGGTGAAAGTCCTCAAAATGAACACCCCTTTGATGACTTAGGTATCATCGATACCATTTCAGTACCTCAAAGCGAAATTAAATTTCTTGGCAGGCCAGGGAATCAAACCCGGACCACCGGCCGACAGCCAAGAATGTTAGCCGCTACACCACAAGGTGATCTCTTTCATTGTCAGCGCAATCTATTGCACGATGCCATGTAATTTCAGCACGAACTATAATAGTACACCTTTCTTCGTATTTTGGCATTACAGTGCCCCTGGTAAGTTAGAGAGATGGTTCGCATACCATAACCAAAGAGCCGAATAGTTCCAAAAACCAACAAACAACCGAAAGAAATACCGACAAGCTGGTAGAAAGACAGACAACAGATTTTGTAATTTTCAGAGCAAAATTGTTTTACAATGAAGAGCACTCTTGGTCTCCATACTGTTGAAATAATGAAAATTGTCCTAAAACCTCAAAAGTTAGAACGATTTCATGTCAACTTGCTTATTTTGCCGTATATCTTATGTGTAGGTAAATTCCATGAGTTATTGTTTCAGGCGATGTTGAAAATACGAATAAAAGACATAAATTACCTCAGATTGCGGCGGAATATTGTTCAGTTTAAAAACCTGATAAATTTACTAACGCACGTTTCTCGAATTCACATATCCCTGAACAGCACCAATCTAATCAGTTGGTGAATTCAGAATCTTGTTATTGAAATACTGTAGACTATAGCTTTATAGTCCTAATGTAGTTTTTTTTTGTTCAACCCGTAATTATTTAGGTTGCTATGAGGAAGGGGATATGGTGAGACAGTTTCCTTGTGAGAATGATATTACGGATAGATGCCCTTCATGACGTCAATCTAATGAGAGGATTTAATGACAAATGAAATTAATGAGGCAAGGTATGAAATGGTTGTGTGTGGTATTTCGAGTTCGGTGTAGTCTGACCATGCACGTTAGCGTGTGTAGCTACGTCGGCTGGTTTGTGACAGTATGTCAACAAATTTAAAAAATATATTTTAACACTCCTGACTCCATACCGGCCCTGTTACTGTCACATGCATGATTACCAATATGCTTGATTCCATTTTTAGGATTATTATATCTCGCTGCACCTGCTACATCACCCAAAAAGTAGAGGCAGATGACCTCTTAGTTCCGCCCCTTAAAACAATAACTAACCCAACAAGTAGTTCCGTGAATAATTATACAGCCTATTTTCATATATCGCTAATAGTTTCAGAGATATAGAATGCCGGTGAAATATTTCGCACAGCCGCCTTCTTGAGGTTATGTAAACAATTGAATAAAGTTAGATGTCGGTACTTTACAATGTGTATAAACATATACTGTACCAAGTTGCATTGCGTTTGGTTGGTTAAATCGTAAGAAACGTCTATTTAAAAGTCGCAACTTTGCTTGGCCGCCATGTTTGTTCTGTAGTTATCAGGTTTTCAAAAATCACATTGGTGAACTTCTAGTAGTTCCCTTTATCACCGTGAAATATTCCAGGGTGATATCGGTAATAGTTTCGTAGATATCCAATGCTGGTGAAATATTTCGCACAGCCGCCATGTTGGATTGGTGGGATGTAACAAAATTTGAAGGGCACGGTCGGAGTGGTGTGGAATAGTGCTATGAACTTACTGAGTTTCATTGCAATCGCTCCAGCGGTTTAGAAGTTATTGGGGGGGGGGGGCACACACCATATCACACACACACGCGCACACACAGACAGACACACTGACAAAAGGTGATCTCATAAGCTTATTTTTTCATAAATGAAAATAGGCTAAAAAGTATGCAACTTCTTGTATCCTTGTTGCAGATCTGGTTCATGTTCGTTCAAATATCATGTTTTATACGTCTTCGGTGTGTTTCTTTAAGGTGTGACTTCCCCACTATGGTATGTTTGTGCTCCCCAGGCACAAAAGACGTTATGAGCACGGCAGACCACAAGAATATGACAAAATGTTGGCTCCAGTGCGCCTAGTGTCCAGGCTCAGCGCTCAGTACTAAACGTACTTCAGCACCCCGTCAAATGGACAGTGCTTGTGCGACTAAGCGCTGCAGTGCTAGTGTGATGTGCTGCACTGCTCAGAAATAGGCAGTATAGGGCTGCGCTTCACCTGCTAACACTGCTTCACCTAGCCCATTGCACGGCCCTGGTGCACACACACGGACAAAAGGTGATCTCATAAGCCTATTTTTTCATAAATGGAAATAGGCTAAATACGAGATTTTAAAATTTCGCACAGGCGCCATCTTGTGGTTATGAAAACAATTCAGTTTGATTGCTGTCATTGATTAGTTGACATTGCGAATCGTCTAAATATTTCTAAATATGTGTAGACCATTGAGCTATGTACTATTAGGTGACGATTATTGCGTACGGTAGGTTCATTGTTCAAACGTAGGCTACGATCGCATGATTAGGACACAAGAAATTAAAACGTAATTTTTAAATTTCACACAGGCACCATCTTGCGGTTATGTAAACAATTGAGTTGAATAAGATATCAGTGCATTACAAGGTGTATAACATTTGCTATACCATTTGACGGCGCTCGAATGGCTTAATCGCGAAAAAAAAGATATATTTTAATGTATAAACTTCGCTTGGCCCCCATGTTCGTTTGTTACTTAACATGAATTTTGCGAGTCCCATCTAGTAGTTCATTTTATCACCGTACAAAATGTCAGGGTGATATCTGTAATAGTTTCGGAGATATGGAATGCCAGTGAAATATTTCGCACAGTCGCCATGTTGGATTGGTGAGCTGTAATAAAATTTTAAGATCACGGTCGGGGTCGGACAAAATAGTACTATGACTTTACCGAGTTTCATTGAAATCGCTTCAGCCGTTTATATTTTATTAGGGGACACACACACATACGCACACACACGGACTAAATGTGATGTCATAAGCCTATTTTTTCATAAATGAAAATAATAAAGAAAGCTTTTCATTCGGTCGACACGAATTTCGTGTTGACCGACTGAATAGCTTTCTTCATTAGAGATAACCATCACTGAAAAATGGCTTCTATCACTACTTAATGAAAATAGGATACCAAGTAAACGAAAAGCAAGAACGGGAGGTTTCATTTAGGAAAGAAATACTCTTATTGGTCACAAAGGAGTGAAAGTTTGGTGTGTAGGTTACACTCTGCCTTACATGGCAACACTGCGAGATGGTGAGTTCGATTCCCATCTTAGCTATCTTAGAGTGTTTTTCTGGGGTTTCCCACTTCCACTCCAGGAAAATGCGTGGATAGTTCCTAAGTCAAGGCCATTGCCAACTCCAAAAATAACAAAGTTTATCAGACTTCAACTACATGGGACTGATGAACAATAGGCTATGTTCCAAACCCCTTTATGAAGCAACAAGAAATATTTCGAATCAATGGGATCCATCGTATTGATTTTAGGAAACATGTTTCTAACGTAGGCTACAATATGACAGCGATCGAAACGAGCCAGGTGCCTTGCCCTGTCTGATGGGGCACGCGCTCAGATTGAAATCATTATGTTGATTATTATTGATATTTCAAGAAGTAAATATCCTATGTTTGAATAAATAATTGGCCTGGAATTACATATGGTCCATCCAGCATCGTCAGTTCACGGTCACCTTCCATGCTTGTCCGGGAAGCGGGAAAATAAACACTTCCATAACGTTATTGACGAGATTCTTTTCTGAAATAACGGAATCAATTTCTCCGCTTAGAATAATGTTACTGATAGCGCATAGCTGGTAAAAATCGCATGTATACCGTTATTATACTTATAACGTTGTTGGTGGGTTCGCATTTCAAAATAACTGAATTATTTTTTCTGCCCTGAATAACGTTATTGATAGCGTATGGCTGGTAAAATTCGCTCGTATACCGTTACTAGACTTATAACGTTATTGATGGGTTCGCATTTCTAAATAACGGAATTATTTTTCTGCCATGAATAACGTTATTGACAGCGCAAAGCTCGTAAATATCGCTCGTATACCGTTACAAAGCTTATAACGTTATTGGTGGGTTCACATTTCTAAATAACGGAATTAATTTTTCCGCCCTGAATAACGTTATTGATAGCGTATAACAGGTTAAAATCTCTCGTATACCGTTACTAGGCTTATAACGTTATTAGTAGGTTTGCATTTTGAAATAACCGAATCGATCACTCTGCTTGAATAACGTTATTGATGGCGCGCAGCGGGTCAACATCGCTGTCATACCGTTACTAGTCTTATAACGTTAATAACGGGAGCGCATTTTAAAATAACGGAATCTTTTCCTCTGCTAGTTATAACGTTAATAGCACAAACCAGGGAAAATTATAACCCCTTATTTCGTTGCCGCACTAAAAACGTTATTCATATACCATTTGTTTTGGGTACGGAAGCAGTAACGTAACAAAAATTAATTCGTTATTTCTGACAATTCTGTTACGTTATGAAGCCTTGCCAGTAAATGTACTGACAAGGCTCCCTCGCATTTGTGCACCCTCAAATGCCAGCTGACTGCGCCAGGATACGAACCTGCAACCTAGGGCCCAGCAAGCGAGAACGTTACCGCTGAGCCACGCAGCCAGTCCGGTCGATTATGTCTCCAGATCCATAACATTCTTGATATACTTCTTATCTTTCTTTCTTTCTTTCTTTCTTTCTTTCTTCAATGATGGTAGCAGTTTTTATCTAGATTGTGGCGTTTGGTAGAGGTAAATCGTTTCTATGGCCTTCAACAAAGAATAGTTCTATTATACTCTTTGATAATAACAACGAGTTATAACTATACTCATACATTTAGGAGAAAGTAGGCTATATGTTCTTTACTGAACATCTTGTTTATACTATTATTGGCACAAATATTAATCTTATATATAAAAGTGAAAGTCTGTATGTATGTGAGTGGGTGGGTGGTTGGGTTGGTTCAGTATACAAATCTACACCGTTCCACCAATCTCAACCGAATTTTGCATACACATAGTTTAGGATCCAGAAGGAACCGCCGGCTACATGAATTTTGGATAGTCTTTCTCATTCTTCTGATTTCGGCCCTTTTGCACTCAAGCACAGACTAATCAAATCATAAAATATACTCATGAAGGAAAGGCAAGGCAGATAGTTTCCATGGCAACATAGCTCAAGTCGAGACACGATCGACTGGATGCCGGTTGCGCTCTGAACTACCGGTATAGAAAATGAGGATCTTGACTTAAAATCCCGTTAGTTACTCAACTGTTCACACAGCAGTGTCAACCGAGTTTAGCATAACGAGGACTTGACACTATCAACTATAAATTTGTCAAATACCACTCACTCACTTCCTCAAGAGCCGCAAATGCCCACTAAGAGAGGATTTTTGGATATTCAGGTTTTAAAGGGATGTTAAGGGGGTAGATCTGCATTTCATTCAATAGCAATATCTTCCGATTGGTTTCATTGGGGGATGTGATACTCGGCATATAAACTCATCATTAAAAAGTAAGAAGACACTTCTCTGAGGGTTTTTCGATGTGGTGTATATTATGAGGTGAAAGGGGTGAAAATTGGGGATTGAAGGATTCCTAACGGAGCGTGTATCTCTTAAACGACATAGGCGAAGAGTTTGAAACTCAGCATACAAAATAAATAAATAAATATGTGTTTGACGTTTTTTTCATAAATCCAATTTAAGGGGCCCATGGGGAGGGGTGAAATTCTGGGGGGGGGGCGGGGAACAGGAAAGAATGTGCCCTAACTGATTGACTGACTGACTCACTCATCAAACTCAGGGGAAAAAAACTGCTTTAAAGTAAGTAAATAGCATTTCGACATTTTGTTTTATTAATCAAATTGAAGGGGTTCATCGGGAGGGGTGAAATTATGAAGAAAAAAAAATTGAAAGAAAATGTCCTGACTCATTCACTCACTCATCATCGCCCAGCCAAAAATATTGAAGTTGGAAACATGGCATTTTTGGAATATGTTCGTTGTATGTCAAAACCGAACACTAGGGAAAGAGTTTTGGATATTCAGGTACTAAAGAGGTGTTACGGGGGTAAACGTGCATTTCATTGAATAACAATATCTCACGAGTGGTTTCATTTGGGGATGTGATTCTTGGCATATATACTAATCATTAAAAATAAGCTATCACATGTCTAATGTTTTTCGATGTAATGCATATTATGAGGTGAAAGGGATGAAAAGAGGGGGTTGAAAGATTCCTAACGGAGCGTGTATCTCTTAAACGACATAGGCGAGGAGTTTGAAATTCGGAGGAAATCAATCGGCTTAAAAATAAATAAATAAAAGAAATAGGTGTTCGACCGTTTTTTCATAAATCCAATTTAAGGGGCCTATGGGGAGGGGTAAAATTCTGGAAGGAAAACGTCCACAAATTAGGGATTTTTGGATGTTCACTCTCATCGACTAACCAAAACTATTTAAGTTAGAAGAATTATATTTTGGGGATATGTTTGTTGTGTGTCGAAACTAAGGAGGGATTTTTTGATATTCAGGTTCTAAAGGGGTGTTAA
The DNA here is from genome assembly GCA_946902985.2 of Meconema thalassinum. Classification (NCBI taxonomy): domain Eukaryota; kingdom Metazoa; phylum Arthropoda; class Insecta; order Orthoptera; family Tettigoniidae; genus Meconema; species Meconema thalassinum. The sequence goes on from OX336388.2 coordinate 2,008,319,957, forward strand.
CGGGGTTAAACCTGCATTTCATTGAATAACAAGATGTTCAGTAAAGAACATATAGCCTACTTTCTCCTAAATGCATGGGTATTGTTATAACTCTTTGTCCTTTTCAAGGAGTATAATTGAATGTTGGCTGTAGTAGCTTGTTGAAATACAACGTGCTATAGGGATATTAAACATGAATATGAGGTGCCCTTTGCTAGTGCTACCTCTGTAAAAAAAATCATTCAATTCGGTTTCACCGTGTTTGAATTGATCTGGGGAATGGATTTGCACACATACATGGCCGCTATTTGCAAACTATTGGGCTGATGACCTTGTAGTCAGTCATAAGATGCTTTCCACAAAAAGGCATGTTGTTGCAAAATCCGGTCGAGATCAAATTATTAGGATGGTCGAAATTTGATTTAAGCTTTTAACATTTGGGTGGCCGTCATTCCGTTTCCGTCAAGATGGCGGCGATATAAAACATGACACTGAGGTGCCTTTTGCTAGTGCTACCTCTGTACCAAATTTCGTTCAATTCGGTTTCACCGTGTTTGAATTGATAGGGGGAATCGATTTCCACACATACTTGGCCACCATCTGCAAACTATTGGGCTGATGATCTAGCAGTTTGGTCAGAATATCCTTCCCACATAAAGATTTGTTGTTACAAAATTTGGTAGAGACTTGATTATTAGGTTGGTCGTAATTACATTTTAGCCTTTAACATTTGGGTGGCCGCGATTACGTTTCCGTCAAGATGGCGGTGATATAAAACATGACACTGAGGTGCCCTTTGCTAGTGCTACCTCTGTACCAAATTTCGTTCCATTCTGTTTCACCGTGTTCGAATTAATAGGGGGAATCGATTTTCACACAAAGATGGCCGCCAGCCGCAAAATATTAGGCTAATGACCTATTAGTTTGGTCAAAGGATGCTCCCCCATAATGGTATGTTGATGCAAAATTTGGTAGAGATCGGATGATTAGGTTAATCGTAATTTGATTTAAGCTTTGAATATTTGTGTGGCCGCCATTACGTTTCCGTCAAGATGGCGGCGATATAAAACATGACGCTGAGGTGCTCTTTGCTAGTGCTACCTCTGTACCAAATTTCATTCCATTCGGTTTCACCGTGTTCGAATTAATAGGGGTAATCGATTTTGACACAAAGATGGCCGCCATCCGCAAATTATTAGGCTAATGACCTATTAGATTTGTCAAAGGATGCTTCCTCCATAAAGGTATGTTGTTGCAAAATTTGGTAGAGATCGGATGATTAGGTTAGTCGTAATTTGATTTAAGCTTTGAACATTTGTGTGGCCACCATTACGTTTCCGTCAAGATGGCGGTGATATAAAACATGACACTGAGGTGACCTTTGCTAGTGCTACCTCTGTACCAAATTTCATTCCATTAGGTTTCACCGTGTTCGAATTAATAGGGGTAATCGATTTTGACACGAAGATGGCCGCCATCCGCAAACTATTAGGCTAATGACCTATTAGATTTGTCAAAGGGTGCTCCCTCTATAAAGGTATGTTGTTGCAAAATTTGGTAGAGATCGGATGATTAGGTTAGTCATAATTTTATTTAAGCTTGGAATATTTGGGTGGCCGCCATTACGTTTCCGTCAAGATGGCGGCAATATAGATCATGACACTGGGGTGCCCTTTGCTAGTACTACCTCTGTACCAAATTTCGTTCCATTCGGATTCACCGTGTTCTAATTAATAGGGGCAATCGATTGTCACACAAAGATGGCCGCCATCCGCAAACTCTTAGGCTGATGACCTATTAGTTTGGTCAAAGGATGCTTCCCCCATAAAGGTATGTTGTTGCAAAATTTGGTAGAGATCGGATGATTAGGTTAGTCGTAATTTGATTTAAGCTTTGAACATTTGTGTGGCCGCCATTACGTTTCCGTCAAGATGGCGGCGATATAAAACATGACACTGAGGTGTCCTTTGCTAGTGCTACCTTTGTACCAAATTTCGTTCAATTTGCGCTCACCGTGTTCGAATTGATAGGGGGGGACAGACATTCAGAGTACACACACTCACACACACACACACACACACACACACTCAGACTCACACACATACACACACACACAGACAGACACACTTTTTTTCGCCCTGTAGTGATCTCATAAGTCTACTTTCATTTTTTGCAAAAATCGAAAGTAGGCTAAAAATATGACACGACTATGACGCGAGCGAAGCGAGGCTAAACATGAGATGGTGTGTGTCTGTGTATTACTCAATCACGCAAGTACCACTGGTCCGATTTACATGATTTTTACATGGAAGTAGCTGATTTACCTGGTTAGCATATAGGTTACTTTTGATTTCAATACTTTGCACTATTTAAAGATGGCGACCATTTTAGTGACGTCACTACACCCTTTGGTTTCAAACTTTCATATTTCCATTTCAAATAAAAAGAGAATGCTAAGAAATAGCAAACTTTTGATGTCATATACGAGGTTTAAAATTACATTTTCTATCCGAAAGGTATTCCAACTGTTAGGGAGTAAAACCTAAATTTGTGCTATAAATCACGGTCAACGCCGAGCGGTGTAGTTGGATAAAATGTTCCATCCTTAATCTCCCTCTGGGGAGCACCTCGCCTATCCCCTGTTTTAACTGTCACCTTCACATTTTAACTTATTTATGACGCGTAGCGAAGCACGGGTACTTCAGCTAGTCTATTATAAAAGGGAGTGTTTTACAGATATTGTAGTTTATAATACGGAAATCATTTTATTAGATGATTTGTAGCTTCCTCCATCACTAGCCTAAATAAAGAATACGATATGGATCAACTAGATTAATAGACGCGACAGCGCTCATAACATTAAATTCCTTATAAACAGGTCCTCTTGATTCACAGATCAACACGTAATTTCATATGGATTCTGTTAAAATGAGTCATATTGATATGATAAATATCGTTTAAAATGCTAATCTGGTAGCAAAAATATCTACCCTGTCCGGGATCTCTAGTTTCACAGTCATAGGCGCTAACCCCACGGCTATTTCGACTACGCAAATATTGTGCACAAGATGGTGACTTATTTCCACGTTCAAATAATACTGCATTACGGAATTAAGTTTCATTTATATTTTGCTTGTTTCGATAATGTTCCTGCGTGAAATTGAGTTTAAAATGCCTTATGAATAGGCCCTCTTGTGAGTAAAGAGAATTTAATCAGCAATAGTTCCTGAAGGCTTGCTCAATTCTCGTATAACCACAACGATTATATTATATTGATGACTGTATTACCATTATGTGGGTTAATATTTGAATAGCCATTGTGCAGAAACATAATACCGGCAATGCCGACTACTTACAATGTTTGATATTAAGGCATTTTACCATTTAAATACTGATACGAAGACTTCGAACATGTACCGTGTGCTTTGTTTCAATCACTTGACACCAGAGTTCGCATGGGCGTTTACCGTTCAGTATATCATATACATTCCACATGGCCGAGGGTACGTCATGGTATCAATTTCCGACACCGCGCGCTCATTGTTTCTCTTACTACTGCCAGCTGGATCGATCGATCGAGTTGGAAGTGCGTCTTACCCTTCCGTTCGATCCACCACTGCCAGCTGGTGCCACTTCGATCGTTCCGATCCACTTCCGTCCCATTTTTCAAAATCACTCCCACAAAAATATCCAGCTACCGAGTGGAAAGATGTTACACATCAAAAAAAAAATACCTTGTACTGGGATCGTATTGTATTGAGAGACCAGTCAGCCATGCAGAACAGACCGTATCTGGGTCTTGTTAACAAATGCAAGAGGCACACCACCATCATAGATGTGGCATACCCAAACTGTGATAACATGCTAACAAAGCATGTTGAAAAGCTGTCAAAATACATACATTTTCCAGAACTGATCAGGAATTATTGGCACATGGCACAAGTCAGGACAGATGCTATGATCATCTCAGCACTAGTGTGATTCCGAACAAATTAAAGGTATCTCTCATGGATTTGAAGTTAGACCCAGGCCTTATTAAGCTAAGACAGACATACTTTCAACGTGTCGCATATACTTTCAGTATCGGCTAATTATGACTTTCCTGTAACGAGTCACAGGAGTTCGTGTTAAGACACAGGTAGTTCCGCTACGAACTAAAGAGCCTACTTTTCCTAACATTTAAGATTCATGCTAATGATTTCGTCTAGAATAATGACGAAATGATGTTGGTAATACTGACATTTCGAATTATTTCGAAGTATACGGTACCTGAAAGAGTGTAGCCTAATAGACTACAACAGTTGGCAGACCTTGTGACTCAGAATACAGATCTTTACTCATACCAAATTTGGTTTCGATAGTTGCAGCCGTTTCGGAGTTGATAGGGGGATGACACACACAGACAGACAGACAGACAGACAGACAGACAGACAGACAGTAGGACAGACAGACTCACACTTGCCCGGATCGAACTCATAAGTCTATATTTTCCTAATTTTAACAACATGTGAAAATTAGTGTAATAAATGCTAAAGGTGACATTCCGATGGCATTTCGTGTACGTAATGAGGCTACACACGGATGTTCATCCCCCCTCCCCTCTCGCAGCTATTCAATATCCATTATTTTGGTTATATTTCTTTGTAAGAAGCTGCAAAATATGATAATATTATTAATAATAATATCGTATGGCCTCAGTTGCCGGGTGCAAGCTTTGTTATTTGACACCCAAAGGGTAGCTTGCATGTCTATTTCGTTGTTCCTTGAAACACTTTGAAAGTCAAGGAGGTTAGATATCTAAGCTACTTGAACACTACAGCGCTTTCTAGTAGACAAATGAGGAACTTTGTGTTGGCGTAAACTCCCGAGATTAATTTTGCCATTATGAACACGGCCTACTGAATTCAAATGGGTTCTTTGACATGCCGACATCGTATGACATGGTGTCGTAATTTTCGTCGCCTTTCAAAAATCACTTATCACGGCCATGAGCGGATCTGCAAGCTTGGGGTTAGTAGACCGACACGTTGACCACTCATCCACCGTGGCAAGCTGTAAAATATGATAATAATCATCCAGTTCATTATTATTATTCAAAAATAAAATAATTCACAGTAGTTCAGTGCCATCCCTATCTTCCATTATTGATGAAAGCTTTTTACATTGTGCTTGTGTCTCTGAAAAGCAAAATCTCGAAAATGGTCATTTTGTAGGTGGTTTCTAATCTTAGTTTTTGGCGGCTTCGGTGGCGTAGTTGGTAGCATGCTGAACTTCAATACCCAAGGTCGCGGGTTCAAACCCGGCCGAAGTCGTCGGATTTTTAAAGAGCGTTAAATGCCCCTCAGTATGTCTTCCTTCGGAGGGGAAGTAAAGTCGTCAGTACCATCCCAGAGATTTATGGCATGATAAAGAACCTTCTACTAATTACACTTGTGTGAAGCTAAATTATAGTGTAACGCTTTTGGGATTCGTAATAATACTGGCCAGGCTATAATGCACTAATACATTATTTACATTAATTATTTACACTAATTAACAATAAAACAAATTGGCCTATTTACTCGCACGCACACACACACACACATACACACAGAGTCTCACTTTATACTACACTATTCACTATTTATTTACAATGTTCTCTGCAAGAAAATATCTCCTACAGTCACTATTTATTTGCACTGAACACTGCAAGTCAGAATCTCTTGCAGTCACTATTTATTTCAGCATTTACTGTCTACGTTATTTATATTCACATATTTCCACACCACTGTCTTCACATTTACAGCACTTCACATTTTCACTCATCGTGCTATGCACGGCAAACTGCTTCAACTCCACTCAGTCTGACTCAGAACTGCCTCGCCCGCCGCACTCCCAGGCATTTATCCAATCCGGCTCCTGGTCTAGAAAGTTCCCGATGTCACTACCTCCATTAGCATCGAGTCCGTTCTCGTGGATTCTATGCTGGCACCGCCATGTCCTTTCAGTTGGCTGTTCCCGATCAGGCCACCTCTTGCAACAGTGAGTAGGTTCTACTGGTGGTTTCCAGAACTCTCTAGCCCCTCCCAGCGATGTTCCGAATCGCCTTTCCTCTTCCAGTAGGTTCCGGAGACAGAACAGTCTGGTAGCCTTTACGCCAATAGTATATCTGTCTCGCCGAGCTATTGTTATTCTGGCGGCCTTGGGAGGGGCTAAGAGGGGTGGGTGTCTGTGAATTGTCTATCCCGTTAGATTGCCTCACTGCCCCCTCCCCCCGGGAGCTGCCTGTCCGGCTCGCGGTGACACGTTTCACTGCCCCCCCCTCTTAAAAACAACTCGCCTCGAGTTGTTCATCGTCAGACTGTCCATGGTCCTAGGGGGTGGCATTGACGGCGCTGACAAGCCTCTGATTTGGATGGCTCTCACTCGCTTTTCTAGCCGTGAAGTTGCTCCTTGCCGACAGCCGCTCGTTAGATGGCCCCTTTCACACCGTAGCCAACAGGCGACTTTTCTTCTACAACGGAATCCCGGTGGTGGTTTACGCCGCTTGGATGGAGGGTAGCCAACCTCCACCGCCTCTTCGTATCCGGCGGCGTCACTCTTCTTCGGTGGCGTCACCCAAACTATCCTCTTCGCCGCCGCCATTCCCAACGCTTTGGTTTTCGCCTGCCGCGGGTAGCGTCTTCCACTGAGCTCGAACACTGAGGTACCATGGCCTCGCGATGCCCATCCGCGAAGATGTATACCGCCTCTTGGTGTACGTGCTCGGGAGGAAAGCCAGCTAGTGCGAGCTGTTGAATTGACTTACCCGCGCGCTTTTTCCTCCCTTCTTGCCGTAGGTGGTACATGGCCGATAGCTGGTAACCCCGACGATACTCCTCCAGCGCACGACGATCTCGTTGTAGCCGGTCCCCGACTGGATGTCGTGTAGAATCTCCGCCATGCGTTCCTGAAGTCCCGTGTTGAGCTGAACTGTTCCGTCCTCCTGCGTGCACCCGGCATGGTTCGCCACATTGTCGAACCCGGTCCCGCAGATCTGCCGTGATGTAGCCTCATCGACGTGCGGGGTCTTCATAATTGTGACACTGCTCCTGTCGTCAGAGCTGCTAAGCCAAAGTCCGGTTTCCAGGCCAGTGCTGCTTCCCAGTGGCTCGTCCCCATCTCGCTCAGCATTCCGAATTCCGGACTCCATGATGCGTTCGGCTTGGTCATCAGCACCCTTTGTAGTGCCACTGTCCATACCGCCTCCAAGCTCGTTGCACTCCGGTTTTGACTTCAGGTCTGATTTCAGCTCGTCATGACCTATTTCATGCTAACAATGCTCCACTTTTTTTCCAGAATTTTCCTCAGTTTTCTTTTCCAAATTTTCTGGAGATGCCGCCATTTTCTTTCTAAAGTTTTCGAAATGTTCCGTCATTCTCTTCTCTAAATTTTAGAAATGTTCCGTCATTCCCTTTTCAACGTTTTCCGTATTGTCCGCCAGTTTGTTTGCCAAATTTTCCAAATTTCCCGAAGTTTCTGTCATTTTTATTTCCAAATTTTTCGAATTTCCCGAATTTTCTGTCATTTTCTTGTACGAAATTTCCACCGTCTGACCTATACCGTCAGTCCCGCAAGGAAGCTCAAAAGGAATATATCGGGGTCCTCACCAGCGTCCATCAGTAACTGACGTAATCGCACTTGTAGCGTAGACTTGGTTCCCGTGGCATCAGCTTCTCTTTCTTCCAATTCTTCACGTAATTCTGAAACCTTCAGATCTGAGAGTCTTACTTCCTTCGTCGCCATTTTACAGTACAAAATGCGAGACACACGGACAGTCAGCACACGATTAAGCAAGCTTCCAGATGGTACACACAAGACAGTCACTAGAATTAACTATCGTACACACTTCCTTAAAGTATGCCTTTTCAAAAGTACGCACTGTTTCAAACAGAAGCACTCACGTATAACCTGATCCTCACATCTGACACCAATTGTAACGTTTTTGGGGATCGTAATAATACTGTTCAGGCTATAATGCATTAATACTTTATTTACACTAATCATTTTCACTAATTAACAATAAAACAAATTGGCCTACTTACTCGCACACACACACACACACACACACACAGAGTCTCACTTTATACTACACTATTCGCTATTTATTTACAATGTTCTCTGCAAGAAAATATCTCCTACAGTCACTATTTATTTGCACTGATCTCTGTAAGTCAGAATCTCTTGCAGTCACTATTTATTTCAGCATTTACTCTCTACGTTATTGATATTCACACTTATTTCCACACCACTGTCTTCATATTTTCCTCTAGCAACATTTTCACTCATCGCGCTATGCACGGCAAACTGCTTCAACTCCACTCAGTCTGACTCAGAACTGCCTCGCCCGCCGCACTCCCAGGCATTTATCCAATCCGGCTCCTGGTCTAGAAAGTTCCCGATGTCACTACCTGCAGTAGCATCGAGTCCGTTCTCGTGGATTCTATGCTGGCACCACCCTGTCTTTCAGTTGGCTGTTCCCGATCAGGCCACCTCTTGCAACAGTGAGTAGGTTCTAGTGGTGGTTTCCAGAACTCTCTAGCCCCTCCCAGCGATGTTCCGAATCGCCTTTCCTCTTCCAGTAGGTTCAAGAGACAGAACTGTCCGGTAGCCTTTGCGCCAATAGTATACCTGTCTCGTCGAGCTATTGTTATTCTGGCGGCCTTGGGTTGGGCTAAGAGGGGTGAGTGTCTGCGAACTGTCTCTCCCGTTGGTAGATTGCCGCGCTGCCCCCTCCCCCCGGGAGCTGCCTGTCCGTCTAGCGGTGACACGTTTCAAGAGGTTAAATTTGACTAACGCTCTTAGGTTCCAACGTTCGTCGCCAGGAGCTGACTGCGGTGACATCTAGTAACCTAATTCAGAACTAGTTGGTCGCTGACGGTGGCGTATAGTAGCAAAAGTAGGAACTAGCCTACTTGAAAATTCAATGTCTGCAGTCCTTACTTCAATTAAAAACAGATAACCTACACAAATACAGCCATCACAATTAACACCGGTTATCAGACAGATTCTACACACACCCAAAGTACACGGAGCTACATGACCGCGTTGTCGCAGCCCCTAAACTGAGGAACCAACCAACCAATCAATCTTAGTTTGCAATTCAGAAAGTATTAAATGTAGTTGAAAACGAAATTTACACTTCTATAACTTCGTTGTGGAAAACGCGTTCCTCTATGAACATAGTGTTTCCCGTAAATTGATAATAATAGACCGCTTTTCACTCGGACAACACGATTGTACTCAATTATATTGGGTGGGGAGTACACATTTGTAAACACCGTAACCCGAGAGAAATATTACATGAATTAACTATCAGATAATTAACACACAAACAAAGAGGGGGGTAATTAATTTTTTGACATGTTTCCATCGTCACGTGATCCAGTCCACATAGGCTTAGATAAGGTACGGCGATATGTTTACACTTATGTATAAATATAATTTGCATACATTATTAAATTACAAAAGTTGATTAACTTGTGTAGCGTGTCGTACTTCTTCACAGATATTATTGCTAAGTTGCTTGCCACGGTGGGTGAGTGGATAGCGTGTCGGTCTACTAACCCCAAGATTGCAGGTTCGCTCCTGGGCGTGGTAAGTGATTTTTGAAAGGCGGCAAACATACGACACGCATGTCATACTATGTTGGCATGTCAAATAACCCATTTGAATTCAGTAGGCCGTGTTCATAATGGCAAAATTAATCTCGGGAGTTTTCGCCAACACAAAGTTCCTCATTTCTCTACTAGAAAGCGCCGCTTTAGTGTTCAAGGAGCTTAGATATCTAACATCTCACCTCCTTGACTTTCATTGTGATTCAAGGAAGAACGAAATTCGACATGCAAGCTACCCTCTGGGTGTCAAATTACAAAGCTTGCACCCGGCACCCGAGGCCATACGATATTCTTATTTTTATTGCTAAGTTTTCTATAACCTAAGTATGAGGCGTGTTGAAAACGTTTCCGTTTGAGGGCGGTGCTGCACCGATGCCCCGGGCGTTGAAAGCCGCCGAACAAAAGGCACAACGGATGGCTGTTTGGCTGCAACATCTGATGCGTTTCAATGTTGAAGGCAACACGTTCCTGGAGCGCATTGTTGCAGGCGACGAAAGCTGGTGCCACCACTGGGAACCGGAATCGAAAACGTCGACGACGCAGTGGTGTCATCCATCGTCCCAAGAAGTTCAAGAGTTAACAATCCGCTGGAAAGATGATGCTCACCCTGTTCTGTCATTACCGGGCCCATTGCTTATTGGTTTCAAGGAACCTGGTATCTCTATCAATGATGAACGGTTCTGCGCAACACTGGAGAAATTACGGCGTGCAATTTAGGCGAAACGTCCGGTAAAACTGCGACAAATTGTGCTGCTGCTTCATAATAATGCACGTCCCCTTACCGCATAGGTCGTAACGTAGAATGTACGCCAACTCATGTGGGAGACACTCAAGTTTCCACCGTATAGTCCTGATCTCCCCCCATATGATTATCACGCCTTGGGTCGCTTAAAAAAGGCGGTAAAGAGTCGACGATTCCTGAGGGATGAGGAAATGCAGCAGGTGGTTAGGGACTTCTTCACGCAGCAGGACATGGTGTTTTACCACACGGGGATCTACAACCTGGTGCGTCACTGGGATGGTTGCCTCAGTGTTCACGGTATTCACTTAATCACGCACAAAATCGCGTCCTTCGAGATACAAAACATTGAAACAAAGAGGATATAAAGCTTCTCACTTCGTAACCGATCGTAAAGCTACCAAGTGGTAACTCGAAATAACTTCGGCTTTCTCCGCTACTCGAAGACACGTTCCTGGCTGTTTGTAAAGTCAAGTGGAAATAGAAGTGAATTCACATCAAGTATGATTTGCTATTTACTCTTTTATTTTAATATTAAATGTGTATTAGTTGAGATGTGCATTATTATTGAACCCATGTACCATTGGCTCAAAAGGGGTCGAATCCATATATTTGGGGAAGAAATGAAAGAAACATACAGTTTCTAATGTAACATAGAGAAATTTCAAGCCAGGATTCTAGCCTAACGTTGTGCAAGCGGCGAGGACCAGGTGTTCGGGAGATGAGATCATGCCTCTTGACATTCAGAAGGAGCGGGTCATGGATATTAATAGAACGAGTGGAAATTTTTTACTGTAAGACAAGGAAGCGTGACTCGGAAATCCAGCTTAGCTTGCAGGAAAACGGCAACACCGCCGATGTGCCAGAAGAGGAATAATTAAATTTAACCCATTTACAGGAATGAAAATAAGTAAATAATCACTGGACTGTGAATCATTTTGGATTAGAGATTTTTGTGTAAAGAAAAACCTTGTAATAATTGCACAGAAAAAAACTGCAAACGCAGTATACGTCATTGGGGATTCACTGATACCAGAGGAGTGGGGAATATTAAAAATGAACAGCAACACCCACGCAGCTGAAGACTACAAATTAATTAATATCTCCGAATTGCACGATCGATTCTTATGCGCAATGAGATCATTTGACGTTGAGAAGACGAGCTTTCTGGAGATATAATTTTTATAATTGTACGACAATTAGTTCAAAAGTTGTCACGAAAAGGACTAGAGTTTTATCTTTTTGTGGCTAAATAGTATAAAGCTTCTGGCAGAGCCAGACCAAACATGCAGTCATTCCGACCGCCCGTGAGGGGGCGTCACTCTGTATCACACCGAATGCAGTTACTCTGACAGCCCGTGAGGGGCGTCACTCTGTATCACGCCGGATGCAGTTTCCGATAGCCCAGGAGGGCGTTACTCTGCATCAATACATGCAGTCATTCCGACAGCCCGTGAGGGGGCGTCACGCTGTATCAAGCACCGAAGACAGTATTCAAGAGCCCGAGGGGGGCGTCACTACGCGTCATGCAGTTATACAACGAGCACTCCGTGAGCGGAGATGCTGCGTCAAAGTCTTAAAACGTATGAACTTCAGGGGAGGTCATACTGTGCAACGAGTATAAGCACCGAATGAAGAATATCCGATAGCCACGGGCGTCGCGTTATCAATAATTTACGTACCTCCGTAAGGAGTTGTAAAGAAGTAAAAGTACAGTATCGCCGTGTTTGAAAAATTAGGAAAATCCTAGTTACAGGATTTAGGTCCGACAGTATAAAAGTTTACAGTGAAAAGTTCGTAAAATATAGTCAGAGCAGGCTGCGAACGTAGGACTCAAGGCGATAGGTCTTTAAGTAAACGACCAAAAGTATCATAGCGTACGGAAGTACCGTAACAGAGAGATAAACAGTTTATCTAATTTAAAGAACCCGAGCAGGGATAGAGAAATAAGGTTCGTAAGTATTCTCGAAGATTAGAAGTACTAGAACCGAATAAGCAAAGGAGAAGACAGGAGACTATAGACATTAGTTTCAAGAAAGCAGACGAACTATTCAAAAGCACTAAGACGCAAGAAGTATTAGTTGCTAAAAATCCATAGGTCACCGATAAATTATAAAGGGGACCGTGAACAGAACAGACTTTCATTAAGATCAATAAACAGAATCTAAAAGGGGAGCCGTTCGTGTCAGAGGAATAGCAGATCGTCCAGAACGGGATTCGAGGGAGTGCTATTGCAGGAAGGAAGTAGATGATTCGATACTTTCACATTCAGAGAGGATAGGAAGCCGACATTACTAAATTTCACCCTTGGAGACGGGAGATCAAGAGGTCACGTGTGATTGGTTTAAATAACGGCCTAGTGATCAAAAATTGTGAAGTGTAAATATATCAAGATTTTAGTGTTAAAATAATATATTTTCAGTGTTTTATTGTGTGTTCTAAACGGATACACCAGTGTATTTAAAATGTTATTAGTGTTAAATGTATACGTGTTAAATATGTGTCAAGATATGTCTGTACATGTCATGAATATGTACACAATGAAGTAAGTCAAAAAGTGGGCCAAAAATGACACATCGCACGAGGAGAAGGGTCAAAAAACGACCTTAAACATGTGAGTAAAGATTTTCATTATGTTTGGTGTCGGGAAATGATTGTGTACAAATCCACCGGAGTTTTTGAGAAAAAGGGATGTTTCTAAATAACTAAATACAGAATAAGAACGCGGTCTGAACAAAAATAGAATTTTGAGAAACTATAAATAATTATTTGAAAGAATAAATCCTGTAGAGGAAATGTATGAATAAAATGTCAGTGTATTTGACGAATGTTATAAGAGCAAGCGTAATAATAATAATTATCATGAAAGATATTTAAATAAAGGTAAATTTGAGTTATATGAAAGAAATAGCTTTTGAGCTTTTGTAAGGAATGAAGATATAATATGAATAATAATAATAATAACAAGGTAAGGAAATATAAATGAAGATCAAATTGAATGATATGAACATAAGAGCGTTGGAGCCTTAATAAAAAGTATAAGACATGATATTAACGCATGTTATTAAAATCGAGCAATTATTGTCAAAGGAAAAGATTAATATAAAAATTGAGATATGTATCAATTGTTAATATGGAATTTATCAGTTCTTTGGAAGACGATAGGCTTAAAAATAATGTATAGCGCAACGGAGCGCAATTAAAATAAAATGTCACGCTAGGAACGCGTAAAAGTTAAAGTACTTGGTAAGTTACTTATGAAGGGTAGTTGATTGCAGTGAATTGAGATATGTTGTAAGTCCTCTAATTGTGACGTAGATCACGAGGCCATGTGTGTGTTATTATGTAAAAGGGAGCAAATGTATGGTATTATTGAGCGTAGGTCATGTAGGCCACGGCCGACTTTAAATCGCATTTTGTATAAGTCCTCCAATATGGGAATGGTTCCCGAGGCATGTTGAGAGATTTGAACCTAGAATCATCTTGTTGTTAAAGCCCCTAATTATTCGTCGTAGAATGTGTATTACTCTTCCCAATCAATGAGGACCCTTTATAATTAATAAATGCCAAGGTTACGAAAATGGTTTATGAGCCCAATAATATTGTTGAAAGAAAATAAGTGAAGTAAAAGCCAGGTCTCTCCAAGGAACTGAAAATGAAAGGAAGGTTTGTTTAAAAGCCTTGAAGAGAGCTCCACCCGCAGACTAGACTGGAAGTCACCCCCAGTCATAAATCACGCTCAAGTATTACGGTCAGACCCTCGGAGCAGGAGGGTTGGCTGAAGGCCGTCTAGTAAAAAGTAATGAATACACCGTGAGTGTTTAAAGTTGTTAATGACCCGGGAATTGAACCGAGGTCCTTGTAGATTAAATTATCGCTTGCCAGTTCAGATCGTAGTTTTCTTATGTGATAATGGTCTTATAAGACAAATAAAATAAATAACAATCCCTATTGTAATGTTGTATGAAAGTAGGATTCCACGAGTTAAATGAAGGTAACTAGGTTCCGGGAGTAATCATAGTTTTTGACTTTGTCAAGTAATCTTTATAACTCTGGAGTACACAAGTATTTTCCCGATAACCGTGATGAATTTGTAAAGACTTGAGAGAGATAGTAAATGCTGAGAACATGTGAAGTGCCCAAATATTGAAGTAGATAATTAACATGTAATTTTAAATGTAATTATATATTTGTTTTGATGATAAGAAAAGATAAAAATAGTTCTTGAGGTGTACAAAAGGATGACACCATTATTATTGGAAAATATCGAGCCAAAGGAGCTCGTAGTTATATGGAACTTTAAGATAGATACTTTATGGAAGTAAAAATAATTATGAATTGTTGGTTTTAAAGGAAACCATGTGTTTTAATACAATATTTGTTTTATTCTTATATTATTCCTTGTTCACTTGGAACAAGTAGAAGATTATTGGTCAGTAGTTTAATTGTTTTATTGTTTGTAGCGCCATAATTTTGGTTAATTAAATGTTTTAAAATAGGAGTTGATTTTGTTGTTATTTTTTGCAAGTGTATCCTCTATTTAATCCAAAATGTGTAAGTCACAGAGTGGGAGAACATACTACAACCCCGAAATCCCGAATTGAGCAATGCTGGCATACTGTGATTTGCATATTTCTTGCTAAAAGGGCACATTATAGAACACAAGGGTTTTGTCATAAATAAGAAGGAAATACGTTTATTAACATTTTCCGTGGGCCCTTTCCGCCCCCTAAAACAACATTAACTAACTAACTAACTAACTAACTAACGAACTAACTAACTAAGTAACTCACTAAATAACTAACTCACTAACTAACTTTCTTGTTACCTTCCAAATACTCCGAGGGTTTTAAATAGTAATTCCGTGAAGAATTAATATGGCCAACGTTCATATGTTTTACTGGTCGTTTCCATCTTAAAACTCCCCCAGCAAATAAATAAATTTTCCATGTGATTGACTAAATACAGTAGCATTTGATAGGGTATTAAGCAACAACGTCAAACTCAAACCTCTATTTCCAAACGCTGCAAACATTTTAGACAACAACATACAAAAAGTAAGGTATCATAGATAGGAACACGATCTTAGTCTAATACGGTCTTATACCAAAGCGTTTATCGTTGTTGAAGATTTATTATTTGGCGTATGGCAACACATTGTAAAACACAACAATATTCAGAATACGTAAGTTACCAGCAAAATTTCTAGGACATTATTACATAAAAGCAAGACAGAGAATGTTAGTGTAACCTTCAGTCACAATTGGCACTTATAATGTAAAATTTAAATTGTCTATCCACTGAACAGCATCTGGAGTCAACACGAGAAAATCCTTTAAATCCCCTGAGTATGACGTAATACTGTTCTACACTGCTGCACAATGTGTTGTATGGTCCGGGGTGTCGCTCCACAATCACATGCAGGATCGGTAATTTTGTTCCATTTGCAGAGTAAGTCCTTTCACACTCCATGGTTTGTGCGAATCCTGTTGGTAGTCTTCCACGTACGTCGAGGCAGATCGAATCCCTCTGGTTTGTTGTGAGTATTTATACTGATTATTACTTCTGCTGGTGCATGCTGGATCGATTTTTGTTCCCATCTATCGCTTATATCAAATCCCTTGTTAAAAAGTTCCATAGCAGATTTATTGCTGGTTGTCTGGATTTGAACCAGCCAGATATTGCACTTGGGATGAAGTCATGAATGGGATGGTCAGGGTAGTCCAAAATTTTCTTATATTCACATACCAAAGCATCCTGTCTTCTGAGTTCAGGTGGTTGAATGTGACTTAAAGTTGGGAGCCAAAATGTAGGAGTAGTTTTTAGACATCCTGTGATCGTGCGCATAGTTGTATTGAGTTGGGTGTTGAGTTTTTTGGTATGATTGCTATTTAGCCATACAGGAGCGCAATATTCTGCTGTGCTATAGACTAGTCCTAGTGCAGAGCAGCGAAGTGTTGTAGCTCTTGATCCCCATGTAGTACCACACAGCGTTTGAAGGATGTTGTTCCTGGTACGTACCTTGGCTGTAGTATTAGACAGATGTTTTCGGTAGATTACGGATCTGTCGAGTGTGACACCCAAATACTTCGGCGTAGGATTGTATTTAAGATAATTCACATCAACACACCTCCAGCACTGGTAAACATGTGTCAAAAGTTACATCATGAGGTGCTATCTACCAATGCTAAAGAATTACGTCCCATTTAGTTAATAGAACTGATATATACTATCTTCCTCAAATACTGGTTCCTTAGAGCATCAGTGACATCATTTACCTTTCCAGAAACTAATATGCGTATAATATATAATTCACGATAACTACACTTGAATATTGGAGCAGATGATCTACCCCCACAGTCGCTACCACCACCACGACAATGAAAACTGCGTCCTAGAATAAAAGAAACTTTCAGTATCGGTTAATTATGACTTTTTCTGTATCGAGTTACAGAGTTCGTGTTAAGAAAAATCATATGAATGGGTTCTATAATTTACTAAAAAGGATCTATAGAATTAATTGCCAGTACTGTATATACAAATTATTATGGTGATTCATTATACGAAGCTTAAATTTGCTTGATCACTTTAGTGCAGGGGTCCCAACCTGGGGGGCGTGGGGCTCTATCAAGGGGGGGGGGGGGCGAGGGGAGGGGCTTGAAGTGATTTCCGAATTAAGTTTTATTTAACACCAATAGGCTATTACAATTTTGTATAATAAACATTTTTCGAATCTCTCCAAATGATTGTCGCGCCAAATCGTTCAAAGGCACTGGTAAGTGCCAACTGTCGGTACAAACTTCTACGGATCCGCGAGGTTGGAGGTGAAATAAGGAATTTGCTTTGATGTAAGGAGCAAAATCAAACCTTAGAGATGTTAGTTAGTTATTGTTGCTTTAAGGGGCGGAACTACGAGGTCATCTGCCCCTCTTAACACAGATTAAAGAGTACAAACCTGAGAGATGATTCCAAAATATTAGGACTGGGTGACTTTTGTGTAAACTGTATTGCAGTGTATCCTGAAATAGCCAAAGTTGCATTGCGTGTCATTGTCCCATTTTCAACGACATGTTTATGCGAGTCAGGATTTTCAACTCTGAGTGTCATAAAAACAAAGCAGCGCTGTCGGCTTGATGTTGCAAGTGATCTCCGCTGTGCTCTGTCAAGTATCAAACCAAACATACCGAATATTACCAAGAGAAAACAGTGTCAACCCTCTCACTGACATTTGTTGACTAATTTAAGGATTTATTGTTAAAGTGTGTTCTTTGTATTGTGCTAAAATGAAGTTAGTATGTGATAGATATAAAGCGCGTACTTCATATTATTTTCTCAGAAATAATTATTCCATCATGTAGTGTTATTAGGATAGGTCTATATCCTCCACGTCAGTTTATCGAAGAGGTTGTAGAAGTGACGAGTGTAGGGCAAGGGGCGCGGGTTGGGGAGGGGGGAATGGCCACCCATATCTGAAAAGTGGGCGTCAGCTGGCAAAGGTTGGGAACCACTGCTTTAGTGGATTTGGAGAAAAAAACACGTTTTTCTTTAAATTTCGTTCAGTCGCCATTTTGATATTTGATGTATTGATATTTGACATGTATGCTCTATGATAATATATTAAACTGTAAATGAAAATTGGGTGCGCCAATTTCACTGCGTTTGGGTAATAAGAAGGTCAGAAGAGCCCCTTAAAATATTTGAAATTCGCTTGGCCGGGATGTCGTCTTTGTGCTGCTGAGGTTTCTGAAAATAAAACAGTCTGTATAATCATACAGAATTTCACTTAAATTGCAGTAAGAATTCCGGAATCTGTCTGAGAACCTTTGTCATTGTGATGTATATGTGTGTATTTGTAATTAAAGACAAGGTTTAGGGAAGAGTTGGCCGTGGTTTAATTTTTCCTCGGCGGCTTGGTGGCACAGCGGTCAAGCTGTTGGCCTCTCA
This sequence comes from Meconema thalassinum, assembly GCA_946902985.2. Lineage (NCBI taxonomy): Eukaryota > Metazoa > Arthropoda > Insecta > Orthoptera > Tettigoniidae > Meconema > Meconema thalassinum. The sequence continues at coordinate 2,008,338,254 of OX336388.2, forward strand.
ACACGGTGGACCGGGTTCGATTCCCGGTCAATGCATGTGAGATTTTCAAAGTGAAATGCCATGTCCTGTAGTTCGGATTCCTCGTAAAAAGGAGGTCCCGTGGCTCATGATCTCGAGATAAAAGGTCACGTCAAACTACAATCTTCCTTAAAAAATTCCTCCTGATGAGAACCGAATCGATGCGCTGCTTTTTCCACTTAAGTGGCGATCAATCTTTGAGAGTTTACACTCTTGTCCGATGTCACTGTAAGCGACAGTTTTGTATGAGAACAAGTCTCAGATTTACCCCAAGGACAGCGGACTCCCGTGGTTTAATGAGGTACAATCCCGACAGTCACCTCGAGTAGAGTAGGCCTAAGCCACGAAAACACACTTCTAGGATAACTGAGTGGCAATCGACTCCCCTCTCTTCAGTTCTGCTTCATGAGGCTGAGTGGACCTCGTTCTAATACACAGACCAGAATTACAATTCTAGGCAGAGCTGCGAACCGAACTCACACATCCATATTGACAGACACGAATGCTAACCACTACGTCACAAAGCGGGCGTGTAGTAAGTCATCAGGCAACAAACAATGATCACTAAAATAAGTCGCCCTAATGTACACCAATTAGCAGCTAGCACTGTAGCCTCCTTTGCTTTTATGTCCCTCATCTTAAAATCGCTCAAAACTGATCCTATCTATCGACTCCTTTCCTACTTTGCCCTGCCTCATTTTACACCTGAGAGGCATACCTTGTAATCTTCTACTTCCTCCTCTTTATCTCCGTTTATCTGAACCTAGAATATCCAATCCCATCCTACTTACTGATTCAGCTAGCTCTAATTTCTACCTTCCATAACCCCTATCGATATTAATAGCACCCCATCTAACACTAATTTGATTCTCCCTTCGTTCCCAATCGAGTTCCTGATCTATCGGATGGGAATGTGATTTTGTTAATCCCATAGGCCAGAAACTTGTTCAAAAAGTTTACAATTACCTCATTTTTCAACACAGTCATCCTGATTTGCAATGCACGTGGTCCATCGTCGCACAAGCTTTCCTATATCCTCAGAAGGAAAAGTTGTCAGTTAACCAGCAAGTCATGCATGGACCACTAAGTCTTCTTCCATCTTTTTATTGCAGGCATATTGACACCTTCTTCAAGTCATTTTGTGTGGACCAAACAGATGATAATCCAACGGGACGAGATTGGGACTGTATCCAGGGTGCTCCAATACCTCAAAATTCAGATTCTGAAGAGTCTGAACGTTGCGGCGACGGTATTTTGGCTCTGATTGTGATGCAGAAAAATAACGCCTTTCAACAATCGATCTCGGCGTTTGTTGAGAATTGCAACGTTCACAGTTTATTGTTGACTTATTTCCAGGTAATGGTCCAGAATTGGTGTTTTTGAGTCCCAAAACACGATGAGTATAACCTTTTCTACAGAGGGACTTTTGAATTTGTTTTGAATGGTGAGTCGTTGTGTTTCAATTCCATACTTTGGCGTTTGCTCTCTGGTTCGAAATTATGAACCCATGGTTCATCACCGTGGTGATACGTTTAAATAAAGTGTCACCTTTGTTAGCTTGTCGTTCCAGGAGCTGCTACACGATTGAACTTGTATTCTTCAATGATTTCGCTGATTCGGGATCCATCTCACACAAACTTTGCGAAGTTCGAGCCTGTTATGCAAGATTTGCAAAACGAAGACTAATGCGTTTATGGGTTGTCATATCATCAATAGTCAGTCGTCGGTTATTCCAAATCAGGGCACGGATATTCACTACATTTGTAAATTGCACAGTAATTGACAAATGTCCACGTCTGAATTTCCCTTTCTAGCTTTTATGTTGCACAGGCAGATAACAAGCCTATTAACAGGTTATTATCACTCTCAGCGTCACTTCTACCAAATAAGATACGTTTCATTGTGTATCGGAGATCATTATCGAACTTCCAGTCGAGATAATTGGCTCCCGAGAGACCTTGCACGATGAATACCGTACCTTTAAGAAATACTCCAGATTCTAGATTCGTTTTCAAGAAGCATAACTAAGGAAGATTATTCATAATAAACAATGCAAGATATTACATATTTGTAAATGAGGCGAGACATAATTATACTCGTACGTCGTAAAGTGGTTAGTCTTTCTAGCTTCCATCCACGAGTTCGAAGGTTTGATTCCAGGCACTTGCAGAAATTAAATTCTGGTCAGAGTGTAGGAATGGAGTTCACTCAAACTTGGGAGGAAATTGAGAAGAGGTGGGTTGGATTCCCTACATTGCAGTTCTGTAGTAGCAATAAGTACTAATCAATAATTGTAGCTGTGTGTTGAGTGTCTTAGGGTGAATATAGTTGTCACATAACAGCGCATGTTTGTTTTCTAAAGTGTCCGCTTCGTTGCGTAGTTGCTAGCATATTTGGCTGTCAATGCGGAGAACCGGGTTCGATTCCCGGCTTTGCCAATAAACTTAATTCTGGTCTGAGGGGTGGAACGGGGTTCACTCAGCCTCGTGATGAAAAACTAAGCAGAAGCGGGTTTGATTCTTACCTCAGCCATCCTGGAAGTGATTTTCAGTGGTTTCCCACTTCTACTCCAGGTAAATGCCATGATGGTGCCTAACTTAACGCAACGGCCGCTTCCAACCCAAATCCTATCTTCAATTACAAATACATACAGACATCACAGTGCCACAGGTTATCAGACAATTTATACACACACCCATGTACACGGGGCTACATGACAATGATGTAGCAAGCCCCTAAAATAAATAAATGTACAGTGAGTAATGATCGTGTGACCTCCTGAGAGGCCGAGTGCAGATCTTTATAGTTGACACCCGTGGGTGACCTGCGTAATGAGGATGAAGTGATGATGAAGAGTCACATACACCCAGTCCCCGAGCCACTAGAATTAACCCCAGGAGATTAAAATCCCTGATGGCCCGGCCGGGAATCGAAACTGGGACACTTCGGGCCAAAGCCTAGCGTGCTAACCAATTCGCCATTAGGCCATACAACAATAACAGCAACATTTATTTATCGTATGGCATACATGAAAATTATTTACAATTTGACATCAAGTTTCGAAACGTAATGAAGTGCCTGTGGTGTCCCTAGGAAGAAGTCGCTGAAGTCACCACTGTATGATGTTTGTGGGCATTCTTGTACTAGGTGCCAAACAGTCTGTCTCTCAGCACCGCTCTAGCAACATGATGAAGATTTTTTTTCCCTCCACTTGTACAGGAGATCCCCGCATACACCGTGATTGGTCCGGATTCTATTTAATTTTGACCAGGTCTTTCTAGGCTGAGTGAACCCTGGCAACTGCTCAGTTATGCATGGAATTACTGAACTCTCTGGAGTGGCAAACGAATTCCAATCAGAAGACCATCTCTAAGTCGGGTTGAATTTGTTAGTTGCAAGATTCTCCGCTGTGCAGATAGGTGGATTTCTTGAACGTAATCGTTTCACATGTAGATCATCAATGTCTCCATGGATTGGTAGTTGTTTGTTGGTCTGGATCTTTCTATATTCTCTCATCAAAATGTTGCATCGCCGCAAATGAGTTGGTGGGATGTGGCTGAGAATAGGAAGCCATTGTGTAGGAGTTGGCATAATCGTTCCTGTTATCATGCGCATGATGTTATTCAATTGCACATCTATTAATCTTACATGCGGACTATTTATCCACACAGGAGCGCAATACTCAGCAACAGAATAAACTAAACCTAGAGCTGAGCAACGGAGAGTAGTTGCATTGGCACCCCAAGTGGTGCCACATAATTTCCGTAAGATGTTGTTTCTAGTCTTAATTTTGACAGGAGTTATTCGTAGGTGTTCTTTGAATGTCAATGTTCTATCCAGTGTTATATCCAAATACTTGGGATGTCTGTTATGGCGAAGGAGGATGTTATTGAAGTAAACCGTAAGTTCCCTTGTTGCCATTTTTTGTTCAGGTAGGCCTATAACAGCAACAACAACTTGTTATCTAAAGCGTGTTGCACTTCTTTTATTTTACGTACAATTGAAATGACAGCCATACCTGTTTGCCAGCTATAGTTGAACAGTTCATATAAGGAAATCTCCATGCCAGTATGGTATTTTTAGCCTATTCTCATTTTATAAAAAAATAGGCTTATGAGATCACCTTTTGTCCGTGTGTCTGTGTGTGCATATGTGTGTGTGTGTGATGGTGTGTGTGTGTTTTCCCCCTAATAAATTCTAAACGGCTGGAGCGATTTCAATAAAACTCGGCAAGATCATAGCACCATTCAGGCTGATCCCGACCGTGCCCTTCAAATTTTATTGAGTCTCACCAATTCACCATGGCGGCTATGCGAAATATTTCACCAGCATTCAGTATCTCCGAAACTTTTACAGATATCACCCTGAAATTTTGTACGGTGATCAAAGAAACTACTAGAAGTTCACCTATGAGACTTTCAAAAACCTGGTAACTACAAAACCAACATGGCGACCAAGTGAAATTGATACATTTAAATAGACTTTTCTCCCGATTTAACCATCCAAACGTAATGAAACATGGTACAGGAAATGTTTATACACATTTTAATGCACTGGCGTCCAATTTAATTCAATTGTTTACATAACCTCAAAATGGTGGCTGTGCGATATATTTCACTGTCATTCAATATCTACGAAACTGTTTATGATATCACCCTGAGATATTGTACGGTGATAAAGGGCACTGCTACAAGTTTGTCTATGTAACTTTCAAAACCCTGTAAAGTACCAAAATAACATGGCGGCCAAGCGAAGTTGAAACATTTTAATATACTTTTATCGTGGTTTAACCATCCGAGCGCAGTTAAATGTGGTACAGTAAATGTTTATACATATTGTAATGCACTGGCATCTAATTTATTTCAATTGTTTACATAACCTCAAGATGGCGGCTGTGCCAAATTCTAAAATTACGTTTTTATTTCCTGTGTCGTAATCATGCGATCGAAGTGAAAGTTTGAATAATGAAGCTACGCAATAGTTTTTCTTTAATGGTACATAACTCTATGGCCTATACATTTAACAACCCAAAATGGCGAGCATCCGAAATATTTTGACGGTTCTCAATATCTACGAATCGTTTACAGCAATCAAACTGATTTTTTTAATGTTCATAGAGGCTATGAACATAAGTTCAGCTATCTGACTTTCAGTAACCTGGTGAGCGACGCGAAGTATAAATATTTAAATTGACGTTTCTCGTGATTTAAACATCCGAGTGCAGTGAAACTTTGCACGTTAAATGCTTATACAAATGTTAATCCACTGGCATCTAATTTATTTAAATTGTTTTCATAACCAAAAGATGGCAGCTGTGCGAAATTTTTAAATCTCGTTTTTTACTTCTTGTGTCCTAATCATGCGATTGAAGTCTGAATACCACACGTACACAATAATCTTCATGTAATAGTACATAAATACAAATCCAACCTGGCGACCATCTGAAATATTTAGACGGTTCTCAGTATCTAGGAATCTATCACAACAATAAAACTGAAATTTTGTCTGTTGATGGAGGCAATTAACATGAGTAGGATATATGAAAATAGGCTGTATAGTTCTTCACGGAACTACTTGTTTTAAATTCCATAAACCATTTATCTATGTTACCGGCCGTTATGCAGGTATGTACTGTAGCCCCGGGCTAGGCCAGTAACCCTAGCGCCGACTAGCCTGGTTCACTGAACCAACTTGCGCGCGCACACTTCAGATTCGCGACTCGCACCTCAACCTCAGTTGTTACCCACGTGCGCCCGCGTCATGCCAGAGTAACGGCGGTGCCTGCCAACTGCACATTCACTCCTGTAAGTTAACAGTGTCTCATTCACTCACTTCACCTCTTCTGAGAAAGTACTGACCTACATTCACCTGTAAGGTTTCTAGTTCGAGACCCGTCTGCTATACTCAAAAGTTTGTTTATTTATGTGTTTAATATTGCTGTTTTAGTTAAATTAGTCTTAACGGCATCGTAGTAATTTTATTTCCAAGTACTTGAGTGCATGCTGAGCATAGATTTAGTCTGTTAACCTGTGTTATTGTGGTGTACGTAGTAGTGTGTGCATTTGTAATCCAGGCGAGGATTGCGAAGGAGTTGGCCGTGGCCTTAAGTTAGGCACCAACCCGGCATTTGCCTGGAATAGAAGTATGAAACCATGGCAAAACTGCTTTAGGATGGTTTAGATTGGAATCGAACCCATCGCTTTTCAGTTTTGGCCCAAGAGGCTGAGTGCACTCATTTCCAGTCCTGAGGTCAATGCATGACAGATTTTCGAAGTGAAATGCCATGTCCTGTGGTTCGGATTCCTCGTAAAAAGGAGGTCCCGTGGCTCACGATCGCATGATTAACGGTGACGTAAAACTAAAGGCTTCCTAAGATTTAAATTTCTTGGCAGAGACGGGAATCAAACTCAGACCTTGGGGTTGACAGCCAAGAATACTAGCCACTGAGCTACGAGGGTCGTAGTGACATCATGGTCATGTAGCCCTGTGTGTTTGGAATCTTATAACCTGTGTCGTTGTGTTGGTTATTCAGGTATTTGTAACTGAGGCTACTATTTAGATAGGTGGTGGTCGAAGCCTTAACTTACGACCCATCCCGGCATTTGCCAGTAGAATAAGTAGGAAACTACGGAAAAACACTTGTTGTGTGACTGAGGTGGGAATTGAATCCACCTCTGTTCAGTTCTGCCAAACGAGACTTAATGTACCCCGTTCCAGGCCTCATAGAAAAATATAATTCCTTGCCAGAGCTGGGAAACAAACTTGGACCTCCGCGGTGACAGCCAAGGATGACAGTTGTCCCACTTCGAAGTGGATTGAATAAAATTGCTGTTTGCTGTTATTGTTGTTTCTTTGTAGGTCGTATCCTGGCGCAGTCAGGTGGCATTTGAGGGTGCGTAAATGCGAGGGAGCCGAGTCAGTAGATTTACTGGCACGTTCAAATCCCTTTCGGGGCAAAATACATGCCCCCCCGGCGTCTCTAAAAGCCACAGTAGTTAAAAGGGACGTAAAACCAATAACATTATTATTATTATTATTATTATTATTATTATTATTATCTTTGTAGGATAATTCTCGGGATTTGTGACATAACGTAATCGGCCATGTGAATTTGTGTGTGTGTAGAATATGTCCGATAACCTGTGTTGTTGTACAGAAAGCTTTGAAGCAATTTTTCAGTTTTGCCTTGTTGACAATTAATATGACAACCTTGGCCAGTTAGTTCCAATTGCGCATTCGTATAGGGGATAGTTGGTGAGCGTCAGGCATGTGCAGTTGATACGTGAACTGCTTTCCACACAGCTGACGAATCAACTGCACAATCCTGACGCTCACCGATTGTCCTCTGTATGATTCCGGATGCAACCGGAGCTGACCGGACAAAATCCATGGCGTAAACTGTAATCCCAATTACTTGGAAATTGCGATACAATCTGAAAAAAAAAAATACACGTGATTAAAAGTTATTTGGCACGCTTTATAAGAAGAGGGAGAAAATAGAGGATGACATGTTTCACTCGTCAAGCGGGCATCATCAGATCCAGAAGTTCAAATCTACAAGAATAATTAATTCTGCAAAAACACTTGCTAAGATATTTTTATGGTATTTTCACGTGCTTTAATGATTCTCGATCAGTGAAACTTAGTACGGTAAATATTTATACAAGGTTGAATCTACAGCATGTAAATTAATTCATTTGGTGTTTATAAACACAAGATGTTGGCTGTGCAAAATGTTTAACCTAAGTTATTATTTATTGTATTAGCCTACTTTCGATTTTTGCAAAAATTAAAGTAGACTTATGAGATCAACACAGGGCGAAAAAAGTGTGTCTGTCTGTGTGTGTGTATGTGTGTGTGTGAGTCTGTGTGTGTGTGTCTGTGTGTCTGTGTGTGTGTGAGTGTGTGTACTCTGAATGTCTGTCCCCCCCTATCAATTCGAACACGGTGAATGCGAATTGAACGAAATTTGGTACAAAGGTAGCTCTAGCAAAGGACACCTCAGTGTCATGTTTTATATCGCCGCCATCTTGACGGAAACGTAATGGCGGCCACACAAATGTTCAAAGCTTAAATCAAATTACGACTAACCTAATCATCCGATCTCTACCAAATTTTGCAACGACATACCTTTATGGGGGGAGCATCCTTTGACCAAACCAATAGGTCATCAGCGTAATAGTTTGCGGATGGCGGCCATCTTTGTGTGAAAATCGATTCCCCCTATTAATTCGAACACGGTGCAACCGAATGGAACGAAATTTGGTACAGAGGTAGTACTAACAAAAGGCACCTCAGTGTCATGTTTTATATCGCCGCCATCTTGACGGAAACGTAATGGCGGCCACACAAATGTTCAAAGCTTAAATCAAATTACGATTAACCTAATCATCCGATCTCTACCAAATTTTGCAACAACATACCTTTATGGGGGGAGCATCCTTTGACCAAACCAATAGGTCATCAGCGTAATAGTTTGCGGATGGCGGCCATCTTTGTGTGAAAATCGATTCCCCCTATTAATTCGAACACGGTGCAACCGAATGGAATGAAATTTCGTACAGAGGTAGTACTAACAAAAGGCACCTCAGTGTCATGTTTTATATCGCCGCCATCTTGACGGAAACGTAATGGCGGCCACACAAATGTTCAAAGCTTAAATCAAATTATGATTAATCTAATCATCCGATCTCTACCAAATTTTGCAACAACATACCTTTATGGGGGGAGCATCCCTTGACCAAACCAATAGGTCATCAGCGTAATAGTTTGCGGATGGCGGCCATCTTTGTGTGAAAATCGATTCCCCCTATTAATTCGAACACGGTGCAACCGAATGGAACGAAATTAGGTACAGAGGTAGCACTAGCAAAGGGCACCTCAGTGTCATGTTTTATATCGCCGCCATCTTGACTGAAACGTAATGGCCGCCACACGAATGTTCAAAGCTTAAATCAAATTACGATTAACCTAATCATCCGATCTCTACCAAATTTTGCAACTACATACCTTTATGGAGGGAGCATCCTTTGACCAATCTAATAGGTCATTCACCTAATAGTTTGCGGATGGAGGCCATCTTTATGTCAAAATTGATTCCCCCTATTAATTCGAACACGGTGGAACCGAATGGAACGAAATTTGGTACAGAGGTAGTACTAGCAAAGGGCACCTCAGTGTCATGTTTTATATCGCCGCCATCTTGACTGAAATGTAATGGCGGCCACACGAATGTTCAAAGCTTAAATCAAATAACGATTAACCTAATCATCCGATCTCTACCAAATTTTGCAACTACATACCTTTATGGAGGGAGCATCCTTTGACCAATCTAATAGGTCATTCGCCTAATAGTTTGCAGATGGCGGCCATCTTTGTGTCAGAATCGGTTCCCCCTATTAATTCAAACACGCTGAAACCAAATGGAACGAAATTTGGTATAGAGGTAGCACTAGCAAAGGGCACCTCAGTGTCATGTTTTATATCACCGCTATCTTGATGGAAACGTAATCGCGGCCACCCAAATGTTAAAAGCTAAAATGTAATTACGACCAACCTAATAATCTAGTCTCTACCTAATTTTGCAACACCATATCTTTATGTGGGAAACATATTCTGACCAAACTGCAAGAACATCAGCCCAATAGTTTGCAGATGGTGGCCAAGTATGTGTGCAAATCGATTCCCCCTATCAATTCAAACACGGTGAAACCGAATTGAACGAAATTTGGTACAGAGGTAGCACTAGCAAAGGGCACCTCATATTCATGTTTAATATCCCTATAGCACGTTGTATTTCAACAAGCTCCTACAACCAACATTCAATCATACTCCTTGAAAAGGACAAAGAGTTATAACAATACCCATGCATTTAGGAGAAAGTAGGCTATATGTTCTTTACTGAACATCTTGTTTTAATCATGTGATCGAATTGAACGTTTGTATAATGAACCAACGAATTAATTAATCTTCATCTAATAGTAGGGTCTACATAAGTCTATGGCCTACATATAGAACAGTCCAACATGACGATCAACCGAAATGTGTATACGGTTGTCAATATCTTCGAATCTATTATAGCATCAAATTGATTTTTATAAATATTCTCCGAGGTCATTAAAATAATTTCACCTATGGAACTTTCAAGAACTCGATGAGAACAAAACCAACATGGCCGTTACTCGTTACAGAAGGATGCAATCTCGCGGGGGGAGTCTTAATCACCAATACTGAATGTTATATATTCAAGCAGATAATTTATCAATGTCGCGGTGCTGGTGGAGACAAAGATATTGTGCTAAATGCTATTTAGGTGGGAGAGTTTTTTTTATTAGAAAAGACCAGTAGCATATATGCTATTTGCTTCTTCATGCTTTACAACATGGTGTACGATTAGTATATTAGACAAATTTAAATAATGCATCCCAATCATTCACCCTGCGTTAAAACATGAATATTTTGTAATACGTTTTTCAGTTATTTTTGCGCTTAATGACCTGGGAAATTATACGTTACTGTCTGCCTTAGCCGACATCACCCAGTTTGAACGTTCTCCATTGCTCACCCAATGAACTCATACAGACACAGAGACAATGGGCAGCAAAGATGTCCAGTAAGGGTTTAGACGAACCATATCAAACTACAAGTGTTTAAGAGTAAAATACGGGAAGTGGTCTTGTTTTTTGGAAGAATGGAATATATACGTCACCCAATGAACCACTGTTAAGCCAAAGGAGAAAAATTATTACATAAATCTTATTTTTCTGTGGTTCATAATGGTTGAAACCCATGAAAAGAATAGTGCACAAAAAAGGGAGAAAAATTCTTAAATGTTGACATATTAAAAAACTGTAAGTCAATAGAATTAGAAATTTAATTAAATTAAAGCTTCAACCAATTTTACTTTTGCGCAGTCCTATTAATGTCAAATTAATTTATTTATTTAGTTATATTAAGTAATTTATTTAATAATAGATACTGTTACAGTAGAAAAACCTTACAAGATATTTAAAGTTAACTTAATTGCTCTCCAAAATGTCTCTGTGTTCCCTGTGTACAATATTAATTTTCTCTTGGAAAACGTTTAAAATGTCAGGGAAAGTTTCTAAGACTTCTTCAGGCAACTCATTACATGATTCAAAACCCCTGTTGATAAAATCATACTTAGCTAATTTTTTTTTTTTTTTTTTGAATTTTGAGCATAATATTGCAAACGTAATCTCTCTTACCCTTATAATCTAGCTCAGGCATTCCGTTTCGTAATTCATTCCAGGCAGGCTCCCCTGTGTATGCTTTGTTCGCAATCTCCTAGAGTCCTTTTTTATGTCTTCTGCTGAGAAGGGATTCCCGTCGCACATGTCAGAGACACTGTCAGTTGGGGAGAACTTGCCAAGAACAAATCTTGCAGCATGTATACATATAGTAGAAGGCAGATCGTAGTTTCATGTATTTAGCAGTTATGTCCTTGGAACATACCTGGGAAGTGAAGGTGTGAAGTCCACTGTGGAAGAGCAGACCTTATTTCAAAGCAAGCCACATCAGTTAAATTCGAATTAATGGTTGCCATATTGAAGTACTGTACTTCATTTTCACGTGAAGTAAGTTATAACGGTATAACTTGTGAGAACCCTTTCGTTGTTGCCTTCATGCAGTAAATACTTAGGTTACAGACACATTGCTCAACTATGAAAACTTTTGACGCCATTCTTTCAGTGTTGCCTATACAAACTATTAGTTGTAACTCTTCAGTCGGTCAACACGAATTTGTCCAATGACTGTGCGGGGTTACAATGTAAATAAGTAAATACACACTCATGAAATTAATATTTATTTATTTATTTATTTATTTATTTATTTATTTATTATGTTTTGTTGTTCTAATTTGTATACACTTGCATAATATTCATACCTAATTCACGAATCCTTATAAAATACTAACCTTATATAATGAGGTTCAAATTGTGAATCAAAATATAAACACCAATTAAATGCACTACAATTTATTGTAGTTAGATAACATTGTATATAAATATCAACCACAACTCAGTTATCAGGATCTGATGATGACCACTTGACGGTCAAAACGCGTAATCTTAAATCACCCCAAAATGAAAGTGATCATAAGTAATACATGTAATTATTTCCAGGAGTGATTCTTTACTTATTTACATTGTTCCCCCGCTCAGTCATTGAGCAAATTTGTTTTTTCCAACTGAATAGTTACAACTAACATTTCTCAACTATTATTTAGTTTTGTTGTTGTGAAGAAACTACTTCAATGATCGGTGGATGTGTTGTTTGAACTCTCTCGTCTTCAAAATAATTGTCATCAATATTTTGATTTCTTCATACTAAAATACAGCATATCCTCCATGACAGAGTCAAAATCGAACTCAAGATGTAGGGTTAGAGAGCTGCAGTACCTTTCTTGCCCCTAGACCACGATAATGGCACAACAATCTGGTCAAATCGGTTTTAAAAGAGAAATTTGAATATTGACAGTGTTGAGCCTTACAGGGCTGGAGCATGCTGATTATGTTGATACCATATTTCATGGCAATGTTCACGCTAGCTCCCGTTATACGCCAACACTGTGATTACGTTCATAAGTAGCGGTTCCTGGAGCTTAATGAGGTAATCACCTTATACACTTCAACATCATTCTCAAGTGCAGCAGTGATAGATATTCCTCTGCTTTAGTAGATCTAGAAAAATGTACTATTCGCTGCAAGCAAACACGTGGTGCCTTTAATTTGCATATCTATTTATGCATGACAACGTGTATATAATAATAAAAGTAATACTATTAATTATAATAATAATAGTCTTCTCTTTATCAGGAAGAAACTGAACAACCACCAGGGGTTTCAAGTAAAACCAAAGTTGAAGACGGGAAAGATCTGGACGGAAGAAAGATAAGAGCAACACCGGCAACGTATGAAAGAGCACTGGGCAAAGATCAAATCCCAGAGAAGACAGTTGAAATGACCTGGTCCTTCGTAGGCCGATACGATTAAAGAAGAAGAAGAAGTCTTCTCTTTAACAATAACAGTCTAACTAAAAGAATTCTCAACCTGGATATTCATTAAAAACCAAGAACATCTGACTTCGTGAAATTGAAACAAATCTCCAGGAAATCAACGTCTTGGAAGACATTGTACGGGACAGATGTAAATTCAGAACCAAAATCGACAATCACCAATTTAGAAAAAAAAGAACAATACCAGAGCCACTTTAACTTGGACAGAAGAACGAAGGAAGAAGCTCAGCGAGAGGATAAAGAGATTTTGGGAGGAAAAGAAGGTCAAGCAGGTTCAATCGTGCTCCTGTGAAGGGCCTAACGATGTAATAAACTAGAAGTTTCGTGACGAACTAAAGAGCCTACTTTTCTTCAAATTTAAGATTCATGCCAATGATTAATCTATATGGATCTATCTAGAATAATGACGAAATTAAGTTGGTAATATTGAAATTTCTAATTAGTTCGAAATACTGTCTACCTGGCATAATGTAGCCTAATAGAGCACTACAGTTGGCAGCCCTGGTGACTGAATACATTCTTAGTTCCTTCTCTTAGGGTACAGAATGCAAAATTTGGTTGAAGTCCAATGGATAGAATGGACATTACATGCAGTTAAACATTGGATTTAACAGCGCGCGTAAAATCATGTTGGCAACAACTGAATGCATGTGTTGGTCAGAAATTATCTGAAATAATATGATCTATTGTTGTGCCAATTTTGAATGAAATCCATTGATTAGCATAGAAGTTACATGTATTTTAAAATTGGACCTATCAGCAGGCTTAGAATCATGTTGGCAGCACTGTCGTATCTTAGCTACTCTAAATTAATCTAGAATGCCAGGTACTATACGTGTGCAAATTTTAGAGCTATTGGCTTGCATACTTTCTGATATATTGATATTAGGGTAACAATAATAGAGACAGCATTTGTTAACAGTTGGCAGTCCTGGTTGCTCTTAAGAATACGCATAGTCATATCTGTTATGGTACACATAGCACATACGAAATGTTGTTGAAATCTAAATTATAGTATAGAAGTCTCATGTATTTAAATTTGGACCTCTCAGCAGGTTTAGAATCATGTTGGTAGCACTGACGTATATAAGTTACTCCAAATTAATATAGAATGTCAGGTACTATACGTGTGCATAGTTTAAAGCTGTCAGCTTGCGTACTTTCTGATATATTGGTATTTGGATAAAAGAAATTGAGAGCATTTATTAACAGTTGGCAGCCCTGGTGGCTCTTAAGAATACGCTCAGTTATATCTGTTTATGTACACATAGTACATACGAAATTTGGTTGAATTCCAATTGATAGTGTAGAAGTTATATGCATTTACAAATTGGACTCATCAGCAGGCTTCTAATCATTTTGGCAACACTGCCATGTATGACCTCCTGGAAATTAAACGTGTGCCAATTTTGAAATAGCTCCCATTCATACCTTCCAAGATATCCAACATGGAGCTCAAAGTTCAATCACGATTTCTCAGCGGTTGGTAGCACTGACGTCATTTTCAAATACGGCATTGGATATTCAGGTATTGATCTTTACTCCTAACAAATTTTGTTTCGATTCTGCAGCCGTTTAGGAGTTGATAGGGTGGGACACACACACAGCCAGACAGATAGAAGGACAGACAGACAGACAGACAAACATACACATATTTGCCCGGATAGATCTCATAAGTCTACTTTTTTCTTCTCATTTTTGCAAAATGTGAAAAGTAGGCTTAAAATAAAAATAAAAGATACGAGCCTTACAGTAGTCGCATATGATGTGTAACATCTGACATGTTATCCTACTATGAAATTGAGATGAAATGTATGTGAAGTCATCTGAGATGTTATCCTACTCGTATACTACACAGCTTGGACATTCTTAAAATGTTAATTTACGCTCCGTTTTCATACTGGTACTATGATGAATGTATAGATTGAATTGGACATATGCTACTGTCACACTTGTTTGAACAAACATCACATATTATATGTATATTGGAAATTAAGAGGAGGAATGAAACCATAGTCTCCAGCCTATCTATAGACTACTAGAAATAATGTTCAATGCAATCAAATTTCCCAATTCCTGCTTGGTGCAAACTATTGTAATTAAAATTAGTTAAATCGTAATTTCATGTAGATTCTGTTAAAATGACGCATAATGTTATGATAGATATCGTTTAAATCGATAATCCGGTAGAAAAATAATTGCCACGACTGGGGTTCGAACCTGATACCTCATGGTTCACAGACCAAGATGCTATCAACGCAGCCATTACAACCACAGAAATTTAGAGTACAAGACAGGTACTCATTTTCACGTGCCGGTAATAATATGGAAGTATTTTTTAGTGTTCCATTAATATTTTGCTTTTTTCGATAATGTTCCTGCGTGGAATTGAATTTTAAATTAGTTATGAATACGCCTACTTGATAGTAAAGGGAATTCCTATAGTGGTCTATGAAAGGCTAGCTGAGTTACCGTATAAAAACAACGATATATATTACATTGATCACTGCATTACTGCAATGTGGGTTAATATCTGAATAGCCATTGTGCAGAAACATAATACCGGGTTGGTCGACTAGTTACAATGCTTCAAATTAAAGCATATCATCATTTAAATACTGATATGAAGACTTTTAACATGTGGTTTGTGTTTCAATCAGTTGACATCAGAGTTCGCATGAGCGTTTACCGTTCAGTATGAAAGTGTTGAGCAAAGTTACTCGGGGAGTGGATGCCCATCACTTTTATCCAGAGATTGAAAAACAGTTTCCTAATAAATCATAATTTTTTTTCAGCAAATGTGATATAATGATAATATTTACACCAAAGAACGACAACTTGAAGATGATTTATTGCAGAAATATCTCTATTGGCGCCTCCAAACCTTGAAGTAATCCGTATTTTATATACATTCCAAGCGGCTTCGGTGGCGTAGTCGGTAGCATGCTGAACTGCTATGCCCAAGATAGCCGGTTCAAACCCGGCCGAAGTCGTCGGATTTTTAAGAGCGTTGAAAATCCTTCAGTATGCCTTCCTTCGGAGGGGAAGTAAAGCCGGCGGTCCCATGTCATAGATTTATGGCGTGTAAAAGATCCTTTCACAGACTAAACTTGTGTAAAGCAAAATTGTTAGGTTAGATTTCGTCAGAACGCTCTATCAAAGTTCCAACGTTCACCACAAGGTATCATTGATATCTGGTGGCGAAAGTTGGAACTACTTGAAATTGAACGGAACTTGTAGCTCACCCTTTAGGGTGTCCGCTGGAAGCAGCTACAGACTCAGGCGAGCCGAACATGTCCTCGGGCACTCCCGGCACTAAAAGCCATACGATAAATAAATAAATAAATAAATAAATAAATATACATTCCACATGGAACCACTGCTAAAGCGGCCAGGAGGGATGCGATCCAGATGGCAGTGCGTCTTACACACTTCCGTCCCATTTTTCAAAATCACTCCCACAATAATATCCAGCAACCGAGTGGAAAGATGTTACACATCAAAATAGTCTTCTATTTCTACTGTGTGGGGAGGGAAGGTATAAACATTTTCGAACTGTTGATGTGATAAGAATGACATGATATATGCCATAATAACAATTGATTCAATGACATAATAAGTGACCACCTCGTTGTGTACTGGCTAGCATTCTTGGCTGTTGGCCCGGAGGTCCGGGTTCAATTCCTGGCTCTGCCAAGAAATGTAATTTAGGTCTGAGGATGGTGTACACTCATACATGTGAGGCGAAACATAGAAGAGGTGGGTTTGATTCTCACTTCAATCTTCCCGGAAGTGGTTTCCCACTTCAACTACAGACAATTGCCGGGATGGTTCTTAACATAAGGCCACCGCCTCCTCCTCTCCAATCCACACATCAATTGCAAATGGGATCACTAATACAACCATCAGAATAACTTGGATTATCACATAGAATTCCACACACAACAAAGTATAAGTGGCCATGCTTCGTATAATGAAGACTAATAATGTACACAATTTACATGGTCAAGAGTACACAGTATTCTTAATGCCTGTCTACAGACAGGAAAGCGTGATTAAATACTGTAGACTGTTGCATGGCCTTTTTGGATGTATCGAAAGCTTCCAATAATGTAGGGCACGATGATGTCAAAATATGATTACTCCATACAAACATGCCGTATAATATGAGCACTCTGCTTCTTGATCTTATTCGAGACAATTCTATCCAGATCAGTCAGGGAAAGAGAAAACTGAATCAATTCCTCTGCTAAATGGAGTGGCAACAGAGTCTCCATTATCTTTTGTTTTGCTCCAGTCATTGTTGAAATAATTAAGAAATTGATCAATCTGCAATCAACACAAGACCTAAATTTTAAACTTAATCGTTAATTGGAATATTTGTCAGTTTTTCTCCTTCCAAATGATAATGTGACAATTGGGAAAGGTTTGCCATCCTTGACAACTTGTTAAAAGACTGGCATCAAGTTTGGTTTAAAAGTAAACACATCAAAGCGTAAAATTTTCAACATTAGAAATGGTCAAGTTGCAGAGAGATTCAGATTATGGTGATTATGTAGACTCTTTGAAGATCGGGGAAGTAATTGGATATCTGCCCGACTTAATGGCTATTTGGTTAGGATGCTAGGCTTTGATACGACGGTTCCTAAGTTCGATATCCGGCTAGGTTGTGTTGCTTCCGATTTTTTTGTTTAATTATCCTGGCTTGATGAGTGGATGTTTCTGCCGTCTTCATCATCATTTCATTCCCGTCACCCGTGCAGGCCACTGAAGGGCGTTAACTAGACAAATATGCACCTAGGAGGTCACGTGTCATTTCATCCTCATCATGACATGAAGGTCACTGAAGGGCGTCAACTAGGCAGATTTACACCAGACCTCCCAGGAGGGAACAACTCTTTTCATCCTCATCATGACGTGAAGATCACTCACCATCCTGGACCTTTCCTGGAGGGAATGAGGAAAATCCGTGCAAAATTAAAGTCAGGCTGGCCACTATGACCTCTGTGATTCGAACCATTGATCTATAGACTTCCATTGCCCAGTGCAGTTGTCGTGCACCACTACCCTACAGTGTTGGCATTGATGTGAACTTGTGAAGTAAGCTTGTAGTTTTACGTGACCTTTAACTCGTGATGAAGAGCCACTGGACTTCCATTTTTATGTGGAACCCGAACCACAGGACAAGGCATTTCCCTTCGCAAAACCCACATGCATCGGACGGGAATTGAACCTGGTCCGCTTTGGTGATAGGCAAACAGCTTGGCTGCTGCACCACCACATCCTCGGCATGAACACCGTATGTGCTGATCAATATATATTACGTGCTCGTGTTAATCCTTTCTGGCATCTTTCCTGTCGACCTCCCTTGGTCAACTTTTGCTCTCTTCCGACCCCGGTATTATTAGGGTATCTGAGGCCTAAGGAGTATTTTCCTTTCCCGCCTTAATTTGCCCTTGTCTCATCTTTCGTGATCCCTCTTTCTTCGAGGGGTCAGACCTCTCGTTTTCATGTTCATGATATCTCCGGCCTTCTGCTCAAGGCACTAAAGAAGGCAGAGTGTTTGTAGGCCCACCAATTTAAAGAGCACCCTGGATAGTGCTACACCCTCAAGAGCTCACAGCTGGGTTTTAGCTACCCCAAGGGATTCCTGAGATTGGTCTTGCTTTTCTCCTATTTACAGTGTCTCTGGGGCGAAGCCTCTCCTCTATCCCTTTCCCATCTGCCATTTATGGGTTTCCTTCCTTCCAAGTCTCTCAGTTCTCATTCTACGAGGGTTGATGGCATTTTTTCCCCCTCCAGTCTTTTATGTGCCGTATTCATTTTTAGCCTACTTTTCACATTTTGCAAAAATGAGGAAAAAGTAGTCTTATAAGATCGGGCAAATGTGTGTGTGTCTGTCTGTCTGTCCTTCTGTCTGTCTGTCTGTCTGGCTGTGTGTGTGTCCCCACCCCCTATCAACTCCTAAACGGCTGAAGCAATCGAAACAAAATTTGGTAGGAGTAAAGATCTATACCTGAATATCTCACGGCCATATTTGAAAATGATGTCAGTGCTACCAACTGCTGAAAAATCGCAAT
The DNA here is from genome assembly GCA_946902985.2 of Meconema thalassinum. Taxonomy (NCBI): domain Eukaryota; kingdom Metazoa; phylum Arthropoda; class Insecta; order Orthoptera; family Tettigoniidae; genus Meconema; species Meconema thalassinum. Next base: position 2,008,357,391 of record OX336388.2, read on the forward strand.
TGAAATTTGAGCTCCATGTTGGATATCTTGGAAGGTATGAATGGGAGCTATTTCAAAATAGATAGAATAGATAATAATATTGCAGTTTAATTTCCAGGAGGCCATACATGGCAGTGTTGCCAAAATGATTATAAGCCTGCTGATAGGTCCAAATTTTAAATGCATATAACTTCTACACTATCAACTAGATTTCAACCAAATTTTGTATGTGCTATGTGTACATAAACAGATATAACTGAGTGTATTCTTAACAGCCACCAGGGCTGCCAACTGTTAATAAATGCTCTCAATTTTTTAAATCTAAATACCCATATATCACAAAGTATGCAAGCCGACAGCTTTAAACTATGCACACGTATAGTACCTGACATTCTATATTAATTTGCAGTAACTTATATACGTCAGTGCTACCAACATGATTCTAAGCCTGCCGATAGGTCCAATTTTAAAATGCATGTAACTTCTATAGTAACTAATGGATTTCATTCAAAATTGACACATTAATAGATCATATTATTTCAGATTATTTCTGACCAATACATGTATGTCATTGTTGTCAACATGATTTTACGCGCGCTGTTAGATCCAATGTTTAACTGCATGTAACGTTCATGCTATCCATTGGACTTAAACCAAATTTTGTATTCTGTACCTTAAGAGATGGAACTAACAATATATTCAGTCACCAGGGCTGCCAACTGTAGTTCTCTATTAGGCTACATCATGCCAGGTAGGGCCTATACAGTATTTCGAACTAATTAGAAATATCTATATTACCAACTTAATTTCGTCATTATTCTATATAGATCCATATAGATGAATCATTGGCATGAATCTTAAATTTTAAGAAAAGTAGGCTATTTAGTTCGTGAAGGTACTTCTTGTTTTATTTTCCATTTGCTCATCTAGCATATGTCTGTAGTTAGTTTTAGTTCTAAGCAGTGCTTGATTTGCAAGAAAAGAGGTACCAGTACTGTGGGCTACCGGGTGGTGGTGGGAGGGGGGAGGGGATTTATGGAATATTGAAATATAGAGTTCTAAAAACGATATTTTTACGGTTTTCTGAACACCTTTAAAAATTAATCAGTGGACAAAATAGCAATCTAATTTGGATTGTAATTTTAAATTAAATTGAGACTGATGTAGCAACATTTTTCTTACAATAGCCGTTGGCTTATATTAAATTTTAAAATAGACCAACTAGGCTACCATTCAATCAACGCACTTTATTTCAATTTTTTATTTTTACATAATTTAAAATATCATTCGGTTTGAAAATACACACATGTTCACCAACAATCTTTTATTTCTTGTTTTATAATTGTGTCTTTCCAGTTTTCTGAAATAATTATTTATTATAAAAGGTAATAAACTTAAACATGTTTTACCTCCCAGTTTATAAAATTGTTCGAAGTTTAGAAAAGTTTTCGTTGCATGTGCCTTCTCTTTCTCTCACCTTGCAGTTAGTATCCAGAGCGGAGTGCCATACCCGAAGCAGCCAAGATTTCACGTACTTTGAAGGGTCAAAACGAGTGAGTGGTGGGCCATTCTGCTTCAGGAAAAATAGTGAGGAGACAGTTTGTGTTAACAAAGACGCTCTGGAATTAGTTATGTTGAGGTTCATTTGAGAAAAAGTATGTTATATCTTCTACTTTTCCCCCCGATCAGAGGCGTACCGATGCGTACCGTCACAAATCTAGCCCTGGTTCTAAGTATGCAGTTTGTTATAGGTTCCATTTCAGTTTTGATTTTCACTATCACTCAAACCATTAGGGCACGATAACCCAGATGTTAGGCCCATTAAAACACAATATTATGAACGAATGAATGTGTGGTCTTCGGAGAGGCCGAGTGCAGGTCTTTCTAGTTGATGCCCGCGGGCGACCTGCGCGTGATGAAGTGATGATGATGACGTCACATACACCCAGTCCCCGAGCCACTAGAATTAACCCCAGGAGTTTAACATCCCTGATGGCTCGGCCGGGAATCGAACCCGGGGCACTTAGGGCCAAAGCCTAGCACGCTAACCATTTAGCCACGGAGTCGGACAAGAATTATTATCATTACCGTCCTTTGTCTTTCACTACAATGCAACCACTCTTGACAGTTTTTGTTATACAATTCCCGAGGTCAGTACCGAGGTAGAACATTCAGCCAAAAGGCTTTGTTAGACCTTGAACAACCGACTTGTTCTGCCTCCAGCTCATTGGTGCAGCCAATGAACATAGTCTGTCATCCGCACACGCGATGAACCAGAACGATCGCCATACCACATTAGTTTATCAATGATGTACATTGGAATCCATAGGCTCAGGTAGAGTGTTTCTGAGTTCTTGGTTCATTTAGGGGATGCGCAACACTGCGGTCATTTAGCCCCGTGATGGCATAGTATACAACTATCTCAATGCCTGGAAGTCATTGTGATGACTGTACTATGGCATGAATTTCTAGCCTGAATTAGGATTTGGGAGGGAGGCAGTCGTGGCCTTATGCATTCATTCATTTACGAGGGCTATTCCAAAACTAAGGTCCGGTTAAAAAAAAAACTTGTTTCAAAAACAATTGTTTTATTGACATTCCTTACGTCTTTCTCTATTTTTCTATATAATTTCCATACTTATTTACACATTTGTCACATCGTTCAACAAGATTTGAATGCCTAAGACGTAGAACTCGGCCGCCTGCGAAGCTAACCAGTCTTTAACAGCTTCTTTGACTTCATCATCTGTGTCGAAGCGCTTGCCGCCAAGAAACTCCTTTAGGTAGCGGAACAGGTGGAAATCTCTTGGAGCCAAGTCCGGGTCGATCTTCACGAATTTTGTCGTCAACCGCATGAACCAACTCGTCTGAAATCACTGATGGTCTGCCAGAGCTGGGTTCATCGTGCACATTTTCCCGTCCTTCATTAAAGGCTCGCACCCACTTGCGCACTTTACTGTCACCCATTATGTTAGGACCGTACACTTCAGTAATCTGCCGATGAATTTCTGCCGCAGAAATGTTTCTTGCAGACAGAAACCGTATCACTACCCTTACTTCACAATCGACGGGCTGATTAATTGTCTTAAACATTGTGAACGGACACTATCAACAGCACACAGCAACAGTAACAACGCTACTGGCGGCTTTTGCCGTGCAAGGCATGCCAGGAGTCGGCGCGCATGCGCGTTTTGCTCTTGGCGCCGCTTTCAAATATTTACGGCGAATCGGCCCTTACTTTTGGAATTACCTTCGTATATGCAATTGGGGATGTGTCCCCCGATGGAAAATTGGGTATAGGCTACGTAACAAATAAACAATTATACTCAATAACAATTAAACACAAATCGTCAGTCTTTTCTTGAACACGCCTATATGTTCGGGGAAAGGCTCTAAGACTGTGCAGGTAGAGAATTCCAGTTATCAATGGCACGGTTTACGAATGAATGAAGAAATGAAAATCCACAGCCAGCTTCCAGTCGACCGACCGGGTCAGGGAATGGAATGAATGAAGCCCCCATCTAGCGGCGAGGATATAAACTGTGCCGGCTGCCAAAGCCTGTCGCACTCCCCTAGGGCAATGATTAAATGAATGACAGATGAAATGAAATGATAGTGGAGAGTGTTGCTGGAATGAAATTTGTGACAGGGAAAACCGGAGTACCCGGAGAAAAACCTGTCTGCCTCCGTTTTGTCTAGCACAGATCTCACATGGACTGACTGGGATTTGAACCACGGACCCAGCGGTAAGAGGCCGGCGTGCTGCCGCCTAAGCAACGGAGGCTCTTTACGAATGAATATTTACCATAATTTGTACGCCGCGGTCGGGCCTTAAATTTGAATGAACACTCCTTCTCATGTAAGTGGGCATTCACATACGTTTTCTGAGCTCACGCCATACTGGTTGATTAGTATAGGCTACGTGTTGTACATAGCGCATAGTTTAAGTACTTATTTTACACATGGAGTTGAATTGGAAAACCTCAGAAAACCACTTCCAGGATGCCTGGGGTGGGAATAGAACCCACATTTCTGAGTTTTGCCTCACGAAGCAGAGTGTACCCCGTTCCAGCCCTCAGACCAGACTTAAATTCCTTGTCAGAGCCAGGAATCGAACTCGGACCACCGCCGTGGTGACTGCCAATGGTAGTCAATATGCGACGAGATGGTTTCTGGTCAGAGTTGTGGTTGATTAAAATTAGGGGCTAGGGACATATTGGTCATCAGTTCCGTGTGATTGGGTGTGTGTGTATGATAAACTTTGAAATATTAGAAGCCAACTTTCAGTGATGCGTAAGTAACCTATTATTAGTAGCTTTTCAGTCGGTCAACACGAGTGTACCCAATTATATTAGATGGGGAGGAAAACTAAATTTACTAATGTTGCAAATTAGCACTCGAATTACATGAATTCACTGATGTGTGACTGACTGCGTGGCTCAGCGGTAACGCTCTCGCCTGCTGTTCCCAAGGTTGCAGGATCGAATCCTGGCGCAGTCAGCTGGCATTTAAGGGTGCGCAAATGTGAGGGTGCCGTATCAGTAGATTTACTGGCACGTTTAAGATACCCTTCAGGGCAACATTTCGGCACCTCGGCGTCCCTAAAAGCCGCAGTAGTTAAAAGGGACGTAAATCCAATAACATTACTATTATGTGTGTGTTTCCATCTCGTTGCGTAGTGGCTAGCATTCTTGACTGTCTCCTTAGAGGTTCGATTCCCGGAGATGCCAATAAATTTAATTCTGGTCTGAGGACTGGGATGGGATACACTCAGTTTCGTGAGGCAAAACTGTGAAGAGGTGGTTTCGATTCCTCTCTCAGACATCCTGTAAGTGGTTTTCCGCTTTTACTCCAGGCAAATGTGAGGATGGTCACGGCCTCTTCCTACCCAAATCCCACCTCAATAATTGTAATTATTACAAATACATACAATAGTGAAGCATCCGTGGCCTAGGCGGCAGCACGCCGGCTTCTCACCACTGGGTCCGTGGTTCAAATCCCGGTCATTCCATGTGAGATTTGTGTTGGACAATGTGGAGGCAGACAGGTATTTTTCCGGGTACTCCGGTTTTCCCTGTCACAAATTTCATTCTAGAAGCACTCTCCCCTATCATTTCATTTCATCTGTCATCCATTTAACCATTGCCCCAGGGGAGTGTGACAGGCTTCGGCAGCCGGCACAGTTCATATCCTCGCCGCTAGATGAGGGTTTCATTCATTCCATTCCCTGACCAGGTCGATTGACTGGAAGCAGGCTGTGGATTTTCATTTTCACATACACTAGTAAAGACATGACAGTGACACACGTTATCATACAACTTCTAAACACACTCAAGTACATGAGGCTACATGACCACGATGTCACAAAGCCCCTGTAAGAATAATCATCAACAACAACTACACTCTACTACAGATACCAGAGAATCTAGAGTTTATCAGACACATTCAGCACTCACAAAAGTACATACTATAAGGATGGTGACCAACGATGTGAAAAACCTTTAATACGACTCATACATAACAACTACGAAAACAACAATCTTAAATCAACCAGTATTATTCCATACTAGCTTCCGCTGAGAATCACTTGAGAGTGTCAAGCCCTGATCTCAAAATTACGTGTTTGATTCCCCAACGAAGAAATCGGTTGTTTTGAAGGGTTGGAGAAATCTATGGCACCCTGAAACGTACAATGTCGGCTCGCAAAAATAACTCGTGTCATAGTTGGTAATTACTACACAAAATTAATTAAATTTCAGCCACAGGTCAATCTAGAGAGTTACTTTCGCACTCCTCTGTAGCTGTGCAATGGGAACATCAAAATTAGAGACTAGATCGCCTAAATGTTTCCCACTCAAAATACTTGCTCCAGATAGTTGAGACCGTACGATTAATAAGTTCAATAGTGGAATTTCTTTCAAAGACAAGCAATTTGAACGTTATCTCACTGGTGCAACGCTGCATACTTTACTAGCATTTGATTGATAAACAATTTATTCACTATGTCCATGTGTCTCATTTCAGAGAGCTCTCGCCATGGGCAGACTAACTCTACTGGTGGTGGTCTTAGAGTCCTGGATGCTGGTGTATGCCTTGCCAATAGTGGACCCTGGTAAGCCTATTCCTGGAACCATTCAATATAGGGCTCGTAATAATTGCTTTTCAGTCGTGCTTTTCAATTGTACCCAATTGTAACGGGTGTTTCTCTAAACCTTAAAGAAATAGTAAAAATGAATTAACGATCACTCCTTGATATAACTCAGCAATCTTTCTAGGTTTGTGCCGTGTGTTGTGTGGGGTTTCGCCTAGGACACCAAGCTGGCTCATCAGTGGGCCCTTGGTGTCCACGCCCGGACCCCCACGCCTCTTCACTACGAGAGCTAAAAGCTCAAGCAGTCCTATGAAGGCTTCCAAAAAGATGTTATATTGGCTTTCACGGCCAGTACGTGCTTTCAGCTTTCGCAGTGAAGAGGCGCAGGTGCGCTTTATAAAAAGTGAGGTAGTGTGCAGTTCACTACTCCTGTGGGGGTCTGGGCGCGGAGAGCAAGAGCCCGCTGATGAGCCAACTTGGTGTTCAAGGCGATACCCTACACAAGACACGGCACAAACCTAGAAAGATTGCTGAGTGTTAATTCACTGGCCAAGAAAGCCGATATATGAACTCCTTGTTAACTTTTCTAAAGTACAAAAGTACGGTAATGGTCTGGAAAAAATGTAGTCGTAGACGTTTACTCGTCCACTGTCTGTAACCCACCCAGCCATCCCAAAAATGATCACGACTTATATGGATGAAATTACAGCTGTGTCTGCCTGTTTGCGCGTTAGTAACTGTCAAGTGTTGTATTGCCAAACCCGCGCTTACGGTACTATATATATATATATACACGCGGTACCGTTGAACAAAATAGCACCGAATGGCGTTATGTGATTAAAATATGTTCAATACAGACCAATGGGTTTTGCCTAAACCAATAATTGTTGGATTGATCGATTGCAGAAGACCCAATAAAGTACAGATAATTGCAGAAATTAATACGGAAGGAAATCCGTGCTGCCAAAGAACAACACCTTTCAAAGGAATGTAGCGAAATAGAAGAACTGTGTGCAAAGCATGACCCGTTCAACATGTATAAAAAAGTTAAGCAAGCAGATGGGTTTTATAAGAGCAGCGGGATTGGGATTCTCATAAATTCTCCCTAGTACTGAAGAGAAGTTGACAGAATGGAAGGACTACATTGAAACTCTATTCGAAGACAGCAGAAGTGTTGATCATGGTATTCGAATGGGCGATGGCAAGAGCTGAAATTGAACATGCCATAACAATATCGAAGAGTGGAAAGGCTCCAGGTCCAGATGAATTGCACATTGAAATACTAAAGCTTCTCAAGGATGAGCGATCTCTTTCCTTGCTGGTTGGTTTGATCAATAATATCTATCGAAGTGGATACATACCACATAATTGGCTCAAATCAACTTTTATACCGATTCCCAAAAAGACCAATGCAAAGTGCTGCAATGACTATAGAATGATCAGTTTAATGAGTCATGCCCTGAAGTTATTCCTTAAAATCCTGCACTTAAGGTTATATCATAAATGTATGGAGAACATCGGTGGCACACAGTTTGGATTCAGGAGTGGTTTCGGAACTCGGGAGGCATCGCTCAGTCTTCAAGTGTTGATTCAACGATGTCGTGATGTTCGTGTCGATGTTTACATGTGCATCATCGATTATGAAAAAGGCTTTGACACTGTTCAACACGATAAACTGATGAACATTATATGTGACCTGGGAATAGATGGACGTGACATCCGATTAATTGGAAATCTGTACTGGAATCAACGTGCTGCTGTACGTGTTGATGGTCAGCGGTCTGAAGAAGTATAGATTATGAAGGGAGTTCACCAAGGTTGTATTCGTCCTCCACACCTCTTCAACATCTATTCTGAAATGATTTTCCAAGATGCTCTTGATGAAAAGTCTCAAGGAGTAGTAGTAAATGGATCTATCATTAGTAACATTCGATATGCTGATGACACTGTCATCCTTGAAACAAGTATGGATGATCTACAAAGACTACTGGATTCTATTTCTGAAGAGCGTAATGCCATGGGATTACATTTAAATGTGAAAACAAGATGTTCATTAAAGAACATACAGCCTACTTTCTCCTAAATGCATGGGTATTGTTATAACTTTTTGTCCTTTTCAAGGAGTATAATTGAATGTTGGTTGTAGTAGTTTGTTAAAATACAACGTGTTATAAGGATATTAAACATGAATATGAGGTGCCCTTTGCTAGTGCTACCTCTGTAAAAAATAACATTCAATTCGGTTTCACCGTGTTTGAATTGATATGGGGAATTGATTTGCACACATACATGGCCGCTATCTGGAAACTATTGGGCTGATGACCATGTAGCTCAGTCAAACGATGCTTCCCACAAAAAGATATGAAGTTACAAAATTTGGTAGAGATCAAATGATTAGGTTGGTCGTAATTTGATTTAAGCCTTTAACATTTGGATAGCTGCCATTCCGTTTCCGTCAAGATGGTGGCGATATAAAACATGACACTGAGGTGCCCTTTGCTAGTGCTACCTCGGTACCAAATTGCGTTCAATTCGATTTTACCGTGTTTGAATTGATAGGGGGAATTGATTTGCACACATACATGGCCGCCATATGCAAACTATTGGACTGATGACCTTGTAACTTGGCCAAAGAAAGCTTCTCACTAAAAGGTATGTGGTTGCAAAATTTGGTGGAGATCAAATGATTAGGTTGGTCGTAATTTGATTTAAGCTTTTTACATTAGGGTGGCCACCATTACGTTTCCGTCAAGATGGCGGTGATATAAAACATGACACTGGGGTGCTCTTTGCTAGTGCTACCTCTGTACCAAATTTCGTTCAATTCGGTTTCACCGTGTTTGAATTGATAGGGGTAATCGATTTGCACACATACATGGCTGCCATCTGCAAACTATTCGGCTGATGACCTTGTAGTTTAGTCAAAAGGCGCTAGTCATATAAATATATGCTGTAGCAAAATTTGGTAGAGATCGGATGAATAGCTTAGTCGTAATTTGATTTAGGCTAAGCTTTTTACATTTGGGTGGCCGCCATTCCGTTTCTGTCAAGATGGCGGTGATATAAAACATGACACTGAGGTGCCCTTTGCCAGTTCTACCCCTGTACCAAATTTTGTTCAATTCGGTTTCACCGTGTTTGAATTGATAGGGGGGGGGGGGGTGAGACAGACATTCAGAGTACCCACACTCACACACACACACACACACACACACACACACACAGACAGACACTCAATTTTTGGCCCTGTGTAGATCTCATAAGTCTTCTTTCATTTTTTGCAAAAATTGAAAGTAGGCTAAAAAACGAAGAGGATGGTTGTTAGTAGAAACAAAGATGAAATTCAGGGCATTCTTACACTTGGTAATGAAAGAATTGAAAGGGTTTCATCATATAAATATTTAGGATGTGATGTCAATGATAACTGGGACTTAAGTCTAGAAATTCGCTGTAGAATTGAGCAGGCCAGAAGTTCTTTCATGAAAATGAGAAAAGTTTTGACCAGCCGTGATTTAAGTCTGTCATTACGCGCCCGACTGCTTCGATGCTACGTTTTTAGTGTCCTACTCTATGGAGTTGAATCATGGACACTTACCGAGGTTTTAGTAAGAAACTGATAGCATTTGAAATGTGGACGTATCGCAGGATTTTAAGGATATCAAGGACAGCTAAAGTCACAAATGTGGAAGTACTGCGGCGTATGAACAAAGACTTGGAATTTCTCAGTAACATCAAAAGGAGAAAACTAGAATTCTTTGGTCATTTCATGCGCAACAACAAATACCACCTCTTGCAATTAATTATCCAAGGGAGGATTGATGGCATTAGGGGGGTCCAGGACGCAGACGAATATCCTGGCTAAAAAACTTAAGCCAGTGGTTTGGACTTAATAAAGTGTCACTGTTTAGAACTGCTATGGACAAACAGCAGATCATGCTATTAACTTGTGCAACTTGTCATGATTGGCTAGTTATATGTGTTTTTTTTGTAAAGATATTGTTAGTGGTTATTGACATTCAAGTTTACTTGTTTTGCGTGGTATCAGTGATTGTTAGTCAACGGTCAGGTTGGTATGGAATATAAACTTAGCTTATTGTTTGAGCGATGTGAGATCCGTTCTCGAGCAACTGTTATCACTTCCTCTGTCTACATCACTTTACTGGTTCGGTGAAGTAACTCAAGTGTATACATTCAAATAGCTAGGAGAAATTATCCAACCCTCAGGCCTGAATCGTGATGTAAACAAAGAGAAATTCTTTAAATTGAAAAGAGCCTACAGCATCACATGGAGCAGGTAGTCTAAAATAAGAAATCTATGTGTCGTAATAAAGTAAAGTTACGACGTTACAACACGGTAATCAAACCCTGGGTACTATACGCCTATGAAACGCTGATCATTGGGAGCCTGGTTTGATTGAGCAATTTGGATTAAAAGGAAATCCCAGGAGCATTGACAGCATTCGGAGAATACCTCGGGTACATTCAGGAAGAGACGTTTGAGTTTTTATTGGCCTATTTTCAGAATGTATGATCACAGGCCGACTAAAAGAATTTTAAAGCTTACTCTCTCAAATAAAGCTAAGTACAATTGGCTGCTTGAAGTTAAGAAAGGGCCTTCACAAGAAGTCAGCTCAAGCTATATGATACCGGAGGGACCTAGATTCAAAGAACTAGTTGACAATCATCAAATTTCAGACAACCTGAACGAAGGAGCTCAGAAAGTGTAATAGCGAGAAGATGAAAATATTTTCTGAGGACAAGAAAGCACGATCAGCTAGTGTTCAATCGCTCTTCTTAGATGGGTATGACGATTCAACACGATTTCCAGTAAAGAACATATAGCCTACTTTCTCCTAATTATGCATGGGTATAGTCATAACTAGGGCTCGGATTCGAGCATATTTGCATATTTTTTTCCTGAATAGTACACATTGAAAGAAGCCTTTCGGAGGTATTTTCACCTCTCTGGGACCAACAGAATTGAAATTTATCGAGCATATAAGTGCATAAAACCGCGGTTTTCAGAATAGAAGCATATAAATGCATATTCTTTTGGTTTTCCTCTAAATAGTTTGTTCTTCTTCGAATTCCCCCTGAATTCGGGCCCTGACCATTCTTACGGTTCGAAAACAGATATAATTATTGAAAAGCCTATCTGGTGCGAATAACAGAACCGCAGGTTTTTAACCTTTAGTGAGGTCGTTCTCGTCATTGAAACTTTTATTGATTGATTTAAGAAAATCATTCAAAACTGAAAACATAGAAAAAATTCTTGTTATACAGACCAATGCAGATCCACTTCATTGACTCGCCTAATTCTGAACATCTTGTAAATGAACTTTTAAACTGTAACTTTTATAAGAAAACTTCTCTTATATATACTTGAAACACATAAATGCGAGTATATTGCAGTGTATCATACATACAATTAGAAAATAAAGCTCGTATATAAAGGTATGTTATTGTTTTTTTCGTTTCACTTTCCTTTCTATAGTTTTAACGGTGTTTTTGAGCATATTCTGCATATTTAACCGCATATAATGTTTTCTTCGAGCATATCTATCGAGCATATCTATCGAGCATAAAACACATATCTGGAGATTTTATCGAGCATATCGATCCGAGCCCTAGTCATAACTCATTGTCATTATCAAGGAGTATAGATGAATGTTGGTTGTCGTAGCTAGTTGAATAACATCGTGCTATTGATTGAATCCTCACCTAAAATATGGACTAGCGAGCAAACAATAGCCTCCATTTTGACCCAATGGGACGGCATGGCTCAGCACGATACGGCACAGTCGCTCTGAACTGTTAGTCACTGCTATGGTATAATAATTCTATTATAAGATGATAATATCCTACGGGTCACCTCCTTGAGGACAGTTTAAACCGGCCTCTGTACGATAAACGGATTGGGTGAGGCCGAGCCTTGTAACGGCTAATCTATAATACTTGAATGATTCATACGTCCACTATCTTGAAACTATTTGGCTGATGTCCTTGTACAATAGGCAAAAGACACGTCTCTCATCAAGGTGCAATTTTGTAAAATTTGGTGGAGATCGGATGATTAGGTTAGTCGTAATTTGATTTAAGCTGTGAACTTTGGGTGGCTGCCATTACGTCTCCGTCAAGATGGCGGTGATATAAAACATGACACTGAAGTGTCCTTTGCTAGTGCTACCTCTTTTCCAAATTTCGTCCAATTCAGCTTCGTCGTGTTTGAATTGATAGGGGCACAGATATACACACTCACACACACATACAGACAGACTGGCAACTTTTCACCCGTGATGTGATGGTTGTTGGATGGTGAGTTCAGATAGTATTGACCATTTGAACTGACCATTTAACAACCAACAGTTAGTCACACCAAGCAAGCAAATTCGGAGGTCAATCACCACTTTCAGCGTTTGAACAAAACATTGTATAGTCTATAACTAAAAAATATTGACCTCTTGCATTATTTTAATTACTACTGCAACTGAATAAGTGTACATATTGTAAATACTATCACACATACTTTTAGACATAGATTTAATAGCCTACTGTCGACCAAAATATTATGTGCACTCGAGTTTGAAGGTTGTTTGTGAAGTAACCAATAGACCTACATAAAATCCAATAACATCATCATTTTCATCGTTCTATTTTACGTTAGTTCATGTAGGTTTGGAATTTTTAATTTATATTTTAATATTTTTTTTTTATCGCAGTTGAAACACAAAAAGTGCCCGTTTTTAAGCGTGTTTCAACCATGCGTCACATTTAAGAATTATTATCTCACAAATCCGTCATCAGATCGAATCCAAATTTTAACACAATATACATTGGAATGCTGTATAACTGGTTTATTAATTTCAAAACGTTGTGTGTTCAAGAACGAAAGGTGTTATCATTTTTGTAAGGTAACCTTTTCTCGGCTCGGGGTGGTTGGAAAATGTAGTTCTTGGTTGCGTTATAATCCTTATACATCAAAAGGTTATGCTGTATGACTGTGAAATACGTAAATGAATTCACTTATTTTATATCGGTTTGTATTTGTACGGGGAATTAAGACAGGGTTCACCAGCTAGCGGCTCCGGGAACCGGGAAATGCTATACAGCATTTCTGATATGGAGCCCATCACTTCCGAGCGAGGCGTGCCATGACGCGTGATAGAGCCCATCTTGGCAACGTTGTACAGCATTCACCGGAGCGTCTAACTGGTGAACCATGTCTTAATTCCCCGTACAATTAATACAAACCGATATAAAATAAATGAATTAATTTACGTATTTCACAGTCATACAGTCATGTATAATGATTACAACGCAACCAAGAACTACATGTAATTAGTTACCTTACAAAAAAGATAACAACTTTGTTTCTTGGACACCCAAAATTTTGAAATTAATAAACCAGTTATACAACATTCCAATGTATATTGTGTTAAAAGATTGGATTCGATCTGATGAAGGGTTTGTGAGATAATAATTATTAAATGTGACGCATGGTTGAAACACGCTTAAAAACGGGCACTTTTTGTGTTCCAACTGCGATAAAAATATGAAAATATAAATAAAAAATCCAAACCTACATGAACTAACGTAGAATAGAACGACGAAAATGATGATGGTATTGGATTTTATGTAGGTCTATTGGTTACTTCACAAACAACCTTCAAACTCGAGTGCACATAATACTTTGGTCGACAGTAAGTGTAATGGAACCGATGGTGATCGCTTGACGATCGAAACTGGCCATCCAAGTGTATTTACAAATCTCATGTAATTTTTTTCAGGATTAGGGGATAGCCCATCACAATTTGGTACAATCGTATTGATCGACTGAAAAACATTATTCTTTTATTAAGGCAACACTGAAAATGGCTTCAAATACCATAACCTAACTGATACTTGTTGGAATATTGATAGCAAGGTGTAATGTAGAGAGGGTATCATAAATGACTGCTACTATGTATGCTCTATCTTATTGTAATATTGGCACAGAGGGGCTAGACAGAATCTTTAATTAAGTGGATCTGTTTAAACTAAATGTGTTGAAGTTCAAGATCATAAGATTGTATCAAAACAGGTCAACTTTGAAGCACTAACCTATCACGTTTACCGTAGCACTACTGGTGAAGTACAAGAGTTATGAAATCGTGACAAAACTGGCTTCAGAAACCTTGAATAGTCACCCACTTCACAAGTGTACCAGTTTGTAATGTAGATAAGTGGTCATACTTAACGAAAACCTACGGATGTCAGCACTTCGTTCAGGTACTGAGAAAACATTCTTGCGTCCTGAACTAAGGGTGCTGAGGGGGAAACAAGGGCATATGTAAAGTGAAATTGGACCACCTCGTTGTGTAGCAGCTAGCACTGTTCGGTGTCATCCCGGAGGCCTTGGTTCGATTCCCGGCATTGTCAAGAAATTCAATTCTGGTTTGAGGGCTATAATGGGGTACACTCCTGTCTCGTGGTACAAAACTGGGTTCGATTCTTTCTCTGCCAACCTAGAAGTAGTTATGCGTGGTTTCGCATTTCTACTGCAGGTAAATGCTGGGATGGTACCTAACTTATGGCAATGGCCGCTTGCATCCCAACCCTAGCCTCAGTGGTAACACACACACACACACACACACACACACACACACACACACACACACACACACACACTCTATTACAGGAAGCACAATAACACAGGTTATGATACAAATCCTATATTTATATATACACACCCAAATACACGATGCCACAAATCTCCTAACTGAATTAACAACAATGAAATGAGATTGAGCTAATCACAGAAGTGTATTGTTAGAATTAGGACCGTCCACTATAAGAATTAATTGCGTAGCAAAAGAAGATATTAAACACTAACAAGTAGTTCCGTGAAGAACTATAGAGCCTATTTTCATATATCCTACTTATGTTAATTGCCACTATCAACATTCAAAATTTCAGTTTGATTACTATAATAGATCCGTAGATATTGAGAACCGACTAAATATTTCGACTGGTCGCCATGTTGGATTTTATATATGTGGGTCCTAGAGTTATGTACTGCTACATGAAGATTATTGTGAAAGTGAAGCGTTCAAACTTCAATCGCATGATTAGGACGCAAAAAGTAGCAAGGAGATTTTAAAATTTCACACAGCTGCCATCTTGTGGTTATGGAAACAATTGAAATAAATTAGATGCCAGTGGTTTAACATTCGTATAAGGATTTACTATTCCAAGTTTCACTGCACTCGGATGGTTAAATTGCGAGAAACGTCCATGTGAATATTTATATTTCGCGTCGCCGCCAAGTTGGATTTGTGATCACCAGGTTATTGAAAGTCCTATAGGTGAACTTAAGTTGATAGCCCCTATGAACATAAAAAAATCAGTTTGATTGCTCTAATAGATTCGTAGATATTCAGAGCCGTCTAAATATTTCGGATGGTCGCCATGTTGGATTGTTAAATGTATCGGCCATAGAGTCATGTACAAATAAAGGAAAATTATCGCGTAGGTTCATTATTCAAACTTTCACTTCGATCGCATGATTACGACACAAGATATAAAAATTTAATTTTAAAATTCGCACAGCCGCCATCTGGAGGTTATGTAATCAATTGACCTAAATTAGATATCAGTGCATTACAATGTATATAAACATTTCCTGTACCAGATTTCATTACGTTTGGAACATTAAATCGCGAGAAAGGTCTATTTAAAATTTTCAACGCCGCTTGGCCGCCATGTTCGTTTTGTAGCTAACCGGTTTTTGAAAGTCTTATAGATGAACTTTCAGTAGTGCCCTTTATCTCCATACAAAATTTCAGGGTTTTACCGCTAATAGTTTCAGAGATATAGAATGCCGGTGAAATATTTCGCACATCCGCCATCTTGTGGTTATGTAAACAATTGAACCAAGTTAGATGTCTGTGCATTACAATGTGTATAAAAATATACTGTACCAAGTTTTATTGCGTTTGGTTGCTTAAATCGCGAGAAACGTCTATTTAAAAGTTGCAAATTCGCGTGACCGCCATGTTGGTTTTGTAGTTATTAGTTTTTCAAAAGTCACATAGGTGAACTTCTAGTAGTTCCCTTTATCACTGGATTCCCGGTCAATGCATGTGAGATTTTCGATGTGAAATGCCATGTCCTGTGGTTCGGATTCCACGTAAAACGGAGGTCCCGTGGCTTATGATCGCGAGATTAACGGTCACGTTAAACTACAAGCTTCCTTTTTCCTTTATCACTGTAATAAATTCCAGGGGTGATATCGGGAATAGGTTCGGAGATTTTGAATGCTGGTGAAATATTTTGCATAGCCGCCATGTTGGATTGGTGAGACGTAATAACATTTGAAGGGCACGGTCGGAGTCGCCCGGAATAGTGCTATGAACCTACCGAGTTTCATTGAAATCCTTTCAGCCGTTTAGAATTTATTAGGGGGGGGGGGACACACACACACTTCACACACACACACACACACACACGCGCACGCACACACAGACACACGGACAAAAGGTGATCTCATAAGCCTATTTTTTCAAAATTGAAAATAGGCTAAAAAAGGCAACCCAAAGATAGAGAATGGTGCGTATGTTGGTCTACAAATAGAGCATAACACTGGCAACTAATCAGTTCGTTCTGTTTCATATTGCCCTTACACCCTCAAACAATCATTTCTTTGACAGTTATTGGTTTATTTTCGTTTACCTGGTATTACCAACTTTGCAGTGCGGCAAGTCCCCAAAATGTCAGGAATAGACGCCGCACCCTCCTTTTCTTGTACCTCAAGGCTAGCATGGGCAAAAATAAGCTTACTATCTACTACAGTAACAGTTAAGACTTATGCCCGAGTGCACCAACCTCGGTATTCATCAGTATTTACGAAACCGTGGTAAAACTTTTACCGTGGTATTGTCGTAAAAGCAGTGCACCATTACTATCGCTCGGTTTCGTTACCGCGGTTTCTTGACGCTTGCTTTTCTCGCTATTATTCCCCTCGGAAGAAATTCATTAATTTCGATAGTCACTTGTCTTCAGTTTATCCAGACGGCAGTGATCGTTTCGATAGTCACTTGTCTCCCATACTGTTCACATTTTGTCTCAACGCGAGTAATCAGCTGAGCAAAACAATGGAAAATAAAATGATGAAACGTCCTAGATCTCCCAATTTCAGCCCTCATGAAAATTTCGGGAACTCGTGTAGTATACGTTGTCCGCTGCCATTGAAATCCGAAAAAAATTCTATAGAAATAGCCAATGTTACTAATATACAGGAGTTGAATATTTTATCGCTAGAGGGTGTTACTGATTTTTTTCAGAGTGCCAACATTATTGTTTCCAGACCAATATTTTCTTCCAGACCAATGGTTTTCGCCTGGACGCGCTCTCAGCCGAGATTCATGAAATATGGTGCTATCGTGAGTCGAACCTGGCCATCTTGCTACTATATCTCTTATCATGAGGTTCGAATCGCTCACAGTTTGCATGTTTAGAGAGAAATAGCCTTTCCTGTTTTTAAATACCTCCCCATTTTCACCTCGGGAAGACTGTAGTCTCACATGAGTGCAGTCCAGCGCACCCAATACACCTGGGAACCCAGCTATTCTGTGGAAGCCTTCCATAATCTCTCTATGTTCCCATTGGGTAAGTGGTAGTTTAATAAACTGTGGCGGTAACGAGGCAACTACATTAGTAACCTTGTGTATTATGCGGCATGCTGTTGTTCTGTCAACATCACACACGTCACCGATCACTCCCTGAAATGTCCCAGTTGCATAGAACCGCAGTGCTATACGAAGACGATTTCTAGGCGATTTCGGATAGTTTCTCCCAGTAGAGAATTTCAATTGTTCACCAATTATGTCCAAAATATAACTTACTGTCTCCTTCCGTAATCGAAATATTCTCTGGAATGAAGCATCGCTCAGTTCTTCGAATAAATCTCGCCTCTCTTCTATAAACTTCCCTTCATTCCTTCCAAATCAATTAAGACACTGGAGATATAACCTGTAGTTGTTAAGCTCCATTTTGGAATCTTTACCACACAATACAAATGGAGAAAACTTTACCACGGTTTTCTTAGATAACCGCTCCCTCACGGGCGGTACTTTTTACCGCGGTAAAACTCGAAACCGAGCTTGGTGCAACAGAAATACGACTTGACCCCGGTAAACTAGGAAGTTTACCGCGGTATTCTCTTTACCGAGGTTGGTGCACTCGGGAATAATTCAGTACCAAAATTGGCTGATTTGAATATTTGAAACCAACTTAATATACAATTAATAATAATTTAATAATACAGCCAAATGGCCAGTTATGTACAGCGTGTTCCGATTCAACACGGAACTGTAAAATGGGTTGCCTACCCACCAGGAATCGGCTTGAAATCTGCTCGCAGCGCGCTAGCGACAGGGCTGAGTTCGATTTCACTGATTGCCGCCTTCTTATGCAGCATTGCAAAGTATTTTGCTCTTTCAAAATATATTTACACAGGCTTCATAGAAATTTTGAACGATTTCTGTTTCAGAACTTGTTATTTTACGCTTCTGTTAATGGATTTTGCAGAACATTTCTTTGAAACAAAATTGTATTATACAACATAGTTTATTACATCACAATGTATTTTTGTGTTGTATTTTATTTACAACACAATTTATTACTTTTTAACCCAATACCACTAAACGAGATACAATTTGGAAATGATTTGTTACAAAAGTGTAATCAGTCTTCGTTGCGACTAAAAAAGTTAATTTATCACAGACGTTACATCTACTGCAAATGGACAGTTACATAAGGTGTTCGAAGTGGCATCCATCATTTTCCAAGCAGAAGGCCAATCGTCGCATGAAGTTCTCTCTTGCGTTCGACAACATCTGAGAAGTAATTTCCGCAATGACTTCGGTATTGACGAGCTCCATTTCTTCGAGTGTTTGTGGTGATCTTAAAAATACTCTCGACCTGACGTAGCCCCAAATGAAGTAATCCAGGACGGTCAGATCAGGTGAACGTGGTGGGAATTCTATAAAGTAGCCATTTTCTATCCACCGGCCAGGAAACAAACGGTTTAAAACTTCTCTCGCCAGTCTGGAGGAGTGCGCTGGATGACCATCTTGTTGAAAAAGCATGTTGTTCAACTCCGTCAACCCAAAGTTCCTAATTTCTCTACTAGAAAGCACTATGGTGTTCAAGGAGCTTGGACACTAAACTCCTTGACCTTTATAGTGCTTCAAGGAACAATGAAATTCGAGATGTAAGCTACCCTTTGGGTGTCAAATAACAAAGCTTGCACCCGGCACCCGAGACCATACGATATTATTGTTATAAGTCCGCCAATGTAAAATCATCCAAGATGTCCTGGAGTATGAAGTAAGACTAAACTGCCTGTGTTCGTCGTTCTACCATTTTACATTGTTACGGGTAAATAGTTCTGAAAAAGAAATCGTTGAAACTTATTTTTAATTTAACTCAATTTTGTAACAAATCATTTCGAAATTATATCTTGTTTTGTGGTATTGGGTTTAAAGCAATAAATTGTGTTGTCAATAAAATACAACACAAAAATACATTGTGATGTAATAAACTATGTTGTAAAATACAATTTTATTTCATAGAAATGCTCTGCAAAAGCCATTAACAAATGAGTAAAATAACAAGTTCTGAAACAAAAATCATTCAAACTTATTGTGATGCTTGTGTAAATATATTTTGAAAGAGCAAAAGACTTTGCAATGCTGCATAAGAAGGCGGCAATCAGTGAAATCGAACTCAGCCCAGTCACTAGCGCACTGCGAGCAGATTTCAAGCCGATTCCTAGTGGGTAGGCAACCCATTTCACAGTTCCATGTTGAATTGGAACACGCTGTACATAATGAAGTTGATTCACAACAGAATTACCGACAGTAGTGGCTACGCTGGCTAAAGCGCTGCGTTAGGTCATGGGGCCAAGCTCTCTGCTGACTCGGTAGACGCGTGGGTTCGAGCCCCACCGACGGCTGTCCTTGAAATGGTTTTCCGTGGTTATCCATTTTCAACACCAGGCAAATGCTGGGACAGTACCTTCTGACAGGCCACGGCCGCTTCCTTCCACATCCTTGCCTTGTTTCATTCATCTTCATCCATTCCATCTCTCATCCCGAAGCGTAGGTCGCCCACGGGCGTCGACTAGTAAGACCTGCACTCGGCCTCTCAGGAGGCTACACGACAAAAAAAAAACAAAAAAAAAACACAAAAACAACAGAATTGAGACAATGATAAAATTCTATCTGTACAACCCATCACGTGATATCTCAGAGTGTCCCACACACACACACCAAACACACTCCGTGCATGGCTCATGGAAACGTTTGGTCCTACAACACTTGTGATGGAAACCATGCACTGCAAATCTGGTAACAAGATGTCTGAGCTGAGAGTTTGCTTATTTTCAGTCCGAAGTTATCAAGGCATCCGTGGTGTAAAATTCCGTCCAAATATCTTTTTTCTTTGCTATGTGTTCTTTGACTACCTCTTTGAAGACCAACGTGGGCGCAAGTAGCATTTTCATGCGTAGATTGTCTAATAGGATAATTTCTTTAGATAGTTTGTAAACTAATCTAGATCTTGTATACCTGGATAATCTAATGGTTGTTTTTAAAAAGCACGCTTTAACCTCTTCCCGCGTCCTTAGGTCGGTTGTCGTCAGCTTATCCCAAATAATCCCTATATATTAATGAAACAAGGAAAAACTTTGTCAGTAGGAAACATGCACTCGAATCACGTTATAGACTAAAATTTGCGTAATATGCGAGCAAGATGCACCACACCCTCAGACAGTGGTTTATGCATACAAGTAGGGGGGTAGTAGGGCTTCTGCTTCACTTGACACTCCTGTGCCCAACAAACCAATATGGCCGCCGCGCGAAATTGAAACATTTTAATAGATTTTTCTCTCGAACCCATGGTCGGAGTTTCACGAATGAGGTGTCGGAGGACTTGAGGTGACGCCCCTTTGCTATGGACCACTCGTTATACTTTTGAAAAAAAAAAAAAATTGAAATTTTTGTTTTCGAAAGTAGGCGATAGTTTGAAAACCAAACATAATAGAACGTTGTGCCATGGCTCAAACGAACGGTCTTTATGACCTTTATTTTTGTAATAAAACTTTTTTATTGTTTATGTTTTTTGATAAAACTCGAATTTTGAAAATCCCATATTTTGGAAACTAGAAATTATACAAAAAAAGTTTGTTTGACATAAATTAATGGTCCCTACCCCCTCGACCCCCAAAATAAATTTCAAGTCTCTAGAATGAAAACCTGTAGTAGTGGGATGGGGACAGAGCTACTACACTTAGGAAGTGGTGAGCCCCTGCGACCTTGGAATGGAAGGAGCCATGCTAGGAGGGCGTGCTTGGATTCGTTTTTTTCGTCTCGTCGTGCTCTTTACGGGAATGTAGGTGTCGAAAAGGTGAAAATTTGGAAACATGTTTTTTTTTTTGGGGGGTAAAACCGTGATTTTAAACTTTTTGCTATATTTCGCGAACCAATCATGCTAGAGGCATGAACGAGGGGTCCAAGGACTCGGGGTGACGTCCTCTTTGCTATGGACCACTCGTTATATTTTTTAAAAAATTTGGAAACTCGATTTTGGGGTAAACACGTGTTTTTTGTGATTTTTTGCCGATATCTCATGAACCAATAACACTAGAGACGTGTACGAGGTGTCCTAGGACTCGGGCTAACGCCCCCTTTCAAATGTGGCAGATATGTTTTCCAAAAAGTAATTCACAAAGGGCCTAACGCCATACATGTTGAAAAAACGTTTTCTTTTTCTTTATTTGTTTATAATGTCCATGAAGCGTGGTGGTTGAGAGAGACGATACGGCTGGGTGTGTGTGTTTCAACGAACCTGTCGCTTAGCACAAGGACCATGCTTAATAGAACAATCGCTATTTCGGCTGGTCGGTGTATGACAGAGCGAGCATGCGTTTTCTGATATTTTACCTTTAACGTGTAAACGGTGATGAGAACTTGGTTCTATGTTGGTCGAAGCGAGTACAGAAAACAAACTTGCCGAGGAGCAAGAGGTGAATGTCATTTGAGCTTATTGAAAGGCGTTGATCTGACTTGACAACAGGTGCAATGGAAAAAATGACCATGACGCTTGAAGGAGAAATAATCTGACCATCGTGGTGGCAGGGAAGAGCGAAAGGCATGTGAACATGTGTGAAACCACATGTACGCTAAACCAGTGACATCCTGTCTTGCTTCGTACGTGACAAAATGCAAGTTCATGTGAAATTTGATCTACCGCAGGTGTTCGCCTGGGACGTTAGCTGTCCACGTGCACGATAAGAGAATGTTCAAAGCGTGAAAAAAAAAGAAAAAAAAGATTATACATGCAACGTAGCATATATATAGACATGTCGTTATCATTTCCACGCTCACTTGAACACACTGCGTTGCATGAAACCCCTGGTCTTGTTTATCAGTTTTGGTGTTGGTGGAAAATAAAAGGAAAAGGAAGATTGTAGTTTTATGTGACCGTGAATCTTGTGATTATGAGCCACGGGACCTCCTTTTTTTTACGTGGAATCCGAACCACAGGACATGGCATTTCACTTCGAAAATCGCACATGCATTGACCGGGAATCGAACCCGGACCGCCTTGGTGAGAGGCATACAGCTAGACCGCTGAGCCACCACGCCCCCTGGTGGAAAATACTTAACCTTGTTGTGGGGTAGGTATATATTTATTTATTTATATATTTATTGATTTTTATATAAATACATGCCATTATTTACTGATTAGGTAATTAATGATTTTATTTATTTATTTGTTTGCAGATAACGTGTATAGCCTACCTGTCGTGTGTCTGTGGGAAATATATTAAAGAAAGAGAAAGACAGACAGATAGAAGAGGAAACCATTTCCACACTAGCCCACGAGACGGGAATATAGCAAAGCATTACACGTCAAGGTGAGATTTGTTTTTTCCCTAACCTGTTTGATTTTGTTTTGTTTATGAAATGCATAAACTATATGGAATGGATATACTTATGGTGGTTTATTTTATTTCTTTTTAGATATTTGGAAAAAAAAAGGGTTCACTGCTATAGCAAATACAGTTGAAAACCAAGTGGCTTTAGAGTGGGACCATTGTCAAGCAGTCTACAGCTGAAAACTCAAGTGAGAGTGTTCTTTCAAAATAATGTTTTTTTTCTGCTGCGGATATGTTAACTTGGGAGCCCCTTGAGTGTTGTTTCAAATCACGTGTGTGCTCTGGCCGCGTAGTCAATGTTAGAAAAAGTTTGATTCCCAAAGAATTTTTAGAATATTGTTTTGAAATTTTTAAAATTGAAATTTGTACAGTGCAAAGGTTGCATACGGCTTTAAAGGTGAATACAGAACTGGTGTGCGATTTCATATATAAAAAGAAGGACGTGGAGCATAAAGAGACATTTTATATTTGCAGTAAAATGCAAGAGCTTTTGATAGCCGATAATTTGAACGAGTGGTATCAAAGCCATGTGGTGAATGCCTTGCTATCAAAATTTGATAAACTGCAACAAGGACCCAGTGGCCTTGCCTTAGACAAAATTCACCATCTACAAATCAACATTTGTCATTTCAACCCGTTGAATGCTGGGTCTAGCTATATTGAAACACCACCAGCAATAGCATTGAAAAAGGCTGTGGTAAATATAAAGAATTATGACAATGATTGCTTCCTGTGGTGTGTAGCCGCGTATTTGCAGCCACCACAAGACCGTAATGGTTCTCGACCAGGAAAGTACAAGGCCAAGTTTGAAGAATTGAAACAAACTTTAAATTTAACTCGAGTGTCGTTCCCTATGGACTTAACCGAGATCCATAGGTTTGAACAAGACAACCAGGACTTTTCGTTCATGGTGAATGGCCTTGATGGTAATGAGATTGTGGGTCCTCTTTATACCACAAAAGAACCGAAACGTCACCACATTCATCTTTTATATCTGTCTGAGGGAGAGGTGAATCACTATTGCCTCATTAAAAGCTTGAGTAGATTGCTAAGCAGACAAGTGTCTAAATATAAATGTAAAAAGCATGTTTGTGATCGATGCTTGCAATATTTTAAAACCCCTACGCTTTTGGAACGTCATAGGGTAGATTGCGTTTCTCAGGAAGCGGTGAGATTGATATTGCCACAAGGGGACAAGGCTGTGTTAAAGTTTAAGGACATTCATAAGCGTGACACTGTTCCCTATGTGGTATATGCAGATTTCGAAGCTCTCACTACACCCATGGCGGGATGTGAACCAGATCCCTCCATGAGCTCAACCACACCCATTCAAAAACATGAACCCTTTGCAATAGGATTTAATGTGGTGTGTGCCTATGACCCCACACAATCCGTTTACAAATACCGTGAGGGGACAGATTGTGCCAAATGATTCTTGGATGGACTTGTCAAGTTGGCTCATGATGTACAGGAATTACTGGACCACCCAGTACCCTTGAGCCTATCTCCAGAACAGCAGCAGCGGTATGAGCATGCCACGACATGCCATATTTGTGAAAAGCCTATTTTAAGTGGAGAGGAAAAAGTCAGAGACCACTCGCACTTTACGGGGGAGTTTCGTGGAGCTGCGTACAGCAAATGCAATTTAAACTTTCCAGCTCCTCGTTTCATCAGTGTCTTTTTCCACAATCTGGCAAATTATGACATTCAGTTTCTGATTCGTGAATTGGGCCATGTCAACAAGGGCTCGTTTACCATTATTCCCCAAAACCATGAGCGTTTTACAGCCCTGACATGGAGGTTGGGCGACTTTAGCATTCGATTTTTGGATTCCTTTAAGTTTATGGCATCCTCGCTAGACAGCCTTGTGAATGGCTTGAATGAGGAGGAATGAAAAAATACTAGAATGCATTTTAATGATCCTGAGCAATTTCAATTGTGCATTCGGAAAGGTATATTCCCGTATGATTTCTGCAATAGCTGGGACGTGTTAAAGCAAAAAAAACTCCCACCACAAGAGAAATTTTACTCGAAACTAACACGCAGTACCGTTTCCGATAAAGACTATGCACATGCATGTCAAGTTTGGCGAATGTTTGGCATGAAGATGCTAAGTGAATATGCTTTGCATTACCTAAAACTGGATGTATTGCTGCTCACTGATGTGTTTGAAAAATTCCGTGAGTTGTGTCAACACATTTACGGTCTTGACCCGGCTCACTATTATACGAGTCCTGGGCTCTCGTTCGATGCCGCTTTGAAATACACTCAAGTGGAATTGGATTTACTCACTGACGTAGACATGGTTCTATTTTTTGAAAAGGGTATTCGTGGCGGCTTTGTGTCACTTAACCAACGCCATGCCGAAGCGAACAATGTCTACATGCCTGATTATTCACCAGACAAACCAGAATCGTACTTAATGTACTATGACGTGAATAATTTGTACGGTTACGCTATGAGTCAGCCTTTGCCCTATGGGAAGTTTGCTTGGCTGACAGACACACAAGTGTTAGAATTTGATGTGATCAAGGCTAGCCAAGAAACAGGCCGTGGATATGTGCTAGAAGTGGATATTGAATATCCCTCATCCTTGTATGATGAACATGCCGATTTCCCATTCTGCCTTGAGCAAATGGTTCCCCCTGACAGTAAAGTGAAAATTGAAAAACTCATGGGCACACTTTACAACAAAAATCGGTATGTGCTACATATCCAAATGTTGGTGCAATGCCTCGCACAAGGCTTGGTGTTGAAGAAAATCCACAGGGGTATTTCTTTTGCTCAAAAAGCATGGATTGAGCTATACATGCGACTCAACACAGAGCACCGACAAATGGCAACACAGCAGTTTGAATTTTTTTTTTTAAATTAATGAACAACTGCATTTATGGCAAGTCTATGGAGAATGTCCGCAAATACCGTGACATTAAGTTGGTGTATGTCTGGGAGGGGCGGTGGGGTGCCCGGCGGTACATTGCCAAGCCAAATTTCAAATCGATCAAAATTATCGATGAGGATTTGGCTACTATTGAAATGAGTAAGACCAGCGTGACCATGGATAAGCCCATTTACTTGGGTCAAATCATTTTAGACTTTTCTAAATCGGTCATGTATCGATTCCACTATGAGTTTGCCAAACGCCATTTTGAGAACGTCTCTCTTTTGTATATGGATACGGACTCATTCATTTCACACATTCGCAACTGCAACCCCTATGACGTCATGAGGCAACATAGTGACTGGTTCGACACCTCTTGCTATAGCGCTGACAACGTGTTTCAGCTGCCCATAAAGAACAAGAAGGAAATGGGCGTTTTAAAAGTTGAATGCGGTGATTCCATTATGACGGAATTCGTAGGTTTGGCCTCAAAAATGTATGCTTATCGCACACTCGATTGTAAGGAAGCCAAAAGAGCAAAAGGTGTAGGTAGGGCAGTGGTAAAATCGCTACGTGTTGATGACTATCTAGCGGTTTTACGCACTGGCAAAGCTATGTCTCATACACAGTGCAGGATACAATCCAGCAACCATCATTTGTATCTTGTGGAACAGAGAAAACGCACCCTCGCCTCCATGGATAACAAGCGTGTGTGGGCTGATGATCTGCTCACCAGCCTGCCCTGGGGTTATGATCGCAACGAAGAGGAGGTGTGATTTCATTGTTTAATCGTTTATGGGACATAGCTTTATGTAACTTGTAGATTTAGAATTTTGTAAATATTGTTTTTTTGTTATTGTAAATAGTAGATTTTGTAAATAGTGACAACCCACTTGGACCTTTTGCTCTTTAAAAGTTCTATGCAACCTTATTTTTTTTAAATTTTTTGATTGGTAAATAGTTTGATTCTTTTAACGCTGTACAAAGTTGAGTTTTTTTGTAAATATGAAATAAGTAAGATTTTTAGTAACTTTAATAACTTGTATTTAATTATTTTTCATAATGTAAATGATAAACTAAAAAGTTCTTTTGGGATGAGTGTGCATGTCGAGAATGTGCTTTTGGGAATAAATAAAGTGGTTGTGTTTGTTCCCAAAGACAGGTGTGAATGTATGAGTGGAGAGAGAAAACTGGTGTGTATGATTGACCAGAGCAAACACGGTGAGGTAGGGTGGGTGGGTGGGGAGGGGGTAAATGGTCACTTATATACTCATTTTGTTTTAAATAGTTTCGTTTTTTTTCATTGAAATGTGGCAGACAATAGACATTATTTTTGTAAAAACAGTCTTACCTGCAGTAGTCGTAGACCTCGACGTTTCTCCAAACATCCATAAACTCACTGCAGCATCGCCATGGTCATGCACTTGCATCAATATCATTATCAAATCTCAACTTTCGACATACACCAAATGGAAAAATGTGAAAACAGCAAAATGGAAAATCCATGTTTCCATATCACCAAAAACGCAAAACTTAAAACGGACATTTTTAAAAACTGGAAATGGCCATGTGTGAAATTTGAAAATTCAAAAACTTCAAACAGACATTGTTTAAAATGTGTCATCAACAAACTGGAAAAATCCATATCATCAAAAACGCAAAACTTGAAACGAACATTTTTAAAATCTGTAAATTGCAAAATGACAAATGGCAGTGTGTGAATTCATCATGTGTGAAATGTGTAAAATGAGAAATCAGCCATCAACATCATGATTTTTAAAAATAATAAAAACACAAATCATTGTGCTCTGGTAAACCTTTGTTTTTATTTCATAGTCATAGTGAATTGACAAAAGAAAAATAGAATACAAACAAATTCCAATTCTCACTCCTCAATGTTTATGTCCATGCATCATCAACTTTCCTTTCATAGCACTCATGACAATCAGGGCTGCCATCCTTTCACCCACTGAGGCATCACTGGATGTGAAACGTTGTTTAGCTTTCTTTAATAACAATTTATCTGCCACATGTCTTAAACCAGGATGACTATGGCGATAAGAAAGGTCATGTTCCTTGCATGCTTGATCCAAAAGATTAATTGGTACATCACCACGTTGTAAACGTTTTTCGAGACGAGTTCCAGGGCCGCAAAAACGATAACCTGGAAGATGGATTTCGAAAGGTAAGTATTGAATCACTTTGTCAATGACGCCATTGCCAGTACAGGTCTGGCATATCCTTTTCCATCGATGGTAAAAAGGTTTGGTCTTCCTCCTCCTCTGTGGACGATGTTTGTGTTTGTTGTTGTTGTTGCTGTTGCTTTTTCTCGCCATGACACTCGTGGAATGATTCAACAAAGTCTCTACACGGACTTTTATGACTGTGATACAGTTTCACTAGCTGGCAAGTCGCACACTGACGCATAGACGGTATTTTTGCCATGGCCACTTGCTTATGGTGATCGTAATCCGTACAGGGTTGCAATTCACACAACACAGGGTCTTGAGTCCATGATTTTGGTACATGTTGCCAGATTTCTTTCACTGCATTGGCGGCCACATAATAAATGAACGACTTGGGCAGCGCCAAGAGTTCCTCTTTGGTAAAACTGTCCAGTTTCTTTTTGCACACAAAGAACTTGCCGATGGCTTTGTCCGTAGCATTGCCTTTCTCCATGATATCACGTGCTGTAGATGTTTACACGTCGCTTGTAGAAATATCACTGACGTCATTCAGAGGTAAATCTTGAGTTATAATTTCGTTCAACAACTCCCAGCAGGCATGAGTGGTTAACCAATGAAAGAGATGCCACGCATGCGATAGGGCTGTATGGGTAATGTTGCCACAGGAACAAGTATCCATGAGCGTTTGCAGGGAGGGGCAGCCCAACTCCATGAGGTCGATACATTGGCAGTAAGACGCCAAAAATCGTTGCAACCATTGACGTTTTTCATTACCTTTCACACATACAACATTGGCCGAGGACAAGTGTGCTTTCATGACCACGCCAAATATTTATAGGAAATGGTTCCCTGATTCCAGTCTAGTTGCCTATGATTTTCAATCCACTGGGTTTGTTTACGGTCTTTTTCACACAACAAATCAAAAGCATGGGGTGGTTTAAATAGCAAATGCGTAGCTTGCGATATCCAAAACGTGGTACAATCGATCATGGCCACTTGTTTAAATATAAATTTGTTGTCACCAATTTTAAACCCTTCGCAATCCACAATGAGTGTGCGCAACATGTTGACGCTTGCCTGGACCAAGTTCAACTGACGACTGACTGACGATCACGTGTGATCATGGCATGGGCTTACCTTCCATGCTAGTTTCAAATTGAGGTTAGGGTAGGACAGAGGGACATGCAAAAATAAGAATTTAAGAATTACATCATTTTATTATCATAACACGTCTTACAGGCTTTTCTCATTTTGGGATAAGGACGATAGAAACTGATACAACAATATAGTCTCTTGTGTTTGTAACGTCCATAACACCGATGATGTCCCAATGTCTCTAAACTAGGCGTTTTTGATGGTGAGCTGCTCACCGAAGCACCATGGACACCATACGGTCCACACGTATCGTAACTTGTTTTCTTTTCATCACTCAGAGACACAAGTGAGGGATAGCTTGAATGACAGGATATATTTCCCACTTCCATTCTACACAGGTAGGGGCAGGTGGGTTCATCGCCCTCCTGCCATTGGTCTATGATGATGGGACAAAAGGCACATTTCACTTCATCTCTTGTTTTTAAATAGTAGAATCCAGCGGCCGCTAAGTCTTGAGGGTTTATGAAAGGCACTGGCCATGTGGCAAAAGTCTTGAAACGTTGTTCCTCAGAGTTTAAATTCATGGATGTAACGTCTCTTGAGGCTTTAAAGCAAGACATGACTGAGCGGCTTGACATGGGTTGAGCTGTTATTTATACACTCGTCACTTGGTTGGACAGTGGATAATAGTTGACTTGTTTGTGATGAATAATCAAACAGTAGGCCGTCGTATTGGCTGGTACATTGTCATGCGTTTCAAAATCTAGTCGAATGTCGATATTGGATGGCTTGACAGACTCTTCCAGGTAAGAACAGTCAAAAACAATCAGTGGTGCTCTTGCCTTAAACGCTTGGGGTAGTAGCATGGGGCCGTTCTCTTTTTGATAATACGACCATCGAAATTTAGAAAACAAGTCGTACAGAGGGCCAAACTTATTTTTTGAAAAATCCAAATCCAGTCCTTCATAGGGAAACACGGCTCCGTTGAGGAAAAGGCGTGCATTTCTCAATTGCAGGTGATCAAATTGCGTGGCATCTTTGGTTTGTTGATACTTGGGATTCGTTTGAAAACCCACGATCAGGTAGAGAGGTCTCTCTGTATAGCGAGCTGTTTTCACAGACCAACTGTGTGTGTTGGTGGTGGGCAATAGTGGATACTCATGGAGTGCCCAGCTTCTAAATTCCATGGGTAGAGGCATATCTCTCTTTACCATTTTGAGTATGTCCAGTTTTTTGCTATCTTCAAGGGTCACATGGGGGACTTTCCATAGCAAGCGTTGTAGTTGCATTTTTGAATCTATGGGGGCATTGTCGGCTCCCTTGAGTGCATTATTATCACTCCTGTCTCTCACTAGGTAAAGCACTTGCCTTGCGTTAACCACAATGCGTTGGTGATCTTCGGCAAAGCCTAAAATCAGTTTAAGAGGTAAATATCCAGTAAAGGTTCCATCAGTGTGTACCATCCAGTCATTGGTCGAGTCAGGACACCAACCTGCCATGCAAAGTGTTTTACCTTCTTCCTCACTATAAGAGGGGTATAGTTTCATGACACTGGAAATGCCCACATTTCGAGTGCTATCCACCACGATATCGTTAATGACATACCGCACTTCAGAAAACAGAAAGGCCAAACCATGGTTGGCCAACTTGGATGTGGTGGGTGTAGAGCCATCGGCTTTGGTGAGCCGACCTTCAATCTGAATGACACTTTCATGCGGTAGGGTGTAAATATCTTGGTTGTTGATAACAAATTGAATTTCATCATTGTTATTGAGTCCAGGTGTTTGAGCTTGATAGGAATGGAGATCAATTCGTACCACTCCTGGTTGCTCCTCGATGCGGTTCGCTATCTCTAGGATAGAATTCATTATGAGGGTTGACGTGGTAACCCAAATGCTGTAAAATCTGCTTGCCTTGAGATGTTAACGTGTATTCACGTGGCAAACGACTAACACCATTCCTAGACGGTGTTGTTGCTTTATACACAAACTTCATAGTGGCTTTAGCACCAACTTGTAAGTCACTGGTGTGGTAGAATCTAGATCAATGAGCTGTTGATCTCTATTGATCAGTCTTAATGTTATATTACTAATACTATCGACAGCCACAGAATGAAATAGCACCACTGGAGGGTTTTCACGAATAATATACCCATTGGGCGATGTCACAATAAAGTCATAAAGCGAATGCGATGGTTCTTGATTGGTGTACACTTGGCTAATAATATTACACGTCACCGACATATGATGGTCCTCAATGAATTTCACTTCATGGTCCGATTCATGTTTTTTGTTGGGCTCCAACACACGTGGTTTAAATCCTAGTAATGGACCAATGGAATCGGGGTGTGTTTTAAAGTCAATGTTAAAGGTAGAGAAAATACTGCAGCAATGAGTGTTGGTATTTCCTACAAGTTCAAACTTGTGCGTTCCGTCGAGAAATGACTTTAAACCATATTGATTGATCAACACCACATAAATGTGTTCATAAATGTCATCGACCGTGTATCCGCCAGAGTTCAGGGTGAGCACAGAATCATCATAGTAAAACTTGTTGTTCACATTTTCACGTATGCTGTATATTCGATTGTACGATTCAAGAGAAAGAAGTCCTAAACCATAGGGTTTTTCACTCAATTCGATAGGAGGGTAAAAATCTAGGCTGACTTCAGGTCCACGTCCATGCAGTGTAAACGTTTTACTTTCTGCCGACATACTGGTGGCGTTTTAGCTTATGCTGCGTCATATATAAAAAAATTTAACACAAACGTCCACACTGTTGGCTGTTAAACGTTTGCTCACGTTTCACATTATAATATATCTTGATCCTGTTCCCAAAATAGGTCACTAGTTCCATGGGCGGAGGCAAATTCCCAAAACTGTCAAAGTACCATACCATGGATCCCTCTTTGACATAAGCTACATAATGCGTCCCTGGTCCTCGGTGATCATCCAAATTGACATCAGCACATTCCTGTTTCCAGGGTCGTGGGGGTAATTGGTTTCGCATAAACACACCTCGAAAATGAGAAAGCTTTAGTTGTTTAGCATAGCTTTCCACTTGTTGATGCGTCAGGGCATGTCTTGCTATGGCTGAGGTTTTTTTTTTTTTTTAATATTTCGAAATGGTGAAATCCCAAATCCTTGTTGATAAAAGGCTGGCTTTAAATTGGCATTTCTAGCCCCCGTGGCAATCGCTTCCATCGTTTCATTGTGTCGCTGACTTTCTTTGAGTTGTTGCTTGCCCTGCTGCGCGGCTTTAATGGTTTTCGCCACTGCACTGGCACCGCCCAAAAGTGAACCCAGAGCAGCCAGACCGGCAAATAATGCAGGTAAAAATCCCGCTCGTTTGGGGACGGGAATCACTCGCCCTTGGTTTGAAACCTGTCGCCGACGTTTTGGAATAACATGTCTCTGTGCTGCTCGAAAGCCTTTCCTTATGGTCAATACATTATTTTTTCTTTTTTTCTTTCGCAAGGGCTTGTCCACGAATGTTGTAAGCCCAGGCTTTGCCAAGGACAAAGTCCTTTTTTTAGTCTTTCTCACTGCATACCTTTGTTTCACCATGATGATAATGACCAACAACCTTTCACAAGAAAGTTTAAATCACAACTAACGTCAGATGGTTATTTCATGGCTGTATATTCCAATTCCACATAAAGTGGGAAATCTTTTATAGTTTTTCCCGCTTGCTTTTCAACCCATGTCAACATGAGATGAAAGGATAATTCGTCACCTGCATTGACCATTTCATGGTTACGGACCAACATCCTATGACCATTTACATTTATTTGTAAATGGTTCTCATCAGGTATGGCATATTTGATGTGAATGGTTCCATCATAGTGTAATCGATAGTGGCTTAAGCCTGAAGCAAGCACATAGGTCAAGTACTGATCATGGACTAGCGGTAAATGGTTTCTGTCATTCACTGGTTTTTCATTTGTCAGATACACTAAAAATACAGATGGGATAAATTTATAAAGCCTTTTCATTTCATAGGTCATGTAACGCTTGGTACAAACATCGTCTTCGTCTTGCGGGTCTTCCACGTGAATAATCCGATGGTGATTAGCGCTATAGCCATTCACCGTAAGCTAGGGCACTTTGTCATAAAACTCATACACTTTGTTATCCACATACTTTTTCGTAGTAACGTCTGTAGACACTTGAGGATGTTTTACATGGGTTAACCGCTTTCCCTTAAAGTCATAATCTCCCTGTTTTGTGCGTGGCACTACTGACCTATCCACATAGTGTTTATTAGCAGGATCTGTTTCCTGTTTAGGATCATGTATGGGGACAGGCCTAGCTTTGGCCATCAACGCACGTCCAAAGACATCCATCGTCAACCTGTAGTACCAGTCTACTGTTTCTATGACAAGGTTCGGTGTCCTGTATATAGACAGCCTGCTAGCCTGTCTAAGCCTTAGTTGAAATGAAGATTATTAAGCAGCAAGAGTCATTCCCCGTGTGGGACATGGTTTCCCATCTCTGTCCCACATCACGTGAACAACGCCATGGTTCACTCTTTCCATCTTCCATTCGCTGCATCATTGTGGGGCCTTCCGGCTGTGGAAAGACTAATGTTTTGCTAACGCTCATCACAGCGCCCAATGGTCTGCGTTTTCAAAATATTTATATTTTTGCAAAATCTCTCTACCAACCCCTCTACGTGTTTCTGGATCAAGTCATGTCTGGATTACAAAAAGAGAATATGGGTTATTTTACATTTTCCATGCAAGAAAATGTGATTTCACCGGATGAAGTAAAGCCTGATTCACTCATGATTTTCGATGATGTATCCACTGAACGTCATGGCATCATTCAAAGCTATTTCAGCATGGGTCGACACAAACATATCGATTGTTTCTATCTTGGGCAAACGTATTCTAAAATGTCCAAACAGTTGATTCGTGACAATGCCAATGCCATTGTTTTATTTCGTCAGGACGAGAGGAACAGTCGTCACATTTATAATGAACATGTGAATCCGGATATGACCTTTCAAATGTTTACAGAATTGTGTGCCAAGTGCTGGAACACTCAACGTCGTGCCTGTTTAGTGATTGACAAACAAAGTGAACTCAACCAAGGACGGTATCGCTTAGGGTTTGATCATTTTATTACTATTTAAGGCCCTGTCTCATTCCCCGGCAAGTCATTTGTCAAGACACCATGGCGTTAGCAGAGAGTCAATTGAAAAAGCATATTATTAGAGCAAAAAATACTATTCGCCAAAAGTTTCGTCAATTGAAACAATCACGTGCCAATCATGCTTTGTTTATTCAGCAACATTTAGCACCTCCACTAAAAGCCATGTTGAAACCCTCTTTCAAGCCATCTGAAACGCTACCCACCGTTTCACAAGCCACGCAGACGCTGCATGAGGACCCTTAGGAAGAGGAAGAGGAACAGGAAGATTTGACTAGTGTTAGTGAAGTTGAGGATGAGGAGGAACATGTGTTTACGCCTCAAAAAAAGGCCGCACCCCTTGCAGAGTTTTTGAGAAAAAAGAAATCCTTGGCCATGGTCGAAACACCTTGCCCTTCCAGAGCGTCTCCGTTTTCACAACTCTTGGCCACCCCTCAACATAAAGCTCAACTGAAAACCATTTTAATAAAATATTATGGATCAACATTGAAACCCTATTTCACCGATCTTTTTATTGGAAACACAGATACCACGTATGGTGTTCGCTATGAGGATGATAGTTTTAAAATTGGCGATTCATCCATTAAATTTGCTCGTACTAAAGCTGTCATTAAAAACATCAACTATAAATTAACGCCAGGACTCTTAAAGCTGCTCTTTTCTCGGACCCCCTCTCCCCATGATTATACGTCAGAGGATCTTGACAAATATAAATCCATTTTATTGGATACCCATGCCCACAAAAGACAGTATGATCCCGCTCAACAAGTGAATGCCAATATATCTCAAAAATATAAAACCATCATTGCAAAAATGTTTCCCACCTGTCAGAGTACTCGTCGTAAAGCGTCCGCTTCGGGAGTGACATTTAAACCATTAAAACCCCTTGTGGATGTTACCTACTGGCACAATCCCAATAAGCTCGTCCAGCGGCTACAGTTGTTGCATGCCTCGCGTCAAGCAGGCCATACCGGTCACGATTGGGAAATTCAAGAAATTGAACAAGAACTTCGAAATGCCAAAATTATTGTTTAAGCCCTCACCCATTAAAATGGGTATTGCTCACGAGTTGCATCGCCCAGCTAGGCGTCACTATCCACGACTCAAGGTGATTTCACGAGGTGTGGATGAACTTTGGCAGGCTGACTTGGTTGAAATGATACCCTATGCTAGCGTTAACGACGGTGTATGCTATATGTTGACCGTCATTGATGTCTATTCCAAAATGGCCTTTGTTGAACCTGTGCGTCGCAAGTCTGGCCCACTAGTTACCAAGGCCTTTCAACATATTATTGAACACTCCAAACGTCAACCTCAGCTGCTACAAACTGACCAGGGGAAAGAATTTTTCAACAAGGATTTCTCCAGTTTTCTCAAATCTAAGGATATTCACCATTACACCACGTACAGCAACCTCAAAGCCAGTGTGGTCGAGCGGTTCAACCGAACATTGAAAACCCATATGTGGAAAGCGTTTACCGCTCAGGGCAGTTATCGCTGGTTGGACATGTTGCCAGAGCTAGTATCACGTTACAATGACACCAAACATAGAACGATTGGGACCAAGCCACGCCTCGTGACCAAAAATATTCAGCGATTGGATAAACTGTTTAACCCCCTAAAAACAGCCGATCCTAAACGTCACCGACTGAACATTGGGGATTTTATTCGTGTGAGCAAATTTAAGTCTACCTTCGATAAGGGCTACACGCCTCAGTGGGGGCTGAACTATTTCGAATTCGTCGAGTCAACTTGGACACTTCAGTCACCTATTTACACGAGGACCTCAACCGTCAACCCATAAAAGGTAGATTTTATCTCCATGAACTTCAGAAAACTGCATTTCCTCAGCATTATCTTGTGGAAAAAGTGTTGAAACAAAAAGGAAATAAACTCTATGTCAAATGGTTAGGGTTTAACTCTATGTTTAATTCTTGGATCAATAAATTACATGTTGTGTGAACCTGTGCAATTTTTAATTTATTCACACATGTTGTACACCCCCTATAGCTCTGTGTGTACAGTCCTCAGCTCCACATATTTCTTTCTCTTTCCACCTGTGTTCTCTCATACATTACCCCTCCCCCTCTCCCTCCCTTCACTTCCCACCACTGCTGTTCGCAGCTCTTGCCTATCTATTGGTTGTGACATCATTCCGACAAGTTGCATCATACTTTTTACTGTTTCAGCGATTCCCACGCTTTGAACATTCTCTTATCGTGCACGTGGACAGCTAACGTCCCAGGCGAACACCTGTGGCAGATCAAATTTCACATGAACTTGCATTTTGTCACGTACAAAGCAAGACAGGATGTAACTTGTTAACAGTTATCGCGCACGTGGACAGATAACGTCCCAGGCGAACACTTGGGGTAGATCAAATTTCACCTGGACTTGCATTTTGTCACGTACGAAGCAAGACAGGGTGTGACTTGTTTAGCGTACATGTGGTTTCACACATGTTCACATGCCTTTCGCTCTTCCCTGCCACCACGATGGTCAGATTATTTCACCTTCAAGCGTCTTGGTCATTTTTTCCATTGCACTTGTTGTCAAGTCAGATCAACGCCTTCCAATAAGCTCAAATGACATTCACCTCTTGCTCCTCGGCAAGTTTGTTTTCTGTACTCGCTTCGACCAACATAGAACCAAGTTCTCATCACCGTTTACACGTTAAAGGTAAAATATCAGAAAACGCATGCTCGCTCTGTCATACACCGACCAGTCGAAATAGCGATTGTTCTATTAAGCATGGTCCTTGTGCTAAGCGACAGGTTCGTTGAAACACACACACCCAGCCGTATCGTCTCTCTCAACCACCACGCTTCATGGACACTATAAACAAGTAAAGAAAAAGAAAACGGTTTTTCAACATGTATGGCGTTAGGCCCTTTGTGAATTACTTTTTGGAAAACATATCTGCCACATTTGAAAGGGGGCGTTAGCCCGAGTCCTAGGACACCTCGTACACGTCTCTAGCGTTATTGGTTCATGAGATATCGGCAAAAAATCACAAAAAACACGTGTTTACCCCAAAATCGAGTTTCCAAATTTAAAAAAAAAATATAACGAGTGGTCCATAGCACAGAGGACGTCACCCCGAGTCCGTGGACCCCTCGTTCATGCCTCTAGCATGATTGGTTCGCGAAATATAGCAAAAAGTTTAAAATCACGGTTTTACCCCCAAAAAAAAAAACATGTTTCCAAATTTTCACCTTTTCGACACCTACATTCCCGTAAATAGCACGACGAGACAAAAAAAAACGAATCCAAGCACGCCCTCCTAGCATGGCTCCTTCCATTCCAAGGTCGCAGGGGCTCACCACTTCCTAAGTGTAGTAGCTCTGTCCCCATCCCACTACTACAGGTTTTCATTCTAGAGACTTGAAATTTATTTTGGGGGTCGAGGGGGTAGGGACCATTAATTTATGTCAAACAAACTTTTTTTGTATAATTTCTAGTTTCCAAAATATGGGATTTTCAAAATTCGAGTTTTATCAAAAAAACATAAACAATAAAAAAGTTTTATTACCAAAAATAAAGGTCATAAAGACCGTTCGTTTGAGCCATGGCACAACGTTCTATCATGTTTGGTTTTCATACTATCGCCTACTTTCGAAAACAAAAATTTCAATTTTTTTTTCAAAAGTATAACGAGTGGTCCATAGCAAAGGGGCGTCACCTCAAGTCCTCCGACACCTCATTCGTGAAACTCCGACCATGGGTTCGAGAGAAAAGTCTATTTAAATGTTTCAATTTCGCGCGGCGGCCATATTGGTTTGTTGGGCACAGGAGTGCCAAGTGAAGGAGAAGCCCTACTACCCCCTTACTCATACATAGCGAAATAGCTTACACACTACGG
This sequence comes from Meconema thalassinum, assembly GCA_946902985.2. Taxonomy (NCBI): domain Eukaryota; kingdom Metazoa; phylum Arthropoda; class Insecta; order Orthoptera; family Tettigoniidae; genus Meconema; species Meconema thalassinum. The sequence continues at coordinate 2,008,395,619 of OX336388.2, forward strand.
ACCGATAATCTCGCTTATCCACCCCTTAAAACCTCAATAACTAAGTAACTAAATCACTAACTAGCTTACACACTGACATCTAGCTGCAACGACGGGAACCTATGGCTACAATGTTTGCGGAGTTTGTACCGCAGCGGCATCTGTACCGGATTTACCTTATTTAACATTTGGAAAACTTGTATGTCTACTGAATTAGTGAACATTTATTTAAGTTCCCCATATTCATTGTTTATGCCGATGCCCTGGTTGTAACGGCGGACTCCGTTGCAAACTAGCAAACCAACATGTTAGAACTTGAACAGAAATGTAAGGAGTATGTTATGAAGATTAGCATTTTAAAAACGAAGGTTAAGTTGGTAGAACAGAAACACAAGAAAATTGAATGCCCAGTAGGAGGAACTAAATTGGTGCAGGTGAAACATCTTAAATACTTAGGACGTATATTCTCTCAGGATGGTAGTAGACTATGGGGGAAGGAAATAGAGTTGAGGTGCATAAATGCCAATCCAGTGAGTTCTCAGTTGCGATCTACAGTATTCTACAGGGCACCAGGAAATGTTCTCCGCAGTGCCTGCATGCGTCTGCGGGAGCTAGCATCAGTAGTTACGTTGGCATCACGCCTGTCGCTTGAATTAAACCATAGGTGGGCAATGAGAGAGCACAGCTCCTGGAGCCAACTGCATGAGCGCGAACGGAGCCAACGAGTCGGGACCAGCTGACTGCTCGCTAATAGTTTGTGCTGGAACGACTAGATGCCAATATGCGCAGTCAAGGCGCAAGCATAGGTATAACATTGTACCGGGCAGAGTAGGCCTATTATTATGTGTACGGATATACGCTAAATATGAATCACGAACAAGCTTAGCACATTTTTATGAACAGTTTTCGCAAACAGATTTCCCAAACATGCACAAAATGACTGCCAAACTTCTATCAATGTTTGGTTCAACATATCTGTGTGAGAAACTGTGCTCTCTAATGAAGACAAATACATCTCCACGAAGAGCCACTCTAACTGACGCACATCTCACTGCCGTTCTTCGAATTGCAAGTGCAAGATCGATCGCTCCAAATGTAACCCGTCTGCTTCAGCGAAAGGATACGCACACCTCCTCATCATCTGCAGAATTGCAGTTCAGATATATAAGAACACACAGGCCTATGTTTTGTTTATAGTGAATGATATTTATTCATGTATTTATTTCTGTACTCCTAGAGCAAGTTTTCGTTCCTTGTGTTCTAAACAAGTTGTTAGGTTGGCTTATTGTAGTTTCAGGACTATCGGTAGTGGGCAAAGGAGTGTGTACTTATCAGCTGTCAAAGTGTGTATCCTACACAGAACCTAATAAAAGGAATATAATTAAGCGTATGTACGTAGCACCATAATCTAATCATCTACTGCACAACAAACAGGGCACACTTATAAAGCTGTTGTGATACGCCGCTTGTACCGGCAAGCTGTGCAAGCAGCTACAAGGTTAACTTCGGTGAGAGCGCATAGTCGGCTCTTTCTCCTGCCGGAGCGGGAGCGCTGCTCAATGAGCCGAATTGTGCCCATCTCTGAATTAAAAAACAAACAAACAAACAAAAAACAGTAAACTTTGTACTCACCACAGTCATTCATAACAGGTGCTGGAAATGCTGATGACACACACGCTCGCTTATTGCAATACACACTGACGATTTCGACAGCCTACAGCCCACACGTGTGGGATTCACCCTGTCAAGGACACCGTGCTGCCAACTGAACTGCTGATGCTAGCTCTGGCAGAAGCCGGCAGTCACTGCTGAGAACATTCCCTGGCGCTCTGTACAAGAATGAAGTTAGTGTAACGATGAAACACAACCTATATTGCTCAGCATTTAGATGGACCTTCCTATATGGAAGTGAGTGATACATAAGCTAGATGTAACTGATATGAGGGTAGCATGAATGACTGCTGAGGCAAATAGATGTGAGCAATGGCAGGAGGGTTAGTTTGTTATTTAAGGGGTGGAACAACGATGTCATGTGCCCCTGGCAGGAGGATAAGTTAGAAAAAGACAGAAAAGGAATCTGTTGACATCGAATATAGATTTAGGTATTAGGAAGACATTTTTGAAAGCCTTTGTCTGGATCGTGGCATTCTATGGAAGTGAAACTTGGACTATTGGTGCAGCAGAAAAGAGAAGAATTGAAGCGTTTGAAATGTGGTGTTACAGGAGAATGATGAAGATCAAATGGGTAGATAGAGTTACAAAAGGAAGAGGTATTGAGACTAGTGGGAGAGGAGAGATGTTTCTGGCGACTGCTAATGAAGAGAAGAGGTAGGTTGGGAGGACACATACTAAGACACCCAGGAATAGCAAGCTTAGTTATGGAAGGAAGGGTTGAGGACAAGAACTGTAGGGGTCGACCAAGGTTAGAATATGTTAAACAGATTGCCTTGGATGTAGGGTGTGGTAGCTATGTAGAGATGTAACGATTAGCTCAGGACAGGGAGGCATGGGGAGCTGCATCAAACCAGTCAAAAGACTGAAGACTCAAACAACAACAGAAATAGGCACGCTAGATGAAGCTGTTCGTATGAGTCGGCTCAGATGGTGGGGTCATGTGGAGAGAATGGCGGAGGAGAGATTGGTTGGTTGGTTCCTCACTTCAGGGGCTGCGACAAGGAGGCCATGTAGCCCCGTGTACTTTGTGTGTGTGTGTAGAATCTGTCTGATAACCGTGTTAATTGTGATGCCTGTATTACGGTGTGTTATCTGTAATTCAGGTAAGGACTGCAGACGATCAATTTCGAATAGTTCCTACTTTTGCTACCAAATGCTACCGTCGACGACACCTTGGCTACAAGATGCCACCGCAACTGGCACCTGGCGGTGAACGTTGGAACTTAATACAGCGTTAATCAAATCTAACAAAAAAGTTAGTTACACACAATTGTAGTTAGTAGAAGATTCTTTTACATGCAATAAATTTATGGCATGGAACCAGCGGCTTCAGTTCCCCTCCAAAGGAAGGAATACTGAGGGATTTTTAACTCTTAAGAAATCTGACGACCTCGGCCTTGTTTGAACCCACGAACTTTGGCATAGAAGCTCAGCATGCTACCAACTACGCCACCGAAGCCGCTGGGAAGAGATCACCTAAGAGGTCAATGAGTTTAGCTGTCGAGGGTAAGAGAAGCAGAAGTAGACCTAGAAGGCGATGGTGGTTAGATTCAGTTTTGATCAAAGTGAGAGGTGTAGAAACAGAGGAGGCTTCAGTGCTAACTGCTAATAGGGGAACATTGAGGTGATTTGTTCGCAAACAGAGGCTTGCAGACTAGACTGGACGCTGAAAGACAAAACAGTCTCAAATTAAAATGTATGTGTATATTTGTTTATCATTCTTTGTATAAGGTCCAAAACAGGGAACATTTATAGATATAAGCATCAAGATTTGGTTTTGTAGTTGGTAGCATGCTGAGCTTCTATGCCCAAGATAGCGGGATCAAACCCGGCCAAAGCCGTCGGATTTTTTAAGAGCGTTAAAAATCCCTCAGTATTACTTCCTTCGGAGGGGAAGTAAGGCCGGCGGCCCCATGTCATAGATTTATGGCAGGTTAAAGAACCTTCCACTAATTACACCTGTGTGAAACTAAATTGTATAGGTTAAGAATGTAAACAACGCTCTTAGGTTGCTATGTTCGTTGCCAAGAGCCGACTGTGGTGGCGTCTAGTAGTTAAGTTCTGAACTAGGCCTAGTAGTCGTTGACGGTGGCGTTTGGCGGCCAAAGTAGGAACTATATGAAAAATTCAAAGTTGCAGTCCTTACTTGAATTAAGAAAACAGATACACACACTAACACTCTAATACAGTCATCACAATTAACACCGGTTATCAGACAGATTCTACACAAACCCAAAGTACACGGGGCTACATGACCACGTTGTCACAGCCCCTAAACTAAGGAACCAACCAACCATCAAAATTTGGCATTCTCTTTGTTGTAAATCTTCTTCACATTGAGTGTATGTCATGATGGACGGTTACTTATTGTATAACTTTCAGCTGTTAATAGAGAAAGAGCAGTTTGTAGAGAAAGTGCCATCTGGCTGATCATCTGCTAACCAACGTCCGCAACCTGCCAGACCGTCATAACGGAGAAACTCGGGTACATTATGTGAAACACTTCGAGACACCCACTCGGGCCACAATAGACGGTACCGTACCGTTCATGCGTACAATACAGTAGCGTCATAGAGGCTATAACGGAACTGGTTTGTCTCTCATTTCCGCTCTGAAGGATTAGAATACCAATATACAGTTGACCCAGTCATTTTAAGTAACCTAACATACAGATGCGCGTAGCATTTCTTTCTGGATGTGGCCGGAGGATTATGAGCTGCATCCCGATATGAAAGGGAAATGACAGAGTCAGATGCATCCCCTTCCCCACCGGAGAGATTAATGTTATTTAATTGTTAATTTTATTCTTGTCGTGTGGCCTCCTGGGAGGCCGAGTGCAGGTCTTTATAGTCGACGCCCGTGGGTGACCTGCGCGCCGGAATGAGATATGAAATGATGAAGATGAATCAAACTGGGCAAGGATGTGGAAGGAAGTGGCCGTGGCCTGTCAGAAGGTATCATCCCAGCATTTGCCTGGTGTTGAAAATGGGAAACCACTGAAAACCATTCCAAGGACGGCCGACCCATACATCCATTTAGTCAGCACAGAGCTTGGCCCCATGACCCAACGCTGCGCTTTAGCGAGCGTAGCCACTGTTGTCGGTAATTGTTCAATAATGCTGTCATGTTGTGTATAGGTGCTCAATTAAAGAATGAACGCACACTTAATTAATTGTATTTTGTCAAGTCCTAACCACGTGTTTACACGAGGAATTTTACAGTGGTGTGAAGCATTATAAATATTATGAGACTACCCTGGTTACTCTGCTCATGCCTACTTGTTTTTGTCTCTGGGTTGGAGAACTAAACAAGAAAGAAAGAATGAAAGAAAGAAAGAAAGAAAGAAAGAAAGAAAGAAAGAAAGAAAGAAAGAATGTATTTACTCGAATCAGAAGCAGATAAAAATATTGTACATACAAGAGAAAAGGAATAACATGGGATCATACATATATACACACATAATACAATCAAACCGTCTTTGCCCAGAAACGAGCAACTGCTATAGAATTTTCATTTCTTGTCCCTTAAACAACTCCTCCTCACTGCAAGAATCAGGGCAGCATAAGCACTGACACAGATGCTTTGTTGTCTGTACCTTTCCACATTCACAAAGCGTTGATTCTTGTTAAGGTATCCCCATTTCATTAGGTTATCCTTAGTTTTGCCAACACCTGCTCGTAATCGGTTTAGTGATTTTCAAGTGATCCAGTCCAAGTTGTGTCCGGCTGGTAAGCATTCTGCTAGAGCTAGAGTTACCCTTGTTGGAAGATGATTGATTTTGGGTGCCCACAGCTCTTCTCTGGCTTTGTTGGAGGATGTGGTAAGTGGAGATGTTGACTGTAAAAAGCTCTTCCGAAATTTCAATCTTTGTCCGTGCAGCGGGTGTAGCTGACTTTCTTCCACTTTCTTTCTTTCGGCATTTGCGGCTATTTCAGGGGGAGCAATTATAAACAGCGCAGTTACCAATAAAGCACGCTTTTCTTTGAGCCAATGTAGGTTATATTCAATACAAATCATATGGATATCCTATACGTTTTTACTAAGATCTGAGCCCTACGTTGTCAAAATGTTGAGTATCGAGGTATTGAGTATGAACACAGTAGCAATCCTGGATAAAAGTATACAATTGTCTGTTTTCAGGCCTGTTCGTGATCTTGGGCGTCCAGACCTGTCGAGACGGTAAGGGATACTGCCTTCTAGGACAGGACTGTTCCTTAGATGATGACTTCTTGGCCGACAACCAGGGTGGACACTGTGACGGGCTGAAGTCTGCCTTCACACCGAGCGCTCCCTTTGTTTGCTGCCGCTTTGTAGGGGAAACAACTACGACAGACTCACCCCCAACCACCACAGACATGACCGATGATGCAGAGGGTACTACCATCACGTCAAATTTGAATGACGACAGCGGCACAGGAGAGCGTACCAAGGCTAAAATAACAACAGTGAGGAGCTACGAAGTATATGAACCTCATTCAGAAACTACACATTTCATTGACAAAGTGGGACTGAACAAATCAAGCAGACTTGATGAAATAAAGAAAGAAAAAGATGAACCTTTTTATGTAAAACTCAATATAGGTGAATTAGTTGATAGCAAAGTCAAAGGATCTAGCAAGAATACGAGCCAATTAAAAAAGAAACACAGATTAGAAAATGAGGCAGAAATTCATGATAACTCTGAAATAGGTTTGGTGAGTTCTCCTAGTTTAGTGAATAATAGCTCAGTGCCAAAGAGTAATGTAGCTTGTGTCCCACAGGCGAGGAGTCTGGAAGAAAGAGGTCCTTTAACATTCCCCAAATGTGTGCCTTCACTTCCCACAACCAACAATCGAACTTCCGTTACAACTCCCAGCGCAGAACTTGACAATCAAGTTGATAGCACTGCTCAGGACAATGCCACTGAAAGAGATTCCAAATTAAATGTCCAGTTATCCACGGAACGTTCTGTTAACAACACGGCAGGAATTAGTGAACTTGAAGATAATGATGTGATTAGTTCCGTTACAGCATATGTTGGTTTATACGGCCTTGAGAATACAGATAATGGTAACGGCACAACACATACTCGAACTAACACTTTACAGTTTGCTTTTGACGACGATAAAAAATCCACGCGATTGGACAACAATTCCAGCAATTTCGATGATACTGTAAGTAATATTTATAATTTACTTACAAGTTTAAAAGTTAAAACAGATATATCTAGCACAAAATATGCTTCAGATAGCACAACGTTTGAAACAAATTCTGGTTATGATGTTACTACAGTCCGAGATCCTCTTGAAGGAGACGACGCTATGGAGGACAGTTTTCTGAGAGAAGTTACCACAAGAGAGAATGTACCAGATTCTGAAGAAGAGGATCAAAGGTTCGATTACGACCACGGAGTTGTTTTCTCAACTACTGTCAGTGCTGATGATTTCACCACGGAAGAATATTCTGAAGAAGAGACAGACTCAACAACACCTCTGTCTGTTACAGAAAATCCAACGACACTATCAATTTCTGATAAAAAGAACATGTCTACGATACACTCCACCAATCCAACCACACAATCCGATTTAACTGATTCTCGAAGAACATCAGCTCCTCAAATGACAATTGTTCCCTCATCTACCACTCAACCACCAGCAACTACATCTCAGAGAACAGGAGGAACTTCTGCTACTAAGAAACCAGCATCCACAACTACGTCTAGCACAACTTCTGCTGTATCAGAATTAAGTAATTCAAGTACAGAATCAACCAGTCCCTTATATACGTCACCACAGAGCGTGTCTTCTAATAGGAGAAAAGGGACTGTTAATAGTACTACACAGTTCTATACTTCTACAACTCAGTCGACGAGAGGATCTGCAATCAATAGTACAGGCCTCAAGGAGGAGTTCTCTATCACGGTACGTGACAATGTGACTACTGTACGACCTGACGTGGACAGTGCTAACAATGATGCTAGTGTGTGTATTGGAGAGCACCAGGTGACCACCGGTGATGATTGTTGGCTGGTTCAGTTTCAAGACTCCAGACGTGGCGCCACTGAATGTCCTGGAGCACTCCTAACGACGAACATGGTTATTACATCTGCCAGTTGCGCTATAAGGTAAGCATATAATAGTCAAGTATTAGGTGAGTATTATCAATTTTTGTCTCCTGCATATCACTTCACTGAAGTTTCAAACGGTTTGGAACACAATACAATGAAATGGCATAGCCTAAGTGAGCATTTGTTAGAAGTATCAGAATACAGGGTGTTTGACAAATTTATTAATTGCACGTTGCATGACTCCACAAACAATTAAAACGGACTTAATTAAATTAAGTTTAAGAACTTCCCCTTTCATCCGACAGGAAAACCACTAGGCTATCTATCATAAGCATTCTTAAGGAAACACTTCCACTATCATCCGTCTGGTAAATAGCTGCGCTATCCACCACAAGGATTCTTAAATAAACTCATCCACTTTAGTCCGCCTGGCGATCTACTGCGCTATCCACCATAAGGTGTTTTAAGAAAACTCTTCCACATTCATCCGCCAGGAGAGCCACTGCGCTATCCACCATAAGGTCCCTTAAAGTTACACTTTTACTTTCATCCGCCAGGAAGGCCACTGCGCTGTCCACCATAAGGTTTCTTATGGAAACACATCCACTTTCATCCGCCAGGAGATCCACTGCGCTATCCACCATAAGGTTTCTTAAGAAAACTTTTCCCCTTTCATCCGCCAGGAGAGCCACTGTGCTATCCACCATAAGGTCCCTTAAGGTTATACTTTTACTTTCACCCGCCAGGAGGGCCACTGCGCTATCCACCACAAGGTTTCTGAAGGAAACACCTCCACTTGCATTCACTAGGGGAACCATTGCGCTCATTCAGGTTGATTGGGCCGATGCGCTATCTGTCGTAAGGTTCATTAACGTTACTTCCAGGCGCACAAAGTACCTGATCAATTAAATTAATCAATCTCAAAATTGACTTGCCAGGCAGGCCCGTGACAATTTGGGTGTCTGCCAGCCGCAGCTAATTCAGCAGGAGGGAGATCTATTCACCAGTGTTTGAAAAAGATAATTCCCTACGAAGCGATTTAGTGACATATTGACTTTATGTCTCGGAGAATTCAGTACAGCATCGAACCCCATTTTGGGCACACTATTTATTATTGTCCACATTTGTCATAAGAAGGACTAGCAATTGTTATTTTCATATCACAGCCAAATACTCGTTCTGTATATTCCATTACAGCAGTGCAGTACATTTCCTTCATAGTGTAGCAATTTCTATTTTCAGGAGCGTAATTATTTATTTTTTAATGATTAACCTCCCAGCTCAACTTTGCCCACGGGCCCAACGAGAGATCAATCCTCTACCGACGCAAGGGCGGTGTCTGAGAGCTGAACACAATTTGTCAGCAGATACAACTGGGGATGGTGGCAGGCCGATCGCTCAGGCGACCGCTAACTTGGATCTAATTAAGGAATGGTCAGGGAAAGGAATTTTGGAAATAAATCGGCCATGGGCCTGTTGAAAGGAACCGTCCCGGTATTTGCCTGGTGGTCTAAATGTGAAACCACGGAAACTATTTTCAGGATGGCCTAGGTGGGATTCGTACCCACGTTCTCCTGATGCCAGCAAGGCAAGAGGTAGTGCGTTAGCGTTCTTGGCTACAGTAGCCGGTGCTATACAAGTGATAAACTTGCGATTGTACACGTTTTCTGCGTGGAAATAATTAGGGGGATGACATATTTAATAGTTTTTAACTTGATTATTCCATAAGTACCATAAGAGTAGCCTACTACAACGGAAATAGTTAGTATTGGAAATATGATTGTGAAGCCAGGTTTTGCAGGAGACAGGGTATATGACTGCCTGTTAAACTAAAGAGTCGCATGTCACTGCAACTGTATTGCATAGATTATAATTAATCTTCCAGTTTACAAGGACAGCATCAGAGGGCAGGTGGACTATTAGATTCAATGCAAATACACATTCTATGGTAAAGTTCCCAACGTGTTCACTTTCTATGAACCAGGACGCTAGTTACTGGCTAATCAACTAGTCATCGCTAATTTGTACCCATGGGCAGCTTCAATTAGCGCTAAGTACAGCAGAGTCCACAAGAAAGCTGAGTGTATAATATTGAAATATAAGTTTCTGTCAGTTCTTAGGTTTGTAATATTTGGTGAATCCTAACTTAAGACCACGGCCGTCTCATTTCCAATCCTAGTTCAACTAGCCTACTTATACACACACTACTACAGACATCACAATAATGGTTATCAGACAAATTCTATATTAATCTAAGTACAGGGGCTTGAATTGACTGAGATGTATGTATATATGTATGTATGTATGTCTACCCCCTATTAATCCTGTTTCCAACGGGGTCGGGGATGAGATGCTATGCAATTCTATGTGGCGGATGGTTTTTACGGCCGGATACCCTTCCTGACGCCAACCTCATGAGAGGAATTGATGAGAGATGAAATGAATGAAGATGAATGAAACTGGGTAAGGATGTGGAAGGTAGCGACCGTGGCCTGTCAGAAGGTACCGTCCCAGCATTTGCCTGGTGATGAAAATGGAAAGCCATGGAAAACCATTTCAAGGACGGCACCTGATCCAGGTAACTTTTACCTATTAAAACCCCCTAATTTCCTCTCCCCCTTTTTATCTAGCTTGGCTGTATCGATAAGTTGTGTCTTGTTTCCAACAGGGTGTGTTTTTTAGTAGGGTGAAGAGGGGTGAGCTCTCCATAAAAGTGTGTTAATTTAGATTGTTGGAATTGTTTCGTTTGGCTAGGTGAATCTCGATTGCTTCCCTTTTGTCAAGAGCTCTGCCTTTCGATTCGTAATGAATTAATTTTAGGTCCGTCTCGATGTTAGTAAAGCTGTGCATATGTTCGCACACGGCTGAATGTGTTCCGTATCTTATCGCATTTCTATGTTCATTATAACGTGTGTCTACTCGTCTTCCCTGACCTTTCCTTAATTAGATCCAAGTTAGCGGTCGCCTGGGCGATCAGCCTGCCACCTTCCCCAGTTGTATCTGCTGACTAATTGTGTTCAGGTCGCCCATGGTCGTCAACTCTCAGGAGGCTACACGACGAAAATAAAAAAAATCCTAGAAATAGTGCAACCCGAATGATAGAAATACTAGGGTGGGAATCTCTGTAAGATTGAAGGACGAAATCCAGACTGCAGGCTATGTTGAACACCTACACTAATCAGCCAGCATGGGGAGAACTAAGCAAACGTCTGGGAAATCCCACCTACCTGAGCAGGACAGATCATCTTCACAATCTTAATGGCCTACCGCAACTCACAAGTTATGGGAAATATTCTTCCATTAATCGTGGTAATGTTAATTGGAACTCATTACTTGCCTCAGTCATAGAGCCTTTCCTCAGACATATTGTAATTTTGTGTAAATTCTCCAGCTTAATTACTATATTTCCCAATCACGACTTCGTACGGTAAGTGGTCTGATTTTATTGTTGTTAATTTTCTGTATTGTAAAATTTGCCAACGGGGTGACAGCCAAAACTGCTAGCCGCTACACCACGAGGTCGTCACTGAACTACTGGGGGAACATTAATTCTCACTTTGGCAATGATACATCTAAGGCACTTTCGAGCATTAAACCATCATATTGTGGTTGTTGCCCTGTGTGGGCTACATATGAAAATGAAAATCCACAGCCTGCTTCCAGTCTCCGACAGGGTCAGGAATGGAATGAATGAAGCCCCTATCTAGCGGCGAGGATATGAACTGTGCCGGCTGCCGAAGTCTGACGCACTCCTCTGGGGCAATGATTGAATGAATGACAGATGAAATGAAATGATAGTGGAGAGTGTTGCTGGAATGAAATTTTGACAGGGAAAACCGGAGTACACGGAGAAAAACCTGTCTGCCTCCGTTTTGTCCAGCACAGATTTCACATGGAGTGACCGGGATTTGAACCACGGACCCAGCGGTGAGAGGCCGGCGTGCTGCCGCCTAAGCCACGGAGGCTTGTGGGCTACATATAATTTATTTTGATTTTTATTTTCACTGCCACCGGCCACAATGTCCTAGAGTGCTATTCCGCTACCTCCTGCCTTGCTGGTATCGGGAGAGCGTGTGTTCTGACCCCATCCAGGCCATCCTGAAATGGTTTTCAGTGATCTGCTTCTGCCATTTCCACTCTGTCCGATGTAATTAGCTTGACAACCAGTGTCTTGGCACGTTCAGTGATCTGCTTCTGCCATTTTCACCCCCAGGCAAGTGCCGGGACGGTTCCTTTCAACAGGTCCACAGCCGACTTCGTTCCAACTCCCTTCACTGACCTTCCGTTTAATAGAACCAAGTTAGCGGTCAACTGGGCGTTCGGCTTGCCTCCATCCCTAGTTGTGTTAGCTGATAAAGTGTGTTCAGCTCCAAGACACTGCCCTTGTGGCTGTAGAGGAATGATCCTTTGCAGAATCCGTGGGTGAAGTTGTGCTTGGAGGATAAATCGAATAAATAAATAAATAAATAAATAAATAAATAAATAAATAAATAAATAAATAAATAAATAAATAAATAAATAAATAAATAAATAAATAAATAAATAAATAAATAAATCTACCACAATACTACAATTGAAGGCTCTCAGATATTAGGTCGTGAAATCCACAAATGGTGCATCCATTTAGATGGTAGTTAGAAAATGAAAATTTCTTAGGGAACAGATTCCGGTGTAAAATTCTAATCTGATTGAAATTTAGTACACCATATTCCTACAAAGTTGTACTATGACGTAGTGAAAACCGCACAGGCCACTTTCAATTTTGAACGCCGAAAATCTGCCGGGCGACGGCATGAGTGAGGAGGTGGGAAGTGATAAACCTGACCTTGAATCCTAGAAGCACGCGATGGCTCCCGGCCACCAGGCAGCGACCTGCAGTGCTACGTTGCATTCCCCCCTTCCAACTTCCCTCATCCCGTCACTACTTTATCAGTTCGGTAGGGCTATGCAAAACAAAAGTGATGTTTCAGATGAACAGGTCCCAAATCGTACCTTCATCAAGCCATGTAAGTGTGACACTTTTATTTCGTCTGTTTTTAATTTTACTAGCACATACAACAATTTATGTTGAAAACAAATGTCAGAAAGTGACAACAAAGATGTTCAATTGGAACACCTTCCAAATTTTAATCCTTGGAATGTGGTAGTCTTTCTACAAAGCTGGTTTGCTGAAAGTGATCGCTATGAAAGCTGGCGGCCGCGAATCATCGCGTGCTTCTACGTTTCAAGGTCATCTTTACCTCTTCTCACCTCCTCGCTCATGCCGTCGCCCGGCAGGTTTTCGGCGTTCAATATTGGCGTTCAAAATTGAAAGTGGCCCGTGCGGTTTTCACAACGTCATTGTAAAACACTGTGGGAATATTGTGTACTAAATTTCAACCAGATCAGAATTTTACACTGCAATCCGTTCCCTTGATAGCCTTTTGGGTGAAAATCCAATTCCTCGATCTAAAACTGTAATATGTTGAAATATAGTATGAATTGGCGTAGTATAACATCATTTAGGTGCTGATTTAACATAATCGATTCATTTCTTCCTGGTAACACTGTTAAATAAATGTCATGTCTCAGTCTATTTCATCTGAGCACACATACTTTGAAATGCAATATCTAGTAGAAGGGATTATATTCTACTTGTTGTCTCTTGTGATGTTAGCTAGGAAGCTGTTATATTTGATCAAGACGCAAGTCGGAGCAGATGTAATTGTGTACTTAAGAGTACATGGGACGTCTTGTCTCAATTTGTTTTCAGCATCGACAATGTTTACATGCAGTCTGTTTCCTATTCCATTATTCCCTTTGCTAGTTCTCACAGGATTCTAATACATCTCACATTACAATTGTATCAATTTGTTTTCAGCATCGACAATATTTACATGCAGTCTGTTTCCTATTCCATTATTCCCTTTGCTAGGTCTCACAGGATTCTAATACATCTCACATTACAATTGAATTACCCAACGTAGGCGAGAGCAGTCTTTCACAGCATACGCTACCAGTTTCGAAAAAGACGTCATAGGAGTACAGTCAGCCTTTTATAGAGGGATAGGGTGGCAAATTTCTGTCCGCTTCTCCATTCTTTTCCTTGCCAACAACACAGGTGTTTCGAAATAGAGCATCAATTCAAGTACTAACCACGCCGAATATTGCTTATCTTTGGAGATCTGACATAAACTGATGTTTCAACATGGCAAAATGACCAGTGATGGACGAAGCAAAGAGGATATAAAAAGTAGGTTGGGTCAAGCAACGAAAGCATTTCTACAGAAAAGGAATCTGCTGACATCAAATATAGACATAAGGAAGTCATTTTTGAAAACCTTTATCTGGAGCGTGGCACTCTGTGAAAGTGAAACTTGGACTATTGGTGCAGCAGAAAAGAAAAGAATTTAAGCGTTTGAAATGTGGTGTTACGGGAGAATGATGAAGATCAGATGGGTGGATAGGGTTAAAATGAAGAGGTATTAAGACGAGTGGGAGAGGAGATATGTTTCTGGCGACTGCTAATGAGGAGAAGAAATAGGTTGGTAGGACACATACTAAGGCACCCAGCAATAGCAAGCTTAGTTATGGAAGGAAGGGTCGAGGACAAGAACTGTAGGGGTAGACCAAGGTTAGAATATGTTAAACAGTTTGCCTCGGCTGTAGGGTGTGGTAGCTATGTAGAGATGAAACAACTAGCTCAGGACAGGGAGGCATGGAGGTCTTCATCAAACCAGTCAAAAGACTGAAGACTCAAACATCAACAACAAGATTCCGTTGATTAGGCCTAGTATACATTTAAGCAATACACACATTAATACAACCATCACAATAACATACGCTTTCAAGCAAAATTTCTACACACACCCAAGAACACGGGGCTAAATTAGCATGTTGTTCTAGCCCCTTAAATGAAAGAACACAAACTATATATTTGAGACTACGACAGTACAAATATACTTCTTTTTTTCTAATCCCCTTTCCTCCCATCTTGGCTTCACCCACGGACTGTACGAGAGATCATTCCTCTACCGTAGCAGGGACAGCGCCTGGGAGCTGAACATACATTGTCAGCAGATACAACTGGGGATGGTGACAGGCCTATCGCCCTGGTGACTGCTAACTTAGGTATAATTAAGGAAGGGCCAGGGAAGGGATTTTGGAAGGATTTCGGACGTGGACCTGGTGGTGAAAATGGGAAACCACAGTAAATTAGAGCTTTGAAGGCCTTTTTCAGTGTTGCCTTATTAACAATTAATATTATAGCTTTCAGTTCGTCAATACAAAAATCATTCCAATTCACGAATTGATTGCCGGCGGTCGAGATGGGAACTATTCCTTGTTTACTTGTGTCACACGTCAGCCTGCTTCGTTGACAGATACAGTTGCGCGAGTAGGATATGACTCAGCTCCATTAGCCTTAGTTATCGTTTGACTGTCCGTGGTGACATGAGCTCCTGTGACGCGCAATGCTGCCTGTCATATGTGCAGAATGAACTCTTGTCATCGCTGTGTTCCCCGCTTCGTCCCGCGGGGCGTCTGATACAATAAACAACAAACGGTGGCGCAGCCAGGCTCAGCGGCAATCAAATGTTAAACGGGAAATACTGGAATATGTGAAAGTAACCTGAAATAAGTTACACGCGATTAAAATGTATGTATTGTTGCGAACTATAGACGAAGAAGAGGAAGACAACTATGGGATGACATGTTTCGCGGTCGTCAAGCGAGCATCATCAAGACAAGATAAGCAAGACAAATAGCTCTACAAAACTCCACCAAACCTACAGGACATCCACAGACAGTCTCTGTCCTACAAAAAACAAAATACTAGAATACCTAAAAGATTTCCTTAGTTCCGCCTCGATTTTTTTTTACCCTCCCGGTTGGTGGAACCCACGGACTCAGCGAGGGAACTCACCACTACGGGCAGTGTCCTAGAGCTGGGAACATCGAATCGGAAGGGATACAACTGGTGAGGTGGGATTGGCACTTCGCCCAGGTGGCCTCACCTGCAAAGCGAACAGGGGCCTCATGAGGGAAGGTAAGGGATGGTGAGGAGGGATAGGCAAGGAAGATGGAAGGAGGCGGCCGTGGCCTGGAAGAAGGTACCATCCCGGCATTTGCCCGAAGACGAAGTGGGAAACCACGGAAAACCACTTCGAGGATGGCTGAGGGGGAATCGAACCCCCTCTACTCATTTGGGCCACCCGTGGCTGAGTAGACCCCGTTCGAGTCCTCGTACCACTTTTCAAATTTCGTGGCAGAGCCGGGAATCGAACCCAGGACCTCCGGGGTGGCAGCTAACCATGCTGACCGCTACGCTACGGAGGCGACTCCGCCTCGTCAATACAATTTATTCAATTTTTTTGTGATATAATCACGTCACTTAATTTACATCGGTACATGTTTCGATGCCTATTTGAATCATCATCAGCCTTTCAATTTATTGGCAGCACTTAAAAATCACTTTGTACATTGGATGTGATGAAATGTTAACATAAAATACACTCAAATCACTTATACACTAAATCACCTTAAAAGTTTTTTGAAAAGTTTTTAAAAGTTTTTTAAAAATATGGTAGACACTCATTACAAAAGCCTTGAAAGTTTTGATTTTCTTTCTTGAGGCTTTCAAAATTCAGTTCCTGATGTTATCTCCGAAATTTCTGGTCAAGGGTTTCCATTCCCAACTGGAATGAAATGACGCTAGGAGTAAGAAAATTTGAATAATAGAATGAAAAGATTTTTGAAAAGTATCCTTACTTATTTGCAAAACTTACTAAGGAAATCTTTTGATTATTATAGCAAGTCAATACGGAAAAATGGGTGACTCTATGAGTCAAAAAAGATACTAGAAAACCTGTCAGAAACTTTGTCAGTGTAGTAATTCTTATTATTGATAAATATTAAGGCATTATGCACTGAAAAAGAAAAAAGAAAAAGAACTACTTATTTTAATTTTGCAAAAACTCAGAAATGACTAACCCATCAACCAAAAGCAATAGTACATAATGCAACAAGCCTATAATGGCAATAATTAAGACGCGAGTATGTTTTATATTTCCATACTCGTGTCTTAATTACCATTATTGATGCGTTGTATACGACTGTTTATGTTCTATGATAATTTATTATAACTTTATTTTATGTTCGAACATAAATATTCATAAATATCTGTCGAGATTCCACCAGTTTAGTTAACTAAATAGAGCGCAAGGGACGCAGAGAATAGCCTACCATGTATTCGACCAAGGCCTCCTCGAATAACCCACTATGACAATAGCCACGCAGTGAAATTTAAAATAGGAGGCCGTGGAACTCAGCACACGTGCGTTGCTATCCTTACCTAATTGGTATTGTAATGAAAATCTTGAGCTCTGATTGGTAGAGAACCTGTATCATAATAAAACTTGAACTTTAATGAGCCTCTTTAGATGCAGTTTTCTGGCATATAATATTTATATTTCGGCATGATCGAACATAATAATAATTATTACAACAGTTATTAGTTATTACGTTTCTAACAGGTTTTCTTGTAGTTTATTTTTTGGAGGACAGAGCCTGTCTGTGGGTGTTACTGTAGGTTTGGTAGTGTTTTGTAGAGCTATTTGTCTCGCTGATTTTGTTCTGATGATGCTCGCTTGACGAGCGAAACATGTTATCCCATAGTTTTCTTCTTCTTCTTCTTCAGTAGTCCACAACAATATATAGATGTTAATCACAAGCTATTTATTTCAGGTTATCTTTGTGTTGGACGACTGAAACCTACAATATTAATTGTTAAACCACGGAAAACGATTCTCAGGATGGCCGAGGTGTAATTCGAACCCATGCTCTCCCGATACCAGGTGCCACCGCAGCCGGTACTACAGTATATTCAAGTATACATTCATGGCATGAGTGGACTAAAAATACATTTGAAACTTACATCCGTTTGTTATTTTCTTGTCGTTGTTATTAACTTAGGAACATGTTGGTTACCATCCAACACGTTGGTTATTAGCCCTGTGATTTGTCTGATAATCTTAGGGGGCGTGGTGGTGCAGTGGTCAAACTGTTAGCCTCTCACCAAGGTGAACCGGATTCGTTTCCCGGTCAAGATTTTCGAAGTAAATGCCATGTCCTGTGGTTCAGATTTCACCTAAAAAGGAGGTCCCGTGTCTCATGATCGCATGATTAATGATCACGGAAAACTAAAAGTTTCCTTCCTGCTTTTGTCTGATAACCTGTGATTCTGTGTTGACTGTAGTTGTGTGTGTCACCCCATGACTTAGCCGTGCGCGTTAAATTGTGCATCACGACCATGCTGTGGAGATGCAGAAAATCTGGAGATTGGAACATTGAATACCGATGCTTAGTTAGTTAGTTTTTTTAAGGGGCGTAAATACGGGGTCATTTGCCCCTAATACCGATGCTGATCGCAGCTATTCTGAGTGTGGTTTTCCTCCAGATTTTTCCATACTCCGTCCAGGCCAATGCTGGGATAGCATACTATTTCAAGTTCCGAGCCACCTTCTCCATCCTTGTGCCTAATTGAGCTACAGACATACTATTACAGTCATCACAGTAACACAGGTTATCAGGCAAATACAACACATATTCATGTACACGGATCTGATGACCATGATATCCCAAGCCCCTAAAACGAATCAACAAAAGTAGTTTATATGCCTGTAATTATTTGGGTAGTTGAAAAATGAAAATCCACAGCCTGCTTCCAGTCTCCGACCGGGTCAGGAATGGAATGAATGAAGCCCCTATCTAGCGGCGAGGATATGAACTGTGCCGGCTGCCGAGGCCTGACGCACTCCTCTGGGGCAATGATTAAATGAATGACAGACGAAATGAAATGATAGTGGAGAGTGTTGCTGGAATGAAATTTTGACAGGGAAAACCGGAGTACCCGGAGAAAAACCTGTCTGCCTCCGTTCTGTCCAGCACAGATCTCACATGGAGTGACCGGGATTTGAACCACGGACTCAGCGGTGAGAGGCCGGCGTGCTGCCGCCTGAGCCACGGAGGCTCATTTGGGTAGTTATTGTTGATTATTTTGGGGGCTTTGCGACGTCGTGGTCATATAGCCCCGTGTACTTGATTAGTCTATGTGTATTTTGTCTGATAGCCTCTGTTATTATGATGGCTGGATTAGTAAGTGTATTTGTAATTCAGAAGGAGGCAGCCGTGGCCTTAATGTACTGTAGGAACCATCCTGGTGTAGAAGTTGGAAACCACGGAAAACCACTTCCAAGGCGGCTGAGATATGAGTCGAACCCTCCTCTTCTCAGGATTGCATCACGTTGCTGAGCACACCCCGTTTCAGGTCTGAGACCAGAATTACAATTTCTCGGCGGAGCCGGGAATTAAAACTGAACCTCTGAGACGATAGCCACGATGTGGCCTTAATAGGGTAGAAGACGCAGTAGGTGTCCTGGGATTTGAAGCAAGCCATCATCCCGGAATTAAGCTAAAGCCAATGTGAAAGAAAGCCAGAGAAAGCCGCTGTCAGCGCCGGGGTTTAAACCACCTATCTGCGGACTTGATGTAGCACTCCATCACAGCCTTGGGGCTAGATTTATAGCGCACGGTACGCCGGGGGTGGACTAGTGTTTAACGCCATGCCTGTGAAATGGGATATGTAATGCAATTGAGTTCTGTTTTTCAGGTTATACAACGTGGGAGTGGAGAACATTGATGTGATGTTTGCTGACGGAAAGCCCGGTTCTCAGCGAATACGTGACATTATTGTGCACGAGAACTATCGGACACGCCGCTCCCAGCCAGCGCGTTACGACATGGGTGAGTGTTCTCGACGTTTGTCTTGTCTTGTTATAAATCAGCTCTTGACAATAAAATGTGCAGTATGCCAGCTGGACTTAGCCTTATTCTGTGTATAGCGGCTGGTTATGTAACGATCAGCCAGAAGCTCCAGCCAGTGAGCTGCTGTTGTTGTTGTTGTTAATTAGTATTAGGGGCTTGAGACATCTTGGTGATCAGTACCGTGTGCTTGCTTGTGTGTTAATTTGTCTGATAAACTGAGTTTCTGTAGCGACTGCAGTATAGTGTGTAAGTTAACTGTAGTGTCGGGAATAGTTGCCCAGAGACTTGAGATGGTACTATCTCGATTTGCCTGTTGGGAGTGTGAAAAAAAACGAAAAAAATATACTCAGGATAGCTATTGTCCACACCGAACCTTCTCTTGCTCCCCATCACAGTCGTGCTGAGCGATTGAACGCGTGCAGCTACGCCGAGGGGGTTCACAAAGGCATATTTCAAATTAGAAAAGACACATTTGCGATGGAACGTTGCAACGCCTCCTGTATGTCCTATTCAAAGCACAACAGAAAGATTACATAAACCGGATGATTCAGCAGCCCCTACCAATATGGTTTGCTGCAACCGAACAAACGCGTGTCGGCAGAAAGGTAGATAATTCTCTACTTGCATCCCCTATAGTACTAATGCACTGCAAGCATATCCCGCAAACGATACTGAACAGTATTATTTTCCCTCGTATTAGTCTGAAGTCAAAACGAGGGAACGTCTTAAAATTAAAATTTACCGTATTATGAACTAGCTATTCTTTAAATTTGATACATATAAAATGTCAACGGAAGGCAAATCAATGGAGTCTGATATAGAACAGTCATGACATTTGGCGGAAAAGTTTCGCATAAGAAATCTCTTTACTGAACACAGAGCTGGGTTATAATTTCTGTGGATCAGATGTCATATGCTTTCTGCGTCCATGACGTTCTAGTGTGTTTATATTAACAGCAGCATTCACTAAAATTGTCGGCAAAATCGTACGAATGCAATGCCCTGTTTGGAAATAGGATTTGCGGATATTAAGGTACAGTGCTATTTATTTTGCAAAGTTCTGCAGTTTGTTTATGCACATAGCCTATTACGGACGGTGCACACTTTCCACGTCGTTAATTTATATAGGCTAGGGTAGGATGGATTGTTAAAATTTTCTAGACGTAGACTCCTAAATTTCTTGCATATTTTATAGAATTTTCTTGCTACCGTAAAGGTTCGTGCTGATTTTGTCTTTGGGTTTGGGATTGTAACAACAATGGTTGATCCGATATCCTTTAAATTGTCAACTTTCAAATCGTGTAATTTGATGTCCAACATGTTGCATTTCGAGCGTATGTAATTGGTCAATGAATGAAAATCTTGAGCTCCGATTGGTTGGAGTAACTATATCATAATGACAAGTAGTACTTTAATGACCCTCATTATGATACAGTTTTCTGACATACAGTATAATATTTACTTTTTGAATCGTCGAACATAATACTACATTACGCAACGAGCCTATAATGGCAATAATTAAGACACGAGTATGTTTATAAAACGAGCGTATGCGAGTTTTATAATTTCCAAACGAGTATCTTAATTACCATGTTCGACGATAATTATTATAACTATTTTATGTTCGAACATAAATATTCATAAATTTCTGTCGGGATTTTGCCAGTTTTATGTAATGAACAGAGCGCATGAGACGCAGAGAATGCCTTGTATTTGACCATGGCCTCCTCGATTGCCCTACTATGACACTAGGCCAGGCAGTGAAATTTAAATTAGAATGCCGTGGAACTCAGCGCATCTAATTATCTAATTGGTCAAACAACTGTTTCCTGAGCTCTGATTGGTGGGATAAACTGTTTCATAATGAAAAATAGTGTTATAATGAGCCTCATTATAGTACAGTTTTCTGGCATATAATAGTTAGGGTCGAACATAAAAAGGATTAAGAATCTATGCTTTGAAGTATTGTGGATATATCCCAATGGGATTAGAACCCGTTACAATATACACAGTGTTATTATAGTGTTGAACTAAATTTAGAAATCATTTATACCTCACTTCAGCACCATCAGAGCCGAGGAAAGCTACGGTATATGAGTTGCAAAGTGAATACGCACTAGGCTGTGTACGAAGGCTGTTTTTAAAGTAAGGGCCGTTTCCTTTAAAGCCCGTAGTTAGTGCACACGCCGCAACAAGCGTGCGCGCAACCTTCCGGCATCCTTTGCGAACAGCCAGGCGTCAGTTGCAGCTGTGTAGCTAACCTGTATGCTGAACCATGCATCTTTACAATGTTCAAGATTATTGATTCGTGATTATTGATCTGTGATACGTTTTTTGAGTGCAAGAAACATGTCAGCTGCAGAAATTCATCGTCCGCTTTGTGAGGTGTATGGTGATAATGCAATGACGGAAGGTAAAGTGCGAAAATGGGTACGCGAGTACAAAAGTGGCCGTGAAAATGTTCAGATGACTTGGTGACTGCAATTGACACGAAAATACACGAGGACCGAAGATTCACGATAACCACCCTATCAATGGATTTTCCTCAAGTTTCGGCGACGATGAGGAAGTGATAACAGCCGTGAATTCTTGGTTGTCAGAGCAAGCGGTAAACTTTTATGCAGAGGGATTTCAGAACTTAGTTTTAAGGTATGAAAGTGCTTAAATAAAAAAGGCAACTATGTAGAAAAATAGAGGAAGGTATGTAAAACCTAAAAATAAATGTGGTTTCAAACTAAAAGTTCGGTTAATTAAAAAAAAAGATACGAGCCTTACAGTAGTCGCTTATGATGTGGGTATCCTACTATGAAATTGAGATGTATGTGAAGTCATCTGACATGTTATCATACTCGTATACTACACAGCTTGGACATCCTTAAAATGTTAATTTACGCTCCGTTTTCATACTGGTACAGTACTATGATGAATGTATAGATTGAATTGGAGATATGCTTCTGTTACACTTGTTTGAACAAATATCACATATTATATTGTAAATTAAGAGGAGGAATGAAACCATAGTCTCTAGCCTATCTATAGACTACTAGAAATAATGTTCAATACAATCAAATTTCCCAACTCCTACTTGGGGCAAACTATTGTAATTAAAATTAGATAAATCGTATTTTAAGGAAAAATTCTGTTAAAAAGACGCATAATGTTTAAATCGATAATCCGGTAGCAAAAATAATTGCCTGGACTGGGGTTCTAGCCTGAGACCTCATGATACGCAGACCAAGATGCTATCCACGCAGCCATTACAACCACAGGAATTTAGAGTACAAGGCAGTTACATATTTTCACGTGCCGATAATAATAAGGAAGTATTTTTTATGCTCCATTAATATTTTACTTTCTTTCGAAAATGTTCCTGCGTGGAATTGAGTTTTAAATTAGCTATGAATACGCCTACTTGACAGTAAAGGGAATTCCTATAGTGTTCCATGAAAGGCTAGCCCAGTTTCCGTATAAAATATCAATATATATATTACATTGATCACTGCATTACCGCAATGTGTGTTAACCCATAAACGCCTAGCGTTACCATATGGTAACACATTACCGATCATTGCATTTATTGCTCAACAGGACCTTTGCCAGTTAAAGATATTCGAACTTCGAGCTTATATGATCCAGGAAGGTCTATTGATTCATTTACCGCACATTAGTCACTTGGGTGATGTCCCAACAATTGGGTGCATTTCGTGGTTCGTTTCTCACGTCGTGATGGCAAGCCGCAAAAGGTACGGCATGCTAAATTACTGCGTAAAATGGAGATAGTTTACTTGGTCTTCAGGCTTATGGTAGTCAACATATCTAATTTATAATTCAATAACATATCTTACGTGTTTCTTTAGACCTGCTCATGCCCGGGACTAATTTTCCCAGCGTTACCATATGGTAACGCTAGGCGGATACAGGGTCAGTGGTAAGGCAAGATATTTTCTGTAGCACATTCATATGAAATGAGTTAGAATACATTTCATGCATTTATACACAAAACGTTTTTCCATATACAGCTTTTTTTTAACAGTGCATGCCTTCATATAATATGTTTCATGTCACCGTAGCATATTTTTTATGCCAGTACCGTATTCAAAACCATACCTTTGCCGAGATATCTGGCAGCAGGCAGTGTTTCAGAAAATACAATACGAGAATTATTTCGATATTTCAGATTACTAGACTGGCTGCGTGGCTCAGTGGCAACGTTCTCGCTTGCTGTGCCCAAGATTTACGGATCGAATCCTGGTGCAGTCAGCTGGCATTTGAGGGTGCGCAATGCGAGGGAGTCATGCCATTAGATTTACTGGCACGTTAAAGATCCCCTTCGGGTCAAAATTCCGGCAACCCGGCGTCTCTAAAAGCCAGATCAGTTAAAAGGGGCGTAAATCCAATAACATAATTATTATTGAGAAGTCTGACCTAGGCAGAAATATTGGAGGAAGTGGAAAAGGAGTAATGACGGCATGATTATAGCTCTCTGGCATGAAAACAGCACAGTAACTGTTGCTTCCACGACTCTCCCTGTTTTTCCCCCCTCGAGCATGTCAGAAGGTTCTCTCGGGCTGAAATGAAAAATAGTTACAATCCCACGTTCTCTCCAGATCGGCACCTATAACAAATTCATGGAAGGAACGAACCATATGGATGAAAATGTGAACTGATATCATGTGCCAATAAGAAACAAACAGTGGTGGTGGGCCATATTTTCTTGGCTTCTTGACGAGAGTCTCCAAAAACCATGGCACCTCATTATGATATCACGGTCAAGGACAACTCAACTGGAGTTCAAGAGGGAAGTGGCACAATTCTATGTGAAATCTTACGGCGTAGAACCACGTGAAACCAGGTGGCTGTCTACAGCACTTGCAGGATAGGGCCGCGACATTGAAATCTTGTGATATGATGGACGTGATCATCTGGTCATCAACGTCCCAGGACATAAACGGAGGCGGTGTGCCGGTGTAAGCAGTGTCCGCATGTTGTAAATGTGATGTAGGACTGTGCATATCATGCTTCTTGCCGTTCCACACCTAGTAACTAGTCACTTGACTATATGATCGAAGGTTCAAAGGTGTCAAAATACTTGCTCAGTGCTTTTTAAGGTGTAATATTATCAAGATAAGTATTTAGCAACAAATATGATATTGGTACATTATTGTATTTATAAATCACCATTCAGAATATGCAGTAAAGGTTTTGACAACACAAGCGCCTAGCATTGCATTTATGTAACACCCTGTATTTCGGGAACTTAAGATGCCACCTTCGTAAAATATGGGTTGAGCAGCTTAATAACTTCCTATGGCATGACTTATTAACAAAAAACAAAATTTTCAAAAAGTATTAATTCGGGCGTTCATGGGTTAATATCTGAACAGCCATTTTGCAGAAACATAATACCGGCTTTGCCGACTAGTTACAATGTTTATATTAAAGCATATCATCATTTAAATACTGATACGAAGATTTTAAACATGTAGTTTGTGTTTCAATCAGTTGACACCAGAGTTCGCATGAGCGTTTACCATTCAGTATGAATGTGTTGAGCAAATTTAGTCGGGGAGTGGATGCCCATCACTTTTATCCGAGAGATTGAAAAACAGACTGTTAGTAAATCATAATTGTTTTCAGCAAATATGAAATAATGAATATTTTTACACCAAAGAACGACAACTTGAAGATGATTTATTGTAGAAATATCTGTAATGGCGCCTCAAAACCTTTGAAGTAATCCATATGTGATATACATTTCACATGTCCGACAGTGCGTCATTGTACCAATCTCCGACAGTGCACGCTTTAGCAGCCAGGAGGGATTCGATCCAGCTGGCAGTGCGTCTTAAACACTTCCGTCCCATTTTTCAAAATCAGTCCCACAAAAATATCCAGCAACCGAGTGGAAAGATGTTACACATCAAATACGGCCCTTACTTACAAAACGGCCCTCCTAATACAGTTTTTGTCGTGTTTCTTTCTACAACATATAAGGCGTGATCAAAAAGTCTCTATTTGAAGGCCGTACATTCCAGAATCGGTTTGCTAATGAGACAAAATCCCTGTGAGCATTGAGGCACTAATCCCAGCGACGCACCAGGTTGAAGATCCCCGTGTGGTAAAACACTGTGTACTGCTGCGTGAAGAAGTCCCTAACCGCCTGCTGCACATCTTCGTCCGACAGGAATCGTCGACTCGTCACCGCCTTTTTTAAGCGACCCAAGACGTGATAATCATATGGGGAGAGATCAGGACTATAGGGCGGCTACTCGAATGTCTCCCACGTGAGTTGGCGTACATTCTGCGTTATGACCTTTGCGGGATGTCTGTTATCATGAAGCAGCAGCTCTCCTTGTCACAGTTTTCCCGGACGTTTTGCCTTAATTGCACGTTGTAATTCCTCCAGTGTTGCGCAGAACCGTTCCTCAGTGATGAAGATTCCAGGTCTCTTGAAACCATTTTTTTTCTTTCTTTTTTTCCTTTTTAGCGTATGGCTTTTAGTGCCGGGAGTGTCCGAGGACATGTTCGGCTCGCCAGAGTTTGTAGCTTCTTCTAAGTGGACACCCATGGGGTGAGCTACAAGTACCGTCGCGTGTGGAGTGTTGTCTGGGGAGAAAAGTTTGAATGTAAGGACGAGGAGTTGGAAAGTAACGGCTGTGGCCTATAGTTAGGGCCAACCCCGGCATTCGCCTGGAAGGAAGATGGGAAACCACAGAAGACCATCTTCAAGGGTGCCGGCGGGGGGATTCGAACCTCCTCGCCTCACGGATGTGAGCTACTGCCTGCAGCCACGCCGTAACGACCACGGCTAACTCACCCGGTTCTGGAAAACAATAAGCAATGGGCCCCGGTTATCCAAGAACTGGATGGTTAGGTCTTGAACTTCTCGGGACGAGGGGATGATGGATGACATTGCTGCATTGTCGGCGCCTTTGGTTCCTAGTGTAGGCACCAGCTTTTACCCCCCAAACGGATACGTTATGTCACGCCTTATACTAAGACACCACCCGTGCAATGCCGGGAAAATATGACAGTAAGCTAAAAAACGTAATATTAGTGCTCGCTTATAACAAATATCTTGCGGTGAGTATACCAACAATATTATCCAATTTGCGTACATCTAAATGTGAAAACATGAGGCTTGAAAATGATGGTATGAAAAAGAAATGAACATGGTTGTGTATTAACGCAGATATAAATTTCTGCTACCAAATCTGTTCTCGTTATGACAGTCCTTTACAATTATAACATCACCGTTTATGAAGACTTCATTCATTCATTCATTCATTCATTCACTTTCATTTGTGACTGAATTGCCTTTGAGCGTTCTGTATAATCTGCAAGCTTCTGTTTGCGAACAAGACGCCTCCACGATGCTCTACTTGCAGTTAGCACTGCGGTCTCCTTTGCTTTTACACCTCTCACTTCAAGATCGCTCAACACTGGCCTACCTCTGCTTCTCTTACCCTCTACAGCCAAACTCATTAATGTCTTAGGTAATCTCTCCTCTCCCATTTTCAACAAATGACCCCATCATCTGAGTCGGCTCATACGAACAGCTTCGTCTAGCGTGTTCATTTCTAACACAGCTTTTATCTCTTCATTACGAGTACCTTCCTGCCATTGCTCCCATCTATTTGTCCCGTCTATCATTCGTGCTACCCTCATATGAGTTACCTGCTTGCCACGGTGGGTGAGTGGTTATTGAGTCGGACTACCAACCTCAAGCTTTCAGGTTCGCTCCTGGTCATGGTAAGTGATTTTTGAAATGCGACAAAAATCACGACAAGCATGCCATACGTTGTTGGTATGTTAAAGAAGCCATGTGAATTCAGAAGCCGTGTTCATAATGGCAAAATTAATCTCGGGATTTTCTGCCAACACAAAAGTTCCTCCTTTCTCTACTAGAAAGCGCTATAGTGTCAAGGAGCTTGGATATCTAACTTTCATAGCGCTCCAAGGTACAAAGAAATTCGATATGTAAGCTGCCCTCTGGGCGCAAATAACAAAGCTTGCACCCGGCACCCGAGGCCATAAGATCTTATTAATATTACACCGACCGGCACGAAAAACGCAACACCCAATAAATGATGTGAAATTATTGTGTAATTTATCTATTTAATCAAAGTGAAGCACTTTAAAGTATTTTTTAGACGGGTTATGTTATTGGTGTTGCTTTGCAAGCAAACAATGAAGTGTTGATTGTTGATTGCACTAGCCTCAATTGATTTTTCCCGCGCAACCTGGAAAACACATAATTGGATGTAACCCAATGTGTTGTACTTTCAATTGTTCCCTTTTCAATCACATGTGTTTGTGGGATCTTTCTGTGATTGTCGTAATTAGCTTTCTGGAACAAACATGCCCTTAAGCCATGAAAAAGCTGCAAAAGTTGTTGCTTTGGTGGAAGATGGTCGCAGCATGCATTACATTGCAGAAGTGTTGAGAATTACAGCTTCCACGATTTCCAGAACCGTACGAAGGTACAGGGAAACTGAAGGCTTTGCAAGGAGACCAAGATCAGGCCCGAGAAGAACAAAATCGAAGAGAGATGTCCGCTTCTTACAACTTCAAGTTCTTCACGACCGTCACTCCACCGCCATGGAAGCACGAAATCGACTCCACCAAGTTCGTGGGGTCGATGCTAGTGAGAGAACCGTCCGAAGAAGATTGGAAGAAGCCAATCTTCAATCCAGAAGACCAGTTACAGACCCAGAACCTACTAGAGAACATCGCACAGCTCGACTACGTTTTGCAAGGGAACATAATGGCTGGACAGTACAACAATGGGAACAAGTGTTGTTCGCCGAAGAGTCGCGGTTTGGCCTCCGATAACTTGACGGAAGAGAGAGGGTCTGTAGAAGGCCAGAGGAAAGGTATACCCCTTGCACATTCTCATCCAGGACGCCATTTCAGGGTGGTTGTGTGATGGTGTGAGCAGGATTCAGTATGGCTGCAAGGACGGATTTGGTCTTCATGGAGAATGGGAGCCTCACTGCACATCGGTATGTGGAGGAAATCCTTCTGGAGCATGTTGTGCCTTTCACTCCATTTATTGGTGACGATTTCACACTAATGCAAGACAATGCACGCCCACATGTTAAGAAAGTTCTTGGGTGAAGCAGGGATTCATGCTAGGCTTGGCCTGCTCGAGGCCCTGATTTGTATCCTCTTGAGCACTTTTGGGACCGGCTGGGGAGAAGAGCCCGTCAGTGATATCCAGAGACCCTACAGGACCTACGGTATGTCATCCTGGAAGAATGGGAGATGATTCCTCAACAGGACATTACAGCATTAAACAGGAGCATTCCTGAAAGGTTGATTGCCGTCATTGGTACAAGAGGTGGCAAAACACGCTTTTAAAGATGCGAACAGAGGTCTCCGAGATCATCTCCGAGGTCTGTGAAGTAATGTGTGAAGTGTATAAAATCAAAACAGAAGTGAGGACCTTTAGGACCTTAATCAAAATTTCCCGCTCTTCTAGCGCTCTTTCCTTGAAATGTGCATCACTGGCTTAATTTTTAGCCTACTTTTCACATTTTGCAAAAATGAGGAAAAAGTAGACTTATGAGATCGGGCAAATGTGTGTCTGTCTGTCCTTCTGTCTGTCTGTCCTTCTGTCTGTCTGGCTGTGTGTGTGTCCCCCCTATCAACTCCTAAACGGCTGCAGCAATCGAAACAAAATTTGGTAGGAGTAAAGATCTATACCTGAATATCTCACGGCCATATTTGAAAATGATGTCAGTGCTACCAACTGCTAAAAAATCGCAATTGAAATTTGAGCTCCATGTTGGATATCTTGGAAAGTATGAATGGGAGCTATTTCAAAATTGGCACACGTACAGATCATAATATTTCAGTTTAATTTCCAGGAGGCCAAACATGGCAGTGTTGCCAAAATGATTATTAGCCTCCTGATAGGTCCAATTTTTAAATGCATATAACTTCTACACTATCAATTGGAATTCAACCAAATTTCGTATGTTGTATGTGTACATAACCAGATATGACTGAGCGTATTCGTAAGACCTACCAGGGCTACCAACTGTTAATAAATGCTCCTAATTTATTTTATCCAAATACCAATATATCAGAAAGTATGCAAGCCGACAGCTTTAAATTATGCACACGTATAGTACCTGACATTCTATATTAATTTGGAGTAACTTAGATACGTCAGTGCTACCAACATGATTCTAAGCCTGCTGACAGGTCCAAATTTAAATACACGTAACTTCCATACTATCATTTGGATTTCAACCAAATTTCGTATGTGCTATGTGTACCATAACAGATATGACTATGCGTATTCTAAGGAGGAACCAGTGCTGCCAACTGTTAATATGTGTTGTCCCTATTTTTGTTACCCTAATATCAATATATTAGAAAGTATGCAAGCCAATAGCTCTAAACTTTGCACACGTATAATACCTGGCATTCTAGACGAATTTGGAGTAACTAATATACGTCAGCGCTGCCAACATGATTCTAAGCCTGCTGATAGGTCCAATTTTAAAATGCATGTAACTTCTATACTAACTAATGGATTTCATTCAAAATTGGCACAACAATAGATCATATTATTTCAGATTATTTCTGACCAATACATGCATGACATTGTCGCCAACATGATTTTATGCGCGCTGTTAGATCCTATGTTTAACTGCATGTAACGTCCATGCTATTCATTGGACTTCAACCAAATTTTGTATTTTGTACCTTAAGAGATGGAACTAAGAATATATTCAGTCATCAGGGCTGCCAAATGTAGTGCTCTATTAGGATACATTATGCCAGGTATACAGTATTTCTAACTAATTGGAAATTTCGATATTAGCAACTTAATTTCGTCATTATTCTAGATAGGTTCATATTCTGTAGAATAATCATTGGCATGAAAAGTAGGCTGTATAGTTCTTCACGGAACTTCTTGTTAAATTTGTGTATAATCATCTTTTATTTTCCATTGTTAGACACCTACATGGGACCGTACTACAATATTTCATCATCATATAGTATATTAGTGTTATAAAAGTGTCATAAATTTGAAATAAATTTCAGTTTTTGTAAGAAATTGAAGTGTTGCGTTTTTCGTGCCGGTCAGTGTATATCAGTTACCTCTAGCTTATATATCAGGTCCCCTGAATCTACCCAGCTCTCATTTCCATAAAGCAAGTTTGGTTTAAATACTGAGCGATGTAGGGAGAGTTTCGTGGCTACACTAAGTTCTTTCTTACAGAATACTGTTGATCGCTACTGAAAACTCACTGCATTGGCTTTTATACATCTCGACCCTATTTCATCTCACATACTATCATCCTGAGAGATTATACAGCGTGTGCATTTAAAATGTTCCACCTGCTCCTGCTCCTGCCTGACATTATACACCCTCTGTCTGAAAAGTTCGGTGAATGGGTCTATATTACGAACGGATTGTTGGCTTACCTGAAACAGCCGTTACTGTCCTTCGAAGTAATCCCCATGGATGGTTATGCACTTCTGAGAACGACTGAACAAGTCCTGGAAACTCCTGGCATAGTCTTCTTTAGGAATAGCCCTCAGTTTGGGTCGTTAAAACTCTACATTGAAAGCAAGAGAGAAGCATGAATTTATGCAACCGTCTTTGCACACCTGACAGACGGGCGGCAGTGTGAAGGGTGAATTTATGCAACCTAACGTGCACACCTGTTCGATGGGTGGCAGTGAGAAGTGTGAATGATCCGTGGAATGGAATGGTCCTGAAAGTTATCGTCACGGGTGACGAGACCTGGTGCCTAAGGTACGACCTCGAAGGCAAGCGTCTAAGTATGGAGTATCGGGGTACAGGGTCGCCGAAAGCCCCGAAGGGCAAGAGGTTTTCAGACATTTCGGTCATCCAACGTAATGCTACGACCCTACTGAACGTTATCCCTCAGAAAGTCTATGCCAGGACTTGTACAGCCTTTCTAAGAAGTGCATAACCATCCACGGGGATTACTTCGAAAGATAGTAACGGCTGTTTCAGGTAAGCCAACAATCCGTTCGTAATATAGACCCATTCACCGAACATTTCAGACAGAGGGTGTATTTTCTCGTGTTTCTTTCCTCCCGACATAACCTTTGTCTTTGAAATGCTGATCTTCATACCATACCCCCTACATTTCTGTTCAAGTTCTAACATGCTGGCATGTAAGCTTTTGATGGAGTCTGACAATTCAACCTGGTCATCAGCATAGGCCAGACTACTTGATGATTTTTTAGCCTATTTTCAATTTTGAAAAAATAGGCTTATGAGATCACCTTTTGTCCGTGTGTGTGTGTGCGTGTGTGTGTGTGTGTGATTCGTGTGTGTGTGTCCCCCTAATAAAATCTAAACGGCTGGAGCGATTTCAATGAAACTCGGAAAGTTCATAGCACTATTCCCGGCGACCTCGACCGTGCCCTTCAAATTTTGTTACGACTCACCAATCCAACATGGCGGCTGTGCGAAATATTTCACCAGCATTCAATATCTCCGAGACTATTACCGATATTACCCTGACATTTTCTATGGTGATAGAGGAAACTACTATAAGTTCACTTATGTGACTTTTGAAAACCTGGTAACTACAAAACCAACATGGCGGCCAAGCGAATTTGCGATTTTTAAATAGACGTTTCTCGCGATTTGACCAACCAAACGCAATGAAACTTGGTACAGTATATGTTTATATACATTGTAATGCACTGACATCTAACTTCGTTCAAATGTTTACATAATCACAAGATGGCGGATGTGCGAAATATTTCACCGGGATTCTGTATATCTGAAACTATTAGCGGTAAAACCCTGAAATTTTGTACGGAGATAAAGGGCACTACTGGAAGTCCATCTATAAGACTTTCAAAAACCGGTTAACTACAAAATGAACATGGCGGCCAAGCGAATTTGAAAATTTTAAATAGACCTTTCTCGCGATTTAATGTTCCAAGCGCACTGAAACCTGGCACAGGAAATATTTATACACATTGTAATCCACTGGTATCTAATTTAGTTCAATTGTTTACATAACCTCAAGATGGCGGCAGTGCGAATTTTAAAATTAAGATTTTATTTATTGTGATGTAGTCATGCGATTGAAGTGAAAGATTGAATAATGAACCTACGCAATAATTTTCCATCAATGGTACATGACTCTATGGCCTATACATTTAACAATCCAACATGGCGACCATCCGAAATATTTAGACGATACTGAATATCTACGAATCTATTTTAGCAATCAAACTGCATTTTTTAATGTTCATAGGGGCTATGAACTTAAGTTCACCTATAGGACTTTAAATAACCTGGTGATCACAAATCCAACATGGCGGTGACGCGAATTATAAATATTCACATGGACGTTTCTCGCAATTTAACCATCCGCGTGCAGTGAAACTTGGTACAGTAAATCCTTATACGAATGTTAATCCACTGGCATCTAATTTATTTCAATTGTTTAGATAACCTCAAGATGGCAGCTGTGAAATTTTTTTTAATCTCCATGTTTTTTCTTGTGTCCTAACTATGCGATTGAAGTTTGAATACTACGCGTTCACAATAATCTGCATGTAACAGTACATAACTCTAGGACCTACATAATTATATAAAATCCAACATGGCGACCATCCGAAATATTTAGTCGGTTCTCAATATCTACGAATCTATTACAGCAATCAAACTGAAATTGTGTATGTTGATAGTGGCAATTAACATAAGTAGGATTTATGAAAATAGGCTGTATAGTTCTTCATGGAACTACTTGTTTTTCTTTCAGGAATGATACGCTTGACTCGAACACAAGAGCGACGCCAGCAAAAATGCGTTGTTTGCATAGCTGAGCCCAGCATGGATGTGAACGTTCAACGCTGTCATGCCGTGCTTCAGAACAATACTCAAAGTGGTAAGTTGTAAGGATTAGCAGCCTAAATAGATTATTCCTTAAATAAGTGTTGATTCCGTTATTAGGCTTATTACATATTTTTGATTGAAATGGATCTGCAGCTATTATATTTGGGAATGAAACGTTGCACTCGAAAAATACTTCAAATGTTTAAATTTCTTTCTTGTTGCTTTATTTAGAGGTTTTGTGACATCCTGGTCATGTAGCCCCATGTACTTGGGAGTGTGTGTGAAATTTTGTCTGATAACCCTTCTTATTGTGATGTCTGTATTAGGGTGTGTATTTATAAGTCAAGTGAGGAAGGAGACGGCCATGGCCTTAAGTTAGGAACCATCCCGGCGTTTGCTTGGAATAGAAGTGGGAAACCACGGAAAGCCACTTCGAAGGTGGCTGAGGTTTGAATAAAACCCACCTTTTCTCACTTTTGCCTACGAAGTGTACCCCGTTCCATCTCTCAGACCAGAATTAAATAATTCTTGGCAGAACCTCGAATCGAATCCAGACCTCCGGGATGACATCCAACGTATACATTTCATCCACCTCAATACTTCTGGTCGGCCTCGATGAAGTTGATATGTAGAAGGATTGGCTGACAACAGGATACATGCAAATGCTAGGATGCTCGTCTACCCAAAATCTTAAGGAACCTTTCCCAATCACAGTACACCCAATACAGTTGTTTCATTTAGGGACTTGGACACTGCGGTCATCAACTCCGTCTTGTGTGTGTGAGAGTTAAAGAGAAAGAGGGGAGAAAACTCTAATAACCTGAGCTATTGTTGTGTGCATTGTAGTGCGTGTTCTCGTAATTTAGGGCAGGACTGGGAAAGAGGCCATGGGCCTCCAATAGGAATCATCCTGGTATTTAGCGTACTAGAGCAGAGATGTGAGCCTACGAATAACCGATTCTAGGGTCACTGAAGAGGGCATAAAAGCAATGCTCTACTCAGTTATTCTGACGATTCTAAGTGTTCCTTGGCCCTCAGAGGAGAATTAAATGTCTTGATAGAGTCGGGAATTGAACCCATTTCAAACATTACGATGATATGAGTCATCAAATTATCCTTTGGTTTCCTTTTCTATCTTCTGCTTAGTCTCTTGCACACGTTCTTCTCGATGTGAAATCTCAGGATATCGCTAAATTATTTACGTAAATATTTAGTCTATTTTCCTCATATGAAATGAGTAGAAAGTAGGATTATGAGGCCAGCCATTGTACCCATTTCACATGGAGAATGCTTGATCATCTCCTGGCTAGGCTACTTTCGGTTTCGGGGTGTGTACCGTTCAGCTCACAACATGATCTTCAGATATGGAAGCACTCTAGGATCTACAAGACTACGTTGACAACTAAACTTATTACAATTAATATAAATTTATTTACTAAAAATTCCCAGGAAAAATACAATTACACATAAAACATCAACATTTTGGAATAAATCCCAAAATAACAAAAATCAAAATCAATAAATTCTCAAAATCATTTAAATCTATATTCTTGAGTTATCTTGCTTAGCTCAACTGAGCTGATATCTATTCTTAAGTGTCAATACAAAAATTCTTTCTTACAATATTTAATTTCTATTCATTTAGGCAAAGAGCATGCCTATCATTTATGGAAAATACACTAAGGCTTACGGACATTTACCGTATCATTACAGTCCCTTCAGGGTCTTATTTTACCTTTAATTCATTGCTTTCTTTATTTTCAGTTACTTTCAAACTGTACTATTTCTTCCAGTTAAGCCTTAGTTTTAAACATTTTACACAACAAATCAACAATTCTTAACATGCCATGACTCAAACCCACATCCTACCAACTTATTTCTCATGCTCTAATGGGATTCATTAATGATGTATCATGTGCTATCATTTCCCTTCATTACTTAGATTACTTACAAACTCAATTATTCGTTTACCCGCATTGCTTAATACATCTTCCGAGGCAGAAATCGATTACTTTCTTAACAAACCTATTCCTTGACTACTATGGTCAAATATTATGGAATTACATCAAACAGTGTGGAGACCATTGTCTAAAACCCACCAATTCAACAATCTACATTATATTCTTGTAACACCATTGTTTATCAAAATTGCATAACCTCCCGTTTTATTACTACTACCTATTCAGATCTTAAAACTTCTGTACACAGAGCGCCTATTTTATTAGCTCCCCCTTGCGGGCTGTGA
Source organism: Meconema thalassinum (assembly GCA_946902985.2). Classification (NCBI taxonomy): domain Eukaryota; kingdom Metazoa; phylum Arthropoda; class Insecta; order Orthoptera; family Tettigoniidae; genus Meconema; species Meconema thalassinum. The sequence goes on from OX336388.2 coordinate 2,008,431,217, forward strand.
CGGCCGGCTAGGTCGCTAGATTCTCCCTCACACCACTTGGCCTGTGATTTATGACCTAGTCTCGCTTCTCATTCATTTACCCCTCGCGAATTTTAACTGTTTACCTCTTCCCTTAAAACTGTATATGATAAGCCAAGCTCACTCTTTAATTCAACCTCACTTTATTATAATATTCATTTTATTTCCTCATAATCAGTGCAATATCCTGAGATCACGACGATTTACATACTTGTAAGGTGGACACCAGGAGATCGCTATCATGCCCTGATTCCGTCCTTCATACTCATTTCACACACTTTTATTTGGTCGGATACAACAACAATGCTGGCCAATAGGATAGGTTATATGACACTAGGCTTGGAGACTCTACACGCCTCCCCAGTTGTATCATATCTCGTTGAAACCTCTTACTCCTTCCAAACTTACTTATACATTTGGCAACGCCACACACCAGAGATCGCCATCATGCCTGGTGGGACTTAAATGCAATTACAATACCATTTCTGCTGACTGGCAAAAACCCATTAGTTTTTCCATGGGTGCAACCCTTAATAACAACGACGATTTCCGACAATTTACATACACACAGCTATTCCAGTGGGAACCATTTCGTCCACTTATACCTTTTCATTGATCTCTCGAATATACCTGTCATGGAATACACACTAGCTAGCCTGATGCTGCTTATTATTTATTATTTATTGGCCCATTTTGGCAACACAACTTTTAATAACTTGGATTTTCATCAAGTACTACAAATTCTCAATAACTCAACTTTCTTTATGTCGCGGTATTTCTTTACTGGTCTTTACTTAAGCATTTTCCCTTTTAATTTGGCCTATAGCCTACAACTTCATAATATATTTCCAAGGTGTCCGTTTGCCACCATTTACTTTAATTCATTACATTTATGATCTGAATAACATTATTACTTCATTACTTTAAGGTATCTCAAAGATCCTTTAATATTCAATTACTTTCAACTAGAGCTCATTATTATATTTATTCATTATCACTTTATAATTACTTACGAAACGCAATTACTCAATATATTTACTCATCATTATCGGAGTATAGAAATTCGACACATTATTATTATTATTATTATTTTGGTGTTCATTTTATTATTACTTTATAGTTTATTAACGGCATAAATTACTTGCCAATAATATCATTATAATCGATTTCTCCTCTCATATTTCAATTTTTATCATTGTTAATTATTCATTTTACGGGTTTCAATTTACTTTGCACTTTAATTAACACTCTCATATTTGTCAAACTTATCTTTGCGATTTTCCCAACACATTTTGACATTATTTATTTATTTATTTATTTACTAGTGCATTTACTTATTTATTTTATACATTTCACAATTATTGATCAGCACATGACACAACATTCTAGGATAATTAAAGATTTTCTACTCACCTCATGTGACGTTCGGTTCATGACCAAATTTTTGGATGACTTCACCCATCTCAATGCTTCAACAATACATTTTACACAAAAATGGACCATTTTCATTCTCTGGTCTTCGATTTTACACTTATTCACTTTTTGATACATTATTCTTACACTTTTTAACACTTATTACACTTAAAACACTTATTTAATACTTACATGACACACGAACCATATTTCAGCATTTTGCGATGCGACATCATGGCGCTGATGATCCTGATGCGCTTCCTAATCCGCATTGAACGTGTGACTTCGCTTTCTCGGAATCTCCTACTTCTGACCAGTCTTTATTCGGTACAGTCTTTCTAGTATCTTTGCTACTCGTGGCTTTACTGATTTGGCCTATTAGTTCTTAGGTGAAAATTTTCGTAATCTTTGCCGCCACTCTTTTTCCTAGCTCTATCTATCGCGACTTCCGCGATTCTATAGCTTGGCTTCCAATTCGAAGTCCATACACTCCTATTTCTGTTTCTAGCTGCTATATTTCTCGAATTAGTATTCTCTTCTTTGACTTCGCACTTTCGCAATGTTCCTCACGATGCAGTTTCAAATTAGTGTTCCTTTGGGATTTTAATGTTCTCTGAAACACCCTGACTTTGGTGTAACGCAACTCGTTTTGCGCTATGAATTTCTAATTGTTTTGACCTCTACTGTTCTTTCCTTTGCAGTCTTTCAATGTTAATGTTTATAGACTTCCCTAATCGCTCAGAGTTTCTAACTCTGGATCGTTATATGGTGCAACTCCGTCTAGTTATTACTGTAGTGCGCCTCATATGAAGTTTAATTTTACTGCTTATTCAAGCTTCACTGAATGATAAGACTTACACTAGGTTCTAACTCGAACTGTGTTCTCTCCGAACTACTTGTACTTTGATAGCGTAGCGCCTAACTGACTTAGTAACGCGTAGCGCAACTTATAGCGTAACTTGCCTCCCTGAGGCTTCTTGATGACTGAGTGAAACTGACGTGCTAACATGCCTCCCCGACGCTTCGATCGACTGAGAACTGGGTGAACTGTGTGAACTGCGTGAACTGCGTGAACAGGGAGACTTTGGCTGCCTCAAGCCCTTATTTATTTGATTTGGCGCAGAAATTAGTTCCTGACAATTTCGGGAGTTCACCTTTTGACTCCTAGCTCCAATCTGGCATATAATTTATTTCAAGATGTAATATGTAATAACTTAAAGATTGCCTTTTGGCGGTACGGAATTCGTTCATAGGTTAATTTTTAATTAATCAAAATAGTTGTTATTCACTCTGCGGGGCCGACCTGATTACCTCAGTATCCCTTCATAGCACTCCGGTCTGAATTCCAATGACGTCGTCTTAGCTAAGCCTTTCCTTGAGTGCCTATTTTACAGGTCTACCAACTTTCCGATTTATGCTGTTACTACTGCTGTCTTAACTTCAAATCTTGATAACATGGTGAATTTATTTTGTTAAGTTTTATGATGGGGAGTCCCTCATTTATATGTTCGACTTTCTGCTGGCTTAACGCTTTTCGGGGCCTCTTCTCAAGTACGTCCTTAGAACAATAGATCCCTCGTAAATGTCGCACTTGACTGGTAATAACTTCTTGCTGGATCGCTGCCTCATGGAATGTTGAATGTTTATCACGACCCTTCAGCTATGCATTTTCTTGCTTCGTTAATGGCCTCTATAACAACCTTTTTCACTTAAAATGTCAAAAATAATAGGACTTTATATATCCGCTAATATTCAATAAGCCACCTGAATGTCTTGCTGTGCTTCTGAAGCTTATTTCACAACGAATTTTCCCCCTTGGTTTCTTACTGTTTCTATCAAACTCGAACATATTTTTATATAAATGGTCAAGGGTTCACTTGTGCCAATATCCAAATGGGCTCACCATGGAACAATGAGCGTGTGTCCTACAGTCTGTCAACCTGTCCCCATATTAAAATATAAACGACTATTCCGATTAAAACGAAATTTTGTGTGGTGGTAGTACTGACACCGGACATACGACTTTTGCTATTAGCCTACTTTCGATTTTTGCAAAAAATGAAATTAGACTTATGAGATCTACTAGGGCCAAACGTTGTCAGTCTGACTGTGTGTGTGAGTGTGTATGTCCCCCTCTATCAATTCAACCATGACGAAACCGAATTGAACCAAATTTGGTAGAGAGGTAGCACTAGCAAAGGACACCTCAGTGTCATGTTTTATGTCGCCACCGTCAAAACCCAAACAAAATGGTTGCTATCCAAATGGTCAAATCTGAAATCAAATACGACTAAACTAATCATCCGATCTCTGTGATGGTGCAGCGGTCAAGGTGTTGGCCTCTCACCAAGTTAAAGTGGGTTCTATTCCCGGTCAATACATGTGGAATTTTTAAAGTAAAATGGCATGCCCTGTGTTTCGGATTCCACGTAAAATGGAGGTCCCGTGGCTCATGATCGCGAGATTCACGGTCACTTAAGACTACAAGCTTCCTTCCTTATTTCCTTTATCTCTACCAAAGTTTGAAAGAATATACCTTTATATGAGAAGCGTCTGTCTCCCTAACTACAAGGCCATCAGCCATATAATTTCAAAATAACGGCCGTGTATGTGTGTATGTCATTCCCCCTATCAATTCAAATTAGATGAAACCAAATTAAATCAACTTTGATACAGAGGTAACACTAGCAAAGGACACCCCAGTGTCATGTTTTATATTGCCGCCATCTAAACGAAAACGAAATGACGGCCACCCAGATGTTCTAAGCTGAAATCAAATAACGACTAAACTAACCATCTGATCTCCACCAAACGATCTTTCTGTTCCCAAGGTTTCAGGATCGAATCCTTTTGCAGTCAGCTGGCATTTGAGGGTGCGCTAATGCGAGGGAGCCATATCAGTAGATTTACTGACACGTTAAAGATACTCTTCGGGTCAAAATTCTGGCACCCCAGCGTCTCTAAAAGCCACAGTAGTTAAAACAAATATCAAATTGTGCAAAAATATACCTGAATATGGGAATCGTCTTGTCACCCAAACTACAAGGCCATCAGTCAAATATTTTCAAGATGGAAGTCGTGTGAATTATGCACTAATATAGGCTTAGGCTAAGCCTCCGTGGCTTAGGCGGCAGCACGCCGGCCTCTCACCGCTGGGTCCGTGGTTCAAATCCCGGTCACTCCACGTGAGATCTGTGCTGGACAAAACGGAGGCAGACAGGTTTTTCTCCGGGTACTCCGGTTTTCCCTGTCACAATTTCATTCCAGCAACAATCTCCACTATCATTTCATTTCATCTGTCATTCATTTAATCATTGCCCCAGAGGAGTGCGTCAGGCCTCGGCAGCCGGCACAGTTCATATCCTCGCCGCTAGATGGGGGCTTCATTCGTTCCATTCCTGACCCGGTCGGAGACTGGAAGCAGGCTGTGGATTTTCATTTTCATAGGCTTAGGCTATCCGTAACTTAGTATAAAGGCCTGATTTCATCAGTTCAGCATATCGTACAGAGGGTGGTTTAAATTATCCTCATGGAGGTGACCTATTGGATATTAAAATTTTATGTTAGAAAGTTATACCGTAACAATGACTAATGATCAGCCGTGTGACCCGTGCCATTCTCTCGAAGCTCGTACAACAAAATGCCAATTGTCTTTTGCTGGGTTATATCTCAGTTGCTTGAAATTCTATTATGGAACGGAATACTATAAATTTAATATGAAATGGTTCGTAATAATGGCATACAGTGCTAAAAGAAAATCCTTCATTCCAAGACATTATATGCTAGGGAGTTCTACTAAGGCTAATAATAACAATCTTTAGGGGCAGATGACTTCGTAGTTACGCCCCTTAAAAAACAATAACTAACTAACTGATAACACTCTCTTAGCAACGGACACATGTAGCCAAGGGGTAACGTGCTACTCTAGAAAACGGAGAACTGGGGTTCAAATCGATGTGGGGCTGGAATTTTTAACTTGCTTTTTAAATTTATTGTTTTAAAACTCCTCTATCGTTATAATGTTGGTTGGTTCTTAAGTTTAGGGGCTGCGACAACGTGGTCATGTAGCCCCGTGTACTTTGGGTGTGTGTAGAATCTGTCTGATAACCGGTGTTAATTGTGATGACTGTATTAGTGCGTGTTATCTGTTTTTAATTCAAGTAAGTACTGCAGACTTTTAAATTTATCAAATAGTTCCTACTTTTGCCGCCAAACGCCACCGTCAACGACTACTAGTGCAGAACTTAGCTACCAGACGCCACCGCAGTCGGCTCTTGGCAACGAACGTAGGAACCTAAGAGCGTTGTTTACCTATATAATTTAGCTCTACACAGGTGTAATTAGTGGAAGGTTCTTTAACACGCCATAAATCTATGACATGGGACCGCCGGCTTTACTTCCCCTCCGAAGGAAGGCATACTGAGGGATTTTCAGACGTTATAATGTTAAGCATATATAGTGTTTATTTGCAATGGAAAACATTATACACACTTCAGCACGCTACGACAGCAATTAGCAATCGTTGTTCTTGATGCGCGGTAGCCTACTACAGCCAACTTAGCTTGTGACACGGTGGGTGAGTGGTCAACGTGTCGGTCTACTAACCACAAGCTTGCAGGTTCGCATCTGGCCATGGTAAGTGATTTTTGAAAGGCGGCAAAAATTTCGATACCTTGTCATTCGCTGTTGGCATGGCAAGGAACCCATTTGAATTCAGTAGGCCGTGTTCATAATGGTAAAATTAGTCTCGGGAGTTTCCGCCAACACAAAGTTCCTCATTTCCCTAATAGAAAGCGCTATATTGTTCAAGGAGCTTAGATATCTAACCTCCTTGACTTTCATAGTGCTTCAAGGAACAACGGAATTCGACATGCAAGCTACCCTTTGTCATATAACAAAGCTTGCACCCGGCACCCGAGGCCATATGATATTATTATTATTATTATTATTATTATTATTATTACACGTAAACCGAATAGCAATCTTCATATTAGTAATATGTATGTACTTTCTGGCAAAGAGACGGGTGTAGCAATCCATTGCCAATTAACTAATATTTTTGTTGAGGAAGCTTGCAATATAACGTGCAGTGTAATTCGTATTTACTTCCCATTAGAAAATACGCACTCTACGTAATTATAAGGATAATGCTAAACTAACAAATAAAAAGCCCACGTTTTACACATTCGTACCCCGGCTACACGAGTGAGTGCTAAGCATCTAGACCACTCGACAAAGTACCACATTGAGTTAAGAAGTCGATAATAGTTTCTGGAAGTACCGTATTGTTTGGAAAGAAGGAAAATCTTCAGCCAAGTACAACATATAGGCTTAAGGATGGGGCAGATGATCTAACTTTTCCGTCCCTTAAAACACAATCAATCAATCAATCAATCAATCAATCAATCAATCAACGTATAATACCCAACGTTGTATTTCAACGAGTTTCTACAGCCAAAATTCAGTTATACTCATTGATAGGGACAACACGTTATAAACATACCCTTAGATTTAGGAGAAATTAGGCTATATGTTCTTTACTGAACATCTTGTTTTAACAGTAGAATGGATTATTTTCCCGATTTACCTTCGTCCATGCATCATTATTAACAGATTAGTTCTAAAGCTCTAGAAAATCTTCTAGGTTTCTGAGTCAGCGGATCATTAAATTGTTTTTATTATCATTACTGTTGGTACTATAATAGGTGGTATCAACGGGTGAATGTAACCGATGACGGGTCAAAATATCAAAATTTTGAAATATGTGTTTTTTGAATGTATGGCCTCTTTTATACTTCGTGTAAAACTTTCGAGCTCATTACTCCACTGAAAGTATTGGCCCACTTTCGATTTTTGCAAAGAAATGAAAGTAGACTTACGAGATCTAAACAGGGCCAAAAACTGTGTGTCTGTCTGTGTGTGTGTGCGTAACTGTGTGTGTATTCTCTATTCTGCCCCCGCCCCCCCCTATTAATTCAAACATGACGAAACTGAATTGAACGAAATTTGGTACATAGGTAGCACTAACAATGGGCACCTCATTGACATGTTTATAAGGCGGCCACTCAAATGCTCAAAACATAAAAATAAATTACAACCAAACTAATGGTTAGATCTTTACCAAACTTGGCACAAACATACCTTCATATGGGACGCGCCTTGTTCCCAAACTACAAAGTCATCAGGTGTACCATTTCAGGATGGCGGCCGTGTGAGTTATGAAAACTTAATAATCTATAGACTAACTTGAGACCCACCAGTTCCGATTATCGAACCGAGAATCGTTTAAACTGTGCTAAAGAATGTGGCTCATTCGAAATTAAAAGTTTATATTGTAAATTTATAGTGCAGAAGTGACTTAAGAAAGCTGAGCCGTCTTGATTACAAGACAAGATGGCAGCTGATCTCTCGTTCTGACCTATATTTCACTAGTTTGAGTATGTTGCATGCAATATAGGCTACTGATACAAATAATATGAACTTTGTATGAACCGGGTTATAATGAATATATTCCAGTGAAGATATCGTTTAGTCAAAGTCATTATTTGCTATGACGTTTTATGTAAATCAATTGATAACGTTTGAGTTGGGAGGACATGTTTGACACTGTGGTTAGAGCTTTGGTCATTCACCCGGCCGGATGGGGTTTAAAACCGATCAGAGTTTAATGTTTTGCTTGTTTTTTATATTTATTGTTTTTAAAGTACTGAGACGTTATAAAACTGAGCGTTAGAATGTTGTGCATTTTGCAATAGAAAATATATATTTAATTAAATCAAAGTTGCCACCGGATCTGCACAAGTGACATCTTCTAGAAACCAGTTGAACTATGCGTGAGATAACCACAGCCTACTAGATGCGAGCTGCGCTCTATACCGGCCTTGACATTCCCAGTTAGTGAACCCAGGCATACGGTGTAATTGAAAAATGTCCTCTTGTTGCCGAGAGAGCACACTCGCTCCCAAGGATAGGCGCGATTAAAAATTAGCTGTGCAGTAGGTCTATTGAATGTGTTTCTCCCAGTGATACGTTTAGACCAACGAATATTTGTTTCGGTTTCAATTATTGTAAGTAGTCGGTGTTGATATACTGAATTCCTAAGTTGTTTGGAGTGTTTGTTGGTGAAATTGTAAAATGCTGGGGTAAATTATAAACTATGGTTTGAACGCCACTGCTCAAATCCAGTATGTCATACTATTGTGTGCCATTTTGCACTTCGAATAAGAAACAAAATAGAAGGTGATAAGGACAAAGGGTTATAACTATACCCATACATTTAGGAGAAAGTAGGCTATATGTCTTTCCTGAACATCTTGATTTTAAAAATAATTTATATCTGATGCTGCATGCCTATAGACAAAGTTACTTAAATGTCAGTAAAAGAACATCCAACTTTCAAATGTTGTTTTCTCAATATCATTTGTCCCACCGCATAGGTACACTGATCTCTGAAACTCTAAGCGCTACATAAATGAAATTTTCAGGGATTTTTTATTGAGCGTTTATACACATATTTATGGAGAATTATACTTCTATTTAAACATTTGTAGAATTTGCATTCATTTACAGTACATTCATATTTTCACTGAGGTTTATAGTATCCAAAATTCAAATGACCAATGAAAAACACTTTTATACATAAAGTTAGAGACTGTAACATATATTTAAGTTTGTTAAAAGCTCAGGCTAGGATCTTTAATAGCTATGTTGTGAATTGTACATAAATAAGAGGATGTAACAAACCTTTTACAGTGTCTGTACGGGTGCAATTTTGACACCGAAGATAGTTGTTGCTTGCCACATAATACAGTAGATCAAACACCACTAGACAACTGTACAATGTTTCATTATTCTATGTCTTATATTGCGAACTCAGTGAAGTTTTAAAGCGAGCTATGCATTTTCGGTTACATACCCCCCTTCGGTTAATGTAGAAAATACCCCAAATGCCTGACTCAATATTTACTTAACTTTGTACAAACCTACGTAGGTCACATCATTAACTCACGGTTTATAAAATTACAATTTGTTGCAAGAGGTAGTTTTCAATCTTGCGCAATTCGCTGTTCTGATTCTTGTATTTGTTTTAATTTTGGTTTACTTCATTATAGAGGGACAGAAGACCTCGGTGTTCCTACCCTTAAAACACCAATAACTAACTTCAGCATTCTTGTTACTGAAATATTGACTGCTGAAATTAATTGGACTCTCGAAGCTGTTGATTACCTGCAAAGCAAACTGTACTTTATGTTCTGGCCAGGGTACTCTGAAATATGTAGGTAGTTTGAAAGCTTTTCAATACGACTTAAATGAGAAACACTCAAAACATTTAATGGAAGTTTTCCCTCGCTGTTCGATCTGCAATTTGTGAACAGTGTCGTCTATTTTTTCCCTGTTCCACTCTGTTGCGACAGCCCACAGAAAGCAAGAATTCGTTTCCCCAATAAAATACAACAGCAGAGGAATTGGCTTCCTAGTAGTCTATTGGTTTGGTGGTGTGACAGTGTTCGATATATTGCGATTCGTGGTGAATAGTCGATGTAGAGAGGCCATCGTTATTTGATTTCAAAGTGAGCTCACCGTTCGTGTTTAGCACTTAGGACACCATTCAAAACACGCACATCATCAATGACCGGGTATTACAGTTGCAGGTTGGGTGGCATACCATGCCAGGTGCAATCGACTGTAGCTATAGGGAGAAGTAATATTCACCACAGCGAGTAAAATGGCGAGCCATTTATGAACTATGCAAAGTGGTGATGGCCCAGTTTTCATACAAGAATAATGTTATTATTCAACTACAAACGATCAACAGGTTAATAATGAAAACACAGAGGATTTCATCATTTCGAGGGAACAATTATCTATATTTTACCGATGTGAACCAAATTTTGGATACTTATTCTTTCAAAACACTTAGGGTAACACTGCCAACTTCAATATTTTTACTTTACCCTTCTTTCCCTAGATTAAGGTCCTTTAGTACGTGATTAAGGGTTAATATTGGAATAATATTGAAGTAGCCGTAGAAGGACCGTACAACTTCTAATTTAAGCTTCGCGAAGTGAAAAAGGAATCTCGGCAGAAGAGAAGGCATTAAATCCAATAATTTACGAGATATATGAGTACACAACTTCCTCCGCTTTCCCTGGGAAATAGACCAAAACATGACATCTCTCTCTGTAAAAGGAAATCCTTGGCTATTTATTATGTTAAGGTGGCCATATACACTATTTTTCTGAAATTTAACTTTTTTTTAAATATCGATTTTGTAGGAAATTTCTTCTAGTTTTAGAAAATGTATGGTTGATAAATATACCATTAATCTTTCATGTCAAAATAAATTATTTACTGTAAGAGGGTGCAACCGTTCTGACTGACAGCTGTCATGTCTGGCGTATCAGCAGATCTATAAAATTTCTTTCGTGCCTAAATTGACTTTCTCTTTCTCTATCCCACTGGTTTCGCTCCTGGCCGTGGTAAGTGATTTTTGATAGGCGACAAAAATCACGGCACGCATGTGATTTGTTGTTGGCATGTTAATGAACCCATTTGAATTCAGTAGGCCATTTACATAGTGGCAAAATTGACTTTCTCTTTCTCTATCCCACTGGTTTCACTCCTGGCCGTGGTAAGTGTGTTTTGATAGGCGACAAAAATCACGGCACGCATGTGATTCGTTGTTGGCATGTTAATGAACCCATTTGAATTCAGTAGGCCGTGTTCATAGTGGAAACATTGACTTTCTCCTTCTCTATCCCACTGGTTTCATTCCAGGCCGTGGTAAGTGATTTTGATAGGCGAAAAAAATCATGGCACGCATGTCATTCGTTGTTGTCATGTTAATGAACCCAGTTAATTCAGTAGGCTGTGTTCATAGTGGTAAAATCAATCTCGGGATTTTCCGCCAACACAAAGTTCCTCCTTTCTCTACTAGAAAGCGCTATAGTGTCAAGGAGCTTAGATATCTAACTTCCTGGACTTTCCTAGCGTTCCAAGAAACAACAAGATTCGATATGCAAGCTGCCCTCTGGGCGTCAAATAACAAGATGAAGGAGTACCATACAGCTTTCAAGGAAGGATCTGTGTATGTCCCAGGAGGTTTCTGATGTGATCAAAACAGAATGTGAGTGAAGACATACTAAGTAAACTTCAAGTGCGATTTACTCATGAATTCGTTTACTGACATTTGAAGTCATTCAAAGTGCTCTAACTTTTGTCACAGAAATGGTATCTGCTTGATTTTTATTTCCAATTAAAGCTAATACATATATCTATGTTCCATACCACTAAGAAAATGATATTCATAAAAATGTAATTTTAACAACTTTTTAAACAATTTTGTTAAAGAAAATTTCAAGAAACTTAAAATGTAATATAATTTTAAAACCCTTACTTGTGACTAATTCAGACAAGAGTGGTAGGGAACATTCCCCATGTAAGTTAGATTGTTTTTGTTCAAGGTTCATGGATTTTGGTTAAAATATGTGAGAGGTAGAGGAATTTAAGTACCCCCGTGTAAATAGCAACAAATAATTTTTTCATAAGCAATTAATATAAAATTTGTGTAAAATGAACTTCAAAATCTCTTAGTTTGATCATGATAAAACAACAGAAAAATTTAACATTGCTAGAGATTATTATTTTAAAAAAATATTCCTAGTGTATATGACCACCTTAAATATCATAAAAGCCAACATGGCATTCAAAATCTCCGAAACTATTACCGTTAACAACCTCAAATTTTGTATGAAGATTGAGGACAATGCCATGAAGTTAACCAAATAAGTCGCTTTCAAAAACTTGATAAGCACTAAATCATCATGGCGGCTATGCGAATAGACTGTTCACGCGACATAAACACCAAGCGCAATGAAGCTTTGCCTGATAAATCTTTATACAAAGCTTAACATACTGGCGTCTAATTTAATTCGATTGTTTTGAGAAATTCAACAGGTTGGCTGTGCAAAATTTTAAATATATGATTTAATTTGCATCCTTATCAAACAATCGAAGTGAAAGTTTGTATAATGAACCACCGAATTAATCATCATATACTGGTACACAACTCTGTGGCCTACATAACAAATAATCCAACATGGCGGCCATGATAAATATTTCACCCATTTTCAATATCTATGAAGGTACCATATTTTACCAATCAAACTGAAATTTTGCATGGCGATAGAATGTATTAAGATAAGATCATCTACGTGTCTTTCAATAACTTAGTGACCCCGAAACCAACATGGTGGTCACGTGAACTCTAAATATTTCAATGTACTTTTGTTGGGCGCAGTGCAACTTGGCAGGGTGCGTTTTTATACAAAGCTTAAAATACTGGCGTCTAATTTAGTTTACATTTTAATGATACATTCAAGATGGTGGTGGTGCGAAATTTAATAATCACGTTTTTAATTTCTCTAGTCCTTTTCAAGTGATCGGAATAAAAGTGTGTATAATGAACTACCATAATAATCTGTTGCTAATGTAATTATATAGCCTACATGAGAAATACTTCACCAGTTTTCAATATCTCCAAAACTATTACAGCAATCAAGCTGGTGATAGAGGACTTTCCAAAGCCTGATAATCACATGTGGCATTCAAAGATTTAAAATAATTTTTCTGACGATCTAATTAACCGAGAGCAGTGAAACATGGCACAGAGAATCCTTTTCCAGAACAGGGAACTAATGTTGTTCAATTGTTTAAAAAATTCAAGACAGCGTCTATTTGAAATGTTTAGGACATACCATTTCGTTGTCGTATCCTATGCAAACGATCGAAGAGAAGCTTCTTATAATGAATCATAATATCAGTATTATCCAAAATAATTCAATTCTGTAGCTTGACTTTTGTCATAGTAGCCGTGCATATGAATTATCTTAAAATTAACTCCCGTGACTCGTTACAGAAATATGCCATCTTTCGGGAGGAGTCATAACTGGTACTGAAAGTTATATACAGTAATTCTACGTATAAGTTTGTATTGTAGTGATGGTGTTCTTAAGTGTTTAAAGGGGTGAGAAACCGAGGTCATCGGTATCAATTTTGTATTTTAGGTACCGTATACGCATGTTCATTTTTAGCCTACTTTCGATTTTTGCAAAAAATGAAAGTAGACTTATGAGATCAACACAGGGCGAAAAAAGTGTGTCTGTCTGTGTGTGTGTATGTGTGTGTGTGAGTCTGTGTGTGTGTATGTGTGTGTGTGAGTCTGTGTGTGTGTGTGTGTGTGAGTGTGTGTACTCTGAATGTCTGTCCCCCCCTATCAATTCGAACACGGTGAATGCGAATTGAACGAAATTTGGTACAAAGGTAGCACTAGCAAAGGACACCTCAGTGTCATGTTTTATATCGCCGCCATCTTTACTAAAACTGAATGGCGGCCACTCAAACGTTCAAAACGTAAAATCAAATAACGACTAACCAAATCATCCAATCTCTACCAAATTTGGTAACAACATACCTTCGTATAGGATGCGTCTTGTGACCAAACTACAAGGTCGTCCGCCATACCATTTCAGGATGGCGGCCGTGCGAATTATGCAAACTTTATAATCCATATCATGGGACCCACCAGTTCCGATTATCGAGCCGAGAATCGTTTTAACTGTTCTAAAGGAAGAGGCACGTACGAAATTAAAAGTTTATTTTGTAATACTATAGTGCAGACGTGATTTTAAAAAGCTCAGCTGATTCATTAATAAGACAAGATGGCAGCGGATATCTTGTGCCTGACTTATATTTCACTAATTTGAGTATTGAATGCAATATAGCGTACTGATAAAAAATAAATAAACTTTGTATGAAATGCTTTATATATAAATAATATACTCCAGTGATGAAATCGTTTAGTATAAATCATTATTTGCTAACAAGTTCTATGTAAGTCATTTTAAATAGAACGATATTCATTGACACAATTAGCTCAGTGGTAGAGCGATAGCCTGTCGCTCAGATTCCTATGGGTCAAACCCGATCAGAGCTAGTTTTTTTGCTTGAAATGTTATATGTTTATTGTTTTGTAATGACTCAGATGTTTTAAAATTAAGCGTTATATTGTGCAAATTATGGTGTAAAATATATATTTAATTAAAACATAATTCGCCAGCAGATTTACTCGAGACATCTAGCTGCCAAAAAGGTAACTTCCAGATTTTATTGAAAAGTTTCTTCTTCTGGCCGCTAGAATGCACTCGCTCTGTTAGGATTATATTGTTCGATATTTCACCACTAGATGTCCCGACTAGTCTACGTGGGGATCCATTGATTACTATACCATTATCATTCTATGCGCATCGAATTTGAAGAATGACAAGTTGATACTACGATACATTTTAACTTTTTATTTTAAAGGGTTTGTAACAGCCTATTTTGCGTTACTTGAAAATGTTATTAAGCGTTATATTGTCCACATTATGGTGTAAAATATATATTTAATTAAAACATAATTCGCCAGCAGATTTACTCGAGACATCTAGCTGCCAAAAAGGTAACTTCCAGATTTTATTGAAAAGTTTCTTATTCTGGCCGCTAGAATGCACTCGCTCTGTTAGGATTATATTATCGAAAATATCCACATAGTTTGTATACACACGTCTCTGTAGGGTCATGGAAAGATTTGTTAATTCAATTAGGGTTGTGAAAGCCATGCACAACCAGACGTGTAAAGACATGCCTCAACTCAAAGTTGGATGTTGCCCACGGCAGGTCGTAATAATAATAATAATAATGTTATTGGTTTTACATCCCTTTTAACTACTGCTGCTTTTAGAGACACCGGGGTGCCGGAATTTTGGCCCGAAGGGGATCTTTAACGTGCCAGTAAATGTACTGACACGGCTCCCTCGCATTTGTGCACCCTCAAATGCCAGCTGACTGCGCCAGGATACGAACCTGCAACCTAGGGCCCAGCAAGCGAGAACGTTACCGCTGAGCCACGCCGCCAGTCCGGTCGATTATGTCTCCAGATCCATAACATTCTTGATATACTTCTTATCTTTCTTTCTTTCTTTCTTTCTTCAATGATGGTAGCAGTTTTTATCTAGGTCGTGGCGTTTGGTAGAGGTAAATCGTTTCTAAGGTCTTCAACAAAGAATAGTTCTATTATACTCTTTGATAATAACAACGAGTTATAACTATACTCATACATTTAGGAGAAAGTAGGCTATATGTTCTTTACTGAACATCTTGTTGAATAAGAATATCTCTTCACTGATGTTATATTGCACCGGGCTCTTTGATTGACCAAAAACATGAACTGGTATAAAATTTCTTAGTGTTGTATTCATGTAGTTGGTTGGTTCCTCAGTGTAGGGGCTGCGACAACGCGGTCATGCAGACCCATGAACTATGGGTGTGTGTAGAATCTGTCCGATAACTGGTGTTAATTGTGATGGCTGTATTAGTATGTGTTATCTGTAATTCAGATAAGGACTGCAGACGATCATTTTCAAGTAGTTCCTACTTTTGCTACCAAATGCTACCGTCAACGACACTTAGCTGTGAACTTGGCTACTAGATGCCACAGCAACCAGCACGTTGTAGTAAACGTTGGAACTAAATATATCCTACAAATTTAGTTTCACACAATTGTAATGGGTGCAAGTTTCTTTTGCATGCCATAAATCTATGACTAGGGCCCTCCGGCTTTACTTCCCCTCCGAAGAAAGACACACTGAGGGATTTTAACGCTCTTAAAAAATCCAACGACTTCAGCCGGGTTTCAACCCGTGATCTCGGGCATATAAGCTCAGCATGCTAACAACTATGCCATCGAAGCCATCTTGTATTCATGTACTGTAGGTAAGTCTCATCATGTGACTTTGGGCACATAACTATGTCCAAGTAGTACGTGCTTGTAGGCCGTGGTCCAGGCAAGATGTGCTGCTTAACAAAAGGAGCGGACCTTGATAATGCCGGACGCAGTTTCCGGTGAAACTTTGGGAGATAAAATCTGCCTGGGCCAAGGCCTTCAATCCCGGACAACTTGTACATAGATATAAGCACCGGACGTGAAAGCCTAAGCTGTTATTTTATATGTATGTTTCTTGCGAGAAATGATTACAACGTTTGGACACGGAGTTTTGTGATTGCTCCAAACTTTATCACGATGCACAATTACCGGCAGTTAGCTCTGCACATCTCCATCCCACTCCCTCGGCATATTACTACAGCGTAAAACATTTGCCACGATGAGCATGTCTGAGTCTGATAGTGAGAACCTACTGTCACGCGCGTCAATGTTCTCAGATCGGGAAGTATTCGGTCCGTTTCCCGCACCACTCTACACCCCTCTCTTTCCATTGAGCTCTCAAGGTCAAGTGCTAAGCTAAACACCGATCTTTGTAGGTCATGTACTAAATGCTATCTAGTCCATCATATGGAAAATTAATTCAATATGCAGGAGAGTTCTTATGGAAATAATCTTTCTTCGACTTTTCCCAATTAATTGGGGGGGTCGCCGGAGCCATCCAGGCTCATTTTGGATTTGGTCGGGGATTTAATGCCGGATGCACTTCCTGACGCCACGTGATTTATCAGGTGAAAGTTCCACCCTGCTGTCACCGAGTATCGAACCCTGGCCGTCC
Source organism: Meconema thalassinum (assembly GCA_946902985.2). Taxonomy (NCBI): domain Eukaryota; kingdom Metazoa; phylum Arthropoda; class Insecta; order Orthoptera; family Tettigoniidae; genus Meconema; species Meconema thalassinum. The sequence goes on from OX336388.2 coordinate 2,008,448,244, forward strand.
GGGTAAAAGACGAGCAGCTAAGCCACTGCACCATCACACTCCCGCGAGTTCTTATGGAAATGTTGGGTGGAATTTATGACAATTGGCTGTTTCATTATTCACGGAATTATTTGTTCCAAATTAGGAAACAATGCCAACAATCCTTTTGATAATGGATGGATTACATGGCTTTAGAAAACACTAGTTTACTTACCACAATGTAATGCACTGGAAAGTATTTGTTCCTAGCCTGGGGGTGAATATTTCTATATCGCACTTACCAATTCATTTAGGTCTATAATAGTACATTATGCAACGAGCCCATAATGGCAATAATTAAGACACGAGTATGTTCATAAACCGAGCGTATCAAGTTTTATAATTTCCATACGAGTGTCTTAATTACCATTATAGGCGAGTTGCATACGACTGTTTATGTTCGACGATAATTATAACTATTTTATGTTCGAACATAAATATTCAAAAATATCTGTCCAGATTTCACCAGTTTTATGTGCTGAACAGAGTGCATGAGGCGCAGAGAATGCCTTGTATTTGACCATGGCCTCCTGGAATACCTCACTATGACACTCGCCACGCAGTGAAATTTAAAATAGGGGACCATGGAAGTGAGCGTAGGTGCGATGCTATGCTCACCTAATTGGTCACACAATTGTTTCTTGAGCTCTGATTGGTGGGAGAAACTGTATCATAATAAAAACTTGTACTATAATGAGCCTCATTACAGTACAGTTTTCTGACATATAATATTTACATTTCGCCAGGGTCGAACATAAAATGAGATAGCCTATTATTAGTAATTGCATCCTCGTTATGACTCAGTGCGAACTTGAGTTAGAAATCGTGGAAGGATGCTTTTCGATTTACGTAACCGTTAATCATGAGCCATGGGACCTCCTTTTAACGTGGAATCCGAACCACAGGACATGGCACTTCACTTCGTAAATCGCACATGCATTGAACGGGAATCGAACCAGGCCCACCTTGGTGATAGGCCAACAGTTTGACCGCTGCGCCACCACACTCCCCAGTTAGAAATGGTACACGGAGCGTTAAACACAATTTTGTGACATAATATAATATACCTCAGGTAGGTATCCCAAGCGCTGACAATAGTAATAATTGGTTCGGATTCTCTATATTTTTCCCACTCGTATATGTCGGAATGGTGATTTATTTACATTCCCAGGGAACCCACCCTAATCATAATAATTGCAGCTACATAAACTACTGCGAAAATTATTGAATTTCAGTCGGACAACACGATAGTACCGAATTCTATGGAAGAGACCCTAATTCTTCAAAATAAATACATGAGGTTAATAAGTACACTTGGGTGACCACTGAAAATGAAAGAAGAAAAATTCCTGTCGGCACGCCGGAAGGCGGAGGTAGATTTCACCGGGCAGACTAGAGGAGAGGCTAAAATAGGCGAAATATGCAGGTTTTAGTAGGTGGATCAGACCTCATTTATTGCGAGAATGTATTTTACAATTGGAGGTTAATTAACCTTTCTTTCGTCTTTCTATGCATATTTTTTACATTTTATTGTCTTATGGGGATGGTAACTTTCTTGTCATTTGTGGTTCATTTTTATACCTTTGGTCACACTGTCCTTATGCAAGGTTTGGAACTGATGTGTAACTATCTAACAGTCTGTTACTTCTTCACGCAAAATTTTATCTCCCGCAGAGATGTTGGTTGGTTCCTCAGTTTAGGGGCTGAGACAACGTGGTCATGTAACCCCGTGTACATTGGGTGTGTGTAGAATCTGTCTGATAAACGGTGTTAATTGTGATGACTGTATTAGTCTCTAATTCAGGTAAGGTTTGCAGAAGGTCAATTTTAAGTACTAGTACCTAATAGTTTACCAAATACTACCGTCAACGACACTTACTGTGAACTTGGCTGCTAGATTCCACCGCAACCAGCAACTTGCAATGAACGTTGGAACTTCCCCTCCGAAGGAAAGCATGCTGAGGGATTTTTAGCGCTCTTAAAAAATCCGACGATTTTGGTCGGTTTTGAACCAGCGACCTTGGGCATAGAAGTTCAGCTTGCTACCAGTTAGCCGCTTCCCACATAGTCAGATGGAACAAGAAGTTCCGTGCCGAACTAAAGAGCCTACTTTTCTTAAAATTAAGATTCATGCCAATGATTAATCTACAGTATATGAACCAATCTAGAATAATGACGAAATTAAGTTGGTAATATCGGAATGTCTTAATTAGTCCGAAATACTGTATACTAGGCATATGTAGCCTAATACAGCAATAGAGTTTGCAGCCCTGGAGACTGAATATATTCTTAATTCCATCTCTTAAGGTACAGAATACAAAATGTGGTTGAAGTCCAAAGGACGTTACATGGAGTTATACATTGGATCTATCAGCACACGTAAAAGCACGTTGGCAACAATGTCATGTGAATGCTGGTCAGAAATAATCGGAAATATTATGGTATCTTTTTGTGCCAATTTTGGATGAAATCCATTTTTTAGTATAGAAGTTATATGTATTTTAAAATTGGAGCTATCATCAGGCATATCATCATGTTGGCATCACTGACTTATATTAATTACTCCAAATTAATCTAGAATGTCAGGTGCTATACGTATGCAAAGTATAGACATGTTGGCTTGCATACTTTCTGACTTATTGATATTAGGGTAAAAAATATAGACACCATTTATTAACAGTTGGCAGCCCTAATTGCTCATAAGAATACTTATAGTCATATCTGTTATACTACACATAGCACATACGAAATTTGGTTGAAATCCAACTGACAGTATAGAAGTTACATGTATTTAAAAATTGGTCCTGTCAGCAGGCTTAGAATCATGTTGGTAGAACTGACGTATATAAGATACTCCAAATTAATGTAAAATGTCAGGTACTATACGCGTGCATAGTTTAAAGCTGTCGGCTTGCATACTTTCTGATATATTGGTATTTGGATAAAAAGTAGAGAGAGCAATTATTAACAGTTGGCAGCCCTAATGGCTCTTAAGAATACGCTGTCATACCTGCTTATGTGCATATATTACATACATAATTTGGTTGAAATCCAATTGATAGTGTAGAAGTTATGTACATTTAAAAATTGGACCTATCAGAAGGCTTAAAATTATTTTGGCAACACTGTCATGTATGGCCTCCTGGAAATTAAACTGAAATAGTATTATCTACTTGTGTGCCAATTTTGGAATTGCTCCCATGTATGCCTTCCATGATATCCAACATGGAGCTCAAATTTCAAATGCATTTTTTTAGCAGTTGGTAGCACTGACATCTTTTTCAAATATGGGCTTGAGATATTCCGGTATACATCTTTACTCATACTAAATTTGGTTTCGATTGCTGCAGCCGTTTAGGAGTTGATAGGGACACACACACACACACACACACACACACACAGCGAGCCAGACAGAAGGACAGACTGACAGACAGACACATTTTCCCGGATCGATCTGATAAGTCTACTTTTTCCTCATATTTGCAAAGTGTGAAAAGTAGGCAAAAAACGAATGTGATCTCGTCAATGGCGTTGTCTCGGCAACCTCTGATAGCTCATCCCTCATCAATTTAGAAGCGTTGTCATGGTAACCTCTGATGGCACTTGGCATTTTCTTTAATTCCGAAATCGTTTTTCTCATCCCTTGGCGTAATGGTGGGTCATATCAAAAATTATTTCAGACAAAAGTTTTAGGTAATTATTAGGGGAATATTTTCCATTTTGTACGGTTTTGATATTGTACCTATTAAGAGAGATATGATTAATGTTTCCCGAAAAACCCACTTTTTTCCACCCCTTTGGTCAATGGTTGGTGCTATCAAAAAACTTATTTGACATAAATTTTTTGGCACTTATCCGACACATATTATGAACTTTGAATGGATTCGATATTTCATGTATTAAGAGAGTTATAGCGATATTTCACTTTTTTGAAAAAAGCCCCCATTTACACCCCCTTTGACCGATTTTGCCCATTAACGAACTCGACCGAGAATTTAATGGGATACTTATTATGTAAAAAATCCAAAGTGATTGGGGCAAAATTACGGCAGATATCGTGTCCACAAGAAACTGATATACATATATACATACATAAATTATATAAACTTTTGAACTGACGGTGGTTTTGGGGTCTGGGGGATGTGAAACGCGAAAATATGTCGAAATTTTCCGGAAGTCGAAACATGGGACCCATTGCAATAGTTAGCTTTCTAATGAAATCTACCTAACAGTCACCACGGAAGCGCATATGATCAGAAAATAAATTAATACACACCAAAGTATACGAGGATAATGATCAGCATGTAAGAAATTCCACAATAAATTTACAACAACCAAAATGAGAAGTTAATTGCGAGTACATTTTCATACGTCACTTTAGGAAGTTAATACCGACAGTAGTGGCTACGCTGGCTAAAGCGCAGCATTAGGTCATGGGGCCAAGCTCTCTGCTTACTCGGTAGACGCGAATTCGAGCCCCACCGTCGGCCGTCTTTGAAATGTTTTTCCGTGGTTTCCCATTTTCAACACCAGGCAAATGCTGGGACGGTACCTTCTGACAGGCCACGGCCCCTTCCTTCCACATTCTTGCCCAATTTCATTCACCATCATTTATTTCATCTCTCATTAACTCCTCTCATGAGGTTGGCGTCAGGAAGGGCATCCGGCCGTAAAATCCATCGCCACAAAGTCTTCCATCGCATCTCATCCCCGACCCCGTTGGAAAACGGGAATAATAAGGGGTAGACATACACACTTTACGAAGTTAATCGCGATCTCCATAATTGCTTGCCTCCAGCTGTTTACCTTCCAACTAGTAAATAAAGTTCTCGCCAGGTGGCACTATTGATCGTGTCCTCTATGCTGGTAGCTCTCGCCTGACACTTCGCTGATTTCACGCTAGGTCTCGCTGCTAGCAGTTGCTTTGTTTATAAACTCCATCAAGTACGACGTAGGCGGCGGTACCGGTACCGCTTTACCCTTACTGATTCTTGAGTTGCATTATTCTATTTGTCTCTTATCCGCCCGAAGGCCGTTTACATCTCCAAAAAGCACCACGGTTAAGTGTTTGGGTAAGAAAATAATAACGCTACTGTTATTCGTTTTACGTCCCCTTTAACTACTTCGGCTTCGCGAGACGCCGGGGTTTGGGGATTTTGCCCCGAAGGGGATCTTAAACGTGCCAGTAAATCTAATGACACAGCTCCCTCGAATTCGCGCACCCTCAAATGCCAGCTGACTGCGCCAGGATTCGATCTGGCAACCTTGGACCCAGCAAGCGAGAATGTTACCGCTGAGCCACGCAGCCAGCCGGGAAGAATGAGCAAAGAACTGCTCTAATCATGAAAGGTCATGATGGAGATAGTTTGACATTGCTTACTTCAACGAACCAGTGCAATACTGTATTGTAGACATTTTATAACGATGGTTGGTTGGTCCCTCAGTATAGAGGCTGCGACAACGCGGTCATGCAGCCCCGTGTACTTTGGGTGTGTGTCGAATCTGTCTGAAAACTGGTGTTAATTGTGATGACTGTATTAGTGTGCGTTATCTGTTTTCAATTCAAGTAAGGAATGCAGAGATTGAATTTTTCAAGTAGTTCCTACTTTTGCCGCCAAACGCCACCGTCAGCGACTACTAGTTCAGAACCTGGTTACCAATTGCCACTGCAGTCGACTCCTGGCGACGAACGTCGGAACCTAAGAGCGCTTGTCAATTGTTTAATCTAACCTAATTTAGCTTCACGCAGGTGTAATTTGTGGAAGGTTCTTTAACATGCCATAAATCTATGACAGGGGACCGCCGGCTTTACTTCCCCTCCAAAGGAAGGCATACTGAGGGATTTTTATTTTATTATTTTTTTATTTAGTCAATTTACCCTCTAGGTTGGTGGCTCATAAAAAATGATTATGTTAAATCGCTTATCCTCATGTCCGCGCACAGACTCTGCAAGGGATCATTCCTTTACCTCTTGACCCCCTTAAGCGCATTGACGGATTTTACAGTTTTTTGTTCCGTGATAACCTCATAGCCATTTGCAAACTTTCACAGAAATTTAATAAATCGAGTGGTATTACTTCTTGCAGAAATAAATGGAAAATTGGATGTACCTTTTTGAGACACTGTTGTCATGGTTACTGGCTTGCATTCCTACATTAGTTTATTAAATGAAATTAGTTTTCTGGGAATATCTCAGAAACTATTGGTTTTAGAGCATTAAAAATGTAGTTTTCGGGGACCCTTTACGACTGTTTAGGGGCCCCGAGGTTTTTTTTCTGACACCAAGGGGCTGAAAGAGAGCTTTGTCTCGTCGTTGTAGGCCGTAGTATCATCATCTTCATCCTCTTGCACAGTTTCCAGCCGTTGGCCGGGTCTGTTTGGAATACAGGCCACTCCAACGTCTTCTGTCTTCCCACCATCTCTCAGCTTCCACCCCTGTCCAGTCTTCTCCTCTCTTCTTCACGCTTTCTTCCATCCCTTTCAGCAACCTGTCTCTCGGTCTTCCTCTCGGTCATCCTCACGGTCTCCTTCCTTCCCACTTCGTCTCGTGTATCCTCCTGGGTATCCTCTTATCCTCCATTCGTTTTACATGTCCATGTCATCTAAGTCTAGATTTCTCTATACTGTACCCGATTTGGAGTATGACCACTAAGCTACGGTGCTGCGTGAACGGCCGGGGCCGCAAATATTACGTCACGGTGGTTTGATCTTGCCCGAATGACCGGTGGAGGTCAGTGCACTTGTGTGATGATGTCACGGCCGGAAGTAAGGAGAGGTATATGCGAGCTACCCCCACCCCCTTGCGGCGGGGAGGATAGCGAGGCCGCTTGGCAGGTGATGGCGAGACGAGCTTGCTCATTCTGATGTTTGATTCTGGTCGTGTCCAGAACATGTTTGGTGCGGACCAGTATCGCTGTGTGTGTTGTATTCTTACGGTCGTAAGGGCGAGCTATTAGATGCAAGTTTGTCACTTGCAAATCGCAAGCAAACGGCAGTGTGAAAGTGATGGTTCATATTCATAAGTATTGGGACTTGCACTGACATCACGTAAGTTGAAAAATCATATAAACATTACCAGCATAAAGCAGCAGTGATACAAAGTCTGAGTGCTGGATATTTCTCATCCTGTGTTACAAGCTTACACACTATTCAATGGAAATCAGTTGGGACATCATTGCGACAGAACATTGCACATTAAATCAAAACCGTGATGGCAAGTGAACATGGCTTTAGGCATCATTGGAACTCTGTAATGGTTCACATAGTTCATTGAACATTGCTTCACGCCGGACTTCTGGAACAGTCTTTGCCAATTACACTGAACACAATCTCACTTCTGAACATTCTAGATCGTATTGGAACAGTGGCGGCGTGTTACTCTAAAAAAATGGGGCAACATATTAATGAAGTAAATGTCTTCGTGAGGAAGGAGAGACATCCAGTGTCAAATATTTCTAATGACACCATGGCACATTAAAACACGCAGAAGGCGTGATGGAGGGATGGAACTTTGATCCAGGAGGCGTCGCGATGATCTTCTCAAGCAGACGCCTGCCGCCAACACGACACCAGGGAACACTTATCAGGGATCTTTACACTCTATTAAATTTGCAGAAGAGGTTTGTCTCTGCCTAACGAAAATGCCAGGAGGTAAAAAAGTGTCGCCAGCCCACATGAATTGAATCTTCCCATAATGAGTTGTACTCCAGAGCACATGATCATATTTAGACTTTGTATAAATCCACGGTATGGCAAGAGCATTATCTGATTGTACACATCGGAGTCTAATGAATTTTGTTGGGATTAATGATTATAATGATTGTTTTTTTACGATTGTTATTATTATTATTATTATTTTCTCTTGCATAATTGCGATGGCAATTATTTCTATGTTTTTTTTCTTCTGCGTTTCTTTCATGATGCATCCTTTTTCGATTTATGGTTTTATCCAAGGATTTTAAGATAGTGTGCATCAGATGCACAAGTGTTTTGGTCCACATTTTCTTTGGGGATTTTATGTTGAAGCCTTAGGATGACTTTGCCGTCTGTGCGATGTTTTTTTTGGCAAGAAATGAGGAATATGTTTTCCAAATTGGAGGACAATTTTAAAACAATACATTCAAAAATTACTCAATTGGAAAATAATTTACGAACAGACACTACTATCTTAGAAGCTAATTTAAAGTCTAGTATGGCTACTTCAGAGGGTACATTGCAGTCAAACATAAGTAGTTTAGAAAATAATTTTCAGTCTAACATGAGTGAATTAGAAACCAACTTGAAGGCGAGTATGTCCATTTCAGAGGCTAAAATGCAGTTAAACATAACTGATATAGAAAGGAAGTTACGGTCGGATACCGTTAGTTTAGAGGCTAATTTTCAGTCGAATATAAATAACTTGGAAACTAAATTGCAGTCAAACATAACTGAGTTCGAAATCAACTTGAAATCAAGTATGGCAAGTTCAGAAAGTCAATTAAGGGAAAGCATCAGTTCCATGGAGACAAAAAATGAAAAAATGTAGACAGTTTGAGAGCAGATATGAATAAAATGCAAAAAGATATTAAATCAGATATCGCTGCTGTTGGGTCAAAGGTATCCAAAATAGAGGCGAATATGAATGATTTAGAAGTAAATTTTAAGGAAAGAATAGCAGCCATAGGAACGAATGTAGCTACTGTAGAATGTGACTTCCTTAGAAAATAAAATGTTTGCAAACAAAAATTCTTTCGAAAGTAGTTTGAGTAATCTTTAGTCGAATCTGAACGATAGTATAGCGGGACTTGAATCGAAATTAGAGGTGATGAAAACCGTGGTTTTAGATTCTGTCAAATCAGACTTAAAATCCTTGGAAGGTGGGACACAAGGTAACATTGATACATTGGACTCAGGTGTGGACGATAGGATGAATCAAGTGGATGATAGAGTTGAGAAAATCTTGAAATTATTTAAGCAGAATATGGAAGACGCAGTGGTTAAACGATTAGACACAGCCAGAGAGAGTATAGATGGAAACATGGGAACGATAAAAGGCGAACTCGTAGAAAATATGGGAACGATAAAAAGCGAGCTCTTGGACAACATAGGAACGATGGAGACCAACCTTAAAGAAAACATGGATGTTTCATGCAAAGGAGTTGAAACTAAGGTTGAAACAGTGCGGGTTCAATATGAGGAAAGGTTTGAAAAATTAAAATCGGACATAGAAGCTAGTGGCAGAACCAATACGGTAGCATCGATAGAGGATATGGAAACAAAATTTAGGATTCAACAAGAACGACAACAGAACCGTATAGCGTTTTTGGAGTCAGAATTAAGTAGTTTACGTATTGAAGGGACTCCGGGAGATAGTGGAAGAATGCAAGTAAGGTACAATCAAGAAAGTTCAGTTCGGACATTAGAAACGCCTACAATTGGTGAGCATCAAAGGGAATATGTCACAATAAATCGAAATGTCCAGGAAAATTCGAATCAGATCTTGGGAACACCCACGGATAGCGAACTTCAAAGGGGACACGTCACGATCATCAGAAATTTCGATGATAAGCCTAGGAAATAAGCAGGAAATACCGGGTTGACACCAGTTGAATTTATTCGTGATATCCGAGAATATATCGCTGAAAACCGGATATCCAGAGACTGCGAACTCAGAGTAATTGAGCGTGCCTTAGAAGATCCCGCGTTAACTTGGTTTCGCGCGTTTGGAGGAAATTTCAGGAACCTGGAGGAATTTGCAGTTGCCCTATTACAAATATTTTAGAGTTCGGAGAACCAACTCAACATAAGAGCCGAAATGTACTCGAAGAGGTACTCTACATCGAACCCAACACATTACACCAATTATTTCACGTCACAACTCGCGAAATTGCAGTTCCTTACCCCTCCATTACCCGAAGAAGAAAGAACTGATACGGGCAATAGCACGTCAGCTTCCTATAGAGGCACAGCGTACTTTGATAGCATCAGGCGCCGAAACTCTAGAACACTGCGACGATGTTTTGAGAAGATTGGATTATACCAAAGCGCAAATGATTCCGAGACATCCGAGGAATGATCAAAGAGATACTCGGGAAATTAACGCAGTAGTGATAGATAATGCGGTGCAAACAGAACGAAATCCATCGTTGAAGCCAAGAAGTTTTGGGAATAAAACCAATAACTTTTCAAGGAACCAGGATAACCCAAGACAGTATGGTAGGCAGTATGTCAATGACCGGAGAAGGGGTGGACATCCTTATTATAATAATAGGAATCCGATATACCAGGGAAGAAGCAGATATAGCAATTACAATCGAGAACGGTATAATCGTGAGAATAACCAGTACAACCAGCGATCAAATGAGAACGAGCGTAGACGTGATGAGTTGAACGAAAGGCATAGGGAAAGCCAGGAATACGTGCGACAACTGAGGGATGTACATCGTCCCAGCGCACCTACAGAACAAATTCGAAACTCGGGGGAATCAACGTCCAGAGAGAGAAACGTTACACCGAGGGAAGATACGAATCGTCGTACAAGTCGGAATGAGTTACCAGGGAGTTCCTGATACAGAATGATAGGAAGCAATTCAGTAATCATTTCGAGAGAACAACATAGTCAAGAGTAATTCATCGCGGGAAAGTTCAATGCAGCCAACATCAAGAAATGTCACGCTACTCTAGAATAGACAGGAAGCTGTTGAAGAGATGCTTATTTGGGAAATCGTGTACACGATCATGTGAATTCTTGGATCTTAAAAAATAATGTCTAAAATAAACTCATCAAGCTCCTCTTCCTTGGCTCGACAACTTTATTTTCGTGAGGAAGGAGAGAGATGTACCTGATTTGGAGTATGACCACTAAGCTACGGTGCTGCGTGAACGGCTGGGGCCGCAAATATTACGTCACGGTGGTTTGATCTTGCCCGAATGACCGGTGGAAATCAGTGCACTTGTGTGATGATGTCACGGCCGGGAGTAAGGAGAGGTATATTCAAGCTACCCCCACCCCCTTACGGCGGGGAGGATAGCGAGGCCGCTTGACAGGTGATGGCGAGACGAGCTTGCTCATTCTGATGTTTGATTCTGGTCGTGTCCAGAACATGTTTGGTGCGGACCGGTATCGCTGTGTTTGTTGTATTCTTACGGTCGTAAGGGCGAGCTATTAGATGCAAGTTTGTCACTTGCAAATCGCAAGCAAACGGCAGTGTGAAAGTGATGGTTCATATTCGTAAGTATTGGGACTTGCACTGACATCACGTAAGTTGAAAAATCATATAAATATTACCAGCATAAAGCAGCAGTGATACAAAGTCTGAGTGCTGGATATTTCTCATCCTGTGTTACAAGCTTACACACTATTCAATGGAAATCAGTTGGGACATCTTTGCGACAGAACATTGCACATTTAATCAAAGCCGTGATGGCAAGTGAACATGGCTTTAGGCATCATTGGAACTCTGTAATGGTTCACATAGTTCATTGAACATTGCTTCACGCCGGACTTCTGGAACAGTCTTTGCCAATTACACTGAACATAATCTCACTTCTGAACATTCTTGTTCGAATTGGAACAGTGGCGGCGTGTTACTCTAAAATAATGGGGCAACATATTAATGAAGTAAATGTCTTCGTGAGGAAGGAGAGACATCCAGTCTCGAATATTTCTAATTACACCATGGCACATTAAAACACGCAGAAGACGTGATGGAGGGATGGAACTTTGATCCAGGAGGCGTCGCGACGATCTTCGCAAGCAGACGCCTGCCGCCAACATGACACCATGGAACACTTATCAGGGATCTTTACACTCTATTAAATTCGCAGAAGAGGTTTGACTCTGCATAACGAAAATGCCAGGAGGTAAAAATGTGTCGCCAGCCCACATGAATTGAATCTTCCCATAATGAGTTGTACTCCAGAGCACATGATCATATTTAGACTTTGTATAATTCCACGGTATGGCAAGAGCATTATCTGATTGTACTCATCGGAGTCTAATGAATTTTGTTGGGGTTAATGATGATAATGATTGTTTTTTTACGATTATTATTATTATTATTATTATTTTACCGACAGTCGTGGCTACGCTGGCTAACGCGCAGCATTAGGTCATGGGGCCAAGCTCTCTGCTGACTCGGTAGACGCATGGGTTCGAACCCCACCTTCGGCCGTCCTTGAAATGGTTTTCCGTGGTTTCCCATTTTCAACACCAGGCAAATGCTGGGACGGTACCTTCTGACAGGCCAGGGCCGTTTCCTTCCACATCCTTGCCCAGTTTCATTCACCATCATTCATTTCATATCTCATTAACTCCTCTCATGAGGTGGGCGTCAGGAAGGGCATCCGGCCGCAAAAACCATCGCCACAAAGACTTCCATCGCATCTCATCCCCGACCCCGTTGGAAAACTGGAATAATAAGGGGTAGACATACAATTATTATTATTATTATTATTTTCTCTTGCATAATTGCGATGGCAATTATTTCAATGTTTTTTTTCTTCTGCGTTTATTTCATGATGCATTCTTTTTCGATTTATGGTTTTATCCAACGATTTTAAGATAGTGTGCATCAGATGCACAAGTTTTTTTGGTCCACATTTTCTTTGGGGATTTGATGTTGAAGCCTTTGCCGTCTGTGCGATGTTTTTTTTGAACTCCAGATCTTTTCTAGGACGATCTTTACGGGTCTCATTTGAGGACTTTGTGAGTTTTGCCTTGAGCCGTTCACATTTCGATTGAATTATTAGTATTTTGGATGCATATCTGTTCAGATCCGACTGTTCGATTTATGCATTCTGGTTGCCACATTTTGAGTGTGAAGATAGCCAATATTAAATATTAGATTTGCCACTTGGATATTATATTTGTGATAGGAATTATTGAAGTTATGTTCAGAAATGCTCAGATGATGATCTGATTTCTGGTTTTGAATGATCGTTTGATGGGCCATGATCTTTTGTGACATGTTGCTCGAGTTATTTAGAGGGCTATTGCCTTAGTGCAACGATTTGTTTTCAAATGATATGACATGTTTTATCATGAATTATTATAATCCTATCATGATGTTTAAATATTTTGATCCAATTATTTGGTCTCTCTTAGAGAATTTATGGCTCATTTTGACAAAGGCTCATTGCTTTTATGAGGCAAAATTTAATCTTTCTTTCTCTGTCCTCTTTACTAATTATTTTGATCAGCAATTGCCATGGCAATTTAACGAAATCATCGAGTATGGTTGCACTGATACTTCAATGGTCATTTGATGGAGTTTGATTCTGGATTATTCTTGAATCTAGTTGTGGATTCGAGACCACGAGACCATGTAAGGATTATTAAAATAATTGCGGGCATTAGGGATGATTATTCAATTGACAAAGATTATCGATTTTGAACAAGATTATTTGTTTAGGATTCACTAAAAGATTTTGAATTGAGCATGAGATATTGAATTAAGGATTTCGATTTGATTTATTTTTGAGCTGATCCTGATAATCAGTGGACTGATGTGGACAATTTTTGATTTTAGGAACTGAGTTAGAGGAGTTCATATTATATTATTGTCAGTTATAATTGTAAATAAGTTTGGACAATTGGATAGACTGTTTTGTGTGCAATTACGGTAGTACAATGCCGATATCTATTCATTAGCAAGCAGTTTCACATCACAGGGCGTATTAACTTGATTATTTAATGGTGTATTTTTTTTCTTTCATATAATTGAAGTTAGGTCGCTCAGGGATGAGTGTTAATAATTTTTCGAGTCGTGTGCGCCGAAAAATCCCTGCAGCGACAGAAGATACTTTCAATTGGCTTTCGTTTCAGTCCTGTGATGTAATTTTTTTTATTGATCCGATTTGGCAAGATTCAGAACGACATTTCACCATATCTTAGGGATTCTCTAGCCGTCGAGATCATAGGTAGGGTGTGGAATTTCAATGCAAGCTGAATCCATGAATAAATAAGGATCATTTTCCTTTACCTTCTTAAATTTCTTTTATCTATGTCATTTCTACTTTCCTTCTTTTAACTCTGGCCTCTCCAGGAATGTGTCCTTGCGAACTCTAGTTTGATGGCGCCCTCTTTCCCATCCCGTAACGACCCGGAGATACTCTGTCTCGTGCCACCCGAGCCGTTTTTCTTATATTATCAAACTAGAATTCAGGCACATTCGTTTTTTTCCCTGCTACTTTTTGTATTGCACTCCCCTGTTCTTTCTCGGAAATTGTGTGGTGTAATTTTTGGCCGGGTCATCGCACATATTTCCGGGACGGGCACAATACCATCCCGTAATGGTTCCTCCTTTATTAATTCTCTGGTCCTCTCATTTCTTATTCTGCTATCTTTGTAGCTCCAATACTGCTTCTCAAGAACCTCATCTCACTGGCCTGTATTTTGCTCTTCTCCCTTCCTTTCATAGCCCAGGTCTCCGAGGCATACGTCTGGATAGGGGCATAGTACGCCCGATATATGATCTTTTTTCTGTTTTGAGGGACATCCTTGCTCCATAACATGCTTCTCACACTCCTCCGGAATGCTTCTGCCTGTCTCCCCCGCTCATTTTAGCCTACTTTCGATTTTTGCAAAAAATGAAAGTAGACTTATGAGATCAACACAGGGCGAAAAAAGTGTGTCTGTCTGTGTGTGTGTATGTGTGTGTGTGAGTCTGTGTGTGTGTGTGTGTCTGTGTGTCTGTGTGTGTGTGAGTGTGTGTACTCTGAATGTCTGTCCCCCCCTATCAATTCGAACACGGTGAATGCGAATTGAACGAAATTTGGTACAAAGGTAGCACTAGCAAAGGACACCTCAGTGTCATGTTTTATATCGTCGCCATCTTGACGGAAACGTAATGGCGGCCACACAAATGTTCAAAGCTTAAATCAAATTACGACTAATCTCATCATCCGATCTCTACCAAATTTTGCAATAACATACCTTTATGGGGGGAGCATCCTTTGACCAAACTAATAAGTCATCAGCGTAATAGTTTGCGGATGGCGGCCATCTTTGTGTGAAAATGGATTCCCCCTATTAATTCGAACACGGTGCATCCGAATGGAACGAAATTTGGTACAGAGGTAGTACTAACAAAAGTCACCTCAGTGTCATGTTTTATATCGCAGCCATCTTGACGGAAACGTAATGGCGGCCACACAAATGTTCAAAGCTTAAATCAAATTACGATTAACCTAATCATCCGATCTCTACCAAATTTTGCAATAACATACCTTTATAGAGGAAGCATCCTTTGACCAAATAACTAGGTCATTAGCCTAACAGTTTGCGGATGGCGGCCATCTTTGTGTGAAAATCGATTCCCCCTATTAATTCAAACACGGTGAAACCAAATGGAACGAAATTTGGTACAGAGGTAGCACTAGCAAAGGGCACCTCAGTGTCATGTTTTATATCGCCGCCATCTTGACAGAAACGTAATGGCGGCCACACGAATGTTCAAAGCTTAAATCAAATTACGATTAACCTAATCTTCCGATCTCTACCAAATTTTGCAACTATATACCTTTATGGAGGGAGCATCCTTTGACCAATCTAATAGGTTATTAGCCTAATAGTTTGCGGGTGGCGGCCATCTTTATGTCAAAATTGATTCCCCCTATTAATTCGAACACGGTGGAACCGAATGGAACGAAATTTGGTACAGAGGTAGCACTAGCAAAGGGCACCTCAGTGTCATGTTTTATATCGCCACAATCTTGACTGAAACGTAATGGCGGCCAAACGAATGTTCAAAGCTTAAATCAAATTACGATTAACCTAATCATCCGATCTCTACCAAATTTTGCAGCTACATACCTGTATGGAGGGAGCATCCTTTGACCAATCTAATAGGTCATTCGCCATATAGTTTGCGGATGGCGGCCATCTTTGTGTCAAAATCGATTCTCCCTATTAATTCAAACACGGTGAAACCGAATGGAACGAAATTTGGTACAGAGATAGCACTAGCAAAGGGCATCTCAGTGTCATGATTTATATCGCCGCCATATTGACAGAAACGTAATGGCGGCCACACAAATGTTCAAAGCTTAAATCAAATTACGATTAGCCTAATCATCCGATCTCTAGCAAATTTAGCAACAACATACCTTTATGGAGGGAGCATCCTTTGACCAATCTAATAGGTCATCAGCCTAATATTTTGCGGATGGCGGCCATCTTTGTGTGAAAATCGATTCCCCTGATCAATTCGAACACGGTGAAACCGAATGGAACGAAATTTGGTACAGAGGTAGAACTAGCAAAGGGCACCTCAGTGTCATGTTTTATATCACCGCTATCTTGACGGAAACGTAATCGCGGCCACCCAAATGTTAAAAGCTAAAATGTAATTACGACCAACCTAATAATCTAGTCTCTACCAAATTTTGCAACACCATATCTTTATGTGGGAAACATATTCAGACCAAACAGCAAGAACATCAGCCCAATAGTTTGCAGATGGTGGCCAAGTATGTGTGCAAATCAATTCCCCCTATCAATTCAAACACGGTGAAACCGAATTGAACGAAATTTGGTACAGAGGTTGCACTAGCAAAGGGCACCTCATATTCATGTTTAATATCCCTATAGCACGTTGTATTTCAACAAGCTACTACAACCAACATTCAATCATACTCCTTGAAAAGGACAAAGAGTTATAACAATACCCATGCATTTAGGAGAAAGTAGGCTATATGTTCTTTACTGAACATCTTGTTTCTATATACGCCCCTGCGTCTTGCACTAGTGACACACGTCAACACAAGGGAACTCAAAGAAGACAAGATACTTGGGGAGGAATGCGTGCTGAACTTCTGCTTACCATAACCCAGATTAAATGAGAGACTAAATTCACTAATATCTACTGTCAAGAAAGAACACTGAGTAGTAATTTTCAGGGAAAACAATATAAGCAAATATATACAGTGTGGTCCACCCGCCCCTTATTATTTAGTTTTATGAAACCCAACTAACACTGCATTTCCCCCGATGGTCGATATTGCTCTGCCCTCTGACTGTGTGACAGCAATGTAATTGGGTCATGGGTCTAGCAAAGAAAAACCGACCTTAAACTTTTCCCCGCCAAATAGTATGGCCCATTCTACTAACATACGACTTATTGCTCCTTGAAATAACACGCATACACGTAATACGGTCGAATTAATAGCTTACGCCACGTGATCTGTAATAGTAGAAAGTTAAATCAACACCATAAACCGTGATTGAAGACTTTGGGATGGATTTAAACGTTTGAGGTGGACGGCTACAGTAACAACTGCAAGTGCAGCGCGCTTTTTCTACCATGCACTGGTGGCCGATTCGGTTAAAGCACGGCCGTAGACGGCGGGCGAAAATGGCTAGAATAGTGCATCGAATCCAGTGGTAGGCATACTTTTTTTAATGAAAGCCCACGCTCCATTTTAGTTGGGATGTAACTACATTGCCACATTCATTCCCTTACATGTATTTACATGTATGTACATGTATTTTTGTGAAGAGTGGGTTGAATTTTCCTGATTTATAAAGAGAATACGACCGAATTGATAGCTTTTGCCACGTGACCTGTAATGGCAGAAAATTAAAAAAACTGTCATGGATATTAACATAACATATCGACGTGTCGCTCTGGAGGTCCAGGTTCGATTCCCAGTTCTGCCAAGAAATCCAATACTGGTCTGAGGGCTGAAATTGGATACACTCAGCTTCGTGAAGCAAATCTGAGAAGAGGTGGGTTCGATTCCCACCTCAGAACCCTGGAAGTGGTTCTCTGTGGTTTCCCACTTCTGCTCCAGGCTATTGCCGGGACGGTTTCTAACTTAAGGCCCCGGCCGCCTCCTTCCCCATCCTGACCTTAATTGCTAATACATACATTATACAGACACCGCTATAGACAGGTTATCAGAGGAATTCTACACACACACCCAAGTACAATGACCGCGATGTTCTAGCCCCTCTAATGAAACAAGATTCTGATCGCCGGTATAGGCCTACGTATTCTTTAAAATTTTCCGTGGTATTATTTTGTTCGTCGCCTCCGTAGCGTAGCGGTCAGCATGGTTAGCTGCCGCCCCGGAGGTCCTGGGTTCGATTCCCGGCTCTGCCACGAAATTTGAAAAAGTGGTATGAGGACTGAAACGGGGTCTACTCAGCCTCAGGTGGTCCAAATGAGTAGAGGGGGTTCGATTCCCCCTCAGCCATCCTCGAAGTGGTTTTGCGTAGTTTCCCACTTCGTCTTCGGGCAAATGCCGGGATGGTACCTTCTTCAAGGCCACGGCCGCTTCCTTCCCTCTTCCTTGCCTATCCATCCTCACCATCCCTTACCTTCCCTCATGAGGCCCCTGTTCGCTTTGCAGGTGAGACCGCCTGGGCGAGGTGCCAATCCCACCTCACCAGTTGTATCCCTTCCGATTCGATGTTCCCAGCTCCAGGACACTGCCCGTAGAGGCGGTAGTGGTGAGTTCCCTCGCTGAGTCCGTGGGTCCACCAACCTGGGGGGTAAACGACTAAAAAGAAAAGAAAACAAAAATATTTTGTTCGGGGTCTACTCAGCCACGGGTTATCCAATTGAGCATAGAGGTTTCGATTTCCCCTTCAGTCATCCTCGAAGTGGTTTTCCGTGGTTTCCCACTTCGTCTCCAGGCAAATGCCTGGATGCTACCTAACGTAAGGCCACGGCCGCCTCCTTCCCTCCTCCTTGTCTATCCCTCCCAATCTCCCCATCCCTCGTAAGGCCCCTGTTCGCTTTGCAGGTGAGGTGGCCTGGTCGAGGTGTTCGTCCCACCTCCCCAGTAGTATTCCCGTCCTACGTTTCAAGCTCCAGGACTCTGCCCAGGAGGCGGTAAAGGTGCGATCCCTCAGTGAGTCCGAGGGAAAAGCTAACCCTGGAGGGTAAACCGACTAAAAAAATATATTTTGTCATTAAATTCTAGCAAGAAGAAGAAAACTCTATTTGACGTGTACATATTAAGATGTTTCGTGTAATACCGAATTCGGAAACAACGTACCGTTCATGGAATCCAACCTGAAAATGCATCTGCTCGCTATATTACTAGTGCCCCATCCTCAATAATTAACTGTGACCTCTTGTATCATTTCTGTCGTAAGACATTGGTAAAGTTGTCGACACAGACGATAAAACGTACCGAAAACAAATTATAAATCTTCCCCCTCTACCAAGTATCGAACCCCGAATCCTTCAATCCGCAGTCCAACGCGTTACCCTTTCAGCCACGGTTGCTTACACTACATGTGGAGCAGAATACACCAGAAGGATA
Source organism: Meconema thalassinum (assembly GCA_946902985.2). Lineage (NCBI taxonomy): Eukaryota > Metazoa > Arthropoda > Insecta > Orthoptera > Tettigoniidae > Meconema > Meconema thalassinum. Next base: position 2,008,467,516 of record OX336388.2, read on the forward strand.
GAAAGTGAGAAGTGGGATGCCACGGGAAACCACTTCCTAGATGATTTAGGTTGGCCTCGAATAGATGATAAAGATTTGATAATCAGTTCCACAAGCATGCCAACACACGTTATTTTGTTTGCACGAAAATAATCCTACCCGAGAGTTAATTCAGCAGGAAATTAAATATTCATAAATAACAGTCGAGTTTCGTTTACTGAATATTGCGCATTGGACGCTTGTATTCTTTTATGGCCTCCTCGAATACGCCACTATGACACTTCCCAGGCAGTGAAATTTAAAATAGGAGGCCTTGGAAGTCAGTGCATGTGCGATGCGATCCTTACCTAATTGATCAAACAGCTGTGTCGTAATGAAAATCTTGAGCTCTGATTTTTGGAGAACCTCTATCATAATGAAACTCGAACTATAATGAGCCTCTTTAAGATGCAGTTTTCTAGCATATCATATTTATATTTCGGCATGGTCGAACATAATAGTGCATTATGCAACGAGCCTATAATGGCAATAATTAAGACACGAGTATGTTTATAAAACGAGCGTATGCGAGTTTTATAATTTCCATACGAGTGTCTTAATTACCATTATAGACGAGTTGCAAACGACGGTTTATGTTCGACGATAATTATTATAAGTATTTTATGTTCGAGGTCGCCTCCGTAGCGTAGCGGTCAGCCTGGCTAGCTGCCGCCCCGGAGGTCCTGGGTTCGATTCCCGGCTCTGCCACGAAATTTAAAAGTGGTACGAGGACTGGAACGGGGTCTACTCAGCCTCGGGTGGCCCAAATGAGTAGAGGGGGTTCGATTCCCCCTCAGCCATCCTCGAAGTGGTTTTCCGTGGTTTCCCACTTCGTCTTCGGGCAAATGCCGGGATGGTACCTTCTTCAAGGCCACGGCCGCTTCCTTCCCTCTTCCTTGCCTATCCATCCTCACCATCCCTTACCTTCCCTCATGAGGCCCCTGTTCGCTTTGCAGGTGAGGCCGCCTGGGCGAGGTGCCAATCCCACCTCACCAGTTGTATCCCTTCCGATTCGATGTTCCCAGCTCTAGGACACTGCCCATTGAGGCGGTAGTGGTGAGTTCCCTCGCTGAGTCCGTGGGTTCCACCAACCTGGAGGGTAAACGACTAAAAATAAATAAAAAAATTATGTTCGAACATAAATATTCATACATATCTGTCGAGATTTCGCAAGTTTTATGTACTGTGCCACTGCGCGAGCGATTGCGAATGTGGTGGCAACAGGATGGGGCCCCACCTCACGGATAATTAGTCGTCAGGAACGATCTTCATGATACATATCCAAATAAATGGATAGGAAGAGGAGGACCCTTTCACTGGCCTGCCAGATCACCCGATCTTACGCTACTTGACTTCTTCCTGTGGGGTCACTTAAAGCAGGTAGTATATGCACATGAGCCTGAAGATCCTGACCACCTTCGGCAACTAATCACCGAGGCATGCCAAGCTGTTACACCTCAGATGTTACAGCGTGCAAGACTGTCTGTAATACGTCGTGCTGAAATCTGCATCAACCAAGGTGGTCAACATTTCGAACACTTGCTACACTGAATATGCAGAGTACCTTGCCTTATTTTTACAGAGGGGTGTGGTGGCGCAGCGGTCAAGCTCTTTGCCTCTCACCAACGCCATGTCCTGTGGTTCGAATTCACGTAAAATGGAGATCCCGTGGCTTATGATCGCGAGATTAACGGTCACGCTAAACTACAAGCTTTCTTCCTACATACCATTATGTCATCGTCTAACCTGCCTACGTAGAATCGAATAAAAACGGACCTTTTCAGGACCAAATAAAAATTCATTCATTGGAACAGGTAGATATGTGTCCGTAGTGCAGCTACTGTAAACGGCATTAAGAAAAAAAAACTTACTTGCCCTGGGATCGAATCTGCTACATTGCAGCATGGCTGACGTTACGGCAGATGAGCACGATTTAACCATCTTAGCTACCGTGAGCCGTGGTGGAATAGTCTCACGTATTGAGTCTATTTTTAGTCCTCATAGACACTTCATGTCCTTCGTAAGGCAGTATTGTTCGGATCTGTCAATTTACACATTCGTTATAAATGATGGCATTGAGATAACACTGCTGCCAATAATTTCGACTTTATTCGCGAGCATGAACTCAACCGTAAAGCTGTACTAGGCCAAGTACGAATGTTTTTAGGACGACTATGATATACGCGTTAGTTGGGTTGCCTTCCTCCAAAAATAATAAGGGGCTGGTGGACCACACTGTATAAAAATACATGCATGCAACAAGATATAAACACATTTCATAATAAAGGAATATCAAAACTAAGTTGAGAATCAGAGAAGATGGAATCGAGAAAAGGAAACAAATAAATAAATAAATTATAGACTGTTGGCAGAGTCGAATCGAGGGCAAATAAATAACTATTTAAGTGTCAGGAGACGTTTGTCACAGAATCCAAGGTGGATATACTAAGGTCCAGGGAGAGGGTAATTGAAATAAAAAAATTAAGTAGAGAAAATCCCATGGACAAACAACATGATCACTGTATCGCAGAACATAGTGTCTGGATCAGCTTGTTCAAATTAAAACCTTAGACAGAAGAGCATATATTACAAGAGAAAACCAGAGAGATGAAGGTAATTGTTTTCATGAACCAAAGTACTCCAAATCATACATAACCTACCAACATACACGCGAACAAACACCATTAATATGTGTAGCCAAAGTCACGGCAATAAATTGCAGACTACGAAGGTCACATGTGAGGCTACTACATATCAACCACACTGACAAACATACCAACTACATCGTACACATATACCAACCAAACATCCATCATAAATAAGGTCATGTCACCAGTAAATAAATTACAAACCTGAAGCTTAGGTTAAGATGAGAGACCAAAACATAACCCCTTCAAAACATAATTAAAGTCATACCAACCCTTGACTAAATCCACTCATATGCCGAAGTCAGAATCATGAATAGCGAACTACCAAACCATAAGGTTAAAACATGTTAGACTAAACACATATCATCCATACAATCACATATCCTGCCAACGTAACACAACAATCATTCCAACATCTTTACAATTACAAAGGTTCACGAACACAACCACTTTTCATATCCACATTAAAACATATGAACATACTTAACAGCTCCCAAAAACAGTTATCTTTTGGTAAAAATTAATGAAGTTTAATTCTTCTTAAGGACAACTTCGCCACATGCATAAAATGTCATACGTATCCTACGATATTTAAGGTTTTCAGAATGAAACAGGGGTCCAACGGTGGTAGATAATTAATATGTGTGAGTATGATGTAGAGTCCACGTTAAGACTTAGAAACTCCTCCATTATAGATTTTTCAATTCACATCTCTTCTCCGCTGATGGAAAATCTCAACTCATTATTGCTGTCAACAACTGTTACCGAAGCAACGGGTCGAAACAATTGAACGTAGATCGATATATGAGCAACGAAACGATACAAAGTCACAGAAGATACACGCCACGCTATCTCGCGTCGGCTCACATAACCTTAGGTACCAATAGCACCCGCTAGGTTTGTAACACAAGTCCAGGATGTAGTAATTTCTTGACCTGAAGTACTTTTCGAAGAATAGAAACGGGTCAGTTTCTTCCATTATTTTGTATCAGGCTTCCCAGATACTTGAAACTCTCCACTTTCTTCAGCTGTTCCCCACCAATTGTTATTCCCGTTGTGGTTCTTTCCTTCTTCCTTGTTGTGATCACCATCTCACTCTTATTTATGCTAAATTTCATCCCATATCCTTGTATTATTCCTTCCCACACGTCCAACTCTTCCTGTACCTCCTCCTTCTTGTTTCCCCAAATCATCAAATCATCCGCTAACACCATTGCTTTCATCTTTCCTTCCCCAATTACTTGTGCCACTTGGGTCATTATGTCATCCATCACCACAATGAAAAGTAACGGTGCCAGTGCACTTCCTTGTTTCAGGCCGTTTCTCTATTCCACCCAGTCCGATCTCTCTCCTCCCACTTTCACACAGCTCACGCTTCCCTTGTACATCTCCTTTATCCTCCTTATACTCCATTTTTTCTACTCCTCTATCCTCCAGGGACTTCCATACTTTGTTTCTGCATACAATGTCATATGCTTTCTCAATGTCCAGGAAGGCCATTAGTAGATCTGTTCCATACTCACAGTGCTGTTCTTGTAACTGCCTTAGAGCAAAAATCAAATCCACTGTGGTCCTTCCTGCTCTGAAGCCATGTTGTTCTTCCCTCATCCCTCCTTCTATCCTTGTCCTAATTCTCCTTTCCAAAACTTTCTCAAACATCTTTGCACAATGACTCATCAGTTTTATTCCCCGATAGTTTCTGCATTCTGTTCTACTACCTTTCTTGAAGATCGGGACAATTATTCCCTTTTTCCAGTCCTCTGGTGTCTTCCTTTCCGTAGTGTAATAATAATATTAATTATAACTAGTTGAGACCCGTCAATACATGACGGTCAATAAGAAAATATTTACTGAAGAATTTTCTTATATACACTGAAGAAAATGGAAATTGCAACACCATGAAGGCATTGGTCGTTTGTGTTGATTTTCAAGATATGGAACGATGCCTTGTAGGTATGTAAACGATCAAAGTTTCAGACCCATTGGATTGTTGCTACAGGTCTCCCCACGTGATTGGTCGCGGAGGATTCAACTCCAGTATACGGACACCGGTGTAGCGTAGTTGACTTGCAGTCTGTGCAGTGAAGTGTTCCCCGTCAAACATGCCTCGACGACAGAGAAGAGCACGCTATCAACAACTGTCGCCGTTTGAGAAGGGTCGGATAATTGGGCTGTGTGAGGCTGGATTATCGCTAAGCACTGGCGCTGCACGTGTTGGCCGACAGGCATCTACGGTACAACGTGTATGGCAGCAGTGGTCAAATAATGGTACCCACTCTCGTAGACCTGGCACAGGCCCACAGCGACAGACAACTGTGAGAGAGGATCGCCGCATCATTCGGATGGCCCGGATGGAACCCCATGCAACAACAGCGCAAATTCGAGCAGCTGTGGCACCCCACGTTACACAACTAACAGTTGGTAATCGCCTGCGTGCAGCTGGCTTACGATCCCGTGTCCCTGCAGAAGGTGTTCCATTGACCCCACAACAGCGACGTGTAAGGCTGGCCTGGTGTCGAGAACGATCGACGTGGGTCGACGAATGGCATAGGGTCGTCTTTAGTGAAGAATCGCGCTTCTGTCTTGCCCGCAGTGATTGCCAGAATCGTGTGCACCGACATACCGGGAAGAGGAGCCGTCCAGACCTTATTGTCGAGAGGCACACGGGGCCAACACCAAGCATTATGGTCTGGGGAGCTCTTGGCGTTAATGTGAAATCACAATTAGTGCCTGTTGAGGGCACTATGACTGCTCGACAGTATGTTGATAGGGTACTCAATCCAGTGGTTGTCCCTATGATGGCGAACATTGGTAATGGGATGTTTCAGCAGGACAATGCCCGGGTTCACACTGCACACATCTCCAGACATCACAACCATAGAATGGCCCTCCAGATCCCCGGACCTCAGCCCTATTGAGCATGTGTGGGACATGATGGGTCGACAACTGGCCAACCGTCCTCAGCCACCCACAACTCTGGAATAACTGACCCGTGCAGTGCAGCAAGCATGGGCCACAATTCCTCAGGAAGCGATCCAGGGCCTTATTGACTCCATGCCTCGCCGAATTCATCAATGTATTGCAGCTCGTGGTGGGCACATCCAGTATTGATTGTTGTCTAAACTTGCGGTCAGATTGCCCTGAAAGTGTAATCATGGAATCACAACCGAACACTCGTCCTGCATGTTCAATTGCAGCAATGTAGCACCACTCCTTCTGGATGTTGCAATTTCCATTTTCTTCAGTGTACGTTCTTTGTACAATTATTTTTTGGCGCTATTGATACTTTAAGAGCGCCAAAAGGTTCCAGAGTTCCCCATTGAGCTTTATTGATTGTGATAAAGTATGCCAAGCGAATCGGAAAATGTTGCCTCTTAAAAGAAATTGATTGGTTTATCCTATGGTGTTGAGGAGTGCGTCAGGCCTCGGCAGCCGGCACAGTTCATATCCTCGCCGCTAGATGGGGGCTTCATTCATTCCATTCCTGACCCAGTCGGAGCCTGGAAGCAGGTTGTGGATTTTTTTTTTCATCCTATGGTGTTAAATCAAGTCGAAGGATTAGACCTCTCTGCCTAATTTTAACTGCACTTATTTCCAAATCCAATCATTTTCATGCATATTTCTTATAATTAATATGGAATCAAATCGAAGGGTTAGATCATCCGCCTGATTTTAACTGCACTTATTATTTCCAAATTCAAGCAATTTTCGTACACATTTCTTATAATTAATATGGTAGTATTTATGAGCCCTTAGGAAACTTCAGTTTTCTAAGGAGCATAACTATGGGTCAATCGTTTGGAGTATGTGGAAGCAAATCATTTAATTCCAAGGAATTCAAGAATTCTGAGGAGTCTAATATATACAACTGGCCGCAAGAACCGTCGCTTATAATTTTGGAATATACATTAACGAAGAAATGCGATGATGTGCAATTCCATACATTTTAAAACAATATGGACCGTATGCATGTGGCACAGTGACATTGGCACCAAATGAAACCAAGGACATAGCATTTGTTGTACTGCCGATTATTCTCTCCTAAATTCCTTGAGGTATCATTTCCAGTGAAAAATTGTTGCAGTCTGTCAAATGTTTTATATTTAGTAAGATCAATTTTGCCATTACAACACCAAAGGTCAAAGTAATTAAGCGTAGATTTCTCGCTACAGAAATACAGTGCAGAACAATGTTTACATTTGTTCGTCAAGGATCCTACACTGTACGGCATAATATCTGGAATTGTTTCTGAAATTGCATATTTATATTAGATTTTAAAAGTGGCTTCGTATTTTTCTTCGATTTCCCACTTTTTTGTGGCTAATGTTCTTTTTCGTCAAAATGATATATTTATTGTAGCATTTTTCTCCAAATTAGCGTCATATTCAATAACACTATAGTGGCCTGCATCAACGCAGCCGCCAAATATTAAATGGCACATAATACTTCCATTGCCAAAATCAACAGCGTGGTTAGAGTCATTGTTATGTACTCTAAACAAATAATCATTAAACAATAATATTCATTTATACAGTGAAGTTCAGATACTTTCATTCTCAAGTTTGTTGCTGATGAGAATGCGATGATACTGATCGCCAATAATAAAATCCTTATAATTATTCATGCCAACAACAATTTTTGCAATTTGCTTGCAGACGCAGCTCAGGATGACGTTCTGCATTTTGGAATAAACAGTACGAAACTGCTTTAAATAAGCAATTTCCATCACCTGTTGTAGGTACAATCCTTTGCATTTCCATGACAGTAAATTAAGCAAGGGAGCATACTTCGCCAACTACTGGAATGAGCATAGACTCACTTCGACAGCCACCGTAATGGAGAGTTTAAGGGTTAGACTATATGTTCAGTGCTTGTCAAAAATCGTATAAACACAGGGAAGCCAACTCTTAAGGCTAAATTCTGAGCTATCGCCCCGGATTCCGGGTTCGAACCCTGGTTTGCCAAGAAATTTAATTCTGGTCTGAGGACTGGTACGGGGTGCACTCTTGAGGCAAAACTAAGGAGAGCAAGGTTAGATTCCTATTTCAACAATCTGGGATGTGGTTTTCCGTGGTTTGCCACGTCCACTGAAGGTAAATACCGGGATAGTTCCTAACTTAAAGCCTCGGTCGTCAGCTCTCCATTCCCCACATGAATTACAAATGCACACATCAGTAAAGGCATCACAATAACACAGGTTATCATAGAAAAATTTACACACACACACCAAAGTAGACGGGCCTGAGTGACCACGATGTCTGAGTCCATCAAATGAATTATATTCGTCAATTGTCTCTCATGGCGAAAGCGATTGTGGCCATCTTTTATTTAATAATTTAAAAGTATATGGCAATGCAAATCGAGGAGAATTCCTTACTGTACGGGAATAATAAAAGTAAAATATGTTAAGACAATGAATTACCAATAGCCAGAAAGAATAATTAGGAAATAGAAATACATGTCTGAGGTGAGATGTGAACTCCTTCGACTATGCTAAATTCATTCCTGGGTCCGCAATGTTATCCCTGAGCCACCCAGTCAACAGACTTCCAAAGCAATATTAAGTTACTTAAACAACAAACGAACTCAAACGCCTGTTGAAGTTCTTCAATCCCCTCTTTTTAATTCTCAAAAACAAAGATCACACTACGATACGGAGGATCCTTTACCCGCCATTTCTCTAGAAATGTAATTCTGGTCTGAGGGCTGGAACGGGGCGCACTCTTGAGGCAAAACTAAGAAGGGCAAGGTTCGATTCCCATCTCAACAATCTAGGATGTGCTTTTCCGTGGTTTGCCACTTCCACTGCAGGTAAATACCGGGATAGTTCCTAACTTAAAGCCTCGGTCGTCAATTTCCCATTCCCCACTTTAATTACAAATGCACACATCAGTACAGCCATCACAATAACACAGGTTATCAGAGAAAATTTGACACACACACACACACACACTAAAGTAGACGGGGATGAGTGACCACGATGTCTGAGTCCATCAAATGAATTATGTTCGTCAATTGTCTCTCATGGCGAAAGCGATTGTGGCCATATTTTATTTAATCATTTAAAAGTGTATGGGAACGTAAATAGTGGAGAATTCCTTACTTTACGGGAATAATAAAAGTAAAATATGTTAAGACAATGTATTACCAATAGCCAGAAAGAATAATTGGGAAATAAAAATATGTGTCGGAGGTGGGATTCGAACTGCTTACATTGGGCGATGCACAAACTAAAACTTCAGCGCTGCCATCTGAGCTACCGAATTACTGGAGATGTAGCGCAATATTAAGGTACTTAAGCAACATTCACACTCAACAGTCAGTATAAGTTCTTCTACATTTCCCGTCCTTTATAATATTCTATTCCTGTTTATATCGTGGAAACTTCATATTCAATATTCCCCTCCTTTATTATAATTCTTATAAATAACGATTACATTAAAACGCGGTGGATCATTAACCAAGGTGATTCTGCGCATGCGCTTGAGCCAATAATTTTGCAGTTTTGTTTATAAATTTAAAAATATATGATAACATATTTGTTTATTTGAAAGACACCCTGCAAATCTGCATGCCAAGAGCTTTCGTTAGAATGATTTACGAAGCCAATCGGTTAAGTCGTTTTCACAATCTCGTGTGTACAAAAAACAGCTTAGTGTTTTAAATATATAGATAGATAGGTTGGTTGGTTCCTTAGTTTAGGGGCTGCGACAACGCGGTCATGTAGCCCCGTGTACTTTGGGTGTGTGTAGAATTTGTCTGATAACCGGTGTTAATAATATAACAATATAGGGATAGGGATATAATAGACCTTCCGTTGCACACCAGCACGTGTAAATCGCGTGAAATAATTCTAGAGTACCCCATGACCCCCTTAAGCGCATTATATGTATTGATGAATTTTACAGCCTAGTTTGGTTCCATTATAACCTTCTAGCCGTTTGCAAACTATCTCAGTAATGTAATAAATGGAATTGTATAGCGTCTTATATTACAGCAATAGATGGACCTGTGAATTTCTGTTGCCATGGTTACCGGCTAGCTTCCTTTCATTATTGTATTAAATGAAATTAATTTTCTGGGAATATCTCAAAAACTGTTGGTTTTAGGGCCTTAACATGTGGTTTCCGAGTTTCGTTTCTCACATTGAGGGGCTGAAAATGAGCTTTGTCTCGCCCTTCTACGCCTATTTCAGGAAGTATTTTAAGGGGGTAGGCCCCCTTTAATGAGAGGTACAGAGAAGAGTTACATCAATGATTGGTGTCGTGCCTCTGAAGGATATCTGTACCTAATTTTACGTTGATCCACTCAGCCGTTCTCGAGTTATAAGGACACAAAAAATTGTCCACAGACAGACAAACAAACAGACAGACAGACTGACAGACAGACAAACATTTTATTTTCTCGCGCATCCGTCATAAAACAGTCTAAAACGCGTAAATAACGCAAATTTCCGTAGAAATTCAGAAAAAACAGACAAACTTTCATTCTTATATATATATATAGAGATAGAGATTATGACGATGGTGAAGTAGGCAGCATTGTGTGTAGTTTGTTGTTTGTGCTAGTGTTTAGCATGTAGTTGGTGTAACCCCTGTACCTGGATTATTAACAAGACGTAGGTACCAAACCACGGTATTGAATTTACATTCAAAAATATTTTTAGGACAGCTGTATTTACCAGTATAATGTCTATAAAGGGCATACTTCGCTGGGCTCGGATAATTAAGTTGCCAGAAAAAAACATAATTAAATATTTTATTTAAGTATTTGAATTCCAAGTGACCTTTGTTCACTGAGGTATTCACTGTCGATACAAAATAACAATGCTGAAAATACTATGGCATAAATTTGTTTCTCGATACGCATTGGAAGAGTACGTTTGTTTTCTAAAACACCATACCGTGCTCGTTTAATCGTGCACCACGACCGTGTGGCCAGATGCAGCAAAACCAGAGATTGCAAGTTCGAATCCCGGCAACGACAGTGGCTATCCTAAGTGTGGTTTTCACCGAATTTGTTCACACTACCTCCAGGCAAATGCCGGGATAATACATTATTTCTAGTATCGGGGCACCTAACCCATCCCTGTCCTTAATACAGCTACACACACTACAACAGTCATCACATGAATACAGGTTATCAGACATATTCAACACACACCCTAAAACACGGGGCTGATGTCCCAAGCCCCTAAAGTTAATTAACAACAAACAAAAGAACACGATAGTTGCTCTTGTGATTTTACTCGTACTATGTATGCATTAAACTCTCCGTAGGAAGGCTTTGAAAAGTATTTAATGTAAGTTGCTTCAGGAATGTGCAGTGGTTAATTACAAAGTTTCTTAATTAACTTTATACTGTAGTTCCAAGTGTATGGAGGTCACATAGTAGTGGCCAAGAAGAGGTCAACTAAGCAGGTCAAGTCACATTCTCAAATGTTCAGCTCAGAACTACGGTATCTCTACTTAGTATACTGTAAAACAAAGCCCCGATTCTTGGATGTCACGGGAAATCTCGAGAACCACCGGATGGATTTTGATGCGGTTTTCACCATTCGGTAAAGGATATCTCCAGGAAGGTTACCGTGGAAAATTATTGTTTTATGATCAAAGGAAGCCAAGCAGTAACGATTTCAGTGAAAAAGTCGACATAAAAACTGGCGTCCGTGCGCTTTTTAAGCTTAATCTGGGCAAACCGTTAAAAATATTGTTACCTGCTACCCCTAGTAGCACGTAGGCTAATTGGATTAAAGTGGGTAAAGCACAAGACAAATGGTCCTTAAAAATATTAGTTTTATTGCAGGTTTAGGAATATACACCGAACAATAAACACACAGAAACCATTAGCTGTCTTACTCATGATTCTTCCTTGTGGAGCACACTCGCCCCTTTCACTTCTCATGTAACTAATCCCTCACTAATTAGAACCATGTCCTCGCTAGAAATACCTGCACCTCTTCCTAAGTACACAGGCCACAGTTATTTACAACAGTCTGTCACTCACCACAAAATGCTCGTCTTAAACACGGTCCCTGTATGATTCACACTGCTTCGCTGTCCGTAGAAACACTCATTTGGTTTCGCAATTCGCGCGGCGATTCGCCTCAATACTTCTGTCACACTGATTTAAAAAAAAAACACAGACGCATCCCCCTTGCCAGGGTCGCTCTTATATATCGGGGCTGATGACTCAACAGAAGTTTCCAGAGCAGACCAGGATTCATGGCTACTCTCAGATCTTCCCGAGGGTTCTAATACTAGGTGGGCCGCGAAGGTTCGAGACGGTTTATTCGTTACCGCTGCCTCGTTGAGCAAGCCGCTGGTTAACACAGAGGCAGGGGCAGCCTGGGGCGGGCTGTGAATCACGCGGCGAGGTGATGAAGCAACCCCAAACCCGTAACACCACCCTCTTCCTAAAAGGCTGATCGCCCCGATCAGTCGTTGGTCCGTCTGTGTCCCTCCTTAGGCTGCCAGGCGATCTCGATGCACGATCTTCATCTTCGCCCTCCGACTCCGCTGGATCCTGTAGACGACATCGTTGATGCGTTTCACGACTCGGTACGGGCCCTCACACGACTTCTACAGTTTGGATGACAAGCCTTTCTTCCGTAATGGGTTGAAGAGTCAGACCAGGTCGTCCTCATGGAATCCGCCGGCATCCGTCTGCTGGTCGTATCGGGTCTTCATTCGGTCGGTCTCAATCCGCCGTCTCCTCCTTGCGAACACGTGCACGTCCCCCAGTCGGTCGACCAGCTCTTGACAATACTGGCTTACCGGGACCGGACTGGAGAACTCCAAGGACTATGTGATGGCTCGATCACCCCCTGCTCCTTCATCTCTTCTACCATCCGGTCGACTTCGGCTTGCTTGGTGAGCGGGACACGTCGGAATGGGGCCCTAATCGGTGCACTGTCCCCAACGTCGATTCTGTGCTGGACCAAGATTGTCCTGCCGAAGTCTTTGATCCCCACGGAGAAGACGTCCTGGAATTCGCGTAGCAGGTCCTGGAGTTGGCGTGATTGCTTCTCGTCTAGATTGCCCTGGGATCCTTGGTACAGCTTCCGTAGTTCTTCTGGCAGGGCGCGTCTTCTTCGGATGTCTGTCTGCAGGGGTCCGTCCGTCGTGTTTGTGATGCGGGCAATCCAGGTAACGGGCTCACAGACTCCTAGGCTGGTGTCCCGGTGAACCGTAATATCGTAGTCGTTCAGGTTGGACAGGCGGATGTACGGGCGAGACGTCGTATTGACGAGGGTCTTGGCAATTAGCAATCCTTTCGTCTGGATGTTCTCATATCTTGGCTCGATGGCAGCCGCCACTCACTCAGCAGTTCCGTGGACAATTCCGGCAGCGCTGACCTCCGTCCTGGCGGGAACGGTGACGTCCTCTCTGAGCCTTACTCGTCGTACGGTGATGGCCTCGTGTGCTGGTTGCAAAGCAAGTTCCTCACCTCCGTAGTGAAGAGTGTTGGTACTCAGGTCCAAGATGATGTGGTACTGGTCCAGAAAGTCCAGTCCGATGATCACTTCGTTCACTATATCAGCCACGAGCACTGGTTGCTTCACCGCCCGTCGACAATGACGAACTCCAGTGATGCTTCGCCATATACCGGTGCGGTCTCTCCAGTCGCGGTTATTAGTTGGAGGTTCCTTTGTGTGGGTCTCACTCTCCACTTCGGGATCACGGTAGGATTGACGATGGTCCTCGTTGCTCCCGTGTCGAACAGTATGGGCCAGCTCACTCCGTTGACGACTCCGTCGACCATCAGGCTGCTATTGACCCTCCGTAACTTCGTCACACGGACTTGCATTGCCGAGGCTTGACAACTGTCACAAGCCAACCTTTGCCGCCTAAGGCTGGCTAATACTCGTTTCCCTGGGCTGTGCGGTTTTCGGATGACTGGTTTTCCGACGGAAACCCTCGGCGGCCGTGATCACCGCAGTCCCTGCTAAGGTGGCCTTTCTTTCCGCAGGTCCAGCAGGTTCGTAGTCCTCTCCCGGGCCGCGTCTCCGGGTGTATTTCGGCTGCATCGTTGTTGGTGGGGCTGTGACTATTGGAAAACCGGACTAGCGCCTCCATGAATTCATCGGACAGGGTCTTGGTCTTGTTGGCCTTGGCTGGATCGTCGACGTCTACTCGACGCACCCGCACGTGCATCAACTAATCCCTCACTAATTATACTTATGTCCTCGCTAGAAATACCTGCACCTCTTCCTAAGTACACAGGCCACAGATATTTACAACAGTCTGTCACTCACCACTAAATGCTCGTCTTAAACACGGTCCCTGTATGATTCACACTGCTTCGCTGTCCGGAGAAATACTCACTTGGTTTCGCAATTCGCGCGGAGCTTCGCCTCAATACTTCTGTCGCACTGATAAAAACCCACTCCTCAAAACACAGACGCATCCCCCTGGCCAGGGTCGCTCTTATATATCGGGGCTACTCTCAGACGTTCCCGAGAGTTCTAATACTAGGTGGGCCGCGAAGGTTCGAGACGGTTTCTTTGTTTCTTTGTCACCGCTGCCTCGTTGAGCCAGCCGCTGGTTAACACAGAGGCAGAGGTAGACTGGGCCGGGCTGTGAATCACGCGGCGAGGTGATGAAGCAACCCCGCACCCGTAACAATATCAATATACTATGAGTGTAAGAATTGTTCAGCACGGAAAGTTCCACAAAAAGTCCGCGACTACATATCTTTATCTTCAATACATCGCCCACTATAAGTTGATTTACCTTTTAATTACTTCCAACCATCTCCATTCAATTACTGAGGCGACAGTTTACGAGCTAGCACGTAATGCATTCACAACAGTTCCCGGGCAAAGCCGGGAAATGTTATTGCTCTGATTCTCACAGACAGAATTACATAGACGAAATACAGCGTCAGCAAAGAATAACGCCTAGGTTTTAAATAATTGCTATTAAAAACTATTAAAGGTAATATAATGGTTTTAGTCTTAAGATGCGTAGAAAAGATAAAAATGTTTTCATACCTTAGGAAGTTTCAATGTGAGCTTCGTTTGTTGCTCTGCAGACGTCTAATCTGTAGATCACTTCGTGCTACGTATGTTGAATCCTAATGATCTGGAGTAGAGTAGAGATGGTGGCAGCAATTTGCTCCCCAAGATGCACCAGATCACGAATCTTTTCTGCGTAAACAAAGATTTTTATGAACCCCCTGAAAAAGAAATCCAAAGGGGTTAGGTCTGGAAATCTGGGAGGCCTGGAAATGGGGGCTTCTCTACCAATCCAACCATTTGGAAAGCGTGCGTGGAGCGTATCGCGTACCGCACGAAGGTAGTGAGGCAGAGCCACAGTTTGCAAAAATATGTTACGCTGTCCAGTCTGTTTTTTGATGTCTTCTATTTGAGGAAGACAAACTGTTCAAGCATATCGAGGTAAATTAGGCTCGTATTTGTTTCTCCAGTGAAAAAGAAAGTTCCAAAACGTGGTCATGAAGTAATCCGCACCACACATTGACTTTGGGAGAATCACGAACATACTCGTGGATTTCGTTAAAAACTAATCCGCGCATACCAAGTTCACGATAATGCATTATACAAAACTTGCGCTAACCAGTTACCACGCAGTGAAAGAATCACTCATTTAACACAAAAGGTTTCGTTGTTATATGTTTTTGATGTGTAACATATTTCCACTCGGTTGCTGGATATTTGTGGGAGTGATTTTGAAAAATGGGACGGAAGTGGATCGGACGATCCAGCTGGCAGTGATGGATCGAACTGAAGTGTGTAAGACGCACTGCCAGCTGGATCGCATTGCTGAACACTTTCATTCTGACGGTAAACGCTCATGCGAACTCTGGGGTCAAGTGATTGAAACAAAGCACATGACACATGCTCGAAGTCTTCGTATCAGTATTTAAATGATAAAATGCTTTAATATCAAACATTGTAAGTAGTCGGCATTGCCGGTATTATGTTTGTGCACAATGGCTCTTCAAATATTAACACATAACGGTAATGCAGTCATCAATATAGGCTAATATAATCGTTGTGTTTATACGAGAATTGAGCAAGCCTTCATGAACTATTGCTGAATACATTCTCTTTACTCACAAAAGGACCTATTCATAAGGCATTTTAAACTCAATTTCACGCAGGAACATTATCGAAACAAGGAAAATATAAATGAAACTTAATTCCGTGATGCAGTATTATTGGTACGTGAAAATAAGCCACCATCTTGTACCTAACATTCGTGTGGTCGAAATAGCCTTGGGGTTAGCGTCATTGGCTGTGAATCTAGAGATCTTGGGTTCGAATCCCGGACGGGTTAGATATTTTTGCTACCAGATTATAGTTTTAAACGATATTTATCATATCAATAGCCTATGACTCATTTTAACTGAATCCATATGAAATTACGTGTTGGTCTGTGAATCAAGAGGTCCGGGAACTGGGCAAGCCTTTCATGATCTACTGCTGTGCACATTGCATTTACTCGCAAGTTGGCCTATTTATAGGGAATTTAAGGTTATGAGCGGTGTCGCATCTATTAATCTAGTTGATCCATATCGTATTATTTATTTAGGCTAGTACTAGTGGAATACAAGCCTCCGTGGCTTAGGCGGCAGCACGCCGGCCTCTCACCGCTAGGTCCGTGGTTCAAATCCCGGTCACTCCATGTGAGATCTGTGCTGGACAAAACGGAGGCAGACAGGTTTTTCTCCGGGTCCTACGGTTTTCCCTGTCAAAATTTCATTCCAGCAACACTCTCCACTATCATTTCATTTCATCCGTCATTCATTTAATCATTGCCCCGGAGGAGTGCGTCAGGCCTCGGCAGCCGGCACAGTTCATATCCTCGCCGCTAGAAGGGGGCTTCATTCATTCCATTCCTGACTCGGTCGGAGACTGGAAGCAGGCTGTGGATTTTTTCACTAGTGGACTACAAAACCTTTAATAAAATGAGTTCCGTATTATAAACTACAATATCTGTAAAACACTCCCTTTTAAAATAGATTAATATTTGTGCCAAAAATATTATAAAATACCGGAGTATCAACAATTTGCCGTCCTTGAAATGGTTTTCTGTGGTTTCCCCCATTTTCAACTCCAGGCAAATGCTGGGACGGTAACTTCTGACAGGCCATGGCCGCTTCCTTCCACATCCTTACCCAATTTCATTCACCATTATCCATTTCATCTCTCATTAACTCCTCTCGTGAGGTTGGCGTCAGGAAGGGTATCCGGCCGTAAAAACCATCCGCCACAAATACTTCCATCGTATCTCATCACCGACCCTGTAGGAAAACGGGAATAATAAGGGGTAGACATACAATACCGGTGTATCAACAATTCCATGTGAGGTTTTTTCTATGTCAGATGTTACACATCATATGCGACTACTGTAAGGCTCGTATTTTTTTTTTAATTTTCAAAGGAAGCCAAGCAGTAACGATTTCAGTGAAAAAGTCGAAAAAAAGAACTGGCCTCCGTGCGCTTTTTAAGCTTATGCTGGGCAAACCGTTAAAAATATCAATATACTATGGGTGTATGAATTGTTCAGCACGGAAAGTTCCACAAAAAAGTCCCGGACAGCATATCTCTATCTTCAATACATCGCCCACTATAAGTGGTTTTGCGTGGTTCTCGGTTTCTTCCAACAATCTCCATTCAATTACTGAGGCGACAGTTTACGAGCTAGCGCGAATTGGATTCATAACTGTTCCCGGGCAAAGCCGGGACTGGTTTCTAGTATGAGATAAAATAGGAAATGTTCTTGCTCTCATTCTCACAGACAGAATTACATAGACGAAATACAGCGTCATCAACGAATAACGCCTAGATTTTAAATAATTGCTATAAAAAACTCTTAAAGGTAATATAATGGTTTTAGCCTTAAGATGCGTAGAAAAGCTGAACATGTTTTCATACCTTAGTAAGTTTCAATGTGAGCTTCGTTTGTTGCTCTGCAGACGTCTGATCTGTAGACCACTTCATAACACGTATGTTGAATCCTAATGATCTGGAGTAGTGTAGAGATGGTGGCAGCAATTCGATCCCGAAGATGCACCAAATCACGAATCATTTCTGCGTAAACAACGATTTTTATTAACCCCCTGAAAAAGAAATCCAAAGGGGTTAGGTCTGGAAATCTGGGAGGCCAGGAAATGGGGGCTTCTCTATCAATCCAACCACTTGGAATGCGTGCGTCGAGTGGATCGCATACCGCGCGAAGGTAGTGAGGCGGAGCTCCATTTTGCATACATATGACACGCTGGCCAGTCTGTTTTTTAATGTCTTCTATTTGAGGAAGACAAACTGTTCAAGCATGTCGAGGTAAATTAGGCTTGTAATTGTTTTTCCAGTGAAAAAGAAAGTTCCAAAACGTGGTCATGAAGTAACCCGCACCACACATTGACTTTGGGAGAATCACGAACATACTCGTGGATTTCGTTAAGCAACTAGTCCGCGCATACCAAGGGTCGCGTTAATGCTATAAACAAAATTTGCGCCAACCAGTTACCACACAGTGAAAGAATCACTCATTTAACACAAAATGTTTCGTTGTAATATATTTTTAAATCTAGGCATTGTTCTTCGATGAGCCTGTATATCTGTCTGAAGTCGTGGAAAAACAGCGTCTCTATCTGCAGAAGTGCGAGTAGAATTATGTTTAATATTTATCCATTTTTGTAAAGATGCAATTAATCACTGTGTTGTATGGTTCACACCGTCTAGCAGACTCTGCATACGAAAAGGCTACATATGCCAGATACGCAAGATTCGAATATTGGCTTTGTCTGCGGTAAATCATGAGCGTCATCTTCTCGCACTCGCTCCAAGAAAAATGCTGATGTAGTGCCTTATCTTAGGACGTCTTCACTATAGCTAAAGCCCTGCGCGGATGCGGATATCCGCGGATAAACCCGCGGATATCCGCAAATATTTTCGCCACGCGGATATAGTTTGCATTGCTGTGCGGATAGCGGATACGCTGCGGATAATGTTTCGAGTAAATTTGCGGATAGTCTTTAGAATACAAACTTACGTTAATATCACATATTTGATATGCCAATCTACAGCTTCATGCTTAAAAGAGGAATACTCCTATAGCCTATTGCGTACGATATATTCTATTGCACTTATACACGAGAAGATCATTTTACTCGTATGCTTTCAAGTACATTTGATTAAGTACCGTATGTTTGTAGTAGATGGTCTTGATATCTCATCATCATCATCAATTCTCACTGCCATTATTACTATACGTACGAGATATAATGCTGTCAATGAGCTTGTTAGTTCATCGTGGTGACATCATTAACATTCCTCATGTCAGCTACTTCGCCATCTAAGCTCTCCTGGGAGATCGGGATCCTGGTTTATCTGTAGATTTATTTACAACTTGTCACTGAAGCACGTTGGCTGTGATATTGCAATATCAACTATGACATCAACTATGCGAACATGGATGGGTCCAGAAGCAAAAGGATGATGACTGACTTGGAATTTCCGGCCAAATGTCAATCCCTTCCTCCAAGCGTAAAGAGAAGTTCACGTAGTGAATGTTACCGTGACCGTGAGTATGAAAATCATTTCACCAACATGGATAAACTATCTATTAAAATAAAACAAAGTGAATATTCAACAGCGCGTGAAACAAAGTTCAAGTCAACGATATGGCAGATATTTTTTGTCTAAAGCGGAGGTCAAGGGACCAGAAGTGTCATCCAACTTGAAGTCCCTTGGAATGCCAACTTGAAGTTCCTTGCAATCAAGCAAATTGTCGGGAACGACTTTCTCCTTAAATGTCTAAATGTTTTGGTTTAACACGTTATGCTTGATCTAATAAATTAAACATAATATTGAAATATCAGCGGATTTGGATAAAAGTCACGCGGATGCGGAGCGGATGCGGATAACAGTCGTGTGGATGCGGGGCGGATGCGGATAACAGTCGTGCGGATGCGGGGCGGATGCGGATTGCGGATAACGTTTTGTTTATCCGCGCAGGGTTCTAACTATAGCCTGCTCTCTAAGAATACATTACATCATGCTACTACAAGCAATTAGCGAATTGACTTAGCAGTTCACAGTATCCGGACGTACTACTACTTGCAACAGAATGCATTTTGACATTAACAGCAGTTTCATGTGTGGATGGCCATGTGGTGAATTTGATGGTTGGTTGGTTCCTTAGTTTAGGGGTTGCGACGACGCGGTCATGTATTCGCGTGTACTTTGGGTGTGTGTAGAAACTGTCTGATAACCGGTGTTAATTGTGATGACTGTCTTAGTGTGTGTTATCTGATTTTTATTCATGTAAGGACTGAAGACGGTCATTTCAAGTAGTTTCTACGTTCACCACCGAATGCTACCGTCCACGACTCCTAGCTGTGAACTTGGCTACTACTAGATGCCATTGCAACCAGCGCCTGGTAACGAACGTTGGAACTTAGGAGCATTAATCAAACCTAACCTAAAAATTTTGCTTCACTCAAGTTAAGTTAGTGGAAGGTTCTTTTACATGCCATAAATCGATGACATAGGCCCGCCGGCTTTACTTTCCCTACGAAGGAAGGCATACCGACGGTTTTTTACGCTCTCTTAAAAATCCGACGACTTCGGTTTGAACCCGCGACCTTGGGCATAGCAGCTCAGCATGCTAGCAACTACGCCACCGACTTCACCGTGGTGAATTTGAATGAAACTTTTAAACCCAACCTCCTCCTTGCGTAATGGTTAGCGTTATTGGATGCCTTCGCTGAAGTTCCGGGTTTATTCCAGGTTATGTTACGATCGCTAATTATGGCGTGACAATTACTGTCTTGAGGATAACTGAGTGGGTACGATTCTCACTTTTGCCATCCTAGAAGTTGTTTTCTAAAATGTTCATTGGTTGTTTCCTTTTGGGGAGCTTGGACATCTTGGATATTTAACCCCATGTATTTGGTTGTGTGTAGAATTTGTCTGTAAATCAGTGTCGTTGTGATGTCTATAGTAATGTGTGTACAGTATTCGTAATTCAGGTGGGGATGGGGAAGGAGCAGCCGTGGCCATAAGTTATGAACCATCCGTACAGTAGGAGTGGGGAAACCACAGAAAACTACTTTTAAGATGGCTAGGGTGAGAATTGAATCGAACCTGGCGAGAAAAACGCTTTTACCATGTGCAACAAGTCAGGTTCATCAGCGGGCACTTGGAGCACCCTGCCCGGACAGCCACTGGGGTAGCGCATCTTCCAATACGTCCCATAGCACATCGCTGGGCTACTTTGTTGTGGGAACCAAGAGCTTCCGCAGCTTTTCTCCTCCCTGTTGTCAAAACCACCAAAAGAGACGGGAATAACCTGAAATACTGTATTTGCTGAAGATTAAATATCTTCCTCGTAAAGTGTCCCACTTATATCCTCGTAGGGGACGTGGGCTGGTGAAGAGCACGGGACCCCTGCTGAGCACGGCATTGTTTCCACTAACTTGTGTTAGCAAAATATGCTGTTGTTGTTGTTTATTTTGTTGTTTGTAGTTCGGGGTGTGATGAACTTGTCCGATAAACTGTATATATGTGATGACTGTATGCGACTGTGTAATTATTGTATTAGAGATAGGGATGAGGCAGGCGGCCCGGTACTATCCTGGCATTTGTCTGGAGGGAATGTGGAAAAATCACTCTCAAGATAGCCGCTGTTTCAACCTGCTACTTCCGGACTTGTTCCAGCTGCCTCGTGACTATGGTGTACGATTTAACAAGCACAGCTACGCAGCGAGGCACTAGATAAATAAGTATGGAATATAATCCTTGTAAGCGCCTTGCATTTTGAGACTTCATAGGCATTGATTTGGACTCTCCACGCTTCGCTGCGCTAATATGTGATCAATACAATACGCAACAACAAATTGTGAGAGGACTATTGATCTTCGGTGGCGAAGTCGGTAGCATGCTGAACTGCTGTGCCCAAGATAGCGGGTTCAAACCCGGCCGAAGTCGTCGGATTTTTTAAGAGCGTTAAAATCTTCAGTATGCCTTCCTTCGGAGGGGAAGTAAAGCCGGCGGTCCCATGTCATAGATTTATGGCATGTAAAAGATCCTTTCACAGACTAAACTTGTGTAAAGCAAAATTGTTAGGTTAGATTTTGTCAGAACGCTCTATCAAAGTTCCAACGTTCACCACTAGGTATCATTGATATCTGGTGGCGAAAGTTGGAACTACTTGAAATTGAACGGAGCTTGTAGCTCACCCTTTAGGGTGTCCGCTGGAAGGAGCTACAGACTCAGGAGAGCCGAACATGTCCTCGGACACTCCCGGCACTAAAAGCCATACGATACATAAATAAATAAATCTGTCAAGAAATAACAACATACTCCATATTCTTCTTTTCCAGGGGAAGATCGAGCCCAGTGTAAGCAGATTGCAAAATCGGGAAGTGTCTCGGACTCAGTTATGACTAAGTGCTCCACGTCTTCGGGGCTCGCGCAAAAGGTAAGCTCAAATGCTCTTAATGGCAAAACATGACATGTAAAGTTATATTGTGAGAAGCCACTACCATTAGACGATCAACCCCCCAGATAAAAACCTTGAATTATGATTAATGAATTGAAATCGAAAGTCATAAGATTATAGTGCTTACATACACTGACAGAGCATAGGGGTAAAAGTCATTGCTCATACACCATTAATCCCATCCAACAAAGAAAATAATTGAGTGTTCATAATCATCGGTTGCTATATATTAACGTGTTCATTGTACGGTAGGGTTTTATAAGTATTGCTAGCACAGTGTGCACTTGAGCTCTGGGCGAGAACGCAATGATTTAAAGGGAATTATGTTGTTTGCGTTTGAAGCGATGTGGCTTGAATTGATAACAATGCTATTAACTGCGTGGGAATTAAATCTATTGCTACTGAAACAAATGACCTTACAAAGCTTCGTTCTTTGTCAATATGATGAGGAATTTTGTAAACATTAGTCATTATATTGATATGGAAGGAGAAAAACGAACAAAGACCTTATGCGTGCTTTGAAGTGACTCCGAACATTCTTGAAATTTTATTCTTAATAAAATATTGACGGTTTTAATAGCTAATATAATTCTTGCCATTATTCGTATTATAAGTATCATGCACGCTTTAACAAGTATAGTGCACATACACTTGTTGCCATGGCAAACAGGCGTCGGAAATGTGTCCATGCTAATACCAGATAGCCAAAGCTTATTCATGTTAAAACACAGGTTATTGTCAGACAAATTCTACACCAAAATACACGGAGATAAAATGACCAGGATCTACAAACCCCCGAATGAATCCAATCAATCTCATCAGTTGCCTGTTCATCAAATACACTACAGTATTTTCACACAAACCATCTATCCATCGTCTCTTACCGAATTATTAGAACATAAAACGTTTTCACACTAGAGATCTCTTCCCGAAAGGTGGTTATGATTTACCTGACAATATCAAAGCCTTTTATAACGATGTAGTTTGACTCCTTCAGTACGAGCTTCAATTATAAGGAATTTGTTTGAAACTCGCTGTTTCTTGTTGCAGATTCCAGCAGGAAGCCCTTTGGTTTGCAACGGAATGTTGGCAGGAGTTGCATCCTTGTCTGATCGTGGAGACTCCTTCACTCCAATCAACCTCTTCACTACCTGGATAAAGAACAATCAACTGACACCATAACACAAGATGAAGGAACTAAAATTATGTAAAGGAGTACTCTTTAAAAGTAGCATTCCTTAATTACTATTAGTATTTAAGGCCTATTTATTAGATTTATGAGATATTATACGGAGTATTTAGTGAGCGTGCAAGGACACTGCCCTCTTGATCTTTGACTTAGTTCCATATTTCCCATGCTCATACGGTATTTCGTTTAAAATTCGCTCTAAATAAGACGCTGAGTAAAAGTTTATACTGCTCTATGATCTGTGAAAATGTTGTGATATCAAGATATGTTTGTAATTTAAGAATTATTGGCTAAGACCATTTGGTGTTGTATGTTATTTTATTACTTGAAATATAATTCTATTTTTCACATTTTCTCATCAATCAGTAAAAGAAACCTCGACGAACCTTATCCTACAGCTGACTGGAGTACATGTTAGTGTTTTGAACTTGAAAACTCCACGGGAAAAATGGAGTAAGTCACATTGGGTAACTTTTCAGGAGAGGAAATTTAAACTTTCAACACTAAAGAGAAATACTTAAAACACTCCAATTGAGGGTAAGCAATATAGTTCTTTTGCCAAATATATTTCTTATAAAGGAAGTATCAGGTGCGTTCAAAAAGTAATGAGCCGGAGGCTGGAATGCGCAAACTGGTGTCTACATCGGCTAATCGTGGCGTGTGTAACGAGGCGTGGTTCCGACCAGAGCGTGGAAGGTCACAGCCCGTTGCTAGAGGGCACGCGTGCACGTCACGTAACGATACAAAGCGAGCAGCAGCAAGCATCAATCGTCCAACGCTACCAGTCGCATTGCAAACAGTGACATGGAGGCGTCAATCGAAGAGCAAAGTGTTGTTGTTCGGTTTCTCACAGCGGAAGGAGTAGGGGGAACGGACATTCATCGCCGAATGTCACAAGTGTACGGCGAACACTGCATGTCCCTTGCAAGGGTCAAGGCGTGGCACAAGCGCTTCAGGGAAGGACGGGTTTCGTTAGCCGATGCTGTCCGGTCTGGGGCACACCACTGCATTACCGATGACAACGTCCAGCTGGTTGATGCACTCATTACCGCCGAGTGACAGTGTTGGCCAAAGCCGCCGTGGTCGCTACACGACAATGCACGACCTCATATGGCCAACACATTCGCGGCACTCCTGCAGAAATTCAATGGGAGGTTCTCGGCCACCCTCTATAGAGTCAAGACCTCTCTCCCTGTGATTACGCCATGTTTGGTCCCCTGAAACGGGCTCTGCGGGGCCATTCCAGCTGTACGTGCGGAACTGGTTCACATCGCAACCCAGGGAATTTTATGAGACAGCCATTTACCGCCTCGTGTCACAGTGGGACAAGTGCCTCAACAGCCAGGACCAGTACTTCTAACATACAGGTACTGGTTTCTGTAATTATGCCTCCGGCTTGTTACTTTCTGAACGCACCTTATACAGGGTGTATTTGATATGATGGAAGTCCGTTACACTGGTTATAGAAGAGACTATTCTAAGCTTCCAAGGTAAAAAAAATTGTCACCTATCTTGAAATTGATAATTAATCATTAAAAAGTCAATGTTTTTAGTTATTTCAGGGACTAATCAGGCAGAAAGTGGTGCGGCAGGCTGGGGGAAACGAGGCGGAGCCAGGTATTACGACGCGCGAAGGGGAAGTTGTTACGTAATCGGAGCATTGACCTTACCGGTTGACTTGAGGGGTGGTAGGCTATCAGCTGTTATGAGGATAAGCGCTACCGTCTCGTAAGAAAATGTGTATTGCCGTTGTTCTTGTTGTTGTTGTTGACAACGCACGCAATGGCTTGGGACGTTAGGACCGGTAGTATTGTGTAGCCTACTTTGTAAGTGTGGAATTCATTGATTGATGTTCATGTATAAAATAATTTCGATACTCAGCCCTGGTGTATCATTGGCGTCCGTGTCGGACCTTCTGTTGGCTAGTTTCTGAAAATACTAAAAACATTCACATAATGAAATAGAGTGTGACAAAATTCCGACATCCCGTAGTCTGTTCAGAACTAGGCATTTAAGACGGAAGTAAAATACTTGATGTTTGTTTGAGAGGCTTGGCGATTTTGGTCATTTAGCCCCATGTAGCTGGGTGTTGGTAGAATGTGTGTGATAACCTGTGTTTTTGTGGTTTCAGTAGTAATGTGGGTATTTGTAATTCAGGTGAGGATTCGGAAGAAGGCGCCGGCCCTGTGGTGTTGGGGCAGTGCAACTGCCTCTCACCCGGAGGCCCTGGGTTCGATTCCCGGCTCCATCAGGGATATTAGAAACTGACGTGAGGGCTGGAACGCGGTGCACTAAGCCTCGTGAGGGCAATTGACTAGCTGTCTGACAGTGAGGCAGTGCCCGAGTCAAGAAAATCAAGATTAATGGCCGAGGGGACCCGATGCACTGACCACGCGTCACCCTAATATCTGCAGGCCAAATGGCTGGACAGCGGTCGCTTGGTAGGCCTAGGCCTTTCATGGGCTGCACTGCCAGCGGTTAGGGTTATTGAGAAGAAGGCGGCCGTGGCCTTAAGTTAGGAACAATCCCGGCATTTGCCTGGGCTAGAAGTGGGAACCCATGGTACATACATATGAAAATACGCGAAAATGAAAATAAAATTCAAATACATTGTTATAATAAAGTGGTATTAAATATAATAATAATAATAATAATAATAATAATAATAATAATAATAATAATAGGCTAATAATAATAATAATAATAGGCTAATAATAATAATATTAATAATAGTCTAATAATAATAATAAGAGTCATATGTGGAGTTCTGGTGGTGAGTGCTAACCTTCCCGAGGGTGCGATCTGCGTTCAGTCATGTAGTAAATGAATGGGATCTAATACGATCATATCCATGGATTTCATGGCACATACAAGAAATCCTACGTACATTAAAGTCTGGCAACTCGACATACCAAAAAGAAACATAAAAGAAGTTAGTGTGTCTAAAGGCCTATTATTACTATTATTAGTATTATTAATATTTTTATTACAGTTGTTGCACTATCTTCACACAAAGATAGACCAACAGTTCCTAAAATTAACTACCCAAATCTTTAGGATTTCTATTTTCTATGCATAGTCCATGAGGCTGGCAAATTCCTAAACAGATCCACCATCACTAGTCATGTAGCCACTCCCCATGAAGGTGTGAATCAGCTGTCCATAGGCTCGGTTTGTGTATTTCAATGCCATTGGCAGACAAGGCGAGTAGGTCACTCGACTTCAGACTCTTGTCAACATTCCTCAACGTAGGAGGGGTGGGCGGGGGGGGGGGGGGGGGGGGGGGAAGTCAGCTGTGCTGCTGAGGGGAAGGCAGCCTAAGACCTTTTCCAAGACATTGACTGACGATTTTTGTGATTTAATTCCACCTACACTAATTATGATACGACTAAATTTCATGAAGATATGTGCTTAGAATAGTCGCTTCTATCACCAGTGTAATGGACTTCCATCATGTCAAATACACCCTGTATATGTAAAACATATAACAACTAGAGTTAAATTATGAAAAAGTGAGAGGATATGGGACGTTCTGTCAGTTTCCACAAAAAAATGAAAACCTGTGCATCTCGGTGACATTCCGCATTATTTGAAATTAATTTCAACTGATCTGCAGTGACAATGGCTGGCCACCAGAATGCGCCATAAACTCATTTCCGAAAAAAATCGTCTTACCCGTTCTTTCCGTGGAGTCTTCACTTGTTCACATCACTTTCAGCTAAGTCTACTCGATTTGATAGGCACCATCAAAAGTTTGCATGAGAGTTAAGAGTCATCTCTTGGAGAAGCTCTATCCAAGTGGGTGACATGCGCCTGAGAGATGAGTATTATCAGAATAATCTCTATCCGATCTTTTTTGGTGAATATTATTGTTCACCATGAAATCGGACAGTATTATGGTATCTAGGGTTAGTATCTTTTTAATTTCAAGAAAATACTCATTTCTGGAAACAAGTATTTTCAACAATAAAGGTATCCTTTTTGATATTTCATCACCATGTGATTAAAAGATTGCCACGTGCCTTGTAAGGGGTGGTTAGGAGGGCGGAGTTTCAATACCTCACCTCCGCAGATGACCTGGGTAACTCTAAGCTTACTACACCCACAAGGATAGGGGAAGTTGAAAGAGAGAAAGGATCGAACCCATTCGCTCAATTCCAAAACTCCCCGTTATTTATTTATTTAATATGAATGTGTTTACAAAGGTGTGCAAATTATTAGACTCAATTAAAGAATTTAAATAACTCACAATATTTTATTCAAAATTATTTTATTGACCAACTGCTGAAATCTTTTATTATCTACTTAGTAGTGTGTTCCGTTGTTGTTGTTTGAGTCTTCGGTCTTTTGACTGGTTTGATGCAGCTCTCCATACCTCCCTGTCCTGAGCTAATCATTTCATCTCTACATAGCTACAACACCCTACACCTGAGGAAATCTGTTTAACATATTCTAACCCTGGTCTACCCCTACAGTTCTTGCCCTCGACCCTTCCTTCCATAACAAGCTTGCTATTCCTGGGTGTCTTAGTATGTGACCTACCAACCAATCTCTTCTCTTCATTAGCAGTCGTCAGAAAAATCTCTCATATCCCACTAGTCTTAATACCTCTTCGTTTGTAACCCTATCTACCCATCTGATCTTCATCATTCTCCTGTAACACCACATTTCAAATGCTTCAATTCTCCTCTTTTCTGCTGCACCAATAGTCCAAGTTTCACATCCATAGAGTGCCACACTCCAGACAAATGCCTTAAAAATGACTTCCTAATACTGTACCTAAATCTATATTCGATGTCAACAGATTCCATTTCTGTTGAAATGCTTTCCTTCCCTTAGCTAACCTACTTTATGTATCCTCTTTGCTTCATCCAGCACTGGTTATTTATTTCGGCTGCTTTCCAGTATTTTTGTTTTACATTTATTAATTTTCTTCACGAATTCTTTCCTCAAGACGGAGTCCATACCATTCAAAAACTCATAAAAATACTCAGGCGTGTCGGCCAAGATGACTATGTCATCGGCAAATCTCAGAGTTGAAAGTATTTCTCCTTGAATCTTCACTCCCACTTTAAACTTTTCTCCAATTTCCTTCATTGCTTGCTCAATGAAAAGATTGAAAAGTATGGGTGATAAGTTGCAGCCTTGCCTTACACCTTTCTGAATACCAACTTCTCTCTCATGGGTTTACAACTTTTCCTTTAAGGAATTGCGTCTGGACATTGTTTAAATTGGGAATTCTGAGGGATAACTGAACTGGATCGGTTTTCTCTGCATTCATTGGCTTTGGAATACCCTCTAAATAAGGTAATTTCAATCCATGGTCTATGAATAGTTTAAGAGCTGATCATCAGTAAGAAACCGGGTGAGTTAGCCATGGTCTTTACGGAATGGCTGCTGGCAGTCGCTCACATTCGGGAGGCGAGGAGGTTCGAATCCCCCCGCCGGCAACCATGAAGATGGTCTTCTGAGGTTTCCCATCTTCCTTCCAGGCAAATACCAGGGTTGGTCCCTAACTATAGGTCACAGCCGGTACCTTCCAACTCCTCGTCCTTACATTCAAACTTTCCCCCTAGACAACACTCCACACGCGACGGTACTCGTAGCTCACCCATTGGGTGTCTGCCTCGAAGCAGCTACAAACCTGCCAAACCGAACAACTCCTCGGACACTCCCGGCATTATAATTCATACGAAAAAGTAAAAAATAAAAAAAGAAACAAAAAACAAATCAGCAAGAAGACTTCTAATCCTTCTGCACTAAATTCACACGAAAAGCAGAATGAAGGAATGAAAACGAAACGTGTGGCAATTTGCATTAGCAAGGCCACTTCTTTAATGCAAATTTTAAAAACAAACATTTTACAATGAGTTTCTTAAAATAAACAAGTAGTTCCGTGAAGAACTATACAGCCTATTTTGATATATCCTACTAATGTTAATTGCCTCTATCAACATACTAAATTTCAGTTTGATTGCTGTAATAGATTCGTAGATATTGGACGTTTGTGTACGTAGGGCTTAGTGATATGTACTGCTACATGAAGATTATTGTGTACGTGTAGTATTCAAACTTCTATCACACGATTGGGACACAAGAAATAAAAACGAGATTTTAAAATTTCGTACAGCTGCCATCTTGTGGTTATGGAAACAATTGAAATAAATTAGATGCCAGTGGATTAATATTTGTATAAGGATTTACTGTACCAAGTTTCACTGCACTCGGATGGTTAAATTGTGAGAAACGTCCATGTGAATATTTATAATTTGCGTCGCCGTCATGTTGGATTTGTGATCACCAGGTTATTGAAAGTCATATAGGTGAACTTAAGTTCATAGCCCCTATGAACATAAAAAAATTCAGTTTGATTGCTGTAATAGATTCGTAGATATTGAGAACCGTCTAAATATTTCGGACGGTCGCCATGTTGGATTGTTATATGTATAGCCCATAGAGTTATGTACTCTTAAAGAAAAAATATTGCGTAGGTTCATTATTCAAACTTTCACTTCGATAGCATGATTACGACACAAGAAATAAAAACTTGATTTTAAAATTCGCACAGCCGCTATATTGAGGTTATGTAAACAATTGAACTAAATTGCATACCTGTGCATTACAAATTGTATAAACATTTGCTGTACCAAATTTCATTGCGTTTGGATCATTAAATCGCGAGAAAAGTCTATTTAAGAATTGCAAATTCGCTTGGCCGCCATGTTCATTTTGTAATTAACCGGATTTTGAAAGTCTCATAGATAAACTTCCATTAGTGACCTTTATCTCCGTGCAAAAGTTCAGGGTAATACCGGTAATAGTTTCAGAGATATAGAATGCCGGTGAAATATTTCGCACTACCGCCATCATGAGTTTATATAAACAATTAAACGAAGTTGGATGTCGGTGCATTACAATGTGTATAAACATATACTGTACCAGGTTTCATTGCGTTTGATTGGTTAAATCGCGAGAAACGTCTATTTAAAAGTCGCAACTTCTCTTGGCCGCCATGTAGGTTTTGCAGTTAGCAGGTTTTCAAAGGTCACATAAGTAAACTTCATATAATTTCCTTTATCATCGTTCAAAATTCCAGGGTGATATCGGTAATAGTTTCGTAGATATCGAATGCTGGTGAAATATTTCGCACAGCCACCACGTTGAATTGGAGAGATGTAACACAATTTTAAGGGCACGATCGTGGTCGTCCGGAATAGTGCTATAAACTTACCGAGTTTCACGGAAATCGCTCCAGCCGTTCAGATTTTATTAGGGGGACACACATACGCACACACAGACAGACACACGGACAAAAGGAGGGTCTCATCAGCCTATTATTAGCCTACTTTTGATTTTTGCAAAAAATGAAAGTAGACTTATGAGATCAACACAGGGCGAAAAATTGTGTGTCTGTGTGTGTGTGTGTGGGTGTGTGTGTGTGTGAGTGTGTGTACTCTGAATGTATGTCCCCCTATCAATTCGAACACGGTGAATCCGAATTAAACGAAATTTGGTACAGAGGTAGCACTAACAAAGGGCACCTCAGTGTCATGTTTTATATCGCCACCATCTCGCCGGAGACGTAATGGCGGCCACCCAAATGTTAAAAGCTTAAATCAAATTGCGATCAAACGAATCATCTGATCTCTACCAATTTTTGCAACGTTATACCTTTGCATATGAAGAATCTTTTGACCTATTGAACCCTTTACCCTATGTTGGATAAATGATTCTACTTTTTATTTCTTCAATTAATAAATATTTCAACCAGCATCATGAAAGTAGCCAGACAGTGATGAGGAAATTTCAAGCATTTGTTGGAGACAGTAGGGACATACCTGCATCAGTTTAACAAAAGGCTAAATACTTGAGCTATGAAAAGAAATAGCTTAGCTATGTATCACAAGGACAGGTGTGGCTACCTCAATTTTAGAAGCGACGCGCGGTGAGACATGGTTCTGGTATGTTCATTGTGATATTCGCGCCTAGAAGAAATATGATGCAGTAACGTGAATGGCTGATGAAGAAAATAGACACTCCCAAGACGCCAAGATCTACTAGAAACCGCCAAATATCAGAAAATGGAGAACCAATGAGAAGAGAATGCCTACTTGCGCGCCAACTCCGGCTGGGGTACGCGGCGGCTAGCATTCACGCCGGAAATCGCCTAGACAAAATCTCTACGATCGATTCTAGGATTAATGGGCATATTCTTGACCTGTGCAATATTACGAGTTCAGTGATATTTATTTCATTCCTGTACCACAATTATTTCGAGAAATTTTTACATAAAATCCCCCTCCATCTAGACCCAAGGGCCAGTTCATTTATAAGTGTGTCGAAGAGCCAAGACATGACTATTATTCTGTGCGTCTACGGACGTAGATTATTATTATTCTGTTCGTCTACGGACGTAGACTTTTATTCTGTGTGTCGAGGACACAAGATATTCATTGTAAAGTGTTAAATTCAGTGATAGATAGTCATAGTACTATAATTATAGGGACAGTATCGTCGATAATTCGCCAACGAACAGTGACAGGGAATTTAGTACCTGAACAAGCGAATTTAGTAGTCAGACTTAAAGTGTATAATAACCTAATTTTTGTATCAGCGCAAGGATGACATCGATGAATGCAGAGGAAGTTTGGAATTCTCAACACTCCGTCCAGATGGCTGATATGAGATAAAGAACCATCCAGTTGGGGAATGGCGTCTGATGTTCTTTGACGGGTGACTACAAAAAGAGATGAGTACAAAATAATATTTTATTATTTATTAAATTAACTTATGGTTTATGGGACATATTTTTTGTAAATACTTTGCTTGTGTGATTAATGTAGTATATTTTGTTTTGATCTGACACATTTTTGTTTGGAAGCAGCTCGCACAATTGTAGTTTTTGGAAGGTTCTTTTCTTTGTGTTGTGTTAACTAACGTATCTATGTGAACGGCCGTGTTCGCCTATGTTACGAAGTGCGGTTAAAAACGTCTCTCGGAGATATGTCGTGTTTCAGAAGTAGGACTGAATTAATATAATTATATAGTAGATTGGAGGGTAATTACAATTTTGTTGAGATTTATTATTGATCAGATTCAGTGTGATTATTGCCTTTGGAGCAATGTAATTTGTGACGAAGAGTATTCTGCTCTATCGTAAGTTTTAATTCTAATTCAGCAGACCCGTGTGAAAGGCGTTATGTCAGTCCCAGATGTGTATATTGTGAGTATATTTTTTGTGGTATTACAAGCGGGAACTTCAGCAGAGACTGATTTCTGTCAGCTTGGTACCAGATTCATATTGTATCCTTGCGAGGACAATTATGGATATGTGATTATTGTCTGACCATATGTTGAGTTGGAGGAGATGTTAGTTGCTGTTGATTCCTTGAGATAACAGTCCAGCTGGTCGGCTATTTATATACACTGGAAGGGGGACATGACAGGTATTGAGGAAAGGGTGAGTTGTGGTCACAAGGGCTGGCTGAGTTTCGCAAGCAAGCTCATCATTAGTGGAGTGCACGTCTGGCTCCCAATTACTTGAAAATAAATATAAATGTGAGAAACTGATCAATGGTAAAATTGTTTAAATAAATGGGAGTTGCCTACGAAACACGATAACCTTCGAAGCGTTTCCTTAACATGCAATTTTGTTAATATAAAGTAATCTTAACCACTCAGGTTGTTTGTTGTTGTTGGTTTATTCTATGTTTATTTTCCATGTCAGTGACCCGTGAGTCACGTGCGGCGCTGTGTTTCCTTGTTGTTGAGTATCTGGCCAAGGTGGCAGCTCATTTGGTTAAGTGTGTCTCCACACTAATAAGGGTCTCAGAGAGATGCCTGTAAATAGTAGAGTTGTAATATGTGTGTCAGAATTAGATTTAAGGATTTTTATTAATGTTATGCCCATATCCATAAAAGTTGATTTACGAGATGATTGTTCGTGAGCACTGTGGCTGTTAACCCGTTGTGAACGAACGATCATCCAAGTACTCATTTCTCGTAGATAGTCACCACGCGAACATAAATTCATATGCAAGATAGTGGAACTTGGATCCACATTTTATTAGAAAAGGGGAGATCCATCTGACTCCTCAAAGTGATAAATATTCCTGTCAGGGGAAAATTCAGGGAGGATTTTGTTTATTTTTGTTTGTTTTATTCTTTTATGCACAAATTAGTTATTAAATCTTGTTATTATCTTACGTTTTGTCTCCTTTCTTTCTTAATTATAGTTTTTATCCTATAACCCTTGCCTCAGAAAAGCACGTTGTTTGGCGGACGTAAACACCACACTATGAACTGAACGCGACCCCTTGATCTAGGATTCTTGCATAAAACACTGCTATTCTGAAGGGTTCATAGGTGAAACCTGGCGGCCAACGGTGGGGCTATTCACTGTGGTGTAACGGGGAGATTACACATGTCAATAGTGGCGCATTTGAGTAAAACTGGCATGCCACAAGTGCAGGCAGATATGACAGTATTTAATCACCGGGAAGTGATATGAGGCGAAGTGGATACCGCCAAATGTGTGAAAGATAAATTAAAATCAGGAGTTTGCAAAGTAAAATACGGTTCACGTTGTTGTCTTTTAAATTAAAGTAAAATTAAGATGTGATACCGGGCGCCCAATGATAAAGTTAAAACTAGATTTGTTTAGAAAGTCAAACTCATGGAAATATTAGGAGGCTGTAGCCTAAAATGACAATTAATACTTTGTTAATTAGTCAGTGTTAATATCAGATCAGGATAACTGTTTAATGACTAAATATGTGCTTGGGTTTAAAATTAAATTGAGTAAAACTAGAACTACTCAGAGATGCAATCAACTAATGGGATTAAAGGTAAAAATAAATGAACTGAGTAGGATAAAGAAATTAAATGTGCATTGGATTTATGTGCGTGTCAAAGGGCATTGGTGTATGCCATTTCCCATATGTCTCATATATATTATAAAACATGGCAACGGTGGCGCAGATCCAGGAGATCATTGAAAGTGCAGCGAGGAGAACGCAGGAATTGTTGGATACTAAATTAGCGGAACAAAGTGAAGCGTTGAATACTAAACTAGCAGAACAGAGTCAATCTATAAACACTAGTATGTTAGAGCAAAGTGAAGCGTTGAATACAAAATTATCTGAACAAATAAACACTAGTCTGTCAGAACAAAGTGAATCGCTAAATACTAAACTGTTAGAGCAAAGTGAATCGCTAAATACGAAAATGTCAGAACAAAGTAAATCGCTAAATACTAAACTGTTAGAACAAAATGAATCATTGCGGACACAGTTAAATAACAGTAGAATTGAGCAAAATGAATATCAGGCGGAACAAGCTAGGTTATTAAAGAGTGAAATTAATGACACTATAAATTCACAGTTAGAGGCGCAAAATAATAAAAACACGAACCAATTAGCTTCGTTAACCGCAGAGATGAAAGAGCACACAAACCAACAGATGATATTACTGGCCCTTGATGTAAGCAAAAATAATGAGAAACAATTAGAGCAGATTGAAAAAATGGAGAGTATTTTTGATAAAAAACTTAGCATTCTCGATGAAAGGGTGTTAGCTAAATTAGAGCAGATTGAAATAGCATGCACAATGAATACAAGCGAGGTCAAAATAGCTCAGGATAAGTTGGAAGGTCGATTTAAGGAGATGGAGAAAAGTGGCAGGGTCATTCAACGACAAATATCAGCAGTCGATGAGAACATATCAGGCATAATTAAAGATATGGACCGTCTCGAGATAAAATCAGCGGAACAGTGGAAAAGCCTAGAAACGGAACAAGAACAATTTAAGAGTACATTAGACGAAAGGCTAAGCCAGATAGAAAATAATCAGGATGAAAATAAGAGCCAGATTGAAGAAAAAATAAGCACGATTAAAGAACAGATCAGGAAAGATTGGAAGAAAATGAATATTGATTCTAGAGAGGAAAGATCCACTATTCTTAAAACAGTAGGCGAAAACCACACGCGTATTCAAGCTTTGGAGCAAGAGGTAAAAAATAAACTTAAAGAGCAGACAGACAGGATCATTAAAGCCGAACTCCGCTCATTAGAACAATCATCTATATTTAAAACGGGAGCATTGAAAGACAAGCAGGATGACTCACATAGTCCCCAACCCAGCATAGCAGGAAGTCAGACTCAAGCAGAGAGCCCATTAACAACAAACACGGAAGGATTTCGCAAGAACGTAGATAGAAGCTCAACACCACAGGACGGTCATCAGCCCACACAACTTATTCAAGTAATTCGCTCAAATGACTACAAACCGCAGAAATACACCGAAAATTCAGGGGTAACGCCTAAGGCCTTTATCAAAGAGATTGAAGACCATTTCAATGACACTGGGGTACCTGAAGCACGTAGATTGAGAATGATGGAGAGATTTTTATCAGGAAATGTTCTCACCTGGTTTTTAAGTTTCAAATATACATTTGGAACCATGTCAGACTTTAATTTAGCGTTTCTGCGCAAATACTGGTCTCCCGCCATACAACAGAGTTTAAGAATGGAGCTTTACTCTAGAAAATATCAAACTACCCAGCAGACAAAATACTCAGATTTCTTTAACATGCAAATGCTAAAATTTCGCGACCTAGATTACCCATTAAACGAAGCAGATTTGGTGATGACAATAGCAAGGCAAATGCCAGTTAATGTACAGCAAGTACTAGTCGCAGCAAACGTTAGTACGGCCCTACATGCGGAGCAGATATTACGGCAAATAGATGAGACCACATCTCATAGTCATTTTAGAGGAGGAAGACAGCTGGAATTAGTCAACACTACAGAGGTCGTAAAAACAAAACAAGGAAATACTAAAACGCAGGGTACTAATACAAGCACCTCCACACCTAGGCGAAACCAGGAAGAAGGGGAAAACAGACCATATCAGCGTAACGAAAATCACTACAACAATAGATACCAGGGCAACAATAGATACCAACAGAGAGGATATCAACAATGGCGTGATAATCGAAGGAATGACAGGCCTTATGGAAGATACGGTGATTACAATGACAATCAACGATGGAAAGGAAGGAGAGATCAGGATCAAGGAGATCAACGTAACTATCGAGATGACTGGGATGATAGGCACGCTCAATCACAAAATTACTTAGAGGAGTTACACGCTAATCGAGGTGGAGAGCTAGGAAGATGGGAAAAGGCCATTGGGAACAGAAAGAACCCAGATACGCATACTGAGGAAGCTGGAAGTCTACTGAGACAAGAGGAATATCAAGGACATGAGCGACAGAAGGATGATGGGAGTCGAAATGGAGCTAAAAAAAAAAATGTTAATTTTGGATCAAGGAGACAGTCTCAAAACACAACAGTCGGAAGTTGAAGATGGATGGATAGTAGCGAACATACAAGAATGGATTGCTTTACCAGAAGACTGCCTGGAGGAGACGGTGAAACCACGGAACGATGAAATTAGGCAATTACCCATTATTTACGCAAGGATTGGTGGAATTAATATAAGATGTTTATTGGATACGGGGTCACAGATCAGTCTAGTATCGGAGGCCTTGGTTCGAGAGTTGGGACGGACTCAGAATATTCCTGTAATTCCGGTACCACAGCTCAAAGTGAGGGGTGTTATTCCTGAACGCACCGTTACTTGTAAACGTCAGGCATACTTAGAGCTGAACATATTGGAACACACTTTTGGGCAAACATTCATTATCATGGCAAAGATGAATTTCAATATAATTCTTGGTGCAAATTTCATTTGTGACTATCAAGCAGTGATAGATTTACACAAGAATACAGTCAGTTTTAGAGAATATGACCAGCTGAAAAACGTGGGATTGCATATGGATGAAATCACTACCGAAAGAGATGTAAATTCTTGGGCATTGGAAGCAATATCAGAAGAGACGGAAGAGGAGGTACGAAAGGCGGAAGATAACATCGTAGAAGGGGCTGTTGTGGAACTAGATGAGGAGATAGAATCCCAGGAGATATGGTCTTTATTAACAGAAGGAGATGACAGCGATGCACAATTTGAAGAGTTACTACAGGAGCGGCTCAATGACATTCAACTTGGGGGTGAACACAGAAAAGAGTTGGAAGAGATTTTAAGGAAGCACAAAACAGTATTTGATACAGTACCTGGGAAAATTTTAAATTTCAAGTACTCTATGCAAGTCGAGGACTGGTCACCTTTCAAAAGCAGATTGTACCCAATTCCTGAAAAGTATCGTGGTCAAGTTAAAATCATTATAGATGAGATGTTAGAAGCTGGAGTGATAAGGAAGACACCTACACCTTATCTAAATGCGATTTTGGCAGTCACAAAACCAAATGGATCTATTAGACTTTGTTTAGATGCCATAAATCTCAACATGAGACTCATTTTTCCTGAGTATGACAGAGCGCCAATTATCAGAGACGTATTAAAAGGCTTTAAAAACAAGAGCATTTATTCATCAGTCGACCTGACGAGCTCGTTCCACCATCTTGAATTGGATGAGAAGTCACAGCTTCTAACTGGCTTCTTATTCGATAACCAGACATATTGTTTCGTCAGAATGCCTTTTGGAGTCAAAACAGCGGGCTGTGCTTTAATCCGAGCACTGGACCGGAACCTAACCGAGGAAGTAAAGGAGATGACGGTGCGATACATTGACGACATTCTGTTGGCATCCGACAACATTGAAACGCACATGGAAAACTTAGATAAAGTATTGGGCAACTTGAATGCATCGAATTTCAAAGTAAACCTGAAGAAATCGCATTTCTTCAAGAGCGAGATCTTATATTTGGGTCACGTCATTGACAAGGAGGGAGTGAAGCCAAACCCAGCTAAGATTGAAGCGATAAAGAATTTCCATACACCAACGAGAGGCAAGCACATTCGGGCTTTCTTAGGCGTAACGGGATTCTTTAAAGAAAACTGTCCAGGTTATACAGAGACTGTAGCTCCAATGCAAGAAATGTTAAAGAAAAATAACAAATGGTCATGGAACGCGGAATGTGAGAAGGCATTCCAAGCAACAAAACAGCTATTGGAAAACTGCATTAAATTAGGCTATCCAGATTTCAAGCTCAAATTTATAATCCAAGCGGATGCTTCACTAATTGGGATAGGTGCTATGCTCTACCAAGAGGATCCAGCTAACCTGCAGCACAAAACATATTTGGCATTTGTAAGCCGAAAATTGCGTAAGCACGAGCGAAATTATACTGTAACCGAGCTAGAATTGTTGGCCATCCTTCATGCGCTCCAACAATGGAAACGAATAATCTATGGTTACCCGATTGTTGTCAGGACTGACCACAAGGCACTAACATTCTTGTTTAAGACGTCAATGGCAAGCGAACGTGTGACACGTTGGTCTATATACATTCAGCAGTTCAGCATTGAAATTGAACATTGTCCAGGGAAGATGAACGTGATACCGGATGCACTCAGCAGGAACCCAGAGCCTGATAATGAAGAAACAGCGATGGTACAACACTTGGAGTTAACACTGAAGGACCGGGAATTCTTGGAGGAGTTACGGGAGATACAGCGAGAACAGGAAGCGGAACCATGGATGATGCTATTAATTAAATACTTCAAAAAGCAACTACCTACAGGAACACCTGCATTTCGAGAAGCGAAAGCCAAAGAAGGAAGATATGTTTATGTCAACAATTTGCTGCACAAATGGGTAGATAATGACCACACCAAGTTACGCATATTAGTACCTGCATCGTTACAACGAGGATTGACATGGCATACGCACGAAAGTTACGGTCACGTGGGCTTAGACAAGTGCGAAGCGACTATAGGAGAGACATTTACATGGCCACGTATGAGAACAACTATATGTGACGTCATTACAACTTGTGACCCGTGTCAGAGAACAAAGCCAAATAATTATTTACTGAGGCAATATCCTAGACCATTGCTACCTCAGAAACCATGTGAGCTGCTGGCGGTGGACTGTCTTGGTCCAATTCCGAAGGGAAGGAGAGGTTGCCGTCAATTGCTAGTGTGCATTGATGTATTTTCTAAGTTTGTAGTACTATGCCCTATTCAGAAAACCACATCGAAGCAGGTACTCAGTCGCATTCGTAATAGAGTTTTTCCAACCCTTGGAAAACCAGAGTTTATATTATCAGATCACGGCAGTTATTTCACAAGCGCCAAATTCAAGAAAGGAATGGAAGACATGGGTATAAAACATGTTTTAAGCAGTATCTGACATGCCCAAGCAAATCCAAGCGAGAGAGTAATTAAATGTGTAACTGCATACTTGAGAATCTTAATTCCGAACGAACACCACAAATGGGTCGATAAAATTAAAGACGTAGAGACATGCATGAATTCTACCAGGCACGAGTCAACAGGACAAATCCCTATGGTCCTACACAAGAACGAGTATCCAGTAAGAACGTGGAAAAGCATCATTAACTGTCCACAAGATCCCATGATAGCACCAGACCTGCGAATTGAAAGAACGAGAGCATACATGAGGAAACAAGCAGACCGCAGATTACGGCGAGTAAGAAATAAGAGGTTCCACGGTGATCTTGAAGTCAACCGGCTCGTTTTGGTGAAACGACCTGCTACATCGGACCCAGAAAAGAAAATCTTTAGTAAATTCTGCGAGAAATTCATAGGACCCTATTCTATCGTAAGAAACCTTGGAAATAATGCTTACAGAGTGAAAGAATTGAGCACAGGAACAATGTCAGTTTACAACGCTGCCAACCTAAAAAAATATCGTCGAAGTGAACCATGGTAGCGCCGATATAATGACGCTGTTTGAATATACGGACGTCCTACTATCAACAAAGTCAACGGGGAGCAGTTGAGTACGGCACGTGATGAAGGAGGAAGTAGAGCTGTTGTTGACAAATATTAACGAGGCGAGCAAGGTGTTGCCGCAGGCATCAGAGCGTCACGCAAGAT
The DNA here is from genome assembly GCA_946902985.2 of Meconema thalassinum. Taxonomy (NCBI): domain Eukaryota; kingdom Metazoa; phylum Arthropoda; class Insecta; order Orthoptera; family Tettigoniidae; genus Meconema; species Meconema thalassinum. The sequence continues at coordinate 2,008,507,769 of OX336388.2, forward strand.
TGGAAGGGGGAGAGACAAGCTGAAATGAAAACGAGTAAATGCCATTGAAGACAGGAGCGCCTAGACCAAGTAAGAAAAAGGGGTGATTCTGGAAATAAAACAAATTGGCCTACGGAAGTATTGTAAAATTGTCGACTTTATTCCTAAGTTCGAAATTTTGTGAGTGGGAGAGTTGTGAACCCTTTACCCTATGTTGGATAAATGATTCTACTTTTTATTTCTTCAATTAATAAATATTTCAACCAGCATCATGAAAGTAGCCAGACAGTGATGAGGAAATTTCAAGCATTTGTTGGAGACAGTAGGGACATACCTGCATCAGTTTAACAAAAGGCTAAATACTTGAGCTATGAAAAGAAATAGCTTAGCTATGTATCACAAGGACAGGTGTGGCTACCTCAATTTTAGAAGCGACGCGCGGTGAGACATGGTTCTGGTATGTTCATTGTGATATTCGCGCCTAGAAGAAATATGATGCAGTAACGTGAATGGCTGATGAAGAAAATAGACACTCCCAAGACGCCAAGATCTACTAGAAACCGCCAAATATCAGAAAATGGAGAACCAATGAGAAGAGAATGCCTACTTGCGCGCCAACTCCGGCTGGGGTACGCGGCGGCTAGCATTCACGCCGGAAATCGCCTAGACAAAATCTCTACGATCGATTCTAGGATTAATGGGCATATTCTTGACCTGTGCAATATTACGAGTTCAGTGATATTTATTTCATTCCTGTACCACAATTATTTCGAGAAATTTTTACATAAAATCCCCCTCCATCTAGACCCAAGGGCCAGTTCATTTATAAGTGTGTCGAAGAGCCAAGACATGACTATTATTCTGTGCGTCTACGGACGTAGATTATTATTATTCTGTTCGTCTACGGACGTAGACTTTTATTCTGTGTGTCGAGGACACAAGATATTCATTGTAAAGTGTTAAATTCAGTGATAGATAGTCATAGTACTATAATTATAGGGACAGTATCGTCGATAATTCGCCAACGAACAGTGACAGGGAATTTAGTACCTGAACAAGCGAATTTAGTAGTCAGACTTAAAGTGTATAATAACCTAATTTTTGTATCAGCGCAAGGATGACATCGATGAATGCAGAGGAAGTTTGGAATTCTCAACACTCCGTCCAGATGGCTGATATGAGATAAAGAACCATCCAGTTGGGGAATGGCGTCTGATGTTCTTTGACGGGTGACTACAAAAAGAGATGAGTACAAAATAATATTTTATTATTTATTAAATTAACTTATGGTTTATGGGACATATTTTTTGTAAATACTTTGCTTGTGTGATTAATGTAGTATATTTTGTTTTGATCTGACACATTTTTGTTTGGAAGCAGCTCGCACAATTGTAGTTTTTGGAAGGTTCTTTTCTTTGTGTTGTGTTAACTAACGTATCTATGTGAACGGCCGTGTTCGCCTATGTTACGAAGTGCGGTTAAAAAACGTCTCTCGGAGATATGTCGTGTTTCAGAAGTAGGACTGAATTAATATAATTATATAGTAGATTGGAGGGTAATTACAATTTTGTTGAGATTTATTATTGATCAGATTCAGTGTGATTATTGCCTTTGGAGCAATGTAATTTGTGACGAAGAGTATTCTGCTCTATCGTAAGTTTTAATTATTGTGTTAAATGTTTGCGAGCTCTAATTCAGCAGACCCGTGTGAAAGGCGTTATGTCAGTCCCAGATGTGTATATTGTGAGTATATTTTTTGTGGTATTACAAGCGGGAACTTCAGCAGAGACTGATTTCTGTCAGCTTGGTACCAGATTCATATTGTATCCTTGCGAGGACAATTATGGATATGTGATTATTGTCTGACCATATGTTGAGTTGGAGGAGATGTTAGTTGCTGTTGATTCCTTGAGATAACAGTCCAGCTGGTCGGCTATTTATATACACTGGAAGGGGGACATGACAGGTATTGAGGAAAGGGTGAGTTGTGGTCACAAGGGCTGGCTGAGTTTCGCAAGCAAGCTCATCATTAGTGGAGTGCACGTCTGGCTCCCAATTACTTGAAAATAAATATAAATGTGAGAAACTGATCAATGGTAAAATTGTTTAAATAAATGGGAGTTGCCTACGAAACACGATAACCTTCGAAGTGTTTCCTTAACATGCAATTTTGTTAATATAAAGTAATCTTAACCACTCAGGTTGTTTGTTGTTGTTGGTTTATTCTATGTTTATTTTCCATGTCAGTGACCCGTGAGTCACGTGCGGCGCTGTGTTTCCTTGTTGTTGAGTATCTGGCCAAGGTGGCAGCTCATTTGGTTAAGTGTGTCTTCACACTAATAAGGGTCTCAGAGAGATGCCTGTAAATAGTAGAGTTGTAATATGTGTGTCAGAATTAGATTTAAGGATTTTTATTAATGTTATGCCCATATCCATAAAAGTTGATTTACGAGATGATTGTTCGTGAGCACTGTGGCTGTTAACCCGTTGTGAACGAACGATCATCCAAGTACTCATTTCTCGTAGATAGTCACCACGCGAACATAAATTCATATGCAAGATAGTGGAACTTGGATCCACATTTTATTAGAAAAGGGGAGATCCATCTGACTCCTCAAAGTGATAAATATTCCTGTCAGGGGAAAATTCAGGGAGGATTTTGTTTATTTTTGTTTGTTTTATTCTTTTATGCACAAATTAGTTATTAAATCTTGTTATTATCTTACGTTTTGTCTCCTTTCTTTCTTAATTATAGTTTTTATCCTATAACCCTTGCCTCAGAAAAGCACGTTGTTTGGCGGACGTAAACACCACACTATGAACTGAACGCGACCCCTTGATCTAGGATTCTTGCATAAAACACTGCTATTCTGAAGGGTTCACTATCTACAAGTCATCAGCCCAATAATTTGCGGATGGTGGCCATGTTTGTGTGCAAATCGATTCCCCCTATCTATTCAAAAACGGTGAAACCAAATTGAACAAAATTTGGTACAGAGGTAGCACTAGCAAAGGCCACCTCAGTGTCATGTTTTATATTGCCGCCATCTTGATGAAAACGTAATGGCGACCACCCAAATGTTGAAAGCTTAAATCAAATTACTACCAAACGAATCATCTGATTGCTACCAATTTTTGCAACATTATAACTTTTCAATTTAATTTTTTGGACAAATCTACAAGGTCATCAACCCAATAATTTGCGGATGGCGACCATGTGTGTGTGCTAATCGATTCCCCCTATCTATTCAAACACGGTGAAACCAAATTGAATGAAATTTGGTACAGAGGTGGCAATAGCAAAGGCCACCTCAGTGTTCATATTTTATATCGCCGCCATTTTGACGAAAATGTAATGGCGACCACCCAAATGTTGGAAGCTTAAATCAAATTACGACCAACCTAATAATCTGATCTCTACCAAATTTTGCAACAACATACCGTTTTGTGGGAAGCATCTTTTGACAGAAATACAAGGTCAGCAGCTCAATAATTTGTAGATAGCAGCCATGTATGTGTGCAAATGGATTCACCATATCAATTCAAACACGGTGAAACCGAATTGAATGGAATTTTGTACAGAGGTAGCACTAGCAAGGGCACCTCATATTCATTTTTAATATCCGTGTATCACGTTGTATTTCAACAAGCTACTACAGCCAGCATTCAATTAATCTCCTTGAAAAGGAAACAGAGTTATAACAATACCCATGCATTTAGGAGAAAGTGGGCTATATGTACTTTACTGAACATCTTGTTCATAAATGAAAATATGCTTAAAATAATTAAGACCATTCGTTATTTTTCTGAAATAATTTCAGCACCCTTTAAACATATTTAGTTCATTAAGTCATGGCAAGTCTAAAATGAAGTTTTGGAAGTCCGGCGTTCAGTCTAATAATTTACACATCTCTGTAATTCCTTTTAATGTATTTATTTATCTATGGTTTGTCTTTAGTCGTGGCATCGTTAGGGCTCATAGCCCTCTCTTGCACTTGACCACGTAATTAGGTAGTACCGGTATATATGAAACAATTTTTGAAATACAATAAATACCTTGTAAGTTAAAAATGATGATCAATAAAGAGTAAATTATGTACTAACATTAATGAATGAGGCATATGAATAATATTATTATTATTATTAATAATAATAATAATAATAATAATAAAAATAACATCTGATAAATTGCTGTAAATCCTTTAATTTGAGGCTCATATTTCACCAGGTCTCCACACAAGAAGAAAACATGGAAATCACCAAATCCAGCACTAGGAGAATTCCAAATTGATCATGTAGCAGTGTCCAAACAGAACATATGTGAAATCCTAAATGTTCGAGTGAGCAGGGGAGTGATTGACTCTGATCACTACTTAAGCCAAATCAAAGTGAAATTCCAGCCTAATAGCTCCAAACCAAAAACTAAGAGATTACTAAGAGTGGATCCGGAGCACCTCAAGCAGAACGCCAAAGAATTTCTTCAGGCTATAAAAGAGCAAAATCCCAAAGACTGGAGGGACTTAGGAAATTCAATTCTGACATCAGCACAGAAGTTAGGGCAGCCCCCAAGGAAAAGGAAACACAGATGGTGGAACACAACCTGTGATAAAGCAATTGAAGACAGAATTAAAGCCTGGAATAAATGGAACGGACATCAGACAACTGAACGAAGGGAATTATTCCTTAAGATCCAGAAATCAACAGCTAAGGTCATCCGCAGGGAGAAGCGGACATACGACAGGAATAAACTCATAGAGATAGAACAGGATTTCCTAAAAAACAACACCAGAAATTTCTATAAGACCTTCCGTGAGAGTCTGTCAAGTTATCAACCACCTAGCATATGTTTCAGTAGACCAGATGGCTCACTAGAAACAAACACCAAGGAAAACTGCAAGATCTTAGCAGATTACTTCCAAGACCTACTCAATTGTGACCCACCGAAAGAAAAAATGCACTTCGAAAAGCCTGCACCGAATCCAGATTCACATCCACCGATAATGGAAGAAACAGCAGAAATCATTCAATCTCTTAAAAATAACAAAGCACCAGGAGAAGACGGTATTACCGCTGAAATGTTGAAACTCGGAGGGGAAGAGGTCACCAGAAGAATTCACGCAATTTTAAAAGCAATTTGGGAAACAGAAGTGATCCTACAGGACTGAAAGTGCGCGTTAATACATCCATTGCACAAGAGAGGTAACAAAACTTATCCAAACATCTATAGAGGTTTATCCCTATTATCTGTGGCCTATAAAATCCTATATAAAGCTCTTCTGAACAGACTAGAGAAACAAACAGACCATTTGATTGGTGAATATCAAGCGGGTTTTAGGAAAGGGCGTTCATGTGCTGAACAGATATGGAATCTGAAGATGATTTTGAAGATCCGCAGATCCAACCCCACAATTGTCACCTTTGTGGACCTAAAGAAAGCATATGATTCTGTGCACAGGCAGACCCTGTTTGAGACGCTAGAAGAACTTCAAGTGGACAGAAAGACCAGAGAACTGATTCGTCAGACTATCACCAATACAACATCGAAGGTGAAGTTTCTTGGGGAAATTCCTGACTCTTTTGAAGTACGAACAGGTGTTCGCCAAGGAGACGGACTTTCACCCCTTCTATTTAACCTGGTTCTAGATAAAGTCATCAGAGAGTGGGAAAAGAACATCAAAGGCGTTAGCATAGGAACTGCTGGAAACAAAATCAATGTGAAATGCTTGGCTTTCGCAGATGACCTAGCGATTATCACTAGGAACAAAGAAGAAACTAAGCATGCTATTGAGACATTATACAGAATAGCATCACAAGCAGGCCTTCAAATATCATTTGAAAAAACCAAGTACATGCAGAATTTTCAGCAAAAGAACAAGAAAGAAAAAATAGAAACAGCATATGGAGCAATATCCCAAGTAGAATTTTTAAATACCTTGGAGAAATAATTCTTCCTTCAGGATTGGACAGTTTGGCTAACACAGAAAGAGCCTCAAAACTTCATAGAGCATTCAGACTAACATGGGAGCAATATAATAAAAGAGTAATGTCACATAATGCAAAACTGAAACACTACAAAACAGTTGTACTACCGGAAGCTCTATATGCTTCAGAAACCATAGCATTAGGAGGTCATTCTAAAATTGCAAATATAGAAAAGCAAGAACGTAAAATTCTTAGAAAAATATTCGGCCCCATACAAGAAAACGGAATTTGGATTAAAAGACGAAATTCAGATCTATACCGTCACACAGATAGTTTCAGCAACACTGTACGAAGAAGACGTTTAACATTTTATGGACACCTCTTCAGGATGGACGATTATAGACTTACAAAAAGGTTATTCAACGTAATAAATTCTCAGAAGTCAAGGATAGCCTGGCTGGATGAATCAAGAGAGGACCTGCAAGAGTTGAACATCGGAGAAAATATTCTGAGAAACCGCAAAGTCTTCAGGACCGCAGTAACAAAGCGCAAGTTTAGGGTGAAAACTAGTGGCAGGACTGGAACCAAGTGGACAGAAGAACGGAAGAAGCAGCACAGTGACTTCATGAAGAGATTTTGGGAAGATAGGAAGGCGAATATCATCAAGCCGAAAAACAAGTTCAAGCGTGCTCTATAATGGGCAAAACGCAAAAAGAAGAAGAATAAAAAAACAATAATATTAATAATCTAATCGCAATGTCACAGACCTTCCTATAATATCCTAACCAGGGCTGGATAACTTAACATAATGGCCTTGAATAACGAATTGTTTCGCGTTACGGTATACATTGAATACCACATAACAGAATGTTTGTTGTAACGTTATTCATACGAAGAACGAATAAACGGATGCTGTAGATATACCGTTATTTTAAATATTTTATTATCATACCGGATACCATTTTAGTTATCCCAGGAGACACAAGTCGAATAACGTTATTGGCGATGTAACACAATCAAATGTACCCCATTCACTCCGATGTTTTAAATAACGTTAATGACTAGACAGGATAGCATTGTGTTACGCTGCATGCCTCGCAGGTCGAATAACGTTATTCGTGCTGAAACGAGTCGCGAACACCTACCACTGAATCCGAACTTTACATAACGTTACTGACAAGACTGGATAGCATTGATTTATTCAGCATGCCTCTAATAACGTTATTAACTTAGTGTTCTGTTGTATGGGCCCCGGGTTGAATAACGTTATTAGCCTCGTACTAGGGTCCAAAATACAATAACGGTATCCTCCTACTAGTGTAAGAATACAAAGATAGCTATCAATTAATTCGGATTCGTAGTGCTGCCAGGTGACAAACAAGTAGTTCCGTGACCGACTAAAAAGCCTATTTTTCCGTAAAATTTAAGATTAAGGTCCACGATTAATCATCTACTGTGTACACGATATGCCTATCTAGAATGATGACGAACTTAAGTTGGCAACACTAACATTTCTAATTAGATTGGAATATACCGGAAATTTTCTAATACAGCACTGTAGTTGGCAGCCTAGGTGACTCGGAATATATCCTTAGGTCCATCTCTTAAGGTACAGAATGCACATACAACATTTGGTTGAATTCCAATGGATAGTATGGACGTTGCATGTTGTGAAATATTGGATCTATCAGTGCGTATAAAATCATATTGGCAACAAGGTCATGCACGGATGATCAGAATTAATCTGAAATAATACTATATTTTAAAGTGTCAATTTTGGATAACACCCATTTGTTGGTAAAGAATTAACATGCATTTCCAGAAGGCTTAGAATTATGTTGGCAGCACTGACGCACATTAGTTACTCGAAATTAATCTGAAATTTTAGGTACCATACGTGTGCAACATTCAGAGATATTGGCTAGCATACTTTCTGATATATTGGTATTAGGATAAAGAAAGAGAATGACCATTCATTAGCAGTTGGCGGCCCTGCTGGCTCTCAAGTATAAGCATACTCATATCTGTTATAGTACACAAAAGCACATACGAAATTTGGTTAAAATCCAATTGATAGTATAGAAGTTAGATACACTTAAACATTGGACTTATCCGCAGGCTTAAAATCATGTTGGCAACACTGTCATATATGCGCTTCTTAAAAAATATATATATGGAATGTTATTATCTCTATGTGTACTAATTTTGGAAGAGTTCGCATGCATAACGTCTGATAAATCCAACATAGATCTCAAAAGTGAATTGTGAATTTTCAGCAGTTACTAGCACTGAAATAATTTTCAAAAATGCCCGTGAGATATTCAAACACAGGTCTTTACTTATACAAAATTTGGTTTCAATAACTGCAGCCGTCTAGGAGGGACAGACAGACATTTACTGGATCGATGTCATAGTCTATTTTTTCCACATTTTTACAAAATGTGAAAAGTAGGCTAAAATAGTACGTAGAATATACGATAGCTACTGTATAACATCCAACCTTAGGTGCTTCGATACTGTGCTGATCAGTAACCTCTGATTATGGACATATCACATGTGTTGTACCGCAATCATTGGCCATCAGAGTACAAATGGTACAGATTGTAACGCTAAAGCTTGTATACAGGCACAATTCCGGTATAGGCTTGAATAACGTTATTCGCAGCAGCATTCCGTGTTCCGATTGGCTCAGCTGCAAGAAATCAAACATGGAGGAAAGTTGTGGATTTAGAGTAATATTTGCAGATTATTGGCATTATTAATCCAAATCAGTCATTAAGATGCGTTGCGTTGTATACTGTTACGGCTCTGAGTTTGTGTCATCGCTCGCTGCATGAGTCTCAACTGCTCCAGGGCTGGACTTGCCTCGTGTATTGCGTGCGCCTTATGCAACAGGGCTACTAGGACAAAGGGATGGTCCAGAATATTCGTGACTGAGCCAGCGATGGAAACCTCGAGAAGCCGTGAACCCTGGATGGATCTAGAAGCATTTATTGAGTCACCGGCCTGCTATATAAGTGCGACCTGTCAAGCATCAGTTGTTGTGTTTTACGAGCGAGTGCGAGCGCTTATCCTGAGCGACAGAAGTGTGGAGACTTGCGAAACCCCTAGTGGAGCCGATTCTCTTGACAGCGAAGGGAGTGAGGAACTTACAGGGGACTGCCTGTGTTTTGAGCGAGTGTGCTTACTTAGTGCGAGAGAGGTCATTGTGGTGGGTTGCAAAACAGTGTGTAGTACAGTGACAGACTTAGTGCAGCTATTTCCAGCTAGCGTACGGGACCGGACTCATTAGCGAGAGGATTAACTGTGGTCTGTTGACAAGTGAAAAGAGGCAAGAGCGCTCCATAAGGAAGAGACGTGAGGAAACTGGAGTAAGGTAATAATTGCTTGTATTTACTGAAGAGTGCTGTATCTTTCTGGCCGAAATAAAGTTAATTATTTCTTTAAAGCAGTAATTGGTGTTGTGCTTCAACCCACCGTAATCCAGTTAACAAAAAGTGCCACTAGGGGGGTGGCACGTAACAATACATAAAGAGGCACTGACTGATTGAACGCATTCCTGTCAGTATTTACGATTTAACTGAAATAATTTGACATTTAGCTATACGCATGAAGTTACGTAACTATGACCTAAGTTATAAAGTGTAAAGTGTAAGAGTGCTATAGCTGTAACTTAGTGTCCAATGGATCTCGGGTTCGAGACGCCCTAGGGCCAAATTTTTTATTCTTTTTGAATTACTATGTTGTATTCACACTACTTTCGTTGTGAGTTTCCAACTACGAGTTATTCGCATGATCTACGGAGATGATGTTAATAATAGATATTGGTAGGGAAAATTATTCTATTCTATCATTCAAATTTGTACTTCCCAATACAGAACCATGAATATTTGTACTATTCGTGAAAGTATAATAATATTTTCATACCATAATAATAGTCTACGTTTACTCCACAATAAATAATAATATTAACAATAAGAAGAAATAGTTTCGTGACGATCTAAAGAGCATACTTTTCTTTATATTTAAGATTCATGCCAATTTTTATTTTATTTTTAGTCTTTTACGCTCCAGGTTAGTGGAACCCACGGACTCAGCGAGGGAACTCACCACTACCGCCTCTACGGGCAGTGTCCTTGAGCTGGGAATATCGTATCGGAAAGGATACAACTGGTGAGGTGGGATTGGCATCTCGCCTAGGCGGCCTCACCTGCAAAGCGAACAGGGGCCTCATGAGGGAAGATAAGGGATGGTGAGGATGGATAGGCAAGGAAGAGGGCAGGAGGCGGCCGTGGTCCCGAAGAAGGTACCATCCCGGCATTTTCCCGAAGACGAAGTGGGGAACGACGGAAAACCACTTCGAGGATGGCTGAGGGGGAACCGAACCCCCTCTACTCATTTGGGCCACCCGAGGCTGAGTAGACCCCGTTCTAGTCCTCGTATCACTTTTCAAATTTCGTGGCAGAGCCGGGAATCGAACCCAGGACCTCCGAGGCTGCAGCTAACCATGCTGAGCGCTACGCTACGGAGGCGACTCCATGCCAATGAATAAACTATACAGACCTATCTAGAATAATGACGAAATTTAGTTGGTAATACTAACATTTCTAATTATATTGGAATATACCTGAAGTATTCCATAACAGCACTACAGTTGGCAGCCTAGGTGAGTGTGAATATATCCTTAGTTCCATCTCCTAAGGTACAGAATGTACCTACAGCATTTGGTTGAAATCCAATGAATGGTATGGACGTTGCATGTTGTGAAACATTGGATCTATCAGTGCGTATAAAATCATATTGGCAACAAGGTCATGCACGTGTGATCAGAGTTAATCTGAAATAATACAATATTTAAGTACCAATTTTGGATAACACCCATTTGTTGGTAAAGAATTAACATGCATTTCCAGAAGGCTTAGAATTATGTTGGCAGCACTGACGCACATTAGTTACTCGAAATTAATCTGAAATTTTAGGTACCATACGTGTGCAACATTCAGAGATATTGGCTAGCATACTTTCTGATATATTGGTATTAGGATAAAGAAAGTGAATGACCATTCATTAGCAGTTGGCGGCCCTGCTGGCTCTCAAGTATAAGCATACTCATATCTGTTATAGTACACAAAAGCACATACGAAATTTGGTTAAAATCCAATTGATAGTATAGAAGTTAGATACACTTAAACATTGGACTTATCCGCAGGCTTAAAATCATGTTGGCAACACTGTCATATATGCGCTTCTTAAAATATATATATATGGAATGTTATTATCTCTATGTGTACTAATTTTGGAAGAGTTCGCATGCATAACGTTTGATAAATCCAACATAGAGCTCAAAAGTGAATTGTGATTTTTCTGCGCAATTACTAGCCCTGAAGTAATTTTCAAATATGCCCCTGAGATATTCAGATATAGATCTTTACTTATACCAAATTTGGTTTCAATAACTGCAGCCGTCTAGGAGGGACAGACAGACATTTGACTGGATCGATGTCATAGTCTATTTTTTCCACATTTTTACAAAATGTGAAAAGTAGGCTAAAATAGTACGTAGAATATACGATAGCTACTGTATAACATCCAACCTTAGGTGCTTCGATACTGTGCTGATCAGTAACCTCTGATTATGGACATATCACATGTGTTGTACCGCAATCATTGGCCATCAGAGTACAAATGGTACAGATTGTAACGCTAAAGCTTGTATACAGGCACAATTCCGGTATAGGCTTGAATAACGTTATTCGCAGCAGCATTCCGTGTTCCGATTGGCTCAGCTGCAAGAAATCAAACATGGAGGAAAGTTGTGGATTTAGAGTAATATTTGCAGATTATTGGCATTATTAATCCAAATCAGTCATTAAGATGCGTTGCGTTGAATACTGTTACGGCTCTGAGTTTGTGTCATCGCTCGCTGCATGAGTCTCAACTGCTCCAGGGCTGGACTTGCCTCGTGTATTGCGTGCGCCTTATGCAACAGGGCTACTAGGACAAAGGGATGGTCCAGAATATTCGTGACTGAGCCAGCGATGGAAACCTCGAGAAGCCGTGAACCCTGGATGGATCTAGAAGCATTTATTGAGTCACCGGCCTGCTATATAAGTGCGACCTGTCAAGCATCAGTTGTTGTGTTTTACGAGCGAGTGCGAGCGCTTATCCTGAGCGACAGAAGTGTGGAGACTTGCGAAACCCCTAGTGGAGCCGATTCTCTTGACAGCGAAGGGAGTGAGGAACTTACAGGGGACTGCCTGTGTTTTGAGCGAGTGTGCTTACTTAGTGCGAGAGAGGTCATTGTGGTGGGTTGCAAAACAGTGTGTAGTACAGTGACAGACTTAGTGCAGCTATTTCCAGCTAGCGTACGGGACCGGACTCATTAGCGAGAGGATTAACTGTGGTCTGTTGACAAGTGAAAAGAGGCAAGAGCGCTCCATAAGGAAGAGACGTGAGGAAACTGGAGTAAGGTAATAATTGCTTGTATTTACTGAAGAGTGCTGTATCTTTCTGGCCGAAATAAAGTTAATTATTTCTTTAAAGCAGTAATTGGTGTTGTGCTTCAACCCACCGTAATCCAGTTAACAAAAAGTGCCACTAGGGGGGTGGCACGTAACAATACATAAAGAGGCACTGACTGATTGAACGCATTCCTGTCAGTATTTACGATTTAACTGAAATAATTTGACATTTAGCTATACGCATGAAGTTACGTAACTATGACCTAAGCTATAAAGTGTAAAGTGTACGAGTGCTATAGCTGTAACTTAGTGTCCAATGGATCTCGGGTTCGAGACGCCCTAGGGCCAAATTTTTTATTCTTTTTGAATTACTATGTTGCATTCACACTACTTTCCTTGTGAGTTTCCAACTACGAGTTATTCGCATGATCTACGGAGATGATGTTAATAATAGATATTGGTAGGGAAAATTATTCTATTCTATCATTCAAATTTGTACTTCCCAATACAGAACCATGAATATTTGTACTATTCGTGAAAGTATAATAATATTTTCATACCATAATAATAGTCTACGTTTACTCCACAATAAATAATAATATTAACAATAAGAAGAAATAGTTTCGTGACGATCTAAAGAGCATACTTTTCTTTATATTTAAGATTCATGCCAATTTTTATTTTATTTTTAGTCTTTAACGCTCCAGGTTAGTGGAACCCACGGACTCAGCGAGGGAACTCACCACTACCGCCTCTACGGGCAGTGTCCTTGAGCTGGGAACATCGTATCGGAAAGGATACAACTGGTGAGGTGGGATTGGCTTCTCGCCTAGGCGGCCTCACCTGCAAAGCGAACAGGGGCCTCATGAGGGAAGATAAGGGATGGTGAGGATGGATAGGCAAGGAAGAGGGCAGGAGGCGGCCGTGGTCCGGAAGAAGGTACCATCCCGGCATTTTCCCGAAGACGAAGTGGGGAACGACGGAAAACCACTTCGAGGATGGCTGAGGGGGAATCGAACCCCCTCTACTCATTTGGGCCACCCGAGGCTGAGTAGACCCCGTTCTAGTCCTCGTACCACTTTTCAAATTTCGTGGCAGAGCCGGGAATCGAACCCAGGACCTCCGAGGCTGCAGCTAACCATGCTGAGCGCTACGCTACGGAGGCAACTCCATGCCAATGAATAAACTATACAGACCTATCTAGAATAATGACGAAATTTAGTTGGTAATACTAACATTTCTAATTATATTGGAATATACCTGAAGTATTCCAATACAGCACTACAGTTGGCAGCCTAGGTGAGTGTGAATATATCCTTAGTTCCATCTCCTAAGGTACAGAATGTACCTACAACATTTGGTTGAAATCCAATGAATGGTATGGACGTTGCATGTTGTGAAACATTGGATCTATCAGTGCGTATAAAATCATATTGGCAACAAGGTCATGCACGTGTGATCAGAGTTAATCTGAAATAATACAATATTTAAGTACCAATTTTGGATAACACCCATTTGTTGGTAAAGAATTAACATGCATTTCCAGAAGGCTTAGAATTATGTTGGCAGCACTGACGCACATTAGTTACTCGAAATTAATCTGAAATTTTAGGTACCATACGTGTGCAACATTCAGAGATATTGGCTAGCATACTTTCTGATATATTGGTATTAGGATAAAGAAAGAGAATGACCATTCATTAGCAGTTGGCGGCCCTGCTGGCTCTCAAGTATAAGCATACTCATATCTGTTATAGTACACAAAAGCACATACGAAATTTGGTTAAAATCCAATTGATAGTATAGAAGTTAGATACACTTAAACATTGGACTTATCCGCAGGCTTAAAATCATGTTGGCAACACTGTCATATATGCGCTTCTTAAAATATATATATATGGAATGTTATTATCTCTATGTGTACTAATTTTGGAAGAGTTCGCATGCATAACGTTTGATAAATCCAACATAGAGCTCAAAAGTGAATTGTGATTTTTCTGCACAATTACTAGCCCTGAAGTAATTTTCAAATATGCCCCTGAGATATTCAGATATAGATCTTTACTTATACCAAATTTGGTTTCAATAACTGCAGCCGTCTAGGAGGGACAGACAGACATTTCACTGGATCGATGTCATAAGTCTACTTTTTCCTCATTTTTAGCCTATTTTCAATTTTGAAAAAATTGGCTTATGAGATCACCTTTTGTCCGTGTGTGTGTGCGCGTGTGTGTGTGTGTGTGTGAGGTGTGTGTGTGTGTGTGTGTGTCCCTAATAAATTCTAAACGGCAGGAGCGATTTCAATTAAACTCGGTAAGTTCATAGCACTATTCCGGGTGACCTCGACCGTGTCCTTCAAATTTTGTTACGTTTCACCAATCCAACATGGCGGCTGTGCGAAATATTTCACCAGCATTCAATATCTCCGAAACTTTTCCCGATATCACCCTGGAATTTATTCCGGTGATAAAGGGAACTACTAGAAGTTCACCTATGTGAGCTTTGAAAAACTGGTAACTACAAAACCAACATGGCGGCCACGCGAATTTGCGACTTTAAATAGACGTTTCTCGCGATTTAACCAACCAAACGCAATAAAACTTGGTACAGTATATGTTTATACACATAGTAATGCACCGACATCTAACTTCGTTCAATTGTTTACATAACCACAAGATGGCGGCCGTGCAAGATATTTAACCGGCAATCTATATCTCTGAAACTATTAGCGGTATCAACCTGAAATTTTGTACGAAGATAAAGGGCACTACTGGAAGTTTGTCTATAAGACATTCAAAACCGGTTAAGTACAAAACGAACATGGCGGCCAAGCGAATTAGAAAATTTTGAATGGACCTATCTCGCGATTCAATGTTCCAAACGCAATGAAATCTGGTACAGGAAATGTTTATACACATTGTAATGCACTGGTATCTAATTTAGTTCAATTGTTAACATAACCTCAAGATGGCGGCTGTGCCAATTTTAAAATTAAGTTTTTATTTCTTGTGTCGTATTCATGCGGTCGAAGTGAAAGTTTAATAATGAACCTACGCAATAGTTTTCCTTTAATGGTACATGACTCTATGGCCTAAACATTTAACAATCCAACATGGCGACCATCCGAAATATTTAGATGGCTCTGAATATCTACGAATCTATTATAGCAATCAAACTGGATTTTTTGATGTTCATAGGCAATATGAACTTAAGTTCACCTATAGGACTTTAAATAACCTGGTGATCACAAATCCAACATGGCGGCGACGCGAATTATATATATTCACATGGACGTTTCTCGCAATTTAACCATCCAAGTGTAGAGAAACTTGGTACGGTAAATCCTGATACGAATGTTAATCTACTGGCATCTAATTTATTTCAATTGTTTCCATAACCACAAGATGGTAGCTGTGCGAAATTTTAAAATTTCCTTGTTACTTCTTGTGTCCCAATCGTGCGATTGAAGTTTGAATGCTACACGTACACAAGAATCGTCATGTAACAGTACATAAATCCAGGACCTACATATATAAAATCCATCATGGCGACCATCCGAAATATTTAGTCGGTTCTCAATATCTACGAATCTATTACAGCAATTAAACTGAAATTTTGTATGTTGATAGTGGCAGTTAACATAAAAAGGATCTATGAAAATAGGCAGTATAGTTCTTCACGGAACTACTTGTTACAAAATGTGAAAAGTAGGCTAAAATAGTACGTAGAATATACGATGGCTACTGTATAACATCCAACCTTAGGTGCTTCGATACTGTGCTGATCAGTACCCTCTGCTCATGGACATATCACATGTGTTGTACCGCAATCATTGGCCATCAGAGAACAAATGGTACAGATTGTAACGTTAAAGCTTGTATACAGGCACAATTCCGGTATAGGCTTGAATAACGTTATTCGCAGCAGCATTCCGTGTTCCGATTGGCTCAGCTGCAAGAAATCAAACATGGAGGAAAATTGTGGATTGAGAGTAATATTTGCAGTTTATTTGCATTATTAATCCAAATCAGTCATTAAGATGCGTTACGTTGAATACATGAAGAGGCACTGACTGATTGAACGCATTCCTGTCAGTATTTACGATTTAACTGAAATAATTCGTCATTTGGCTATAGGCATGAAGTTACGTAACTATGAGCTAGGCTACTAAGTGAAAAGTGTACGAGTGCTATAGCTGTACCTTGGTATCTAATGGGTCTCGGGCTCGAGGCGCTCTAGGGTCGACATTATTGTTCGTGTTGAATTATTTTGTTGTATTAACACTACTTTTCTTGTGAGTTTCCAACTACGATTTATTCGCATGATCTACGGAGATTATGTTAATAATGGATATTGGTAGGGAAAATTATTCTATTCTATCATTCAAACATGTACTTCCCCATTCAAAACAATGAATATTTGTACTATTCGTGAAAGTATAATAATATTTTCATACCACAATAATAGTCTATGTTTACTCCACAACATAAACAAATAGGCTACATTTCTTATGTCGGTAGGCCGGGTACTGCTGCGTGTCCCCCCGCACAGCACTCCGAGCCAATGGACTTTAGAAGCTCAGCCCTTTCAGTGCCGTTCTCATCTAATGCGGCCGCGTTCTGGCCCATAGCACTGGACTCACAAAGCACTGGACGGGGTGGGCCGATCAGGCAGAATAACCTTCACCACGCGTGCACAACCAAATGCTCTCTTTACACTTCTATTCAGAATTTTTAGCAATACTGGTGTCACTGAGTTAATGGTATAGTTCAAACTGGCTAATCTCTATCTGAAATATATCGATAGTTGTTGTTGATTGTTTTAGGGGCTTTGCGACATCATGGTCATGTAGCCCCGTGTATTTGTGTGTGTGTGCGTGTGTGTAATTTGTCTGATAACCTGTGTTATCGTGATGGCTCTATTAGTGTGCGCTTTGTAATTCAGATGAGGATTGGAAGGAAGCGGCCGTGGCCTTATGTTAGGTACCATCCCGGCATTTGCCTGGAGTAGAAGTTAAATAACAAATCGGAAATTAATTACTGTATCGAGTTTAACCGAGTTTTTACAAATATTACTGTCGTCGAACGAATCTAGATAACTATTTGAAGTTATTAGACATTGCACAAAACGAAGTTTTAACTTATACATTACGTCGTTCTAAATACTGGTTTTATCTTAAAGGTGTGTCACTATTAGTAAATTGTGCCAATGGTAAGAACAATAATACTACTATTAATAACAAGTAGTTCCGTGACGAACTAAAGAGCCTACTTTTCTTTAAATTTAAGATTCATGCCAATCTATAGAGACCTATCTAAAATAATGACGACATCAAGTTTGTAATACCGTACTAACATTTCTAAGTATTGCAGTTTGAAATACGGCTGAAACAGTGTATCCTAATAAAGTAACTTACTACAGTTGGCAGCCCTGGTGACTCTGAAAATATTCATAGTTCCATCTCTTAAGGTATAGAATGCACATACAAAATTTGGTTGAAGTCTAATGGATAATGGAAGTTACATGCTGTTTGATATTGGTTGATTAACGGCCACGTAAAACTAAAAGCTTAACTAAACACGTTAAACACCGAGTCCTTGCTTTATATGAGAAATGTGGCTAAAATTCGTCCATACATTTTTAGCCTACTATTCACATTTTGCAATAATGAGGAAAAAGTAGACTTATGAGATAGATCCGGGAAAATGTGTGTCTGTCCTTCTGTCTGTCGGTCTGTCTGTCCATCTGTCTGTCTGCCTGGCTGTGTGTGTGTCCTCCCCTATCAACTCCTAAACGGCTGCAGCAATCGAGACAAATTTTGGTAGGAGCAAAGATATATACCTGAATAACTCAATGCTGTATTTGAAAATGATGTCAGTGCTACCAACTGCTGAAAAATCGGAATTGAAATTTGGGTTTAATTCCAATTGATAGTGTAGAAGTTATATGCATTAAAAAATTGGACCTATTAGCCAGCGTAGATTCATTTTGGCAACACTGCCATGCATGGCCTCCTGGAAATTAAACTCAAATGTCATTATCTATATGTGTGCCAATTTTGGAATAGCTCCCATGCATAACTTCCAAACATTTGAGCTCAAATTCAATTGCGGTTTTTCAGCAGTTGGTAGTACTGACATGATTTTCAAATATGGGCTTGATATATTCAGGTATAGATCTTTATTCATACCAAATTGGGATTCGATTGCTGCAGTCGTTTAGGAGACACGTATAGACAGACAGACAGACAGACAGATGGACAGACAGACATTTGCCCGGATCGATCTCATGAGTCTACTTTTAGCTCATTTTTGCAAAACGTGAAAAGTAGGTTAACAAGAAGTTCCATGACTATAATAATAATATCGTATGGCCTCGGTTGCCGGGTGCAAGCTTTGTAATTTGTCACCCAGAGGGTTGCTTGCATGTCGAATTTCGTTGTTCCTTGAATCACTATGAAAGTCAAGGAGGTTAGACATCTAAGCTCCTTGAACACTATAGCGCTTTCTAGTAGAGAAATGAGGAACTTTGTGTTGGCGGAAACTCCCGAGATTAATTTTGCCATTATGAACACGGCCTACTGAATTCAAATGGGTTCTTTGACATGCCAACATCGTATGACATGCGTGTCGCATTTTTGCCACCTTTCAAAAATCACTTACCACGGCGAGGAGCGAACCTGCAATCTTGGGTTTAGTAGACCGACACGCTATCCACTCACCCACCGTGTCAAGCTAGTTCCGAGACGAACTTTTTCTTAAAACTTAAAATTCATGCCAATGATTAATCTATATGGATCTATCCAGAATAATGACGAAATTAAGTTGGTAATATAGAAATTTGAAATTAGTTCGAAATACTTTATTCCTGGCATAATGTAGCCTAATAGAGCACCACAGTTAGCAGCCCTGGTGACTGAATATATTCTTAGTTCCATCTCTTAAGGTACAGAGTATAAAATTTGGTTGAAGTCCAATGGATAGCACAGAAGTACATGCAGTTAAATATTGGATCTAACAGCGCGCGTACAAACATGTTGGCAACAATGTAATGCATGTATTGGTCAGAAATAATCTGAAATAATACGATCTATTGTTCTGCCAAGTTTGAATGAAATCCATTAGTTAGTATACAAGTTACATGCATTTTAGAATTATACCTATCGGCAGGCTTAGAATCATGTTGGCAGCACTGACGTAAATTAGTTACTCAAAATTAATCTAGAATGCCAGGTACTATACGTGTGCAATGCTTAGAGCTATTGGCTTGCATATTTTCCGATATATTAATATTAGGGTAACAAAAATAGAGACAGCATTTATTAACAGTTGCCAACCCTGGTTGCTCTTAAGAATACGCATAGTCATATCTATTATGGTACACATAGCACATACGAAATTTGGTTGAAATCCAAATGATAGTATAGAAGTTGCATGTATTTAAATTTGGACCTCTCAGCAGGCTTAGAGTAATGTTGGTAGCACTGCAAATAAATATTGAATGTCAGGTACTACACATGTGTATAGTTTAAAGCTGTCGGCTTGCATACTTTCTGATATATTGGTATTTGGATAAAAGAAATTGAGAGCATTTGCGTGGACTGTTTTTTTTAAGTAAGGACAGTTTTTTAAAGCCGTAGTTAGTGCGCACGCCGAAACAACTGGCATCCTTTGCGAACAAGCAGGCGTCAGTTGCAGCTGTGTAGCTAATCTGTACGCTGAACTGTGCATCTTTACAATGTTCAAGATTATTGATTCGCCCGCCGCGTGTGAGGTACGATCTGAGATACGTCTTTTGAGTGCAGGAAACATGTCGGGTGCAGACATTCATCGTCAGTTTTGTGAGGTGAATGGTGATAATGCAATGACGGATGGTAAAGTGTGAAAATGGGTGCGCGAGTTCAAAAGTGGCCGTGAAAATGTCTATGATGATGGACGCTCAGGTGTGCGATCATAGATGACATGGTGATTGCAATTGTCACGAAACTTCACGAGGACCGAATATTCATGACAACCCCTCTATCAATGGATTTTCCTTAAGTGTGAATTCGTGGTTGTCAGAGCAGGCGGCAAACTTTTATGCAGAGGGATTTGAAAACTTAGTTTTAAGGTATGACAAGTGCCTAAATAAACAAGGCAACTATGTAGGAAAGTAGAGGAAGATATGCAAAACCTAACAAGATGTTCAGTAAAAAACATATAGCCTACTTTCTCCTAAATGCATGGGTATTGTTATAACTCTTTGTCCTCTTCAAGGAGTATAATTGAATGTTGGTTGTAGGAGCTTGTTGAAATTCACCGTACAATACGGATATTAAACATGAATATGAGGTGCCCTTCGCTAGTGCTAACTCTGTAAAAAAAAACATGCAATTCGGCTTCATCGTGTTTGAATTGATATGGGGAATCGATTTGCACACTTACATGGCCACTGTCTGCAAACTATAGGGCTGATAACCTTATAGTTCAGTCAAAAGATGCCTCCCACAAAAAGGTATGTTGTTGCAAAATTTGGTAGAGATCAAATGATTAGGTTGGTCGTAATTTGATTTAAGCTCTTAACATTTGGCTCGCTGCCATTCCGTTTCCGTCAATATGGCCGCGATATAGCACATGACAGTGAGGTGCCCTTTGCTAATGCTACCTCTGTACCAAATTTCGTTCAATTCGGTTTTACCGTGTTTGAATTGATAGGGGGAATCGATTTCCACACATACATGGCCGCCATATGCCAACTATTGGACTGATGACCTTGT
This sequence comes from Meconema thalassinum, assembly GCA_946902985.2. Classification (NCBI taxonomy): domain Eukaryota; kingdom Metazoa; phylum Arthropoda; class Insecta; order Orthoptera; family Tettigoniidae; genus Meconema; species Meconema thalassinum. The sequence continues at coordinate 2,008,528,886 of OX336388.2, forward strand.
AGCTTGGTCAAAGAACGCTTCTCACATAAAGGTATATTGTTGCAAAATTTGGTGGAGATCAAATGAGTAGGTTGGTCGTAATTTGATTTAAGTTTTTACTTTTGGGTGGCCACCATTACGTTTCCGTCAAGATGGCGGTGATTTAAAATATATCACTGAGGTGCCCTTTGCTTGTGCTACCTCTGTACCAAATTTCGTTTAATTCGGTTTCACCGTGTTTGAAAATTTAGGGGGAATCGAATTGCACACATACACGGCCGCGATCCGCAAATTATTGGGCTGATGGCCATGTAGTATGCTCAAAAGATTCTTCATACATAAAGATATAATGTTGAAAAGTTCCGTAGAGATCGGATGATTAGGTTGGGCATAATTATTTAAGCTTTTGATATTTGGGAGGCCGCCATTACGTTTTCGTCAAGATGGCGGCGAAATAAAACATGACACTGAGATGTCCTTTACTAGTGATACCTCTGTACCAAATTTTGTTCAATTCGGTTTCACCGTGTTTGAATTGATAGGAGGAATCTATTTGCACACATACATGGCCGCCATCCGTAAAATATTGGGTTAATGATCATGTAGTTCGGTCAAATTATGCGTCCTACATAAAGGTATGTTGTTGCAAAATTAGGTAGAGGTCAGATGATTAGGTTAGTCGTAATTTGATTTAAGCTTTGTAAATTTGGGTGGCCGCTATTATGTATCCGTCAAGATGGCGGAGATATAAAACATGACACTGAGGTGCCCTTTGCTAGTTCTACCTCTGTATCAAATTTCGTTGAAATCGGTTTCACCGTTTTCGAATTGCTAGGGGGGGGGGGGGGCAGACATTCAGAGTACACACTCACACACGCACACACACACACACACACACACACACACACACAGACACATAATTTTTGGCCCTGTGCAGATCTCATAAGTCTACTTTCATTTTTGCAAAAATCGAAAGTAGGCTAAAAATAAATCTCGTTTCAAAATAAAATGTTCGGTTAATTTTACTAAAGAAACGGTCCTTACTTTAAAAAAAATACAGTCAGGCTGAAAGACTAGACTTTATATCATTTCAAAAGACGCATGCTACAAATGCTACACATGTTAGAAAGGCTAATGAGGGCTTCTCGCTTCGCTCAAAGCCCCAGGACTCTCTCAACAGTCTCCATTACCCATTAACTTAGGCTTCCCGCGCGGGCACCGCTTTAAGGGTCACCCTGTATTTGAATTGAATCTAACATACTGTACACCTCGTTAAGTGACACGCTGTATTTTGCTCTGACATCCTGCACACCTCTTTAGGAGACACCCTGTATTCTTATCTGGCATCTTGTATATCTAATTAGAAGTCACCCTGTATTCTTGTATGACATCTTGTACTCCTCTTTAGGAGTCACCCTGAATTCTTGTGTGACATTTTATACACCTCTTTAGGAGTCACCCTGTATTCTCGTCTGACATCTTGTGCACTTCTTTAGGAGTCACCCTGTATTCTTCCCTGCCACCTTGTACACCTCTTTATGAGTCACCATGTATTCTTATCTGGCATCTTGTATATCTCTTTAGGAATCACCCTGTATTCTTATCTGGCATCTTGTACACCTCTTTAGGAGTCACCGTGTATTCTTATATGACGTCTTGTATATCTCTTTAGGCGTCACCCTGTATTCTTGTGTGACATATTGTACACCTCTTTAGGAGTCACCCTGTACTCCTGTCTGACACCATGTGCACTTCTTTAGGAGTCAGCCTGTATTCTTATCTGGCATCTTGTATATCTCTTTAGGAATCACCCTGTATTCTTATCTGGCATCGTGTACACCACTTTAGGAGTCACCCTGTATTCTTATATGACGTCTTGTATATCTCTTTAGGAGTCACCCTGTATTCTTATCTGACGTCTTGTATATCTCTTTAGGAGTCACCCTCTATTCTTATCTGGCATCTTGTACACCCCTTTAGGAGTCACCCCGTATTCTTATATGACGTCTTCTATATCTCTTTAGGAGTCACCCTGTATTCTTATCTGACGTCTTGTACACATCTTTAGGAGTCACCCTGTATTCCTGTCTGACACCATGTACACCTCTTTAGGAGTCACTCTTTATTCTTATCTGGGATCTTGTACACCTCTTTAGGAGTCACCCTGTTTTCCTGTCTGACACCGTGTACACATCTTTAGGAGTCTCTCAGTATTCGTATCTGGCATCTTGTACACCTCCTTAGGAGTCACCCTGTATTCTTATCTGGCATCTTGTATATCTCTTTAGGAGTCACCCTGTATTCTTGTGTGACATCTTGTACACCTCTTTAGGAGTCACCCTGTATTCCTGTCTGACATCTTGTACACCTCTTTAGGAGTCACCCTGTATTCTCATCTGGCATCTTGTATATCTCTTTCGGAGTCACTCTGTATTCGTATCTGGCATCTTGTACACCTCTTTAGGAGTCACCTTGTATTCTTATCAGGCATCTTGTATAACTCTTTAGGAGTCACTCTGTATTCTTATCTGGCATCTTGTACACCCCTTTAGGAGTCACCCTATATTCTTATCTGTCGTCTTGTATTTCTCTTTACGAGTCACCCTGTAATCTTATCTGACGTGTTGTATATCTCTTTAGGAGTCACCTTGTATTCTTGTCTGACATCTTGTACACCTCGTTAAGGGTCACTCTGTATTCTTATACGATATCGTGTAGGCTACATCTCTTTAAGAGTCACCCTGTATTCCTGTCTGACATCTTGCACACATCTTTAGGAGTCACCATGTTTTCCTGTCTGACGTCACGTACTCGCCATATCCCAGGAGTAAACTCAGACTCGGTGCATATGCACTGAACAACATGATGACTTCTTACACGCCGTAACCGTAACCGTAACGTATAACGTTATACCCAAGCATAACGACGAAATCGATAAGATCATTTGAAATGATAACAAGATGTTCAGTAAAGAACATATAGCCTACTTTCTCCTAAATGCATGGGTATTGTTATAACTCTTTGTCCTTTTCAAGGAGTATAATTGAATGTTGGTTGTAGTAGCTTGTTGAAATACAACGTGCTATAGGGATATTAAACATGAATATGAGGTGCCCTTTGCTAGTGCTACCTCTGTAAAAAAAAAATCATTCAATTCGGTTTCACCGTGTTTGAATTGATCTGGGGAATGGATTTGCACTCATACATGGCCGCTATTTGCAAACTATTGGGCTGATGACCTTGTAGTCAGTCATAAGATGCTTTCCACAAAAAGGCATGTTGTTGCAAAATCCGGTAGAGATCAAATTATTAGGATGGTCGAAATTTGATTTAAGCTTTTAACATTTGGGTGGCCGTCATTCCGTTTCCGTCAAGATGGCGGCGATATAAAACATGACACTGAGGTGCCTTTTGCTAGTGCTACCTCTGTACCAAATTTCGTTCAATTCGGTTTCACCGTGTTTGAATTGATAGGGGGAATCGATTTGCACACATACTTGGCCACCATCTGCAAACTATTGGGCTGATGATCTAGCAGTTTGGGCAGAATATGCTTCCCACATAAAGATTTGTTGTTGCAAAATTTGGTAGAGACTAGATTATTAGGTTGGTCGTAATTACATTTTAGCCTTTAATATGTGGGTGGCCGCGATTACGTTTCCGTCAAGATGGCGGTGATATAAAACATGACACTGAGGTGGCCTTTTCTAGTGCTACCTCAGTACCAAATTCCGTTCCATTCGGTTTCACCGTGTTCGAATTAATAGGGGGAATCGATTTTCACACAAAGATGGCCGCCATCCGCAAAATATTAGGCTAATGACCTATTAGTTTGGTCAAAGGATGCTCCCTCCATAATGGTATGTTGATGCAAAATTTGGTAGAGATCGGATGATTTGGTTAATCGTAATTTGATTTAAGCTTTGAATATTTGTGTGGCCGCCATTACGTTTCCGTCAAGATGGCGGCGATATAAAACATGACACTGGGGTGCCCTTTGCTTGTGCTACCTCTGTACCAATTCATTCCATTCGGTTTCACCGTGTTTGAATTAATAGGGGTAATCGATTTTGACAGAAAGATGGCCGCCATACGCAAACTATTAGGCTAATGACCTATTAGATTTGTCAAAGGTTGCTCCCTCCATGAAGGTATGTTGTTGCAAAATTTGGTAGAGATCGGATGATTAGGTTTGTCGTAATTTGATTTAAGCTTTGAACATTTGTGTGGCCGCCATTACGTTTCCGTCAAGATGGCGGCGATATAAAACATGACACTGAGGTGTCCTTTGCTAGTGCTACCTTTGTACCAAATTTCGTTCAATTTGCGCTCACCGTGTTCGAATTGATAGGGGGGGACAGACATTCAGACTACACACACACACACACACAGACTTACACACACACATACACACACACAGACAGACACACTTTTTTTCGCCCTGTAGTGATCTCATAAGTCTACTTTGCAAAAATCGAAAGTAGGCTAAAAACAGCCCTCTTAAGAATACGTTCAGTCATATCTTTTTATGTACACATTGCACCTACTAAATTTGGTTGAATTCCAATTGACAGTGTGGAAGTTATATGCATTAAAAAATTGGATATATCAGCAGGCTTATAATCATTTTGGCAGCACTGCCATGTATGACCTCCTGGAAATTAAACTAAAATAGTATTATCTATACGTGTGCCAATTTTTAAATAGCTACTATTCATACCTTCCAAGATATCCAACATGGAGCTCAAATTTCAATTGCGATTTTCCAGCAGTTGGTAGCACTGACATCATTTTCAAATACGGCACTGAGTTAGGACTTGATAGGGGGGAGGGGAGGACACACACACAGACAGACAAACAGACAGACAGACAGAAGGACTCCCAGACCGACAGACAGAAGGACAGACACACATTTGCCCGGATCTATCTCATAAGTCTACTTTTTCCTCATTATTGCAAAATGTGAAAAGTATGCTAAAATTGTATGGACGAATTTTAGCCACATTTCTCATATAAAGCAAGGACTTGGTGTTAAACGTGTTTAGTTAAGCTTTTAGTTTTACTTGGCCGTTAATCAACCAATATCAAATAGCATGTAACTTTCATTATCCATTAGACTTCAACCACATTTTGTATGTGCATTCTATACCGTAAGAGATGGAACTATGAATATTTTCAGAGTCACCAGGGCTGCGAACTGTAGTAAGTTACTTTATTAGGATACACTGTTTCAGCCGTATTTCAAACTGCAATACTTAGAAATGTTAGTACGGTATTACAAACTTGATGTCGTCATTATTTTAGATAGGTCTCTATAGATCGGCATGAATCTTAAATTTAAAGAAAAGTGGGCTCTTTAGTTCGTCACGGAACTATTTGTTATTAATAGTAGTATTATTGTTCTTGCCATTGGCACAATTTACTAATAGTGATACACCTTCGTTTGACGACAGTAATATTTGTAAAATCTCGGTTAAACTCGATACAGTACTTAATTTCCGATTTGTTATTTAACTTCTACTCCAGGCAAATGCCGGGATGGTACCTAACATAAGGCCACGGCCGCTTCCTTCCAATCCTCATCTGAATTACAAAGCGCACACTAATAGAGCCATCACGATAACACAGGTTATCAGACAAATTACACACACGCACACACACACAAATACACGGGGCTACATGACCATGATGTCGCAAAAACCCTATACCAATCAACAACAACTATCGATGTATTTCAGATAGAGATTAGCCAGTTTGAACTATACCATTAGCTCAGTGACACCAGTATTGCAAAAAATTCTGAATTGAAGTGTAAAGAGAGCATTTGGTTGTGCACGCGTGGTGAAGGTTAGTCTGCCTGATCGGCCCACCCCGTCCAGTGCTTTGTGAGTCCAGTGCTATGGGCCAGAACGCGGCCGCATTAGATGAGAACGGCACTGAACGGGCTGAGCTTCTAAAGTCCATTGGCTCGGAGTGCTGTGCGGGGGGACACGCAGCAGTACCCAGCCTACCGACATAAGAAATGTAGCCTATTTGTTTATGTTGTGGAGTAAACATAGACTATTATTGTGGTATGAAAATATTATTATACTTTCACGAATAGTACAAATATTCATGGTTTTGAATGGGGAAGTACAAGTTTGAATGATAGAATAGAATAATTTTCCCTACCAATATCCATTATTAACATCATCTCCGTAGATCATGCGAATAAATCGTAGTTGGAAACTCACAAGAAAAGTAGTGTTAATACAACAAAATAATTCAAAACGAATAAAAATGTTGGCCCTAGAGCGTCACGAACCCGAGATCCATTAGATACCAAGTTACAGCTATACCACTCGTACACTTATTAATTAGTAGCCTAGCTCATAGTTACGTAACTTCATGCGTATAGCTAAATGTCGAATTATTTCAGTTAAATCGTAAATACCGACAGGAATGCGTTCAATCAGTCAGTGCCCCTTCATGTATTCAACGAAACGCATCTTAATGACTGATTTGGATTAATAATGCCAATAAACTGCAAATATTACTCTCAATCCACATCTTTCCACCATGTCTGATTTCTTGCAGCTGAGCCAATCGGAACACGGAATGCTGCTGCGAATAACGTTATTCAAGCCTATACCGGAATTGTGCCTGTATACAAGCTATAACGTTACAATCTGTACCATTTGTACTCTGATGGCCAATGATTGCGGTACAACACATGTGATATGTCCATAAGCAGATGGTACTGATCAGCACAGTATCGAAGCACCTAAGGTTGGATGTTATACAGTAGCCATCGTATATTCTACGTACTATTTTAGCCTACTTTTCACATTTTATAACAAGTAGTTCCGTAAAGAACTATACAGCCTATTTTCATATATCCTGCTCATGTTAATTTCTTCTAACAACATACAAAATTTCAGTTTAATTGCTGTAACAGATTCGTAGATATTGAGAACCGTCTAAATATTTCAGATTGTCGCCAGGTTGGATTTTTATTTTTGTACTATTACATTAAGATTATTGTGTACGTGTGGTATTCAAACTTCAATCGCATGATTAGAACACAAGAAGTAAAAACGAGATTTTAAAATTACGCACAGCAGCCATCTTGTGATTATGCAAACAATTGAAATAAATTAGATGCCAGTGGATCAACATTTGTATAAGCATTTAACGTGCAACGTTTCACAGCACTCGGATAGTTAATTCGCGAGAATCGTCTATTTAAATATTTATACTTCGCGTCGCCGCCATGTTGGATTTGTGCTCACCAGGTTACTGAAAGTCCTATAGTCTCTCTGGACATAAAAAATTCAGTTTGGTTGCTGTAAAAGATTCATAGATATTGAGAACCGTCTAAATATTTCGGAAGCTCGCCATTTAGGATTGTTATATGTATAGGCCATAGAATTATGTACCATTCAAGGACAATTATTGCCCTGGTTCATTATTCAAACTTTCACTTCGATCGCATGATTACGACACAAGAAATAAAAACTTAATTTTAAAATTTCGCACAGCCGCCATATTGAGGTTATGTAAACAATTGATTTAAATTAGATGGCAGTGCATTACAATCTGAAACATCATTTACTGTACCATATTTCACTGCGCTCAGAGAGTTAAATCACGAGAAAAGTCTATTAAAATATTTCAAATTCGCTTGGTCGCCATGTTCGTTTTTTACTTTACAAGTTTATGAAATATACATAGATAAACTTGTACCAGTACCCTGTATCACCGTACAAAATTGCAGGGTAATATCTGGAATAGTTTCGGAGATATAGAATGTCAGTGAAATATTTCGCACAGCCGCCATTTTGAGGTTATGTAAACAATTGAACTAAATTAGACTCCAGTGCATTACTATGTGTATAAACACTTGCTGTACCTAGTTTCATTACGTTTGGATGGTTAAATCGTGAGAAAAGTCTATTTAAAAGTCTCAACTTCGCTTGGTCGCCATGTTCGTTTTCTAATTTACAAGTTTATGAAATATACATAAGTAAACTTGTATCAGTACCTTTTATCACCGTACTAAATTGCAGGGTGATATCTGTAATAGTTTCGGAGATATAGAATGTCAGTGAAATATTTCGCACAGCCGCCATTTTGAAGTTATGTAAACAATTGAACTAAATTAGACTCCAGTGCATTACAATGTGTATAAACATTTGCTGTACCAAGTTTCATTACGTGTGGATAGTTAAATCGCGAGAAAAGTCTATTTAAAAGTCTCAACTTCGCTTGACCGCCATGTTGGTTTTGTAGTCACCAGGTTTTTGAAAGTCTCATAGGTGAACTTCTAGTAGTACCCTTTATCACCGTACACAATTTCAGGGCGATATCGGTAATAGTTTCGGAGATATTGAATGCTAGTGAAATATTTCGCACAGCCGCCATTTTGCATTGGTGAGACGTAACAAAATTTGAAGGGCACGGTCGAGGTCGCCGGGAATAGTGCTATGAACATACCGAGTTTCATTGAAATCACTCCAGTCGTTTAGATTTTATTAGGGGGGGGACACACACATGAATCACACACACACACACACACACACACACGCACACACACACGGACAAAAGGTGATCTCATAAGCCTATTTTTTCAAAATTGAAAATAGGCTAAAAATGAGGAAAATGTAGAATTATGACATCGATCCAGGCAAATGTCTGTCTGTCCCTCCTAGACGGCTGCAGTTATTGAAACCAAATTTGGTATAAGTGAAGATCTATATCGGATTATCTCACGGGCATATTTGAAAATTACTTCAGTGCTAGTAATTGCGCAGAAAAATCACAATTCACTTTTGAGCTCTATGTTGGATTTATCAGACGTTATGCATGCGACCTCTTCCAAAATTAGTGAACATAGAGATAATAACTCCGTAGCGTAGCGGTGAGCATGGTTAGCTGCCGCCCCGGAGGTCCTGGGTTCGATTCCCGGCTCTGCCACGAAATTTGAAAAGTGGTATGAGGACTGGAACGGGGTCTACTCAGCCTCGGGTGGCCCAAATGAGTAGAGGGGGTTCGATTCCCACCTCAGCCATCCTCGAAGTGGTTTTCCATGGTTTCCCACTTCGTCTTCGGGCAAATGCCGGGATGGTACTGTCCCCGATAATCCGGATAGTAGGCTGTCAGAAATCCGCCCCCTCAATCGGATTGCTAATAATCGATTGCACTGGCACAGCTACATCAATGAAAATGGCACTGACAGATACTACCGAGATTAGAGCACAGTAGTTAACATGAAATTATTGTGGAACACACCAAAATATACGGGGGTTCATACTTACCTTTTACTTACCTATTCAATTTAATCTCGGGTCTGGGTTTTCAACTGGATCACTTAATAGTATGCCCTCACAATAACCTCCACCACGATATTTAAAATGAACCAAGTCGGAGACCAGAAAATTTAAACTGCACAATAATTTATTTCACATAAAGAAAAAAATATTTTAACAAAATTTAACAACAAAATAGTTATGGCTGTCTCAAGCCATTGTCAATGCAACCATGTCCTCCTGTAGGACTGTAGACTTCACATACAAAAATTCAGCTTTCTCTAGCTCAAAAGAACGTAATAATTACAACAATGCACATTGGAATGGATAAGGGAGCTGGGACGAGACATATAGCATTTGTTTCCTTGTTCATGAACTTCATAATTTAGTTAATTGACACACATTTATTAATAACCGCAAGGCCGCTAAGTAGTTGACCTTGACCTCCACCATTCAGTTATCTGGCCACCTGCAATACACCCTAAGCAGTGTTGCATGCTTGCTTCGTCAAATGGACGCAGCTGCCTAACCAGTGTCACCATATGCTGGCCAACGCAGAGTCTAGCTCTCATTCAAAACAATTTAAATGCTCACATCTCAACTCAAATATTATCACGCAAAATTTATACAAGTTCCGTTCACATTGCAATGGATTACTCTGTTAATCTCAAATCTTATTTAAATGTTTATTCCAATTATCGAACTAGCGTTGTTTAAATGTTAATAGCAAAACGCATAATGTTATATCATAGTGTTCAATAATTATTTATAACATTTAGATTGTTCATAACTTAGTCAAACGACAATTGAAAAATTTTTACACGCCTCTATTAATCCCGTTTGTTTCAAATTATTATTATAGATATTTACATAGTTATTTACATTATTAGAGCCTCCGTGGATTAGGCGGCAGCACGCCGGCCTCTCACCGCTGGGTCGGTGGTTCAAATCCCGGTCACTCCATGTGAGATCTGTGCTGGACAAAACGGAGGCAGACAGGTTTTCTCCGGGTACTCCGGTTTTCCCTGTCACAATTTCATTCCAGCAACACTCTCCACTATCATTTCATTTCATCTGTCATTCATTTAATCATTGTCCCAGAGGAGTGCGACAGGCTTCGGCAGTCGGCACACTTCATATCCTCGCCGCTAGATGGGGGCTTCATTCATTCCATTCCTGACCCGGTCGGAGACTGGAAGCAGGCTGTGGATTTTCATTTTTCATTTACATTATTTATATTTTATTTATATTTGAAATACATTAACCACACGTTTATCCGGTTGATATTTTCTTAAATCGTGGTAATATAATCGACCGATGAAGGTTACTTATATTTAAATTTTAGATTCAGGTTTAATAAGATTTAATAATTATTATTTGTGACGGTAACCTCCGTTCAAAATCTATAATACAATCAATTTATCACTCTTGTTAATTTTAACAGTAACTTCACATGAATAATTTTCAATGGACCTGAACAATACAACTCAGCGGAAACATACCTCGCACAAGCGCACAAAATTGGCCCATAATTCATCATATATCTCATTATATATGGCATCTAAATCTTCCACAATACACACAAAAAAACTCCACTTATAAATTCATCAACATCATCAATATTATTGTGGGAACCTCCTTCACTTATTAAAGGGCATTATTCATCAGCGACTTTTACACGTCCACTGAACTAACGATTATACATCCATAGTTCCTCTTTAAAAATTCTTATATTCATCAATTGTATCGAAAACTGTTATTATATTTAACCTTCGTGGGTTTCATTCATGAAGCGATATGAAGTAAAAATTTGCCAGTCACAAATAAATTTAATAGCAAAAACGATTAGACACGCCTCCCTGGTCTATCAAAATGAATTAATCTCATCATAATTATCGCAGTATAAAAATACTATATTCAAGCAAAATTCATTTAACTGCAGAAATAGTCGAATAGAATGCAAATAGACTAGAAAATGCAAACATTATTGTTTCAATCTAGAATTGAGAAAATCTCCTATCAAATGTTCATTACTATAGTGTACTGAATAAATCGTATTCAAAGTTCATATTTCATAAAATTGTCTATAATGCAATGGTATTTCAGAATTGACTAAAAATGTCTGTGTTTCAATCATGTTCATAAAAACGACTAGTATTTCCAAGATCGTCGATAAAGTAGTAGATTTTAACGCTCTAAAATCTTTTAATCATTCTTCTTTCTTGAGGATGACAGAAAATTGGTCAAAGTAATTTACTGGAAAGAATTACTTTAATAAAACGACACGCTGTCTGAATTCAAACTTGCCATAGAAAATCGTTAACTTTACAGTCAAATCGTGACTACAAGAAAAATTCAAATTCTCGAAAGAATATTTAACTTCAATATAAACTGATCCAAAATGTTTAAATATGCAAATGACATAATAATGTCTCAATAAATCGAAGAAAATGGCATAAAGCTGCAAAGTGTACAGAGTACAGAAACATCTAGCAAAAGAATATGGGGCAATCAAATATATGACAGAAAATATGGGAAAGATAGTTGCTCAGATCTCACTAAAATGGCTCAAATAAATCAAGAAACGTTCACGGCTACCTTATCTGTTGGATTGAAGTTCTAGAAGAAAATTTCACCGAAGACTGCTGCTGGTTCCATTTCACCACAGGATAGATGTGCATCGACCTCGAACCTGGAACCTGCGCCCTCGGAGAATAGAACAGCTTCCTCCTCCGGAAATCGCACTGCTCCGTGTAGACGATAGACATCCTTCTGGCAAAACTCTTCTTTGTGTGCTGGGAGAAACCCTTGCCCCTCTTGAAAGTTCCCTGAAGTTCTTGTAGAAATCAGCCATGAAGTTCATTGCAAATATTTCCGCAGAAATGTTCATAATTGTGGAGTATGAATTTATTTCCACTGCCATTTGATGTAATTCTGCGATGGATTACGATGCATGAGTGTAGCTGAATGTTCACTACATGCTCGTCTTTGTAGAATGACGATTATCGAAGCTCCATGTTGCTACATCACACTACTGATGTATGTCCCAATTGCATTAAAGTTTTAGTCTTCCATCTCCACTTCCATTATAATGTTAGTCGAAAGTACTGCCAGATTGTATAGTTCCATTGTAGAATGTAGCGTTGTATCACCAAATGTAATCTTCAGTATCACGGTTGCAATACACGTGTCTGCCGTAGCGTAGAATGTGGTAGTAAAAGTGCTTCTCAGGATTCGAGAAAAACACTTTTCTCTGCAGTCTTTAAATGCGAATATCTTCTGAAGTATTATAATGAAAATGTTCAACTTTCGCACACGCCTCAATATTGTAATGCACTATTGAATTAGTATAAATGCAGTAGCTAATTCTTGATAGATAAACTTGTAGAATCGTTTATGTGTGCGCTCCAACTTCGCCTAGTTTTAGTAACAGTAAAATTGCACTGCTGGATACCCAATACTGTTCGATGCGGTGGGCTCTGCCACGCTTGCTTATGACGATATGCTTGTTCTATCAGAACACGAAGTCAGACTATCAAGTCAGAATAAAACCACGAAGTGAGAAGCTCCTCTCTGCTGTGCAAGGCCTTTTATCAACTTTGAAGGGGCGTATCCATCCCTACCATAGCTTCTTCTTCCATCATTACTCGAAGTTCCAACTTTGGCTATTCTTAACGGATTTTCAGATTTCAAAAACATATAATTAATTTCTTCAAAATTCCAAATCAATGCCATAACTGAAAATAGTTTTCCACAATTCTGCATGCCAAAAGTTATTAAATATGGTAGTTTCAGTAATCTCCGTCTCCCTTCAAGCTATCATTCATTGGTTCGAGCCTCTCCTCCAATAGCGTAACTTCTTCCTCAGCACGTTTACTTGCTTCCCTGCGACTGCGTCGTAAATCTAAGATCCTTCTCGAACAAAATCGTGACGTCAGCAAGAATCTAAGCTCAGCCAGCCTACTTGCTCGAGCGTTGCGTCATCCACGCCTACGTCATGAATATACACGTCACAACTATGACGGCCATAACTTTATTCACATATGCCAATACAGCCACCGTGGTCTCAGTATAATTCAATTTACGGGGGCAGGACCTACTTTAAGGCCACGGCCGCCTCCTTCCCTCTTCCTAGCCTATCCATCCCAAACTTCCATCCTCTCCCCTCCCTCATGAGGCCCCTGTTCGCTTTGCAGGTGAGGCCGCCTGGGGGAAGTGCTGGTCACACCTCCCCAGTTGTATCCATCCCGACCTGATGTTCCCAGCTCCAGGACACTGCCCATAGAGGCGGTAGTGGTGAGTTCCCTCGCTGCGTCCGTGGGAACCACCAACCTAGAGGGTAAATTGTCTAAATAAAGAAATAAAAAATAAAAAAGAGATAATAACATTCCAAATATATATTTTAAGAAGCGCATACATGACAGTGTTGCTAACCTGATTTTACGTCTACGGGTAAGTCCAATCTTTAAGTGTATCTAACTTCTATACTATCAATTGGTTTTTAACCAAATTTCGTATGTGTTTTTGTGTACTATAACAGATATGACTATGCTTATACTTCAGAGCCAGCAGGGCTGCCAACTGCTAACGAATGCTCATTCTCTTTTTTTTAAATCCTAATACCAATATATCAGAAAGTATGCTAGCCAACAGCTCTGAATGTTGCACACGTATGGTACCTAAAATTTCAGATTAACTTCGAGTAACTAACATTGTGGTGTTTGAAGCCATATTTTCAGTGTTGCCTTAGTAAACAAGTGTTTAGTGCTTTTCAGTCGGTCAACACGAATGTTCCCAAAAGAGATGGGTTATGCCCTGATCAAGATTATTGATTCGCCCGCCGCGTGTGAGGTACGATCTGAGATACGTCTTTTGAGTGCAGGAAACATGTCGGGTGCAGACATTCATCGTCAGTTTTGTGAGGTGAATGGTGATAATGCAATGACGGATGGTAAAGTGTGAAAATGGGTGCGCGAGTTCAAAAGTGGCCGTGAAAATGTCTATGATGATGGACGCTCAGGTGTGTGATCATAGATGACATGGTGATTGCAAATGTCACGAAACTTCACGAGGACCGAATATTCATGACAACCCCTCTATCAATGGATTTTCCTTAAGTGTGAATTCGTGGTTGTCAGAGCAGGCGGCAAACTTTTATGCAGAGGGATTTGAAAACTTAGTTTTAAGGTATGACAAGTGCCTAAATAAACAAGGCAACTATGTAGGAAAGTAGAGGAAGATATGCAAAACCTAACAAGATGTTCAGTAAAAAACATATAGCCTACTTTCTCCTAAATGCATGGGTATTGTTATAACTCTTTGTCCTCTTCAAGGAGTATAATTGAATGTTGGTTGTAGGAGCTTGTTGAAATTCACCGTACAATACGGATATTAAACATGAATATGAGGTGCCCTTCGCTAGTGCTAACTCTGTAAAAAAAACATGCAATTCGGCTTCATCGTGTTTGAATTGATATGGGGAATCGATTTGCACACTTACATGGCCACTGTCTGCAAACTATAGGGCTGATAACCTTATAGTTCAGTCAAAAGATGCCTCCCACAAAAAGGTATGTTGTTGCAAAATTTGGTAGAGATCAAATGATTAGGTTGGTCGTAATTTGATTTAAGCTCTTAACATTTGGCTCGCTGCCATTCCGTTTCCGTCAATATGGCCGCGATATAGCACATGACAGTGAGGTGCCCTTTGCTAATGCTACCTCTGTACCAAATTTCGTTCAATTCGGTTTTACCGTGTTTGAATTGATAGGGGGAATCGATTTCCACACATACATGGCCGCCATATGCCAACTATTGGACTGATGACCTTGTAGCTTGGTCAAAGAACGCTTCTCACATAAAGGTATATTGTTGCAAAATTTGGTGGAGATCAAATGAGTAGGTTGGTCGTAATTTGATTTAAGTTTTTACTTTTGGGTGGCCACCATTACGTTTCCGTCAAGATGGCGGTGATTTAAAATATATCACTGAGGTGCCCTTTGCTTGTGCTACCTCTGTACCAAATTTCGTTTAATTCGGTTTCACCGTGTTTGAAAATTTAGGGGGAATCGAATTGCACACATACACGGCCGCGATCCGCAAATTATTGGGCTGATGGCCATGTAGTATGCTCAAAAGATTCTTCATACATAAAGATATAATGTTGAAAAGTTCCGTAGAGATCGGATGATTAGGTTGGGCATAATTATTTAAGCTTTTGATATTTGGGAGGCCGCCATTACGTTTTCGTCAAGATGGCGGCGAAATAAAACATGACACTGAGATGTCCTTTACTAGTGATACCTCTGTACCAAATTTTGTTCAATTCGGTTTCACCGTGTTTGAATTGATAGGAGGAATCTATTTGCACACATACATGGCCGCCATCCGTAAAATATTGGGTTAATGATCATGTAGTTCGGTCAAATTATGCGTCCTACATAAAGGTATGTTGTTGCAAAATTAGGTAGAGGTCAGATGATTAGGTTAGTCGTAATTTGATTTAAGCTTTGTAAATTTGGGTGGCCGCTATTATGTATCCGTCAAGATGGCGGAGATATAAAACATGACACTGAGGTGCCCTTTGCTAGTTCTACCTCTGTATCAAATTTCGTTGAAATCGGTTTCACCGTTTTCTAATTGCTAGGGGGGGGGGCAGACATTCAGAGTACACACTCACACACGCACACACACACACACACACACACAGACACATAATTTTTGGCCCTGTGCAGATCTCATAAGTCTACTTTCATTTTTGCAAAAATCGAAAGTAGGCTAAAAATAAATCTCGTTTCAAAATAAAATGTTCGGTTAATTTTACTAAAGAATCGGTCCTTACTTTAAAAAAAATACAGTCAGGCTGAAAGACTAGACTTTATATCATTTCAAAAGACGCATGCTACAAATGCTACACATGTTAGAAAGGCTAATGAGGGCTTCTCGCTTCGCTCAAAGCCCCAGGACTCTCTCAACAGTCTCCATTACCCATTAACTTAGGCTTCCCGCGCGGGCACCGCTTTAAGGGTTA
The DNA here is from genome assembly GCA_946902985.2 of Meconema thalassinum. Classification (NCBI taxonomy): domain Eukaryota; kingdom Metazoa; phylum Arthropoda; class Insecta; order Orthoptera; family Tettigoniidae; genus Meconema; species Meconema thalassinum. The sequence continues at coordinate 2,008,545,182 of OX336388.2, forward strand.
CCCTGTATTTGAATTGAATCTAACATACTGTACACCTCGTTAAGTGACACGCTGTATTTTGCTCTGACATCCTGACAACCTCTTTAGGAGACACCCTGTATTCTTATCTGGCATCTTGTATATCTAATTAGAAGTCACCCTGTATTCTTGTATGACATCTTGTACTCCTCTTTAGGAGTCACCCTGAATTCTTGTGTGACATTTTATACACCTCTTTAGGAGTCACCCTGTATTCTCGTCTGGCATCTTGTGCACTTCTTTAGGAGTCACCCTGTATTCTTCCCTGCCACCTTGTACACCTCTTTATGAGTCACCATGTATTCTTATCTGGCATCTTGTATATCTCTTTAGGAATCACCCTGTATTCTTATCTGGCATCTTGTACACCTCTTTAGGAGTCACCGTGTATTCTTATATGACGTCTTGTATATCTCTTTAGGCGTCACCCTGTATTCTTGTGTGACATATTGTACACCTCTTTAGGAGTCACCCTGTACTCCTGTCTGACACCATGTGCACTTCTTTAGGAGTCAGCCTGTATTCTTATCTGGCATCTTGTATATCTCTTTAGGAATCACCCTGTATTCTTATCTGGCATCGTGTACACCACTTTAGGAGTCACCCTGTATTCTTATATGACGTCTTGTATATCTCTTTAGGAGTCACCCTGTATTCTTATCTGACGTCTTGTATATCTCTTTAGGAGTCACCCTCTATTCTTATCTGGCATCTTGTACACCCCTTTAGGAGTCACCCCGTATTCTTATATGACGTCTTCTATATCTCTTTAGGAGTCACCCTGTATTCTTATCTGACGTCTTGTACACATCTTTAGGAGTCACCCTGTATTCCTGTCTGACACCATGTACACCTCTTTAGGAGTCACTCTTTATTCTTATCTGGGATCTTGTACACCTCTTTAGGAGTCACCCTGTATTCCTGTCCGACACCGTGTACACATCTTTAGGAGTCTCTCAGTATTCGTATCTGGCATCTTGTACACCTCCTTAGGAGTCACCCTGTATTCTTATCTGGAATCTTGTATATCTCTTTAGGAGTCACCCTGTATTCTTGTGTGACATCTTGTACACCTCTTTAGGAGTCACCCTGTATTCCTGTCTGACATCTTGTACACCTCTTTAGGAGTCACCCTGTATTCTTATCTGGCATCTTGTATATCTCTTTCGGAGTCACTCTGTATTCGTATCTGGCATCTTGTACACCTCTTTAGGAGTCACCTTGTATTCTTATCAGGCATCTTGTATAACTCTTTAGGAGTCACTCTGTATTCTTATCTGGCATCTTGTACACCTCTTTAGGAGTCACCCTATATTCTTATCTGTCGTCTTGTATTTCTCTTTACGAGTCACCCTGTAATCTTATCTGACGTGTTGTATATCTCTTTAGGAGTCACCTTGTATTCTTGTCTGACATCTTGTACACCTCGTTAAGGGTCACTCTGTATTCTTATACGATATCGTGTAGGCTACATCTCTTTAAGAGTCACCCTGTATTCCTGTCTGACATCTTGCACACATCTTTAGGAGTCACCATGTTTTCCTGTCTGACGTCACGTACTCGCCATATCCCAGGAGTAAACTCAGACTCGGTGCATATGCACTGAACAACATGATGACTTCTTACACGCCGTAACCGTAACCGTAACGTATAACGTTATACCCAAGCATAACGACGAAATCGATAAGATCATTTGAAATGATAACAAGATGTTCAGTAAAGAACATATAGCCTACTTTCTCCTAAATGCATGGGTATTGTTATAACTCTTTGTCCTTTTCAAGGAGTATAATTGAATGTTGGTTGTAGTAGCTTGTTGAAATACAACGTGCTATAGGGATATTAAACATGAATATGAGGTGCCCTTTGCTAGTGCTACCTCTGTAAAAAAAAAATCATTCAATTCGGTTTCACCGTGTTTGAATTGATCTGGGGAATGGATTTGCACTCATACATGGCCGCTATTTGCAAACTATTGGGCTGATGACCTTGTAGTCAGTCATAAGATGCTTTCCACAAAAAGGCATGTTGTTGCAAAATCCGGTAGAGATCAAATTATTAGGATGGTCGAAATTTGATTTAAGCTTTTAACATTTGGGTGGCCGTCATTCCGTTTCCGTCAAGATGGCGGCGATATAAAACATGACACTGAGGTGCCTTTTGCTAGTGCTACCTCTGTACCAAATTTCGTTCAATTCGGTTTCACCGTGTTTGAATTGATAGGGGGAATCGATTTGCACACATACTTGGCCACCATCTGCAAACTATTGGGCTGATGATCTAGCAGTTTGGGCAGAATATGCTTCCCACATAAAGATTTGTTGTTGCAAAATTTGGTAGAGACTAGATTATTAGGTTGGTCGTAATTACATTTTAGCCTTTAATATGTGGGTGGCCGCGATTACGTTTCCGTCAAGATGGCGGTGATATAAAACATGACACTGAGGTGGCCTTTTCTAGTGCTACCTCAGTACCAAATTCCGTTCCATTCGGTTTCACCATGTTCGAATTAATAGGGGGAATCGATTTTCACACAAAGATGGCCGCCATCCGCAAAATATTAGGCTAATGACCTATTAGTTTGGTCAAAGGATGCTCCCTCCATAATGGTATGTTGATGCAAAATTTGGTAGAGATCGGATGATTTGGTTAATCGTAATTTGATTTAAGCTTTGAATATTTGTGTGGCCGCCATTACGTTTCCGTCAAGATGGCGGCGATATAAAACATGACACTGGGGTGCCCTTTGCTTGTGCTACCTCTGTACCAATTCATTCCATTCGGTTTCACCGTGTTTGAATTAATAGGGGTAATCGATTTTGACAGAAAGATGGCCGCCATACGCAAACTATTAAGCTAATGACCTATTAGATTTGTCAAAGGTTGCTCCCTCCATGAAGGTATGTTGTTGCAAAATTTGGTAGAGATCGGATGATTAGGTTTGTCGTAATTTGATTTAAGCTTTGAACATTTGTGTGGCCGCCATTACGTTTCCGTCAAGATGGCGGCGATATAAAACATGACACTGAGGTGTCCTTTGCTAGTGCTACCTTTGTACCAAATTTCGTTCAATTTGCGCTCACCGTGTTCGAATTGATAGGGGGGGACAGACATTCAGACTACACACACACACACACACACACACACACAGACTTACACACACACATACACACACACAGACAGACACACTTTTTTTCGCCCTGTAGTGATCTCATAAGTCTACTTTGCAAAAATCGAAAGTAGGCTAAAAACAGCCCTCTTAAGAATACGTTCAGTCATATCTTTTTATATACACATTGCACCTACTAAATTTGGTTGAATTCCAATTGACAGTGTGGAAGTTATATCCATTAAAAAATTGGATATATCAGCAGGCTTATAATCATTTTGGCAGCACTGCCATGTATGACCTCCTGGAAATTAAACTAAAATAGTATTATCTATACGTGTGCCAATTTTTAAATAGCTACTATTCATACCTTCCAAGATATTACATGGAGCTCAAATTTCAATTGCGATTTTCCAGCAGTTGGTAGCACTGACATCATTTTCAAATACGGCACTGAGTTAGGACTTGATAGGGGGGAGGGGAGGACACACACACAGACAGACAAACAGACAGACAGACAGAAGGACTCCCAGACCGACAGACAGAAGGACAGACACACATTTGCCCGGATCTATCTCATAAGTCTACTTTTTCCTCATTATTGCAAAATGTGAAAAGTATGCTAAAATTGTATGGACGAATTTTAGCCACATTTCTCATATAAAGCAAGGACTTGGTGTTAAACGTGTTTAGTTAAGCTTTTAGTTTTACTTGGCCGTTAATCAACCAATATCAAATAGCATGTAACTTTCATTATCCATTAGACTTCAACCACATTTTGTATGTGCATTCTATACCGTAAGAGATGGAACTATGAATATTTTCAGAGTCACCAGGGCTGCGAACTGTAGTAAGTTACTTTATTAGGATACACTGTTTCAGCCGTATTTCAAACTGCAATACTTAGAAATGTTAGTACGGTATTACAAACTTGATGTCGTCATTATTTTAGATAGGTCTCTATAGATCGGCATGAATCTTAAATTTAAAGAAAAGTGGGCTCTTTAGTTCGTCACGGAACTATTTGTTATTAATAGTAGTATTATTGTTCTTGCCATTGGCACAATTTACTAATAGTGATACACCTTCGTTTGACGACAGTAATATTTGTAAAAACTCGGTTAAACTCGATACAGTACTTAATTTCCGATTTGTTATTTAACTTCTACTCCAGGCAAATGCCGGGATGGTACCTAACATAAGGCCACGGCCGCTTCCTTCCAATCCTCATCTGAATTACAAAGCGCACACTAATAGAGCCATCACGATAACACAGGTTATCAGACAAATTACACACACGCACACACACACAAATACACGGGGCTACATGACCATGATGTCGCAAAAACCCTATACCAATCAACAACAACTATCGATGTATTTCAGATAGAGATTAGCCAGTTTGAACTATACCATTAGCTCAGTGACACCAGTATTGCAAAAAATTCTGAATTGAAGTGTAAAGAGAGCATTTGGTTGTGCACGCGTGGTGAAGGTTAGTCTGCCTGATCGGCCCACCCCGTCCAGTGCTTTGTGAGTCCAGTGCTATGGGCCAGAACGCGGCCGCATTAGATGAGAACGGCACTGAACGGGCTGAGCTTCTAAAGTCCATTGGCTCGGAGTGCTGTGCGGGGGGACACGCAGCAGTACCCAGCCTACCGACATAAGAAATGTAGCCTATTTGTTTATGTTGTGGAGTAAACATAGACTATTATTGTGGTATGAAAATATTATTATACTTTCACGAATAGTACAAATATTCATGGTTTTGAATGGGGAAGTACAAGTTTGAATGATAGAATAGAATAATTTTCCCTACCAATATCCATTATTAACATCATCTCCGTAGATCATGCGAATAAATCGTAGTTGGAAACTCACAAGAAAAGTAGTGTTAATACAACAAAATAATTCAAAACGAATAAAAATGTTGGCCCTAGAGCGTCACGAACCCGAGATCCATTAGATACCAAGTTACAGCTATACCACTCGTACACTTTTTAATTAGTAGCCTAGCTCATAGTTACGTAACTTCATGCGTATAGCTAAATGTCGAATTATTTCAGTTAAATCGTAAATACCGACAGGAATGCGTTCAATCAGTCAGTGCCCCTTCATGTATTCAACGAAACGCATCTTAATGACTGATTTGGATTAATAATGCCAATAAACTGCAAATATTACTCTCAATCCACATCTTTCCACCATGTCTGATTTCTTGCAGCTGAGCCAATCGGAACACGGAATGCTGCTGCGAATAACGTTATTCAAGCCTATACCGGAATTGTGCCTGTATACAAGCTATAACGTTACAATCTGTACCATTTGTACTCTGATGGCCAATGATTGCGGTACAACACATGTGATATGTCCATAAGCAGATGGTACTGATCAGCACAGTATCGAAGCACCTAAGGTTGGATGTTATACAGTAGCCATCGTATATTCTACGTACTATTTTAGCCTACTTTTCACATTTTATAACAAGTAGTTCCGTAAAGAACTATACAGCCTATTTTCATATATCCTGCTCATGTTAATTTCTTCTAACAACATACAAAATTTCAGTTTAATTGCTGTAACAGATTCGTAGATATTGAGAACCGTCTAAATATTTCAGATTGTCGCCAGGTTGGATTTTTATTTTTGTACTATTACATTAAGATTATTGTGTACGTGTGGTATTCAAACTTCAATCGCATGATTAGAACACAAGAAGTAAAAACGAGATTTTAAAATTACGCACAGCAGCCATCTTGTGATTATGCAAACAATTGAAATAAATTAGATGCCAGTGGATCAACATTTGTATAAGCATTTAACGTGCAACGTTTCACAGCACTCGGATAGTTAATTCGCGAGAATCGTCTATTTAAATATTTATACTTCGCGTCGCCGCCATGTTGGATTTGTGCTCACCAGGTTACTGAAAGTCCTATAGTCTCTCTGGACATAAAAAATTCAGTTTGGTTGCTGTAAAAGATTCATAGATATTGAGAACCGTCTAAATATTTCGGAAGCTCGCCATTTAGGATTGTTATATGTATAGGCCATAGAATTATGTACCATTCAAGGACAATTATTGCCCTGGTTCATTATTCAAACTTTCACTTCGATCGCATGATTACGACACAAGAAATAAAAACTTAATTTTAAAATTTCGCACAGCCGCCATATTGAGGTTATGTAAACAATTGATTTAAATTAGATGGCAGTGCATTACAATCTGAAACATCATTTACTGTACCATATTTCACTGCGCTCAGAGAGTTAAATCACGAGAAAAGTCTATTAAAATATTTCAAATTCGCTTGGTCGCCATGTTCGTTTTTTACTTTACAAGTTTATGAAATATACATAGATAAACTTGTACCAGTACCCTGTATCACCGTACAAAATTGCAGGGTAATATCTGGAATAGTTTCGGAGATATAGAATGTCAGTGAAATATTTCGCACAGCCGCCATTTTGAGGTTATGTAAACAATTGAACTAAATTAGACTCCAGTGCATTACTATGTGTATAAACACTTGCTGTACCTAGTTTCATTACGTTTGGATGGTTAAATCGTGAGAAAAGTCTATTTAAAAGTCTCAACTTCGCTTGGTCGCCATGTTCGTTTTCTAATTTACAAGTTTATGAAATATACATAAGTAAACTTGTATCAGTACCTTTTATCACCGTACTAAATTGCAGGGTGATATCTGTAATAGTTTCGGAGATATAGAATGTCAGTGAAATATTTCGCACAGCCGCCATTTTGAAGTTATGTAAACAATTGAACTAAATTAGACTCCAGTGCATTACAATGTGTATAAACATTTGCTGTACCAAGTTTCATTACGTGTGGATAGTTAAATCGCGAGAAAAGTCTATTTAAAAGTCTCAACTTCGCTTGACCGCCATGTTGGTTTTGTAGTCACCAGGTTTTTGAAAGTCTCATAGGTGAACTTCTAGTAGTACCCTTTATCACCGTACACAATTTCAGGGCGATATCGGTAATAGTTTCGGAGATATTGAATGCTAGTGAAATATTTCGCACAGCCGCCATTTTGCATTGGTGAGACGTAACAAAATTTGAAGGGCACGGTCGAGGTCGCCGGGAATAGTGCTATGAACATACCGAGTTTCATTGAAATCACTCCAGTCGTTTAGATTTTATTAGGGGGGGGACACACACACGAATCACACACACACACACACACACACACACACACGCACACACACACGGACAAAAGGTGATCTCATAAGCCTATTTTTTCAAAATTGAAAATAGGCTAAAAATGAGGAAAATGTAGAATTATGACATCGATCCAGGCAAATGTCTGTCTGTCCCTCCTAGACGGCTGCAGTTATTGAAACCAAATTTGGTATAAGTGAAGATCTATATCGGATTATCTCACGGGCATATTTGAAAATTACTTCAGTGCTAGTAATTGCGCAGAAAAATCACAATTCACTTTTGAGCTCTATGTTGGATTTATCAGACGTTATGCATGCGACCTCTTCCAAAATTAGTGAACATAGAGATAATAACTCCGTAGCGTAGCGGTGAGCATGGTTAGCTGCCGCCCCGGAGGTCCTGGGTTCGATTCCCGGCTCTGCCACGAAATTTGAAAAGTGGTATGAGGACTGGAACGGGGTCTACTCAGCCTCGGGTGGCCCAAATGAGTAGAGGGGGTTCGATTCCCACCTCAGCCATCCTCGAAGTGGTTTTCCATGGTTTCCCACTTCGTCTTCGGGCAAATGCCGGGATGGTACTGTCCCCGATAATCCGGATAGTAGGCTGTCAGAAATCCGCCCCCTCAATCGGATTGCTAATAATCGATTGCACTGGCACAGCTACATCAATGAAAATGGCACTGACAGATACTACCGAGATTAGAGCACAGTAGTTAACATGAAATTATTGTGGAACACACCAAAATATACGGGGGTTCATACTTACCTTTTACTTACCTATTCAATTTAATCTCGGGTCTGGGTTTTCAACTGGATCACTTAATAGTATGCCCTCACAATAACCTCCACCACGATATTTAAAATGAACCAAGTCGGAGACCAGAAAATTTAAACTGCACAATAATTTATTTCACATAAAGAAAAAAATATTTTAACAAAATTTAACAACAAAATAGTTATGGCTGTCTCAAGCCATTGTCAATGCAACCATGTCCTCCTGTAGGACTGTAGACTTCACATACAAAAATTCAGCTTTCTCTAGCTCAAAAGAACGTAATAATAACAACAATGCACATTGGAATGGATAAGGGAGCTGGGACGAGACATATAGCATTTGTTTCCTTGTTCATGAACTTCATAATTTAGTTAATTGACACACATTTATTAATAACCGCAAGGCCGCTAAGTAGTTGACCTTGACCTCCACCATTCAGTTATCTGGCCACCTGCAATACACCCTAAGCAGTGTTGCATGCTTGCTTCGTCAAATGGACGCAGCTGCCTAACCAGTGTCACCATATGCTGGCCAACGCAGAGTCTAGCTCTCATTCAAAACAATTTAAATGCTCACATCTCAACTCAAATATTATCACGCAAAATTTATACAAGTTCCGTTCACATTGCAATGGATTACTCTGTTAATCTCAAATCTTATTTAAATGTTTATTCCAATTATCGAACTAGCGTTGTTTAAATGTTAATAGCAAAACGCATAATGTTATATCATAGTGTTCAATAATTATTTATAACATTTAGATTGTTCATAACTTAGTCAAACGACAATTGAAAAATTTTTACACGCCTCTATTAATCCCGTTTGTTTCAAATTATTATTATAGATATTTACATAGTTATTTACATTATTAGAGCCTCCGTGGATTAGGCGGCAGCACGCCGGCCTCTCACCGCTGGGTCGGTGGTTCAAATCCCGGTCACTCCATGTGAGATCTGTGCTGGACAAAACGGAGGCAGACAGGTTTTCTCCGGGTACTCCGGTTTTCCCTGTCACAATTTCATTCCAGCAACACTCTCCACTATCATTTCATTTCATCTGTCATTCATTTAATCATTGTCCCAGAGGAGTGCGACAGGCTTCGGCAGTCGGCACACTTCATATCCTCGCCGCTAGATGGGGGCTTCATTCATTCCATTCCTGACCCGGTCGGAGACTGGAAGCAGGCTGTGGATTTTCATTTTTCATTTACATTATTTATATTTTATTTATATTTGAAATACATTAACCACACGTTTATCCGGTTGATATTTTCTTAAATCGTGGTAATATAATCGACCGATGAAGGTTACTTATATTTAAATTTTAGATTCAGGTTTAATAAGATTTAATAATTATTATTTGTGACGGTAACCTCCGTTCAAAATCTATAATACAATCAATTTATCACTCTTGTTAATTTTAACAGTAACTTCACATGAATAATTTTCAATGGACCTGAACAATACAACTCAGCGGAAACATACCTCGCACAAGCGCACAAAATTGGCCCATAATTCATCATATATCTCATTATATATGGCATCTAAATCTTCCACAATACACACAAAAAAACTCCACTTATAAATTCATCAACATCATCAATATTATTGTGGGAACCTCCTTCACTTATTAAAGGGCATTATTCATCAGCGACTTTTACACGTCCACTGAACTAACGATTATACATCCATAGTTCCTCTTTAAAAATTCTTATATTCATCAATTGTATCGAAAACTGTTATTATATTTAACCTTCGTGGGTTTCATTCATGAAGCGATATGAAGTAAAAATTTGCCAGTCACAAATAAATTTAATAGCAAAAACGATTAGACACGCCTCCCTGGTCTATCAAAATGAATTAATCTCATCATAATTATCGCAGTATAAAAATACTATATTCAAGCAAAATTCATTTAACTGCAGAAATAGTCGAATAGAATGCAAATAGACTAGAAAATGCAAACATTATTGTTTCAATCTAGAATTGAGAAAATCTCCTATCAAATGTTCATTACTATAGTGTACTGAATAAATCGTATTCAAAGTTCATATTTCATAAAATTGTCTATAATGCAATGGTATTTCAGAATTGACTAAAAATGTCTGTGTTTCAATCATGTTCATAAAAACGACTAGTATTTCCAAGATCGTCGATAAAGTAGTAGATTTTAACGCTCTAAAATCTTTTAATCATTCTTCTTTCTTGAGGATGACAGAAAATTGGTCAAAGTAATTTACTGGAAAGAATTACTTTAATAAAACGACACGCTGTCTGAATTCAAACTTGCCATAGAAAATCGTTAACTTTACAGTCAAATCGTGACTACAAGAAAAATTCAAATTCTCGAAAGAATATTTAACTTCAATATAAACTGATCCAAAATGTTTAAATATGCAAATGACATAATAATGTCTCAATAAATCGAAGAAAATGGCATAAAGCTGCAAAGTGTACAGAGTACAGAAACATCTAGCAAAAGAATATGGGGCAATCAAATATATGACAGAAAATATGGGAAAGATAGTTGCTCAGATCTCACTAAAATGGCTCAAATAAATCAAGAAACGTTCACGGCTACCTTATCTGTTGGATTGAAGTTCTAGAAGAAAATTTCACAGAAGACTGCTGCTGGTTCCATTTCACCACAGGATAGATGTGCATCGACCTCGAACCTGGAACCTGCGCCCTCGGAGAATAGAACAGCTTCCTCCTCCGGAAATCGCACTGCTCCGTGTAGACGATAGACATCCTTCTGGCAAAACTCTTCTTTGTGTGCTGGGAGAAACCCTTGCCCCTCTTGAAAGTTCCCTGAAGTTCTTGTAGAAATCAGCCATGAAGTTCATTGCAAATATTTCCGCAGAAATGTTCATAATTGTGGAGTATGAATTTATTTCCACTGCCATTTGATGTAATTCAGCGATGGATTACGATGCATGAGTGTAGCTGAATGTTCACTACATGCTCGTCTTTGTAGAATGACGATTATCGAAGCTCCATGTTGCTACATCACACTACTGATGTATGTCCCAATTGCATTAAAGTTTTTATGTTCGACCCTCACTATTATGTGTTTGAAAACTGTATCATAATGATGGTCATTATAACACCGTTTTTCATTACGATACAGTTTCTCCAGCCAATCAGAGCTCGTTCATTGACCAATTAGGAAACGATAATTTCGCGCATGCGCTCAAAATCCAACATGTCGGACATAAACACAACATCGAACTATAATAAATTACCGACATGGAATACCCACCGTCCATATGTTCGCGTAAATAAACTGGCGAATATGAGACAAGAAATAGCACAGTACCTTAAAATCACTAACACTAATTTCTACACAGAGCATTGTCTTCAAATGACTGCGGTGACAATATTACTGAGGGACGGCTGATGTAAACATATGGCTGCATATGGCATTGAGAGCCCACAGAGCGCATGCGTCGGCCGTTCAAAGCTCTTGAAAGACGAAGGTATAACACCCTACGCTCGCTCTGCGATCACAAAATTCCAGTAGCTGACTCTCAACAGATATTTATGAATATTTATGTTAAAACATATAATAAAGTTATAATTATCGTCGAACATAAACAGTCGTATGCAACTCGCCTATAATGGTAATTAAGACACTCGTATGGAAATTATAAAACTCGCATACGCTCGTTTTATAAAAAATACTCGTGTCTTAATTATAGCCATTATAGGCTCGTTGCATAATGTACTATAGTCTTCCATCTCCACTTCCATTATAATGTTAGTCGAAAGTACTGCCAGATTGTATAGTTCCATTGTAGAATGTAGCGTTGTATCACCAAATGTAATCTTCAGTATCACGGTTGCAATACACGTGTCTGCCGTAGCGTAGAATGTGGTAGTAAAAGTGCTTCTCAGGATTCGAGAAAAACACTTTTCTCTGCAGTCTTTAAATGCGAATATCTTCTGAAGTATTATAATGAAAATGTTCAACTTTCGCACACGCCTCAATATTGTAATGCACTATTGAATTAGTATAAATGCAGTAGCTAATTCTTGATAGATAAACTTGTAGAATCGTTTATGTGTGCACTCCAACTTCGCCTAGTTTTAGTAACAGTAAAATTGCACTGCTGGATACCCAATACTGTTCGATGCGGTGGGCTCTGCCACGCTTGCTTATGACGATATGCTTGTTCTATCAGAACACGAAGTCAGACTATCAAGTCAGAATAAAACCACGAAGTGAGAAGCTCCTCTCTGCTGTGCAAGGCCTTTTATCAACATTGAAGGGGCGTATCCATCCCTACCATAGCTTCTTCTTCCATCATTACTCGAAGTTCCAACTTTGGCTATTCTTAACGGATTTTCAGATTTCAAAAACATATAATTAATTTCTTCAAAATTCCAAATCAATGCCATAACTGAAAATAGTTTTCCACAATTCTGCATGCCAAAAGTTATTAAATATGGTAGTTTCAGTAATCTCCGTCTCCCTTCAAGCTATCATTCATTGGTTCGAGCCTCTCCTCCAATAGCGTAACTTCTTCCTCAGCACGTTTACTTGCTTCCCTGCGACTGCGTCGTAAATCTAAGATCCTTCTCGAACAAAATCGTGACGTCAGCAAGAATCTAAGCTCAGCCAGCCTACTTGCTCGAGCGTTGCGTCATCCACGCCTACGTCATGAATATACACGTCACAACTATGACGGCCATAACTTTATTCACATATGCCAATACAGCCACCGTGGTCTCAGTATAATTCAATTTACGGGGGCAGGACCTACTGTAAGGCCACGGCCGCCTCCTTCCCTCTTCCTAGCCTATCCATCCCAAACTTCCATCCTCTCCCCTCCCTCATGAGGCCCCTGTTCGCTTTGCAGGTGAGGCCGCCTGGGGGAAGTGCTGATCACACCTCCCCAATTGTATCCATCCCGACCTGATGTTCCCAGCTCCAGGACACTGCCCATAGAGGCGGTAGTGGTGAGTTCCCTCGCTGCGTCCGTGGGAACCACCAACCTAGAGGGTAAATTGTCTAAATAAAGAAATAAAAAATAAAAAAGAGATAATAACATTCCAAATATATATTTTAAGAAGCGCATACATGACAGTGTTGCTAACATGATTTTACGTCTACGGGTAAGTCCAATCTTTAAGTGTATCTAACTTCTATACTATCAATTGGTTTTTAACCAAATTTCGTATGTGTTTTTGTGTACTATAACAGATATGACTATGCTTATACTTCAGAGCCAGCAGGGCTGCCAACTGCTAACGAATGCTCATTCTCTTTTTTTTAAATCCTAATACCAATATATCAGAAAGTATGCTAGCCAACAGCTCTGAATGTTGCACACGTATGGTACCTAAAATTTCAGATTAACTTCGAGTAACTAACATTGTGGTGTTTGAAGCCATATTTTCAGTGTTGCCTTAGTAAACAAGTGTTTAGTGCTTTTCAGTCGGTCAACACGAATGTTCCCAAAAGAGATGGGTTATGCCCTGATCCTGAAATAAATTACATGAGATTAATAAAACACTAGGATGACCAGTTTCGATCGTCAAGCGATCATCATCAGATCCATTACACTTAGGCTATAAAATCTATGTTTGAAATACAGGTGAAAATATTTACAATATGTACAATTATTTAGTTGCAGTATTGGTACTGCAACTGTCAGTGTATGCTAAATGCAGTATATATGTTAGGTGAAATGCTAAATGGTGATAGCTATCCGGAGATTGTACTTTAGAGAGATTATATGGTTGTAAACTATGGTTAAACTATAAAATTTTAGGCTAACTACTTATCTGATTGTCTTCCGTACTACAGCTACTCGCAGTTTTCGTGTTTACTAGAACTCACTGTGCGGTCGACTGCGGTGGTTATCTTAACGACTGGTTTTTCCCTCCCTTCTCCCCCCTACCCCTACGTGCTGTGGGGAGTGATCGCGATGTGTTTATGTGAGGTGTTGCCAACCTAGATAAGATGTATGTTATTGAATGAGGTGGGTCTGCAACTATTAAAGACCGTGGATTAGCCCTCGCTACGCGTGGAGCATCGGGCAGAGTGGAAGGCGAGTAGACACACGTTATAATGAACATAGGAATGCGATAAGATACGGAACACATTCAGCCGTGTGCGAACATATGTGTGACGCAGGGCACAGCTTTACCAACATAGAGTCGGACCTTAAAATAATCCATCACGAATCGAAAGGCAGAGCTCTTGACATAAAGGAAGCAATCGAGATACACCTAGCCAAACGAAACAATCCCAACAATCTAAATGAACACACGTTCATGGAGAGCTCACCCCTCTTCACGCTACTAAAAAACACACCCTGTCGGAAACAAAACACAATTTAGCGACACAGCCAAGCTAGATAAAAAAAAGTGGGGAAATTTGGGGTTTTTTAATAGGTAAATGTTATCTGGATCAGGTGTACGATGTACTTTTCTTCTGCAATAAACCAAGGCCCATATTCGCGGCAGTATTAAAGGTGCCGGGACGTCCTCATAAGACCGTCAACGCTTAGTTCGAATGGGTTATGCTTCACGCGTGGCGAGGGCTAATCCACGGTCTTTAATAGTTGCAGACCCACCTCATTCAATAACATACATCTTATCTAGGTTGGCAACACCTCACATAAACACATCGCGATCACTCCCCACAGCACGTAGGAGCAGGGGGGAGAAGGGAGGGAAAAACCAGTCGTTAAGATAACCACCGCAGTCGACCGCACAGTGAGTTCTAGTAAACACGAAAACTGCGAGTAGCTGTAGTACGGAAGACAATCAGATAAGTGGTTAGCCTAAAATTTTATAGTTTAACCATAGTTTACAACCATATAATCTCTCTAAAGTACAATCTCCGGATAGCTATCACCATTTAGCATTTCACCTAACATATATACTGCATTTAGCATACACTGACAGTTGCAGTACCAATACTGCAACTAAATAATTGTACATATTGTAAATATTTTCACCTGTATTTCAAACATAGATTTTATAGCCTAAGTGTAATGGATCTGATGATGATCGCTTGACGATCGAAACTGGTCATCCTAGTGTTTTATTAATCTCATGTAATTTATTTCAGGATTAGGGCATAACCCATGTCTTTTGGGTACATTCGTGTTGACCGACTGAAAAGCACTAAACACTCAAGTAACTAATGTACGTCAGTGCTGCCAACATAATTCTAAGTCTGCTGAAAATACAAGTAAAGTCTATACCAACAAATGGATGTTATCCTAAATTGGCACTTTAAAATGTAGTATTATTTCAGATTAAGTTGCCTCCGTAGCGTAGCGGTCATCACGGTTAGCTGCCGCCCCGGAGGTCCTGGGTTCGATTCCCGACTCTGCCACGAAATTTGAAAAGTGGTATGAGGAATGGAACGGGGTCTACTCAGCCTCGGGTGTTCCAAATGAGTAGAGGGAGTTCGATTCCCACCTCAGCCATCCTCGAAGAGGTTTTCCGTGGTTGCCCACTTCGTCTTCAGGCAAATGCCGGGATGGTACTGTCCCCGTTTACCTGGATAGTAGGCTGTCAGATATCCGCCCCCTCAATCGGATTGCCAATTATCAATCGCACCGACTCAGCTACATCAATAAAATGGCACTGACAGATACTATCGAGATAAGAGCACAGAAGTTCACAGGAAATTATTGTGGAACACACCAAAATAGACGGGGGTTCATACTTACCGTTACTTACCTCTTAATTATCTCGGGGTTTGAGTTGACAACAGGATCACTAAAGTCTGTTCACACAATAACCTCCACCATGACATTTAAAAATGAACCAGAAACGAAGACGAGAACTTTGAACTGTACAAAAGCTTTATTTCTAATAAAGGGTATGATTTTGCTAACACAACAAAATAAACGTGGCTATCAGTAGCCCAAGTCAATCTGACTACGTCCTCCAATAGGACTTGCAAAAATTATCATACAACATGATATAAAACATTTTAGCTCCCAAGAGTTCCAAATAACGTAATATTCATAACACTATTGGATTGGAGAAGGACGTCAGGGTGTGACATATATAGAGCATTTGGTTTCCTTTTAATAAACATGAGAATGGTATTTATAGTCGCAAGGCCGGAGTGCGGACGACCTCACTCTCTGTGAACCAGATGTTGGCCCAGCTGCGAGCTACCCTCGAACCTGTTGCATCCTGGTCAAATGCACTCCCTTCTCACATGCTGTGTTACGTAAGAATACAGCTTGCTCTCTCAAGTTTTTATCTGTCTACAAGACAACTCACATTATATTTACGCAAATCTTTCAAGTACTTTGCTCACATCCTATTGGATCATTATGTTAATTCCTTAAACTTGTTAAGTTCAATCCAAATGTTTAATTAGCTCTTAAATGTTTATAACAAAATCTCAAAATTATTTATAACAATTAGAAATTGTTTATAATATTTGTCAAAGACAATAAAAATATTATAAGCACGCCTTTAACATCACTTTCGTTTCACATTATTTTCAAAAATATTTACAGCAATTATTTACAATATTAACATTTAAATTTGTTTAAATTATTAATTTCAGAAATACATTGACCACATGTCCATTCGGTTGGTAATTTTCATAATCGTGATTAATATAATCGACCAATGAAGGTTAGTTATACATGTTAATGTCACAATCTGGTTTAATAAAGTTTTTAATAATGATTTGTGACGGCAACCTTCATTCAAAATCTTATCTCAAATTCTTTCAAAACCCGTGTTAATTATAACAGTAATTCACTTGATTTATTTTCAACGAACTATGACAATCTTACTCCAGCGGAAAATCCTTCGCTAACAAGTTAATGCACAAACTGCATTAAAAATATGCCCAAAATCATCATATATTAATCTATATGGCATTAAACTTTCACATAACTTACAAAACTTCCACAAATAATTCTTTAACATTTATTCCTGTGGGAACTTCCTTCATATTCAAGGGCATTATATCTCAGCGACTTTCAACACGCGCTGCACTAGCGATTATACATTCATAGTTCCACTTAAAAATTTTTATAATCATTAATTGTTTCAAAACTGTTTTTCTATTTAACCTTCGTGAATTTCATTCATGAACCGAAATGAAGTCAAAACTTGCCAATCACAAACAAATTTAATAGTGAATACGCTTATATACGCCTGTCTGGTCTATCAAAATTTAAGATTAACATCTTAAAAGAAATTGTAGTATGAAAATACTATCATCAAATAAAGTGCGACTAAAATGCAAAGTAGTCGAATAGAATCCAATTAGACTGGGGAATGCAAACATCGTTATATAAATCTCTAATTGAGAAAAACTCCTAACAAAAGTTCTTGACTTTAATGCATTCAATAATTCATTATTAAAGTTACTCTTTCACAAAAGTGTCTATGATGCAATGTTCATTCATAACTGACGATAAATGTCAGTGTTGCAATTGATACAAATAACGACTAGTATTTCCAAGATCGTCGACAACGTAAGAGATTTTAACGCTCTAAAATCAATTAAATGTTCTTCCTTCTTGATGATGACAGAAAATTGTTCAAAGTAATTAAACTGGGGTAGAATTACTTTAATAAAATGACACGCTGTCTGAATTTAAATCTGCCATAAAAATCATTAACTTACAGTGAAATCGTGACTACAAAAATATTAATTACTGAAAATTCTAAATATCAGTCTCAACTGATTCAAAATCGTTAACTATGCCCATGACATAACAATGTCTTAATAAATCGTCGAAAAATGCAAAACTCATCAAGGTGTACTGAGAATAAGAATCTCAACAAGAAAATAGGGCAAAAATACATAAGGATAAAAATATGGGAAAAATGGTTGCTCAAACATTATTAATTAACTCAAATACAATAAACGTTCACGACTACCTTATCTGCCGATTGACGTTCCAGAGGAAAATTCCCCAAAGAAGACTGCTGATGGATCCATTTCACCAAGTTGGAGCTGAGCTCCATCCTCGAAATAGGAAATAGCACCCTCGGAGAATCGAACTGCTTCCTTCTCCGGAAATCGCTCTGCTCCTCGAAGACGAATAGACATCCTTCCGGCAATAATCTTCTTTGTGAGTCGGGATATCCCTGACCTCTCTTGAAAAATTCCCTGAAGTTCCAGTAGACAGTCGCCATGAAGATTTGTAGAAATTTCCGAAGAAATTATTCATATTCAGAGTATGAAATTGTTTCTATGGCTGTTCGATGGTATTCAGCCGTTAATTACGAAACATGGGTGTAGATGGTATTCACCGCATGTTCGCTTGTGTGGAATAGCAATTAGCGAAGTTCCATGTCGCTATCTTACTCCGTTGAAGTATGTCCCAATTGCAATAAGCCCTTAGCCTTCCATCTGCTCTTCGGTTGTAGTGTTAGAAGAACAAACTGCCGTATTCAATTGCTCCATTATACTGTATCGTTCTGTAACCAAGCAATCTGAAGTCTTTCTATTCCACTCGCTGCGTCAGCCGTTGCGTTGATTCTGGCTATACAAAAGTGCTTCTCTTGTGGCGAGATAATCACTTTTCTCAGTCGTATAAAACTGCTAATATCTTTCGAACTAATCGGTCGAAATTGTTCAGCTTTTCTCTATAACTGCATGTAGCACTGCATAATACAATTAGCTTATCGGTGACCGCTAACTGTTCGAAGCTAAACTTGTAGAAGCTTTCTAAGGTCCGTTTCAACTTCACCTAGCTTGACTTGGATCTCGTTAATATAGTGGCCTCGCCACGCGTTATAAAGACGATTCTTTTCACTGCTGTTCACTTCGACGTCTCACTATAATGAATGTATAAGAAAAGAACTTTCACAAATAGACTTCGATGATCTGAGAATGAGATCTCAGAATGATCAGAGAACGAAAGAGGCTCCTCTCTTCTGCGCAAGCCCTTTTATTAACTACACGAGGGGCGTTTCCATCCCTTCCAAAGCGTGATACTGCGTCATCGCTAGAAGTTCCAACTTCGTTAATACATGACGGATTTTCAAAATTCAAAAACTGAAAATAAATTTCACCAAAATTCCAAATCAATGCTTTTACTGCAAATGGATTTCCACAATTCTGCATTCCAAAAGTAATAAAAATACCATAGTTTCAGCAATCTCCGTCTTCCTTGAAACTATCGTTCATTGGTTCATGCCTCTCCTCCAATAGCATAGTTTCTTCCTCAGCAGAATTCCTCGTTTCCTGCGACTGCGTCGTAAATCTTGGAACATTCTCGACTAAATGCTGACGTCACTGAGAATCTCAGCTCAAGTAGCCTGCTGGCATAACATTTACGTCATCCGTTCTTACGTCATGACTACCCACGTCATAACTATGACAGCCATAACTTTCCTTATAATTTCAAATATAGCCACCGTGGTCTCTATATAATTCAATTACGGGGGCATTCTCCTCTCACCACGTTTTAAAAACAGTTGCAAATTGTTTTTAAACTCAATGTTACAAGTATCTCAACTCTCTTGAACACGAAATTGAATTATTACTGGCTTACTCTAGGATAGTATCTTTTTAAATTTCCAGCATTAAACTTGCCGTAAACGACATTATTCTCATCATCGTAGAGTTCATAACAGTTGTTTCCATAGGCGTTCGTAATCCTAAACGGCCCCAGGAACACTAATCCAAATTTGGGGTAGATTTTCTTGGACATATCAGCCTTGACAGGTCTGCGTAATAATACAAGATTTCCAACTTGAAAGGGTGAACCAAAACGTATTCCAGCTACTCTTCTCAATCGTTTCTCTGCTGCTTTCTGGAGTTGTTCCTTTGCCTTGTCAATCCTCTGCTGTCTTCCTATGTCGGGATCTCTCGGTATGTGGTTGAAAAGATTATCCCACGGCCTTTCTGGTTTTCTTCCTAGATGAAGTCGCATTGGCACTTCTCCTGTGCTCTCCTGCACTGTAGAGTTCAGACATTCCTCAATAAGGGGTACAAATCTCACCCAACCAGAATGATCATTTGGACAGAAAATTCGACAGAATTTCGAAAATTCAGCCATATATCTTTCTGAGGAATTCGATTCAGGGTAACGCACGCTTGAAAATAAGTGCTTAATGCCAAGCCTTTCCATATCCGCTGCAAATTCCACGGACGTAAACTGCGTTCCATGATCTGACAGTAGATATTCCGGTATACCAGCTTTAGGAAATACAGCATTTTCCAGTCTGCTTACTACGTTTCTCGTGTTAGCTTTCTGCATGGGACTCATTGTAACAAATTTTGAGAAAACATCCACGGTCACCAACAAGTACTGGTTACCCTGGTATCCCTTCGGACAGGGGCCAAATATATCCGTCGCCATAAGTTCGTTTGGCTTAGAAGGAATCATCGCCTTCGGTTTTCCCTTTAGTAAAGCAGAAGCATACTTTGCTCTTTGACATTTGTCACAGGATCTAATGACCTTGGCAATGCTGGAACGCATGTTAGTCCAGATAAACCTCTCTTTAAGTGTATTAAGAGTTTTATCTAAACCGGCATGTCCAGTTGCATGATGAGCTACCCACACTAAATTGACAATAAGTTTAGGTGGCACGACTCTCTCTTCTGGCTCTAGGTTATGTCTTCTAGCATAATTCCTATTCAATTCGCAAGCTAAGCCTTCTGTATCCTTGTCGGTGATTTCTGTTAAGACTTTCTTGATAATCTCTTCTTTGTAGTTCTCCATTAAACTAGCCTCTCCTAACTTCAAATTTTTCAGTTTACTCGTCGTTTCATTTACATCCGAGACAACTTTATGCATCTGTTCCTCTAATGTGGATTTTAAAGTTTGCATATCCTGATCTAGTTGTGTTCTATCGTCAACTTGTTTTTCGGATAACGAATTTATCCTGACGCTTAAATCTTTCCTAATCTGTACTACTTCATTGTTAATTTCTATCTGTGTACTGGCAAGTTTTCTTTCAATCCTTTCCTGAATTTGGGTTACATGTTCCCCACTTGACTTATTCCACTCGTCTTTCCATACCGCTACGTTTGCTGTTAACATTTCGGCTATGTCTACTTCGATATCCTCTTTTAATACTCTATTGTGGTCTAATACCTGTGTTCTCATGACCTCTACATCATACTTCAACTCTGCTAAAGACGTTGTTGTTCTAACTGATTCATCGACTAACCTAGTCGCTAATGCAGTTATATTACGCGTACAAAGAGTTTTTGAGTTTTCGATTTCTTCCCTGACTTTATTTACATCAGTTTGGACTTTAGTAATATCTACGAAAACTGTGTTGACCTCTACCTGAATCTTAGTTATGTCACTTTGCACCTCAGTTATATCCGCATGAATGTTATTAATGTCTACCTGAACATTGGATACATCAGTTCTAGCTTTTTGAATTTCTTTTTGGACTTCCTCGACCTTGTCTTGGACAGTCGCTACATCGTTTTTGACAACAACTACTTCGGCTCTAGCACAAGAAATATCCCCTCGGACATTAGCTACATCTAGATTTAACATTGTAAGGTCTCTCTGTACCTTAGACACATCATTTTTAACATCAGACACGTTTGTGCGGATGTCACTTACAGTACTCTCAATTCCTTGGGTATTAATCTGTAAACGCGACATATTATCCTCCAAATTAGCAGCACTAGTATGAAGAACCTTCAAACTTTCACCCATGCTAGCTGTCAAATTAGCAGACAAATTACTAGCATTCTCCTCCATTCTACTAGTATTCCTAACTTCCATCTCCTTTATACTTTCATTCAACATCTGCTTCATGTTAGCAGACATCTCCTCTAACATTTTCTTCAAACTTTCATCTGCCATTACAATATTATTCAAAAATGGACTGCTGTAGGGACATACATCAAAAGAGCAAAATAACAACATTTGAGCAACACTTTTCACCATATATAATTTTGATCAATTTTCTGTCTTAAATCTAACTTATAACTACCTTATAATTAACCTTCGAAGATACTTCATATTGAAACAAACTCAAGCACATGTTCAAATTTCCCTGGCCCATTTTAAAATATCCTAACACAAATAATTTACATTTACAATCCAAATAATTAATTTTATCTTTAATATGACTGAAATGTCATAAGCCGGTCAAATAAAATAAGATTCCAGATCATAGGCGATTTTTCTAAGTTTCCAGCCTATTTAACCTTTCTCAAGTTGTATAAGATCTGATCTTTTCTGAGTGTAATTTTCCTAATACAATACAACATTTAATTCCTATATAATCACACTCTCAAATACTACAATTGGCCTAGACATCTAACAAAGAATCAACCTCTTTATTTGAGTCTAATCGAACCTCACGTTTTAGGTTTGCCACTCTTTCTGGCGTTCAACCTGGTAATCCAGTTTTGTTGAATCGAGCCCCAACGTTTTAGGTGCGCCAATCTTTCTGTTGACTCAGCCCCACGTTCTTGGGTCGCCAATCTTTCTGTCCCCGTTTACCTGGATAGTAGGCTGTCAGATATCCGCCCCCTCAATCGGATTGCCAATTATCAATCGCACCGACTCAGCTACATCAATAAAATGGCACTGACAGATACTATCGAGATAAGAGCACAGAAGTTCACAGGAAATCATTGTGGAACACACCAAAATAGACGGGGGTTCATACTTACCGTTACTTACCTCTTAATTATCTCGGGGTTTGAGTTGACAACAGGATCACTAAAGTCTGTTCACACAATAACCTCCACCATGACATTTAAAAATGAACCAGAAACGAAGACGAGAACTTTGAACTGTACAAAAGCTTTATTTCTAATAAAGGGTATGATTTTGCTAACACAACAAAATAAACGTGGCTATCAGTAGCCCAAGTCAATCTGACTACGTCCTCCAATAGGACTTGCAAAAATTATCATACAACATGATATAAAACATTTTAGCTCCCAAGAGCTCCAAATAACGTAATATTCATAACACTATTGGATTGGAGAAGGACGTCAGGGTGTGACATATATAGAGCATTTGGTTTCCTTTTAATAAACATGAGAATGGTATTTATAGTCGCAAGGCCGGAGTGCGGACGACCTCACTCTCTGTGAACCAGATGTTGGCCCAGCTGCGAGCTACCCTCGAACCTGTTGAATCCTGGTCAAATGCACTCCCTTCTCACATGCTGTGTTACGTAAGAATACAGCTTGCTCTCTCAAGTTTTTATCTGTCTACAAGACAACTCACATTATATTTACGCAAATCTTTCAAGTACTTTGCTCACATCCTATTGGATCATTATGTTAATTCCTTAAACTTGTTAAGTTCAATCCAAATGTTTAATTAGCTCTTAAATGTTTATAACAAAATCACAAAATTATTTATAACAATTAGAAATTGTTTATAATATTTGTCAAAGACAATAAAAATATTATAAGCACGCCTTTAACATCACTTTCGTTTCACATTATTTTCAAAAATATTTACAGCAATTATTTACAATATTAACATTTAAATTTGTTTAAATTATTAATTTCAGAAATACATTGACCACATGTCCATTCGGTTGGTAATTTTCATAATCGTGATTAATATAATCGACCAATGAAGGTTAGTTATACATGTTAATGTCACAATCTGGTTTAATAAAGTTTTTAATAATGATTTGTGACGGCAACCTTCATTCAAAATCTTATCTCAAATTCTTTCAAAACCCGTGTTAATTATAACAGTAATTCACTTGATTTATTTTCAACGAACTATGACAATCTTACTCCAGCGGAAAATCCTTCGCTAACAAGTTAATGCACAAACTGCATTAAAAATATGCCCAAAATCATCATATATTAATCTATATGGCATTAAACTTTCACATAACTTACAAAACTTCCACAAATAATTCTTTAACATTTATTCCTGTGGGAACTTCCTTCATATTCAAGGGCATTATATCTCAGCGACTTTCAACACGCGCTGCACTAGCGATTATACATTCATAGTTCCACTTAAAAATTTTTATAATCATTAATTGTTTCAAAACTGTTTTTCTATTTAACCTTCGTGAATTTCATTCATGAACCGAAATGAAGTCAAAACTTGCCAATCACAAACAAATTTAATAGTGAATACGCTTATATACGCCTGTCTGGTCTATCAAAATTTAAGATTAACATCTTAAAAGAAATTGTAGTATGAAAATACTATCATCAAATAAAGTGCGACTAAAATGCAAAGTAGTCGAATAGAATCCAATTAGACTGGGGAATGCAAACATCGTTATATAAATCTCTAATTGAGAAAAACTCCTAACAAAAGTTCTTGACTTTAATGCATTCAATAATTCATTATTAAAGTTACTCTTTCACAAAGTGTCTATGATGCAATGTTCATTCATAACTGACGATAAATGTCAGTGTTGCAATTGATACAAATAACGACTAGTATTTCCAAGATCGTCGACAACGTAAGAGATTTTAACGCTCTAAAATCAATTAAATGTTCTTCCTTCTTGATGATGACAGAAAATTGTTCAAAGTAATTAAACTGGGGTAGAATTACTTTAATAAAATGACACGCTGTCTGAATTTAAATCTGCCATAAAAATCATTAACTTACAGTGAAATCGTGACTACAAAAATATTAATTACTGAAAATTCTAAATATCAGTCTCAACTGATTCAAAATCGTTAACTATGCCCATGACATAACAATGTCTTAATAAATCGTCGAAAAATGCAAAACTCATCAAGGTGTACTGAGAATAAGAATCTCAACAAGAAAATAGGGCAAAAATACATAAGGATAAAAATATGGGAAAAATGGTTGCTCAAACATTATTAATTAACTCAAATACAATAAACGTTCACGACTACCTTATCTGCCGATTGACGTTCCAGAGGAAAATTCCCCAAAGAAGACTGCTGATGGATCCATTTCACCAAGTTGGAGCTGAGCTCCATCCTCGAAATAGGAAATAGCACCCTCGGAGAATCGAACTGCTTCCTTCTCCGGAAATCGCTCTGCTCCTCGAAGACGAATAGACATCCTTCCGGCAATAATCTTCTTTGTGAGTCGGGATATCCCTGACCTCTCTTGAAAAATTCCCTGAAGTTCCAGTAGACAGTCGCCATGAAGTTTTGTAGAAATTTCCGAAGAAATTATTCATATTCAGAGTATGAAATTGTTTCTATGGCTGTTCGATGGTATTCAGCCGTTAATTACGAAACATGGGTGTAGATGGTATTCACCGCATGTTCGCTTGTGTGGAATAGCAATTAGCGAAGTTCCATGTCGCTATCTTACTCCGTTGAAGTATGTCCCAATTGCAATAAGCCCTTAGCCTTCCATCTGCTCTTCGGTTGTAGTGTTAGAAGAACAAACTGCCGTATTCAATTGCTCCATTATACTGTATCGTTCTGTAACCAAGCAATCTGAAGTCTTTCTATTCCACTCGCTGCGTCAGCCGTTGCGTTGATTCTGGCTATACAAAAGTGCTTCTCTTGTGGCGAGATAATCACTTTTCTCAGTCGTATAAAACTGCTAATATCTTTCGAACTAATCGGTCGAAATTGTTCAGCTTTTCTCTATAACTGCATGTAGCACTGCATAATACAATTAGCTTATCGGTGACCGCTAACTGTTCGAAGCTAAACTTGTAGAAGCTTTCTAAGGTCCGTTTCAACTTCACCTAGCTTGACTTGGATCTCGTTAATATAGTGGCCTCGCCACGCGTTATAAAGACGATTCTTTTCACTGCTGTTCACTTCGACGTCTCACTATAATGAATGTATAAGAAAAGAACTTTCACAAATAGACTTCGATGATCTGAGAATGAGATCTCAGAATGATCAGAGAACGAAAGAGGCTCCTCTCTTCTGCGCAAGCCCTTTTATTAACTTCACGAGGGGCGTTTCCATCCCTTCCAAAGCGTGATACTGCGTCATCGCTAGAAGTTCCAACTTCGTTAATACATGACGGATTTTCAAAATTCAAAAACTGAAAATAAATTTCACCAAAATTCCAAATCAATGCTTTTACTGCAAATGGATTTCCACAATTCTGCATTCCAAAAGTAATAAAAATACCATAGTTTCAGCAATCTCCGTCTTCCTTGAAACTATCGTTCATTGGTTCATGCCTCTCCTCCAATAGCATAGTTTCTTCCTCAGCAGAATTCCTCGTTTCCTGCGACTGCGTCGTAAATCTTGGAACATTCTCGACTAAATGCTGACGTCACTGAGAATCTCAGCTCAAGTAGCCTGCTGGCATAACATTTACGTCATCCGTTCTTACGTCATGACTACCCACGTCATAACTATGACAGCCATAACTTTCCTTATAATTTCAAATATAGCCACCGTGGTCTCTATATAATTCAATTACGGGGGCAGTACCTTCTTCAAGGCCACGGCCGCCTCCTTCCCTCTTCCTTGCCTATCCATCCTGACCATACATTACCTTCCCTCTTGAGGCCCCTGTTCGCTTTGCAGTGAGGCCGCCTGGGCGAGGTGCCAATCACACCTCACCAGTTGTATCCACTCCGATTACATGTTCCCAGCTCTAGGACACTGCCCGTAGAGGCGATAGTGGTATTTCCCTCGCTGAGTCCGTGGGTTCCACCAACCTGTAGGGTAAACGGCTAAGAGAAGAGAAGAGAAGAGATTATTTCAGATTAATTCTGATCACACGTGCAAGACCTTGTTGCCAATATGATTTTATACGCACTGATAGATCCAATATTTCACAACATGCAACGTCCATACTATCCATTGGATTTCAACCAAATGTTGTATGTGCATTCTGTACCTTAGGAGATG
This sequence comes from Meconema thalassinum, assembly GCA_946902985.2. Lineage (NCBI taxonomy): Eukaryota > Metazoa > Arthropoda > Insecta > Orthoptera > Tettigoniidae > Meconema > Meconema thalassinum. The sequence continues at coordinate 2,008,572,004 of OX336388.2, forward strand.
GAACTAAGTATATATAGACAGTCACCTAGGCTGCCAACTGTAGTGCTGTATTAGAATACTTCAGGTAAATTCCAATCAGTGGCGGCTCGTGACTTTCTAGACTAAGGGTTCAATAGAAAAGAGCACTCACTTCAAATGGCGGACCCTTAATCGACTACAAAGGTAAACAGTATACATGTAGTACCTCAAATTTCGTACATTACAATGAGCGATTTCAAACACTGTGAGTTCAAATCATTCGCCTCAACCAGAACTTGAACCCTGGATCAGCATTATTAGTGAAGATCAATGTTTTCTGTCTCGATGCCTCTCTCAAACACACGCACAAACACGCACCTGTATTACAGGCTCCATCTGGTAATGAGCCTGGTTAAGAACATGCAACACTTCAAATCTTACAGCAATCGAGTATCAGGTTGAAATGGCTCACAAAATGAGGAATGGATATACTTATAAAAGGTAAAGGTAATTTAGAAGGAAAATGCTCATAAAAGGAATTTAGATTGAAAAATATGCACAAAATATAGTTTTGGTTCAAATTACTTACAAAATGCAATGTAGATTCGAAATACTCAACAAAATGCAATTAAAATTCAAAATTTTTACAAAATGCAATTGAAATTGAAAATACGTACAAAATGCAAGTGAGGTTCAAAATACTTACAAAATGCAATTGGAATTGAAAATACACAATGCAAGTGAGATTTAAAAAGTCCGGTTCAGATTCAAAATACTCACAAAGTGCAATTGAAATTCAAAATACTTATAAAATGCAATTGAATTTGAAAATGCTTACAAAATGTATGGTAGATTCAAAATACTCACAATGTGTGGAAGCCCGCGATTCAAAATAATGTACTTACAAAATGCAATTGAGATAGAATATACTTACAAAATGGAGTTTAGGTCGAAAATACTTACAAAGTAGATTGAAAAAACGTACAAAATGTTGTTGAGTTAAAAAACTCACAAAATGTAATTTAGAGATACCGGGAGCCAATTCATAAAAACAGGGCGGGAATGTTAGAGAAAAGGAACTATAGTGAAAAAGAGGCTGATCTCACGAAGAATGAGTGATCAGGAAAGATAAGATAATGTTAATGTTATTGGTTTTACGTCCCTTTTAACTACTCTGGCTTTTAGAGACGCCGGGGTGCCGGAAATTTGCCCCGAAGGGGATCTTTAACGTGCCAGTAAATCTACTGACACGGCTCCCTCACATTTGCGCACCCTCAAATGCCAGCTGACTGCGCCAAGATACGAACCTGCAAGGGAAAGATAAGAGAAGGGCCAATGAAAGCGGGAAAGGAAGAGACTCCCTAGGCCTCGGATACCCTAATACCGTCGGGGTTGGAAGACAACAAGAGTTGACCAAGAGACCTTCTTCCGCTATTTTATTGGTATTATTTCAATCTAACTGAATCGTTTATTTAATTAGCCTTCAAATACAATACATAGCTAGGTAGTTTAATTTATATAGATAAATTCATGGATAAATTACGGATGCATATAAACAGACTAATGTGGCAGCCATGAAGCACCCTTTCAAAAGCGCCCCTGGTGAGCACTTTCGCTGTATGTTCATATTGGCCCATTGGCCCCATGGCCCAGGTGATTGGCCGCATTTATTTTACAAACACGTCAAGAGATGGCGGAGTGTATACCTTTTCGCAACCTTGAAGGGCTTGTGCCGCTGGACTAGTGAACGAAATCAGCAATCTTATTGCGCATGCGTCTAGGATGGATACAAGTTTGGCTTGTATCCACCGTTCCCTTCCCTTCCAACCCCCGCTACATGACCCATGCCTCCGCTCTACCTCACTCGCCTATTCTCTGCAGGAAAGATTGGCCAAGACTGGGGGTTCAAACCAGATCTTGCGCCGGCTTCACTTCCTCGCGCTCGTTAACTGCAGATGAACTCCGCGCTGTTTTGTGACAAATATTTCTGTTACGTGTAGGGACAAAATGCTAAATATATTGTCAAATTTAATGGGGGTTCATTGCGCCATTGCGCTATAGCAAGAACCGCCACTGATTCCAATATAATTAGAAATGCTAGTATTACCAACTAAATTTCGTCATTATTCTAGATAGGTCTATATAGTTTAATCATTGGCATGTATCTTAAATATAAAGAAAAGTATGCTCTTTAGATCGTCACGAAACTATTTCTTCTTATTGTTAATATTATTATTTATTGTGGAGTAAACATAGACTATTATTGTGGTATGAAAATATTATTATACTTTCACGAATAGCACACATATTCATGGTTTTGTATGGGGAAGTACAAATTTGATTGAGAGAATAGACTAATTTTCCCTACCAATATCCATTATTAACATCATCTCCGTAGATCATGCGAATAGATCGTAGTTGGAAACTCACAAGAAAAGTAGTGTGAATGCAACAAAATAATTCAAAAAGAATAAAAAATTTGCCCCTAGAGCGTCTTGAACCCGAGATACATTGGACACTAAGTTACAGCTATAGCACTCGTACACTTTTCACTTAGTAGTCTAGCTCATAGGTACGTAACTTCATGCGTGTAGCTAAATGTCGAATTATTTCAGTTAAATCGTAAATACTGATAGGAATGCGTTCAATCAGTCAGTGCCTTGTCATGTATTCCACGTAACGCATCTTAATGACTGGTTTGCCTTAATAATGCCAATGAACTGCAAATATTACTCTCAATCCACAACTTTCCTCCATGTTTGATTTCTTGCAGCTGAGCCAATCGGAACACGAAATGTTGCTGCGAATAACGATATTCAAGCCTATACCGGAATTGTGCCTGTATACAAGCTTTAACGTTACAATCTGTACCATTTGTACTCTGATGGCCAATGATTGCGGTACAACACATGTGATATGTCCATAAGCAGTGGGTACTGATCAGCACAGTATCGAAACACCTAAGGTTGGATGTTATACAGTAGCTATCGTATATTCTTCGTACTATTTTTGCCTACTTTTCACATTTTGTAAAAATGAGGGAAAAGTAGACTTATGACATCGGTCCAGGCAAATGTCTCTCTGTCCCTCCTAGACGGCTGCAGTTATTGAAACCAAATTTGGTATAAGTAAAGACCTGTATTTGAATATCTCACGGGCATTTTTGAAAATTATTTCAGTGTTCGTAACTGCTGAAAATTCACAATTCACTTTTGAGCTCTATGTTGGATTCATCAGACGTTATGCACGCGAACCCTTCCAAAATTAGTACAGATAGAGATAATAACATTCCAGATATATATTTTAGGAAGCGCATATATGACAGTGTTGCAAACATGATTTTAAGCCTGCGGATAAGTCCAATGTTTAAGTGCATCTAACTTCTAACTATCAATTGGATTTTAACCAAATTTCGTATGCGCTATTGTTACTATAACAGATATGACTATGCTCATACTTGAGAGCCAGCAGGGCTGCCGACTTCTAAAGAATGCTCATTCTCTTCCGTTATCCTAATATCAATATATAAGATAGTATGCAAGCCAACAGCTCTAAATTGTGCACACGTATGATACCTGAAATTTCAGATTAATTTCGAGTAACTAATGTACGTCAGTGCTGCCAACATAATTCTAAGCCTGCTGAAAATGCATGTAACTTCTATACCAACAAATGGATGTTATCCAAAATTGGCACTATAAAATATAGTATTATTTCAGATTAATTCTGAGCACACGTGCATGACCTTTTTGCCAATATGATTTTACATACACTGATAGATCCAATATTTCACAACATGCAACGTCCATACTATCCACTGGACTTCAACCGAATGTTATATGTGCATTATGTACCTTAAGAGATGGAATCAAGGATATATTCAGAGCCACCTAGGCTACCAACTGTAGTGCTGTATTAGAATATTTCAGGTATATTCCAATCTAATTAGAAAAGTTAGTAGGCCTATTACCTACTAAATTTCGTCATGGGAAAAGGCACCTACTTCATTATTGCAATGTGCTAAAATATTTCATAATTCCTTGTTTGTATAATGTGACTAATCCCACACAACGTCGCTCTTTCTACATCACATTTAGTAACAATAACGTTATGGCCCTCTGTTCGAGCTGTTTCCTTAATAACGTTCTTGACGGAATATACACAATTTCTTGTCATAGAGATTGGATTTGATTAATAATAAACAAGAAATGGGAATAACATTAATTTGTAGAACTCAATTTTAGCTGTCTTTTTAACAACGTTTTCGTCGGTAGCACTCACAATTTTGTTCCTTAAAGATTGGGTAAGACAAATAACGAAAACCGGCGAATAAAGTTTTTATGAGGAACTTCTTTTACCCGCCTTTCGAGTAACGTTATTGTCAGCAGTTCGTTCAATTTCGTTCTTCGACATCAGGTTGAACTAATAACGAAATGATGCCAATAACGTTATTCAGTTATTCACTATGTGAGCCACCCACCCAATAACGTTATTGGTAGGGACCGGAATAATAGCGTTCTTCAATTCGGTTACTGAATTTAACGTTATTGTGATAGTATATGATAAATACGGTATTCTTGTCGAAACGAAGTAATTCGTTCTGTAACGCATTTACCTAAATGCACTCATGGAGTTTTCCGGTACATTCCCTAATTACGTTACGTTATGGTTACGGTTAAGTTATCTAGCCCTGATCCTAACTATAATCCTAGCTCAGTCATACCTCATAACATCCATTCACCATTCACACGGGTCAATCAGCAGTATTAAAGAGGACATCTCGGCATGCGGCCTTAAATTTCTTTACAATTTTTGAATTTCTGATATCGATACGAGTTGTATTCCAGCAACAGCAAACGAGCGGTTGAACATAGATGAGTGTTTGATGGGGATGGCGAGGGAAGATCCAGATCGAGTGTTACGGGTATCATATGAGGACAAGTAACTAAATTTTGATGACATGTACTTGGGGGTGCATTCATACAGGAATCGATAGATGGATGTAAGTGATTAAAGTTTACGGCGTTCATCAAGTTTAAGTCAAGAAAGGGTTCGGTAGCTTAGGGTTATGTAGGCATCGTATCTTAGATTAAAAGAAAACTGAAGACATGAAAGAGCGTGATGATTATCTAAAAGCAACCTACCCTTTCGCGATGAATAGTCTCATTTTGTCACGGATTTAACTGTATCCCCTAATATGTCTTTGCACATCAACAGAAGCCTTTCCTGTATTTAATGTGATTACTGGAAAAAATAAACAAAAACAGCCATTTACTTGTGACATTATGGACACCGTACATAACATAAGTTGTGGTTGTTTCATTAGAGGGGTTCGGACCTCTTGGACATTTAGCCTCGTGTACTTTTTAAAAAGTAGGTTGGCTCAGGCAAGGAAAACATTTCTACAGAAAAGAAATCTGTTGACATCGTATATTGATTCAGGTACTAGAAAGTCATTTTTGAAAGCCATTGTCTGGAGCGTGGCTCTCTATGGAAGTTGTGGTGATAGAAGCCATTTATTCAGTGTTGCCTAATTCAATCAAAGAAGGTTTTTCAGTCGGTCAACACAAATTGTGCCCAGTTACATTAGGCGGGAGACAAGCATTTACATACCCTACAAACTAACACGCTTTTATCTACAAATACCTACCTTATTGGATGACATGATTCGAACGTCACGCGTTCATCTTGAGATCCTGCTCACTTAGGCTTAATTAGTGTACGATGTTTATGAATCACACTTAAACACAAATCCCTCCCTATATTATTCTGCTAAGGTCCCATTCCAGTTTTGTACCGAAAATAAGGTCCCATTAACACCAACCTACACATATGGGGTACCTACAGGTTCAGCATAACCCAATGCGTAAGCGAAACGCACTCACTTACTCTTTAAATGCCTCACAATTAAATAAATACCTTAAAACATGTATATTTACAATGAAATTATGAAAGAATGCAACACGGTAACCATGGTAACAGAATCTCACAGGTCCACCTATTTCTGTAAGACGCAATGCAAGTCCAATTATTACATTGCTGTGAAAGTTTCCAGACGGTTATAAGGTTATCACGGAACCAAATTAAGCTGTAAAATGCATCAATACATACAATATAATGCGCTTAACGGGGTCAAGGGGCACTCTAGAATTTTTCACGCAATTTTCACCTGTTAGTGTGGTACGAAAGTCTTTTTCACCCGACTATAAAGGGTCTCCGAAAACCACATTTAAAGACCATTAAATTAATAGTGTCTGTGATATTCCCAGAAAACTAACTTCGCTCTAATATACCTATGAAGGAATGACAAACCCCTTTAGAACCACTGCACCAGTAGCTGAATTTATAAAGTCTGATTAGTCATACTGTGCCCAATGGGACACGGCTGACTGGCATCGAACCGGGGTCTCTATAGAGGAAAGATCAGGTCCATGATTTTCCTAAGGATCGAACCATTGATCTCCGAGGAGGAACAGCCACAGTGAACCCAAGGAGCAATGAGATAATAACAGCATATAATAATAAAAGCCTAATTCCACGTCCAGAACGGGAATTTTAGGAAATAATAAGTTGGAATATTGTGTAAACTGCAAGCCAGTATACGAACATGCTAGCTAAAGCTAAAGAAACCGAGCCAACTTGACATCTGACTAATTGGATTTGAAAGTGGGAGGTGCAGACTTGACACCAGCGCACTACTTCTTGGCGACACTGGAATGGGAAGACAGTGAATAATGACCGTGTAAACCCCTGTTCAACAAGGCAGACGAGAGAAGAGGGGATGGTCATCTAGAGAAATTAATTAATTACTGCCGAATGAAACATTCGAATGAGATAAGACTTACACCCAGATACTTTTATTCGAAGAGAGGTAATTTAGGAGTATCTGCACACCTAAATTAAAGCCTGTACGTGATTATGAGCATATTCACACACATACCTGCATTGGTTAGTCTCGTAGCAAGAGGGCATTCACCCGAGATAGCGTTACCAAGCCATGGAGGAAAGCAATTAATTTTAATTAATTGAGCGAAGGAATCACCGGCACGCGAGTGGATCTGGAACCTCCATGAAAAGACAATCAAGAATCACGTTTTACCTTGTCAGTAAACGCGATATTTCAGAAAGGAGCAGCTCCTGAGGTGCAAGTGGACTACTTTTCGTCCGAAACCCTTATATGGAGGAGGAAGGAGGAGAGCGTCAGTTCTTCGTTGACTCAATTCGTGGGACGACATGCTGTCCAGCCACACGGAAAAGTGCGCGCAATATGCAAGTCGTTATGTTCAGAATCTTTTGTGATGAACAATGAAAGGTGCATTAGGCAGCATAGTACAAGTAATTCTGCAGTAATATTATAAACAGTCTACGGCCGACATATAAGCAGGCAGTATACGCGACTAGTAATCGTTACAGCGTAGAGATATTGCAGTATGATTTTAATAGACAATGAACTTATTCACTGGAAGGATTATGATCTTATATTATATAATATATAATTCCTTTCTTCTGTCTTGCAGTGTGCTACTCAATTGTATATCACAAATACTTGTGATACCTTCCAGATTCCCATAATCTGTATTATATGTTACGGCTTAGAATCATGTTGGTAGCACTGACGTATATAAGTTATTCCAAATTAATATAGAATGTCAGGTACTATACGTGTGCATAGTTTAAAACTGTCGGCTTGCATGCTTTCTGATATATGGGTATTTGGATTTTTAAAAATGAGATCATTTATTAACAGTTGGCAGCCTTGGTGGATCTTAAGAATAGGCTCTGTAATATATGTTTATGTACACATAGCACATACGAAATTTGGTTGAAATCCAATTGATAGTGTAGAAGTTATATGCATTTTAAATTTGGACCTATCAGCAGGCTTATAATCATTTTGGCAACACTGACATGTATGGTCTCCTTGAAATATAAATGCAATATTATTATCTATATGTGTGCCAATTTTGAAATAGGTCCCATTCATACCTTCCAAGATATACAACATGGAGCTCAAATTTCAATTGCGTTTTTTCAGCACTTGGTAGCACTGTCATCATTTTCAAATAAGGACGTGAGATATTCAGGTATAGATCTTTACTCCTACCAAATTTTGTTTCGATTGCTGCAGTCGTTTAGGAGTTGATAGGCAGCCAGCCAGACAGACAGACAGAAGGACATACAGACAAACAGACAGACAGACAGAAGAACAGACAGACAGACAGACAGACACACATTTGCCCGATGTCATAAGTCTACTTTTTCCTCATTTTTGCAAAATGTGTAAAGTAGGCTAAAAATCGGCATAGTGATGTCTATAAAACGTGCAAAGTGTGTCATATCCATTTAAAGAATACAGTGTTATTGTAAAGAGTGATAAAGAGAGATTTAATAACGAGATAAAGAGAGATTTTGAATGTCATTCAAATATTAAATAATGTTAAATGCTACATGGTTGTGTTTGAGAGCCATTAAGGTAGATAATGTTAGTGCCAGTAAATTGATACATGTTTTAGACCTACGTAAAGCCTTGGTTCATGATTAAATGAAAGGGGGACATGAGTGTATTTTGAATTGAGTCATCTAAAAGAGATGTTGTTTTAGCCACTACGAGCGAGCATATAACGTAGAATCAAGAGATTTGCGTCAATAATTACAGGGACCATCCAAGATGGTTCGCGCGTTGATGAATCTAGTAGGCCAATCTTCGAATCAACGATGTGTTGTATAGCCCCAGAGCTTACATATATTTCGCAGCAGAGTTGGGGCAGATGTGATCTGTGGCCCACTGTTAGCAGAATCTTCGCTACTAGGGAAAACGTTGGGACACCCTCGGTATGCCATTATAATAATTGATCTACCGATGGAGGTAAGACAATTTCTTCGAATAGGAAACAGGTTGATTTCCTTCATATATTCGTACCCGTACGGCACGAGATAACAGTTTGAAACTCGGCTGGTACGCGTCCAGAGCCACTGATTGCATCCATAAACGGCGAAACTATCAGAGAACCATCCCTAGCCATGAATATTAATTAGGAGCCGAATTGAACCCATTAAATACCATAAGTGTAGGTGTTAAATACTTGGATCGACTCTATTCATAATGACACAATCCAATCATGTAACCCCTTTTGGGAGAGCTGCACGAAGAGTGAGCTACGACCAGGTTTGTTTACAAGTAGAATGTCAGTCATGAAGGCGAGCGAGGGCTGCAGACCGGATAGCCATCTAAAAGGGCGGTCCTTGACGACTCTTTTATGTTGACACTGAGGGGAGTTAATTGACCGTGACTCTTGTACTTTTCATTTTAAGGTTGTACTGGACCACTGAAGAATCTCATTATCTCTGAAAGTAATTGAAATATGCTTGATATTATGATATCAAATGAATTATATGCATGGTATCCATTGAAATAGAATGTTGGATCAAAGTGATCGGATAAGATTTGGCCAAGTTGTTGTCTGAGGACAGCTTAACCGCACCAAATAAATAAATGCATTTTGTAAAGAGTAATTACCCAGTTTATGCTAATTTACTCAGACGGGTAGCATTATTTAACGATATGGCACGTTTGTAATGGTAGTAATGATATGACCAGACCCAGAAGAATGTTGTATGGTGAAGCTAAAAAAATCAATAACTATGTGTGTTTTGGAAGGGAAGGTAAATCACTTCAGCGTTTGAAATCTATGGGAAAGGAAAACGATGTTGTGCAGAAAGCAACACATGTTAAGTAAATAATAAGGTAATACAATCAATGTTGTTCAAAGTAAATGTCCCGTTTCAGAACGGACAAACATTTTAGTAATGGCACATAATGATTAGTCAGTTCTAATGTGTTTTTATTGTTGTGTTGTGATATGCAAATTCAAGATAAACTGTTCGATGTGAAAGACACTATGAACGCTCGTCAATGTCAGAGAGTATCAATGTTAGGATATCTAGGATAGATATGGGTGCGGAAGAGCGCCAAACTTTATGAGAAGAGACTCACATATATTTTTGATTTTGTGTTGTGGGAAAGTAATTATGATATTTTTGTGTTTTTTTGTGTTTTGCCATGATTTAATACCATTAAATGATATATTCAGGAATTTGTTGTTTCTTTCAAGTAGAGTAGTTACCTGACAGACTCAAATCCTGAATATGTGGTCGTATAGTGGGATGAACGCCCCATACCTCGAAAGACCATGAACTAGCTGGGATACGAACACATGTTCCACATGATGACGAAAGGGTACAATACCAAGGATAAATCAGTCATAGCATTCATGATTGAGATTTTGCTCAGTGTACCCTTTACAACTATAATATTCGCGGGCGAAGCCGCGACGGGTAATGCTAGTATATATTATATACGGAATGTAGCCTGTGATCTACAGTACTGAATACATTCAGTAGTGAAGTTGTCTACACTATTTTGTTATTATTGTTCTCAATCAACCGTTCCTATTTAAACTATTCGCCTAATTTTATTGCAATATCTCGTGTGAGGGGCAGATGACCTCTTAGTTCCGCCCCTTAAAACAGCAATAACTATCTCGTGTGGTGAATACACAAGTTCAACAAAAATACACAAATGCACTGAACGTAATGAAATTATGTCTACTTATCTGGCTTTTAGAACTGATTCTTGCGGCGTCCTGTACCCCTGCCTCCCTACAGTGGACTGATGTTTCGAGCAACTGCTAGGTTTTATCCTGTCGCCTGTGGTACGCTCTGTTTGATGTTCTGAGAACTAATCATTAATGCTCCGTTCAAGTGCTATCAGCGCTATCTGTTGTAGTAACTTAATACATTAGTTGTCTTTTTATGTTAGGTTGTTTCGTGGCCAGCAATGATCTAATCTGTATGATTGTGTGATAACTCTATGGACGTGAAATTTGAACTGTTGGCGCAGCAGAAAAGAGGAGAATATAAGTGTTTGAAATGTGGTATTACAGAAGAATGATGAAGATCAAATGGGTAGGTAAAGTAAGAAAGAAAGAGGTATTAAAACTAGTGGGAGAGGGGAGATATTTCTGGCGACTGCTAAAGAAGAGAAGAGATAGGTTAGTAGGACACATATTAAGACACCCAGGAATAGCAACGTTAGTTATGGAAGGAAGGTTTGAGGACAAGAACTGTAGGGTAGACCAAAGTTAGAATATGTTAAACTGATTGCCTTGGATGTAAGGCGTGGTAGCTATGTAGAAAAGAAACGATTAGCTCAGGTCAGGGAGATATGGAGGGCTGCATTACGACAGTCAAAGACTGAAGACTCAAACAACAACAACAAAAATATATGATCGATCCACGTGTTTGTATTGAGCAACCTGTTAGCCACCTCACTCATGCTTGTGTACCTTGGCAGCGTAATTGTATTCCGGGCAAGTAGCAAAATGAAATTAAGTATTCAAATCATTGGACATTGAGATACTGATGCGCTTAGCAGAACTGCCAGGGGTGACTAGATTTACAGTGAACGGTACTTAGAAGACCTGGAGAATGAGGAGTGTCGTAAAGGAATAACAGTTGACGACATTTTTCAGTTACTAATAATAAATCCACAAAACGACATTAATGATACGGAGCTCAGAAGAAACGACAAAGAGACAGATGCAAATGCCCAACTATAATATTTCTACTCTAGACAACATTTCGCATGGAATTTTTTCCTTAAGCGAATGCAGAATAACATTCAGTCTACACCAAAATTTTTGGCCTTTCAGTTCCGGTTTCCAAGTCGTACAGAAGACAGTCTGCGAGCTTCACACATGTGTAAAATTGATACGTAAGATTTCAGTTGCGCAGAAAGCAACCCACGTATTAATTGCACATGCCTGATGTTCACCACTTGTCCTCTGTACGACTGCGCAATTGGGGCTCACCGACCAAAAGTCGTGTGGTAAACTGTATGATGTTGAGAATAGTTGTGTGAGTTGCTAACGAATTTTGATTTTTGGAGCGAGTTTAATGAAACTTGGTATAGACATACTACTGCTTTATCCAACTCTGGACATTCCTTTTAAATTTCAATAAGTGTCACTAATTCAACATGGTGGCCGAGTGAAATATATAATTCACCATCATTTAATATCGCTGAATCTATTGCAGTAATCAACCTGAAATGCTACAACTTGACATCTGTTGGTAATGGTGGTGGTGGTGATTGCAGTTTCAATCTACGAATCTATTACACCAATGAAACTGATTTTTTAATGATCAGTGAGGCTATGAACATAAGGTCACCTATGGGACTTTCAATAATCTGGTGAGCACAAATCCAACATGGTGGTGAGGTGAAATATAAATATTTAAAT